>JAREIS010000150.1:100000-1507500 GCA_030060385.1 Muscicapa striata striata | reverse complement strand
TTGCTTTTAGATATTAGATGGAGCTTGGGGAAGTTATGAGGAAATTATTCACAACATGCTTTCAAACAGTATGCTGTCATCCTCAACATACATAGTGGTTTACCCTAGCTGCTTCCTGTAGGAATAGGAAGACAAGATTTCTACAGCAATTACCTATTTGAGTCTCTTTTACTATATGCATACACAAATAAGAAGAAATTTAATATAGTACTAAGGAAAAAAATCAATATGATATTATTTTAGATTAGATGCTTAACTGGTGAAGACATCAGTACTATCATACACAACAACTATTCTTTTACTCCAGATAGACCCCAAACTGTGTTAATGCTCTTTCTTAAATAGAACAAAATATCTGGTCTTGGTTTTTTACCAGCTCCACTGAGCCAGGGGAGAATCTGCTTTCCTATATTATGGTGTAGAAGTTATAATACACAAAGATTTATGAGCCAAAAATGAGAATAGGATGGAGAGGACAAAGTTATCAGGGTTATTGGCTAGATAAGAAAGACTGCATCTGTTTATGCATCTATGTTTACCAAATGTGAGCTGAATAACAGAGTAAGATCTTGCTCTCATAATATGTTTCTTATGGAGCATTCAACATACAACTTAGGAAGAAGCAGAAAGAAAAATGGTGCAACATCCTCCACTAAGGAAGATAGGAAAAGAAAAAGAACCCTTCACATATGTTCAGTTTTCTCATTTCACCAGGAGTGCAAAAATTTCACTGAAAACTGATGTTTGATACAGAAAAATATCTGACTCGGTATTAGAAGGCAGGGCTGTCAAACCAAACATTTCATATATATTTGTGGTTCTTTTTGTTGGCTGCAAACCTAAGCTTTTATTTATTCATTGACAAGACTCTCAAAGTCTTCATGAATCTATGAATGGCAGCTGAAGGAAGAAAACCCATCAAATGCCACGAAACTAGTGATGAATTTGACCAGGCTAGCATTAGTCTAGGAGGCCTAAAAAATAGCTGTAACAATTTACATAATTCAAAGGTTGAAGATTTTCACTTGGAAGCCCGGCAAGGGCTATATACTGCATTTGTATATATTTTACATACATTTGGTGAAATTACAGAAAGGAACTGCTACTGCATTTGAGCACCTAAATGTTTATGAAACTGTACATAACCAATCTGTATAATTTTGTTGTCTAAATCAATGTTAAGACTAGATCTGAAGAATCTGTTCAATTTTTGAAACTAAAAAGTTTTTCCATTGTACAGATGGCATCTGCCCAAAACTTTTTCACAGTTAAATTTTATTTATTCATATGTAACACTAACCACAGCACTTCAGGCAATTTTGCCTTATTTCCAGCTTGATAATTCCAGTATCTCACTACCAGACTGTAATAGAGCCAAGTCTAACTGCAGGTATGGAAAATGACCTGATTTCATGTGCAGAAAACAGTCTCTTTTTTAACAGTGTGAAATTACACCGCTTACAGTAGATGTTAAGATTCCTGAGAGCGAGTGCACTGTCTGCCTATGTATATTAGTGTTTCCTTGCAAAACCATGGCAACAGCAGGGGCAACACTGCTTGTTTCAGAGCATTATTGCCTAATGGGCACCAAGAAGTTATATATGGGAGGCAGCTCATCACAGGGCAGAACACAACATATAGACTGGATTTCTAAATGGTTAGAGGCTCAAAAAATATGTACTGAATGTACCCTTAGAACATCTTTTATTTTCACTAGGCACTGCCTTGAAAGTGCTCAGGGTGTAGTCATGTGGAATCTCCCAGTGCAGGTGCCCCAAATACTTGGAGGGTGTAAAAGAGTAAAATATTTGTTAACTTAGTGTGACATTCCTTTGCAGAGAAGAATGACAGTTGCCTGGGGATGCAATTTTACTCTAAGTGGTATCCATATACAGTGCATGATTTTGGAGTAAAAAGAATAAAACAGAAATTGAGTGTTTCGTCAAAGAAATACTTTAAAAATAGTTTTGGAGTGTAAAGGGTTTTGGTAGTAGTATTTGGAGGTTTTATCTGTTCTTTATATATGGCAAAGGCTATTTATTATATATACTTTTTTTTTTTTTCTAGGACTGTTTTTTGCAAAATAAGAATGAAATATCAAAATGTCAGAGGCTACACCACAGGCACAGCAAACAGCAAGTCTTTTATTTATTTTCACTATACTCTTGCTCTAACCTATTAAAAAGTTATATCTTTCTGGATATAATACAGCCCGTCTTACACTTTAAAGAATTCTAAAAAAAATCATTCCTTCTGTAACTGCTGCATTTGAAGAGCCATTTCCCCATTTCCTTTGCAGAGCAAACACTTAGGCATTGTATTAAGGACTCTAATGTGGTCACACAGCTTTTTTTTTCAAGTCAGAAAAAATTTTAATTTAATCACACTTTTTTAATGTCTGCATTGCAGTGGACCATGTCTTCATTTTCTGTATGGCACTCAATCCATACAATTTTAGTATAAATCTGTATTGTAGAACATTGCAGGCATGGTATTATATTCAAAACACCAATAACTTCCATAGACATCATTAGCAGTCAAACATGCTTACAAAGGTTCTTTTTTCCAAATTTAATTCCATGGTTTTACTCTGTGACTAATAAAATTATGCAAAATCACTGTACATCAAAAGATGCAATTACCTTAAATGAAGTACTCTACTACAATACAGAAAAATAACCCAGCCAGACAATGTTTCACATCAAAGCCACTGCAGAAACAAATGTGACATTTTAGGAAAGGGATTTGTAAACTAACAGCTTGGAAGCCACAGAGGAAAATGGCCTTCCCAAATAAAAATCCTTGAAATCTCATATTTTTGGCATCCTAAGAACTTATTGCAGTGATAAATGACATTCTCCTTATATGCTTTTCATTACATGTAATTTATAGACTGGTTTATGTTTTGCTGTGCTTTTTAAATTAATTGCATTTACTTTTTCTTCTGCAAAGAAGATGAGGTATTCACAGATGTAATTCTAGTCCCCCACCTAATTTCTGACAAAATGAAGAGGGCAAGTAGGGGGCTCTCCCTGTAGACCCTTATTCTCCATAAAGGGGGAAATATGAGTTGATGATATGACACCTTTCCTTCTCTTGATTGAGTAGGTAATTCTGAATTTCTTATTTCAGTATGTGACATAAAATAGTTCTGGAGATATTGTGAACAGAAATACATGAAATGTTTTGTGGTACTGTGCACCTGACAACAATGACTTTAAGGAAAAAGCCTGAAAGAATATGGGTTGATGGAGGTTAACATCTCTAACATTTGGAAAATTTCAGATACATCCAGACACTTGATGCTTATCATAGCTATCTTCCATTACTTTGCCTAAGTGCTATTCCAAACTCTCCTGTATTCTGTCCCTCCACAGCCTGATGACTAAAGATTATGTCCTAGACTTATAGGATCCATAGGTGTATGCATACCACATTCTTCACTTAATTTTTCTCTTTTTATTTCCCAGGAAAGCTGTGCACGCCTTTCATCCTTTTAACCAACTTTGCAATTGGTCCTAAGAGAACTGTTTATAATAGACCCATGGTTTGTTTTTTTTTTTTCCTTAAAGGTAACAAGTAATTAGAATACCTTTTGAAGTGAAGATAAGGTTGTCTTTTCTTGAATGTATTTCTTTGCATTTATGAATACCGAATGAGATTTACCCTCTTATTTGTGGTCGTACAGCATAAACCAAATTTTCTTTAGCCCTTCCTGGGAGCGTTAAATGCAGCTATTTGGATAATTCTGTACTATGTCCAAAGAACTAGTATAGAAGGTACCTAGTTGTGTTTCCATAATCTCAAGTTTCTCTACACAGGCAAAACCCTAAACCTTGTCAGGCACTGAATTTGATCAAGAAACCATATTATATTTTAAGGAAATGAAAGACCTGAAATTATACCTCTGAGACATTTGTAAATCTAAGTCTGTTCTGTTCCTTATGCTGAAATTATGGTAGTTTTGTCTCTTAATTTACCTTTTCATTTCAAAGGCATATCTTATGTCTTTTGTATGATACAACTTATTCTTATATTTTTAATTTTCTTTACATACATAAATTTCACAACCATTTGTTAACAAATATGTTTTGTATTTGTGTGATGCTTGCTTTAGCTTCCAATCTTCTGGCTAAAAAGAATTGATAGATGAAAGATTTTCATAAATCTTAAGGAAATTCTACAGAAGTCACTGGAAAAACCACTCTTTGTTTCATTTTTTTTACTGCCTCGGCTTTTTCATGTCTTTTTTTATTCTTCAGACAGTCATGGTATACTTTCCCTTCCTGCAACAAGGAAGGACATTACTCAGGAAAAATCAGAGACATAAGTTAAATAAATCAGCAGTCTGGCTGGTGCTTTGGGTAAATCACTTCATACAAAGATACTCTTCCTGTTTCCATTAATGTCCTATTAATTTTTCTCCCTAATTTTGCTAGCAGATTTTCTGTAGAATAAGAATTTTAGTCATAATATGTTCAAGTGTTTTCATACCCAGCCACTTTTCTTCTCCACTTTAGGTGCATTATCCATATAAGCAGCTTTGTCAGAAGCTAGAAGATATATAAACCATTCTATGTGGCTCTCAGTTCCCACACCTAAGTGGGGGATTGGAGGAGATGATCTCCAGAGGTTCCTTCCAACCTCAAACTTTGTCATTCTGTAACATGTGTGTGTTTTAAGGGAAAAAACATAGATATAAAAAATATATGTATTTATCAGATTTAGTTTCTCCTGAAGGCTGTCAAGCAGGCACATTTACCTCATATTTCATAGAGACAGCTTATCAAGGATGCAGCATTTTCAGCATAACAATTATTTAAATTATTTGCTTTGCTCTTCACAAAAGTTTTTTTCTGTGATTCAAGTCATTTTCAGGTCCAATGCTTACTGTTTGAGGAAGCAGGACATGATCAGCCTCATGGAGCAAAACAAACCTAACAAAACACATCTGAAAATCCATGGTTGTATCAAAAGTGGGAAGATGTAAGTCTACCAAGGCCTGGGAGTCTCTGGCTTTTATAAATTCTTCCAGCAGAACTATGAAATCAATGAGCCATCAGCAAACAGGAGGATTATTGAAAAAAACTCCACAAATGAATTTCAAAACAAGCTACAGCATTTCATCATACATTGTTTTTATTCCTCTCCACTTCATTTTAAAAACCTCAGAAATACAGAGCCCAGGAAGAATTCAAATATTAAAAGTCTGCAGGAAAGTAAAGCAGTACCTTCCACTACAGTTTTCAGGAAAATTGTTTTGGAAAAGTAGAGTGATGAGGCAGGTAAAATAAATGAATTACTGTGAGGTCAGGCATTTGGCTTCCAAAGCCAAATTGTAGAGAAAGAAAAACCTCCAAAGCCCCGAACACAAAAAAAAAAAAAAACAGCACAGAATAATATTTAGGGGAGGAGGAGGAACAGTCAGACCAGTAACTTGTAGCCAGCTTCTATAGCCTCAGAATTAAGTGGGAGGGGAGCACCACAGTGAAGGGAGATATTTAGATATCATTCTCTGAGCAGGCTTAATCCTACCTTTTGAAATTGTTTGAAGCACTAAATGGAAAGAGAGAGGGGAGTATTTTCTTCCTCTCTTGAGCTAAAGTGTTCAGCCAAGACTTTCAGCTGGAGGATTCCTCCCTTACATAGTGCCTGGTGAATGTACAAGAATGTTCTGAAGAAAGGTCAAAATGGGATCTACGATTTTTAATGATCCAACTTCTTTGATTGGACTGATTTTTAACTTATTATTAGTTCATACCTCCTAACCTTAGTTCATACCTCCCAAGAATATGAGATGTTTTCAGATATACATATGGAAAACCTGTGTAATTATCTGTCATACAGAATTACAACCACAATCTGAAATGTTAGATTTGTTTCTAAAGAGCAAAATACTAATGTGACATCAAGGAAAGAAAATTATAGGCTACAAAGAAAACCAGGGCCAAATAATTGACTATCAGACTCACTGGGTTTAGGGGATTCAGTGGAATTTCTGAAAAATTTGATTAGTAAAGAAAGAAAAAAATTCAAATGCCTTTTTTAATATTTTGGAAGTGATTTTGATTAAAAGTAGACCACATGGACCTTGTCACTTTGCATTAATAGTTTTTCAGCCAGCATCTCTTGTTTGATGACTGACTGACAGGGTGTCAGGTTGTATTCTGATTCTGTCAGTGTTTTTGGGATTGTTCTTTGTAATACTGCATTTCTATTTTAATTTTCCTAGTAAAAAGCTGTTATTCCTATTCCCATATCTTTGCCTGAGAGCCTCTTAACTTAAAAATTATAATAATTTGGAGGGAGGGGGCTTATATTTTCTATTTCAAAGAGAGGCTTCTGCCTTTCTTAGCAGACACCTGTCTTTCAAACCAAGACAACTGCAAAATCTGGCTGAGAGCAATTCAAAGGAATAATTATATCACTGTATCAATTAAATCTCACCGCTGCTATTCCCAGCAAGTTTGACAAGCAGAGAAAGCAAGGGGAGCTGCACTGAATTTCCAGTGAAAGCCTATGTTTACGTTTGGAGCAGATATTTTCAGCGCATTTGGTTTAACACAACATCACAGCCCCAAAAACCAGGCTGACAACAACAAGAAAAAGCGAACAAAAAACCCCAACAAGATGATTTAAGACATTGTTCAAAGCAAACATAACTATTCAGTGGTTATGCAGGGTTCAGTTGTGTTTTAAGCCTTCTGCCACATATGAGGTTGTAAAACCAAAACTCATTCAGATTCTGATTTCCATATCTCAGAATATTTTAAGGTGATAATCCAAGCAGAGTCATGCTGAAATCAAATATGCTAGTGTGCAAATCTTAAGGTGATTTTCACAGCTACAGCTGAGTCACTAAGGCCACTCAGTGAAATTAAACATAATAAATCAAAGGTACACATATTAGCTGTCTGTATTTATCACTCTTTTGCTTTTCACAGCATTTGAATATGCTCAGGGTTGATTTAACAAAATGTCCTTTGGCAGAATTTCTCTCTTCTCTTTCCTCTACTTTGCTGTAAAAAGGATCTTTGTAAACATAAAAATACTCCAGATTACAACTAGTATCAAATGAAGTATAGACACAAAATGGTTGTTTGGGGACATTCAAGTCTCTGTACTATTTGCTTGCTTTATTCTACAGGGGTCTCAGAGGATAAGAAACTGATCATTATGACCTGAACTGAGTTTCTGTATGCCTTCCCACACATTTGAGGCAATAACTTTCTATTTTTTTACTGCCTTAGTAGAAGTTGGTAATAAAAACAAATACATACCATTTAAGGCTTTCTTTCCCATAAACAGACGTTTTTGAATGTCAATAACCTGCTAAAATCTGCCATCAGTGCCATAATTACAACAGCATTAAAGGTACTCCTTTATGTTGGACACATCTCTTACCTGCACAACCAGCACTCCCTTGCACTGCCCAGTTATCTCCTCAGTGGCAAGGTAAATGTTGGCATATTAACTGTTTGTTGATGCAGCAAGAGCCCAGGAAAAAAAGGTACTGTTTTTTACCATTAGAGTCCTCAAAACTGTGGGTGATCAAGTGCAACTACATACAGCCAGCCTGCCATCTCAGGAATGGCTATGCCACAATGCTCATCCCCATCCGCTCTTTCTCGGCCAACACCAACCACTCACAACTGAACTAAGATACAAACTAAAGCCCCCAGAATGACCAGTTCCAGAGATGCCCCCACCATCACTTGTGCTGTCCTGGCAGTACTGTATTGGTTTGAAAAACAGGGCAGACAAAGGACTGGGAATGCAGTATTAATCTACTGTGACATATTTAGTGCAGGGAGGAAAGCTTCTTTTAGAATTTGGGTTTGCAAGGAGCTGTTTTGAGCTGCAATGGATGTTAGCTAACAGACCTGCGTGCTGTGAGGTGGTGTGGACTCCCTCCCAGCAGCTCAGCTAATTCCTTAGTTGTAAGAGATGGCAAAGGGAAATGTCCTGGATGTGCCTTGGAGGCACCTTGGAGGAAGGCATACTTGGAAGATTTTCTCCCTGAGAACTTCCTCTGTGAGTTGATGGGAGCAATTGGAGGCTGGCTTAGTTGTTGACAGCGTGAGAAACCAATTAGAGAAGTTAGTTCGCTTTCATAAATTTACATTTTGAAGCAAGTAAATGCCAGGAAAGCCCTCTTTCATTTCTGGCCTCTCACAAGGTAACAACAGCCAGCCCTGGCCCCTTCCTGAAATCCTGGCACGGCTGCAGCATGGCCTGACCACAGTCCCCTGCATCTTCTGTGGGAGATTTTAACCCTTATAATGCTCAAGTAAGACTCGCAGACCTTCAATCCTCCCTTGAGTGAGAGGAAAAAGAACAGAGAGGATACACCAAAGTCAGTGAAGCAGGAGCCAGGTTCTAGATGGAAAGAAAATGAGGAGACACTGTGAAAGTTAGATGAAAATCCTTTTGTAAGCTATAAGGATGGACTGTACTACACTAAAAATTCCTATAAACCATAAAAAAGACATAAAGGGTTGGATTGTTCAGAAGATCCTTTGTCTCACGGGAAAAGGGGGATTTCTGTTCCTGGAAATAAAGTATGAATAGAAAAAAGAAAGATGAACAGAACTTTTTCTTCTGAACAGTTCATTCTTAAAAGTAAACACCCCATGAGTTTAACATGGCCCATAAACAGTTTGGGAGAGCTGTGAAAATGGGAGGAGTTAGTGGAAAATAAGCCATGAAAGAACTGATTGGGTTTTTTTCTCCTTGTGGAAAAAATCCCTATAGCCGAACAAAAAGAGACTCCTCTCCTTAAAGTGAACTGAGAAAATTATTTAAATGGGAACTGACTGAAGTTTTTCTGTGTGTTGTTGTTGAGAAAGTGCGAGAGGGGGGAGGAGGGTGTGGTCTGAAGGTCTTATTCTGAATTTGTTATTTTCTTTGTGCTGTTAATAAAGTTTTTCTTTACACACTGTAAGTTTTTAGCCTGCCTTGCTCTTGCTCCTAATTTTATCTCACAACAGAAAATAAGTATATTAAAATTGGCAAACCTAAACTATAACATTTATTAGTGTGTTGATCAAAAAATCAAACTAATCCAAAACAGGAAAGTACCCAGGCTCTAAGAGCATTTAATGTAATGATGAACATGTCTCTGAAAGTAGACTCAGCTGTAACAGAGTGCTGTATATAAAAAAAAAAACACCAACCAAAAAAAAAACCAAAAACCAAAAAACCAACCAAAAAAACCCAAACCCAGCCCCTCCCCCCAAAGAAAAACCCAAAAAAACCTCCCAGCAATAAATAAATGCCCTCCCACTCTTTTTTTTTTGCACCTGTATTCTCCCAGGTTTCAGGTTGTTCTGTGACAACTCTCAAAGAAACTCAAAACACAAGAACTGAAAAACGATTTATTGTTTATTCCTATGCTGTGTAGGAGGGAGGTGGATACTTCAGTTCCTTGATAAAGAAACATTTGTTAAACTCAAGAATATTCAGTGATATATCCATAAAATCACATGAGTCTGTCAACTGCAACATAGCCTGAGAGGAACTATATCCTCAACTTTATTACTTAGCATTATAAGGACAAGGCAGTACATTGAAACTTTCACTACTAATGGAAGTTAAGGGACAACAGCACCATATCCACATCTCTCTGCACATCCTTGGTTGTGAACAAGAAGTATAGACCCTTCTCCTTCTCACCAGTTTTTAGTAGGAATGCTAAAATACATTAGTTTTTCCATATTACCCTGCTGGATGCCCCAAAAAGCACAATCCATCTGTTGCAAAGCTCAAGGCTTTATATGGCCAGCTATGAACACAAAATCTACCATGCTCCTTCTTGCTAATGTTCCTCAACACTGCAGTAGTTCTTTGCATTTCAAGGAGAAAACTTTACCTCATTAACATTGGGCTAATTACTCCAAACAACCTTAACACTCTTTAGAAAGAAAGGAAGCTCTTGCCATTTATAAAATAGATAGATTGAACTGATACCAAAGTGAATCAATCAACACATTAAAAAGCTTGCAGAAAGTAAAAGGCACACATCTAACAGATTTAAAAACCCCTTTATAAACAAGAGGAACCTTATTATCTCAACTTATTGGAATACCAAATGTTACTAAAAACCTGATTTTTCTGACAGATTGACATTATTTCTCCAGTATGTGAAGAAGTAACTATTTGAAAAGCAACTAGTTTAATTTTTTTCTAATATGCAATTCAAAGAAATTATGACCCTATCTTATTTTATATGAGGTGGGGGAAACAGGATGACTTCTTTTGCTTCCTATTCAGATTGAACTGCAAATGTGTCAAAATTTTCTGAGAACCATGGTACGTTGCAACAAAACTGTAATTTTTACAAAAAAACAGGCAAAATTATTTTTTTAAAGGCAATAATATCATTTTATATATCACAAATTTGTTACAAGATTATTCTTTACCCTAGAGTCCAGCAACATCAAGTGGTCAGCTTAATATAGATTGGTCTAATCTGCTCTCTCAGCTGATACTCAGGGTCTAAACCAGCTGGTACAAGCCAGGTTGAGTGCTGAGGCTCTCCCTGAAAGTTATCTCAGCCTAGCAACAATGGATTTGCCCAAGGGAAGACAAGGGAAACACAGCACAGAACATTCTAAAGAATCCGAGTGCTCACCTGTCCAAGTACTGGAGTTGTAGACCTGGAAATAAGTAATCAGTTTTCTTCTCAGAACAGATGAATCCACCAAGTGGGTAAAGCAGGCTTCTAGGATGGGAATAGGTGGCTCACTCTAACACTTTCATTCCAATTTTCTAAATATTTTGCTTAGACTTACTGTATTAATTCACAACTTTTTTGCCTCTTTCTATTTTTGCACATGCACATTTCTCCTGCCACCTTCTGCTTATTTTTTAAGTAGAAAGGGTGAAAGGATATGCTTTAAGAACTACTGAAACTGCATAAAGAAATGTGGAAGGAAAAGTCACATAACAATGGCAGGAAGACAGCATTTCAAAATAAGGCAGAATTGCTGAATCAATCGTATTGCCAGCTTCAATTCTCATGGTTCGTAATTTCCATGAGATTGATTTAGCAGCCTCTCCAGTATTTAGAAATATAATGACTCAATGTTACATTTCTTATGTTGCCCTTAGGCCATTGCACAGGATGCAGAATGCTCCCTGGGCACTCCTGGCTGACCATCAGATTGGGGTCCTGCACAAATGTGCCCTGATGTGGCTCTCCTGGAAGGATAACCATATCGCTTCAGGCACCTGAGCTGCCAGACACTGAAACCTTGAATTATCAATGACTTTCCTCTCTCTCTCTCCCCCCTGGTCCTCCATTCTTCAGGAGCTGCTCGGTTGACCTGACAAGATATTTCCCTTTAATTCCTAGGGAAAGAGGACCTGTTTTATCTTCATATGAATCTGACAGTCCCAATTCATCTGCTTACTATAGCACAAGTAAATTGGTGCAGTTGCTTCAAAGAAAGACACTAAGCTCACTTAAAAAACACATTTCCCCGGAAGGGGACGGAAGAGATGTAGAGAAAAAGCCCCCTCCCCTATTATTCTCTGGCAGAAAGCTTGGCTGGAGACAGGGGGAGATCATGTTAGGTTTGAGGCAGAGGCTAGATCTGCATGAGCACTTTTCCAATTCACTTGATCCTGAGCTGGGCCAAAGCACTCAAGTCTCCCCTTCACATGGGACCATGCCTAGACCTGAAGAGGATGATTCCAGGTCTACAGGCAGTTAGAGTTTTCTCAAAACATCAAAGTTATTGCGAAGGTACTGAAAAGAGCCTCTTCTCATAAACCAGCTGATATGACCTGTTGAGTAAACATATTAAAGAAAGTTTTTTAAAGTTTTCTGCTATCTTCACTGCTTCATTCAGTGGCAACATGCAATAAATCTTCTCTGTATCAATTCTAGACTTGTATTTCAGACATTCCAGACTTGTATTTGAGGAATTAATATATGTCATAATATTATATATAAATATAATTTATTTATGTTTTTAAACATTTGGGGAGGATATAGAAGGAAAATGAAGAAAATGGTGGCAAACAGATTTGGGGAAAGATAGACTGCAAAGGGGATTATTTTATGGAAAGTCTTATACTAAAAAAATCTTTATTAGATTTATTAGATCTTAGTTGATGCATATACTAATGTGCTGGGGCCACATGGAGCAGGGAGGGGAATGGTGGCCCATCCCCCCAAGGAAGCCACTTAAGAGCACACGGTTTAAGACAAAGAAAGCAGCCCATCTCTGGGAGCCTCCCCTGAGGCTGCGGGGACCAATCAGAGACCTGGGTTGGTGATTGACAGCCCAGGAAACCAATTAGAACGCTGTTTCGCTTTCACAAATCACAGGGAAATAGTGTTAGCGGGGTCTTTTGCCTTTCCGGTGGGGTAGGGGAGAGAAGCCTGCCGGGCTCCGGGCCCCGGCATGGGGCCCGGCCCTGCCCTGCCCAGCCCGGCCTCCTGCGCGGCAGAAGCCCCGGGAGGAGGAAGGGCCCAGCCCCGAGAAGGATCCTGGGGTGGATCCGGCCCAGCCTCGGCGGGCCCCGGTCCCGCGATGGCCCCGAGGGAGGGACCCAGCCTGGCCCGGCCACAGGGGAAGCCCAGCTCGGCCCCGGCTTGGCCCCTTGGCCCCGCATGGCGGCAAGAAGGAAGTCCAGCCATCTCATCTCCATGTGGTCCCCTTTGTGACCAGGTTTTTTCCCAGCATGGCTTCAGCCTGGGTCCTTACCATTTGGATACAAGTTTAACTTTTAGTGCCTGAATGAGAGGTCAGATTTCCTGAGCTCCCCAGAACGAAAGGCATGAAGAAAGAAGAATTACAGAGTCAGCAGAATGAAGACCAAGGTCATAGGAGGAGAGATCTGAAAAGTTGCCACTGATAAGTAGCTTAAAACCTTTTTTTTTGTGGGCTTTAGAGGATTGTGACTTTACTTAAATTCCTTTAAACTGTAAAATATACTTGGGGAGGTTAAAGTGCCTGAGATGAAGACTTTTTTTTGCTTCGAGAAATAGAGCTCTCTGTCTTTGGGAATGGACAGAGACATTTGAGTGAAGAGTGAGATAAAGAGACTTTTTGTGTTTCTCAGTAGCCTGCCTTTAAAATGACACCCCATGTGTTTTCAGCAACCCATATACAGCTCTGGAAGGACTGTGGAAATGGGAGGAAAAATCATAATTTGTAGGTTCCAGGCGGATGCGAGTTATGAGGGTGAGACACCCTCTAAGCCTAAACAAAAAGAAGGGACTTCTCTTTCTTGAGTGAACTGAAATGATTATTTAAGTGAATAACTGACTGAAGTGTCTTTCTGTATGTTGCTGGTATGAAGAAAGGGGGAGGAGGGAGTAGTCTGGTAGTCTCGTTCTGAATTGTTTTGTGTTGTTAATAAATTTCTTGTACCCTTTTAAGCTTTAAGCCTGCTTTGTCTTTACTCCTAAATTCGATCCCCAAAAGAAATTAAATCTATTAAAATTGGCAAACCCCAGTCACACCGTGACAACTATGAACCATACAGTCAGTAAATTTGAAGATTACTCTGGCAAAAATAGCTATCATGCCTTTGAAACATGACAGTTTTGAATAAGCCTACATCTGCTGTAATTAAAAAGGATAAAGTGGGGTTAGCTGATGGGGTGGAAGAGAGTGAGTATTTGGAAAGAGCAAAGAGAAAGATTTTTTTTTTAATCCAACACTCTCAGTGTGTATCTAAATTCTTATTCCTTGTTTCAGGAGAAGATGATGTCACCACACTCTAAGGATAATTTACCAAATGTTCATACTAAAAAAGCCCAAAAACTATGGAAATTACTTTTTTGAATATCAAAAGCCACTAGAAAAACATATGAAAAAATAGCATTTTATCACTTGGTTCCGAAGACTGACTTGTTCATGTGAATAATAAGGGATAATTTTAACACACGTGTTGAAACCCCACTTTGGTTCCACATTCTCCATAAATATTCTCATTGGATTTGGTTCTTCATATGGACAGTGCCACTAGCCTTTCAGAAGTCGATATTTAAGGATCTTGTCCTCCAAGTTCAAAAATGGTCCATCACATCAGGTAGGAAATAGACAAAGGTGGCAGGAGGTCTACATGGAGGAGCAAAGAGCTTACGATTGAAATTGGACATAAAAATTGTACAATAGGTGGAAAAACCAGCAGGAGGAGTATGGAGTTGCTGTCATGTCTTGTGGAGATGAGGATAGGAAAGTCAAGATCAACGTGAAAGAAGCATGGGATGCGAAGAGAAAGAAGGATGTTCACAAGTACATTAACAGCAAAAGGAAGACTAGGGAAAACCTACTGCAGGGGAGATGGTGATAAAGAGCACAAAATACGCCAGCATATTAATCTCTGACTCAGTCTTTATCAGTAAGAAATGTCTTCAGTAACTCCAGGCCTCGCAGACCACAGGCAAAGTCTGGAGCAAGGAAAATGCATCCTTCACAGAACACTGAGTTGGAGAGAGCTTAAAAAACATTGGACATACATAACTTCATGGGGCCTGATTTCTGCCTGATTTCAGTACAAGGCCATTCTTGATAGCATTTAAATAATCATGGTGACTGGTGTTGAGGAATATATTCAATGCAGGTGGCTAAGGGTGCAGTTGCAATGGGAGTTTCAGGTTGAGCTCTGGGTGGAAGCCTGAGGCAGGAGGTCAGGATCTGCCAACTCTTGGCACAGCAAAGGGCACAGGGACTGGACACTGAGGCACTGCAGAAGCCCATGAACCCGAGACTTTCCCATTGTCAGACTATAAGTATATAAAAACTCCGAGTTACCATTGTCCGGGGTGCCTCCGCAGAGGACAGCTTGAGCCATTATGGTGTTATTTAGTTATAGTACCAATTTGACTGTTTTAAGAACTGGGATATCAGAGACTGCGTTGGGAAACATGAGGTCAAGCCAGTAAGGAAACCTGACCTGACTGTGTCAGTGTAGGGTGTGTGCAAAGGGGTTTTGGTGCCAGCTCCGGTGGTGCAAGTGTGGAAGTGGCTTCTGGGTGGTTGGACAGAGAAGTTTCATCAACATTGGCATTAGTGCCATGTTATAGTCTATACTCTGAGTCGAGATGTTAGGACATAGGTTGGACTCGATGATCTTGGAGGTCTCTTCCAACCTCAGTATTCTGTGATTCTGTGATTCTGTGATCAAGGACTGGAATAAAGTAAATGTCACACTCAGCTTAAAAAATATTCAATTTTATCAGCATTCCATAATATTAACTGTCAGTATCACTTATACCAACCGAACAAAATAAATTTGAGATCTTAAATCATTAATAAAGGATGTTCCAGTTTAATTATTCTCACATTATAACAAAAAATTGAAATAAACTGTGATAAAAGATATATCAAATTAAGGCAGGAATATATTTTTCTCCATAGAATGAATATGAGTTTGGCTTTTCATTTCAATACCAACCATATGGGTATAGCAATAGTGAATTATTTCAAGCACTGCCAAAATCTTCATGGAACATACAAAGATGCTCCTTCAATATAGACTGGCATCCTTTCTGTAAATACTGTTTCTTACCTTTCTAAAACTGAAGTGTTAATGCACTTGGAGGTTGCTGCAATTTTTTTTATTGTTTGTTTGTTTAGTTTATATAGATAATTGCTTTAGCAGCAGTAGCTCTAATTGTAGCAATTAGCAAAGTCATATTTTACCTCTTTAAAAAGAATTCCAGCTGAGAGTATAGAAAGACATTATAAAAGAAATTAAATTAAAGGTACTGAAGGCTTTCCAACATAGTAGATTTCATTTACATTCTCACTGAATAAAGAGTGATCAGGATGACATTAATTTTTGAGCTTAGCATGCAATTTTGAGAAAAAAATACCATGACCACATGAAGGAACCATATGGACCACAAAGTATTCTTTCTTGCCTAAGAGATCATCTGTTGTACACCAGAACAAAAACTTGGTTTTCAATTTCATACCCATTTTTATCCTGATGTGCTGCTTACCTAGAAGCAGTTGAGTGACCAAAAAAAGCTTTAAGTTTAGGCAACCAAATGACCTCCTAACATCTGTGCTACATTTTGCATCCTTTCTCTTCTTGTGCCCTCACTCTAGATTGGTAAAGTAACTGGGCAAGGAAATACTAAAGCAGTTTACATTTTAAAAGAGTGTTCTGAATTTTTTCTAGGAATATGTTAGGTGCCTATCCCAATTTTGCAAGGTAAATTACATCATCAACTGTTTTATCCTCTGAGGAATCAAGTAATAACTGAAGAGCTGCTTCTCTTGACCCATCCTCCACCTCAATTAAACAAGTACTAGTAGTGACCTGTAAGGCCAGCCTGGATGGTGATACTCCACCCCCTCTTCCTCGGTGAAATGGTCAGACAATATATCACTTCCAAAAGAACATCACCGGTCAGAAACAGAGCACAATGGCATGGACATTAACATGTTTCTTGCAAATCCAGTTCAAAATATTCCTGATCAATTACAGGAGCATTTCTCATTGATTCTAGGCATGAAACTAAGCCATGCCAGCTGTATTAGCTAAACTAGAAGAGGAATATTTTTTTAAAGGAAAGATAAAGACACTAAAGACATCTGGGGGGCCTTTAGAGGAATTACTATGGTAGTCTTAATACCATTCAAAGGCTCAGGATCAGATGTTATTTTAACCAGCTGCATATTTAAGCCACTTCTACTAGCATACAGGCTATACCTCTCTAGCAGTCTAAGTGCAATTTCTTCTTTTCAGCCAGCATGTAGCATATTTAAGTCTATTATATATCCTGTGGTAGTCCAAAGTTATATATAGCATTATTTGTGAAATCCTGTTTTGCTGCTCAGTATCTCTTTCAGGCACATCCTGTATTAACAGAAGATAGCTCTTGACTGCATGTCTTTTGAGAAGAATATTGCCAAAAGATAGAAATATGTAACTTCTTGGGTTTACTGAATTAGAATGTAGAGAGTTTCACTACATTTCTACTTTTTCCTTTTATACTCCAGCAAGTGGGATATAAAAAGTGAAATTAATTCTGGGTAGCTTTTCATGTACTTGTGGCAGCATTTTGTAGGAGGAAAGAAAGGAGTAGTAAAGAAGTTAGGTCTCACTGTTACAAGTAGATAGAAGTATTTCCTTTGCAATAAAACAGAAAGTCAGTGTCTGGAGGCCAAATCACTGTCTGGAAAAAAAGACAGAGGAGGAAGAAAGAAACACATTCATTTTAATGGCTTTTTCTAGTAAGAAATTGTTATTATTGTTATAGAAAAAATTCAGCTAGATGACAAAATATAATTTATTCTTTACAAATTTTTATTTTAGGATCTTTCCAAAGAGCATAATTTTAGTCAGGATAACTTGGCTCAGAGTCTCTTTCTCTGGAGACATTCAAAACCAATCTGGTCACAATCCTGTTCACCCTGCTCTATGTGAACCTGCTTTATCAGGGAGTTTGGATTAGATGATCTCCACAACCCCAATTATCCTGTGATTCTGTGAATCCATGTGAACTAAAATATCTAGCAGCTGAGTTCAGTTTCCTTTACATATCATTGTGGTAATTAAAGATTAAAGGGCAAGATATGTAATACATTTGTGCTATCAAAATATTATGCTTTGATTCCAGTCATGACTGGGTTAACTTTTGCAGTAACCAGGAGGGAGCATATCTACCCAGACATTATTATATACCACCTCACCTCATTGCTGGGGGCAAGAGAAAAGGAGTCTCTTCTGGAGAGAGGTTGACTAAATGCAGTGGATGGAGCATTTGAGTGACCCTGGCTCTCAGCAATCACATGTGAATTGTTCCACTGTCTTGAGCTTTTATTATTAATATTGCTACTGATACTGCTCACTGTCTTATCTCATTGCTGTTTCCAGCAAAGTGTTGTTTTCTCAACCCACGATTTTCACCTTTGGTGCCTCTCCAGCCACCTTCAGGAGTAGGAGGGAGGAGGATGGGGAGGGAGGGGAGCAAGCAAGTAGCACACAGTTTGGAGAGGCTCAGTGGGAGCACTCAGCTGGGGAGTACCTTTTCTAAACCACAAAATATTAGTACAAGTTCAGATTTTCATTAATAATTCTGTGTCATACATTTTACTTGTAAAAGACCAGCCATTCATTGCTGTGCATAATGTCCTCTAGAGAGCTCCTCCTTGCTATGACCTTCCTGTTACCTCCAAGAGGTCTCAGTCATTAGTTAAGCCCTGGCCACTGCATCCTAATGGAAACCATAAAAGCATAGCCTAGTACCTCAGCTATGAATTTCAGTGTACTGAAACTCAGTGCCAGCTTCAGGAATACTGTAGAGGTCAACAGCCATTACCACGTGTGGCAGTAACCATGGGTTTTCCCTTCATTAGAGAAGAGATGTTATATTAGTGAAGGCCACAAAGTGACATTTTCCTCTCTCATGGGAATTGCAGTTTGTCCTAAATTTTGTACAGATTCCTGGAGCTCTGAAGAATGATGTGAAGATAGACAACTATGGCATTATTTCCATAATTCTTCTGAAGGTTTTTCATCATATCATGGCATTTTATTAGATATTAGGTGAATGAATACTGTGAACACCGGGCATATCATCCTGTGCTGGCGACACGTGGAGCAGGGAGGGGGAGGGGAGCCCAGCCCCCAGGGGAGCCTCTGGAAGACCACGAGGGCCTGAAACAGGAAACAGTCCCCTCTCTGGGAGCCTCCCCTGAGGCTGCAGGGACCAATCAGAGACCTGGGTTGGTGACTGACAGCCCAGGAAACCAATTGGAAGATTGTTTCACTTTCACAAATCACAGGGAAGAAGGTTAACTCTGGTCTTTTGCCTTCCGGTCAGGGAGGTGAGCAGGTCTGGAGCCTCCGGCCCTGGCGTGGGGCTCGGCCCAGCCCTTGCGCGGCCCGAGCCCCAGCAGTGGGGGGGCTTGGCCCGGGAAGGCACCGGGGTGGACCCGGCCCAGCCCCAGCTCCGGCCCTGGCGGGCCCTGGTCCCGGTGGCCCCGGGTGGACCCGGCCCGCCCGGCCCGGCCCAGCCCAGCCCAGCCCCAGCCCCAGCCCTGGCGGGCAGCCCCAAATGGCCCGCTCGGTGAGAGCCCAGCCCGGCCCGGCCCTGGCCAGGCTCGGTGGGGCTGTGGCTCGGCTCCCTGGTTCCTGCTCGGTTTTTCCCTCTCCATGCAGCATGGCCGAGCAGGGGATGGGAGAGCTACCGAGGCTCTCCTTTCCCCTGTTCTGAGAAGAGAGGCTCCAGCCAAGCACGTGGCAGAAGGAGGTCCAGCCGTCTCCACATGGTCCCCTGGTGGCCACGTGTTTTTCCCAGCATGGCTTCAGCCTGGCTCCTTACTTTCTGGATACAAGTTTAACTCTCAGTGCTTGCATGAGACTCTAGATTTTTTTCCTGAGCTCCCCGAAATGAAAGGAATAAAGCAAGAAGAATTACAGAGTCAACAGAATGAAGACAAAGTTTCCTGATGGAGAGATGAAGAGATGCCACTGATAAGTAGCTGAAAACCTTTTTTGTGGGCTCTAGGGGATTGTGACTTCACCAAAATTCCTTTCAACTGTAGAATATACTTGGGGAGGTTAGGTGCTTGAAATGAAGACTTTTTTTGCCTCAGGAAGTAAAGCTCTCTGTTTTTGGGACTGGAATATTGAACAGAGACATTTGATGAAGAATGAGATAAAGAGTCTTTTGTGTTCTCAGCAGCCTGCCTTTAAAATGGTACCCCATGTGTTTCAGCAAACCATACACAGCTCTGGAGGGACTGTGAGAATGGGAGGAAGAGGAAATCATAATTTGTAGGTCTGGGTGGATGCAAATTATGAGAGTGGAAACATCCCCTAAGCCTAAACTAAAAAAAAAAAAAAAAAGGACTTTTCTCTCTAGAGTGAACTGAAATGATTATTTAAGTAGATGACTGACTGAAGTGTTTTTCTGTAAGTTGCTGTTGTGAGGAAAGGGGGAGGAGGGAACAATTTAGAAATCTCATTCTGAATTGTTTTGCGTTGTTAATAAATTTCTTCTTACACCCTTTTAAATTTTAAGCCTGCTTTGTCTTTACTCCTAAATCCTATCCCCAAGAGAAATTAAATATATGAAAATTGGCAAACCCCAGTCACACCGTGACACATCCTTTTACAGTTTGGGATTCTTTGCATATCTTTCAGTTGGTCTAAGCTTTAATATTGGATTGATTTACCTTACTGTAGCCCTACAGGAGAGAACATTACAAACAAAGAGTTCCTAAACATCTAGGCCAAAATTTTCTTACAGAATGAATCTCTTCCAGTAATTTTTATTCTCTCTCTTCCTTTTTATTACACATTGTAGGAAACCAAGACTGTGGAAATAATTAATTTACCTACAAATACTGTGACAGATCTCTGGCATGAGAAGCTGCAAAACAACTTAAAATGTATCCATCTCAGAATGGCATACATTTTAACAGATTTTGAGAGCTTGTGAATATAATATCATCAATCATATCATCATGAGAATATCATACGACCAGTGGTATTTATGAACAACCTCTTATGTGTACCCATAAAAATACGTGACTGAATTTGATGAGGTGCTGTATTCAGAAGTATGGAATACTTCTCCACTATTTGCTGCCCATCCTCCTGGGACTCTCTCATTTGAATAACAAAACCTACAGAGCACAAGGCCTTAAGCCACTTATGCTCCCAAGAAATATTCCTGAAGAGTAACTTTAAACACCATTCTGAAGAGATCTGGCAGATATCTGAATAATTGCTTTTCTGGCACACTTCTCATACTGAGGAGCTTAAACTAAGGGATATCACAGAATTCTTACCATCCTATTTTGATGTGTATTCAGTGAATTTCATGAACTTGTATTTGTAAAACAGTAGACGATTCAGTTCCTTTGCCATTTAACTGAATTATTTAAACTGAGGAAGAAAAATGCTTTAAAGCATGGCAAATTTTTTAAAAAGTCACATGAAAAGTCACATCATCTCTTTCATTATTCAAGAGAAGTACAGGGTCTGAACTAAGCCACTTGTCAACAATTTTTGCCTAAATATTTCATTATGAAGATTCTCCTGGAATTGATATTGCTCTTCCTCCCCACATCCACACTGGTCATTTCAGAGTTATTGAAGTACAGAAGCTGTCTACTGATACCTGTCTGCTTGCTCCAGCAGCGAGTGCTCACTGTGATGGAGTGCTTCATGGCAGTGAAATCTAGACACTGCACAGCTTTTTCTTACTGAACATTGCTTGTGACTGGGAATTAAGGATATGTAAGAGAATAATAAATATTTCAGAGTTTTCTTAAGAAATAGAGAAGGTTAACACCAGAAAAGGGTCTTTAAAAATAGATATTTTTTGTTTGCTGTTGCAATATTCAAATGGCTATTCTTCTAACACAAATGGTTGGGATGAATTGGTGACTTCTCACTCTTTCAAAAAAAAAAAAAAAAAAGATTGAAGAAAATCCGCAGTTGTCTAGAAATACTATTTTTTTTTTACTTTCTGTGTAGTTAAAGTAGAGATGCTTTCCCTATAATAAGTTTAAAGATTCAAGCTGGTCTTTCACAAAAACAAACCTTTTAAAGCTTGTCTGCAGACTTGAAAAATGTTATTTATAAAGCAATACACAATCATAGGAAGTTATGCAATCCTTGGGGAGTGAAATTCACTGCAAATTACAATAAATGTCTTCTTTCTTACAGTATTCTGCTTTGGGATTATGATGGTTATTTCTAGCTGTAAAGACAGAATCAATAACTGAGGCATAGCTTTTACATATGACTTATATTGGATAGAGAACTCAAGCAACCAAAAGTTATAGTTCTAAAATCATTGTCATCACATTATTGTCACAATTTTTGTGCTACATCTTTTATCTGCATCTTTTATTTGCTATATTTCATGATTATTTTTTTCCAAAACTTAATTTTAAAATAGTTTGTATATGATCTATTGTATTATAGTATTTACAAGTGAGTTGGCTCTTTAATCAATAGTCCATGATAACTACAAAGGAAAAACAGAGGAAGCATTGCTTCAAGTTGAGCTTTCTTGTGAACTGAGAGCACATGTTGGCAAACACTTTCTTCTTTTTTCCATTTCCATTCATCTTAATACCCATTTCTTGTTTTATAGAACAAAAAAATCTGCATGCAAGGAAAACCAATCTTAAAGAAAAATTAGTAACCATGCGATGCATTTCTGGGCAAATATAACAAGCCTGCAGTGGTAGTGAAAGGCAGGGAAGCACAAGACAAATGGCTCTGCTGCTGCAGAGCCTCAGGAAATGACCTTGTACAAACAAACATGTGCAGCAGTCAGACTTGACTGTGAGCTAGGAGATCTTTAGATGTAATTATGAGATCACCATCAGCCCATGCAAAAGCTTCATGCCTATCACACATCTCACACTTATCACATACTTTACTCTGTTTCCCTACATATGAAGTAATTTTCAACTAAGCAATGTAAAGAATTAAGAGAAAGGACAGCAAAGACCATTTCCACAAAAGAATGTCATCAAAGAGTTTTGTCATGAGGCACAGATTAGTGCCACCTTGGCTTTGGGACCCCAGTTACTCCTGGTGCTGAGAAACCCAAATCTGCAATATCCCATACTTCATCAGTGGCTGATGAGAGTTTGTGTATGAAAATCCACCATGAAAATTTACTCTTTAACTGCTCTGGGCCAAACAGTGAAAACCTGTGTTTCCAAAGTTGATTTTGAGTTAAGCATTCTCCTTTGTAATTTCTGCATGTTTGGGGAAATCAGAATCTGTTATTTGACAAACAATAACTTCAGTATCTTCCTACTTGAAACACTGTGTGGAATTTATTTTACAGCATAAGTATGAAGGCCTTAGGGCTTGCACTTTTTTCCATTTGATATAACTGATGTGGCACCTAAGAAGGATAACACACTTTTTTCTCAATGCAAAAGAATGAACATGAGCAATCTGAGTTCACTGAGAAAGAAATGGGTGTTCATATGTTGTTTCTACAGTCATGTTCAATTTTCCTTGAATCTACAACAGAAGTGTGCCAGAAGTAGTTTCAAACTACACAAACGTATCTTCCTTTTATTAGTCCTTCTTTTTATCAGACTACTGGTAAATATTAGTGATGAAAGTAATTTAGGATCTTCTCAGCTCTGATATAGGATGTAGTTACAGCATGTTCTGTTTGCAGATGATTTTTGCAATGAATTATCTTCATTTTCAGATGGTGATTCAACGTAATTTGTTTCAGTCTGTGGGAATAATGTCAATTTTCATATATATGATTTCAGAGAAATTAAGATAATTAAATACAACTTCACAAAAAGAAGTGTCCTGATGAGTGGCTAAACCTCTACTATTGTTCTTAAAATGCAGTTGGACTGCAGATTCTAGTAACACGGGAATTCTAGTAACTCTGGAAGCACATGTTTCTGTCATCCTTTGTACTCCCCACTTTATGTTTTTATCCTTTGTGTGGAAATGCTGCATTTTTGCCAGGCACTCTTGCATATGTTGACTGTCAAGCATATTGCTCCATGACAAAACAATTACCCGGGCCTCTTACAGCATTTCTGCCAAAGAAGACGAAAGCAGGGATATATCAGTCTGGTTTGCAAATGAATGATCTTGACACATGTCATTTTCTTATTAAGTAGAAAATTGTATATGGAAAGGCTCTAATACAACTACATTTAGATTTCTAAAACAGAAAAAAAGGTAACTTTTAATTTGTCAGACTGTAAGAAATTGTCAGGACTTACTGAAATTCAAGAAGACAATTATGTCTCTATTTTTTCCATAGCTCCCATTTCAAGGACTTCTGAGCCCTCTCATCAAGCAGGTTCATCAAAGTGCCATATTGGAAATGCTACATGCCTGCCTCAGTGTGGAAATTTCTGTTCACTTTGTAAGCAAAATGTTACAGCATTACCCCCTAGGACTAACACCAGCACAAATAAATTCAGAATTAGCTACAAAGGGGTCACAAAAAAAGTATGCTGAAGGTTTCCCTTGCTCCTTTGCCCTTCCAAGGGCCTGTCCTGCAAGTATACCAAATTCTATCAGGCACTGCCAGCCAACTGACACTGTGATGTTGTAACTACTTTTCAGAACTCACTTCTTGTGGATACAGAAGCTGTCATATTGAAGGGGAACATGCAAAAATTAAAAATGTCAGCACTATTATAGCAACTCTGAGAATTCTGATGTTAAAATGAAATGGTTTTGTTCACGTTTGCCCTTTTCTCCAAATGGAAAATCCCAACGTCTCTTGCTACATCTAACTTATAGAGAAAATACTTAAATGTATGTACATTTTTTCCGTTAGAAAACCTTTAAATCCAAATAGGAATCCCAAAAATCCAATTGGCATCTGAACTCTGTGAAAGATTGTAAACATGAAGTGAAAACACTGCACAGATAAGTTTTGTAGGTAGAACTGAACAATGGGGTTTGGAAAGCAGATAGAAATCACCTTAAACTGCTGCTTATTTCAGCAGTTATTAAAATGCTTTATTTCCAAAATAGCAACTAGTACTGATCTACATGGAGAAGTAAAAGCTTGTAAAATATCAACCATCGAAATAATCAAAGGAATGTCAATGGTGCACTTGAGAGGCACAGAACATATTCTTTGACAGCTTAGAAATTAATTTAAGACAGATTTATCTGGAGAACTGGGGAATAAAAATTTATAATAAAATCAAAGAATGTACACTGAGGTTCCCAACTTGCTATCAAGACTCCAGCTGAATCTAGAATGGTTTCAGCTAAAACCCTGAGTTATTCTAGTATGTAAGAGACAACTTAAAAAAAAAAAAAAATTAGAGAAAATTATAGATTTTCATTTCTACACACTTTGGAATAGCCTTTCCTACTGCTTTAAATTAATGTGGAAATGGTCAAGCAGGATAGAGCAAGGGACACCAACAATGCTGCCATCTGAGTGGAAAGGGCAGCCCTGCAGTGTTTGCTTTTTCTCACACACGTAACAGCCTGAACTGATCACCAGAAGGAACCCTCTAAGACTGGCCCATGGCTCCCTCCAGTCACTGGTAGGTGGGAGGGAAAGGAGAATGACTGCATGATTCTTGTTTGCACTGAGTTCTGGGAGAGGGCTTGAATGTCTTCCAAGAGTCTAGAGATGCACCAAAGCCCCAGAGTGTAAGCTGTGTGATAATAAAATGTAAAATAAATATTGAAGACCACTGACTTAAATAGAAATTAGCTCTGGTTCACCTGGTCTAGATACCCGATTCAAGTCTCAAAACTATAGTCTAGCTTTGAGACATAATCCTCTCATAATAAAATGTGTCTTTAATAGGGTCAAAGTATATGCATCTCTCAACAGAGACAGAAAATAAATGAGCTACAAGAAAAGAGTTTTCTCATTTTTATGTAGTCAGATACTGCTCAATGAATACCTAAATTCAGTGCTAAAATGGTGGGAGAATTTTTGCCTCTGTTGTATAGAAAGTAACAGCAGTCAGAACAACTACCTTTTTACTGGCTTCAGAAGTCCCTGCAAGAGCAGTGAGAAAGCTGGGGGAAGCTACTGGTTCATGGGATGAAAGAAAGCCACTGTATCCATCACTGTTCAGAATGGAAACCCCTCAGAGTGTGTGATTGCTTACAGGCTCAGAACTACACAACCATGATGTGCTATGCTGCCTTATAGGTGAAGTCTCTTGACAGCTCATGGAAAATGTGTGGAAGGTAAGACAAAGTTGCTGTTCCTTAACAGGCTTTGCCTTCCTTCTGTCAGTCTGTTAGCTCATCTCAAATTATGGAAATGTTTCAATATGCGTTTCTGCATTAGCCTGTCATTAGTTTTGTGCTTAGTTCTTTCATGAGTGGCTCTTAATTACTGCAATTCTGTTCTGTGGTCTTTGATAAACACACACAGACTCTCTTTTTCACTCTTTTGTCCTATTGAATTGAAGGCAATGATTCCAGCAGTTGCAAATGAAGTTAACACAGGACAAAAATAACCCACCATGCAGATGATTAGGTACCTATCATGAATCCCACTTTTGTAAAGTTCTTTCAGGAAATAAGGCTTTGATATAAGTTAAAGAAAGGTAAATGTCCAGCATAGAATCACAGAATATGCTGAGCTGGAAGTGACCCACAAGGATTATTAAGTCTAACTCTTAGCCTTGTGTAGGACATATCAAGAATCAGCACATATGGAGAGAAAGGAGAACAAAACAGACTTAATAACAAACACATCCTGCTTTGAAGGACTGCTATTCAGTTTCTCAGAATCTGACTGAAATTTTAGAAAAGGCAAGTGGTTCCACAATTTTCTATCACTTTGTGCCCAGCAAATCTCATCCAATCAAGGTGTGTGAGAAAGAAAGGGAAACTCTGTTTCACATTAAATTTTGTTGGAGGACAAGATGGGAGGTACCAAATAATAACTACTACTATTGTGATACCCTTTAGACTTCTATGTCAAGTAGCAGAAACTTTATACCACACTGATGCTGAACTTTGGGAAGGAATCATACTAGCATTGTGTTCCTCCTTTAGTCTGCAAGTGCTTGCAGAGGTTGTTTGGAAGTTAGGTTATGGCTGTATGTGGTCTGACTCATGTCAAAATTTGGTAAGTGAACACAGAAAAGTGGTGTGAATATGTCATTGTGGTGATAGGGAAAATCTCTCTGATTCCAGAGGCATGTAAAACACAATCTCAATTACTGACACTACTGTGTTGCTATAGTAATCTGGAGTGTAAGGTTTGCCATTATAAGATTGCTTGTTTTTTAGATATAGGAAACATTAGAGAATATGTTATATTGAGTTCTAACAAATGCTTCAGTCTTATAGGTATTCCTTAATAGCTTCATAAAACTGTCATTTTTAACTTGTCCTAACTTGTAAAATGCCACCAGCAATAATTTAATTGGCACTTGCTCTTTTCCAGAGTTTTTACCTTTACTGATCTGGTTTGACAGACTTGCAATGACAAAAATTTGCCATATAAGTTTTGCCACTACTATTGACCATTCTATTCAGCCAGTTTAAGTGACTCACAGTAGACAAAAAAGAAGGATTACATAGAGCAGTAACAGAAGGAGCCATTTGTTCCTTTCATAGGAGAAAATGTCACTGCCTAAAAAAACCCTCAAAAACTGTCAAAACATAGATCCTCTTGGTTATATAATCCTAATGGATAGCAATACATACAGAACATTTTCTATGAGATTCCCTGAGAGTTGCCTTAGTATATTTTCTTTTGTCTTCAGGAAATTATAATTGCTTTTTGGTGCTTTAGACTAAGTTTGCAGGAGCTGAAGTTCAGCCAAACTTTTGTCTATAAATAAAAGTTTTTAACTTTTTTCAAACTTTTATAAATAAAAGTTTTTATTGTCTATAAAAGTTTTTGTCTATAATTACCTGATGTTATTTTAAAAGCACATGAAAGAGGAAAAACAAATTCACTATTCAATAGCAGTTTGATCACAATCCCAGGTTTTTAAATCCCAAATATGCAATAGCTGAGTTTATCAATACAAATATCCTAGCTCTTACCAGAAAGCTCTGGGCACACTGGTGGTTAGCTTACTGTCTCAGTTCAGTCCTCAGCAGTAACTGACATCTTAACAACAGCAGCACAGCAGTTTATCTTAGAAATATCAATAAAAAAGCTTTTCTGTGATGCTCCATATCTCATCTGCCTGGTCATTGTTTGCCCCTATGGCATATTTGTATCATTGAGTATCTTAGTGACTGCTGCAGGACAAGGCAGGTACTGGACAGTGTGGGGGTCCAGGGTATTTTCCTGGACTTTCTGGGGGTGCAAAGACCTCCCTGTTAGACCCTGCAGAGACCCTCGAATGAAGCCCAAGTGCTCCAGGGGCTGGATTTAGCTCCATGGGAAAAACTACCTACCCTCAGGGAAGAAATGCAGGCTTTAAGAGTGAATAGAGTGTGAATTAGATTGTTAGAATGTAGAAAAGGTAGTTTTTAGGATTGTTTATGTTATCAGCCACGAGGCCAAGATGGAGGATTTGGGGTGTGGTACTTTCTTCTTTCCTCTTCATCTTCTCCATGTTGGGGGGAATCTTAGGAGTCACAGATTGGATGGAGACAAAACTAGACACTGTAATAACGTTGTATGGTATTGGAAAGTTATTGTAAACATAGAATACGTAGTTTAGAGTATAAAATATAAGTCCAACCCTTCGTGGGCAGACTTTCGTCCTGGTCAGGGTGCTGGCCAGGTTGCTGCTCGCGAGCGAACACATTATAGATAAGATACAATAAATAGCCTTGAAACCTGGACGATCGTCTCCTGCAGTTTCTCTTCGGCGGCTTCAAAAAAACCCTGCAACTGAACTACCTTCCTATGTCCTTCTGAGAGGTCTCATGCCATAAGGAGACCCTTGGACAGTGACAGACAGAAGGGTTTTTTTGCACCTGTATTTGTTCCACAGATGTTTTTCAATCCAGCAGAGCTTTTAGCCATACAAATTACATGTGAAAACAATTCAGACTACTAAGTGAAGGAGACATCAGTGGATTCTACCCATCTTTAAGCAGGGTTTGGGGAAGGAGATAATTCAAGGGAGCCATCATGGCTTCACTTCCTGCCTGACCAACCCATTGGCCTTCTACAATGGAATGACTCCACCAGTGGGCAAGGGAAGAGCTATGGATATAATCTACCTGGACTTCTGTAAAGACTTTTACATGGTTCACCGCAACATCCTTTGCTCTAAATTGGATTGGATGGATGGACTGTTTAGTGGATGAGAAGTTGGTTGGATGGTGGCATCCAGAGGTTAGTGGTCAATGGCGCAGTGTCAAGATGAAGATCAGTGACAAGTGGTGTCTCTCAGGGGTTCATACTGGGATGAGCGCTATTTAATATCTTCATTCATTAATGGCACAGATGAAAGGATCAAGTGCACCCAGCAATTCCACAGATGACACCAAGCTGAGTGGTGCTGTTGACAAACCTAAAGGATGGATTCCATCCAGAGGGACTGGGACAAGCTCAAGAAGTTGGTCCATGGGAATCTCATGAGTTTTTAACAAGACAAAGTGCAAGGTGCTGCACCTGGGTCAGAGCAAACCCTGGTATCAGCAGAGGCTGTGGGATGAACAGATGAGAGCAGCCCTGGGGAGAAAGACTTGGGTGTGCTGGTGGGTGAGAGGCTGGTCATGACCCAGCCATGGGCACTCCCAGCCCAGAAAGCCAAACGTGTGCTGGGCTGCATCCAAAGCAGCGTGGGCAGCAGGGGAGGGAGGGGATTCTGCCCCTCTGCTCTGCTCTGCTCTGCTGAGACCCAGCTGGAACCCTGCACCCAGCCCTGGGGTCCCAGCACAGGAAGGACATGGACCTGTTAGAGTGGAAGGAGGTCCAGACATGTTCAGAGGGCTGGAGCACCTCCTCTATGAAGACAGACTGAGTTGGGATTGCTCATCCTGCAGGAGAAGGCCCCATGGAGACCTTATAGAAGCATTTCAGTACCTCAAGGAGGCCTGTAAGAGAGATGGGGACAAACCTTTTTGCCAGTTCTATTGCAATAGGATGAAGGATAATGGCTTTAAACTGTAAGAGAGTTGACTTACATTAGACATAAGGAAGAAGGTTTTGTTTCACTGAGATTGGTAACTTAGTGAAACAGGTTGCCCAGGGAGGTGGGAGATGCCCCATTCCTGAGAACATTCAAGGTCAGATTGGATGACGTTCTAATCTAGTTGGTGATATCCCTTGTCATTGCAGGGAGATGGACTAGATGACCTTTAAAGCTCACTCTCAAGCTAGACTGTTCCATGATTCTACGGACTTCAGAGATTCCTCCCCACCTCAGCCATTCTGTTGCTGTGCATAATTCCATAAAATGGAATGTCAATGGAGTTAAGCACCCTTCCACTTCTTCAATGTTGTCTCTCTCACTTTCCAAGATTTTTCCCTTCTTGTGTCACTGAGCCCTTAAATATCTACCACATCAGTGAGTCCTGTATACTTCAGACCTAATTTTGGAGATGCATTTTAAATTCGGGAATATTTTGTGTTTCTGTTCCTGGCAATAAACTCAAGATGTCATCAGAAGGGGCTGAGGGAAGCAGTAATACAATTCAAGATTTAAAGAGAGTGACAGAGAAATGGCTTGCAACAGAGCTGGGAACTAATGCAACAAAACACTGTAGTTCAGCAATTTTACACATCAGTGACATCATTACAGTGTCTAACTTCATATTTGTATGAATAAGCTAGAAATATTCTGAAAGATAATTTTATCTGGGATACATGATTTTGGTTTAAATCCATAATCTTGTAGCAAAGTTTGTGGGAAAAAATAAATTAATTGGTATTATATGCTATTAAAAGGAGATTGATTTCCTTAGTTCTCTGAATTTGTCATCATACCTAAGTACAGCAGAAGCTAGACTTTGAAAGTCTGAGGGAAAGAAAGATGGGCAAGACTGCAGAAGTTCCTACTGACAGCCAACTTCTTGTAACTGGAGGACATTTTAACCACAAAAAGATAAATTCAGATGTGGGATAGCATTGGTACTGCCATTCTGTTTATTAATGACATCTTCTGTATTTTTAGCAAAACCACAAAATCCCAGTAACACAGCATCTGACTAGATGCAGGGTGGGGGCAAACCAAGAGGAAAACAAATGTAGGTATTTTGGGCTTTGATAAAAAGCAAACATAAGAAAGAATATTTTAGTATTAGCTTGGCATTTGGTCCCTCAGCCACACCCAGGTAAAGCAGTGGGATGCAGTGCTACAGAAGAGCTTTTCATAACCTTTCCTTTGCTTCTTGAATGGCACTATAATGTATTCTGTATCCAGGGCATAGGTTACATCTATGCTAGTCCTTCAGTTGCTTTTTATTAAGTCTTTTTCAATTCTTCTTTTCTTCCTGCAGTTTCCTTCCTTCCATTTCTTGTGCTATTTTTTCACATATACTTTAATGTCTACAGCAATTAAATTTTGTGTTTAGACACCATCTCTGTTTCCTGCACTGTATCTTCTCCTTCCTTTCAAATCTATATCCTTTAATAACTCACTTTTGCCTCTACATATCAGGGCTAGTAAAATAGCTTACACACACACTTTCTACTACACGTGCAAAATAATTCATTTTCTTGACTCCTTATATGTTTTCCCACATACTTGCTTTCCCATCATGCACCAGTATCTGGTCCTGTCATATACACAACATTTATGCTTTGTTTTTAGTGCTTCTTTTGCCTGGTGCCAAGCTCAATCCAGGAAGACCTGGTAGCTCCCTAATGAGCACAGCACCATGTCAAGCCTAAAAGAAAAAGAAGAAAGAGAATCTTCTCTTTGGTTTCTTGCATGCTCCCTTCTTTGTCCACATCCATGTTTCTTTCAGAGGGGACCCTTTTCTAAGGGTGTTCCAGGTTAAATCTTGATATTTCTGGTCTCTTTCACACATGAGGGCAAGATCAAGGGATCTTTCCTTGTTCCTTAAACATCGGTTGACTGTGGCAGAAATTATGACTGATATATTTTTACAGGCAAGATAAATCTTCTGTTACCAGCTGCTCTGAAGTGTAAAACAGTGTTTCCCACTCAGTTTTACTAATGACATTTCCCTATAACCTTTTTGGTTAAAAGCACCTGTAGTTTCTGGATGTCCTCCAGTAATAACACATGCTGGAGGAATGGCTCATTGCTTGGCCCCAGTTAAACAGATTTTGTCACCTTGTAAATGAAAATTATTCAATTATAACTTCATTCTGAATTTTCTAGCAAGCAAAACCACTGTATGAATGCAACAAATAAATTACCATAGGTGAATGTACTTTGTTTCAGCCACACAGCTGTGGTTGCAAGGTAACATCAGCTGAAAACTACTGTCCAGAAGCCTTTGTTTAAAGGAACTTCATAATTTAAAGCAGCAATGTGCCATGTAACAGTGCAATATATGAAGATACAATGGAAAACTGAAGCATCTTAGGCACAAAGCACTAAAGCATCTGTGACACAAAGCTATCAAAGATCCCATCTAGTCAAATAATAATAAAATGTGTCATATCTAAAAAAAGGAGGGACTAAAAATTGCCTGCTCAGTATCACTTCAAAAAACATGGGCTTGCTGGTAAGAACAAATCAGGTGTGGAGGATTTTGATATTGCTCCAGACTGTCCCAGCATTTATCTCTGCATGTACAAGTGGAATGTACAAGGGGAAAAGCTTTCAGGAAAAAGTAAAGCAGAGTTATTCTTTAAAAGATGTTTTATCTTTCACTCTCCTAAAAAGAAGAGATACACACCCCTCTGGATCTGTATCCTTACTATCTATTCTGTCACCTGTGAAACATTTTTTACTGCATGCCTCACTTTTTTCTTCAAATGCTGGTAGCACTGTATACAGACTGCACAATGCCTGTTCCTAGCAATCCCTCACTAAGCAGTAAGGTGGATCCCCAGACACCATGATGCCTTGCACAAACCCAGGCTTCTACTTCTTATGCTGAAATTGTCCTTACCTGGTAGTAGGTCCCAGTTTTGATTTCAAAGCTATACTACACCAAGTAGTTCTCTCTGGTCACTCACAGTTCAACCACCATATTCAAAGCAGTTGGTTACCTTTTCTTTCCTTTAGCCAACAGTGTATGGGGAAATGTGAAAAATAAGTATAATTTATTGATCCATATTACCCTAATCAGGAATGACAGCAAGTAATGAAGTAGTAGTAACAAGTAATGACCAGTAGTAACAATGCTAATAATCTCAAGCACAAGATTGGTTTTGGGTTTTTTTTTTGTTGTTGTTGTTGTTCTTGTTTGGGTTTTTATTATTTTTTTTTGTTTTGTTTTTTGTTTGTTTGTTTTAATGGAAATGCCATAAAGGCAATTTACTTGCTCTAAGTAAAAACGTTTGGCACCAATGTTAGCTAGGACACACATCTTTTAGGAGCATCTTCACAGAACCTACTACATTCCTGGGGCATCCTGTTTAAAGGGCTGCTTACAGTGGGTGTGCCCAGACATGCAGCAGCAGATGTATTTAATCTACCTGTCTACCACCTGATTATGTCACCAGTCTCTGAGTCTGAAGATCAGTCTCTCTTGTGTTAAGTCCAATAAATCTTGCCCTGCTATATGAAACTGGAAGCCCATAACTTTGCAGTCACTTAAAATCATTGCTAGACATGGCTGATTTGTGAGGAACACTCTCACACTGCAGGCATGTATGCAGAGCTGAGGAGATCTTCCCTCCAGCCCTACAAAAGAAACAGAAATCAGCAGCCTACATTATATAGTACATCTTTGGATCTCTGCCTACATGCTTAGGCTCTTTACTAAGACTAGGTAAGTACTGAACCAGCAAGGATGCTTTTAATTTATCTTTAAAGTTCCTAAAAATAGCAAACATCTGTTGAATAATAAAGTGACTAGAAAATAAAGATGTAAAATGACACTTTATAGGGAGAAGCTAATATATGTGTTGCCTTACATCTTAATAATCATTATTTCTTTTATTAAAATTATAGAACTGGTAAGTAAGGTACTGAAATTTGAGATAAAAGACTTGAAAGAAAAAAGAAAAAGAAAAAGAAAAAAAAAGATCACACAAATCCCCAGATTCAGTTAATTTTCCTAAACTTAAGCATTAAGCATTACAAAGTTTTTGTATGTCCTTGTGATTCTGGTATGAAGGAGAGCAGAGGAAAAAATGAAGTAATAATATTCAGAACACTTTTAACTTACAGTGACAGGCAAATGGAAACAATTTGAAGTAGGCCTGGAAATTCATTCACTAAAATATCCTAGTTCAGCAGTTTTTTATGGCAGTGAAATCATAAAACTGTAACAGAAATATCATGTTAGTTCAAAAACTTTCAGTTCTGTAATAATGCATACTGCAAAGGAGAAGACCCAAGAAAAAGAAAAATAAGAAATTGAGAGTGAATCATGACAAGCCATCTTACTAATCAAGTGAATAAATGTTAGTGGAAGAAAATTAAAATTATTCTTGGAAATGAATGAATTAAAAATGGATTACACATGTTACTTACAGATGTACAATAGACTATAACTTCCAGTGATATTCAGTTATTGTAAATATTTAGACTTAGTGAAACAGCATGTTTTGCTGTTGCTTAGGACCACAATTATCACTGCTTATTAACATCATGGCTGATTTTTGTGTGCATCTAACACAGTAAATTTTTTTTTTTCCTGATTTGATTATCTTTTAAAACTACAGCAGCAACATAAACCTTTCCCACAGTCAGTAACTCACCAATTTCTAGTCCCTGTTTTTTTCCATAAATTTTAACTGATTTCAAGTTGCAGGAAAATAAGATACAGACTACACATGTGTGGATATTTATGTATCTTAAAACTGGCATAATTCTTTGGAGCAAAATGTTTAATGTATCAAACTACATCTTAAGTAATTGTAGTGATTAGTTAAGACATCAAAATAAGTTTAAATTGTTTATTTGCATGATGGTTTTTAACTCTTGCTGCTTGCAACTCTCCACAGTTATTGAAGATGAACACTACACTCCTAGGAGTCATTTTTACCAGCATTGAAGTTTTTTGCAAGAATCTTGAGGCACTATCAAGCACACAGTAGAGCAAAGGCTCCAGAAGGCAGTTTTGTGCACACCTGGTGTTGGGTGAGTGCAGAAGGTGCCTCTCTCTGAGCAGTAGCTCTTTGGGAAGACCACGTGGCACCTTTTCCCCATGTCCCATGATATGGTAGGACCCAAGCACTTGATGCAGGCCAACAAGCCCCATGAAGTTTTGCCCCTTCCTTCAATGCCCTTTGAGAGCAAAGAGGGAAGAGATCAGGCTCTCTTTTCTCCTGGGGAGAGTGAGAAACATGATCTGCACAAGACAATCTGCCACCCCACTCAATAAATCCTCAGTTTGGGATCCTCCTTTCATTCTTCTCTGATTAAAACTGCCCTTTTGCTTCTCAAAAGCAGCTGGTGGCAGCAAGTTCTTCTGTGCTGGCTTGAGCTGCCAGCCCATAGCTCCAAGATAGGCAGTGGGCAGCACAGGGATGACTTGGGCACAAGGTGCCAACTCCTGTGGCTGAGCCTCACACATCCCCCTGGTCTTCTGCCTTTTTCAGCTTGAGAACCAGCACCTTGATGCAGGGTACACTCATCAAGTCTTAGAAAGCCCAACATGATGTTTTTCCTTCATCCAGGAGATGCAAGTACTCTGCTAAATTAAGCAATGTGACTGGAAAAACAGGTCATGATGCAGTGGTTTGGGTATTTCTGAGGCTTCTGAGTAGTGAATGTTGGATTTTTTTAAAAGAATGGCTGTATCTGAAAAGGCAAAGTGTGAGCTGTTCACAACCCACTTCCCAGCAATGAAGCCAGGAAAACTATTCCCAGGGAAGGAGGTTTGGGGAAAAACTGGTTGTTATGTTCTGCTGTGAATTCACTTGTCAGGCATTTACAAAGGGACATTTTACACACAGAAATTTCATTTTACAATCAAGATTATGATTCAAACTAGACAAAAGAAAACAGTTGATCAACACAGATATTCCTGTCTTAATCTATACATACATAACATCAACACTTTTGTGCTTTTTTTTCTTTTAATATGATCTCCTTAGAAGGCATATTATTCCTTAGACAAACTAACACAAGTTCTCAAGTTATCTCAGGATAGTTATTTCAAAAGAAAATGCAATATTTCATAATAAACATTTATAATCAGGTTTTTAACAAAGTAATTCATCATATAAACAAATGAATCAGTCAAGACACTAAATAAATATTTGTACTGGTAAATACTAGCATTTTGCTTATATCATATAGGACCTGATCCTGCAAGCCCTCTGTATACATCTTTATCCCCACTGAATGATTGGTTTCATTGCTTGTTCTAATCTACTGTTTTACTTTGAGCTGAGCAAATACTTTCTGGCCACTAAATTAAGCAATTGAAATAAGCACTGGAATACATCCCAGTAGACAATGATTTCTTTAGATGTCTTTGTAAGTCATTAGGGTTTTTTTGTTGTTTAAGAAATCATCGCAAACATGTATCAACAGGCAATCAGTTTTTGGTATTTACAATCTGAGTTGCATTGGTTGAGATTTTTAAAATATATCATGTTCCTTGTTCTTGGCTTTTCTAATGAACAAAGTGTGACTTTGCAACCAATTTGAAGAATAATTTCCAAAAATTATATTATAAGTGATACTTTTTTTTTTTCCTGTCAGATGTTTGAGCTAACAATACTGGGCTAGGAAGGCAAAAGCCTCCAGGAAAATAACAAGTCAGGAATTCTGATTGAGGAGGGCTGGTACAAATATGAATTACACTCTCTGTTCTCATCTACCACAATTACTTCCTTTTCCATGGTGAGGGAATGGCCTTTTTTAAAGCACACAACAAACTGTGGACAGCCCTTTAATTCTGAGTTTACTCAATCCTTGCCATTTTCTTTGCATGGTAAATACAGAACAGAGAACCACAGATAAGACACATTAACTGACCTACAAACTCTCTTGATGCCTTGGGAAATTATCTGGATATTCTCACACAAACATTTGTACCAGTGAATTCCAAACTCTTAGTTGTTTTGGAGGGTTTGGGGAGTTTTTTTGGTTTGTCTTTTTTTTTTAAGGAAACAGAGAAGCAGTCAGTCACAGCTGAAAAACTTAAAATTTTTCTTGCCCAGCTCTGTTTGAAGTATAGTTTGAAATCAAGGGTACTGAGGTTATTAGATGTACCCACTGTAATAACTTTAGCTGAATTCTGATGGTTTCCTGAATGTCTCTAAGCGCTTACCACAGTATAACATGAAATGTTCCAAGCATGTAGCAAAAATAGCAACGATTGTAACAAATCACTGCCTGAACTGAAAGTGGAACATACTTTGAAATTACTCTCTCTATGTATTTATATATATAGGGATATACACACACGCACACACATATACACACATATATATCCCTATATAAACATTTCAGAAATTTATTTTATTATTTCTCCTGTTGGTATTACTTTAAATACTTTACTTCATTAATCCACAATATGACAACTTCTGTTTGTCTCCAACAGGCTGTTTGGAGAGATAAATCTGAACACAGTCTTATAACCTCCACTAATATAAATATATTGGCAAGGAACTTTGACCAGCAATAGTAAGTTTTGAAACTTAAATAACTGTCCTACAGTTACTTTAATTTTAACAACAAGTTGCTACTGAGTACCAATATTCATGAAAAATGTAAAAAAAGAATAGCTTTAACTTTTAACACTGAAGTGCAGCCTTATGAAAGGAATGTGAAAGAAAATTATGCATTTGAGATTCTTCTAAAAAGAAAAAGAGCAACTTATACTTATGTGTTTCTAAGTAAGAACACTGTATGCTTTCACTTTATCATGAAAGATCATGTTGAGTCATAGTTTCTTCTTGCCTGCAAATGAAAGATGTTGGCTCAAAAATCTTCAAAGTGTACATGAGCATTTGATTAAATCCTGTTTGTTGTGAAAATAAAGTTCATTTACACTTTGACTGTATAACAATGAGGAGTATGGAATAACAATGAGGAGTTTTAATAATAAGACATTTAAGGACCTTGGTAGCCAGTACCAGTTGTATTTGCAAGTAGCTCCTCAGCTTTACTCTTTTTTTAAAAAATAAAGGTACAATTATAGTTATTCATTTACTTTAAAAATTCTAAAGATGAAGAAAAGTAGCGTTTATACATATAAGTCCTCATATAAATTATAAAACTCAAGTTTATCTTAGAGAGTTCCATCCCCAGAAGAAGCATAAAGCACTTTTGTGGTACCTTCACCAGTAAATATTCGTTTCACATCAAATCTGAGAAATGCAACAAAGATGATATTGAATCCAAAAGCTGAAAGACAACATTCTTCTACTACATTCTCTTGCGATGAATATGCTCCATGGGCTTGTATGATTTCCATGACTAGACTGAATTTCAAATAAAGGAAATACGAAGGAATTCGCCTCACCAGTTCAGTAGGTATAAGAAAAATCAGTGAACAGCAGAGTCATCCTGTCTGAGGTCAACAGTCTTTGGAAGACTACAAGGAGGGAGTTTAAAACTATGACAGCAAAATCAAAAAGTAGCAATGAGGTAAACTCCCCTAAAAAGGCCAGATAGGCTGAATTGTCAGGAGAGAGTCCAGTTGTACCTGACACCCAAATGTTTCTGTAGCCAGAGTCCAGCAAGCTGCATGGTAGAGGCAAATGTACTTGCTTTGGACCCCAAGCACATTTTATATTGTTTTGGATCTAAATTGGGGTCACAATGAACAGGATGAAAAACATGGACAACTCCTACTTCCTGACTTCTGAAAGCCTTCAAGCCAGACGTTATCACTTTAGTAAAGAGATCTACATCTTCGAGTCCCCAGCCTTGAATTGAGGTATCAAATCCACCAGCAGTCAGCAGATCGCTTTTGTAAATACAAGTAATTCCAAATCCATATTCCCTCCAAAATCCAGTTCTTTTTGTGAAAACAAAACTACTGTCAGCTGGAGGGTTGCCTCCATATATTACTTTTGGATCATATTGGCTGAAGATGATAGGGTAGTAAACCTGTTCTCCCTGAATAGTGTTATCTCTGCATCGTTGGAGGAAGTCTGATGTGAATACCAGATCAACATCACAGAACAGCAGCAAAGTGTCATTGTCAAACTGAGAAGAGGCCATCTCAAGACCTAAACCTCTAGAAAATTTTCCTGACATTGGAATCAGGGTCATATCTGCCTTGGGATACTTAATGCTGTATTCTTTCATTAGCTCTATGTGTTTGCTAGAGTCTTGGCCCGACTCAGAACTGAATAGAATTATTGCCAACTTTACATTCTGCTTGGGAATCAGACAAGTCTTCTCAAAATTATCCATAAATCTTGAGAAAGTATCAAATCTTCCCGTGATAGGGACAAGAATATGTATTTTCTTGTCACTGCGTCCCCCAGTGTCTTTGGTGCCTTGGAATGATGAGGAAAAAATCTTTAAAGAATTTGAAAGGAAAGAGAAAGATTGAGTGTCAGTGTTGGTGTCCTCTAGCAAGCTCTTTACATCCAGCTCCTCTGCTTCTTTGAAGAAAGGTTTGCTAAACAATTGCTGAAGGTAAGCATGGCGTCTCACTGGAACTGTAACTTTCCTTCCCTTGTGCCTTTTGTACAAAAGCAGTAAATCCAGGATGTACTCTACTCCATGCAGAGGGTCTACCCTGCGGTACCCATACTGTATTTCCTTGAAATCAATGAGCCTTCCTCTAGATCTGGAGTTCTCATTTATCATTTCCATGACCTGCATCACAGTATCATCCAGTGCAGCCCGCAGGACGCTGCTCAGGCTCTGCCGGGGTGGCTGGTTCTCCACCATTGAGTAAAGAAACTTTCCTGTCAGGAACTCCCACTCGATCACTTCATCCCTTTCACGGGGCTGGAAATTATTGAAAGATGGCACCACTCCCAGTTGCTGATCTTCCTTATTTACTTCAGTGTTACTGAGCTTGCTCATCAGGACACTTTCTCGGTGGAGCTGGATGGTCCGATGGCGCAGTTCGGAAATTTTGCGACTCAGGATGTAATTGTGCAGCCTATATTGGTAGGCTGGTCTTTTGTTTGGATGAAGTGTTATGGCTGTGTGGATCTTGCTGTTGTGAAGATCTTGAATGTAACCCTTGCGGTTGTGTTCATAGTTTTCATGGAACAATTGCTGCATCTATAAAGACAGAAGGGTATAGGGGGAAAGAGACATTTAGTTGAAGTGCTTCTACCCAAAAAAAGGTCTCACATTGGTACTGGTATCATTACCAATTCTTATAGATCATGGTTATTTTTAAGCATAGAATTTTAAAACATTCAGTAGAAAACAGTTACATTGTTTTGGTCTGAGTTTCAACAAGCGTATATTGCCCTCTGTTTAAAGAGAAGGTCTTGGGGTTATCTTCACTTTGTCCAAATGCAGAGCTAAGAGAAATGCTTGGGTCTTGGGTAATATTTCCGAGCTCATACGTGCTATGCATAAACCACTGTCTTCACTTCAATTACAAAATCCCAGTTAACACAGATCCTTAATCAAAGGGTAGCAATATTCACAATTTTTAAAGAGCACCCTGTATTTTCATCTATGGAGCACAAAGCTGATTGTACTGATATATGCAAGTAGTGCTGCTTAACATTAAAAAACTGAATGGCCTTAACAATTTTTTTTTTCATGTTGACAGAGAATCAATAATTGAAATAAAACCATTTGAATATACATTTTGTAAGGTACTCTATTTATATAATAGAGTATGTCAGTTAATTGATTGTGATAGTGATTTCCAATTTATTTCTGTAGCAAAAAAAAGACATTCTACTTCTGTCAAATTAGTGATTGTGCTATAGTGAAGAGATGAATTTTTTGGCTGACAGGATCCAAAGTATCTGGCCTTTATACTTTCTGTTCTGATAACTAAACTATAAGCAAATCATAAAACTATATTTGGCTCAGTTTCCTCCCTAGAAGACAACTTAGCTCAGTAATAATGTGGTGAGTATTTATTCTTAAATGAGAAATCATATGGAGCAGTAAAATATTGACATCATAAATACATTTAAAATCCACTGCCCGTTGCTAACACCTACTAACTCCAGAGAATTATTTCCCCATGCTGCAACATGGGAAGAAAAGCCCAGTCTTTTATCTGCAAACAGATTGGTCTGTAATTAATACATAAGGAAAGTGTGCTAGTTAGATAGAAAAAGTTGTTCAAGAATGTGCTGTAAACTTAAGCTTAAGATTCTGAGATGGGTATTGAAGTTTGTCTTTTATACACTGAAGAAATTAAGAGAGGTAAGTTCTGATTGCACAGTGTATTAGAAGCAAAACATTTAGCTCATTTTCCTTCAATTCTTTCAAGAACAGAAGTTTTGCTACCAGAAGTAATATTAAGAATACAGCAATAAGTGTAAAATAACACCTAACAAAATTAGGAATCATAAAATCTAAGTAAAATTCATCAGCATGTACAAGACATTGCCACATTTAGAAAAACAGAACTTTAATATAAAACTTCTAGAGTGCCCCCCCAACCCATTCAGACCCCAAACAATTCTGCTTGAGCAAACATGGTTGCTACTACTACTCAGATTAAAATTTTTGAGGTTAGTCATATAGCATGTAGAAAAGCAACAGACATATTCTGAGAAATACCTTAAGCTATGTTCAATTTGCCTTTAATAAAACAGGTACCTCCGTTATATTTAAGTGAAAATGAATGTGAAAAAACATACAAATTTACAACATGACTCCTATACCCCTTATTCACAGAATTCCTAACCAAAAGCTGTCTAGAACATTTGTTCTGTCTTGAAATGTAGGTGTTTTTGTTGTTACATGAGATGAGATGAGATGAGATGAGATGAGATGAGATGAGATGAGATGAGATGAGATGAGATGAGATGAGATGAGATGAACCAGGGACACAAGGGTATGGAACAGGAACCAACATCATCAGGCCTGTGAGTGTTTTAATTTGCAGTGCTGGACAAAATGAAATATGGCTTCCTTGACAATTAGAGGTGGTCGCTGACGAGACAGGTTGATTAGAGATTGAAAGGGAAAACAGTGTCTAGGAAAGAGCTGGGTGATGATATTTGCTCTTTGGAAAAACAATTTTCTCACTCTACAATTTACATTTTGAATAATGAAAAAAGAACAGCTGATCTGGCTAGATTTCCAACTCTCCAGTTATAGATTACACTTCCTTCCTGGTCTGTTTTATTTAAAATTGTATGCTGTGAGACTATGCTTTTGGATGGTCCAACTTTTCTGCAAAAAGTCGAAAGCATGATTTCTACATGTAGAACTTCATAGTGAAGTTCCCATAAAGGAAAATAAAGAAAATGTGTAATGTTGAAAACAAAGGAAAGAAGGGGAGGTGGTTTGGGCAGCTTTCTATTCTAAGTTGTCTAATGAAGAATGTTATAAATGAAACAACCATTAACTTTGCACATTTACAACCGTAAATAAATAAATATACCTTTACACATTACATTTAAAGTGCCTGATTTTTTTTGTGCATGAAAGTTTTATGTAAAGTAGTAAAATGCATTTTATCCAAAAGATTTGCAACAGATGACATATTATTGCCGCAAAGATAAATGCTGTCCTACAGTGCATTGTTTCTGTAACCCTTGACTTATCACAAAATCTGCTTACAGAAAATTCATTAGCAGCACATACTTAACAGAAATATTCTGTTGACATAAATACTGCATTTTCTGCACATTCCAATTTCAGATGCCTGGGTTTATTTGATATGCTCCACTGAAATCATGGAGAGAAGATATATTCCATTATAATAATGATTTAGTTTTTGATAATCAACAAAAGATTCAAAGTAGCAATGAAAAAAAAATTCAATCAACTCAGTAATGCAGTACTATCATACAAATGCAAAACTGTGCTAATCCATTTTCAGTTATGTTACTGAAAACTTTTAATAGATCCCAATTTGGAGAAAACAGAACAAACATGACACTGAAAGCACTTCCTGAAGATAGCCTGTTTTAATCTTGGTGCAGAAATTTGGTCTCAATGTTGCAAGAAAAAAAAATATCCTTTTACAATTCAACTTATTAACATCTAAATGAAAGCAATTCAATTTGATCCTAATTTTGCTTTGAAATTTCTAAGCAAGGTGGTCAAGCCCAGGAGGTAAAGGGAAGGATGATAACATTTCCTGGAAAATGGATTTGTGTGACATTCTGAATGGAAAAATGCAGTCATAAATTATCAGGCAAAGGAGGTGGGTTTGGGAAGTGGCGAGATTTATTGACTATAAATTAAAATTATTCAGCATAGTAAGAGTAAACCGTCCTGCAAAAGTTTTCATTATTTTGAATGGCAAGGTAATAAAATAAATATAAATTCTGTGTAGATAAATGCAAAGTACATGTGAGGAACACAATCCTAACTCTACCTGAAGAATGTCAGACTATGCAACCTGTTAGGACTCTGGAAAGAGAACCTAGTCCACAGTCCACTAGTCCTAGTCCACACAGTATGCAATTCTGTGTAGGTGTCACACGGAGGTTGGGTAGTGATGAAAGGAAAAGCAAATAGCGTAAGGACAAGTCTAGAGTGAATCAGAAGCATGGCTGTGTCCATAGCACACCAGCATCTTGAAGACTGTGGCCAGACACCTTGTCAGTACCATCCCACCTGAAACTGATAACACAGAATTGTAGAATGTTAAGGGTTGGTAGGGACTTAAATATCATCTAGTTTCAACACCTCTGCCATGGGCAGAGACACCTTCTACTAGACCAGGTTGCTCAAAGTATCATCCAACCCAGCCTTTAGCTGTCAGGATTGGGATATCCACAATCTCCCTGGACAACCTGTTCCTGTCTCTCATCACCCTCACAGGAAATAATTTCTTCCTAACACCTACCCTAAGTTTTTCCTTTTGTACCCATTACTCCTTGTTCTATCAATACAATCCCTGAAGAGGTGCTCTTTGGCTTCCCTGTAGGCCTCCAGATAGTGGAAGGCTGCTATGAAGTCTCCATCCAGCTTTCTCTTCTCTAGAGTGAGCAGCCCTAATTTTGTCAGCCTGTCTTTGTATCTCATCAACTTTATGTCCCTCCTCTGGACTCCCTCCAGCAGTTCCATGTGCTCCCTGTGCTGGGACCCCAGGGCTGGATGCAGGGTTCCAGCTGGGTCTCAGCAGAGCAGAGCAGAGGGGCAGAATCCCCTCCCTCCCCTGCTGCCCACACTGCTTTGGATGCAGCCCAGGACACATTTGGCTTTCTGGGCTGGGAGTGCCCATGGCTGGGTCATGTTGAGTTTGTCATCAACCATCATGTGGGTACAAAGGTACAAACCAAGGCTACCCAATGATTACACATCTGGATCATTAAATAAACAGACAACCAGGGCAAAAAGGAGTAATTCAAAGAAAGACAACCCCGAGATAAGTAGAGTAAGTGAGCACCATAAGAAAAATTGATAGGAATTGTACCATCTCTTCTCACATAAAGAACTATGACACTTACAGCGATGCACTCAAGACTCAGAAACAGAAAAGGAAATAATCATATAGCCCAGGTACAGATCTTACTGTACCAGCAAGCTGCTGGTGGTAAAATTTTGGATTACTTTAAAGAGCAAGGCAGTAGCTTAGGAGGAAACTCCAATCATTGCTCTCTAGAACTCCTGGAGCCCCAACTGAAGATATATCACAATATTTCCTTATTGTCCTGTAGCCCTGACTCAGCTTCTCCTACCATTTACTGCAGAGAGAATATTTTGCCTTATGAACATTTAGTTTGACATGATAAAACCAATTTGCATTCACTGAAAACAGTGAATGGAAGAATTTGTCTTCAATTCAATATAACACATGGAGGCCCAAAATGTTAACTTTTCTTATTGTACGACTTTGTGACTTTTCTGAATAGTTTGCTGTCTTCTGAATGGTTCTTACAGCACAACTAATGCAAGAGTTGGCACGGACTTCTGCTTGCCTTTTTCCATGCCAGCTGAAACTAGAAGTTGGCAAGAAATCCTAATGATCTAATCATGCTCTAAGGAACTCTGAACTGCAAGCAGGAATTAAAAAAATTATAACAAAGAAATCAGAATAAAGGCAATGTTTTATTATCATGACAGAAAAATACAATAGCTAATATACAAGCACAAAGTAATTTGCATTGCAAGCTCTGAAATTATTATAATCACTGTGATTTACTGACGTAATAAAAAAGGGACGTTCTTATTACATATACACAAAAGCCCAAACCAACCAACTTTATTATTGCAAGACTATCTCATATTAAAAGAGTAAATGCAAATGGTGCTTTTTAAATTAACACAATTTTTTTTCTTTGAGCATTAAGAGCAATTCCTCCCATTTAACAGAGAAGACATAAAACTAATCCTCCATCCACTCGAGCTGTTCTTAAATCCATGGTAGTGCTAAGCCATTGACCATTTTGGACTGGACTTGGACCATTTATAAACTGGACTTTTTATAAATGTAGAAATAAGACAAACAGAAATTACTCCTGGTCTTTCTTCCCTCTGCCCTTTAGAGTTTAGCTCTTCTAAAGATGAAGATTTATTCACCACTTTCAGTGAGTTCAAGGGACATTTCATCCATATGAAGTACACATGTAAATCTACTGTGTTTGATATGATACTGTTCTGCTGAACAGCAGGAAGCTGAGTGCTTAAAAAAAAATTCAGATGACTATAGGCACATTAGGATGGTCTCAATAATATGAACTATGATATAACGTTAAGCTACAGATAAGCTAAGTTTCTGGACAAGAAGACAGGTTTGAGCAAGTCAATTTTGGTGCTCTGAGAAATACTATCATCCTGGAGAAGATAAGGATTAAGACTGAAATTATGAAATGCATATGAACTAAATAACAGAGAAGCAATAACAAGCTATGTGCATGTGGAGATTTATCAGTTTGGAGGGAAGAGATTACAGAAGCTTCTAAGGAACAATATCATACCTAGTGACACTGGCACAAAATCTTGGCTACTGCTCATGACACACAGTCAAGGACATTGTGACTAAATGAGAAGACAACCCATAAAAGCCAGAGAATTTGGAAATTAAGAAGCTGCAGAAATTAAGTCATTGTATTAAGACAACACATATAATGCAATACCTACGGTTGTAAGAGATAAGTGACTAAGCAAAAAGCTGACTTTTTAAACTGGAAATTATTGGCATACAAAGAAAACATAAGAATATTAGCAGACATTATAAGGTGACACTAAGAGATTATGAAAATTCAGTGTGAACCCTCTACAGAAAAAGGACATAAAACTTAGTGTTGCATCAGTCAGAATATTTGGGAAAGATACAACAAACAACTTCACACAATTCTGGATCTGCATTTTTATCAAATGCATGGTACCAAATCAGTGCAAAAGAAACTTGTCAGGACTTCTCTAATTTAGCTTGTAAACAGACAAATTAAACAGCACTAGTATACAAGGACAGCAGCACACATAGAAGGAAACAGAAAAATGTCTTAAATTATCCTGAGCGTTATCTAAGTGAAACGATTGTGGGAAAGGCTGCATTTGACTAGTCAGCAGATTTAAGGAAGGTAGGCTGACAGCCTTTCAGCCTCCTCAGGTTTCGACTGCCTGGTGTCACTAAACCCCCTTCTTTGGAACAAATCAGCCACCAGAAGAGACGCAGCAGGGTGATGTGGAAGGGATGACAGGTTAAGAAACTGGTAATGAACAGTTCCAGTTACAACGAACAACACACAGCCGAGCTTCCCACTAGGATGTGAAATGGAAATGGCTGACTCAGCATTTTTGATGATGCCAAAGATCTGACTCATTTTCTGTTCTGGAAGATAAAGGATGAGTGATTACACAGAAGGTACAACAAATTTTCCTATCATAGCTTAAGCTTCATGTAACTCAGTGATATTTGGACTTGTGGTTGCTCCTACATACTCAGCCTCTGAGAGCCTCAGCAGAGAAAAGCAGGTTCTCATTATGAAGGAGTTACACAGTAAGACACCAACAAGCACACTGGGACCAGCTACATGTTCACACCATGGGTCTTGGGAGCTAACATGCCCTCCACAGCTTTAAACTAATACCCCTGCAGTCCAGGAGGTAGAGCCATCTGCAGTTTTGTCATTGTTTGCCTCATTACAGAAGGTGATTTACCTTAGCATTGCCACTATCATGTCCAGTGACAGCCCTCAGCACGCATGTACTTCACGTCCTTTTGAACACCTTGGTGGGGCATGTGTGCATCCTTAGGTAACAGTTTGATGCTAAAAACTTTCCCACACGCTGAAATTGTTCTCAGGCTCCCACACATCAAGCAAAGGAGCAATCCACCCACCTTGAAGCCAAATTTTCCATGACCTCAGAGCCATAGTTCCAAAACTGGATCTTGCCAAGGTTCCCACCCTACCACAAAGGGTGCTACCTTTGCTCCCTTTCAACCAAATACCCTACTCTGGCATGTCTCATACAGCATGAGACAAACAAAGAATTTATTAATAAGTGACATTTCACAAATTTAAAGATAATTAATCAATTATTTAATCTTCCTGCATTTGTATCAAGTCGCTAAAATACTCAATTTTTAAAATAACACACATTACATTATTCTCTACTAGTTAGCTATTACCTGCACCAATTACATTCTATAAGAAACACTAGCTTTTTTATGTGCATGCTTTATTATTTACAGAATTCATACTATATATTTAAAACCTTGTAAAATTTGATGAAAAAAGTAAAACATAATCTTTTATACCAACACATCTTCAGTGCAAGACACTAAATCCTTCTGAAGGCTCATACACAGCAATGTACCAGAACATTTACCAACATTTTTTCCTACAAAACATATACCTTTTTAATAGGCAGTTGAGAAAAATGCTTAATGCTTAACTTTAGGAAGCAGAAGAAGAAAGTTATTTTGCTAACCTCTTACCCTTAAACATAGTCCTGAAGTCAGTTTAAAATTATTGATTATTTGATTATTGATTATTGAACCATAACACTAAAAACCAAATTTTTGTGTTTGTAAAATTATTAAAGTTTTAGTGTGTCTATGGAATTATTTAATAAATTAAGTGAAACTTACAATTAACTCTATTACATAACACATGTAGGCAAAGTGTGTAAGTACTTTTATTCCACAATCTGTCCCTTCCTCACTTTGTGATATATTTGGCCATACAGAGGCCAAAATATTAAATTTGTCAAATATTAGTCTTCAATTTATGCAACAGAAAAAAAATGGGAAAAGTCCTTAATGTTATATGTTTAGATAGAAATATCAAGTTCTACCCTCTGTATTAAAGAAAAGAAGATGAAAAAGTCATTTGATGATTAATCATAGCTTCTGATTTTTTTTTCTATATGTTGTGACTTAAAGTAGTATATTTGTTTAATGATAAATATAAAACTTTTTCAAAAACAAGGACTCATGCATTTGTGTATCTGACCAAATATTTGAATACTGTAATTATTCTCTGAAGTGGAAAAACACTACAAAGGCTGATTCCACATAAACAAATTATATAGAAACTGGAAATTTTGCTTTTTTTGGGAATCTTGTGAGTAGTATGTTGTTGAACTAGCAACACACCCCACTTTGTGGGATTACCCCAGAAGGAATTTTTACTGAGAAATTTCCCTTTTGTCACACCAACAAAGGTCATGTCCTTTTCACTCCTACTCAGTAACGCTCATATGTTTACATTTAGCTTATTCCCAAAGCCTTCCCTCCTACAAAAAACCCCACACTTCTAAGGAAAACATCCAAATGTTGACAGCTAGTGTGGTGAACACTTTTTAGCATGGATATACTCAGCACTCTCACCATGTCACAGAAGAGAGTGGTTTGGTGTATGATACTATAAAGATGTCTGGGACAATATTTCATCCACACTTGGCTAGAGCCAGTCCTTAAAAAAACCACAGTGGTCATGTTTCCCTCCTGTTTTTCACCTGCTGAGACCAATCTCCTTGTACATGTTTGAGAATCTTTGTCCATCCAGACCCATTTCACACTAACCAAGCGAAGTTGAAGCCACAGAATGTAATGTACACATCCTGTAATGGCCTGAGGCTGTGCTTCCTGCCTCCTGTGATGGTTTCACTCCTATCACAGCAGCTGATACCAGCTCAGATGCTCAGCACCCCATTGCACTGCTGTCACGTTCAGTACAGGAAACCTCTTGTGCTGAATGAAGAACTGGGGAGGTTTTCTTCTGCAGTGCAATATAAAAAATTAATGTTTCTACAGCCTTTATTCTTCAAGTACTCTGAGTGTGTAATCTTAAAACACTGGGAGAGGACAATTTCACACAGCAGGAGAAAGCAGCCCTCTGTGTGCCCCTGCCCCAACAGCAACACTAGCTATAAAAAGTATGAGGCTCCTGTCTCATGAAAAATCCTTATACTGTAGTGATATTTTACAAGGCATAATTCTTTCTACTGGGAGATGAGATTCCTGAAAACCACAACAGTCTGAAACTAAGAGTTTCCTAGTATTTATGACTTCCCTTAGAAGAATCAATCTTCCTGAGGAATCTGCATGCCTGTGCCTTACTAAATCTGTTATCCTCTACAGTCAGCATGCATCTTACTTTGCTCATCAGGAGCTTAAAAAGGACTTCTTAACTGAGTCCTAAGTATCTCTACTTTTAAAGTAAGTCACCAAGTCAAATGTTGAAGAAAACTTTGAGAAAAAGCCATTTTAATTTCTAATTCAGCTGAAAAAAACTATTAAAAATAATCAAGCCTTAGGGCTACAAGGACTGAGATGTAAGTGCTGAGTTAAACTGCAGTATTTCTGTGCTTCACAAGTTGGTCACATTTCTCTCTAAATGAAAAATTCTAACCGAAAACAATCATTTGAGTTTACTATTGACAGCATATTTGTGATTATAGTCTACAAAAGCTATTATAGTCTACTGTGAGCTACTACCCATCAGCAAAGTCAATTATTAGGACATGAAAGTTTTTTTAGGAGTCTTCAATAGTACTACTGTTTGAGACTTAAATTTGGGGCTAAACTGAAAGCAATAAATATTTTTTCTTAAGCTGTTTTTATTGCTTTTTTACCTTCAGTTTTACCCAAGTTTCCATAAAAAATATTTTGACATAAGACAGCAAAACCAAACAGCCTTTTCCCTCCAAAAGTTCACAGTTATTTGGAAACAGAACTTCTGATAAATACTAAAAGAAATAACAGAATCATCTTTATTTTAACTAGAGGATTTATCTAAGCAAGCCATGTATCAAAAAAGTTCTCCCTTTGAGATAATATCTCAATTATTTATGAAGAATTACTTAATATAACCTACTTTTGCACAGTGATAGGCATTCTATCACACCTGTCTGCCACCCTCCAACACTTCTGTTTGCAAAAACATGAGGTTTTGGAACTTACTAAGTACTGTTAATCCAGTGCAACCTGATGGAACTTTGATATCCAGTCTTGAAACAGATCCTGCTTGAAGACTGAGGACCAGATGATCTCTGTGACCTGTTATATTACTTCGCAGTCTTACAATTCCATAATAATTAGTAAGCTTATATTACAAAACATAATTTGATGAGGAACAGAGTGGTAGCAATGTCTACTGTAGAATCAATATTGGGGAATCTGCACCTGATCTCCTCCAAAAGTTTTTCACAAAAATATAAGTTTTGGGAGACTGGAGACACTGACAAGCATATTTTAAAATTTGTATAATATGAATTATATTATACAGCATGTGTGTAGAAGCAAATACATAGCATGATTCAAAATTATTTTTAGCAACTCAGCCTTAAAGAGATGCTACTTTCTATGTTCATTTATCCTTTTCCCCCACTGTTTTTCAGTTAAATTTTTCACCTACCTTTTTTCTTGGGAATGTCTTACTCTTCTGCAGATTTGTGGAAAGTAGTTAGACACAGTAAAAAAAATAATAATTCTCCTGTGTTGATTTAATCTCCTTCCATTTACTCACGTATCTTTTTTTCCTCCCTCATGTTCCACATATGCCCAGAATGATGCACTGAGAGCCCTACAAGATCAGTACAACATACCTTAAGACAAAACACATGGTCTCAACGACTGTATTGTACACATCCAGTTAAACAAAATGACAGCAATTTCTTTAGCTGAACTTTCATGCAATTATAAAAGCTGGCTGATTCGTTACTATCACACAGGCAGTGCCATAAACAGTGCAGTAATAACATCTTGTGGAGAACACAGTATTTCTTTTTAGCTGCCAAGACTGGATGCACAACTGTTTGCCAGACAAATGGCAAACAAGAATACCCAGTACTTATTTCTTGGGCAAAGGAGGGCTGTTAAAGTACTGCCTGAGGAGAAATAACAGTTTGTTAAAGTTGTCTGACTAGCCCATGAAAGTGGAGAACAGAAGTTGGCAAGAAAGAGTAATTTCAAAAAGTCAAAATAGAAAGCATGACAAGAGGAAACAGATGGATTCCAGCCTATCCTGGGGAGTGGTGAGAATCAATTAACTTACGTGACCATGCAGAAGATGGAAAGGTCAGATAAACTGGAAGGAACTTCTTGACCAGGAAATACATCTTGCAACATATAGAAGAATGCAGTGCACCAGCAGATCTCTTCTTTGGTAACAAAATACTTCTGAACAGTAAAGATAACAGGGCAGGGTACTGCTGCATATAGCGCTTGCTTTGTCAGAAACTGTGTTTATGCCAGCAAGTGAATACTGATGGTGTGCTCTTGCCACCACTGCAACATTAGTCTTCCCTACACCCACCTCATCCCACCTGGAAATTAAGCCATAATAGGAATGTTCACATAGCCAGAATAGGCTAGGGACATTTAGCTACAGGGGACCATAATAAAAAAGCACAATAGGTTAATGAAAACCGCAAATTTTCTAAAACTAAACAAATGACAAGCCCAAAAGTGGCCAAGGACCCCTATCCAGAGCAAAAAGTGATCCCAGGAGACCAAAGTTTGCCTTCCCCTGCAGAATGGAATCAAAGAGAAAGGAATGAGTTTCTCAATACAGAGTTTTTCAGATGTCTCATCTGAACAGATCTGCAGAGCAGAAACAGAATGTTGCACCTGCCTTCACTGTCATATGTCTGATATTTCTAGAGATATTTTCTCCTCAGTACAGGCAGATCTGAAAGGAAGTATTTTCATGTGTGAAATAATTGCAGCTCCTAACAGTAAATCATATTACTAATAAAAATTACCTCAAGCACTGAAATGAGAAAAACTGTTTAAAATGTCAAGAAGTCAAGAAAAAGTAAGACTGATTTGAAAAAAAATCTTGTAACTCCCTACATATTTCAACACAACCCATAATTATGAATGTAAAATTTTATTTCTTTTGAGGCACAGGCATGCAGCTTATTTTCCTCACTACTGTTTACCAGCTACAATTTTCTTTTTTCTTTTAATCTCAAGAAGTTATCATTCCACTGCACATACACTACAGAAAACTGCTGGCTTTACCCTTTAAATAAGCTTTTGAATCCTTTAATTATTCAAAGAAAAATTCAGTAAATGTTTGCATAGCCAATTAAGTACAGATTTATATTCCAGCACTATAAGATAATGCTGAAATAATGTATAAAAAATGGCATTCATAACTTCCATGAAGTAATACCATGAATTCTGTTTAAATATTTCATCAATCAAACAAATTAACTGTCTGCGTACATTACACATTTTGTTTACATTAATGTGTAAATATCTACAACAAAAAGAATGTAGGAAAATGCCTTAAATGCCTTTGTTAATTCATAATTAGCAATATTTCAGTATTAGTTTATGTATTTTAATTCCTTAGTCCATTGGCCTTACTTGGATAGATTTTTCCACACAAAATAAAGAAAGATAAGCATTATCAAGAGATATACATAACTGGAAGACTTAGAAGCTTAGTATTGGAGTGATACTTGATTATACCTTTAATGAAGGAGAGTAGGAATTCAATCTGTAGGATCCATTTTAAATTACATTCATCCAGGAAACATCAGATAAAAACTCAGTGCCACCTTTTGGCAGTGCTGGTCTAAGGATGGAGCCAAGAATGTGAGGCAGAGATATACATTTCTAAAACTATCTAGGAAAACAGACAATATAAACATGCTTATAAGGGGACCAGTTTGGAGACCTAAAGCTACCTGGAAGCCTTTTGGATAACTTAAATAGCTGACTAGTCTGCTTGCTTCAAGTCAGGCCAAGCTGTTTTGCTTCCTGTTTTCCTGTAAGAAATCCAACATACTGACAAAATCTGAGGTATCAAAAGAGATAAAGGGTAATGGAAATTGGCAGACAAAAAAGGGAAAAAGATTAGGACTAGTGCCTATCTAGGACTTAAAAGGAAGAACACATTAAGATAAAAACAGGCAATCTCATAAGATCAACACTTGTAGCAGAGCACCAGCTTTTTGTTTAGTGCTCTATGAGCCTTAAACTTATTTGATTTGCTTTGAAATCTGCACATTTATTCAAACTGTCATAAAATCTAGATAAAAAAATCTTTATAAAAGCTGTTGAGTAGATTAGGTGTTAAGATATGGATGTGCTGGAGCACAGAGCTCCTGAAAGACACCATCTAAGAGGGAAAAAATGTATGATTTCATATTAGCTAGGACAGAAAGTCAAATAGAGTAACAAGGCTGGTGAAGGAAGGACCTAGAACACAAGTCCTATGAGGAGTGGCTGAGGGTGTTTACCCTGGAAAAAAGGAGGCTCAGGGTGAACCTTATCACTCTCCAAAACTCCCTGAAAAGAGGGCGTAGCCAGGTGAGAGTCAGCCTCTTATCCCAGGCAAATGGCAACAGGACAAGAGAACTCAATCTTTAGCTGCACCAGGGGAGATTTAGGCTGGACATCAGGAAGGAGATCTTCACAGGAAGTGTGATAAGCCATTGGAATGGGCTGCCCAGGGAAGTGGTGGTGTCACTGTCCCTGGAGGTGTTTAAGGAAAGACTGGATGTGTCACTGGGTGCCATGGTTAGGTTGGCAAGGTGTTGTTAGGTCACAAGTTGGACTTGATGATCTCAAAGATCTCTTCCAACCTGATTGATTCTGTGTGATTCTCTGAAACAGATTATACAAGCACACTAAAGTGTGTTTAAACACTCAGCCAGGACTTAATTTATTTATATTTCTATGGAAGTGGTGTAGGAGACTTAGAGCTATGACAAGATGTTGCACACAGCAGGAAATACTAATAAGTGGTAATCTTGGATCATTAAAGCAATGATCCAGTGAGAAATACCCCTCTCTAGGTGCCATCTCTTTTTATCCACAAGAGGTAAGAGGGAATTATAGAATAGATTGAATTGCAAGGGAGCTTTAAATGCCATCTAGTCCAACTCCCACTGCAATGCCCAGGGATATCTACAAGTAGAACAGGTTGCACAGAGCCTCATCCTCACTAACATTGAATATTCGGAGATGGAGAATCTCCCAAAACCCTGGGCAATCTATTGCAGTGTTCCATCACCTTCATCATAAAAAAATTCTTTCTTATATCTAATCTAAATTGGTCATCCTTCGGTTTCAAAGCCATTCTCCCTCCTCCTCACACTCCATGCCTTGGTAAAAAGTACCTCTCCAGTTTTCTTGTAGGCTCCCTTCAGGTACTGTGAGGCTGCTCTAAAATCTCCCCAGAGCCTTTTCTTCTTCAAGCTGAACAACCCTAATTTTCTCAGTCTCACTAGGAGACATTCCATCACTTTGGATCATCTTCGTGGCTCTACTCTGGACTTGATCCAAAAGGTCCATGCTGTCTTTTTGGGGACCCCAGGGCTGGGTGCAGGGTTCCAGCTGGGTCTCAGCAGAGCAGAGCAGAGCAGAGCAGAGCAGAGCAGAGCAGAGCAGAGGGGCAGAATCCCCTCCCTCCCCTGCTGCCCACGCTGCTTTGGATGCAGCCCAGGACACGTTTGGCTTTCTGGGCTGGGAGTGCCCATGGCTGGGTCATGTCCAGCCTCTCACCACCAGCACCCCCACGTCCTTCTCACAGGGCTGCTCTCATCTGTTCATCCCACAGCCTGGGCTGGGACCAGGGTTTTCCCCAACCCAGCCGCAGCACCTTGCACTTTTTCTTGTTAAACCACATGAGATTCCCATGGGCCAGCTTCTCGAGCTTGTCCAGGTTTCTCTGGATGGAATCCCATCTTTGGATGTGTCAGCCACACCAATCAACTTGGTGTTATCTACAGGCTTGCTAGGAGTTCACATGATCCTGGTGTCAGTCACACTGATGAAGGTATTAAATAGCACAGGTCCCAATACAAACACCTGAGGGACACCACCTGTCACTGACCTCCCTCCACCAGGACCCTGAGCTGCTGACCCCCTCTTTTTGGATGTCATCACTCAACCAAATTCTTACCCATTGATCAGTCTACCCAACTAATCCATCTCTGTCCAGTTTAGAGATGGCATCTGACTGCCATGACTTTTCAAAAATCACAGAGAGTAGCTTGGCAGCTATATCAGTCAATTCCCTCTATGTTCCCCTCTTTGTTCACTCATACAGTGGTGCAGCTTTGTATTCCTGCTATGCACAGGAATTGCCTGCCTGGGTGGAGGGTCTACCATTCACAGCCAGAAGCAGATGACTGAGCTGGGTACTGGGAACAAAACCTCTGAAACAATTGGAACTAAGGATTGCCTCCAGTGAGATTTTTTTAGTGCTAGGAATATTAACTTTATGGAGGAAACATAACAGTCATGCAGTAACAATAAAACATGAATAATTTATAAATAATAATTAACATAAATCAGGCATATATTTTTTACTATGACAAAGAAATAGAAAGTCAGCAGATGCAAAATGGAGAAAAAGAAAATGTGTGCAAAAAAGTACTTAAGGGAGATCAAAATTATTGAATATTAAAATTATGAAGCCCAGAACTTATCATGAAGCTAAAAGGATTAAACATACACATAATAAGAATATCCAAGATGATATTAGAAGGAACAACAGCAATAAGAATCCTTACAGATTCAGGGAAAAAGCAATTGGGTAGCTCATAGCAACCCATTGGAAGGTGTCAGCACAAGCTCACTACAAAGATCAAGCCTACAGAATGCAACGTTAATAACTTTTCCAAGGGAAATATATTTGGTAAAAAGATGTATCCCATCGTATATCACATCATGTTAACAGGGTTTTCAACATCTTTGAATAACAAAACAATAAACATAGATTGGTGAAAAATGAACTATTCTCTTTTTAGGTAAACTCATCTTGAGAACACCTAAATGCATTGTCAAGTCACATTTTAAGCTTTCATATTAAGTAAGAAAGCAGAAGCACCAGCAGATCTACCTAATATGGACCAAGGCTCTCTAATCTATCCCCACTAATTAAATACTCCATCATTCTTATTAGGAAAGTTAACCATAAAATTTGTAACAGCTTCAAAATTTGGGAATGACTGGAACCTGGTTCTGGTGGTTGGTAGACCTAAAAGTAGCTTTTCAGAACTTACCACTGGGTAACTAATGACTGAAATAGAGGACCCAAGTTGTCCAAGTTCTTCCAAATAAAGGACAAAATCAGTACAGTAAGACTTCCTGTAATACTTCGCCATCCTCTTGACATAAAATCTTTTCATCAGTCTGCATACTGGTCAGATTTCTGCATGATAGGCCAGATTAAATCTCTTTTTTAATTCAATTTTTTTTACATTTGTATTACATTGAGTCATTACCCAGCTGAGACACTGAACAGCATGACCTCCTTGTCAACCAAGTCTTCACTTCTTGCCATGTCAGTAAAAGAATATTAAAACAAGGATGTCCAAATTAGCATTTCATTTCTTATGGTGTAATCAAGGAGATAAGTATGGCTTCCTTCCAGCTGATTGTATTACCATTAAAGTTTATGATAAATTATGAACACCCTTGAGCTAAACATTCAATTAAAATAACATAAGCATGGCAGGATGTCTCTTACAATGTTTTCCTTAGAAGAAATCCTAATTATATTGCCATTATACTTTTCCACAGGCACGCCTGTGTTTCTGACTGGCTGGTATGAAAATATACCATTAATTAACATGACTGTGTTCTCATCACTGAGAATCGCTCTTATATTAAAAAACAACAAAAGACAAGCCTATTGAGTTACATGCTTCATAGTAACAGGAGACCTAAGACTGAACAGTGATTCTTCATCCTCTCAATATTATAAAATATCCTTAACAAGATACTTCACCATTGAACTTCTGAATTGGGAAGTGTGGTTGATTAGTAAAAAGAACAAGTCTTTCAGCTAGACTATAATAATTTGAAATCCATTTTATACTGCCTCAGGTATTTTCATGGCTGAAAATATTAATAGTTTTAATGGAGATTTGAAGGCGCATATTTTGAAAAAAGTGGTATTGCCCTCCTATTTAAGTAATAGATTTCAAACTATTTTTTTTTCCAAGCAGTAAAAAACCTGCACATTCACTGATTGGTTCTTCAGAAATAATGATTTTCTTACAAATCACTGAAGTATGCCTAGCTTGGTGATTTAACTCATTAAGGAATTCCTCATTTATGTGCACTATGTCTTCTTTTACATTATGTCACTGTTTTCACACAATATTATGCAGAATAATCAAATATATAGAAAGCAGTTGTATCTTTACTATAGATTTTTAAATCAAACAAAGCAAAAATAAAAACTCCAAAAGATAACAAATAGGGAGGTGCAATGTTGTACAGAAAATAGATGGGATTTATATATTGGAGAATTCTGGGTGAAAGCAAAGCAGAAAAAAAATATTGAGGACCTCAGATTTTACCAATCCAATTGACTAATCTAAACAATTCAGAAATTAGTTTCTCTAATTTTTATTAAAAGTTGATTGGCTTGAGTTGTGCTTTGAATAGAGTACATAAGACAGAAAAGAATGGGAAAGAAGAGTAAAAATTGAAACAAAGGGTAATAATCAATTTTACTGTTCTCTTGTCTCTTACTGTAAAACATTATAATACTCTGAAGGGATGAGAACAGAATTATACATAACTGAGGCTATTTCTGTAGGATAACATTAAATTTTTTAAATAGGATGAATATTAAGCAAATAACTACTCTTTCAAGGTGGGCAGTAGCTCTATTTCATAACAATGGTGACACCTTATATTAAGAGAAGCTCTTTCTTACACAATTTTCATTTATGATCAGGTTGAAATAACATTTGAGTTCTGTTTGAAACCCGCCTAATGCATTTATTACATTTATCTGCTTGGATGTGTGCCTACAGAGAGCTGTTACTGCTGTTACAACTATACATACCAAATAATGTAAAAAGTAAAATTAGGCAGTCATAGAATCATATAATGGTTTGGATTGGAAAGGAACTTAAGATCTTCTAGCTCTAACTTTCTGCCATGGGCAGGGACACCTTTCCCTAGACTAGGTTGCCCAAAGTCTCATCCAGTCTGGCCCTCAATACTTTCAGGAATGATGCATGCACAGCTGCTCTGGACAACCTGCTCTAGTGCCTCACCAACTTCTGAGTGAAGAACTTCTGTCTAATATCTAGTCTAAATCTTTCCTCTTGCAGTTTAAAATCCTTTCCCCTTCTCGTATCATTATCTGCCCATGTAAAAAGCTGATTGCCCTCCTTTTGTAAGTCCCCTTCATGCACTGGGAAGGGAAATGAGGTCTCCCTGGAGACTTCTCTTCCCCAGATTCAACAACCCCAGCTCCCTCAGCCTGTCATCATAGAATAGGAGCTCCAGCCATTGGATCATTTTGGTGGCCCTTTCCTGGACTCCCTCCAGCAGGTTGATGTTTTTCTTCATGAAAGACAGAAGACTGCTATAGGGAGTCCAGAGCTGGATGCAGTAAACCAAATAAGACTCAAAATAGCAGAGTAGGGGACAATAACCTCCCTCAACCTGCTGCTGAGGTTGGCAACATTTGTTTAGAATATTGAACAAAAATGGGGAAAGCGACAAAGAACTTTTCAGAGAGAGGATAACAGAAATAAATTCATTTTAAATACATGGCAACAAAATTCCTTTTTCCTTATTGTGACTGCCGGCAGATGTAGAACAAGGGAATGTAAGCAGTAGTTAAGTCACAAAGGCTACTGACACTCAAGCAGTGATTAAATCAGAAAGGATAATGACACAAGTTTTAGGAAGATGGATCAAGTATCAAGTGTATCTGCCTCAAAACCAGGTGGCCTTCGCCTTGAGAGAACTATACACTAAAATGTGAAGATGACCTCACTCATATATGAGGTTCACTAATCTTATCAAAAGTAAAGACAGAATAATGTATTGGAACTTCCTCCTAGTAAACTAAAATGCACTAACTAGAAATTACTGATATCATCATTAATGTTCCTACCACTATTGTGAATATGCTGATCTGATCAGTTGCTTCTTGATTTTCAGGAAGCAAGAAGAAGAATCAGCTATCTGTTATGTGAAAAACAAATTTCTTCTTTTTCTCTTTAGTGTCAGCTGGATTCTTTAATGTTTAAAGCATCTGTCAATGGTGACATTCAGAGGGTGATGGTTAATGGCTCTGTCTCATGATGGTTATCAGCAACAAGTGGTGTCCCTCACTAGGACCAGTGTTTTTTAATGTCTTCATCAATGACATTGTCAAGAGGATCAAGGGAACCCTTAGCAAGTCTGCAAGTGACACCAAGCTGAGTGGTGTAGTTGAGTTGACACGCCTGAAGGACAGGATGTCATCCAGATGGACCAGGACATGCCTTGGGCCCATGGGAACCTCATGAGGCTTAACAGAGGCCAAGTGCAAGTCTGAAAATTAAGAATCAGAAGTTAGGAAACAAAGGGTCTTATAGAAAAATACTACATTTTTTGCATTTTAGAAGTATAAATTATAATTCAATTTTCATCCTCTGTAAACAAAAAGACCACTCACAGCATAACATCCCATTGAAATAAATGACTCTATCACATTTCCAATCCTGTCAACACTCCCTCCTACTCACTGAAGTTTTTCCTCAGATAGTCTAAGTGATTTTACGTAATGGAAGTGCCAAATAATTATTTTCAAATTGCATTGAATTGGAAATGAATGTTGTATTGCAGACTTGAAGGGGGCTTCTATGACCAAATTTTCTCACCTATATTAGTAGGTCTAAAAAAAGCATCGTATTTCTCTTCATGCACATTTTTTCTCCTACAAACACTCAAAAACATTGAAGCAATGAAAGCATTAAGCCTAACTTTCCCCAGTTTCTAAGTGTAGGAAATTCAATGCTTCTATTCTTTACTAAATTCTGCATGCAATTTTCTGTTTCCTTGCCAAAAATCAAAAATTAAAAACCATTATTGCATCCACCATACAGAAATGATTGCTCTTATCCAATTTTGCACTTTACAATAAAGTTAAGGATCAAGTGTGGGACATGGCAACCTAGGGCTGGAAGATTAGCAAGTTCAAAGCACAGAGGCTCAAGCCTGGGACAGAAAGAGTAAGTTAGGGCCATTTTCACTCCTGGATGTTACTATTAATTCAATTAAATACTAAATCCTCTGCATGTGCTTGATTTTTGAATTAATGAATGCAAATTAGAAAAAATTCTTTCAGTTTTGTTAGAGTTGTGGATGAACAGAAAAGAGTATAGGAATGAAAACTCCAACTGTCTGCTCCAGAAGGTGAATGTCTAAACCCTACATATCTTCTGTTCCTATTCCTGTTGGTACTTGTGATCACTCCTACTGTATTTTCTGCTTAAATGCCCATCCAGTGCTCCTCTGCTAGCTGCAGTGCCCACTTTGTCATTCTCTTCCTATCTGTATTCTCATGTGATTTTCTCTCCTCCCCAGAGCCTTCCACATCACACCCTCAAGTCACTGCACTGAAGTAATGAGTAAAGTATAAATGTGAAGCAATTTGTCTGTTAGGAGGCATTTCTCTTTTCAGATCAGCAATATAGTTCCCCTAATCTTGTTCCTCAAACAACAATAATATTTTTTACAAACTTTTAACAAATCTGTTCATGGCAAAGAAAATTTTAGGTCTAATGGTTCAAATCTAGCAGAATTATAAGCAAAGAAAATAAAGCCTTTTCATAGGAAGATTTAGGCAGCCCATAATTAACAGCAACACAATCAGTGCAGGCTATACTAAAGAATTACATATGTCTGGGAAAGAGCAGAGAAACTTTGGGCTTCTTATACAGAATTAAGTTTTCTTTCTGCTCACTAAAGCACAAGACAAATAAATGTCTCATCAAAAGTCTAAGCATGATGACTGAGGCATTCTGTTTACCAAAATTTCCTAGCAATTTGTCACTATAGACTATTCAGGGTCTGTTACTGGATTAGTACCTATTCTAGTATTAAGTAAATTGTGTAAAGATTTTAAGTATTTTGGTTAACATTAAAAAATTTGCTTAAGATTTAATATATTGAAAATTTTCATACCTTTTTCATAATTTTGCTTACGTATGCTACTCTCTTTTTACCTTACTTTCTATTACCTTTGAACTGCAGTCATAGGAGGTTTTTTAATCCCATTAAGAGTAAAAATACCCTCTGGCATCAGCCAAAATTTGGATCAATTTAATGCTCATTTCACATCAGAGAGTTACATAGTTTAAAAAGAAACACATAATTTACTTCTGTCTATCAGAAAAGTAAGACAATTAGACACTATACTACAGACAATTCAATAGAGTTAATTTCAAGATTAGCAGTCCTCAGTTTTGGCCCACACAGTCTGAGAGGAACCTTTTGGGTACCAGCTGTGTTCCTGTGTATCCAAAAAGGCGTTGGGTACTTCAGGCAGTACAGGCATTAGACACAAAATCTGTGGATTTTTCTTGCAATATATTACAACAAATTTTAACTACGATGAAACTGTAGAAGAAAACCCCATAATCTGACAATTGAGGAAAACAAAATGAAAAACAGCTTCTGTGGATTATGGACTTATTTTCTGGGTAAGTTGAAGTCCTGAAAGGCAAAAAAAATCCAAGAGAGGGAGAAGGCAATGGTCAATATAGTGTTGCTGTGCAAATGTATGGATAATCTGGAGGGAAAAGAAATGCAATAAAAAATTCTTTCCAAAATGTACTCCTACATACTATTTTCTCCAGAAGGCATGCTTATGCAGATGATGACTGTTCCTATGACCTTCAGGCAGGATGTGACAAGAAGTCAAGAGCCTGCACTAATAAAAGACTCAGAGCAGAACAGCAGTACCCCTGTAACAAACTTCCAATGGAAGCAATCCAAGTTAGACTTGTGGGATCAGCAGTGTTTGTATTGTATTTATAGCTTTCTACTCTGGTACATGAAATCTTTGCTGATAAAAGCAAATCCATCATTAGTAAAGTGCTTTGCACAGATGTTCAAGAGCTATGACAAAAATTATGTGTCAAACTGATTTTATACTTGGTTGTATTTTCTTTTAAAACAGATGCATTTCTTTTTATGGCTTGTAAAACCAATTTTTATATATATTTTAATTATCTCTATCCCATCTGTGTAGTTTAATTACTGATTTATTTCCCTTTTTAGTAAGATATCCATCCATACATATCTAATTCCTGTCTATATTGAGGAATCCTAATAACTTTGTTTTCCTTATGAAAGTGGTGATGCATCTTTTAAAGACAGCACAGCTAGGAAGGACACGTCACCAATAACTAAACAAACTGCAGAGAGTAAGAACTTCAACTGCAGTTCCCCTTACTAACCTCTCTATTTTATTAGCTAATTTTAAAACTCAGTTTTCTTGATGAGACAGAATAGTGTATATACACATTAATATTTATACATTAAGTCAATATCTGATTCTACCTCATCTTGCATAAAACTTGCCAAGAAATGCAGCACAATCATCTTTGCATATTTTTAGACTCTGTCTCAGGGTCTTTGAAAAAGTTTGTCACTTTTTAATATAAACACTATGATATTAATAAAATTCCCAGTTCCAACATGGGCAGACTCATTCTCATTTTTATGTAATTCTTCAGATACAGAGAAAGTGGCAGCACTTCCCTTTGAGAATGTGTCTTTTTATAGTAATGCCATAAATCCTAAAGTGGATCCTGCTATGAACATTCCAAGATTTTAACACAACCCTGTCTAAATTATAGAGGTGCTCTAACAGTCATAAATAAACACAGCAACAGTAAAGAAATAGTACAATGGATTCAGTTCACAATTCACAGTTGGAAACTTACCTATGTATGTTTTTATACTCAAAAAAGGCATTTTTACAATTGACCAACAAAACCCAATAGAAAGCAAAAACCATTATACCATTCTTCATAAAGAGCAGCTGCATTTAATTCATATCAGAGCTGCTGCAAAAGATAAGAAGTTATAAGTCACCTTATGACAGCTGAAGTGTTTCATTAGAGAGAGAAACAACTTGAGATGATCCTTCTGGAGGAACTGACAGATTCACATGTTGAACTGCATAACTGTCTGAGAACACAGCGTTTATTGTAATTAAATGCAATTATCACCAAGCAAAAACTGCAAGCTTGTAGATTGTTGTGCTGCATTGGTTTTATGTGGCATGATTTTGGTAGTGGGGGGACTACAGGGGTGGCTTTTGTGAGAGAATGCCAGAAGCTTCCCACCATGTCAGACAGGGCCAGAGCCATCCAGCTGCAAGACAAGGCTGAGCCCATCAACACTGGCACAGTGCCTCTGGGATAACATCTAAGAAGGGAGGAAAAAACTGCACAGCTGCAGCCAGAGGAGAGGAATGAGAACACATGAGAGAAACAGCACTGCAGACACCAAAGTCAGAATAAGGAGAGGAGGAAGAGGGTCCAGGTGCTGGAGAAGAGCACCTCCCCTTCAGGCTGTGCTCCAGCAGCTCATGGAGGACCCCCTGTCAGAGCACACAGATGTGCCCAGCTGTGACCCCATGGGAAACCCATACTGGAACAGACTCCTGGCAGGGCATGTTGGACCCATGGAGAGAGGAACCCACACTGGAGAAGGCTTGCTGGCAGGACTTGTGACCCTGTGGGGGACCTCCACTGGAGCAGCCTGTGTCTGAAGGATTGCACCCCCTGGTCCATGCTGGAGCAGTTAGTGCAGCGCTGCAGCCTGTGGGAAGGACTTATGGTGGAGAAACTCATGGAGAATTGTCTCCTGTGGGGGGGATCCCACACTGGAGCAGGGAAGAGTGTGAGGAGTCCCTTCCCTGAGGAGGAAAGAGAGGCAGAGTCAAGGTGTGATGAACTGATCACAATCATCCCCATTGCCTGTCATGCTGCATCACAGTGTGGCAAGATGTGGGAAATTTGGGAGTGAAGTTGAGCCTGCAAAGAATGGAGGGGTTGAGGGCAATATCTTTGAAAAATTTTGGATTTTTTAATCATTATTCTGACCAGATTTGATTGGTAAGGAATTAAATTAATGTCCCTGAACTGACACTTCTGTCCACGACAATTCTGTAACGTCAGTGATCTCTACCTGTTCCTCTGTTGATTCAGGAATCTTTAGTAATATTTTCTCTACTGTGTCTAGCTGAGGGGAGGGATAGAGAAGCTTTGGTGGGCACCTGACATCCAGCCAGGGTCAACTCACCACTTGTACTTGATCTTTATTTTAGATTAAGAACACACTTTAATAGCAGTTATCATATAGCATTAGGGAGTCCTCCAAAACAAAAAAGATTTACCAAGCAAATTTACCTAATTTGGCCTTGCTAAGTCATGGTAGACTTTACTGGAGCAGTTAGCTCAGGTTATTATACCTCAATTACTCTCCTTACTTTAGCCCAAGTGAAAGCAGTTATCCTATGAATCAATACTGAAGCAAACATGATTGATTGAGACCTCAAGCACTTGTGTAGCTCCAGCTCCCACAACTCCCTTCAATTACTGCTAAGCTGTCAGCATTCTTGTGGTTTTTAGACCTCCTTTTCACATGTTGACCTGAGCTGCCTGACATCAGTTTAGATCATTTAACTTAAATCAAGAATTTTTGTGCAGAAAATCTGTAAAAGGCAAGACCAATGAGAGTCCTTTTTCATCACTTCAAGTAAAGGGAGAAAAGACGATTCCTGCAACAAAAGGCTAAAGCAGATCACACAGGATTAGACAGTGATGGGAATGGGTGTGTGCTCATATGCAGTGGTGGAGTGTGGGTGTGCCTGTGTGCCTGTGTGCCTGTGTGCTGACAGCTGCAGGTTTATCAGCCCAAGTATCACACTGCCTTGAAGCAGCTGCTCCACTTCACCTGGAAGCCACAGGGATGTATCTGTGAAGGCACTGGAGCAAGTCCACCCTGCCTGCCCTGAGCCATCTTGGCAAAGGATCAGCTCTGTGCCCTACTCAGTTTGCAGCTGAGTAATTCAGTCTTGATTAAGTGAGAAACCTGCCCAAGGGCTGGAGCGCTGAGAAGACTCTAAACCCGATCTAAACCAGCTGCACCACCTACCACACTGGTGGCCTCCTGCTGCTTGCAAAATCACTACTTATTGCATCAACCATTTCAAATCTGATTTCTGAAGGACGTCTTTTTTCCAAGAAGTTCTCATTCTGCTTATTTTAGTAGCTAAACCCATATGTTGCCTTTTTTTTAAACAAAAACATTTTAGTTATTTAAAGCAATATGGTTGGGTTTTCTGTGTTACCTAATTTAAAAGGATACTAAAGTTCTTATTTCCCTAGACAAGTTCTTCTTTTCCTAGATTTTCTAGACTGAAACAAGAGATCATAGCTCTCCTTACTTAACTAACAGTAAAACACAATCCTCTTCTGTGAGACTTTTTAGAAATGTCAATACTGAAATGAAAAAAAAAAAAAGAAAGCAAGATACCAAAACAAAACAAATACATGACAGATAAAGTATAACACTTTGCAGAAAACAAACACTTACAAAGATGCTCAGCAGGACAGGTCTTACTGACAGACAGACAAACAGAAATATCCTAAATTCCAGCATGAAAAAACAAACCAGAGCATTTAGAAATCCAGTATTTTAAACTTAAGTATTTCTCAAAATCAGAAACTGAATTAGTTTAGATGAGCACCCTGGTCTAAGACGATAAGATTTAATAAACATCCAGATATAAACAACATTGCCTAAGACCATTGCTGCAGAGTTGTGATGTCTCACTGCAGAGACAGGGCAGAGTCCAATGAGCTGCATGCAAGACCAAGTTCTGAAAAAACAGGAGCTCCAGAAGGTGACTGAATAAAATTATTCCGGATTTGAGACTGTTTCAGTAACTAGTCACAAAGAAACACTGGTTCTATGATGATATCCTGGTAAACCAAATATTCAACACCTTTTTCAACCCCTAAACCAGAAAGTCAAATATGCCCTATATAGCCTACACAGAGTAACCTGGACTTACTTTCAGCTAAATGTGGGACCAGATTTTCAAATAATGTAGATGAAGCTAAAATAAATTATAAAGACACACAGTTTATACCAGGAGCTAATATTTTAAGGTAATGTTGAGCAGCCTGAAGCTAACCTGACACCTTCATAGACTATTACATACAAACGTGGACTTCTCTCATTCTTTCCCAACATAGCTCAAGTCAGAACCTTAGATAACTTCTTACTCTGCAATCATTGTAGCTAGATCAAAAGAAAACTTTCAAGAGTGAAAATTAGAAGTGAGGAGGAGCATTCAAGTATGCATAAAATGATGAAACTAAATCCTAAACAAGGAAAAAGGAAATCAGTGATAAGCAGGTTGACTTGGATTGGTTTGGGGTTTTTTGTGTTCTTTTTTTTTTTTTTGGGTTTGTTGTTGTTTTTCATTTTGTTTTGGCTTTTTTTCTGGTGCCAGGAAATAAAACTATTCAAATAATTTGAAAGTGTTCCAGTCAGACTAGAAGAAAAGTATGACAAGAACTAAATATTAGTAAATATTTAGCTAGCTATGAATTTCATCATAGGTCATCACGTCCCTTGATCACTGCTTCCCCCTTTGCCTTTTCTTGGAAAGGCTACTGTAACTGACACCCAATTCTTCCTTCATCTGTCAAAAACATTTACAAACAAAATTGCAATTTAAGGTCTCATTAAATTGAAAAGGGATTATTCTTGTGTGCAAGACCAGAATTAATTATTTTGATTTATTTTGTAGACTCTGATAACCTTAAGGAATGACACCAGAGCTGGCAATCTGCTGGAATGGTTGTTCAACATACAATATAAACAACTGGCAATGCTGTAGCATACGGTTAAGCCCACACTCACATACATCAGTTCATGTTTATAAATCTCTCCTTGAACTACTGATTCCTTGAAGGAATATCTCGAATAAATATAGGAAGTGTAAGTTACTGATTACTTTTATTATGAAGTTAGATGGATAAACTTAGAAAATTAAGCACTCCAGCACCTTAAAAGAAATTGGCTTATCATGCTAATTTGAACACTAACACAAGTTCAAGAAGACTGGCTGATAGAAAGAGCTAAATTTTAACTAAAACAAAGCCAGCCATTTTAGTCAGACATCTTCAGATATGATTAGATGTTATGGTTAAAAGACAGTGTTGTATTTCACTTAGTTCCCTTGTTATAAATACAACCAACAATGTTACTGATAAACAATGTTTATTACGAAACTCTTTTGCAATAAGTTTGTGGGAGCTGTTACCCCTAATCTGATCGAAGGCGTGATTTTATCATCACATTTTTTTACCTCCTTATGCCTTTTCCCAGCTTTTGCTTCATATGCAAAACACTGTAAGAAAAATAAACCAAACCACCAAATTGTTTTCTGCAAACTGAATTTTCTTTTCAGCTGAAAGATGGCTGAGAGTAACTAATAGTCCTCTAACAATACAGCAATCATTATTATTGTATAGCAAATGTAAATTGAAATACAGCAATCTTGTAGAGTGTATTCACAATTGTTCTTTAATATCATTATCTACAAACAAAACAATGTAACATATTTTGCAAAACTGTTTTCCTTATGTTCCACGCAGTCTTTTGCCTGATGAAAAACTTTTTGTTTTTTAAAAGCAAAGAATAAGATACATATGCATTGTAACTACATTTCCAATTATCTGCATTGTTAATTAAAAAAATGTAATTTCACAAGACTGGAATTCATGTGCTATATTGAAAACTGATGTAAGGAATTATGATGAAAATGAATATTAGTTATAGCTGCATTAAGTGTTAGAGTTTCCTATCTTCACTAAAGGATAAGGATTATTTAGGAAGAAATTGCTGGTTTCATATTTGAAGATGCTGTGTATTCTCACATCGCCAGATTCATACAGAAGAGTACTTCACACATTATGTTTCAATATTGAGATATACCTAATAGAGTTACTTAATCTAACATAAATTATACTCCAAGCCTTAAAAAAACCCAAACCACAGCACAATAAACATCTGGTTTTAATCCAACTAAGGACAGTGATTTGTGGATATTCACAAAATCTCATAAAGAAACATGAGTGGGCTTGGTTCTCTCAAATCATAAAATCATTCAAGAATCACCTAAGAAAACTCCCATGTTGGTCTTACATCCTCATAGCCAAACACTGTATTTTCCTCTGTTAAATAGGTTGAATTTGTGCAGCAGGAGCATTAGGGATGAAATCACAGCCCACTCCACTTAAATGATTTTGCAGTCTGCGCTATTTCCGCAGCAGAAGGGTCCCAGTTATGTCTGAGCAGCCATGGGCACACAGAAAACTGTGCTATATTACCTTCTATTTTATCTGTTTTCATTATGAAACTGTAATAGTAGAGTCACTGTGCTTCAATTAGTCACCTCCACATATGCAGTGGAAGGAAGAAAAAGAGAGGTAATGCTTTTTGTTGCTTTTCCCGATAGTGTCAATATTTCTTATGGCATCTGAATAAAAGAAAGGTGTCAGAAGTTATCTGACTTTCCTCTTGAAACTCAAACTCCAGTTTTCAAGACAAAAAAAAATTCTAAATAGAAGATGGGTAGTTAGAGGACAATCCAATTTAAAAGAAAAGGGACTCAGGGAAAAATCATATGATGCATTGCTCCTCATGTCCACCTCCAATTCACACTTATATTCATGCTGGAGAGGGAGCTCATTCAGCTTTTCTGGTTATTTTGCTGTGCTAATTTGGCTCTCTGATACCATCAAAATTTGTCACTGAAGTAACCAAACAATGGGCAAATATATTTTTCAGTATATTTCAAAATCCTTTCCAGAGTTCAGAAACACTGTTTGGAACAGCTCCCATTATTACTCCTCTCTCCAGCTGTGTTAAAAACCACTTTGTAAATACTAGCTCACACCAGCAGCAAGAATCCCTTACTGGACTCCCATCCTTAGGCAAGGGGCTAATGGCCCTCCATTATAGCTGCTGTACTGAAAATAGCTCTTTTAAACTAAATATGCAGAATACAGAAAACTGAACCCATCATGAGCATATCTATTTTAGGTGTCACATTCCATTAGAGATCAAAAGTTTTTTTTTCAAAACAGAGTACAGTACAAAGTATTTTCCCCAGAAAATGAGAATATCTATGGAATTTTTGTGAAAATTTATTTTCCTTACAGATAGCCACATGCTGTTTTACTGTTTCAGTACTGTAATCAACATTATTTTTTCCCAACAACATTTCCAGCAGGAAAAGACATATAAACAATCTGTACCTCCCAAAAGGTCATCCAGTCAGATGACTATGATCAGATAGTCATCTACCTCCTGCTTTTTCAGCTTACAAAACTCTTACACTGGGGGCCACAAAGGAAATTCTGGGGAAAAAAAATTATGTAACACTAACTTCTATTCTAACATGCCAAAAACATATACAGAAAAACATCTTCAATGATTCTGCAAATGGAAAATAAATACTGAAAAAAACCATCATCACTTTGCATTTACAAATTTTTCACTGGAAGGAGATCACTTGGAGTTTTCTTATGAACTTCCTAACACAAATCATCAACTTTGAGTTTACTTTTTCTGCAGCCACTCTCCAGCATGTCAGACTTGTGTGACAAACATGGTTAAGAATGGACAACCTCAACTTTTCATTAGGGAACACCTGGCAATGCACAGAATGCTTACCAAAATATGAAACTTTGCTGCTATGCTAACACATTTTATCACACTCCATATTATTGGTCCCCTGCTTCTTTCATAGAGAGATCAGTCATATCTTGCATTTACTTTAGGCAGAGATCAGATGGGAAAACCTTTCTGGCTTCACAGAAATATATTAGTGCAAAATCTGTGGTTGGAGATTGTTTAACGTGTGTCTTGGGAGCATGGGGGTGTGAATGTGTGCTTGTTTGTCTGTTTTAGGACAGAAAAAAGTGTCTTCATAGTTTTGAAAACTACATATATTCATGCCAGAAATGGACTGACATAATACTTGCAAAAATGCTGATTTCTTCTCCATTGTAGCTGAAATATTCATTAAGCAGAGAACAAGAGCAGATAACCAAAAATGAAAGAAATCTCTCTTCCATGATTCAGCCACTGCAATTTGAATAACACTTTTACAGTTCCTTATGTCACTACAAATCTACTGGTGACACTTGACACTGGCCATTTTCTGTTATGATGAGAAAACTGAAGGACAGAGCAAGAAGGTATGAAACAGAGATTTGGACCTCCAAAATATTCCTGAAATTAGTTTTAAAGCTTATGCTAATTCTTGCATATAAGGCAATACTTGCAGGCACTCATCCCAGACTTGTTCTGCTTGTATAGAGCAATGCCAATTGCAACAAGATATTTAATAAATAGCATCAGCAGCAGCAGGCACAGTGTGCAAATATAGATACACCTCTAGATGTGTCATGATACTGTTTGGTCATCACGGCACTGTCTCCCAAAGATCTGATAACGTCAAGCTCATGCAAGGGTTTCTCCTAAATTCAAACTACCTCCAGGAATGTGAGACTTCTGGGGGTCTTTCTCCTTTCCCTGTTTTTCCCTGTTCCTCTCTTCCCCTTGTGTAGTGGCTGTTTTTCTTTCTTGCTTTTTGTCTGGAAGTGAGAGGAAAGTGATATTCACAGAAGTAAGATTAAAGCACAGCTCAGGTCAACAAAGTTCCTCCCTCCATGTACAAGATTTTCCAAAAGAGTGCTAAAAGCAGTCTCTCTCATTAAAAACAAAACAGAAAAACTCTTTGAAGTTAATGAAAAAAATACAGGAGGCAGTAAAAAATGCAAACCTTTCTTAAAACATTGTGTTTCAAATACTTTAGCAGTTTCCCTCATTTCTGTATTTTAATGAAGTAATGGAAAAGTTTAAGAAGCAATTATTTGACAAATGTAAGTATCTGAAAACCCAAACCCTGTATGACTATTTAGTACTTTTCAGTGAGAGGCTCATTTATGAGCTCATTTAGTTTGCCAGAATTAAGACAGTTAGGAAAAAAATAACTAGACATTTGCAGAGTATTAAGAAAAGCATTGTTTAAATCCACAAGAAATCTGTCAGTTATCACCAGAAATTAATTATCTAAAGTAGCAGAAAGCTCTACAATAGTTTGCAGTGTACTAACCACTTCGATATACTTTCACAGCTGCCTTTACAGCAGCTGGCATAAGCCAAACTCATACATTCTCTCTTGGTCAGTTTGTCTGACGATATTTAACAAAACAATGTATTTGACATTTTCTTAGGCACTGTGCTAGGTTTTTTCTTCCTATGTTTTACTCCCTATGCACTTCCAAGGCCAGCTCTAATGATTTCCCTGACCATCAAATTATCATGATTGCCACCAGCAGTTTTGGGACTGGACTGAGAACAGAGCAGTGCCACTAGTTTCCAAATCAGATGCTGAAGAACTCTGAGATGCAGCCATAGGGCACCTCAAAGCAAAGATGAGATTATATGACACATCAGTTGTGGAAATGGATTAAGGAGTCACTTTTCTGAAAGTTGTTAAGATGGTGTTTTGAATAGCCTAAGAGAAGAGTCTTCATCAGCCTCTTCTTGTTCCCCCTTTCAACTGGATCTCAGATACTCAAGCTAGCCAGCACCATCATGATAATTTGCCTTTACTTTCTTATATATTTGACAACACTTAAGTGGAAATTCCTGAAAAAAACACAAAAATCCTAATTAAGTCACATCTTTTGAAAAGGTGCTAAATCTTAAAAGATATGGAGAGGTAAAGTTTATAAACACATAACTTGCTTTTTTCCAACTTGTGATGCTTTTTGGGATTGAAGAGTGTTCACCTACCCATGCAAGATTTGCAGTGTTCCAAAAAAGGAATCAGGAATGCTTGAAGAATGTAAGGTGGAGGCATTTTTGTGTGTATCCTGTACTTTCACCCAGAATGACTGAAAATTTGCATCTTTAAACACACTTTTTTATACACACATAAAACAAATAATGCCAGACATTCTGAAAGTAGGAAGAACCAGTGAATGGTTAAAAGAAAGGAAAATAATTTCTTCTTCACACAAGATGTGTTCAACACTGTTCATTGTTCATGGCTTCTGTGTTTCTAATTCTCTCTTGTGAGTAGACAATTGGGAGTTATTTAGAAGACACCTGAGAATACATTTAACTGCTCTTTTCCTTACTATAGTCCTTACTGCACAGAATAGTAATTTAAAAAGCAGAGAATCAGTCTGACTTGAATGTTCCTTGGAGAAAGTGCAACATATTTCCAATTTTATCAAAGACCAAGATTGATAGTTGATTCAGACAATGTTTTGGCCTGTGTTACCATCTTCTGAAGTAATATAAGGAGACAAGCCTCCAAGCTTTAAAACCAGGAAAAAAAAAAATACCATTATAAAATGCCCACAACTGTCCCTGCTTCACAAGATCTTTAATCAGACCCTATACGCTGCTAAATATAAAATAAAATATTATCTGACATCTAAATCTATTGGTTAACTAATGGAGCCCAAATGACAGGAGACTATAGCCAAAGTCTATCACCAGCTACTCAAACTGGCACTATTTGCTGAAGTTTTGACAGGCAGTACTCAAGACTGGATACCTGTTAGAAATCTGAAGTCAAAAAAGGCCTGAAGTCAACAAGAAAGGCACAACCAGCATTCCACACAAGGGAAAAGAACAGAAAGAATGAGGGGTGAAGGGAAATAAAGACAGATCTCCAGGAGAAATTGAAAAAAACCAAAATGTTTTCTATTCTCAGCTGAGCAGAGGAATTATACCCAGGGGACAGAGAAAGAAGTGCAGGAGAACAACAAGGCAATCAGAAGAATTCATTAACTCCTTCCCAGAAAACCAAGTAAGAGATAAAGAAATGCAAACTCTCCTTGGTTTTGTGAGATAAAGTGTCAGGTGTTTTGTTTTTAGAATATAGTTGGGCCTGATATCTTTCTTTTTAAACTTTGCATATCTCTTTAAACTATGAAATGCAAAATTTTTAGATTTTCTCAGTGTGTAGACAATATAGACATTCTAAACAAAGGAGCAACAAAATCTCTGCATATAAAATAGTATATTTAATGTGTTAGTCCCTATACATTTCTCTCTTAAAATTTTGACACATTGTTAGTTGTATCTTAATAGCTTTAACATGTACTCTCTTCACAGCATACAAAACAATTAAGAAAAATTATACCAAGCGGTATAAAGCAGTTAATAATTAGTTCTACACAATTTACCTTTATTAATCAAATCTGAATCTCATCAAGGGATGCAAATGAATCTGGCTGACAGCTTTTATTTTCCATGTCACAGTTCTGATGAATTTTAAAAACATTCTTCACTTTTAACTCTAATGAGTTTTCCTTCCAAAAATTAAAATAGTGTACTATTGAACAGAAAGATGCTAACGAGGTTCCCAATGGAATTACATTTACAGACACAAGTTATGGAAGAAGTGTAAGCCATAACAGAGGAGCAAACAGGGACTGAGAGCTGCCAACATGCGAGCTTGCAGAATCCCTCAGGAACAGCCCAAAAACAAGTGTGCTCAAGATATTTTGTTGATGTTACCAAACTTTGAAATGAGTTTAAATGAGAAGGTTGCAGGGAATGTGATTGCCTACTGTTATTCCAAAACAAAATGACAGAACAAGACCATCTTTCCATGGCATGCAAGGGGAAATGAGCAGCAATATATGATATAGGTACCTGAGAACTGCAAAACAGCTGTCTCAGTCTACAACAGACATGATGGGATCTAATACAGAAAATATTTCATAAAGTTACTAATTTAAAAAAATTAAAGTGTTATCAAACCACTAATAAAAGTCCTTAAAAATTCAAATGAAAATCTTTTCTTGTTGTCTGAGCCAAAGCTTCTCCCTCTCTGTAGCCTCCTTAAGTACAGGATCAACCTTCAAGGTTAAATGAAATGCTGAGAACATTGTGTTACTCACAAGCACAGTAATCTCTCACATTTTGCTGCAGACCTATCATAAAATATCTAGGCTATAAAGACAAGAACACACAGAATGGCCATGATCTGTGAGAGCATCAAATGCAACCATGAAACCTCCAAGGTGAACAAAGTTTCTTCTGTTTGGATATAACTGACTGAGGCCAGCAGCCAAAATAAGCAAATAGTCTATGCTTTTACAGTAAATTAGGTAATTTCACATTTGTAGATCCTGTTACCACATGACATCATATTTTTGAGTTAATGCTCGAAAATTCTGGCTGAAATATACTATTGTGAGCTTACTGTAAAAAAGTCTAGCTAGCTATCCTGAAGTTTAACTGTCCTAAAATCTTATACTGTGTTTTACAATGTATCAGAAAATGCACAGGCCACTATAAAATGTAAATGTAGTCATATAAAGGCTCATTTTTACTCAGAAAGTTAAGTATTAGAGTCAGGTATATGCTACCTAGGAAATAAAAATAAATAAACCACCATAAACACAGTGCTCACTGCACATATTAGTTGGGAAACGACAGAAAAAAACCCTCTTTTAAAAAAATAGGCTGCAGTATAATTACAACAAAATAGGACTACACTAATGAAACACATTATCGTCAGATAATATCTCACTAGGAAAGTGTGAATCAAAAGACATATTCAGTCATCATCCACAAGCAGATTACCAGGTGTCACACAAAGTGATCACAAAAACAAACTCTAACACAGTAGCTGCTAAAACGTTCCCTTTAAAAGAGGATTTTTTAGTAAGGGTTTGTGCAACTCATATCAGAGAAATAATTTCTGTTCATAAGTACACTACATACAGTATTCACTTGGAGTTACAGAAATTAAACATAACATAAACTCTCACCAGTGGCTGTAAAGCAGGGATCATAACTGACTGAATTCAGAAAACACTGTTACATGAGGCTATTTGTGTCTACATGTTTAAGAGGATACAACTGACTCATTTTAAAAGTCTATTTTATAAATTTTTGCCTTTGACTTGATTCTTAAAAATGGAGATGGAGAACACTAAAATTTCTGAGAACTTAAAATTAGAAAAGATTGGAAGAACTGAACAAGTAATGATGATAAGTAGAGACAAAGAAATAAAGCAGTAAGAAAAAGATAGTAAGAGCATAGGATTCTTCTTAGCCAGATTAATGTTTATTGCAGGTTATGTTAACATCTGTGAATAACATAAACCCATACATATTACAGTAAAGAAGATATTAAGGTCTTAAGCTTGTATACAAGAAATTCTCCACAAAAAAACCTAAGGACAGCAAAATAAACAGGCTCATTAAAAACATATTCTGGAAAGGGGTGAAAGCACTGTCAAATTATTCAGCTTATTTCAATTTCTAAGGCAGTTTACAAGATTGAAGGCAAATCTATCACTCTTGGTCACACTGTTTATAAACAGACCAAGAGTATTTAGGGCAACATCTGCCTGAATTTTACCACCAAATGTTCTTTCTAGCCCCAATTTTTAAGTAAATCTCCTTAGGTTTAAAAATTAAGATAACTGACCTCTTATAGATATAGCTTTCAGTGGTGTCAGTATCCACCAAGTATAAAACCATAAATGTATTTTTGTACACACTTCAAAGTGTTTTATTTCTTTTTCAGAATCTGCATTAATCAATAAACAAATTTTGCATCCCCCCTCTTCAGTTCTTACTTTACTTTTCTGCACTGATTATTTTTCAGACCTATTAAAAACCATTGCTAGTTTGACTCTTTCATCCAGATTTGCTTCAATGCAATCTAATCTTTGTGTAATCTTTCTCTGTGTTGGTTAGATTTCAGGCTATACTCTAGGCTATACTCTAACATTTTATCTTCCTAACCTTTAGACCTTACTACACAATTCCAGTCAACTAAAAGTGCTTGACTATAACAATACAGCTACTGTACTAAGAAGGCAGAAAGGCTAAGAGAGAGAGCTGCAGATTTTATGGTAATGTCATTAGACACCAGAGATTCAAATCTCAAAGGAGGAAAAAAATTACACATAATCACTCTTTTACGTTACTCCTTTTCCAGAAACAAGAGCTCCCAGAATACTAAATATATAAACATACATAACGGCCTTTTGTAATTACACTACTTTAGCCATACAGTTACAATACAATTGCAATTTTGTGTGTGTATAAATATACACACATACATATCATATATAGCATCACTGAAAGTGGAATCAGATTAATTCTGGTTTTATTTTTTGTCAAACCCATGGATAATCATATGTGCTTTGCTATCAAATGCACATGATGAACACAATAACAACCAAATAGAAAAAAATCAATTACTTTACAAGTAGATGATCTAGGCAGACAGCAGTTTCATAAAAACAGAAAAGCACTCAACATCTGAGGCATATATAGTTCCCCTAAGTAATTCCCTATGCAACAGATAAGCAGCAGCTTATCCCAGCAGCTTTCTCCACTCCTAGGTACAAATTAGTTGGTTTCAGAGCTTGGATCAGAATTTCACATGGATCACTGAAGTGATTTAAAGAGCGTATAACATCCTCTGACCCTACACACTCTATATCTGACCTTAAATACATCTGCCAACTGTATATCTCAGGATAGGACCTGCTTAGTTAGACTCCCATAATTCTACTGTTACTCTGCTTTTTCAAGCATCTGTCACTTACCATTTTATTCATCCTGGCAGGCAGCTCTGCAGGAATGACCAGCAGCTGCTGTCTGCAGATCCTGACAGTAGATGACAACATGCTGAAACAATACATGCTGGAGATGCAAGTGCTGCCTATTTCAGCATGCTTTTTACAGGATTCTAAGCAAAAAAACCCCAAAAAAACAAAACAAAAACAAACAAACAAACAAACAAAAATACAACAAACGAACAAACATGGAAGTTTAAATTATTTAGAAGAGCTAAAATAACAAACTGGACAAATGAAGTCTCACTCTGCCTTCCAGAAGAGGCAAACACCCTCTAGTGAAAACCAGATGTCCAACTCTTTTAGAGCAGGGAGCTTGATAAATAACGTTGCACTTATCAACAATTACCATGAGATATTAGAAACACCTTAAAAATATCATAAAAATAGGCTTACAGAGGGCTTTATAAATAGTAATGAGCTCTGACAGGATTATTAGCAATGATATTGGTGGAGAAAGTCATAATAATACCCATCCCAAAGCCAGTAGTATGGTGATAACTGCAAACATATTTACTTGAAAAAAGCATTAATCCCTCAAAGTGAATTTATAATCTGTGTGTTGTGGAAAAGCAAGTTGATCAGTTTTTAACCACAGAATAAAACATATCTTCATGAAACAGAAAAGGATTTCCTTTCTCTCACATACAAGCTGCACAAAATTGCATTACGCCATAAAAAACCAAACAACAAAACAAAACAAAACAAAAAAAAAAAAAACACCTAAAAGGAAATTCCACACAGCTTGCAGTCTTTTTCCACCATAAAATCATAGTGTGCTGGCTGCAAAGCTGGTAACTCACACAGCACAGTACAGCCTGTGTTCTGGGACTATGTGACTGACGTCTGTGTCTCAGAGTTGGTGGCAGAGCGCTGTGCTGTGCCATGTGCCTGTGGTGGCCTGTGCTGGCAGATCCACAGCTGGTGGTGACTGTGAAAGCATGCTTAGGGACAAGAAAAATCATTGGACAGAGCGAGAAAGAGGTAACCAAAAGAGTTAGAAGCAGCAGGGAGAGCACGGAGGTCAGAGAACGTGATGCCTTTTTAATTGGCAGTAAATGAAATTAATTTCCCCCAAACTGGATTTACTTAGTTCATGATGACAACTGGTAAATGATCTCACACTCCTGGTCTCTTCTCCTCCCACTTATTGAGGGAGCAGCATGAGAAAGCAGCTGGGTGAGATTTTGGTCCTCAGCCAAGGCTAACCCACTGCACTTTGTCAAATGCTAACAAACATGGTTCTAGTTCTAGAAGAGCAACTACCAGAACACAGTGTCTGAACACTTTTTTGGCATGAAAAGCTTCTACGTTCCAGACACAACAATATATTTCATCACAAAGCCTGGTCATGGCCTAATTTTTTCATTTTGTCTGTGAAGAGCTGCCAGGATATGTATCCCCAAGAACACTAGGCCAGTTAACTAAGGGTAAGCTTGACTCTAAAACTGCATATTGCACAAGCATAATACTCATTGTGAACAAACTGTGTTTACTAAGCCATGTAAGACTGCAGTCAATAGGTATATCTGAGCAAAGATTTAAATTTCTCCCAGTGTAATAAAACCAAAGTGCAATCCACTGAGTACCTGGTTCAAACAATAGGCTTAGTGAACAAATGACGATGCAACACTCATTTTAGATGTAGGAATAAATTTAATCTAAGTTAGTAAAAAAATTTAACTGAAATATGCAGTCTGTATCTTTTTCAATATGCCTTGAGTGATGGGTGACTTCCTCATTTTGAAAATATGCAAATCTATAGAGCATTCAGACACAGAATTCAGCAACAAACAAGAGATAGATAAAAAATGAACAATTGTTCCTTAATTCTTTAAAAAACAGATTTTCACTCAGCCACTCAGCTTTGGAAGTATTGGTATTTTAACATATCAGAAACAAATAAAAGCAAAAATCCTTTAATAGTTATTTGCATTCAGTGCTCTAGACCCTATAAAGCAACAGTTGCATAATGGCCATCAATAGTCTTTTAAGAAATTCACAAAACCAAAACCAAGCCACCCTTAAAATGTCCTAGTCTTTCCCTTTCAACTCAAATGTTTTATGTTGTCTGGAGCTAAACTGACTATAGAGTATGTGAGGATATCAAGAAGAAATGTAGGTTTTTGGGAGCAGTGAGGTGCACACAGATTTAATACTTTTTTTTTTTTTTAATGAGCCTAAAATACAGAGCAGCTATGTCCAAAAATCATGTTTCACCTTTATTCTCAAGATGTTGTAGTTAATGTACATCAGAAAGCATTAACAAAGTCACTTAGGCCAGTGGGAACAGAATAATGACCTATGAATGGACTTTATAACTAAAAGCTCTAACATGAATGCAAATGCAAAGAATAGTACAGATATAGAAAGTCCATAAATATAAATAAATAGTCCATAAACTATAAATAGTCCATTGTCCAGAGCAGAGGATGGAGAAACTGAACAGATTGCACAGACATGTCACTAGAAGAAGAAATATCAATATATAACACAACACTGTGATTCTTTCTCACAACTAAAACTCATTGTCTAATTTTTTCATAGAGTGGTAAGGAAAGAAAGCAACAACCAAATGGGTGATGTAGGTGTTATCAATTACTCTGCATAATACTGATCACACTGTTTTCCAACAAATCTTCCATAAGTCTAAATGGAGGAGATTAGAAAATAATTTCTGCAGAAACCACCATCAGAAATCCTAGTTGAGATGCAATACTTAAATCTACTCCTTTTCACTGCTTGAGAAGACCAAGGAGAAACATGCCCTTGGATGCAAAAGATGTTCCTTGTCTCCACAGTGAATTGGGTATTAATATTAAACTGTAGTATGAGACAGACATTGAGAAAAAAAGGCAGGAAAAGGAATTTCAGTTAATACTGAAATAGACTTCCTAATGAGGTTAAGGGATCTCCCTCACACGAGTTTTCTAAAAAGAACTTAGGCAAAAATTTATCTGGAATAACAGAAATTGATCCTGAAAGCATGAACTAAGTGATCTTTTGAGGTTTGTACAGGCCTGATTTTTCCTAGCATTAATGTTGAGAGCTACCACTATCAAGGTCAATAGCAGTCAATATAGGTGATCATCTTCCTCATGGAAGGGATAATACATATAAAGAACCCTTGTTATTTATATAGGAAATATACAAAAGTTTGTTTTGTTTTTCAATATAGCCAATTCATATCCCAAATCACTGTTTTTACTCACGGAATTTTCAGAAGACATGCAGTATGCTGACTATCATGTTTAGATATAGGTAAAGGGATCAAAGGATCTAAATAACCATTCTGAAACATACTATGAACATTATCTTTAGGTATGGACATAATCTTTTCAATTAAGCTACCAACTATCTACAGATGTTGGGGAAAGCAGAAACCCAGCTCATTCTGGAAACACAATCTAGCTGGTGAAAACTGAAACTAGGAAGAGAAGAATGAGTGAAAAACAAGAAGCAAGATTCCAGCATTCAAGAAAATCACTATGAGGAATGTGGTATGAGCTTTTCCTCGTATTTGCTGGGCCTCCAGGAAGAGAATATGAGGAATTGGATTCAATCTTCAGTGAGGCTATTTTGCTCACACATTAGAAACAGGCATTTCTACTATATGTAGGGTAGGAAAAACTATATTATGTGATTAAATAGGATATGATGAGATTATTCTAACCGGGAGACTTTTAAGAACATATTCCCATGTACTTAAATTTCCAGAAAAGGTGGCCTAAGTAGACTTAAGAAGGCCTCAGTGAACTGAATCCTTTAAGGTCAGATGACCATCACACAATTGTATTTCTGTGTCTTAAACTCAGCCATTTAAAATTTATGTAAACATATTAAAAGGAAAAAAAAAATCCAGAAAGTAAATATATTTTAACAGTGAACTAGGTTAAAATATCATCCTTTAAAAATATCTGAGAGCTCATCACATAATAATTTATATATAGAAATGTCTACTTTTATACAGATACAGTTTAATAAAAACTTCTGAATTTTAAGTAGTGTCAACAACAACAACAACAAAAAAAAAGAAACCAAAAGAAAACAAAACATGATCAAACCAACCCAACCCCCAAATATGTGAATAAGTGGTATAAGACCATTAGTATCTGGAAAAACACCATATTCCTTCTGGAGGACTTCCAGTAACCTTGGAGTTTTTTTAACTGCTCAAACCCAAAAGTCATCAATAAAAAACTGGTTCTAGCTCAAAGGCTCTATTTGTTTGACTCTAAAATACAAAGATAGGTCAAAAAATTCATGGCTTCCCAGAGGAATGCCTCTCATGTATTAAGAAGTTCTGTATCTACTCTTAAAGTAATCAAAGCTTTTACACATTTGTCAGAACAAAGTCTCTCTCTCTCTCTTAAATTTGTCCTCCTGAAGACCACTACAAAACTCTTTCTCAGAGGCACTAAACTTTGTTTTCTAACTCCCATTGCTTTTTTGATCCTGTTTACTGACTGCTTTTCAAAGGGGAGAAATCCAAAGTTTCCTCTTCAGAATGATCCCAAGGACAGACAATATGTGGCAGGTCATTCATAACCAAATGGTAAAAGGTCTGTAATACTGCCTCAATACTGCATCACCTACAAGAGCTCGAGCTCTCCAGCATGTGGGCAGCAGCCATACGATCCAACACATTCTGCCAGTAATTCTGGGAGGTCTAAGCAATATGATATCAAGGACAAGCAGCAGCCCTCTAGGTAATGAGATAACACCTGTCAGAGCTCTTTGTGCAGCCCATGTTCAGAGAGGGACTAATAAATTCAACCTGAGGGGGCACAGGGGGAGTGGAAAACATCCACTTCAGCAGGGATACCTGGAAATCGTACCTATGAACTCATCACAATAATCTCCCCGTTTCACCCATTTTCCACTCAGGTGCTAATGTCACTCTCACTCAGGGTTCATAATGAAGCACTATTCTGAGTTTCTTCCATTCAGTTCTTTTATAAACAGATTGTCAGTGAATAAAATTTCAGCCATTTTATCTCCATTTTCTGGGTGATGTAAAAATGTCACAATGTGACTGTCATCATGGAACACAGAGCACTCAAATCAAATAGAAAAGATCCTTCATGCACTTTGGTGTGTTCCAAATCAATGATCAACAATTGCAGGTAAGGTCTGGACATTTTAATAGGTATTCCAGTAAAACATTCAGCTCAGGTAAGTAGAATCTGGATTTATATCTAGCTAATATGTTTTCTTTTCTGCCATTGCTATTGTCGGGGGGGCACATTTCTTGGCTCATTCATCTGACACGGGAATGGATTCAGACACATTATACACATTCCACTTTCTTAAAAAAGCAGATGCTTTCTGTGAAAGTCAATTTTAACAGTTTGGTGAAGGTGCTAAAAATACTAGCAGAATTCAGCCTATCCAAACACACTCCTTATCAACAGAGGCTATTGAAACTGGACTTCACTACAACCAAAATAAACATTCAGAAAGAAACTTCCACAGGCTAAACTCAACTTAAACCATCTTAATTATGTACACCAATAGGCCTCAGATTTCTTACCCTCTCATCATTTCAGCGCATTCTAAAAGCACAGAAACACTGAACTTTGATAGCAAATTAGATCTGCACTGTGCAAGTCGAAGTCACAGTTACAGAAAATGGCCATGCTCTAGAAAGAAACCAGACCTTGCCTTTCTTGAGGACTGAGAACCTTTGTGAAACAGCATTAATAGATTTTACAGCATTGCCATGTTTTTCTAACATAATGTAGTCTGAACAGCAGTTAAATGGCATTTTTCCACCTCTGTACTGTGAGTTTAGACCAAGTTATAAAAGTCCGTATAGATCCCACTCATGGGCACAATTCTTCACATAGGCATTCACCAAATATTTTCAGAAAAGATGATTCCTCTAAATTAGCTGACATTTCAATCACCTGTTACAGGTGGTCCATGGAACGATGTAATGCAAGAGCCTTAAGATGTCCCACAGAAGTGGGATATTTGTGCAGCAAAGCTTGTCTTTGTGAAGGCCCCACTGCAGCAGCCCCCAGGCTGAAATGGGAGGTGGCAGACTGAGAAGCAATTAAAAGAAGGACTGTGGGTCTGTCACAACCCCAGCATCTAATTCCTTGTCATCCTTGACCAAACAGATCTCCAGACAGATTATAACTTGCACAGTGGGTAGAACAGGAGTAGAAGGAGGCAGAAAAGCATCTCTTAAAGAGAAACATTTGAATCATCTAAACCAAGAACCTAATTCAGCCTCCTTCCCTGAATCACCTTCAAAAATATGGAGTCCTCTTTTTCCACTCATTATAGTGTAAGTCCAAGAAGATGGGTTGATGAGGATGACTCACAGCAAGCCAATATGAAGACTCACAAGTATGTGATCACAGAATTCCCACCTGTACCCTTCCATCTTCAAAGGTGTTCTCCTTTGCCAATTCTTCTGCACCTTTTTAAGAAAAGAAGGCACACAAGCCATTGTTCAAAAGTGCTCACCTAAAAGATCACACTACTTAAAATTTGCACTACACCATTAAGCATGTCAATTTATTTGGGTCTCCAGCATTATCTCACTTTTAAACTTTCCTAATACGATAAACAAGCAGGCAAATATTTGAATACCAATAGGTAGCTTGCATGTAATAAAGATACCACACTTAAATGCCATCCCTTGACAGAAAAAGGCTATCATAAAGACCTCAAATATTGAAAGTGATTAAATATTGATACAAAAATTAGTTGAAATGGAAACCTATTAAAAAGATTAAATTCTCAAGGTCACATGTGAAGACACAAAATTATTCTGGAACTGTTCACAGGCAAATATCATGGTCTGACTACGGTCTGACCGAGGTACTACTTCAGTGAAAGTGATCAGGAAGATGGTGCAGGAAAAAATACTACAAAGAGCAGCTGAGACACCACATTTTGTGTGTCGTAGGAACATTTTTTTTGGCTTACAGAGAACAGGAAATTAAACACATCAATGAATCAGATAAAACCAAGAACCACTGGTACAAAATAAGAATCACTTTAAAAGAGCATTTTATTTGCTGTGTTCCATTTGCATCACTAATAGAAATAATTGTTACTCTTCCCTGTGGATCTCAACATGCAAAATATAAAATATTCATGGTTTCCTTAAAAACTGAATATTTTAATATGAGAGATGGTATTCAAGGAAGGGCTACTGTAAACCAGTCTGATTCTAGTCTGATTCTGCTGAAGAAAAGAAGAAATAGATTATGCGCTAAACAATTTATAGTTTTTAAAGTAATTTGAAATTCTTCCCAGGACATATTTTTAAGCTTCCTCCCATCCTTCTCCCCCACTCCACTACCATTATAGCAAAACACTTAAATATGCTATTAAAAAACTATCTAATCTACCTAATCTTTAGTTGTACTACCCAAACTCACTAAGCCTGAAACATAGCTTTTACTTAGGGCAATTTCGGTAAGGCTGTAACTACCCTGTTGTCTTAGAATAATTTTGCAACCGATTGCTCCCTGAACTTTGAAAGGAATTAATTAAAAAGATTTTTGATCCTTAGAGCTTCATTTGGTAGCTCTGTTTTTCTTCGTATGTTAGTATGAGCTGCAGAAATAGTGAACTCGCTTGACCTGAGCGCAAAAATAGCAGTTCCTGCTTTCCACATTTAGGATCAAACAAAGCTAAAATGAAATCAATGACCATCACTCTGATGTCACCACTAACTTCACATGAAGCAATAATTTGTATTAAGGATGAACTGTTCCCATTAGGGTCAATGAATAAAAGAGCTACTTAGCAAAAGATAAAAGGAAAAGCATTCAGCTAAAGTAAGAGTGAAAACTGGTCAAACTCTGGATAGGCATTTGGTCACAGAAAGCTGTTCCTAACTCTTTATAACCTACAACAGGATTGCTTGCCCCTCTGAGAACATCGGTCCTCTATGTGCATTAATAGTGAAGGCTGTAGGTATTGCTCCTTCTTTTCATTCTGTTCAGCACACAAATATCTCAAATCCAGCAAGAAAGATATCCACAACAGTATCTCAGACAAGAACTTGACAAAGGAGAGCTACAAGCACAGTGAACATACAGAATATAACCTGTTTTCTGCTTCCTGCCATGCTGAGTATTGCACTGCAGAGAAGCTTTACATTAGGCAGAAAACAGGCAGGTAGAGGCAAACAATTTGTGTCACAGTCTCCTGCTGATAAACTTAGGGGTTTTTTTGCTTTTTGCTTGCTTGTTCATTTCTCCCTGCTGAGTGTCTTGCAGAGAAGTGCTTCCATGGCTTGGCACTTCAGCTCAAAACTTTTTCAAGTCTTTCTTCTGGAGGACAAGAAGTTTGTTAGGGGTTTGTTTTGTTTTGTTTTGTTTTGTTTTGTTTTGTTTTGTTTTGTTTTGTTTTGTTTTGTTCTGTTCTGTTTTGTTTTGAAAAACATCTGTAGTGAACCACTGGAACCTTGCAACTAAATTTTACCTTAAACAAGTTGGTTTAGAGCTAAGGCAGAAGCTGCCATCAAGCAGTAGATCCTGCAGAAGCAGGGCCAGTGTTCCTTTTAATGCCTGTCTCTTTCCTACACAGCCACAAAATTCAGGGTTTACTCCAAAAGTCTGTCCAAGCACACCCAGACAGACCAAAATACACTCATCCCCTCCTCTCAACACCACCAGACTTCCAGAATCTTCTCCTGTCTTTCTCTCAGTTTTTCTCCTGGCAATTATCTTCTCATACGGTGATCATACACGCCAGAACATCTATATACACCCTTTCCCAGATCATCATGATTTTTTCCAGTTACATTTTCAAAGCATTTGTTCTAACAAAGTTTGTTGCTTTCTTGGTTATTTTGCAACAATTTGCTTTAATCTACCCCAAAGGGTCTGTGAACAACTAACCTGCCTGAGAGGCAGGTCATGACATCTAACTTACATGTAACTTACTTCTTTGAAATAAATGGAGCACGTCATACCACCTTATTGATATGCCACCAGAATTCCACAGTGTGGTTTCACAAAATTTGAGTGTGGGAAAAAAACTCTACACAATCCCCAAAAATTAACTAATTAAAGGGAAAAAAAAAGTTTCTATGTCAAGAATACAAAGTGCCCAGGCATTCTGTGCATGGTCACCTTGTAAACTAGAACAGTACGTTTAGGAAATTAGAAATATTTTTTTTGTAGATGAAGAATGACAGGAATATACATACTTGCAGAGTAATATTTTATGCTGAAATTTTGACTAGATATCATAGTTACTCATTTTTTCCCCAGTAAAAGTTAACTCTAAATACCAAATCTATAGATTGCTGCACTTGTTATTGCACAGATTAACAGGATTTATTAGTGAGAATGACAATAAAAAGTAAAACAATTTTTATTTCCAATCCACAGTCCTGTTACTCAAAGAGCTGCACTCTTTAGATGCTGAGGTAGGCACAGAGAGAGCCACACTTCTCTGGCCTGCTGCTACTTGGTTTCTGCATAGCTTAAGGAAGAGGCTCAGTGCTGTGCTCAAGACACTGAAGCTGACAGCAGAATCTAGTTCTGCACCATGGCTACACCCGCCTGCTGTTGATGTGCTTTGCTTCTGGCTGCAGCACTACACCAGCTAAAATCCAGACAGGTGTCTTAGCAGGCATATTCACTCTATGGAGCCACTAAGCAAAACCTGACTCCTTTTTCTCAAGGTTTTAGTCAGCTGCAGGAAAAGCCTGCGGCAATGGCACAAAGCTACCCAGATGAAAATTACTCAACATAAAGCTCTGTATTTGCTGTGTGTGCATACTGGCCAATATATTATATTAAAGTTCTTCAGACCTAAAAAATAATATGCCATGATTTGGCATGGTAGTTATGATGTATCAAATCAGGAAGGCAATAAGGGACTGGGACTGGAAGACTCACTTTAAAAGCACACCCTTTCCATAATGAAAATGCAGATTGGAGGGGAACGGGGGTATGTTTTTAAATGTTATATATCAGTGGTTTATTCTTAATTATAGACATGTAGTCAAGAATTTGATCACAGAAGAGGTTGTCCTGTTAAGGAAACTTCCCAGTGTGACCATCGGCTGGGCTCTGGCAGTCGCAGTCCCAGTGTCAGACTGTCCCTGCTGGGTCCGCAGCCCCTTCGCAGGCGGGGCGCTCTGAGCCCTCGGCAGCCCCGCCTGTGAGCCCCACTCACGGCCAGAGGAGACTTCCAGGGCAGAGCCTCAGAGGTCTCATTCCACAGAACGATTTATTCACAGTGCAGTAGAACAGAGACAGCCGGAGCTGCTGCCTCTGAGGAGGATCCCGAGCAGAGGAACCCCTGGGCTTTTATACCCTCACAGTCCAAGTTTGACTTTTTTTTGTGCTAAAGTAACAGTAAAATATTACAGTATTCAGTGTATGATAGCTGTTAAATCATCTTAGAGGAAAAGGAAAGGACAAATGGTATAAATAGGAATCTCTTTATTAATGAACACGGACTTACTGGACTGGCATATTTATGCTGACAGACAAGGTAGATGTCAGCAGCAGACTCATGTATTTCTGCATCACCAAAAGTTTACATATGGGAATATAACTGTATTTCACCCTAATAAACTCCATTTAAATAAATCTAAAGGTATTAATGCAATTAATTGCATTTTCATCTTGCACTAGTTCCTGTTATATTCATTAGATATGCACTCACTTAATTGGATTTTCTCTACGCTCACCAGTCAGTTGTCTTTCCTGTCCTGAGGCTACTCTCTTAGTTCCAAATTTTTGCTTCAGATTACTGCCTGTTCTCTCCATCCTTGAAGTATTGTCACTATTATTTCTACCTGGTCAAATTCTATGGCTGATATTTAATTTTACCAGGTTTTATTCTAATAAGAAAGATATCTGATATACCATTAGTTCTTCCATTTATTTCGACCACTTACTTTTTTTATTCTTTATATGCATACTTCTTTTTTCTTTTCTGTTAATAGTGCAGATATATCAGGGACAAAAGAAGATTAAAAAAATGAAAATAATAGTATCGCTGCAAACATCAGTCATGTCTCTGCCCAACACCCACCAGTCACAGGCAAGTCACCCACATGGAATTGTGAGAGAACATTGTTTGGCATCAGTGTTATAATGAAGAAATTGTATTTTAGACGGACCGTATCACAACAATTCCCACTGCAAGTCTGAAAATCTCCAAGTGTAGCTACTGCATGCAGCACTGCCTTCAGTTGCTCCTAAGAAGAGAATTCTTTGTTGTTTGTTTGATCTCCAGTCTTTTCATGATGTGCTGAGCCAGTGTGTATTTTGGCCAGCATAATGGCTTCAAGCATCACTACAGATGCTGCAAATCTCTCAAAATTTATTAACGTCGTTTATGGCAGAGAAAGAGAAAATATATTTCCATATATGAAGACAGATTTTTTTAAGGTAATGAGAAGTACCCAAACAAAAATTCTTTTTTTCTTAATTCAGATTTGACACTTGATAGTTCTACCACCTGAAAATATTTTTAAATCCCATATAAAAGTTATTCACAATGTATTATTTTTAATCTATGGTTCCAATATTCCCATAGACTGAGGTTGGGGTTTTTTGAAAATTTGATTAGAAAGTTTTTACATTTATTTACAGTGAATTTTCTCTCATAAAGTGTTTTCAACACAGAAGACAATCACATTAGACTAGTATGCAGAAATAATAAATAGGAACACATTGTTAAAATTGTGACATATACACAGAAGTGTAAAGAAGGATTCCTCGCGGGTTATTCCACTTGCCTGATGCCTGCCTTCCTGAGATTGTACAAGGATTTTACACTATGAAAGAGATTGTACTTAAACCCTATTTATTTTGGAAGCTTTATTTTACTCTATGTTCTGCTTAAAAGGTAGAAGGCCCAAGAAAACAAACAATCCAAAATCATGGACACTGTTTATTCAAAAATGTTATTTTCAATGCAGCAAAACTCAGAAGTCTTATTTAAACACACATAAAAGTGCATCATTGCTTAAACTAAATCTACATCAGAATAAAGCAACAATGACAAAATCCCTGATTCTCAGTTATGAAGAATAAGCTTTTTCAAATTTTTACCCATAAAAACATTACAGGAAGGTTTGATTAAAGTAACACATTGACTGTCCTAGATGATTTTGAAAAGCACAATCAATTCAAAAGCAATTGGGAAAATCTAACATTTAGGGTTTGCAAGTAATTGGTTGGTTGAGTTGGGTTTCATTTGAAGTTCAACTTGATTACTTGTGAAGAAAGTAGGCTAAGATATGAGATACTGAACAAATACTGAATTTTCAGCCCCAGCTATAATTATTCTGAGTCTTCTGTTGATGCTTACTGACAAAAATGTTCAAGATAACATAATTCAGAGATTACAGAAAATTTAATAACATAATCCTTATAACAAGATAAGTATTAAAATATGAGGTAAACCCTAGTAGCTGATGATAGGAGAGCAAAAAGGAGAATCCACAGGGAAGTAATCCAAGAGGTTACAGACTATGGTAACTGAAGAAACACAAAATACCACACAAAACAACTGATTAATTCCACAACTTCAGTGGAAAGCAGCAAGAGAATGACACTGATCTGAGTTTCCAGAATGCTGGGAAAGTAAGCTTACAGAATCATAGTATAGTTAGAGGTCATTTAGTTTGGAGTTCACCTGGTCCAACACAACTGCCAAGGCAGGGTCACCTAGAACAGGTGACACTGGAACATGTCCATAAGGGTTTTGAATATCTCCAGAGAGAGAGACTCCATGACCTCCCCAGGCAGGTGTTCCAGTCTCTGCTATCCTCAGTGCAAAGAAGCTGAGGTGGAAATTTTTGTGGCTTGGTTCATGCCCATTGCTGCTCATCCTGTCTCTGGGCACCACTGAAAAGATTCTGGCACCATCCTCTCAGCACCCACCTTTGACATATTTATACTCACTAATGAGATCCCCACTCAGTCTTCTCTCCTCTTAACTGAATAACCCAGAAGTCAGCTCAGACTTCCACCAAACCTCTGCCACAAGCAAACAAACAATGACCAAAACAAAACAAACAATGACCAAAACAAAACAAACCCCCACCACTGTTCATGTTTCACGTTCCTGTTCATGTTCCAAACTCATTATAATTTACCTTCTGGTAAAACAGCCATTTCAAACAGTAAGACTGCCAACTGCACTTAAATGTTGGTAACGTAGAAATTAGCATTGCCATGCTTTAAAATATATCAGTAATGTTCACGCATTTTACATACTGAGGGACATCTTACCTTTGTAAGATGAATACTGAGTTGAGTACCCACAGTTACATTCAGGGTCTACTTATGCTACTGTACACCTTATCAATGAAATGTAAATATTATTTCACCAATGCCAAATAATAGTGAGGTTTTGAAGAAAAACCAACAAAATCAGATTAAAAGAACCACAAACAAAAAACCAAGAGTAGAGGGTAAAGTCCCAGTGTAGGTTATACGAGATATTGTCAAACCATAGCTCACCCTGTGAGCAAATCTGTGACAAATATTTTTCCCATCTCATAGCTGTCTGGGAATATGCAACAACAGCTCTACTTCCTGTGCTATGTAGCTTAGGCAGCTCCTTCATGGAGGGTTCTTATCTTCCTTCACAACCTGCTCCAGCTCCCAAATTTTCTTTCTTTTTCCTTTGAATTCACTCATCAGTTTCCTCTGAGGTACTGCAGCCTTGTTGCCTGGCTTGAATTATCAAGTAATCTGCTGTTAGTAAAACAAAGAGAAGAGAGAGGATGGGGAAGAAGAGGTATAATATGTATCTTCATGCACAAAGGAGGCATCTGGAGATAGAGAAATCTAGCCCCTCTGCAAGGCAATACCACTGTTGAAGTGATTCAGCCAATGTGTGATAAGAGTCAGAGGACAGAAATTCATATTGTTTATCAACGTGGGAATGGACTCTTGATAGTTTTAATCATATTCAGTAGATAACTTAAAATTACACTTTTATTAATCTACATATTTATGTATCTACGTATTTATTAATCTACACCACATTATTCCCAGCAAGTACAAGAGAGAAATTCACAATTTTTTAGTATGTGTTATGAGAATAAGTTGATAATTGTCTCTTTTACAAGGAAAGATCTATGGCATGGAAATTAACATTAAGTCTCACATTGCAAAGACCTAGGTCACTCTGGTGGTTTCAGTGGCTGGGGTTAAACCACAACTGTCACTCATTATGTGCTATCATTTATTCCATCTAAACATTCCTAAGTACTATACATTTCCTGCATCCAGGTAAAAAAAGTACTTGGATATCACAGTAGAAATTGCATGATGTGCACAGGCTGTGGTGATCAAATTAAAATTGGTATGGTCAATCTTTGCACTGACATATGTTTAAATATGAGTATACTTCACTGTATTGCCAACACATAGTATCAAAAGGTTTGGCACTGCCTTTAAAACCATAGGAGTTTTTTTGTTGCACCAGTCAGAACAAAACCAACCATCCAGCAATTAAAAATTTAATATAGCTTTCTGATTTGCAGTATTTGTTGGAGACTATCATCTTCACTTACATTTAACAACTCAGAAAAACAGTTTCTTTCAGTAAGTTCTACTAAACCTTTACTAAATGGACCTCACAGTTGTTATCTGCTTCGTATTTACTGTATTATTGGTAGATAAAGACAAATGTGCACAAATGTATGTGTATGTGCTACTTAAAACCATAGAGCATTCAACTCAGTGAAGACAAATCTAGTTACATTTGTTCTTTTCCTGCTCACTCTGCATTCTCTTCATAAGAATGAACAATTCTATTAAACGTAGGCTTAAAGTAAAAAGAAGATATCATTTTCTGTTAAAAACTGCACTCTTTCTAGATGTAAGCCTACAGTATCTCTGTTCTACTGGTTATTGTAGTGATTATCAGAAGTTATATGATAATTAGGGATGAATGCCTTCTCTTCTTGCTGTCTATATTTCAAAGAAAAATAAATAGATCTGGAAACAGTTTCCATTAACAAAAATTCCACTCGACTCCTACTGATTAATGTTGAAGCCAGCAGAACAGATCTTTGCAGCTTTACCTAGTGAAAATGTTCCTTTTCTCTGTTTTCTCAACGCAGGATAAGGCATTAATTTAAAGATTACAGGAGTTACAACAATATTGAATGACAAATGGTAGAAATTAGGGCTAAAATTTTAAACAGTATCTATAACTTTCTCAATGTTTTTTCTGTAAATTTTTAGGCTATTTTAGCAGAATCATAAGATCACTTTAGGAGAAAATTATAACATTGGCAGGTTGTGAAAAACCAATTTTAAAGGGAGGGAAGTGGAAAATTAAAAATTATAATCTAGTAATTGGGAGGATGTTAGAACTGAGATTCCCTTCACAGTTGCTAAGGATATCACTAGGCTGTGCAGTGGATATGCAACTGACAGCTAAGGTAGATTTTCTGGGAAGTTTGTTTATTTTAAGGCTGCTAGAATTCATGCAAAACACCAGGCTCTCTCAGGCATACATTTCAATAAATTGTAATATATCCTAAAGGGATTTTTTCTAATTTTTTAACAATAAAAAATTATGCTAGGTGGAAGACTTACTCAAAAGAATATAGTGTTCCAAAGAAACAAATACTTTTAAAAATTAATCATCAGGTTAACATCACAACTTAAGAACTAGTATTATGTCCTCCTCATCATCACATCTATACGATCCACTCAGTGGATAACAAGATTGACTCAACATTGATAAAAGCCTATATTTAGAGTAGGAAAACCAGGAAGTGTTATTCAACCTCATGGACTTCTATTTCATAGAGGTCTCCCTATTTACTTTATCCAGTCTGAAATTTAAATTAAATTATTCAGAATAAAACTAGCAAATGATTGAGCAATAAATTACATCTTCTTGTGAAGACAGAAAAATAGTTATTCTATAAAGCAAGAATTTATGTTGTTTTAGTAAAGCATGTTTGAAATAAAGTTCTTTCATTATTCCTTCAGATCAACTGACAAAAGAAATAAATTATTTAAGCAAGTTTAACCATAGACTCTCCCTGAAAGAGGAAAAGAAGATAAGCTGTTTCACATGAGATTTCCAAAATCAAATATTTTAACAGATGATACAAGGAGTTTTAGCAGGTTGCATTGAAAAAAAAATCTGTTGAATGGTCTCCTGCTGAATTCATGAAAGGTAACAAACAATAACTATCATACATTTGATGTCTTTAATGCTTTAAATGAATGAAGGTATTTTTATCTGAACTTCTATCTCCACTCTTCCATCTGATTTTCACACAGTACTGGAAGAATTAGGACAGATTCATAGTATATGTAAATATAGAGCTGTCTAGCTAAATGGTTTTTCATTTTCACTGTACTATTTAGTGGCAAACAATCACAGGTTTTTAGATAATAGCACTGAAAATTATCAATATATTTATATTTATTCTTCATGCCGAAGCTAGCTCTTTAACTGAACTTAAGATGCCACAGGTTACACATGGAAATACCTACAAGACTGATTCCAGAAGCACAACCCATAGGGTAAGTAAAGCTCCTTGAACATCAGATGCAACAGAGGTACACCCTAGATGGGGATTTGGAAAAGCCTGGAATACAGTCAATGGAATGTTGAGCCCAGCACCCAAGAAACAGGATTTGCCAACCCCCTGTCTGTCACACATACAGAGACTGCATTGTAAATTTCAGTGTCCCTTTAAGAGTAAGCCAGAAGAACTTGCATCTCAAAATATAAGATCAGTATTCTCTCTGCTTCATCTACTTAAAATCGATTTCTGCACCTCAAACAGCTTTAAGTGGGATGCATATTATAACCACAGGTTAGCAAAGATGCAGCAGGGATACTAACAAGTTTAAAAGATTTTGAAAATTTCCAGTAACAGTTTGAAGTGCATTGCATCATTTGAAAGAACTTTATGAGATTCCTCTACTCTGTTGTTTTCATTCTACCCAACTCTCACTGTAAAAATTCCTACATCTTTTTAATCTGCCACAATTACACTCTGCATGACAGAGGCCTCTATGATAAGGCTGAAAGCATACCAAAGGATGACTTTGGGAACAAATCAGGCTGTACTATCCACACAAATACAGAATTGCATTTTACAGCAATGTGCATTTAACAATTCTACTTTCTAAAATACTATACATTTACATTGCTTGTAGATGAAAAATTCTGACAATGCAATTCTACAGTAAACACAATCTCCTCCTGACTGTTTTCTTTAGAGATGTAGTAAAGAAGAAGGGCTAGTTGAGATTCGCTACAGTGCTCTGCAATATGATGAAGGACTTTATTCTCTTAGGTGTGTTTGCATAGATTGATCTAGGATATAAAAGTTATAAGCATCACTTCATATAGTTCTTTTCATAAAAATCTTCAACAAATGTCTCTGAATCCCAGCAACCAAAGGTACACTAAATATACTACCTGACACTGAAGAAATTAACAGGTACATTTCTACCATTAAAAATACTTCATGACAAAGTACACTCAAGGACAGTTGCCAGTTTTAAAAAGCAGTAAGGTTAAACAGAGGATCAACACAATCCCTTTCTAAAATGAATTTCAAGATTTTCTTCTGCCTTGTATTGGCAAGTCTAAGAATCTCCTGACATCAAATTTTAACACTTTTAAAACACTCCTGAAAATAGTGGCAAATAAAGACAGTTTTTCGTATTAGTATTTCGTATTAGTATTTAGTATTTCGTATAAATGAAAATAAAATGAACTCTGCCTACTACTATAATCTCTCTCTACACAGACATGAGAACAACTATAGTATTTTTAATTTAACGTTTCAGATCTCCTAACCAGTGCTAACACTGAAAAACAAAGCAGTGCCATACTTCTTCCACAAGGTACTTCTAATGTCAAAAACTCTAGCATTAAGCATTTTTATCATCAGCCAGTACACTGAAGAAACTATATGACTCCAACAGTCTTGCAGAAAATCAATTAAAAAGCCATAAAAAACAAGACCAAATATCAGACATCCTACAGATATATTTTTATTTGACATAGTGCAAAATAATAGGAAGAATTATGTTTCTCTGCTTTCCTTCTATAAGGTGTCTTAAGATCAAATCTTGACAGACTTGCACAGAAAAGCACAAAATTTTTGCAACAAGACTGGGAATGGTCAGTACTCCATGTATTTCTCTGCCATGAAGTCTGAAAGGCTACACATAAATTCTTAAAAGTAACAAATTATGCAGTACAGCCTTACATATGATTTTAAGAGAGGATTATTTAAATTTTTTTTACCGTACCACAGATTTAGCAAGTTGGCAAGATATTTAGCAAGTCAGTCTAGGCTGACTTGAATGAAGTGATGCTTTCAAGTTATCACACAGCAGCACAAATATACTTTAATTTAAGGGCTTACAGGGTGAGCTTTGAGGGCTAGTAGTAAAAGCGTATGTCCATTTTTAAACAGAGCTAGGTAGGCAACATTGTCCCTTTTTGATTTTCAGAAGTTACAATTACCTTTTAAAAACCTGTGTAGCCAAAATGCCATCTGTTTTAAAGTTTCAACAGTGACCAAAACACTTACTTTCAAGTCAGCTGCTGATTTAGTGGCTGTGATCTCTCATTGAACTAACACTGTCAGTAGGATGGGATAAACTGGCATTTATTGATGACAGGAGCCAGTAAAGGAACAGCCTAACTGCCCAACACCCAGACCTCCTGAGTACAGTGGTGCACTGGGCTGCCACCACCATAAAAGAAGGGAAAACATGTCCCTGTACTGAAGGACACTGCTTTGTAACAGACATACAATAAGCCCTCACACTTGTTTTCCAAAACTAAGGTGCAGTTTCTTTTTTGTAGCATTTATCACTATTCATTATGTCTCACTACTACCAAGTAAGGATTTAAATAATAATTATTATTAACAGTATTTACAGTTTTAATTCTAAAAAGCTGCCAGAAAAGTGATGTTCTTTAGTGAGTACATTCTTCTAAAACAGGAAAATACTAAAGAAATTCGTACTGTATTTAGTGCTATGGGATTATACTATTTACCAGTAATCCTCAAAAAACTTCTGTTTCACAATATATGATGTATTCTCTGTCTGAAGGCAACTTGCTTTCATCATCATTAAAAACAAGAAGTTCCTAGTGCTTTCCTATAAGAAACATCCATCATTCAAAGCTGCAAAGAGAACAGACATGAGGGGCTATATTTGCAGCCTGAAATGTGACAGCTGCTGGAGTGCTTTGCCTATACAGAGAAATCTGTATATACCATAGAGCAAATAATTATTTCTATAGAAATAGCTAATCCATAAGAATTGAAATTATATAAAAATTGCAAAAATCGTCCTTAAGCTTTGTTACGACTTTCATAATCTCTGAAAAAAAGACTAACTTAAAAGTTTCTCCTCTAACACTCCAGACATAATGTTTCTCACAATGTCTACCCACCCAAGACTCTTTCCAGTGCTGCAGGATAGTAGCTGCATCATGACTATTGAAACTTTTGTGGCTCTGAAGTTTCTGCTCTAATCTGCTGTTGGCTTGGGAAGAATCTTATCCTTACTCTTCCCTTTCTGTCACTGTTTTGCCTTTATAAATTTTAAGCCATACTTTGTGTCTCCTTAGCCTACATGATCTTTGATAAATGACACAGTTGTTCATAGTGACACTCATGTATTCAAGAAGTAACAGCAGCACAAATATTTCTCAAGTAATCACTATCGAGAACTGCTGCTGTAACATAAAGATTTTATTGCCTTTAAGGTTGGTGAGCAGAAAAATGGAGAAGAAACCACAAAGAAGTTTCCCACTAATACAAAACATCTTCAAATAGCAGATAAAAATATATCAGAAGATATTTTTAAACCTCCTTCCCTTGGTTCATGTTTTTAAAATAATATTAGCATCCTTTATTAAGCAGCAATGTAAATGAAATGTTCTTTACTCATCTCTTTACAAACAATTACATGCAAATGAATTCTGCAACAAAAAAGGGCAATTAACTAAGCAAGAAAGAATTCTTATGTGAAGGCTAAATGCAAAGATACCTAAATTTGATATCTGAAGCAATATTTTCCCATGTGTGGTGATGTGACATGGCTGGGATGTAGGCAATTTACATCATGTTATAAGCCTAAAGACAAAATGGTTGAGGAAAAAATGACTGGAATGAATGGCTCTGCAACTGACAAGTATAAATATCCTTCCTTACATATACTAGCATAGAAAACAGGTGGAAGACTTATTCCCCTTTGGAATTAAATGAAATATTTTTCCACTGACTTTCACTACCTCCATACCAAAGTGAAAGAAAAAAAAGGCATGCATGCAAAACTTTTTCTTCCTCAGTTTTTCCTAAGAGCTGACCTGGCAATTTGCAATTTGAATCATAAGAATCTTTAAAAATAAAAATAAAAAAAAAAAATAAAAAGGACACAGTAAACATAAAATAAAATAAAAAAATTAAAAAGAAACAATTGCAGCTCTGATATTGTTACTGTCTCTTTCACCCCAACAGTACAGAAGAAAGAAAGAAAGAAAGAAAGAAAGAAAGAAAGAAGAAAGAAAGAAAGAAAAGAAAGAAAGAAAGAAAGAAAGAAAGAAAGAATAAGTAACAAAGCTGCCATGTGTCTAATCCTCCTATTTTTCACCTTTTTGTCGCCACCGTGAAACCAGCTCAAAACTATCCATAATGCTTGAAGAACAAGGACTACCATTTTTGCAACAGCTTATCATTATAAGTAATATTCCTATAAAGATAGGGAGAAAACATGACAGGTTTTAGTCAATAGAAAGTGCTACTTTTTAATATTTTATAATAAAAAGATGAAAAAATTAAACCCCTTATACCCAGATTTTTATTTTATCTGTAGTTGACTATTACTTTAGTCTTTGAGAAAGAAGTTCTAGGTAAAAAAATTTCACAGATTTCCCTCTCTGGTCTCATGGGAAAGGCATTTGATTTGGCAACTCTTCTCAACAGAGTATAAAAATACAACTTTAATTTAATGCTACAAGATTACCAGGGCCACAGTGATGAACTATGTATCCAAAATAGAAATTAATTATGCTAGGAAGTCCTAAAAATATTCTAAGATTAATCATCCTCTTCATTCACCCAGAGAGGTCAATCTACTCAGCTTTTGCTCTTTGTGTTCCAATGTGCAGTTTGCACATCAAGAGGATAAACTAGCTGTTAGAGTTGAGACAGTAAGAAACTGATTTATGTCAGACTGTTTGTCAATTGTGATACTTAACAGTTTAAAAGAACAGCAAGGATATCATACTTATGAAGACAGTAAAAACCAAGCAGTTTGTGAAGACATTGGTTGCAAATTATTTTCATTGTTTCTTAAAACGCATTACTCTTTTTAAATTTAAAATAATGTTTTGTTATATAATTTCTGTACTGAAGCCTTTATAATACCGCTGTTAAATATACACAGCCTTCTTCTAATTGCATTTCTTAAGATTATATCAACTTCTTTATCGTACAATTCATGGCAGCTACGAAAACATTTTTGAAAAGAACTCAGTTTGTAAAGTCATTTCCTGAGAGTGAACCATCTCATCAGAGCACTGTCTGTTGAAATAAGTAAAGCCCCTATGCTGAAGCAGCCATGCAATTTTAATCAATTAAGCTGTTGATAAGACTTAAAATGCAGAAATAAAAAGTCCTTGAGAAGGATCTGGCCATTCTTTGCAAAAGTACAGTACAGAGGAAGGCAATAGAGAATACTATCTTTTGAGATCTACCTTTTTCGTAACTGCAGTTTTACAAACCACATTCAAAGCTTGCTCCAGGGTTTTTGCTTTTTGGAGATAAAAGCAATATATCCTATACTCAACAAAGTAGAAGAGAAATAACAGAAAATGTAAAAATATTTTTTTGCTTCTTATAAATGCCACATTGTTAAGGCAAATAGTTAATAAAAATGGAATATTGCTGAGACTGACCAGATCCTCCCTAAAAAAGAACAAATTCTCAGTTTATGACAGTGTATTGAAGCCTGCCTATACAAGTCTACTGAAAAAAGTAGTATTTACAAAGCACTGTTCCAATTTAACTTTTGTATAAATACAAATGCATGCAGACATACACACACACACATATAAAAATATGCTCCTTCTAAAGGAAATACTTCAGAACTAGATTAAAATAGATAGAACACACAAACAGCAGGAATAAATTAAGAAATTTCCCGGCTACAGATAAGCTCTTAAATAATATTTTACATTCGTATATCAGAATCCAGACATTCATGATCAAAATTACCATTCAAAATAGTTGTCAAATACAGAGATTTTGTAATTACAAATAATATTTATTATCATAAGCAATGCATTGAATTTACATCCAAGAGGTAAACAGCTGAGAGTTGCTAATCATTAAATTACAGAGAAATTTAAAATCAATTATTTGAGAACTAAACAAGAAGATGCTTAAGTGCCTTCTTAATATCAATAAATAGATATGCCTATGGCAAAAATAACCATGTGTGTACCTACTACTCATAAAAAAATTGCTTTGCTGAACATAAGGACTTACAGTTATCAAATGTTTTCCTGCTTTTTTAACTTTCTGTAATTATTTTTCAGGCTACCTTATAGTTCCTAGCTGGAGAAGAACACCACAGCTGCTCCTACATTGAAGATATTTTTCTAGATAGCCCCAAAAGCCCAGCTTTCCTAGAGACCTGTAATGAGACTCGTAAGTCTCGTTCCCTGTAATGTCTCTCTACATATATATCCAAAAGTGTTTACAGGCTGATGAGCTGCTCTAACCTGAAGAAATTAGAAGCTATGATTACTAGTTTCTAGGAAGCTTCTAATGTTTACAAGCTGACTAGCAAAAGGAAAATTACTATCTGCTAAGCAGCTTCATCCTGTAAGGAAGTATAATCAGATGTATCAATTTCTCATGCTACTTATATCAAGTATGACTTACAAAGCTAGCAGCCAGCTTAGGGCTGGACCTCCCTTTAGGGCTAGCTGATCCAGCTGACACGACTACAGTACCACTTCAGTGTGTCCACCACTGCCAGAGATTTCTGGCCTCTTGATTTACCAGTCAGGCTGCTTGCTTAAATTTAAGTGTACTCAGTTCAATTTCATTAAACGGGACAGGGTAAAAACCCAGTGAAAGCAGTCTCAGAGAAGCTACCTTACCTGAAATGACAGTGGCAGTAGGAAATTATGGCCTTCAGCCTACAGATTTATAAAAATCTCAACTTTTCAGTGTATTTTAATCTCATAGAGGCTGCACAAATAAAACATGGAAAAGTATAAGAACCACAAAAATACTATTATGCTGACACGGGGTGAAGTGGGATGGCACTGTAAAGCCTCTGCAATGTCATAATTCTTATTTATGCTTTAAACAATTTTGGGTACTTAATTAATGACAAAAACATAAGTATTGTAAGTAAATACACATTAAGAAGCTGAAATAAAAGTAAAAAATGAAAGTGCAATCCACAAACTTGTGCATAGTTCAGTTGAACTTATTGGAGAGAATACTTTTCCACAGAGTGTGTATAGTGCAATCAAGCACTGGATAGTAAATAATTAATATACAGTATAATAAAAGACATGAGCTCAAGTGTTAGAAAGATGGAGTTTCCACAAAAGGGTAGCTCAGGCTTCTAATCCTGATACAGTAAAATTAATTTCCACATGCAAGTAAAAAGCAAGTACAAACACTTTTCTGAGATGTGTATTTTGTTGCTGGATGGATATTTAATGATTTAGAAAGTTATTAGTGCAGATATCTACCAGTCTGTGTGGCTTTAAAAACACCAATGCCTACTGTCAAAACATTCACAATCATCAAGTAGCTCCTTAGAAGAGCACTTGCTTTTATTATGCTAATAGCCTAAGCCAAACATATAAGTGAAAACAGCTGTGGAAAAGAGGCAAGAAAGAAACCTTTGGCACAGAGAGCAACACACTACTATCTTTTATCCTTTATCTTTCCATGAACAACATACTGTCAGCTTTTTCTCCCTCATCTTTCATGGGGCACAGCTTTAATTGGTTGAAGTTTGCTTCAAGTACCCAGTAGCTGCCATCAAAGGCCTTCTGGGTCAATGAACTGTATTCACTGCTGTGAATGTAGGATGTGCTCAGAAATGAAACAAAAGCACATGATTTTCAAGACATCTTGGCACAAAGATCTTGATCAGTAAGGTCTTGAAAAGCCTGAAGAAAAGTTTTCAAAAGACAACTTTTGACCTATTGCAAGATAACTATGAACTAAATTACTATTTGGGTCTTCTAGAGAAGAACAAAGTAACTTCAACCCAGCTGCAGCCCAGACATAACGCAGTTCACCTCTTTTGATGGCTCATGAATAAAGGAACAGCTACCCTACGGCAGTTATCTAAATAGCATAGCCTCCTCATCTCGAAATATCCCATGCTTCAGTCTTAACCTCAAAAAACAAAGTGTACTCTTAATTGGATAATTCCAAGTGCTAATACTCTAGACTGCAAAACTGCCAAGCCACTTGGGCAAAGTTCCTTTCATGAACTGATTAACATGTCAAGTAAAACACTTAATGAAGAGGTAATATATTGAAGAATACTGACTCTCACAAGCCCTCTATTAATCAGAAACTGATTAATTAGGTTGAAAAGCAAAAATTGAAGAAAAAAAATGGAACCATTTTGTATGGCTTCTATTACATTCAAGTGTAGACTATACTACCCCAATTCTATTTCACTGCCCTTTTCACTTCCACACTAATATTTCATAATAATAAATAAATATAAATATAAATATAAATATAAATATAAATATAAATATAAATATAAATATAAATATAAATATAAATAATAGAATATAAATATAAATATAAATAATATAATATAATGTTTTTATGGGTAGGAAGTAAAGATTAATTATAATGAGAACTTTTAGCTTAATTCATTGATGTTTGATATTTAGACTGGTTCTTACTTAAGAAGAGGTGGGGAATGGAGTAATATGGTAAGTCCAGGTTTGGTATAAGTTTTGTCAAACAGCCTGTTTCCTCTTCTTTATTAGTCTGACCACAGTCTTCACAAATATGTGACAATGGTTAACTTTTAGGGGAAAATCATTAAATTATTTGGTGTGTTTCGATGAAGAAAAATTTTACGTATGCTAACTAAAAAAAGAAAAAAAAAAAAGGGGGGAACAAATAAATAGAAAATGTCGCAATCCGTATTGTACTTAGTATCAGTGATTACTAGTGGATACACAATAGCAGTTTACACCAAAATACATTTTAAATGTTAACTCTCCATAATATTTCTTTCTACCCTTCTAAAAAAATCAAAGCTTTCAAATAATTAAAGCATCTAGACCTGCCAGCACTGTTCACACGGCCCAAGAGTACTCTAAATGCCTGGTGAGTGCATGTCTTTGGCATTTACAATTAAATTCTGCCTTGGAAGGAGCTAAGTTTTGCTCCCAGCTCCACAGCTTGACCGGAATTCCATTCCTGAAATTCTAGATAAGAATTTTAGGCATGTGCTCTGATTAAATTTAAAAAACAAAAATAAAAACAAACCAAAAACCAAAAACCAAACAAACAGAAAATACCCCCAACAAACTACATTCTATATTAAAACCATGTGAAGCGTTAAGCATGAGGTGAAGATGTGAAGTTAATTATTTTAACTGTCAGTGCCAGAACACGTTTGCCTCTAGGATGTTGAACTCTACTTGTTATCTATAATAGAAAAGCTTCAAACCCCACATATTCTTAATTAGAATACTGCTTGTCTGTGTATTTCCTAAAGTATCCAGGCTCATCTTCCCTTTCTCTTTTTTTTAGCATGTAGTACACAGAATATTATTTACATACTTATTTAGATGGTGTTACAAGGTATTATGATTTTACAAGGGTTATAAACACCCAAAAATTCATTGCCATGTTGCACATTCTCTTCTATGAACATTATTTTTCATCTAGAATTTGTTATGGACAACGTGCAATTTACAAAAAACCCCAAAGAAACAACAACAAAAAAAAAGGCAGAGGAAACTCTGCTATGATATAGACAACATAAGGAGAAACACTTGCACCAGTTTATTAATTTTGATCTACTACTGAATGTTGCCAAAGAAAACTAATGCAAAAGACAAATATTGCCTCAAAAGAAATAAATATCACGCAGTACTTGAAGAACTGCACAAGTTTCATTAAATACGTAAAGTATATTATAAATAGTGTAGCAAGTACATTTTTCATTTCTGTTACACTTCCTTAAAATTGTGAAATTGTAGCAGGAAAGCATCTTCTCATAGCTGCTTCTTAAAAATCAAACTGAACACAATTTTGTGAGGCTACTTTTTGGTACATAAATTTAAAAAGCAAGAGTCTATCCAATTGAAGAAAAATTGCAAAAGCAACTATCCTGAAATCTCTTAAATTTATTACAAAGACTTTCAATAACCAGACAAGGAATGCAATTGGGCTTGAGAAAGCATACATTTACAATTTTTATTAATGTTTTGTGTAACAGAATGCAGAAACAAGCTCCTCTTTGTGGAGCATTTAAAGGAGTTTTACACAGTTCTGCAATTTCAAATACCAAAATTTTAATACCAAATACCACAATTTTAATGTTGCAAGCACATTAATATGGAACTCACTAATAATTTTAATAGAGAATGAAATTATGATGTAACATAGTAGAAACTCTGTATACAGTTCAGCCATATTTAAAGAAAAACTCTTTTCATCTTGTTATTTAAAAACCCCTGCTAGTTAAACATCATCAAAATCCTTTCTAGAGAGCAGCATTGTAACTGAGTGGAACAGTGGAATCCCTGATCTAACTGAGATGCAGACTGAAAAGGCAGAAATAAAATGGAAAGAAGTGTATACCTTTCATTTATTCTCAGTTCAGTCTGTGCCTTTCAGAATTGTAGAAATGAATAAATGAAAAGAATATGAATGTGATCTTATCATTTATAATTCTACAATTACTGTCCAAGACTTCATGCAAGGTATTCTAATTTCATTTTATCCAAAGGATATTGTAGATGACTAGAGAAACATGAACATTTAGCAAACCTCTGGATACTTTAATTCTTTCATTTTAAATTGACTCTGCTTGGAACTTCCATTGATTTACTTTCATTCTTTTAAAGATATCCTACAAAATTCTTGATTAAATTCAATTAAAAGGCCAATTTTTTGCTTTTTGCAAGAGACATAAGCAATAGTTTGAGCATGAGCAGTAGTGTGAGAATGTGCTGTGATACTTTTATGATTCATTATGTGAATAGGCATTGCAGTGCCTAAGTTACCTTAGGTTCACATAAAGGTTACAGTCCCTTCAAACTGAAAACAGTGAAAAGGTAAAAAATAATCCTTGTTTCATTAATAAGAAACTGCGTTTAAAATATTCGAATGTCTGACAGTCCACAAAGATCCATTAAAGAAATTCAGCTGATCAGTATAGCTTAGGACTTGTTTTATGGGGAAATTTAAATTTGGATTTCAAAGGCCTGAGCATGTAACACCCGTTGATTCAGTCGGGCTGCATCAAGGGGACATGGCCTAAATATAAATGATTTTTCTTAGGTCCAACTGAACAATAAAAGCTGCATCATCTTCATCAAAACCAAACAAAACCAACAAACTCCAGCAAGTATTTTGACCTATTCACAGCTATTTTAGCTATAGTGATAAGTCCATAAACAACTAAAAACTGAAAAGTGCTCACTCTCAAGACTGAAACAGTCAAGGAGTCTGTGTAAATGCATTACCCACTGGGAACACTCTGCAGGTTGCAAAGACATTGCATTTTAGGCTGACCTGAGTCCAGGCTGTTTTAACCACCCACCTGTTTCCAAGCCCTCTTCTATCAGCAGCTGAGCAAGTTCCTCCTCCTCTGGCCACTCCAACATCAGAGGCTTCCCTTACTCTGACAAATGTATATACTTGCTGTTGAACAGGGTACAGTAAAAGCTACTTGCAGAACTACACTAAACATCCAAATTAGGTAAGCTGAATTGCATGAGAGAAAACTTCTAATCTCTTTAATACCAGCTGAGTTGCTAAATAAATTAATTTTCTCTCTTACTGTTTGATTTTCCTGCAGATACGGAATACTATGGTATGTGATCTTTCAGTTCTATTTAACAAAACAGTGCCAATTTTAAAACCTCAAATAAGTTTCTTGATGCTATAAGAAACATTGTAGGCAAAGTGGCAGAAGGAGATCAAGTAAAAGTGAGGAGGTTTTAATGTATATATTAATATTTAAACATAAATTTAAAACATAATGGTACTATAATAATGCAGTTGAAAAAATGACTATCTAAAGAATCTAAAGCAGAATTATCACCATGAACTCATATGTTGCCTAGTTCAAATTAACAGTCACATTTAACAGAGATCTTACATTACCTCTCTTCTACTTCTTTTGCATACATACCCATGGGCAGGGACACCCCCAAACAAAAGTTTAATCAGCCTACAGGCAGTAATAATGGAAAAAAATGCCAGGTACTGGGCAGTAAAATAGTCACTACTTACTTGATGCAATACAGATATAGTTCAACCTCTAAACGATTTTTACTGAAGCATCCTTTGATGTTAGGGTATTTTACCTGTATTTGCAGAACAAAATCAAATTTCTAAGGCTTGACAGTCACCATGAAATGAATTCTAATCCTCCTGATATGCCATCAAATACCTTCACCTCTGCTGAGAATATGCAGGCTATTCCAAAGATAAAAATAAATGTAATTCAGACGTTAGAGCCATGCAATCTCATAAAGTGCACGCATAAAAAGGGATTCAGAGAAAAATAATGAACCAAAATCAACATTTCAGTTTAGCTCAGTCACAAAGTAGGCTTAACATGGAATTGATCCTTGACCAACATTTGACTAGATTTTAAGACCGGTTTCTTCAGACTTGAAACACAGACACATTCTATCACAGCTCCCCATGCAGAAAACACCCAGGAATTTTTTATCACTTCTCTCTGAAATTCCTTAGTATCTCTGCTAAGAACACCGACACTCCACATTTCAGCATTTCAAGGATGACCTGCAGAATCAGCAACACACCCATGACAGCTATTTCAACATGATGCCTAGGAGAGCAGGCAGGTTTTTTCAGTCATCTCTGGGGAATGCACTCAGCCCAAAACAACAAAGCATCAAAGGGGCTTATGCAGCATGGCTGCTGAAATGGGTCCTATTTAATAAAAAAAATTTGGGATTCAGCTGACAGAAGAGATGCTACCACTTACCTGAAGCAGGTGGTTTTGGGTTTATTCTGGTGCCATTACTTGAAGCTAGAGGCAGAATATTCTGCTGTCAGGGCTAGAAGCCTGAGTTCTTGTGGCAGTTTCTGTAATTCCCTCATAACTGCTGAAGGGCCAGCAGCACAAACCCAGACCTGCATCTCATGAGGAGCAACTTACAGGGCATTAAACACACTGAAGGGCACAGACAGGCACTTAATTTTCTGGAAAAACAGCAGAGTACAATCACAGTTCTTTAGAAGGCAAGAAAAGCAGCAACCACTTTAATATTTTAAAGCAGATGTCAGGTACTTTTATCACAAGCTAACATATAACCAGTGCTGACTTGACACACTCAGCCCTGTACACTGGCCTTTAAAGGAAAGATCTGGCAGGTTTTTCTCTGAGATGCACAGTCAGCTCCACCCTAGATTTTATGCAAACTGCTTTTCCTTACAGACTATTTGCATTTAATTAAATAGGAAACTGCAGGGTTTCCATGCAGTTCTGTAAACACCAATCAAATTTAATGGAAGTTTCTATATTTTGAATTTCTACAAAATGGCTCAACAGAAACTATGAAAAAGAATGCAACTGTTGTCTTCCTTGAACCTTTGAGTTTCATGGAAATTGCTCACTATCCTGTTCACCAGACTTACAACATCAGTCTCACAGTCACCTCCGTGCTGGGGCTGTGTAACAGGGGTGCCTGCAAGAATCCCACCTACCCCTACAGACAACAACCTAACAGCTGAATTCTCTGTGCTAATGGTCCTTTACCATTGATATACATTGGGTACAAATTTGACAGAGCAGTAAGTACTTCAGTTTTTCTTTCAGAAATGCTGAAGCCTGTGATTTAGCTTCATTGAACACAGGCTCTTGTATCCCTAATGAGTTGATCCTCATGCTCTTTCCATACCAGCAAATGCTTGTCATTTCATGTAAGAATGATATTAAAAGGTAATACCTGCATATTTGCTTTATTGAAGCAGGTATGCAACAAGAAATCAGAGAGTCAGTTTTAAGATGCATGATTTGTCTTGGACATGGTATAAAAAATTGGTAATTTTAATTAATAGCATGTATACATATACACACAGAGGTACACATACAGTATTTGCAATAGTTCTTTAGGGAAGCCAACTTTGCTCCTTCTCTTCTCTTACTTATTAGCTCTGAATCTGAATATTGAAAATCTTACTTTCCAACAGACACTTCAAAGCATTTTTAGTGAGATTATAAGTATATAGATGTATCCACAGTGTAATAATTTCTTCTCATCCTCAAGTCCCATTCAGTCAATGCTCATGTGGCAAAAACTGGCTGCAGGAGGAAAAGGTTGAAAAATCATCTATCTTCTAGAAATAGTTGTCAAAAGTAGGAATTAAGGATCAAATATGCCACTAAAGCCTGGATAAGCTGTACCAGCAGTAAACATCATTTGAGATTATGTTCAGATTGAATTCCAACATTTAATTTCTACATTGGTATCTGTGCATTTACAGTGCATCTAATCCAGCTACACAGCAGATTTAATTAAAAGGCAGATTCATTCCTTTCATGCCCTCTCCCTTCTAAGGCTAGCAAAATCAGTTCCCCAATCCCAACTCCAAACCGAATCAACACATGCTGTAGCATAAAACAGCCCCTCCCTTTTAACTGCAAAGTTGCTTTTCCATTTTCTTTACCAAATTGCTGTGGTACACCAGAAACCAACTTCATTCTAGAAGTTAGCAAACAAGTATACTTATATGCACACATATATATTCACAGTATGTATATACAGTCCTTACCAGTTGTTTACTGAATCATCTTAGTGCTAAAAATAAAACTAAAACTTCTACCACAAACCAGAAAATAAATATTTTTAAAGTTAATTAACAGTAACATTCCTAAAAAGCAGGAGGAAACAAATACTAACCACTGGGGATTAAACTGAGAGAGACTAAAGGATAGTAAAGTCTTTACCTACTGATAATATGAAGGGCTGAGATCAATATAATGCACACGGACAGTCACACAAAAAAAATTAGGACTGAAAATATTTCATGCTGCAATTGGTAGTCTGTTGATTGAACACTAACAATACAACATGGCATAACCAAAACTTTCAAATTTGGCTGTTGGTTTCTGCAATCTTATTATTCTTAGTGTCACATCTAAATGTGGATTCTGCCCTTGCCTGGAAGACTGCTCCTTTTGAACTTCAAGATGCCCCTTGGCTTCTTAAACATCTGACTCCAATAATTCTGCTCATACCAAAACTCTTACCATCTTACTTTGATCAATCCCACAACAAAGAATACAATTGAAAGATGCATTTCCTGGCCTGGCTGCTGACAGCTGAGACACAGGAGTTTTGCTCATGTTGCAGTTAACCAGAATTTCCAAAATAAGGTTATAAAATATCTGTTCCTTCGATTTTCTGACCCCTTCTGTAGGACTGTTTCAAAATGTATACAGGCTAACAGATGCTGATCTGCAGTCACTGGCAGCCAGCAGCTCTGCAAAGCACCCCATGTCCTCTGAAACTAGACCTGTGACTGCTTAATTATTGCAACATCTAGAGATCTTCAAGTTTGGAGCCCCAGAGAACTGGGCACTGTCCAAACACACTGGAAGTTACAGCTATCGTAAAGCCTTTTTAAAAAACATACCCCTGTTGGAAAGTATTCAGCAGGATTCCCCAAAAGCAAGAAAATAGTAAATAAAAGAAGTGTATGCAGAAAAAAAAAGACACTATCTAATCTTGCACCTTTTCATTACTATAAGCAGTCATCAACAAAAATTAAGTACATCTTCCCAAGCTTGCTTCCAAATAGTTTAGACTATTACAGAAGAAGATAATCTGGGAACTGTAAAAAACCTAGCAACTGGTCAAAGGGCATTAAAAATACAAATATATGTGAAGTTGGAAAAAAAAATAAAAGGAGGAATCTGTCAAAGCTGCTGGAGCTAGTTGACCTCCAAATCCAAGTTATGAAGAAAGGTATATTAAATTGTAAAGTTATAGATAGTGGTGACATTTTTTACTGCATTGCTATACTTGATTTTCCCATGATTATTTTCATTATTATAATACATTTCTTGTATTGATTGTCATTGGCCATAAGAAACCACAGAATCTGACTCTTTATTTCAACATTAAACCAGAAATATCTGCTAAGTGTCTTTTAAAATCTATGGTTACAAATACTATTTATAAAAAAGCCCTCAATTTGAATTTTATAATTGAGTTTTTAAAGGTTCTGTAGAATAAATCATGATTAAATTTCATTTTTCTAGGAGGCCTCAACATAGGGACCATCAGTAAATTACCATCAGTACTTAGAGAATTAAAACAAGTGCAGATTTTCTGTTATCTTGAGGTAGCTAGGTTATTGAAGTCCACCAGACTGAAGCAAAAAATCCTATTAAGAAAGGGGTTTTTTGCCTTTACACTAAGAAAAATAAATATATTTGTTTCTGTCAAAGCTACTATGGACAAATCATCTGTTGCTAATATTTGTAGTTGACACTCAAGTCACTGTAATTCTTTTTAGCAGAATACTGGCTTTGAGTGTGTCTTTTTTTATTTTTCATTTTTCCTTTCATATTGGTTCCTTTTCTTTTTCTGAAATTTTCTTTGACTCCTCAATTAATTTCCACAGAGCTATGAATATTTTTTAAGGAGACTCCATTCAGACTCCACATTTCGCTAGTCTGTGAGAGAGAGAAAAGTATGACCAGACCTGATTGAATTGAAAAAATGCATTCTTAAAAATAAAGTGAGGTTTGAATAAAAATAACTGTTATTAATATTAAAACACTTTTCATTAAAACTGCTGAAAACAGAAAATGTTTAAAACCCCAGAGCTCGTCTCTTAAAAAGCACATACTCCAGACATTGCTAGAACTGTGAACCAATATACCTTAATGATCCCAGTGGATCTTCAAGGGTATCTTAGAATTTTTTAATATAGAGAACTTTTTTTTTCTCATTTGGCTTATGGGACAAATAATTTACCTTCTTCATGCTATCTTGTGTATGGGGCTCAACCATATAAATGAATCTGTGTACTTCAAAAGAGCTAAGAGTAAATCATTTTATTATTGAGTATTTGCTGACCATTTATTTTCCTTATCTCACTACAGGAATGAATGTTTTGCTGTGGAATAAGCATTAACATCAATTACTCGGGTTTCTTCTTTCTAAAAAAGGGAATTACAATCCTTTAAGATTTCAAGAAGACCCAGGAGAAAAGTGGTGAGTTGGATATCCTGAACCCAGCCCAGTCAGGACATCAATGAGTGGTTCATTTCTCCTGCTCACTTTGTTAGGGTTTTGCCCTGCCACAGCAAGAGACTGTGGTGTGTACAGGAGGTTTAAACTGTTTAAACAGTTCCAGAGATAACATGCTGCTTACAGTCTCAGTAGTCAGAAATTCCATGTGTATCAAGACAGGGAAGGAAAAACAAAAGGACAGTGACCACCATGTCCAGACCTGCTCAGAGCAACCTGCCATGTACATGGATAATGTACATCCATGGTCTTTTCCCAAAGACAACTCCATACAATCAACATCACTACACACACATTTCTGACTTGCAGGATGAAGTCCAGCTTTGACATTTTGAAAAAGGTCAGAAATTCATAAGAAGACCTGGGTTTTCCTTTCAGAAATATGAGTCAGAGAACAGGAACCTCTACTGCTAAGAGGAAAAAAATATTAGTTTGCATTTACTTCAAACTCTGTCAAATCCAAGTCAGAACTATAAAATTTAAAGCTTATTATCTGTTAGCCTGATGATCAAGACTAATGGATTGCACTAAAAATAGTTACAGAAATCTTAATTCAAATTTTAAAATTAATTTCACTCAATGTTATGAAGAAAGGGTTTCAGATTTCACCTCTGCCAAAACCAGCAGAAGCAACAGTGGAAACTGGAAGGAAGTTGCTTATACTAAAAATAAACAGTCTGACAAGAGTAAAAATGGGAAAATATTTTGTTATGTGGACAGTTATTAACCTAGGGTAAAATATAAATTCATATTAATAAAATACAAACATATTAATTCAAAATCTTTCAAAAGCAAAAATTATTTTTCCTTTTTTTTTTAAGCTCATTGGAATTTTCAGAACTAGTTCATAGCATGAAACAAAAAGCAACATACTTCCTTTGGTGCACAATCAAATTCATGTACTTGTGCCTATTTTTCTACAAAAGACCTGAACCAAGCAATAGTAGGGATATGAGTGCTTTATAAATTGCTTTCTATTTAACATACCAGACAAACTAACAGACAATATTGAAAAAAAAGTATTACAAAGGCATTTCCTTTTTTTCCTAATATTGCTAATTTAATTTGGAACTTTCTGACACAAGATGTATCAACGTATCTTATTTGCATTATTGAATTTTTCCATCTGTTTCTAAGTATTTTGTCCTTAAATCAATTCTGTGCATATGTGCTGCTTTATACTGCCTGTATGGAAATAAGGACTAGTGGAAACCCTAAGTACTTATGCAGCCTGTCATAGTTAACAAATGGCCCATGTGCTAGACACTGTACAGAGAGCACCAACACTACAATGGTAGAAGTATTTAATACCTTAAATGAATATAGACACAGAAGAGGACAGTTTTTTAATAGAATCAATAGTCAACCAACTGTTAGAAAAATTTTGATTTCCAGGAAAAGAATTTATTTCTCCAAAGTAATTACAAATTAATTGTCCTTTTGAAACATTAATATAAAGCAGAAATACTTATATCACTAACCATCAACAAGTAAAACAATGTTGTATAACACAGTGGAAGGCTAAGAAATGCAAGTTTTTTGTGAATCTATTCAGGGTACAGCTCACTAGAAAAGAACAATGAAATAAATCATTTGGCAAAATGCATCCTCTATAATCTCTGCGAACATAACCTTCAATCTATCAAATACCCGATTCAAAGATTTGGTTGTTGTTTTCATAGCTCAAGTATGTATAAGCTAATTTTTGGTTCATTTTGCTTTTGAAAGATTGCACAGAACAGGGTTGGGTGTAAGAAACTGATTGTTAGATATTAATATTGGTTTAATACTAGTAAGAGTGCTAGAATCTGAATCATAAAGAATGATAAAAGTAACAAATTCAATTTGCCAGCATACAGTACAGTGAACAATTTTATTTAACATCAACTGCCAGCAACAACATTGGCTCTGCCGTCAAAGCTCTTTTATCAAAGAGTTTAGCTGCATAACTATATTCTTACTCAAATCTTATCATCAGCCTTGTAAGAAGTCTCACTTAGCCCAACTGGCATTTTCTGAGAATGGGGCAGGTGTGTAGTACCACACGTTAGCAGTATACTACATTCTAAATGTCCCTATTTTCTTATGGGTGACATTACACACATTTCCAGAAACTGTGAACTAAAAATACACTCTTCCTGAAAAACTACATTTTCAACCCCTATTTTTAAAACTAAAACACTGTCTTAAGAAGAAAATTAAATTTAAATTTTTATATACCATAAAATTTGAATGAAAATTTAAAGACCTAGCAGAATGTCCCGAGGAGATAAAGTTTACAATACACACATGCATCATATTTTGTTTTGATACAGAGACTTTTATATCCAGTCTAATATAAAATCCCTCTTCAAGTAAGGATATTTGAATATAATAGCAAAATGTTTCTTCAAAAATGAAGAGTAATAAAACTTTAATATATAATAGTTCTGTCTTACCATAAATGAAGGACAATAGTACACTTTCTAACAGGCAATTCCACAGAAAAGTAATAAAACATGTTGAATGAATGATGTTCTGAAATTCTTCAACCACAATACTCAGAAAAACAAATTATAAAGCAAAATACAAAAATATTCCATTTCAGCTAGTAAATAAGGATACCTTTTTTCCAGTTTCTTGGAAAAATGTTCACAAGTGTGGATTTTTTTTTTTCAATATTAGCAGGAGAAAACCCAAAACTAAACAAAATCTCACAAGATCAAGGGAAAGAAAATAGAGGAAAAATGAACTGCAAGGACATAAATTTAGAAAATGGGAAGCCAGCTTGAAAAAGCCTAAAAATTGATACCTTAAATTCTTCTTTTACTTTGTTTTAAAATTCAGGCCAAGAGTCTGATGAATGAATTATTCTCCTTCTCCAGTCAGCTCATTTAACTCTGCTATTTTTATATTCTTTTTATCAGGAGAATGTTATAGTAATATAGCTGCCATAAAATCTCAAATGTGTCTTCTGTGTGCTAATACAGGCTTTAAAAAAACGTAAAAATCTTAATTGCTTTATTTTTCAAGATAATCAGCAAACATCAAGCTAGCCACAAGATGTTTTCCTCTACATGTTTGATGGGGCTTGACATGTATTTAAGAAACAGCTCAACCTACAGACTGCTTTTAAGAATAAAAAATAATTAAAGAAAGCCCATGCCACTTAGTATCAGGTTCAAAACTAGAAATAATTTGAGAATCAAAAAAAAGTGAGCTGTAAAACAAAGTTGTCATATCCTGTAGCAAACATAGTAGTGAGGAGAAAATGGATAGATAAACCTCCTCTCTGCAAAAAATAAAGACACACTAAGTAAAGAGGGCAGAAAGAGTAAAAAATACAGCAGTAATGAAACAGTAAATAATAAAATATTCATACTTAAATGCTTTACAGAGAGAAAATCTGAAACACTATACAATGAAGCAGAATTCTCCAGGGAAAAAAATACTAAATTTAGAAGAACTGACATGTTCTGGCTAAAGCAGTACACTAGAAAAAGGAGGCATGGAACACAGTCTAGACATCAGCTTCGTAAAATTTTGAGCAGGCATCTACTTTGATAGTGTTTGCATACCTGAACAATGTGGTGGTTGTTTCAGTACTGACCCTCATGCCAGACATTTCACACCTCACAGCCATCAACTAAGCTACTCCCCAATAATCATACAAAATAACCTACCAAATATGGTGGGAAGAAAGAATAAATCTAGCTGCCTCTTGACACTCAGCTAAGAAAATGAAGTAAAAACATGACCTCCACTTAAGCATTCAAAGTAATCATCTGCATAAAAAACATGAGCAAAGTAAGCTTTAAAAAAATTCCTTTAAATACATTTTATGAGAATTTTTTATATATAATAAAAGCCTCAGTATAAAGCACTTTGCTACTAAAACTCTAGGATAACAGCAATTTGGAAAAAAACTTTTAAAAAGTTACAAAACCTTTAAAATACTGTTAAATCCCCATGTCATTATATAGCTTTCCCTAAATTCTGCCAAGTCAAATTCAAAACATTTCAGTGGAAATGCCATTTTGATACATTAATTTCTAATTAAAGAGATTTCAAGTACATCTTTTAAATTCTGATAATGTTTTCTAAACAGTATCTGAGCAATAAAATACTATATTGTGTACTGCATTAAGTATCAAAATATTTCAGCAATCCAAACAACCTGGAAAGAATTAGAGATGAAACAGTAGGAGATTTTTGCTTTCTGCTTAAATCCACAAAAATTTAAGCATTTCTAATTTGCTACAGTTCTCAATTAACCACATATCATTAGCTGAACAAACAAACTGAACATGTTCAGTTTGTATACTTATATACAAACTGGCTTAGTCACATATTATGTTATCTTGCAAAGGTTAATAAACTAGATCAGGTAAGACAAAAGATTGTGTTAAGACATTGCCCAAAGAGTCAATGATAAACTTTTCAGTTCTCCTTTAAAATCTTCAGGAATGGTCCTTTCCAGTTAGTATCTGGAATTGAGTCTGATCTTTATTATTTCTCAGCTTATCTCTAGTTGGAAAGAATGCACCCCTAATTAAGCCATTGAAAGAAAAAACAATATTTCTATGCTTCTGTTCCAATAAGTAGTAGTGTGCTCGAACTGATTAAAGGGTCATCTCAGAAAAAGGGAGAGAGTGAAATGTTTAATGAGGAAGCCAAAAAACCAAATCCCTCTCTGTCTCTCACATAGACACAGTACTGTGAATATTCTCACACCTACATTTTCAAAGAAACAACCAGCCAGAAAATATTTTTTGATGAGTCAGAACTAGGATCAGGAAAAAAAAAAAAAAACATTAAACCAAACCACCTGAATAGCTACTAGTGTGAACTGTATGAATTTATTTTTTATAAAATTAAAAAGTATTTTAATGGTAAAAGTACCATTTCACTGTAATTTACACTTTACAGCAAATAAACATTTTACAGATGATAAGACAGTGTTTGCAACCTACATTGATAATCACTACAAGGCAGGCAGCATAAATGAAAACATTTAAGACTTGGAATTATTATTGTATATGGTAAGGAGTCAAAAAAATAAATCAAAAAATATATATCAACCTCCCAAAGAAGCAGCCCTGCAACAACCTATTACACAGCCCTGCTGAAATTACAGCTCCTGTTGAAACAAGCAGACAAATAAGCAATCAGTGACTAGAATTTAGGTTTAACACATTATCAAACCTCAGTGCTACATAGTACATGAAGTGTTAGAGATGAACAAAAGATGTATGAAAAATATACAATCACTTCCTGATGGGAGGAATATCAGTAGAGTGGAAAGCACATAGAAGCAGAATTAGCTAAAATGTTATTCTCCCAGGAAACAATAACAAAAAAACTCAACAAAACCAAAACAATAAGAGCAACAACAAAAGAGACATAAAAAGTCTTCTGTCTTCCTAAAGGTAGTAACTCAGAAAAACACTTAGGAACACATATTAAAAAGCAGTTCTCAAAAGGAAATGCATATTTTTCAGGACATTAAAGAGGGAAGACCAAATAGTCCCTGACTCCAGAAAAGGCTTCAATGTCTTCATTCTCTTCAATTAGAGGAAATTTAGGTAGAAATAAAGAACTTGATAAAAGGATAAAAAAACACAATTAATATAATCTTGACAAATAATACGAAATTAAGTGAAAGGAGATCCTTGAGTACATAAAATTTAGGCAAACACTGAAGAAAAAACAGCCTAAGAATATAGGTGGAGTCAGCATGGAAAATGAGAAACTGTTTAATAGTTACAGGAAAACTTCCTTCCCCTATATGAAATGGGAGGGATAAAAGGAAGAATATTATCAATGGAAAGATCTTTCTTTTATTTTTGCTACACAATTCAGAATTGCAGATGTACATATGAACAGCATCAGAGAAGACTGACGCACTGAAAATAAGGTAAGTTGATGCAGATCACCAGAAACAATAACTTAATATAAACTGGCAATTTTTTTAAAAAAGCTAGCAAGAAAATATACCAAACCACAAGATAAAGAGGAGAGGAGAAATCAGAAGACACTAAATACTGACAAGGTCCTAAAGACTGGCAGAAATATGCAAGAATAAGTAAAATAAAATCACAGAAAAAATAGTAGTGAAAGATCAGAATAAACACTGAGTAATAGGGGAAGTAACACCCAGTTCAAATATGAAAATGAATGATGGAAAGAAACTTGAAAAAATGCTTTATAAAGCTCTTCCCAGACATCAGTCCCTGATAAAAGAAATATGGTGTGACAATTCCCATACCAAATGCACTCGACGTACTGCACACTGCAATAAACAATGACCTTCAAAAGAGCAAGGTCCACAAAAAGAGAAAAAAAATCTTTCTTTTTATAAAGGGAAAGCAGAGATATAAAAACAACCAAATGCCAAAAAACAATAAAGTAAGCAATAAAGATAATTTAGAGATGGATAAGAAGTATGACTTGATTAACCAGACTGAGAGCAAAAGCAGGAAGGGGTATGAAGTCCAAAAGCAGCCCAGGGAATTAGAACATAAAGGACAATACATGGAGGACTTAAAGACTTTCAGAACAGTATTGGAAGTCAGTGTAGACATATTTATTATGCCACAGCTGAGCACAGACAAAAAAAGGAAAGGATTAGAAAATGTTATTAGGTATGTGAAACGCCTTGTGTTTATATAAGAGAATGGATAAAGAGATCACATTTTCAATAGAAGCAAGAGTTAACAGCCCTTTCCTTGGGCAGAAATGTAATAAATTAGCAGATTGAAATAAACAGCATCCAAAACACCAGAGCATTAGCATAGCTTCAAAAGAGAAAGCATTATCAGTCAAATCAGATCACCTACCATTTTAAATACATCTGATCACTTACCACCTACAATCTCAGAATTATGAAACTGCAGAACCTACCAGAATTCTGTGTCTTAAAAATATGATTATTCTTAAGTACCACTTGAAAGAACAAAACACAATAGAAACTAGTTAAATGAAAAGGTTTGCTTTTTTTTTCTGTATGGAAATGTCATCCCACAATGATAAAATCTAAGGCATAATATATACTTCTACACATGGTATGAAAAACAGCATTACCAAGAAACTTGATACTGAAAATGAACTTAAATATAATTACCATAATTATTTAATACACATATGCATTTTTCTCCAAGGGAAGGCACAGTATCTTGTTCTCAAAATCCAGTGTTGCTTCTGGCAATAAAGCCATATTTCTGCTTGTGATATCATGGAGATAGAGCTCCCTGTGTTAGTGATTACTGTACTCTGAGACTAAAGTAGTTCATGAATTCCTTTCTAATGGAACAGCTGGAAGCATGGATCAAGCAAGTGACCATAATCTGATGTTAAAAACTCCCTACAGTTTTGGTTCAGAGAAATAAGGGGGAAAGAGCACATCATTGTTTTAATAATTTTAGCTGTACTCTTTTTTTCCTTATCCACTGTCAGATCCTTTTGACAATATACACTAAAGAATCCAAGTGTTTCTAGTATAATCAAAGCATTAAAATAATTAGAAATAAAATGTTACTGATTAACGCACAATTTAGGGAGTAAATGTACTTGTTCAGATAACCTAAAGGACTGGAAGATAAGGTTCATTTAAATTAATGTTTATTCACACTGACCTCTAGATATTCACCCAAAGCTTGCCCTTACTTTACTAATAAAAATTCTGGTTTTGCTACTCATTTATACAAATATCACACATTCACTATGTGATAAAGCTACATTGCCTTAAAACTGCCAAAGCTTCAAGTTTCACAGTAGATTTAGCTACCAATCTCACTGATTTACAAGTCCTCCCCAGCAACACTACAAACATGAAATTATGAAATTTGCATGGCTACCAACCAATGCAATGATGTTGGATTGCTAGTAACAAGAATTCCTGGGGTTTTATATGTGCTCTGTGAGACCCAAAACTAGCCTGAAATATCATCTGAAGTGACAGTGCTTGGATAGAAATAACCACTCCAAAACAGAGAAGCACAGGTGTGGTGAAATGGAGAAGCCATTTCTTAAACATTACCTTCATCTAAGTAACCAAAGAAAGCCCTCTGTATAAATACACTTTATTTCACCATGAAGCGGACAAAGGAAAACAGACACCCTGGCAGCAGTTAGTGATAATCAATTTGAAAGCACATTTGTTTTGCAATATTCAAGTGCTTCTGTTCTTCAAAAGGAAAACTGGAACTCATCAGGATCTTCTTGGCAGTCAAGGGACTAAACTGCTGAATGAACAAAGTATGGCTCTGTGGAGCTGAATTACAACAAAGTGAGCCAATGCCTCATTACAAAATCAGAACACTTGCAAGAGAGCCACTACTTCAAATTCTGATATAAATCCAAGAACAGCTATGAAGATTCACCCACCCAGAATGTGTCAAAAATTTATGTTGCACTGTGTATTTAGTGGACAATAAGCTGCTTCTAAAGCAGTAATCCTGAAAAATGGGTTCATGTTAAATAAAAAAAAATTGGCAATTAAATTTTCATTCAGCAGTGAATTATGCTGTTATAATATATCTCAGTAATATTGAAACACTGTTAAAATTAAAGATTTACCAGCAAGACTAACTGCAATGTACCTGAAACTGTAACTACATTTAAACACTCACATACTTGCCTTATATTTTATTATGACATAAATCACGATATATCCAATAAACTGACGCTGTTATTAGCTTCCTCATTTTAAAATATGTGTTTCTTCTCTAATCATTACATACTCTTCTTCCTAAATTGTATACTGCTTTGATTCTGTCACTGTTCAGAATCGGTTATCTGAGGGTAACTTTTCTGTCCTACTTAACTGAATTGACAGTTTTCTACCATCAAACATAAAGGCTCTTTGTTTCCTTTCCCCTCCACAACTCACTCACCTCTGACTGTGTACCCACTGCTTACCTTGGCCTAATTCTGATGTCTTTCCAAGCAGAAGGTAAGCCAACTGAACTCCACTAAGCCATTTCATAATATTAATATTTATATGTAATTACTTCGATGCTTCCATTGGGCAGACGTAGTTTCTGACTCAGAGGTATATAAGCTGGACCAGGACAGGATGGGATGGCTGTCCTATTATAGTGATATTGGATGACCACTCCACTCAAACTATGCAAATGAAAAACTATGGTATGTAATGGCATAAAGCTATTTTTAATGCAAACACCTGAAGGGATGGCGGTGAAGGTATACCTGAAATGAAGGGGTGATAAAAATTATGACCAGGTCTTTTCACTGGTGCCCAGCCATAGGACCAGGTCCAGGTCCAAACTGAAATACAGGCAGGTCCAAACTGAAATACAGGAGATGCTCTATAACTTTGGAAAATACTCTTTGCTGGGAGAGTGACTGAGCACTTGAGCAAGGTACCCAAGGAGATGGTGAAATCTTCAACTCTGAAGATCTACAAAGCAATCTCACTGAGGTCCCAGGAAAACAATTCCTCTATTTAAACAGGGTGGTTGGATTAGATACATCAACCTGTCTGGGATTCTGAATTCAAGTAATTCCTCTCTGCTGTCTAGCTGTGAAACAAAAGTCACTCACAGAACACACTAATAATCTTAGAGGCAATTCTTCTTGAAATTCCTCTTGAGTATTTATTTATTCAATCTTTACTGATTTGTTCCTTTTTACCAGACTGAGCTTCCCACATTATTTACTTCCCAGGAAGAAAAGCCTATCTGGTAGCTATAGTCTATCAATAGTCCACCATGACAGTGACTCTCATACTCTATCATTTCTCAATTTGCATTATTTTCAAAAAATACTGACAGAAGTTTTTCTGTTACAAACTTCATCTTCAGCCAGGAAGCAGCCACCATCAGTAGTGCCAGACAACAGAAGAGTAATTGGTATTGTCTATCTCGACGTTAGAAAAGCTTTTGACACTGTCTCAGAAAAGATCCTCAGAGAAAAGCTGATGAAATATGGGATGCATAAGCAGATGGTGAGGATGATGGAGGAGAGGCTGAATCACAAGGTTTCCTGCAACAGGCTTTGTTACAAGTCTTAAATACTTCTACATCACTTGCCACTAATAGGCTTGTTGCTTTGATCCTATACGTTTACCTCAACTAAGTGCTGAGGTAAGAGAAGCAGCTCAAACACACACCAATCCTTGACAGGAAAGCTGATAATTATAGGGTTTTTTAAAAAGGATTTTAAGGAAGCATACTCATTTAAATACTTCCAGTATAATTCACTGTAAAATCATTTATTAAAAATGGTAGAATTTTACTGTTATTTCGTCAATGTAAAGAGTAATGTCATATTAATAGCAATGTGCAGGAAATCAAAGTCAAGTTAAAAATAAGATATCTCAGTGTAGTAGCTACTAAATATATCACTTATATTTGCTCTTTTGATAAGATGAAAATAAAAACCAGCTACTTTATAGATAACATTATGTTTACCATCTTAAATATTATATGCTGGTATACCATTTTCCTCTGCTCTTTAGGTATTTAAAGACTACCTAATCCTGTAGATCAGTAAAGAATCACACAACTCAACTTGCTTTTGTCTGGTATACTGACCACTTTCATTTCCAACATGTTATTGACAGGATAGAAAAACCTGGAAAGAAAATTGTACGAAAATACATGCAGTGGATGTCATCTGCATGCTCAGGCCACACAATACTTCAGGAATCCATCTGTGATTTGCACATTGGGTTTGATGCTGTTTTGCTGTGGATAAAAGGCCAATACAGCCACCTGGCTGCTGTCATGCCACTTGCACAGTGGTGTGTATTATCATAAAGCACTAATAAGGAACCCTTAGCTTACCCCTTCCTCCCTGGGAATATAACTTCAGCAAACTCTTAATCCCTAAGTTACAGCATGGAAAATGTCAATGTCTACCTCAGAATAAATGTTGTTTTCTGCAGAACAAGGGAAGCCAGACCAGGGAGAGGTGATGCCAACTAAACAAAACACTAATCATATCAAAATGCTTGAGAACTGTTTTAGCAAAGCTGAAAGCAGAGAACAGATACTTGAAATATGGCAAAAACTGAGTGAAAGGGATGTTGTTTTCTGCCATCCTCTAGGAAAGATTACTGTGCAAAACAGATCTCTTAAAAGATAAAACCTTCTATACAACATTTTAAGGACTGCAGTTGTGTAATCCAAAATTCCATAGGAATTCCACTCAGAAATAACAGAATGCAGGCTCCTTAATTTGGGTCACAGGTATTCACAGAATACAATATTGGGTACACATTTCTCCAAGAGGGCTGACACTACAAGGAAGGCACAAAATGTACTGCAGTTGCTGAAAAAATATGATGGAAAAATACTAACTACCCTTTTTTTATCCATGCATTTTACTGTGTATCCCATAAGTTACAGCATGGAAATTGTCAATGTCTGAACTAAAAACAATTCGTTTTTCCTTTGCTCTTCTGCAATGATCATAGCTAAAAGAACACCTCACACACATTAATACCTTTCTCCCTCTCACAACAGACTCATAAATTTTTGCACTTCAACAAGTAAAGGAATAAAAACAGACTAAGATCCTAAGGATGCACTAGCTCTGAGTTTTTAGTTTGAGGAATGTAGATTTAATTTACAAATTATTAAATATAGAAATCACTGTGCTAATGCTAAATCAATGCTAACTTCAGCAGCCACGATTAACATACCAGAGTTTGGTTGATTTTGCATTTCATTTATTTTCCTTTTAAATAAACATATTGTGTATTAATTAGACATAAGGTTAAAAGACAAGCAGGCTTTTTCACACCAAGAAAATCCCTTTTTTGCCTAAAAAACTAAAAAATGGCTGGCATTTGTAATGGCAGAATCTATGATATGAGAGCATGTATTTTTACAGCCACCAATTACACACAAGACAATTAGATAATGCCAAGGAACTAGAAATACCAATTTTTTGATCCAAAAATTAAATTTATATACAAACCTAGGGTTAAAAAAATCACAAAGAACTATTTCATTCAAAAAATTTTCATGATTTTGTAGTTAGGATTTTGTCCTTTATCTCAGCCATGGAGCAATCTCTTTTAAGTTTTACAAAGACCTAAATATTAAATATAGAAATTATACCCTGAAATATGAGGACCTAGTAGTAATCCCAGATTTTAATTTTCACTTTTCTTCACTTCTTCACATATGATGAGCTCATTAGAGGGCTTAAGACTGGAGAAGTCTGGCTGTAGTGACCACCCCGTTGCTGAGTTTTGATCCTGAAGAATGCAGCCCTAGCAAAGAGCAGAGTCAAGACCCTGAATCTTAGAAAATTAAAATTCCAGCTGCTCAAAGAACTAATAGGTGAGATCCCCTGACAAATTGTCCAGAGGGACAAAGGAGCTGATTAGAGCTGGCAACTCTCTAAGGGCACTTTTCTTAGAGCACAAGAACCCTCTGTCCTGGTGTTCAGGAAATCAAGAAAAGTAGACTGGAAACCTGTAAGGTCTGAAGAGCAAGGACTGCTCCTCAAACTGAGGAATAAGAAAAAAATGAACAGCCAGTAGAAACAGGTACATGTGGCCTGGAAAGGCAAAGGGATATGGTTCAGGTGTGTAGGGATGGGGTAATGAAAGCTAAGGCACAGATATAACAGGACTTGGCAAGAGATGTGAGGAATACCAAGTGGGGATTCTCTAAGTCCATCACATAGAAAAGAAAGGCCAAGGAGAATATACAATCTCAGTAAATGTGAAGGCAGAACTGCTGATATGGATATGGAGAAGGCTGAGGTTTGCCTCAGTTTTTGCTGGCTTCAGTGAAGCACTTTGGGCTTCTCACTTCCTTCCAGTCCATGAACCTCTAAGTGGATGTTGGGGGAGTGAAATCTCTCTCACTCTAAAAGAAGAGCAGGTTTGGGACCACATGATGAAACTTAACAGCCACAAGTCTATGAGGTCTGATGAGATGCATCCCAGGGTCCTGGCTAAGGTTCTTGCCAAGCCTGCATCACCTCTCAATCATACCTGAAAAGTCATGGCAGTCAGACAAAGTCTGTGGCAGGAAAGAGGAAAGCATCACTTCTTCTTTTAAAAGAACATAAACAGAGACCCAGGGACTACAGACTGGTGACCCTTGTCTCTGAGCCTGGGAAGATCATGGGGTAGATCCTCACAGAAGTCTGTTAAGGTACAAAGAAGATCAGAAAGGAATCCAAGTCAGCCAAAAAGGTTTTACTAAGTCCAAGTTTTGCCTGATCAAACTCTGACATGGTGGCCTTCAGTTACTGAGGGACTGCAACAGTCAACCAAGAGAACACGGACTTGCATGATCACCTAGATTCCTTTGACATACATTTGAAGGGTAGACTGTTTGGGGGATATGGAATTGGCAAGATGGACACAGCCAGAGACCTTATGGTTAAAGGTTCCATGTCCAGATGCAGGCCAGTGGAAGTGATGTCCCTCAGGGATCTCTCCTGGGATGGGTGCTCTTCAATATCTTCATCAATGAAACAGACAGTGGGATCGAGTGCACACCCAGCAGGTTTGCAGATAACATGAAGCTGAGTGGTGCTGTTGACATAACAGAATGATGGAATGTCATCCAGAGGGATCTAGAAAAACTTGAGAAACAGGCCCATGACAACCTCATGAAATTCAACAAATCCAAGTTCAAGGCTCTTCACCTGGCTCAGGGCCATCAGAGACATGAGTACAGACTGGAAGAATTGAGAGCAGTCCTGTGGAGAAGGATTTGAGGTAAATGTGGATGAAAACCTGGAGAGGAGCCAATACTGTGTACTTGCAGCCTAATGAGGTGATCCTTCCCCTCTATTTTACCCTTGTGGACCTAACCTGGAGTGCTGTGTTTAGCACAGGGGTCTCCAGCACAAGACACAGATGTCTTAGAGGTGGTCCAGAGGGGGCTATGAAGATGATCAGAGGGCTGGAGCACTTCTCCTACAAACACAGGCTGACACAGCTGTGGTTGTTCAGCCTGGTGAAGAGAACGCTCAAGGGAAACTTCACTTCAAGGTCTTCCCAGCATTTAAAGTATTTCCCTTTCTTTATAAAGAAAAAGGAAGAGTGACTTTTACACAGGCAGAGAGTGATAGGACAAGACAGAACCATTTTAAACTAAAGGAGGAGAGGTTTAGATTAGATATTAGGAAGATATTCCTTACTGTGAAGGTGGTGAGGAACTGGAACAGGTTGCCCAAAGAAGCTGAGGATGCCCCATCCCTGGCAGTGCTCTAGGCTAGATTGCATGTGGCTCTGAGCAACCTGATCCAGTGAATGGCATCCCCATCCATGGACAGAGGAGGGTGGAAACAGAAGATCTTTGAGGTCCTTTCCATCCCAGACCATTCTGTAATTCTGTACTGGATGACTATATGCCATGGCAATAGTAATATGAAGATTTACATCATGCCACAGGTGCCCAGATGTATTTTATCCTTAACTTCACCAACAGTTTCTCTAGAATGAAATTATGAAAAGAAATAATAAAATAAATGGCTTTTTAGCCTTTTCAGTAAGAGCAGTTGTACAGATACATTCTTTTTCCAATCCTTTTCACAAAATGAAGTTTGTGCCACAAAGAGGCACACTAAAAATGCTAACAATGTCTCTAATGCCAAACATGGCTGTCAAACATGAGAACACTCTGAAGGTTTGTAACAGTGAAATGGTCCCATTCAAATGCTTCTGCAAACCCCTTGACCACTAAAAGTCTGTAGGAGATTTCTAAAAAGAGCACCCTTACACAGCTGCTATGAATTATACTTCATAGTAAGCCTGCAGACACCTGATCAATTTACTGGCTCCAAAAACTTTTTGTTAAAAAAAGCACCTACACAGGCAAACTATTTACAAGTAATTTAAACTTAACAAAGTTAACTAAACTGAACAACAACAAAAAAAAACTGTATCAAAGTAATGTACTGAACAGAACAAAATTCCCTAGATTTGTCATATTAAAAACAAACCAAACCAAACCAAACAAACAAACAAAAACAAACCCCAAACAACAACAGCAACAACAAAACAAAAAAAAAATCCAAACTAAAATAAAACAAAACAAAAAAAAAAAAACAAAAAAGCCAAAACAGAACAATAAAACACACCACCACAACAGACCAGCTCCCAGGGAAAAATTACTACTCTCACTACCCATGCTCTCAAATAATTAGCATCTTACAGACTACATCACATCTCATGAAGGATACAAAAGGTATCAAATCTGTTATAACGAAGAATACAACACCAGCATATACTTCACATTTGCCTTGTACATAAATATAAATACATATATACTTTTTCACAAAGTGAATTAGAGAAAGACAGAACTACAAAACAAGAAACTATTTAACTTACTTTGAAGTGTATTCAGCCTCGAAAGTCCATATGGATTTATATGACCAAGTAGAAATATACTAATGAACTTGCTTGAAAAAGGATGAACAACATTTTTCATGGTTTTATGCTTCACTAAAAGCCTTTTCTGGTCTTGGTTTTCATGTTACATGAAAACCTATCTGCCACCTCTTTTCCCATCATTTCCTTTCTCGTTAAACACACTTTCAAAGCCACAAATCTTTTCTTTTTTTCTCTTCATCCCTGGAGCTCAACTTATCTCAGGAGCTTAATTTTGTATTTGTTCTCAGGACTCATAACTGACTCTTGACAGCACAGTGTAACTTCCTGAATAAGTAAAATGTGTCACTGTGCGGTTATTAGAGTAGACAGGTACCTGTAGCAGCAGATCTCCTTCCAGTACCACAGAACTGCTATTGCTGATAGAGACATATTTGTGATGACATGTGAGACAACACAGCCCAAAAACACTGTTACTTGAAAAGGCACAAAATTCCCAATCTGAATATGTCTATGAACAGATAGTGTGGTCTCAGAGAAAACAACATGAGTGCTTGGATGGAAAATGAGACTGACCACTACAAAAAAAAAAAAACAGTAAAGGTAATGTAATAAAAAGTTAGGATGTTTTCAGAAAATTTATGTTTATCTTGGAAGAAGATACTCCTTATTTCCTTTATTTTGGGACTTTCCCCAAAAGGAGGCAAAGTAATGTTACTAAATGTATTTTTCTTCCAAGTGCAACACATTCGGAATAAATACATACATCTTAGACAACACATCCTAGCAGAGAAATGTATCATAGAAAAACTCACTTTCTGTGATACCAGTCTGAAACTTCCAGTTAGTCAGGTTTAATATTATATTGTTTATAAAATCAAGAGTAAAGCTCCAAGAGCCAATTGTTACAGAATCTAAGCAGAAAATGCTGTTGGGCTGTACTGATAGTACATATTTCAAATTATTAAGTTCCAGGCAGTCAGTAAAATGCACTGAAGAAGACACTCATAGCCTGCAGTTTTAAACTTCACCATTTCAGCATTTCAAACCTGATGGATCTAATAATCAGTTTCAGATGCAGAAGCTCCATTTCAAGATATGCAGTTTTTAGAGGAAGAAGAAATAGATCAGATTATCAGTTATTAAAAAAAAAAAAAAAAAAAAAAAAAAAAAAAAAAAAGGCTTCTCTGAAGTCTTTTACTTCCAAAAACATTACATTGTCATTTAAAACATTAAATTGTCATTTAGGAAATGACAGATGAGTTCACTGTGGAAAAAACCTTTTAAAAATTGCCCAAGGAAAAAGGAAACATTAAGTGCTACTAAAATGTGCCTCACTTTGGCCAATCTTAAAGGAAAAGAAAATGCTTGCATGGTGCAATGTCCCCTTTCCAACATGATGCTTTTGAGAAAAAAGTTTATCATGGTATAGAAGCCACCAGTAGCAGCATTTTCTAGACCACAAAAGGATTTAAGTGATTAAAGACAAACTTAAAAATTATGCTTGTCTTCTGAACAATAAAATTAAACCCCAGGAACTTGTTACCAAGATTAAAACTTCTTGTTCATTGTAGTAAGTTAATGAACTCCAACCTTGCCCTGTATCTAACACAGTTATGGAGACACGGCTGTAGATGTCTCTGCCACTGCAACTGCAACTGCATGCCCTGGAGCAAAAGGAAGATTTGAGGGAATCACTTGATGGTTCATAAGATTTACCAGAACTGTTATTAAGCTGGATGTGAACACATTGATTTTCATGCCTTCATTATAGATGGACCAGCATAATTACAAACACAACTGCTTGTAAAGCAGTCTCCTACACCTTTCACTGGTGCTGGCAGCAAAGGGGAAAGAAAAATTACCTCAGATTCTTCTCCCTGTGCTGAGATTGATTGTGATAGAAGATGATAGGAGTTAATTACTATACATCACAGAAATAAATAATGCAATTGGTTATCCTATTTTTGCTCAGTTGCTCAGGCTCTTGCCCTACTTTACTAGAATTCTGGTTTTCAGAATTTCAGGCCCAAACATAACTGGATATTTTTGGCTAATAATTGCAGAGCACTATATGATACCCTCCAATAACTTACAAAAACCCATGTGATGCAGGCTATATTGCTGCACACAAACTCCACACTGTCATGCCTCCTGCACCTCTGTTATTCTAGCTATTTCATGGAGCTCTCTACTATCCTGAAGTCTGAAGCACAGAAGAACTCATATACCAAGGTATTTGAATGGAATTGCAGTGTCATTATAGTTTTGACACATATATTTTATTGCTCTGCAAGAAATGCAGTTTTTCACTGATCTAAATCCTCAGAAGGGATTACTCAAAAAGTAGCAATTATACAATTGTGTCAAAAGGGAACTCTACCTCATAGTTAAATTGCATCAAGATTATATTAAAGGATTACTGAGTTATACTTAACAATGTTTTCACACATTTTTTTGGGAAATCTTCTCCCCACTGAGGAGTTAGCGAGATAGAATTTAAGCCACTAATATTTAAGAAACAGTATTTGAAAATTATAAAACATCATTAAGATTAAAATATTTTCCAATTCAGCTAAAATAATCAGGTCCTTTAACACATTCAGGGAACATTCAAAAGAAATTTTTTTAAAAAGTGAAAATGCCAACTGAGAAACAATATTTAATAATTACTAGACTAATCATGTAATACCTTCATCCTTAATTATCCAGAAAACACAAAAGACACCAAGTAACATTGAAATAATATAAAGTGGAATAACTCTGAAGACACAAGGACTGCGCTCAACAAACACAGAGGGATAACAGGGAAAAGAAAATACCTCTCTTGCAGTAGAAAAAGATGGTCACATCTCAGATGAATGAGAGCAGGTGTGTGTAAGATTCCTGAAAATGAAACTGTCAGAGTTGGCAAAGCCCAAGTATCTGTACCAAATATACACAATGCAGCCACAAAAGAAATACCATGTATGCATCTAACCAAGTGTGAATAATATTCACATAACACCCTATTACCCTCCCAGTTCCAAAAGACAGCTCACCAAATTCTAGAGAGCCAAATCAGGCACCCCAGCTGCTGGGCCATTTCCTGGGATTAAAAAAAGGAGGGAAAGGCTCACAGATGAGAGACTTTTTAAAGAAATGGAAAAAAAGTCTTATTGCTCTATAAGAAACGACTGCTCTTCTGCAGAAGCATTTAATCCATGGGACAAATGAAAACCAAAATCAAGTGGCCAACTGGCAATATTAACATTCTGGAATTAATTTCAATTAGTCTTCAGTTCCATCAATTTCCAATCTTTTCTTTTCAATTTAAAAATGTGAAATAAGCTTATATCTAGTAAAAAAAGTCAGCACTGTAAAAAGATATTATTCATACAAATCAATTTAATCAAATAATAGAACTTATTAGTAGTATGGTTTATGCCTTATAATATGATGCAATTTTCCACATTTACAATAAATAGTGCAGTCACTCCCAAAATTTTTAGTATGAAAATTGTTACAAATGCTACTAACACTTGTTAAAATTCAAAGCAATCCCTCAATAAATGTAATGACTTAGTACAATAAAAGCAAAATTTTTCCAAGCAAGAAAATGCCTAATAAAAATTAACATCTTTATTTCAAGAGAAGTATCTCTGTAAGTGTGAAGCAAGAACAATTTGTTGTTGGATAGAAGTCCCTGACACACTGTTGCATGAAAAATGCCATAGGCATAGCTGTAGCATAATTGTTGATACAACAGCAGCAGCAGGCAAGATTATAATTAAGGTTTAACTTCGTATTTTACTGAGTTGAATGAAAGATTAATTTTCCATCTGCTTTTACGATATAGTAATTTGCCAATGTCCTCAGCTGGATTTAACATTTGCATGCTCTAATATCTCACTCTCTAGCATGTACTAAAATTAAAAGTGATAGAAAAAGCCACATTTCTAAACTATATTCCATGGTAAAACTAAAGAAAGAAAAAATCTGATCAAACGAAATTAATATTATTAGCTATGTACTGTGTTGCAGTACTGTGATTATGAAATCACATTGAAAATATTTGTATTTTAACATCAAGGCAAAAGTTACTTAGTAAAAGATAAAATATACTATTTTCCAATTTGAGGTGTCTCCTCTAGTTAAAAGTGTCTTCATTTTCAGGATGAGAATAATTTTGGCCTAAGAGAATTTCCTGTTTTTTATGCAAAAATGTCACAGACTTTTGGAAAACAGATTGCTTTGGATCTGTGTTTTTTGGACAAACTTCATGGTCTTTTCCTGGCAGAAGTTCTGCACTGTTTAGGGGTATCCAATGTCATCCAGTAAGTGAAAGTGCAAGGCATGCTAACAAGAGATTTATCCTCTACAAGCATGATGTTTCAAAGTCAAAAAATCATACAGCAGTTCAAAACTCAGTTGAGTAAAAAGTATTTTTTTCTCATTTAATGAAATAATCTTTAACATTTCAGAGTAAAATCAAGAAATCACATCCAGGAAATTGCTATTCCCCTAGAGAAAACTGCTTCCATTTAATCCTCCTTTTCCTCACGTTAGTGTTCATACACTTAACAATTTCAGAACAACTCAAATTTGCTACTTTTCACTCACTCTTACTCAATTATTGCCTTTATGCATAATGAATGAAATTCAGTGCTCTCTCTTTATTTTTCTCACCAGTTCTTCCTGGACTTCTGATATACACTCATCACTTTTCTAATATCACCAAAGCAAATAAGAGATGCAGGAGTCGTAAGACACAGCTGTAAGGCTGCCACTTAAAAAGTCATTGCTTTATAGTCTGCTTATGTAAAAAGCTGTAACTGGTTGATAGAGCCAGTTATTAAGAAGTTCATAAAATGCATCATGGAAGAGATTCAAATGAGAAATGTAAGTCGTCCTGACAAAACACAGGAGTAATTGTTTAAATAGCAACAGGAGTAGCTGTAAATATAGAAAACCTAAGGTGTGTGTTTCACATCCCTGAGAGGTTTCAGATTCAAAATATTTTTAAAATATTAATAACTATAACCTAGGTAGTAAGCAACAGAGAAACACACTGCTAGAAAAGCAACAAAATTGAGTTTTGTAAGATAAACAAGTATGTTACAAACAAATACCACTTTTGCAAGGTTTGATGAAAGGTATCAAAGGCCAGGTTTAAAAGTCCATATGTCATGCTGAACTTGCATAGGCATCCTTTAATTTTGAATACCTCCCTCTCTACCTTACCCTCCTTGAAAAGCTACTCAAAAGTCTTCTGCCTCATTCCTTGCAGAAGCTGTTAATCTGTTTCCTACCTTTCTTCATCTTTTCTGTACTTCAGGACTTGCATTCCAATGCCAAAGGCTGTCACCTTTGATCTTAGTGACCACTTACTGCTGGACACCATTACTGTAGAGAGGCCCATGCCAACTAATAATATACTCAAGAAAGATGAGTGACATACTAGGAGTTATTGTTTTCACATTAGACTTTAGCCACAAGGTTTCCAGAAAAACACTTTCAGAATCCCATTAAAAAAGGAAAAAAATAGCAATATACTGACCATAGAAGCGACTCTCTTGGTCTTCCAGCATCATAATGCACAAGTTTTCCCAAATTAAACTGTCAAGTTCACCACACAATTCATCAAAAGGGCAAAGAGTTTAAAAAAAATAAAATAAGAACTGAAACATCAAAAACTTCCATGCTCTCTCCCTGCCTCAGTATGCTAAGTCAGTCAGATAAAACACCTAAGAGAGTTATATGCCTGAAATCTTACTGTGACAGGTTTGGCATTAAAAATCATGTAAACTTTGCAGCATTAAAACACACCATTAAATCTAAACAGCCTAAAATATGAATGACAGCTGCTAAGGTCTACCAATGTAAATGCCTTCAGACATAAACAGTAATAAAGCAAGCACTCAGTATCAGGTGATTAGGGTATTTTGCTGACCTAGAAGCATAGCTGAGAATTCACATCTCAGCCTTCAGCATTTAAGTTCAGTCCACAGAGAATCTGGACTTTAGTTTCATGTGCTGAACGTCAGAGAGTTGATGTTTAGCGTTGAGGTCTCTGAGAAAAAAAACAACAGCTGTGAAGTATCTGTTGTCAGACAAGTCTTGAGTAACTGTAGAAGGCCACAGATTTAAAAATAAAAACATTATTTGGTTGCTCCTGGGCAGAGACCACCAGAAAAAAATATTTACAACATGTGTAGAGATTCTGGATATTTCTATAAAAAGCTGTATTGTAACGAAGAAGAATATACTGCAGTTTTATGTTGTATATACACAATAAAGCATAACATTCAGAACTGAGAAATAAATAAACAAGTATGAATATTCTGAAATTATACTTGAAGAGGTATTGTTTCAACAAGATACCAAGAATCACTGACTACCTGACTATTTATTTTTTTCCATACTTTAGGTCCTAGATCTGCTTTAATCAGATCTCAAAATACTGACCTCTTATTAACCCATGCCATGATATCAAAGCTAAATATTGCAGCTAAAATATTCAAGCTGTGCTCTGATTGCTATACTCCATGTTCTTCTTTCAGCACACTGACCTGTGACACAGAGGGAACAGCATATACTAACTCAGACTTTTGGATGAAAGTACAGTGACTTCCAATTTTCCATGTAAATTGGCTAACCGTGTGTTTTAGGGTGCATATTGTCAGGAAGCTACAGAATAACTTCACAAAAGCCCACAGAAAACAGTAGGATGTGGCTCCCAAAAGACTGATTGTGGAGCAGTAATTTTTAAAGTCGTCTTTGAGTGGCCAGTTTTTATACTACGTCTGCATTTAAAAGTGCTCTATGGATGATTCACACAATTAAGACTGCATTTCTTTAAGATCCATGAAGGATTAAAAATCTTTCCTTGGTGTCTTTCCTGAATATATCCAAATTACTTAAGCGATAAGATAATTCTACTTCCTGGATTACAATGGATTTTCAATTGATTTAGGGACCAGTGAGTACAGATCATTCCAGGTAAGAGCAGGAGAGGCTGTGGCTGACAGGGGAAAGCCCGCAAGAGCTTGTAAGAGTGAAAATAAGCTTGAAAGCTAATCATACTACAATCAAGCTAAAAATTCTACAATGTACCTGCCTCCACCTCTCTTTGTATAATCCTGAGGTTTAATTAATCCTATCTGTGGCAAGTAGTCTTTCTCCTCCTGCCAAAGCAGTGAGTTATCAGAATGTGGAGTTTCTTCATAGAAGTAACCATCAAACTCAGCTCTCAAGTGCACGGAAGAAAACCACTAACAATCAGTAGGCAAAAAGTTAGGCATTGCACTTACAACATATGCTCAGTTGCTCATTTTTCCAGTAACTACTATTATCACCTCAAGGCTGTCAGAACAGAAATCTAGTATCGTACACTTGCAGTGTTTCAAAGTATGTTACAGTAGTTGGATTTTTTTTAATATCCAATTATTATTACTTCCATAATGTATGTCTCCTCATCAAAGCAAATAGAGTAGAGATTAAAGACAATTTACAAAATTGTACACATAAATGACTACATAAAATTATAAGAGTTCTTCAAAATCTTAAAAATGCAATTGTTTTAATCTATCTTATTTTCATGCATAAAAATGGAATAATTTCCTGCCACCTCAATTAAAATAACCAGATCTTCTGGCATCCAACATTGCTTCATTCTCTTGAAAGATGTCACAATATGGGACTAAGTTTCAACCTTTGAAGGACACCACTAGTGACACCTCCAACTAGACTCTGTGGCACAGATCATTTCTCTCTGAGCTCTGCCATTCAGTGATTTATTGACCCACTCCAGCATCCACTGGTCCAGCCCTCACTTCCTGAGCTTGCTTATGAAGGCGTCATGGGAAACAGCACCACAAGCCTTGCAGAAGTCTAGGTAGGCAACAACCATTGCTCTCCCCCCCATCTGTCTGTCATCCCACCATAGAAGGCAATCAGGTTGCTTTAACAAAACCCATGCTGACTACTCCTGATCACCTTCTCATCTTCCATATGCTTAGAGATGGCCTCCAGGATGAGCCACCCATGGAGAAAGCCATTCCATCAGCCTTCCAGAGCCTGAGGTGATGGCTTATTTTTTATTTTCCCCACAGGAAAAAGTCAAATGCAGACCATAGCCATATTTAGTTTCAGACTGAATGATATACCTTGTTTGACTAAAGGCTTATTTTGGTACATTACATATTTTTACATAAAGCTGAAACTAGTTTCCAAATGCCAATTCATTTGGGAACTCAAGAAACAAAAATCTCATAACTTTCTGATTTTGGAGCAGAAGATGCCTCTACCACTAGCTCAATTAACTTACTGAAAATTACATGAACTCATCTAAAAAAGAAAACCACATACTATATACCAGAGTCTGCAAACCTGTGGCTAAGCTACTGGAAAAAAAACACAACACATGCCCTGTTCTGGCCCACTAAGTATATTTAAGCACTTTTCAGTTCTTCAGAATATGCTGTGCACTCCTTTTAAACAGGTCAGGAAAGACCTACTGAAGTTTCTCTGTCATAATGATCCAAGTTGATCAGTTCCTGCAATTTGATTTTTCTTCATGAGTCTAAAATGCAAACCTCCCAAAGACTACTGTACTGAAAACATGACCTTTGCATTAAATCCTACCACAATGATTTAATATAAAATATGAAAACTCTCCACACCAAATGTCAAAGAAATACCAGTTGATCAATGTTGCTGGAGAAAGCACTGTCAGTCAGCCAAAAATCACTGTGACCCTAGTCAACAGAAATATGCTCTCAATTTCCCACACACACTCCCAGCTGACCAAACTGAGACTTGCTTAAAAAAGGCACATATTGGATCCAAAATATTCCAATTACTTGTTGGGGAGAAAAAAAAAAATCTCTCCCAACACAACTTATATGCCACTTCACAGGGCGTTGAATTTTTCTGACCATTTTTTCTGTTAAGAAACTTCATCAAACTGCTTCTGTTAATAAACTTCATTCAAGAGTCACAACTCCCAAAACTTAAAGAGAGGGAAAACCTTGGGAGGACTCCAAGGCTGGAAAACGGCAATGTGAACTTGAGCATTATAAGCCTCTCTGTGGCTTACATCTCAGCTGTAAGTGGTTAAAATGCTTTGGGTTTCCTCATTCTAAGCATGATATCAGAATTTATTTTGAGTTCATACAGCTGTAGTTTTCAGATTGTAACTCTGATTCAATCCTGTATTTCATTGTTTTCATCAGTTATACCTCCCGTGCAGGTATTCATTTCTCACTTGTAAAGAGATCACTTGAATTTTTTTTGTTTCTATTCATGTATATGAATGAGGTACACACAAGGACTGTAAACTCAAACATTACAAAATTTAGCTCACTTAAGCAATTTTTGCAGTATTTCAGATGTAATCCCGAATATCAGTATTGACTTTTCACTGAAGACTAAGGGGATCAGGATTATAATGACTATATGAAGAAATTACTTTTACTCAAAATCCTTTAGGGACACATGACACAGAAAAAAATTACCTTTAAGGTTGACTCAAAAACATTTGGTGCTTTGATTTGGTGTTTGGGTGATGTGATTCAGAAAAAGCATTTGGGTGTTCACTATGTCTTTTCTGACAGATTCCATGCAAAAGCTGCCCAGGTGGTAGACCAAAAGCTTTCCTAGCCTATTGCAAATTTAGTCTAGGCTGAGAGCCAAGATAGGTGCTATCCATCTCAGGAATTACCACAAAAAATAAAATGATCTCCACTCAGCAGCATTTATTAAATTCTCTCAAATCTCTTGCGTCAAAAATTTATTTCTTCTAGCAAAGGCCCTTAAAATCAGGTTCCCATTTTCCAATCATGACATTGCTTTCAGAGTTTTCCACTAACTTTCCAGGCCACATTCTTCATCCCTTCAGGCAAACAGAGCTTCTCCATTACTGACAGTGCTGGGGCTGGTGGATCTAGCTCCCAAACTTTACCCCATCACCTCTGAGCTTCTGTCATGAGTCGAAGCAGAAAAACGGTGACCCTAGCAGAGTCATGAGCAAACAAAAGTAAAACATGGTCACAATAGTATTCATCAGAAATGTAATTGGGAGGCTATTTACAACTCCAAGTTGTGAGTGATACTTGTTCTGTAGAACTTTAGGATCACTGCCAAATACAAACAACATCTCTGATCGTACACAAAGAGCCATAATGCTACACAGACTGAAATAAAATATTTTTTTAATAGAACTTTACTTAAGAGTATTATCAGTATTTCTTTTAATCCAACACATTATTTCCTTTTTCTTTTTAGGCAATATAAATTATTATGTTATAACTACTGATTTACAATATGGAAATGAAGATGGCTCAAGAGTTCTTCCATCCACCCCACATTTCATTTAAAAAACCAAGGGATGCAGAGGAAGCAGTGTCCTATCTTTTAGTACCACTTTTCTGTTATTTAGATTTCCCTTTTATTCCCTAATGCAAGAATAGATTTAAAAAGAACATTAGCAAATGTTTCAAGCTCAAAGGCACCATATCACCCACACTTTAGTGAGTTCCCAAACTTCTTCCATTATAACATAATACAATCTAAATCACTAGGATTTCATTCCTTTGTAGCAGATCATACTGATGTTTCACTGCTGTATTCACAACATGCAAACACATGCAACTTTGCCTAAAATTTAAAGCAATTCATTCATAACTCTGCAGCCTACTTTATATTGTATCTATAGTATTTCATAGAATCATAGAATTTAGTTGGAAAAGACACTTCAGATCATCAAGTTAAACTGTTTCCTCTACATTGCCAAGTCCACTCAAACACGTCAAGTGATATAGAATGATCACACCAAGATCAAAAAAAATATACTCTTTAGGGCTTCCAACGAGTAACAAGCTATCTTTGCCCCTGCTTTAAACTTTCCACCTAACTCCCCTTATGCTGTGCCACCTAATCTTGAGCCTTCCAAGAAATTTGCAGTGTGATAGTCCTATCAGTCAGTACATCCTCATGCAAAGAGAACACTGCCTTTACTACATGGTTGCTCGAAATTTCAGTTGAATACCACTTAATTTAATTTTTAAATTATTTATTATTAGGTCATTAAAATATACCTGTTCCTTTCAAAAGCATGCAGCATAACCAAGTTTATATATATAGTCATGGCAAGTACAAAATAGAAAATTTCTCACAAATGATGTGGCTAACCAGGCACAGCATACTCATTGACGCATCTTTATAAAATATGTAACTATATCCTGAACTGCGTGCCTTTAAAACACAGTAAAATATTACAGTGGCAATTTTTTAACAGCCTTTCAGCATCAGTTACAGCTCGGGTAGGATTTCATATTAAGAGGCATATCTCTTTTTGTCAGGTTTTATACATCATGATAGATGTTTTTTTAATCTATTAGAAGATTACAGCAAAGACTTTGAGATAAATGACTTCACAACAGACTAAATTAAAAGGATTCCAAATACAAACCCTTCAGGTCTTTATCATAGCAAAATCTAAACTTTCTGTTTAATTAAGACCTGTCAGTGAAAACATGCAATACTTAAGGGCAAAAACAGCTGTCTAGACAGTGTGTCTTTGTAATATCTTTTATACATTCACCCTGTGTCTAGTGTACGAATAATAGCCACAAAAATCACAAGCCCGTTAAAAATATGCAGATATAGGCATAAAGATCTGTACTGCAATTGTCTTCTTGACACTTAACATCCTTTTCCTAAGGAACTCCAGACACATTTGGCCTGTCCTAATAAATAGAAGGATTTTACATCAACTGACAAACGGTAGCAGGTGGCAGAAAGTCAGTGTCATAAAATGGCATCAGTTTATAAATTCAAGACAAAATCTTTCAAGAGTAAGTTTATATCTTACTTTATTATTACCAGCAGCATTGAAGAAATTATGCTTACAGCATGAAGATTTGCTTTGAAAATATACAGGACTGTATTAATGCCAACAATAATGATACACTGCAGAAAATATTCCACTGTGAATCACAGAAATGAACAAGAGTCCAGCACTGGGAGGGGACAAAATTATTTTTAAATTCTAATGCACTAAGAACTTCTATCTCCAATCTGTTATTGGATATCGCATCAAAAATGTGTTAAGGTTAACATCTTTACAACATTTTTGCAACATTCCACCAAACCAGGCTTCAAAAGCTGGCAGCATTCCTGCAGACAAGGAGTGTGCATCACTGAGGTGTTCAGCAGCATGAAGTAATGTTAGTTAAATCCAGGATTTACTTACCCCAAATACAGGAATAAAAGCACTTTGTATCCAAGCATATTTGAAAGAAGTTAAAGGATGAGGCTAGCTTATAAAATTTAATAGGGGGCAAGGGAAGTAGTGGAATGGAGAGAAATAGAAAAAAAAAAGTGAAAAGAATTTGTATCCTGAATCAATCCAGATTACCAGATGCTAACCAAGCAGAGTAGGGGGGAGGAAGAAGGGGAAGGAGAAAACAGGATGCTGCAAATACAGAGCAAGAGCCTCCATTTTCTTTGGCAGGTACAGGTACTCCTCCCACAATCTCAAGTTCCCAAAGCTTAAGGCAGTGACTAGGGGAGTTAACACTTTTCCATTATTGTAAGATCATTGGAGGAACTCAAACATACAGAAGACTTCATGATCCAACAGGACACACCTCAGGTTCTTGAAGGAAAGGGCTGATGTAGCTGCCTAGCCATTCTCAAGCATAATTGAACAGTCCTGGTAGCCAGATGAAGTGCCCTGTGACTGAAAAGCAGAGAAACATTGCACTCATTTTTAAAAGGGGTAAAATGGAGGTTCTCAGAAACATCCTAAGCCAAATAAGATCATGGAACACATCCTCTTGGAAGTTGTGCCAAGGCATATGGTAGACAGGGAGGTGATGAGAGTTAGCCAACTTGGCTTCACCAATGGAAAATTGTGCCAGTCTAATCTGGTTGCCATCTGCAACAGCATGACTTGTGTTGCCAGATAAGGCAAGAGCAACAGTATCTCCCTAGACCTAGAAGACCTTTGATATTGTTACACACAACATCCTTCCAATAAACTGGAGAGATACAGATTTTCTGTATGAACTATTCTATGGACAAGGAATTGGCAGGACAGCAGGAGACATAGAGAAAACATTGCAGTCAATGGCTAAATATCCAAATGGAGATAAATAACAGGTGGTGTCCCAGCAGCCAAAGCCTCTGCCCAATGCAATTTGTTCCATCACATGCAGGCTCCAAGAGGACCTTTGGCTTGCTCTACAAAGTCTGCCATGGGGGAGAAGAGCAAGTCTGAATACTGTGCAAAGTGGTGCTTCATAGCCAACCACAGCAAGCACAGTCAAGGGCCCAGATGGTCCTGCTGCTGCTCCAACACTTCCTGCCTACACTCTTTTCTCTTACTGGTAAAGAGAAGACCAGGTAACTTGGGCACTAATCACTTTCAATCACACGCCCAGAACTTTGCCATCTTGTCTGATTCTGCCCAAGTCCTGGTTTGCTGTGTCATTCATGCCAACGTGAGAGAAGAACAAGGCATAACAACCCCTGTTTCTACTAGGTTGTGGTCTCTGTGGCATCCCAGGCCACAGCTTCTGGAAAGCAGCACACTTGAGGTGAATCCCTGACAGGCTGACAAGCGGGTCAGTATTCCTTCACAGAGATATACTCACAATGAGCACTCATCATTTCTTTTTGTGGTTTCTAATGTGTGCTGTGGGTGTGGTTTCTCCCTCCAGACCTTGCTCATTGGTGTCTTCAAGTGTTAGGATATCTTAGAATCAAAGAATGTTTTGGATTGGAAAATACCTTGAAGACCATCCAGTTCCTATTCCCCTGCCATGGTCAGGAATACCTTCCACTAGACCGGGTTGCTCAAAGCCCCATCCTGCCTGGTCTTGAGTATTGCCACAGATGGGACTTCTTCAACTTCTCTGGGCAACCTGGGCCAGCGCCTCACGACTCCTACAGTAAAGAATTCTTAATATCTAATCTAAACCTGCCCTTTCTTTCAGTTTAAAACTATTCCACTTTGTCCCGTTACTACATGCCCTTGCAAATAGTCTCTTTCCACCTTTCTGGTAGACTCCCTTGACATACTCAGCCTACACCCTGAATGCTCATCCAGGCCAAACAGTCCAAATTCTTACAGCTTTTCTTTGTAGTAAAGGTGCTCCATGCTTCTAATCATCTTGGTGGCCTCCCCTGGACTCACTCCAACAGGTCCATATCCTTTCTGTGCCAGGACCCCAGAGCTGGATGCAGTGTTCCAGCTGGAAGAGAGAATCACCTCCCTTGACCTGCTGGCCACACTGCTTTTATTCTCATCTCATCCTGGTTTCTAGGCAGGAGAGCAGAGAGTGCACCAGAGTTCTGCTCTCATGGGTCACCAGGATCTGTGGTGCATTACTCAGGGTAGCATCAACCATCAGGGACTGGTTACAAAAGCCCTCCTCTGTTTCTTCTTCAGCCTGTCCAGTACCACACAGGCTTCTCCCTGGCTCCTGTAACTCAGCTTCCTGCCCTCAGCCTGCACCCTTCACAGATACTTGCTTGTGCCTCAAGAGCAAAGCCTGGACACCCATTACAAGCTCAGGGCCCAATACTGAGTACTTTTTCCTTAGCACTTCTGCCTGCGAGACAGGCCCCCAGACATCTTGCGGGTTCTCCCAGTTTTTGCTTGGAGATGAGCATCCGCCCCCACACACTGCCAGCAGCATGTTTGTAATTAATTACAAATGTATGAGTGGGACTTATTTAGAACTTGCCATAGGAATCAATTTTTAAAAGATGAGGGGAAAGGGGAAAGGGGAAAGTGATGGCTGTGCTCCCACATATGACCAGTTTTTGCCCTCTGTGTCTGTCACATATATCTTCCAGTGCAGTGATGGGTGATCAGCTACTTATATTGGCTGAAATAACAGTATATTTCACACTTCCCACAACACAAATGGAGGCCTGATTTGATTAAAGAAGAAGAAAGTGAAAAAAAAAACCTGTTGTTATAAATACCAATTTTCATTATTTGGGGAATTGTCTGTCCTCCTTGGGAAATCTACTTCTCAAAGTAGATGTCTGACAAAAACTCAGATGAACACAAAAAAAAGTTGAAGTATGATCTTTGCTGATGATGAATAACTTCAGGATTCCCAGCACAGAAACCAACAGATCTACAGTTCTGAGAACACTCTTGCATTGTTGCCACATAATTCTTAAAATCACAGATGGGCAATTATGCACACACCAAAAAGGATTTTTATGTCCTAAAAGCCCTAGGACTATGCTGAGATTGTTAAAATTAGCTAGTACAGACAGTTTAGTTTTCTCCACAATCCAGGAAATAATTGCCAAATTATCTGAATGGTTCAGCCATCATCTAAATAACTTGGTTGGGATACTCTTTTCAGCTCAAGGAATATCCAGGTGTCAGGATTTTTGCCCTCTATTAATAATGAAGTGTATCTGAGCACACCTTCAATGGACAGTATAAAATGCCAGCATGTTACTAACTTGCACTGCTTTTGACGTGAATATTCATCTTCCATAATTCTTCTAAAAATATTGTTTAAAACAATGAGATGCCCAGAGAATTTATATGCATGCAGAGTTTGTGCAAGAATGGAAACAATTCAACAGTGCTCATACCAAGACGTACCATTTTCAAGCAGACACAGATGTACAAGAGGTTTTGCAAATGGGACACCAGGTATCATCCTTCCAATTTAACATAATAACATAATGATATTTGTCTTGCCAAAAGAGTAGGGGAGTCAGAATGTGCCAGCAGAAGAACCCAATCACTGTAATGCATTCTTGTCAGCTTTCTGAAATAATAAGGTAACAAAAATCTTAGAGATTTGCCTCAGAAAAAAAAAAAAAAAAAACCTTCATCTTTTCTGCATAACAGAGGCTGGATATTTTTTAGGGGTTTTTGTTGTTGCTTTTTTGGGACTTTTTGGGGTTTTTTTGTGAATTTCTTTGGGTCTTTTATTGTTGTTGTCTTTTCAGGGGGGTTTTTTGTTATTTGGTTGGTTTAGGTTGGGGGCTTTTTTGGGTCACTTATTTAAAGAAATTCCCTAAGAAAACATCTGACAAATATTATGGATGTTTCAACTTTAATGAAGCTAAGAAATACTGACCTAGGAGAAAATGCATAGCAGCATTAGGCATCAACAGATATTAGACAAATAGAAGATATTATGCCTATCTTTAGATACCCAAGCACTTCTTATCACAATTTAAAAATATATCCTTCTCCACAGAAGTCTAAAAAAATTAGGAACCAATATTTTACTATCTGTTTTAAGATTCGGAGATATATTAAAAAGAAATATTTTCATTCCTTTACAGCAGAAGCTCTTAGGACCCCTAGTGTAAAATCATTTGTTTGTGATAAGAGCCACTGCACAAACATACACAGACATATACACACATAGATAGGTAGGTAGGTAGGTAGGTAGGTAGGTAGGTAGGTAGGTAGACAGACAGATCTAAGATGGTTAATACTTTGGTCATAGGGAGTAGGCATTTACTTTCTTGATTTTTCTGCCAAAATTGTTTGGTTTAAGGCTTCAGATTTCATAATCAGTTTCTTTGATTCCTTAATTTTAAAATGGTGGTAGAAATGGGCAAAATACTTAGAAAAACAGTTGCCTTGTGTTTCCAACATTCAGATTCCCAAACAGAGCACACCTATACTGCCACAAAAATATTTCAATTGTTTTCTCAAGGCTGAAAAAGTCAATCAATTTAAGTCATGCTTTTATCAGATGATAAGTCACTGAAATCTGCAAGTTTCCTATAATTTCTTGGGTTTTTTGATAAGAACTGTTTCATTTGAAAACCCAAGACAGACATCAAATAACAATGAAAAGGTAGAGTTGACCATAAGGCATAATCAGTTACTTCAAATGTCAAAAAATCTAGGCTTGTTGTCTTTATTAGTAACATTACAGTAATAAATCAAAACATTACTTCTAGACTGCAATCTAATTTTTAAAAACTCTATGATTAATGTGGAAATAAATCAAAATCAAAGGCTTGCAGGCTCTTGTCCTGCTGTGGTTTTGAACCACCCTGACATCTACTGTAGAGATTGCATGCTGAGCAACCCAGGAGACTCCTGGAATGCATGGAGGATAACTTCTTAAGATATGAAATAGATTCCCCAATGAGAGGGCAAGGAAGGCTGGACCTGGTAGTCACCAATGCAAGTGAGCCACATGTGATCACCAAGACTGGAGACAAGCCTGGAGTGAAGATGCAGTGGTGGAGTTTGAAGATCTGAGGGTGAGGTGGAGAGGAGAGAAAATCTTGAACTCCATGATAGCAAATACCCATCACCTAAAGGAGCTGGTCAGTAGGACCCCAGGGAATTTGCCCTCAGGGACAAGGAAGCAGAACAGGCCTGGCAGACCTTAAAAGAACACATACCATAGAGCACAATCTCCAGGAGCAAGAAATCAGGCAAACAAGGCCAGAGACCAGGATGGATGAGTGCATACCAGCTGCTCAAACTAAAGGGCACAAAGCAAATGAATATGTGAAAGCAGGAACAGGTTTTAGGGAAGAGCACAGGGAAGGTATCCAATTATGTAAGGATGATGGACTTGGCAGGGCTGGGTTTATGGTTGGACTCAATGACCTTTCAGGTCTTTTCCAACCTAAATAACTCTATGATTCCATACAGTTGCCAAGCCCCTCTCCATGGTATCTGAAAAGCCATGGGAGTTAGGTGATGACTGTGATGAACAAAAACAGAGAAAAAATGCACCCATTTTTAGAAAAGGTAGCAAGGAGGATCCTAGGAACTACTAACCTGTCAGCCTCCTCTCTGTGTCTGGAATGATCCTTCTAGAAGCTCTACTAAAGCACATGGAGGACAGGAAGGTGACTTGAGACAGCCAGCACAGCCTCACCAAGGGCAAATCCTGCCTGACCAACTGGTGGGTGAGAGGCTGGACATGACCCAGCCATGGGCACTCCCAGCCCAGAAAGCCAAACGTGTCCTGGGCTGCATCCAAAGCAGTGTGGGCAGCAGGGGAGGGAGGGGATTCTGCCCCTCTGCTGCTCTGCTCTGCTGAGACCCAGCTGGAACCCTGCATCCAGCTCTGGGGTCCCAGCACAGGGAGCACATGGAACTGCTGGAGTGATCCCGAGGAGGGACACAGAAACAACCAGAGGGAACACCTTTCCAGTGAAAAAGGCTGAGAAAGCTGGGGTTGTTCAGCCTGGAGAAGAGAGGGCTCTGGGATGACCTCACTCTGGCCTTCCAGTACCTAAAGGAGATTTAGGAGAAAGATGGGCACAGACTTTTTAAGCAGACCTTGCTGAGATAGTTCAAAGAGAAATAGTTTAAACTAAATGATGGTAAATTTTGCTAGGTGTAAGGAAGAAATATGTTGCAATAAGGGTGGTGAAACACTGGAGAATATTGCCCAGAGAGGTGGTAGATGCCTCCTCCCTGGAAACATTCCAGGTCAGTCTGGATTGGGCTCCTGACCTAGCTGAAGATGTCCCTTGTCATTGCAGGGAAGTTGGAGTAGATGGCCTTTAAAGCTCACTTCTAATACAAAGTATTCTGTGGTTCTATAATAATATAATAAAACAGCTGCATTTGTGGCAGACTTAGAAAAATTAAATTCTTAGCTGTAGCCAAAACAATCCTTTAAAAAGATACATCACTGTGAGATCACAAAGGAAAATGAGTATGTGAAGTAATACAACAGACACACAACCACCTTATAAGAGCAGGGAAGTATTCCCAAGGTGATTATTGCTTACTGGTTTAGCAAGCAAAAGATTAGGGGACTGTAATACTGAAATTTGATGCTCAGACACAGACATGAATGTCTTAAACACTGTACTGCTAAAACAAACAGCTTTAAAATGCATTGATTCCAGCTCAGTGTATTGATTTTTTAAGGTATAAGTTACAAACTGAAAGCTATTAAACTATAAAAAATATGCATGTCTTTTCACTTGTTTGGCAGTAGTGTTAGTTTGCAATACCTTCTTAACTCGTTTTTACTAATGCAGCCAAAATGCAGCTATACTGAACATGACACCTACTGAAATGAAACATCCATACCTCAGCTTTAATCCAATTACACAGAAATTGTTAACTCCTCAAAAATATCTTATCACTGGCTCTCTGTTCTAACTTGCTCTAAAGTGCAACACACGTCACATCATCCAGCTGGAAAAGCTATTGCACAGTCTTCCACAGAACAACGTGAATAAGAACAATTTTCTCCATTAGCATTGAATATTTTTAAAGGTCGCTGGGATTATTTCTTAAAGGCAGGACAAAAGTAAACCTCTAATTTGGCCAACTATTTTTAAATTTATCTCCCATGCAAAGAAACAGGAGTATGTATTTTCAAGCCATTTAACATTTTTCTTGTAACAACACTCCAAAATTTTATTGTTTTAAAGCTTTAGTTTGGACAGAGACAAAGCCCTAAAATGAAATAAATTTATACACATCTGAAGATATTTTTTCATGAAGGAATAGTTCTAGCCATTTGAAAATACTTTACTGCTATAACCAATATTCAATTTCCTCCGACTTGTAAAGCACTATCTGAAGGGCAACTCAGTAGAATTGAATGCAAACAGAAGAAACAAAGAAGATTGTAGTTAGTTATCTTTGAGATGCAGAGACCTGCAGCACTTTAGTTTTACACTGTCAGCAAAGAGTGCCTGTTATACTTCTGCAGAAGTAATTTTACATTTATGAGCTGTCAAAGCTATAATGTGTTCGAAGTGAAGAAATATATAATGATTCATCATGTCACATGAAGTGAAGAGGCAATTAAGAGAACATGTTTAGATGATGCTACACAAATTCTGTTTTATTCAATGATGCAACTGACTACAAAATAACCAATGGTCCACAAACCACAGCTGATAGGCCTAAAGTTCTCCATTTAAAACATCATTAAATGTTAGACAATTAGTCCAAAAATGAATTTTAAGTTACCTAAGCCTATTCAGAAGGCATGTTACTAAAGCCTGTTTTTATAGTTTACATAACATATTATTAAGTAATAGAAATATGCTTTAGAGAGAAGAATTCATTATTCATTATATTACCCCATTTAAAAGTTTGTTGCCATTTGTGATGAAATGTCTAATAGAGAAAAAATAAATCATGATCTGCTGTCTTACCAAGGTCACTACATCACTGTTCAGCAGTGAATGCTCCACCAGCTTGTGATGGTTTTATGAAAAACTTTTAAAGCCAAATTTTACATTTTTCCTCTGAAAGATCACCTACATGCAAGATTATAATTAGAATTCTATTTTAACACAAGCAACATGCGTTTAAATTACATCCTGGTGCTTCAAGTTTTAAGTGCCTGACAAAGTTATTCTAATAATTTTTAATAGATAGGTCTCATTTCTTTGTATATATACTTTTAATTCACTGCCAAATGAAGAATCATTTTATAAAGCAGTTTCCAGAATCAAGTTTCAAAGAACAGTTTAAGAAAGATTTCTAATTAAGTACACTACTGACACTTTGCTCTACTGACAGTAATTTAGTAACACACCATGATAACTGAATCTAGTGCAGGGCTTAAAAATGCCCAGAACACAACATGAGCCTTGTCACACTAATTTGTCCCAGAATTTGGTAGGCACCTAAGAATACCACTGGTGAACAAAATCCCATACTGGAAGTAATTCCTAGACCGAGCAGCAGTGATGTAAATATCTAGCCTTGAGCAGGATCATGGTGATAAGACTTATCACAAATTTAAGTATTAATTCCTATTATAACATATTGAACAGTCTCTTCATGACACTTCCAGTCACATCACTCTATTACTCCCAGCCTATAAAATACATAGGCTGCTTAATAATATATTTAAACTAGCATACTTGAGGACACAGCTTTCCTAAACAGGTTCCAGATTTTATTGTATAATACACAAAATCAAAAATCAGCTCCATTGTGTTTTGAAACATTTTTACATTCCTTTTAAGTTTTTGCATCAGATATTTATTATAAGCCATATTACCTGATGACATTTCATTAAATGTTTTTTTTATGCTGAAAGATTATTTTAACTGACTTATGTACAAGGAGAAGCAGTCCATAAAAGGGGAGATAAATCTCCTAAGTTTTATACTGATCTCAGAAGTGTATTGCTTCACAGCGGTGTCTCCATTTCATTCTTCTGTCTCAACAGACTCTAGAGGGAGGTTGCTGCTACAGCTACAGTAATTCATACAGCTGTTGTAGCATCTGCTTTATTTCAAGAGATGAAGTATATCCCTCTTGTATAGCAGATCTAAGAAAAATGGAATTAACCCGAGTAATCCTCAGTAACTAGGCTATACTTAATCAACAGGGGGTTTGTCATAGATCCCTCCATCCTTTTAGAAACAACTTAAAGTACTATTCTTTTAAAAATGTTTTTGAACTTTTTATCAGAAAGTATTTAGAATGGATAGAACACCGTTCAATAACTTTCAAATAACTTCCAGTTTGCAAAAAGCTTTAAAAAAAGCATATTAAATAAACTGCTTCAGAAGAGTCAGGTCTTAAAATATTTGTGTGTTCAACATTTATATGATTTAAAATGTAAGTCTGAAATACACGGCAGCACTTAGTACAAGAATCACATTCCTGCTTCTGTATATGTATACAGTTAAGCAAGCTTACTTACTGTAAGTTTCATAGAGAGAGTAATTTATAATCAATACATACACAGACATTTGCTGTCTTGAACAGCTAACCAGTCACCAAAAGACAATGTGAACAATGTGAAAAAAAAACCTAGAGAATTTATTACTCAAAGCACTCAGTCATAGTGAAGTTGGATCAGCCATCTGTACTTAAAAATGCAATAGCTGGGATTTAAAATACCCACCTGGAACACATATTGGTGTCAGTAACAGATAAGCCCTTTTGAACAATTTAAGAAGGGTCAGCTCTGAAAAACAGAAACTTTACTTGATATGCTCACTGAAAGAACTTCAAACATAAGCTTTTGTGGTAACTTGATTCAACTAATTAATACTTTCTAGCAACATACTAAATACACACAACTCGTATTTTTGAGCAAAATTACTGTTTTCTGAATTTAATGCTCTTCTTAGTCTTCACTTCCTCAGACTAATTTGTAAAATGCAGACATAAATTTAAGTAACACAAAAATTTTCATAAAGAGGCAATCTGACTCATCTACAGTCAGCTTTTTTGCTCACTCTTCACCAGGCTTGTAAGTGTCTGAAATCAAGCTATAACAGACTTCAGCCTGCACACTGCATTAGTGTGGTAAATTATGCCTGAAAATTTGTTTCCTGGTAGCGTAGCAAGTTTTTCTTCTCCTTTAGAGAGGAAAAAGAACTACCTTTGGAGCACCACACGAGTCAAGTGAGGTTTTTCTGCATATATCATAAAGGAAAGTACACTCATTATTTGAGGCTTGGAGATTTTGCTCCTGTAACAAGAAAAATGTTGTGCTTATGAACAGTCCAGTTAACACTTTTTTTTCATTGTACTCACTAGATATGATTATAAATATGCAGGTATCTTTCTTAAAGCTTTTATTTATATTAACAGCACTATTATTTCTGAGTGAAAAGATGTGAAGCTTTGATAGAGGCACATGGCACAGATGTTTCCCTTGCAAGTCAAGGAAATATTAATACAGAAATCATGTACTTGGGATCCTGTCAATAGGAATTAAGAATGTAACTAGGGTGCTAGGGGATATCAGGAACTGCATAGCTACTTTTAAAGGGAGGGAGGGAGGGATTTCTATTGGTTTTCTTAACATCTTAAAACTGAGTTTGTTTTTTTCCTTGTATCAATGCAGCCAAGTCCTCTGGGCCACTTCCTTTGACTAACCACAACTGCAGTGTAACCAACAGGCAAGAAAAGCTCACATCTTCAAAACAGCAAAAACAGTCACTAGCCTGATTTCTGATCATCAATACTGCATAACCATACTGTAAGACCATTAACTGCCAATATATGATACTGACAGTTAACATGGTTCTGACAGGAAGTCTCTCATTCTGATGACAACTCTGCATTGTCATATTTTAAAACACTTGAGTTTGCTGCGTATAGCCACGATAATTTTTGCTGACTGTACATCCTAATTGTTGCATGAATTAAGTAAGTGTTTTCTACACAGTGGGAAGAAAAAAAAAAGACTAGGAAAGGGACAGAAAAGTAGCTTTGAGTCTATGATTTAAGTCCAATCTGACAAACAGAAGTATGATCAACTTCTTAAAGACAAAATATTACTGCAATTTGATATCATTAAAAGGTGCCAAGTCAAAGAGTTTATACAACTGACACTTCTTTTTACTTAGAGAACTTTAGCAAAATTCAAGGTAAAAATATTAAGTCTGTCAGGTGTAAGAGCACTGGAAAAATACTATAATCCTATCTTCTGTTTGAATGAATTTTATGAAAACTATAATGAAATAGCCAGTCAATACAACTAAACAACGTATACCATTTAAAACCATTATGGAAAATTAGACATTTTCATGTGTTTTGTCCAAGACTCCACTTTGATTAGACTTATATAATTCTACCTTTTTCAAACTTAAATCACATTTCTTTTCTCTCTGCGTATGGTTTAAGAGCACTGAAACTTCAATTTTTCTAAGTATCTTGGAAAATTCTAATGCTGTAACTTTAATGTTATGAATATTTGAAATTAAGATAACCCTTTTTTTTTTCCTACTTTTTGTTCTTCAGATTAATTCCTGTCCTGGTCCATAGCTATCATTAGCAAGGATAAATGTACTTTAAAAAAATGCCTACTAAATATTTGTATACCATGATACAATTGTGCAGGAGAGTCATCTAAACTAGAAAAGATAGAACTGGTATAATGACATTTCACTCAAACAAGACATAATTTTGTACAGATCTCCCTAGCATCAGGCAGCATCATTGATTAGTTACTGACAGTTCAGCATCTTACTGTGTTTTGTGTACAAATCAAAATTAGTTCAGTCACCATAATCCAACAAATTTTAAAACTGAGAATTAACATAACATCAAATTTTTACAGTGTGCATTTTGTTTCACAATTTTGGTTTTTTGCAATTACTACAACTAAAAATGTAAAACAATTTAATCCCCCTTTCCTGTTAAATAGTAAATAATGGGTCTGCACTTGCAACTGACAGAATAGATCTCTACAGATTATTTTGTATTTTCTGGTAAGGAAAAAAAATACATACTTTTATCCACTTTTTCCACATATTCCTTAACTCTGAGTATTTCCATTCAAAAAGGATTACAATCTAAGCCTTTTAATGTACTCCCCATTCATTTACCACAGGCAGATGAAGTAAGCCTGCTTTCAGATACAGAGAAAATCACTTTTTATCATATTAATTTACTCCCTACAGCCATATCACTACTCATGATACAAGCTGATAAGCATAATACTTATTTTTCCCCTTGCAACATTTTACCTCTGTAGATCAACCAGACCTTCAGGGCCCTCACCAAGCCACAATCCTCTGACTAACCACAGCTGTATTTTACTGTGATTTTGTGGTCAAGGAAATTAACAGAGAGTGCATTGGACTAATTGCTTTCTGCACACAGAATGAAACTGAAACCCACAGGAGAAATAAATCCATCTTCCTTTAGGTATTTGTTGGAAACTGAAAATTTCCATTACAATGTCAAACCAATTTTTAAAAGACATGTCAGAAGAAATATGCTTCCTGGAAATGTAAAAAAAAGGCACCCAATTATTCTTATCAAATACAAACATTCTTATCCAAGGACTATAACTTATTAATTATCAGCATGCTTCCATGAGAACTATATAATCTGCTGCAGCACGACAGGTAATGAAGCACAATAATAACACAAATACATATTCTAAAAATACACACAACTAATCAGGTAGTTCAGACCTGGAGAAAATATCAAGCATGTAAGTTTCGTCAAGCACAGACAAGAGTAATTTTTGACATAAGCCTGAATAATAATAATAAACAAAATCTTAGAAATTTCTTAGAAGCTAAAAATTATCATCACCTGTTTACATTTTGTTGTCATATTTCCACACCTATTCTCAGCCTGATGTTTAATTTCAAACTGATATTAACAAACAGGATTTTAATACTGAGAGAAATGCAGGATTAGCAAGGGATTTATTAAAAAACTTCGTTAGAAAAAAAAAAAAAATTCTGACAAAATATTGAGAAAAATAAATTTGCAAAGGGAAAAATTAATGAAATTACAGAAAAAAACCTTTTTTTTAAATGCTTTTTTTCAAAACTCAACAATGAAAAGCAGCTTTTGCAATTAGGATTGCCTGACACTATTTAAACACTGAGAGAAAATGTATAATAAGATTATCCTTATATGTATAAGATTACACATATAGCTTTACTGTATTTCCTGCAATAAATAAAAACTGTCTCACTTGAAACCAATGATGAAGTGCATTTTTCCAGTATATCCCACCCTTATGCCATACTATTGGACTGAAATAAAAGTCACTTTGTGTATGCAAATTAAAGCAACAAAAATATAACCATTATAGCCAAGAGCCACTGTAAACAACTGCCTTGAAACCAATTAAAACATTAATTGCTTTTTGGGAAGAAAGAGGGCTTCTCTCAAGCTTTGATCTTCCCTTTATTTTCATGTTGAGAAAGCAAATTATTTGCACTTGTAATTAATTTCTGAACACAAAGGATATTGACATAAAGATCACCTTCAGTCTTTACAGGAAAAATTTCCAATTTTTTAACACTTTTCAAGAATTCTTATAAAGTATTTCCATCTTCTCCAGCAACAAGGTGGAAACAAACTAAATAGACAGATTTACCTATTTTCTACTTTAAAAAGCATTGAAAAGCAAGTTTCTTTACACACTGAAATATAACAACATAACTAAGAAGAAGCATCAGGGCTCTTACAACATAGGATCATAAGCATGGACACAGAAAGCAAACTTAGAACGTAAGTAAGCAAAGCATCAAGAAGGTGAAAAGCTGAGAACAGATAGAATGATGCAAAGTTTCTTAAATAGACTTTTACTTTCAGTCAGTCTTTTAAAATTCAGTTGTATTTGATTCTGCAAGTCAATGTAGTATCTGAATAGCCATTTTAGCAGCCTTCTTAGAGAACACCATCATAATGTCAACTCTTTCAGAGACGGCACAGGAAGAAAAGCATGCAATACTTACTAATTATTAACTGAGTGCACCAAAACCAAACTAACTTAATTAATTACAATAGCTAAACCAATGCCAGTGATTTAATCTGATCATTTATGGAAGTCTGCTAGAAACCAGAAGATACTACCACTGAAGAGGTATCATCAAAGAAAATGTCTATCCATCTCCGCAAACTGCTCAAGCAGTTTCTCCATCTCTTACATACTGGCCAAAAGATAAAGTTTATTAAATGACAAGATAAATACTTAAAACTATATAGGCTCTTTCCCAAAAAGCTGAAGTTAATCAATGTATCCTTCAATTCTGTAATAGCTAAATATTGCTTTTAGTCAAACAACCAGTATTTTAATTTTCATCATAAACTTAACATACAACTTTTGACCATTAAAAAGAAATCTGAAAAAAAAACTTTATTAACCCACAGAATACCTAACAAAAAGGGGAACCTGATAATTCATACAGAGAAACCTGAAAATTAATTCTTGTTGAATTCTTATTATAACAGTAGAGTCTGTATCAAATATTTAAAGATGCTGGGAAACTCCTGCATAACTATGAAAAGCATTAGGCACAAGGGGGAGAACATTTAGAATTTAAGAACCAGAAGAAACAGGACAACAGATGGGAAAAATTACAACACTTTATCCCAGGGATCAGAAGAAATAATAAAAAATAACATGCAAAACATAAGCTGTCATTCCACAGTAGAGGAGCTCATAAATGCTCTGGGTTTGTGCTAGGCAATTACCACATGCTGCTTGTCTTTGAACAAAGTGTATTATGGTTTAGCTTTTAAAAAAAGATTGAAGGAATCCTCTTTGTCAAAGTAGCATATAGCCACATAGTAAAGCTTAGTCCATCAGCAAAGCTGCTGAAATCAAGACACCACTCATGGGGTAACAAACTCCTCAATGCAGTTTGCCATCCATAAGAGGTTTTTCTACAAGGTCTCCCTATCTCAGGGAGAAAGTGTTGGACAACTTTCTCAGGAAGAACGAAATTACATGACCAATACAAAAGAACAGAAGTTCTTTTCCATAAATAGCAAATTCATTATATATACATATATGTTCCTCTTGCACCTGGACAGAACAAAATAGCTGTAACTGCATGACAGAGAAATCCTGCATCTTTTAAATTACATTGGCTTATGTGAAAGGAAGTATACTGATAACATGGTTACTGTTAGCATAGACTATAAATAAAAGATGGAAATAAAACCTTGACTGAATCAGTTTTGATAATGTAATCATGAAGTAGAATAATTCTCAGAGTATTAAATATGGAATCACTAGATACAATTGACCAAATAACTAAGGGGTTTTTTTTTCTTCCTGTGCCTCTCAGGCAGATATACACAAAACAAGTCCAGGAAAGGGAAATATGTATGCTCTGCACTTAAAGAATATCCTGATTCTCCTACACCTTATGTGACAAAATAGCACAATGAATGTCTGTGAAAACATTCAATTGGAAGTCAGGGGACAGAAATGCCACTTTGTGTCATATGCATCCTAGACACTTGAAAATGTTCATATATTATAATTTTGAGGCAAAATATAAAACCCTAATCCTTATGGAGATGACAATTTGCATGGCAAATCATGCAAATCATGCATGGGGTTTTTTTTAATGGGACAAAGCCTGGGTGTTGCAATGTTAGAGAATAAAGAAAAATGCACTCAGAAGAGCCTCTATTTCATGATCCTCCCCAATTCCTTCACATAGGAACACATTATTTTCCTCCTGAGTTACAGCAAGTGAAGGACTGTGCAGATTGTGAGGACTCTGCTGTGAGTAAGGAGAGTCTCGGAGAATGCCGACATATAGACTGAAGGGGGGAAAAACCACCATATACCAGTCCATTGCACCTAGAAAAAAAAACACCTTCCTGCCCCTCTCTGGCTGCCAAAAGGAAGTCTCCTGCCTTTTCCTTTGCATTCCTCAGGCAGCTGATGATGTATCCTACCACTTCCTAAAACTAACAGATGTGCTGATGGAGAATTTCCTCACAGTGCTTCCTCCAGAAGAGCTTTTCATGATAGATGCAGGCATAATGGAAGTGTTGTGGACTATGATAGTAGGAAAAAATAAGAAAATTCATGACTCATTTGTCTCCACTTGGCTTTTTAGACTTTTATTTAAACAAGATAGTCATTTGCTTTCATGTTGGATTGGTATCTCTATTATAACATTCTTGAAGTGTTCCGACGAAAAATAGACAAATTAACATCATCTGTCTCGCAAGAATTTAAAAGAAATTACATTTTATTAACTGTAAGCAAAGAAGAATTACTAAAATAGATTATGATGAATGACCACAGAAAAAAACCCATATTATTTAAAGATACCATCTTTAGGCAAACTACTGGAATCCTTGTAAGTCTGTAAAATACAGACTTCTAAACAACAGCTGTTCTGAAGTTGGTTTGCTTTTCTACCTCTGTACTGCACACAATAGTCTGCAAAAACCACATCTGCCAATCATCAAAATTTTACCTTTAGCTCATGCTTGCAGAACTTGTTCTAGAACGTAGCATATTAAAAACTGAGTTGCTTTCCAGTAAGTTTACTGAAGATAATTGTTGATAGAAATTAAGTACATCTTTCAGCTGAAAACCTGCATGAAATGACAGTATGCAGCATAACATATACACTGGTTTAAAAATAAGATATGTCCAAAAAATCACCAAGTAGAATCAAAAGGTGACTGAAATTTGATGATGAGGCTGCCAAGGGGGCAAAACAGTAAATCTAGCAGAATAAACAGGAAAATATTTTCCAGTCCTTTTATTTTTTCCTACTGACATTCTTCAAGAGGAGAATAGACTGACTGAAAACAAAGAATACTTCATGCAAGATGGGAAGCATTCAATAAGTAGAGAGTAAAAAAAAATCCCATTAATTTGAAAATGCTGGCTTTAAAAAACACCATATTGCTCCCCATGGTCTGAGAAGCCTGTTTGAAATGGTAGGTACCAGAGTCTCTGCACAGAGGTGCTCTTGACTTGGATTATGCATTTGGACTGGGGAAGAAGACGTCCAGTTTCATCCAGTGCCTGTAAACAACACCTGAAGGAAAACATGAGCCTGACACATGTTTACTATGGGCTAACTTTCATTTATAAACTGTTACCATAAGTGATAGGGAGTCACAAAAGCTGCAATTTCTTATCTTCCCCCCCTCCAGCTGGCCACTTAGACTGAATTCATACCAAAACTTTTACAGACAATTAACCTAACCAGGTGTAGACCCAGCAGTATGGACACTCTCCTGTCTGACTTAGCTCCAGGTGAGGCAACCAGGTGCTGAACTGGATGCTTCAGTCCAGCACTCAACCAGGAAGCAAGACACACATGCACATTCTAAAAGTGAAGATGATGAACAACACATCAGCCTACTGCACAGACTCTGATGTGACTTCTTGTTAGTGTAGATAATAGTGAAAGGCTGTGGATTTATTGTTCCAATAAATTACAGACCAAGGATGCCTGAGCACTGGCAATAATCCATTAAACTGGGGGAGAAAAGAAAACAATACCAAAAACCCCCAATAAAAGGAAACAAATAAAACCAAAAAGCCCAAAACCAAAAACCAAAACAGCAATAGTAGCAAATCCCTATAAAATACAGCTTCATACATTTAAACTTACTCTCCCTCTTGCATGCATGAATCATTGCTGTTTTCTAAATCTTTATTAATTTTGTTTTGATTTAGGTGCCTATCACATAAGCCATAAAAATAAAAATTAATTATAAAATAAAGAAATTAAACTAACCAGGAGAGTGGTAAAAAAAAAAAAAAAAAACACCAAAAAACCAGTTTTTTAAGGCAGCTCAAGGAGAGGATTTTTCATTATTAAAACTGCAGTTGATTTGTGTCCTTTTGTTATGTATGAACCCTTTATGAACTAGCTCTTTTAAAGAGTGAGACCACATTAGCTTCTTCCAGCAAATATATATCATGTCTTAATTAGTGCAACTTTAATTTTATTCAGAATTTTATTTATTCCCATCACCACTACAATATTTTGACATTATTAGCATTCAGGACTTCCAGTTCATCCTTTCTTCACTTACCTACAAGAGCCACAAACATATCTCCTCAGCTGGAAACAAATCACTCACAACCACAGACTGTTTCCAGCTCTACCATCACTTGGTTCAAAGTTCTCAGCTTCAAGGCCCAGGTTATACATATTACCAGGTTATACATATTTCCCTAGACTGGAAATATTAGGTGTTATACCTTCCTAGATGAGCACATTTTTTCCTTTCTCTCCACTTTCCCCTTTGAAGCTCACTTTGTCACATCCATCTCCCCATACACAGGAGACAATGAGAATGTTGCACATTGCTCTCTTTCTTGTCTCTTCAGAGCTCACAGAAAACTTTTCAGTTGAGCATGTGTTCAGATATCCTCATTTTGCCTAATAAAAACCTCCTTCAATTGTCTTCCATTTTCAGTGATGATCATGCTGATGTCCAAGCCATGCATGTGATGCTCCCATCCCTTCCAACTCTTCAGCACAGGGCTTTTCTACCCAGCCTTGAGAGCATATACACTCTTAAAGGACGTATTTTTTCTATACCTACATTTCAGAAACACTTCACAATCCTGCTACAGAAACTCTGCAGCCAAACCACAGTATGCACTAGCAGTTCACAGTCCAAACAGCTGATTCGGCTTTGCCTATCAACAATTACTTACAAAGCACAGACATAGTAAAAAGTCACCTCAATCATAAAGATCATAAGATCTTTAAAGAAGATCATAAACCATTTGAACACTAGTGCAGAAGTGCAAATAGTTCAGTTCTCAGAACAGGGCAAGAATCCATCTAGCTAAAAAAATTAACATTGTTGAGCTGGTTAATAATGCATGGCAATTGAAAACAATTTTCAAAGACATTCATGTAGGGTGATCAGAAAACAGAAAAAAACAAAAATTGTCAAGCAGATTAATAAGGGATTTCTTTGGGTCACTAGTTGCAAGAACCACAACTGATATCTCTTCTAGAGGAAGTACCCTACAAGCAGTGTCCCAAGAGCTCCACTCTTCACTCTGGTCTGCAGGCATTCCCTGAGTGTGGATTAAGGAAAGTGAGAAATGCACCAGCTATTGCCAAGATCATTTCTTTCAATCACCTAATGTCTTCCATAAGTCTCCCATCCAACTAATTTTGGGAACTAACCACTTTTAACTGATTCCATCTGAAAGATTCAGAACAGAGAGCATGGCTCCAGGCATTCAGGAAAAGACGGACATTACCAGGGTGAAAGCATTTTTATTACTTTGTGATTTCACCATCTGAAGAACATAATGGTATTAATGTGTATGAAATTATTAAACATTAAAAATGCTTTCTAAAAGCTATTACTGCCCTCTTATCAGTCAAAACCGTGAAGATGGGTCCCATAAAGATTACATTGTTCAGGTTTTGAAAATTTGTAACAAAGAATGCTACGTGTCATTAATGTTTAAGAGCTGAAGAACTGTGGATCATGAGTGAAAAAAAAGGGTATATATAAAAAATATGGTCTTATGAGTTCAGCAGCAGTTTATACAACCTTTTGCCACTGAAAAAAGGTACTGAAGATAAATAATAAATAATAGATAATAAGTAATAGATAATGAAGAATAGATACAAAATAATGAAGAATAGATAATAAATACTGAAGAATAGATAATAAATAATAAATAATAAATAATAATGAAAACAATAAAAAATATTCAAGTACAGAGGTGTACAGGAAGCCCCAGGAAGTAGAGTTTACCTTAAAATCTATGTAGTGTCAAAGCAATACCTCAGGCATTGGCATTCAGCTGCTCAGCACCATGGGGTAACACCAAAGGAAGAAGGTAGAACACCATTGTGCTGGTTTCACATGGTGGGGAGAGCTGCCTGAGAAGAGCAGCAGGAGGCCTGGAAACAGGAGGGCTGTCCCCTCTCTGGGAGCTGCAGGGACCAACCGGAGGGCTGATTTAGTAGTTGACAGCTCAAGAAACCAGTTAAAAAGTTATTTCGCTTTTCATAAATCACATTGGTAAAGTTAACCTGGTCTCTTTTGGCTTCTGGCCTCCACAGAGGGGAGGTGGGCTCCAGCCCAGCCCGGCCTGGGCTCGGCCCCCCTCCCCATGCAGGGGGGGGTGTGGGTGGGAGAGCCACCGAGGCTCTTCCTTCCCCCTGTTCTGAGAAGAGAGGTCTCCAGCTGACCACACGGTGTGAAGAGGTGCAACTGAGCTTTTGGAGCTTTCGTCCAGAGACTACAGATCTCCTGAGCTCCCCTGACTGAGAAGAATAAAGCAAGGAGTCTACTGAAGTCAGAGAAATGAAGATAAAGTTCCAGATGGGAAGAGATTGAAAAGATGCCACTGATAAGTAGCTGAAAACCTTTTTTTTGTGGGCTATGAGGGGACTGTGACTACACTAAAATTCATTTAAACTGTGAAAAATACTTGGGGAGGTTAAAGTGTTTAAGAAAAGGATCTTTTGCCTTGAGGGGATGGGGCTCTCTGTTTTTGGAGATATGGACAGAGACATTTAATAGAAAAAGAGATTAAGAGAACTTTGTCTTTCAGCAGCTTGCCTTTAAAAGTAGTACCCCAGGTGTGCAGCATAACCCATAACACAGCTCTGGAAGGACTGTGGGGATGAGAGGAAGTTCAGGATTTGCAGTTTTTCTCTGGGCAGACACAGATTGCGAAAGTGAAAACACCCCCTAAGCCTAAACCAAAAAAAGGAACTTTTCTCTCTAGAGTGAACTGAAATGATTATTTAAGTAAATAACTGACTGAAGTGTTCTCTGCATGTTGCTCTTAAGAAATGTGGAAGATGAGGGAGGGGGAAGAGGAAATAATCTGGAAATCTTATTCTGAATTTCCTTTTTGTGTGTTATTAGTAAATTTCTTCTAATATCCTTTTAAGTTTTGAGCCTGCCTTGTTTTTGCTCCTAAATCCTATCTCTAAAAGAAATTAAATATATTAAAATTGGCAAACCCAAGTCAAACCTTGACAACCATCTTCAGTGCCATTTTCACTGTGAGGACAAAACAACCTGGAGTCTCACAGTCTTTCATTTCAGGATGGAGTGCACCATACATTGACACAGCGGTGATCTATGCTCCACCCAGCCTCAGAGAATTACCTTCCAGTTGTCACCTTCACAAAACTAAAAAACCTTTTAAAAATGGTAAGACATAAGAAACATAAGACTATAGAGGTTGTATGCTGAAGAAAGTACATGTATTCATTTAAAAATCTGAAGATTTGTGGAGAGAATATAGCTGAGAAGAGCCTATGGATGTATTTCTTGATCAAAGCAAGCACCTCACTAAAATGCTACTTTTCTGGGACCTTGGTGGAAAAAAAAAGAACCCAAAAACTGCAGAAAAAACCTACTTCCTCCCTAATAACCTCCAAAAGTGATTAATGTTTCATGCACTGAAAATGACATCTATGTGTGTTCAAACCACTGAAGGAAACATTAACAGCTCACAACATTCCTTTAATATGTTTGCCTTGCACATCTCTCTCATTAGCAAAATTTTTTTTCTTTTCATAGACAGATCACAGCTTTTATTGAAACAGTTTCCCTTCCACAGTAACACGGAGCAATTTTGCATGGTTTTATAGGCTTTCATGTCACTTCAAAAACAGAGGCAATAGTCAGAACAAAAATTTTACTGCAAACAAGACCAAGTGGCAACAGAACACAAAGGGCAAAACCATAGAAAGAGACAGAGGATGAAGGGAATGTAAGCTCTAAGCAAGGAGGCAATTTCATGGCAGAAAATAAGTCACTGTATTCAGTATACATTTAATTAAACTTTAAATTGAAGAGACTTCTGACAAAGTAGACTAAAGAGATGTATACAGAGAGCAAGTGCAGCAAGGTAGGAGAGGAAACAAACTTTCCCTAGGGGAGAAATGACTCCTTTTAAACCAGACACCTGGTTGAGTTTCCTGCTCCCACATGGTTTTGTGTCACCCAAAAAAGCTGAAGACTATGACGAATCCAAGGGCTGCATCTCTCCTACAAGCCACAGGTTCCCTGCTACAGCTGTAAGTGAAGGACATAAAAAGATTTTTTCAGAGCAAAGAGAGAAGGTGGACTGATTTAGTCTCAGCTCAGAACACCCTTCATGGGCAGCAGCTTTAATGCCTGCACATACTAAGGGGCCTCAAAGCTTCCTCAAGAGTTTTATGGCTCTTCTCATCCTTTGAATGCCAAAAAGGCACTGAAAACACATCTTTTCATACCAAAGGATATATCAGCATGTAACACAGATCACTGCAAGCTGACTCCAAAGGCACTTTTAGGTCTACAACTTGCATTGATTTATTTGCTTAGGAAAAGCTAAGTTCTGCAAAAGTTGACATCTCTCTTCCAAGAAAGCTGCCAGAGCTGGCAGAAGCAGACTGCTTTGACACTGCAATGACTGAGCCATTTGTTTGGTATCTGTTGCAGGACTGGTGCCAACTTGAACACCCAGGCATGAACTAAACTGCCTAAGGAATATAGGCACACATAAGATTTGACACTCATATATTTACTACTTATTACTGAAGTTTAAAAGCTCTGAAGAAGCATCAGCACTGGAAAAAATCCATGCATTTATGCAAGTCTTGTTTTCACAAGAACATGATTGCCAACCTAGCCAAAAACCTCTTTTAAAATTTTGTGTTATTTTAGACATTTCAAGGAAATTGCCTCAAGCTGACACGTTGAAAAGTGCTCTTCTAGCGTTTGTCACATATATATATACATATCTACACACACATGTGTGTGCACACATATGCATAAACACTCCTTCAACATTTATTTCCATAAACAATAATTGGAATCTTCCACTTCAATTCTTCATGAATTAAAGCATTCATGGATAGTATACAGAGGATTTTCTTTCTTCTAAATTAGGTACGAATTCATAGCACAAAAGGATCTGTATTACACAGTCAACATGCTTAAACCAGAAACATCAACTCTGCCAGCAGACTGCAGTATTCGTTTGTTATTTGTCCCTGCTACGAAGGGTGCAGAGCAAAAGGGGAAACTACTGTATATTTATCTTCCAGAGATATTCAGCTTTAGCTTCATGTAGCAGATTTGAAAAAGGAAGTCCAGTGTTTAAAGATAAACCTTTGGGGGTTTTTAATCATCTACATGTTTATTTGGAGTCATTTAACTAACAATGAACAGCAGAAAAAAAAAAAGGTCAATGACAGAAGATAAAGTTGAAAAACCAAAAGGTGGCTTCCTTCTAAGATGCACTGAATTGAATTCCTCTGGTTGGAATTAAAGCCCTCAACAAGTACTTAGCTCCTTGTGAAATTAAACCTTTCTTATTCACTAACCATGTGCATGCTAGGAGGTACAAGCCAACTGGACAAAACTGCTGGCATTTTCCATATGGACACAATCCCACAGTACTATACATTCCCTCTCATATTACCATAGCACCTGCCCTTGCTGTGGAAGTCACAGTGGGAACCAGGAACATTCCCTTTACACAAGAAAAGCCCATTTTTGGTTGATATTGCAACATGATGTTTAGGATGGCACAGTTTTCCAATAGCAACAGGATGAAACAATGCAACTACTATCCTAGTAAATTTTAACACAACTGGAATGTTCTGCCAGTCAGAAGTTCAGTAGGTGAAAACAGCCAAAGAGGACACTGGCCTGGCAGCACTAACCAACTGAAAAATGGTGATGAATTTATAGAGTGATAAAGCCTTAAAAATGATAAATGGATTCCAGAGCTGCAGCAGCAAGGCTGAACACTGAGCATCACAGAAGGAGTTACACATGTGCAAGTTTCCACACATAATACCATACATAATCCTGATCATATATTTTAAAAACAAAGAGACTGAGGCAAACAAAAGAAAGGGTGATTAAGGAAACAAGAGGATCATGAATCCTTATACCTCACCAAATAGAAGCTCAGTAGTATCATTATCATACAATATAGATACAAGTAAAAAAAAAATAAGAGCTTTTTTTAAAGTAAATAATAACAGCTCATAGAAGAAAAAAAGGTTTCATATTTGCCTCAAGTAAGTTTAAAGTGCTACTTACTGAGAAAACTGCATTTACACAACACTATTCCCAAGGCATAGGACAAGCAAAATGGAAAATCCCATTATTTTAGACAGAGTTCAATGTGTGTATAAAAAAACTAATGGTGGTATGTGTGGAAGGTGTCTTAAATACCTCCTCAGAGTCTGGGAATGAATGGAAATTTCAGCCAGTAAAAACAAGAGCATTGCTGGTTTATTATCTGTATTGATGCACAGATGCCAAAAACTCTATTTAACATCTCTCATTAATATGTATTTTTCCCCAGTGAACTAAGAATAATTATACCATGAAATATAAAAAAATTCTTTAAACTGTTTATTAAAAAGTAACAGAGCAATTTTTTCAATTCCATTTTTATACTAGTCATTACAGCTTCTTTTCCCATGTAAATGAAATACTTAACCCAGCAACTATTTTAGTTACCTATCTACATGGTCATTATGGATATGACAAGTGCAAAAAGTTACTTAATTTGTACAGGCTAGTATCTACTCTGCAGAGAAGGTTGGACCAAACTGACTAATATCATTATGACCAAACAGAAATAACTAAATAAAAGTCAACAAGGAAAGAACAAATCCCTTCCTCCCCCTAATTCAGGGCATCACTTAAAATTTTTTTTTATTTCAAATTAGAAAGAGTGTACCTACACTGAAGGTAAAATGGCTATTAAAACTAGTAAAAACATCAGTTCATTTGTTTTTGTTGGCCACATCCTAGATTTGTGACAGAATCTTCAAAACAACTTTTTGGAGGCCATTTCCAAGGAAAGCAGTAGGTCTCCAAATTATATTTAGCAATGAAAAATTAACAATGAAGATTTTTACTAAAATTATGAGTTTAGTACTAAACTAAACATTCCAATAAGCAACAGTAAGTTCTTTTAGATTGAGATAGGCAGGAAGCTCCTGCAGTTCTGGACTTACCCTGCAGGAATGTTACTCCTGAAGTATATTTACATATAAAAAAGAAGGTACCACCAGTATTCAGAACTATGAAAAAATTGACTTCTCCTATGCTCAGGAACATGATGGTTCTGAGATCCTCAGCTAGATTTTTCCCCTTCTGAATTCACAGAATTTTATCAGCATTTTATCAACACTACACATAGCTAATGGAAATCCTGTTCTGATCAATGTGGATGATTAAGTGCTTTCACATTCCTCCATAAATGCAGTAAGTGAATACTATAGAAAATAACTGGCATATTTAGGAGAAACATAACAACATTCTAATGCTGGATTCTTACATGGGGATGAGGGGTCTACATTACCAGATAGCTCTAGGCACAACAATTGCTATAGTAATTAACAGTCTCCAGAAAAAGCTGGTAACAAACTGTCAAGTGGTCTTTATCATTATTCACTCCCCAAAGTGGAGCAAAAAGGCAAATGCTGATACCCTGCAATATACTTAAAAATATAAAAAAAGACCTCCACATACACCTATGCATATACACATATCTAAACACACAAACAGAGCATCAATACCACATCCTATCTTCAGGCAAAAACTCACAAAGTAAGTCCTACTTGTATGGATGAAACCTAGCCACAAGCAGCTGATTTGTAGTAGCTGTTCTCTAACTCGCCAAACTCAAAGGCAAGTCAATCTGTTATTCCAACCCACCTCCTTCCAGCATTTCCCTCTCCTGCTTTGAGCATTCATACAATCACAGAATTTGAAAGATTTTTCAAGATCAAGTCCAACCATACACACAGCACTAGCACTGTAACCCATAAACCACATGACTCAGCATCAGATCCAGATGCCTCAAACACCTCCAGGGAAAGCAACTGCACCACAACCCAGGACAATCTATTCCAATGCCTGACCATCCTAACGGTGATTTTTTTTTTTTTTTTTTTTTTGTAATACCTAATCTGATCCTCCTGTCTCAGCTGAAGGCCATTTCCTCTGATCCTCTCACTGCAGGCACAGTAGAAGAGACCAACCCCCACCTCACTACTGCCTCCTTTCAGGGAGCTGTAGAGAGAAATGAGATCTCTCTTGGGTCTGCTCTTCTCGTGACTAAACTAACCAAGCTCCCTCTGCCATTTCTCAGAAGACATGTTTTCTAGTCCTCTTGTGAGCCTTGTTGGCTTTCACTGGACAAGCTCAAACACCTCAGTGTCCTGGAGGCATGAAGGGGCCAAACCTGGACTCAAGGTGCAGCCCCAGCAATGCCAAGTACAGGAGGATGGTCCTGCTGGCCACACTATTCTTGGTTCAGAATTCATTGGCTGTTTTGGCCACCTGGGCACACGGTGGGTCACACTGAGCTGGCTCTCAACAAGCACCCCCAAATCCCTGTTTGCCAAGCAGCTCTCAGGCCACTCCTCCCCCAGCCTGCAGCACTGCATGGGTTTGCTGAGACTAAGGAGCAGAGCCCAGCACTTGGCCTTACTGAGCCTCTGCAGCTGCCCTTGGCACACTGACTGAGCCTGTCCAGGTCTCTGTAGAGCCTTCCTGCCCTCGAGCAGATCAACACTCACACCCAGCTTTGTGTCATCCACAAATCTGCTGAGGATGGCCTCAATGCCCGTGTCCACCCCATCAATAAAGATGTCAAACAGGACAGCCACCAAAATCCAGGGGAACAGTGCTAGCAATCAGCCACCAACTGGATTTACCTCCACTCACCACAAGGGTCTGTGCCCAGCCATCCAGTGTTTCGTGGTAAATGTAGCTCAGACTGATAGTACTGCACATTCAATTAGCATATGCAGTTTGATAACCAAGATACCTTGGCAAGACCAAACAGACCTTTGTAGATTACAAGAAGATTGGATCACGTCTGGCTGACAAAAAAGAAGATTGAATTAAGTAAAAAATGTAAAGTTTGCCTCTGTCATGCTTAACTAGAGGAATGAAGTAAAAAATTACTAGCCTTCCTGAAAATGGTATAAGCATATGTAGCTGACAGTAAATTCAGATTCTGATCATGAATCAGTAGTCCCCATCTCTCTCTCAAATGTTAATAGTGTTTTACCCAACAAATAGTTCACCCTTCCAAGACACGGGCAGTCAGTTTTTCTAGGAGGAGTACAGCTAAAATAATAAAGCCACTGCTGTTCAAAACATTTTTCCAGCCATGAGTTAGGAAGCTCAGGCTGGGCAAGTTGATAAGCATACTGCAAAAAGAAGGCCAGTCTCAGCTCACTCAAGGCTCTCTGCCCCATAAAGACTATACATCTTTTATATCTCACTCCCATCACAGAGTAGCCACCTTCAAGCATACATGCCAGCACCACAGCATGGTTAGGAATTTAAGAACAGAAAGGTGTTCATTCTTGGACTTAATAGACTAAAAACTAAGACTAGCAGATTTGGAACAAAGGACATGAGCACCAACTTCCTATGGCAAGGAAGGAGCAATGCCCAATGTTTCAGTATTCTTTCTTGAAAGTAAAAGCAATAATCAATTTTTGCAAGGATGTAACAGACACACTCCATAACTCTAAGGAAGCCTCAAACAGTAAATCCCAGAAAAGAAGTGCATATATACTTACACGGCCCTCTTGGACCCCTCAGTATTACACTTTTCAAAATTATTTCGTACCATTTGACCACATTTTCTATTGTTAACTACCTCAGTTTTTCCCCCTATCAAATGAAGAAAAAAGAAACCAAAAAAATATAGCACAGAAGAAAAGGATGCAGAGTACTAGAATCTGCTTTCATTCCTTCTTGCAGGCTGGATTCACACGTAGCAGATTATTCTAAAACAACAATTAAAAGCACATAACAAAACTGTTTCATTTGCTGAGTTAAGCATTTTCCGAAAAGCTTAGTCATCAGCTACATTTGTTGTAGCAAAATTCCCTGACTTCTGGAACTCACTGTACTTCAGAAAATTTTGCCCCAAACTGATAAAAAATGCCATAAAAGTCATTGAGTTTTGTCATGATCAACAGTAGGAACTTGTGCAATTCTAGTAGGATAAGAGCTGGCCCATAAGATAGGCCCTTTCTGTGATGAAAAGTCATTATGATAATAGGTGTACTACAGCCTGCAGCAGTAAAGAAAAAGTTTTCAAAGAGGACTATGTTAAATGGAAGGCAAATATATATATATGTATATACAGAGCAGAAAGACACAGATCTAACTGGAAAGATAAATTTAAAACAAACGGAATGCTAAGTTCTTAAGCTTTACAGTAGAGACAGTAATTACTGCAGTAATTATTTAGAAGCACAGCTTATTCTGCAAAGGACTTTCACTGATGGCCTGGGAAGCTTGGTTATCACCTAAGCACAAGCTTTAAACTTATGTGTATGTACACATGCACATTTCTGTGCATGCAGAATTACAGTGTGTGCTTCATGTAGCAGCAAAGGACACATGTATTTCCACTGTGTTGCGGCCACATATACACTGCTAAAGAAATGCTGCATTTCTTCAATGCATTTGTTCATATACCATGAGGAGCACATTCACAGACCCTGCACTCAGAAAGGACCCCATGAACAAGCACTTCTCTTATATCACCAAATGCAGAGTCAAAAGTATCCCTGGTGATTATGTTTTTGTTCTTCAGATGTTAATTCACCCTTGAATGTTTGCAAAAAATAACAATTAATTTTAAGAAAGAGAAAAAAAAAGCAAAACGATTTAGGTTCTCAAATGTTTTAAAAGTATTGCAAAGCACTTTAAAGCACTCCTGAAAGTATAAAGTCCTTCAAAGTAACGAGTACACACACACAAAAAAACCCCCTCAAACCAAACAAACAAAAAGCTTACCATCCTATTTTAAACTTATTAAAATGAACAGCTCCAAGTTTCTAAATAAAGTATGACGAACCAAAAATTAATACCAAACAGACAATCTGTCCAGTCAGAACCTCAGGTTTCAGCTTTCAGTATTCAACTGTATGGTTAAACCAACATATTCCAGAAGACTTATTTTAAGCCTTTTTAAAAATATTTTAAGTGTTCATTTTACTAAAGGTAAAACTTCAAGCAATCTGTTGAAAGTGTATCTCAAGAGTACTACATAAAAGATAATGGAAATATATCTCAACACCACTACATTTAAAAAAAACAAAAAAAAAAAGCTAACTCCTTTCCTAGGTTCTTTTTAAGACTAAATCATACAAAAAACAGCCTTCAAGAAGCCTGTATCAGCTACCAGGCTGCTTATCCTCCTCCAGAATTTCTTAAATTATACTTCTAGTTCAAGATGTTCTTTAATTTCAAAAGTATATGAATGCTTTAAAAGATTTCTTACAGGCATGCCAAAATTCTTTGCTTAGAGTAATACCCAGAAGCTAAAAATATTGCAGCAGGGGTGGAACTACACATTTATTTGCTCCCCAGTTCCAAATATGTACTAAAAATCTGGCACTCATCTTGAGCTTAAATCAGTACCCAGCACTGGTCTGATGGAATAAATTCCTCAAAGCTGGCAATTCTTGCTACAATTTTAATATGTGAGGTATTCTTCAAGTATTTTGTGTTATGCAATGCAATGAAGTAACTAAATAAAAACATATTGCAGAGAATATGGTGCAGCAGCATATGTTAATGATGAGTTAATATATGCCTTCTCACATAAGAACTGAAAAGAGCTGGCAAGTGCTTTGGTAAGGAGAACTGTAAAATAAAGCAAGACTTCAAATGATCCAGCTACATTTTATGCCTAGTTGTCTACCTAAAGAAAACTCCCAAGAAAGACACAAACTGGAATAGTAGCTAGTTTATTCTTCTAAAAAAGACATATCCTACTGTAGTATTCCATTAGTTTCAAGAGTACACTTAATTAGCTTTTATTTCAAATAATTTTTCATTTCAAATAATTTTTTTACTCCTGTTTACAACTTCCAGCCTCTCTCTTCTGTGAGCATTTCAGTAGAAGTATTGTCTTTGATCTCAAAAGATGTGAAGTCAAAAAGTCAGGAAAATGTTACCTCTGTAAGATTTTTCTAAGTTGGACTGAGAATAGATAAAAAGAATAGCCCAAAAAAGTAACAAAACCCATCTACACTGGCAGTCCAGAGGCAGTAGGAGGAAACAACTTGTGGGCTATCTGTGGCTTTGAGAAGATTAAACACACTTTCAGTAACTCTCTACTATTTCATTTCAACTAACCATTCATCTTCAGAAAGGTTGAAGTCGGACAGTTTAACAAAACTGTTAGTCAAAGCATGACCAATTACCATAATCAGACCTGTACATGTGAAAAAGAGTTATTTAGAACCTGTAGGAAAGACAAAACTTTGAAAGCGTAGGTAATACTGGAAATATCTATAGAGACTAATGCTTCCTGAGTGGTTAGGTTTATTTGATTTTAAAGTGAAGTATAGAAAACTATTTTAGAAAAAAAAAAGTAAACATAAGGGCTTAATCTTGCTTTGTTCCATGAATTCACTTAAAGCTGACACTAATGCAGTTATTCATCTGTTAATCTCATTTTTAAAATGAAGTTTATTCCTTGTACAGTAAGAGGGCATTGTAAAGACTGATGATTTGATGGGTTTAAATGAGATATCTCTTACAATAGTTTGCCACAATTCCATCAGTTCATGACAAACACTCCTTTAAACACTTGAATGCTTAGACTTTTGCACTAGACATCTGTGGAAGAACCACCTAGATATATTAAATAGCAAAAGAGTCTTGAGAAAACATTTCCAACAAAATGACAACAAACTTGAGGGAAAAAGTCTTACATGGTTAGCTTTAAACATTCAGAGACACTGAGACATGGTTCAGAATACCCATATGCAGAATTAAAGACACTAATAATAATAATTACTAATACTTTAGGAACTTTTTTCTTCATGTCTGTGGTATCCTTTGGTAAGTCAAACAAGAGCTTACTCTTAAAGAGGAAAAACTTTCAAATACTTGCTTTAAAAATATTCAAACATTTGCAACTGGCTCAAAGCTGTTAGCTAGCTCACTTAGTCCTCCACACTGTTAGATAAAAACACATTAGAAGGAAGGTGTAGCCATTCATTCTTCACACCAGGGACAAGAAAACATGCCTCAGAGTCTTTCAGCAACTTGATAACTCAGCACCAGATAAACACAGCTGTACAACTCCAAACAGGCAAAAGTAGTATTTCCTCTTTGGGCAGAGCAGAAAACATAGGACACTAAACATGAAACCAAGACAGAAACGTAAGAGACCTTATGTGTTGGGTTGATGTGGCCAGAAATGTGTATTCTATCACCATCTGTTAAAACCGGGAGGGGTAGTGATTTCCTTATCTCTGTGGCACACAGTATCTGCTAATGGGCCAGCTTTAAGCTAAGGTGAGGCAATCACCTTTATCTTTTCCACAACCCATCCTCCCTCCAGGAAGATATCATCTGCTGCTGGGCCATTGAGTCCCACTGTATGACTGATAAAATTACATCATCCCATTGGGAGATGCTCCAGCCAGGGGGAGCAACCAAGTCTTTCCTACCTAGATAAAAAAGACTGAGATTTTGGACAGCAAGATACCTTCCTTCCACTGGATTCCAGAGGAGCACAGGACCTTTCCACATCATCCCTGGACCTTCAGAGGAAAACTGCACCCTTCTACAGGAGCACTGCTTCAGCTGAACCACATCTGCCACTGCAGGAGGACTGTAGCCACCATTTAATGAGACTGCTACCAACACCCTGACTGACAGGGTGTCAGGTTGTAATCTGACTCTGTCAGTGTTTTTGGGATTGTTCTTTGTAATACTGCATTTCTATTGGAATTCTCCTAGTAAAGAACAGTTATTCCTAATTCCCGTATCTTTGCCCTTAATTTCAAAATTATAATAATAATTTTGGAGGAAGGGGGTTTACATTCTCCATTTCAAAGAGAAGCTTCTGCCTTTATTGGCAGATACCTGTCCTTCAACCTAGGACACCTTAGCACTCAACCAGGCGAGAAATGGCCTTCTCAGCTCTTGGCTCCACAGATCAGATGCCCTCATACAGTGGACCACACACATTGGCTTGTGTGCTCTTCTGCACATCTCCATGGTAGCTATGGGAATGCATCTGTAACAATAAAGACACCAACAAATGGTATCTCCAGCTCTTGCTGTTGTGCTGAGCCACATGAGGAAATGCTAATGACTCAGGAACATGCAAATACCAGGGATGACTCTGCTTTCTCACCATGACATTCCTCAACATCCTAGCCAAGCTGATCATGGTAACATCATGGCTAAGAAGACAAGGAGCCCTCAGGGTTCATGAACCCAAGGGAGGCAGTGTCCTCACGCAGTCTCCTCAGGTTCCTCAAGTAAAAGAACAAATGAATGATAGGAGGTTATGTAGAAAGCCAGAGAAAGAGCAGGAAGTCTGCACAGCACAGTCAGGGCTGGCAGTCCGAGGATCAGACAGAGCCACACAGGGCAAGAGTAATGACCCATTTACCATGGTTACAACAATAGTATATGCATTTAAGGATTTACAGTTGTTTGTTTCATGTACACATAGAAACACTGTACTAAAATAGTATGAAAATATAGCTCAATTTTTCTAACCAGGTGAAAATCACATAAAGAAATTTGGTAAGTACACTTAACATCACTAATCAGATAGATATTGGTAATAAACAGTCAAGACAGCACACAAGTAATCCTGTATCAGAAAATGTGCATTTATACAAAAAATCATAAGGCCTCTGGAATCATCTGATTTCTTTTCATATACCATCAAAGACCCCTACTGCAAGGATCCACTCTTCTATGCATTTTTATTCTAGGATCACTGATAGCTCATTCTGTGTTTTCCTGAGTTTTATTTAAAGTATTGGCTGCATTTATGTAACTACCTAATGACGCGGTCCAAATTCAGCAGCTTAAGTGGGGGTGGGCCCCGCTGCTTCAGGACTGATCATTCCAGTGCCCAAAATGAGCAAAATAGCATCCTATCATTATCAAAGGCACACACACCTCTAATGCTTCTGTTTGTTGCAAGGTTGAACTCAAAGCTCGGTACTGATCTTCACCAAAGAGAGAGATAAAGCCTCAAATGAGAGATTAAAACACATCAGGAAGGAAAACTTAAAACAGAAAATATAAAGTATTTTTAGAGGAAGAGACATTAAATGGTTTACAAAGTTCTAGAACCACCAGAGACAGTAAAAATACCAATGCACTGTAAAGGAAACATTTCTGAGTACACAGCTTTATCCAAAGAGGCATTTTCCCATGACGTTTACTGCAATATTTACTGCAACTAGTGGGAATCAACAACAAATAGGATAATAGACAGCTTTTTGACTAAAAGAATGCTACAGTAATGAGACTCTATTCTATGGTTGTCCTTGAACTTTAGAAACAAAGGGGAGGGAAAAAACAATTGGAAAAACAGATATATCATTTATGTGGACTACTTGTATGTACAAAATACCATATTTTCTTTCAACATCAACTACACAATACCAAAGGATCAATACTGTATAGGATGCTTTGGAGGAATGTAGTTTTTAACTCTAAAGTGAACTTAGTAAGCACTGGACTTGATAATCCTTAAGGGTCTCTTCTACCGTAAGATAGTTGACATGATTTTCATCCATAAAAAGGGAAAAAAAGGGCTACAAAAAGAAAAGCTTTGCAAGCATTTGAATATATGTTACAAATACATCAAGGAATTTTCTTTAGACATTTTATGCTGCATTTGACGTTTTTCACTTTCTAAAAAACCACATTGTCTGATAGCATTTACACCCTGACAGTATCTTCTTCAATTGTTGTAGCCAGTTATTTCATACATAGCTTTTTATTTCAACATGTTACGGAACTACACTATTTGATCTGTTCAAATCTTAGGTTATAAATTACAAAATGGTCTTCTGAAACCCAAAATATATTTAAAAAGCAGGGGAGAAAGGGAGACAGCTAAAGCAATCAGCCCTTTATTTCAAATCATCCTCTATACTCAATTCCCTCTTAAACAGCCAAACAAGGAAGCACACAGAATCTCAGCTTTTTAATGATATTTTTGTTTCCAAAAGAATAGGAAACATATGACTCACTAAAATCAAGCTAATTTCTTCATTCCTTTAAAATAAAAACATTTGAAGGCTTCAAAATCAGTGGAAGAGAGTCATTGCTTGAAACATGGATTCTAAAAACAAAACAAAAGACCCTTTTAATGTTTAGTTTCTGATTTGGAAAAGCAAAAAATGCTATGACCTTACAAAAACTAACAGACTTTTAACAGAGATACTTCAGACAAATTTGTAAGGCTTATTATACCTAAATAATTACAGTATCATCAAAACAAAGGATAAATTAAAACATAATAAAAAAAATTATACCAGAACAAGGGTGGATCTTCTGTAGAAAAAAAAAATTATCCATCTAAAATACACTTCTAGCAGATACCTACTCATAAAGCAAGGAAATGGACTAGATCTAGGCTACACTTCAGCTGTTGCTTTGTCCAGACAATTTGAATCTAAGCTGCTGTCAAGACAGCAGTTTGACATTTTGCTAGTCCTTTATTCCAGGCTATGACCAACTCTTTTTCTCCTGATGCCCATGCTCAGCAAAGCAGATCCTCCCCTGTCCCAGGCTCACCACAGGGCTGCAAAAATCCAGCAGAACTGTACAGCAACCAAAAAGAGACACTAACCGAGTGTCTCCTCTTTCTGTTCTCCATTTTTCACAAACGACCCTAAAAACACTGTCAGTTAGATTCACTCCCTCAGCAATCTAATGACTAATTCTTTATTTAGAGTAGAGGAGCTCCATCAGCAGAGACAGAGAGAGGCTCATCACCTCAGCCATGAATCACTGGGTATGTGGGAGTCCCAATCTTTAGACCTGGCTTCAAATCTGGCAGGACTAGAATTTAACTCTAGAAAGCTCAAAACACAACAGTACCTCACTGTAGGCTCATAAATCTCTTCTTTTCTTATTCATTCTTAAAAAAAAAAAAAAAAAAAAAAAAAAAAAGCCAAAGTTCTTACCCTCTTCTTGTCAGCAAGCATATTATGCATATAAGCTACCATATGCTTACTGGCTAACCCTAAGTAGCAGCAAAACAAACTCTGACAGGCAGTCAGTCAACTACACCAGCTGAACCACCCAGCAAAGACCAAGCACTTCAGGTTTTCTTGGCAACTCTTTGACTTTCCGATACAGATCTTAGAAAAGAAATCTAGTAAAAAATGAGGCAACAGGGATTCAACCCTTCTGGAGATAAAAAGCTCCTATGAATTTTAATGTAATTGTTTCCAACTTACACTGGTCTTTACAATATATACAAAATGCAAATTATTTATCTTACCAAAACCAACTAAGTTCACAATAATCTTGCAGCTCAACAGGACTCAGTTTAATACTTACATAGAACAAGAGGACTTCAGAACAAAAGTACAACTGGTTATAAAGGAAGTCCTGGCCCCAGCCTTAGATTTTGTGTATGTGTATCTGAATGAATATTCCCCTTCTAGCACATAGAGAGCGTTTCTGACGAAATGCAGGAATGAAAATGCACACAGAAAAAGTTTTAATGCCACAGGGAAAAAAAAAAAAATCACTCTTTTCACCAAATAATATAGCAATCTGCAACACACAGATCTGCTCAGGTGGAATATCATACTATCAGACAGCACAAACTATGCCAAAGCACAAATGCAGCTTCTCTTTCCAGACATCCCATTTCACTGTTTCCCATGTAAATAGGTTTAATGCTAGGATAACATCCTAAGCAGCTTTGTCTTAATCATCTGCATTTTCCCAAGCAGCTTCTACACTGGAAACAGAGTCAAAGATTCTTCAGAATCAGACAGAAATACTGGTCAGAAATTACTAGGGACTATTGCAATGACCAACACATTTTTTTCTTCTTCTATTCTTTATTACATTGACCTAGGTCCTCTAATAGCAACTGACAACCAAGATTGGTGTCACTCTATTCCAAATCCCATACAAGCATGATTTTTTTTCAAAAAGTTTGTTTTCAGGCCTTAATCTTATCATGAAAAGCTGAGTTTCTGGGAAGGCATATAAATCAGTCTCCAAAACTGTATTTTTTTGTTCCACACCCCTTAAGAGCAGTGGCTGGAGCCAACATTTCCTGACATTCAACATGAAAATAAATTATAACCATGGTGACAATACTATCAGTTTTTTTTTTCCTTCCATAGATTTCTCCCCAAGTCAAGCCATAAGAACAAAATCAAAGCCCCTTCCACAATATATCTGTCAAGGCAGAATGCTTCCACCTGATACAGATCAGCAAGCAACAAGGACTGGAAAATAGCTTTGTACAGACACAGCCCAAACGCATCAGAGTGTAAGATTAGGCTGCCAATGCACCATGCAATTTGGATGTCTGATTAGGAACCACTGGTCTTATATAGTTCTACATGGATTTCCATTAACACCATAAATACCTTCCCTGCTCTGCTAGACCAATAGGTGTATTATTCCACAGTGGCATTTACAGCATGTAATGAAATAGTCTTGAAAAGCATCTTTCTATGGTGAAGCAAAGAAGATTTGCCCCTATAAGACTTCTAACCTAATTAGTACCAAGCATGGAGTATTTTCTTCATTCACCTGTTTACATACAATGCAGCCTACCAAACCCATTTATAAATGCTCACCTTCCCCTGGGACATCCAGAAAAATGCTATTACAGAAAGTTAGTTCATTTTTCTGACTTTTTGACACTAAGTTCCACATGACCTCTTTCTGTGGTCCATTTAAATGGATTTTTCCTAATTAATAAGGGAGTGCCACAAGAGCAAACACATATTAATATTAAAGAATTGTTCAAAATAAGTGAAATAATATTCTTCATATTAGGTTTCACCCTTTACCTTTTCTTGTAGTTGTATGCTCAATGTATTTTTATCTACAAAGATAGTCTTGCAAATAACCACAATAATTCCAGAGAAACCACCACGAATTTTAGTCATGGCATTGCAGATAAACTTTCTGGATACTGCAACAGACCCTTACTACTTTAGAAAATGCTACTACTGAATTGAGTAATTTGTTCCTAAAATTACTTCAGCATAGGAAAATTTGTTACACTGCACGTGTTCTTAATCCATTTTAACACTGTTCTAAGCTAAGAAAAACACTAGTAAAGTTGTATCATAGAAAGGCAGTGTAATAAATTTCATTTCTGTGCAAAAAGAAAAAAAAACCCAACCAAACAACACCTTTTTCTGCTTTTGCCAATAACAAACTTGAATAAAATACATCTGAGTAATTAAGAATGTACAGGCAATTCTTCAAATGCCACAATATATTTTAAGAGACTGTGGTGCAGAGCAAACGGAAATGTCTCATGCTTATCCAAACTTGAAAAGATCTGCTTAAAACAATCTCTTCTGAACAGTACATATATCAAATACCACAGCTTCCCATCAAGGATTGCTTTGAAACCCTTTAGGTAATGCTTCAGCAACTTACAGCATAGCAACGCTTACATGGCTGCAGTAACTGCCATCAATGAAAACTGTAAGACACAAGTAGAAATAAGTATAATTACAGCAATATGCTGTGAATATTTTCCTCTCACTTTTCCTTACAGTCTGCAGTTCACATTCTGATGCAAGCACTGGAAGATTGTTAAGGTGGAAAGAGATTGCAGATACAGCTACTTACCTTGCCAGATGAAAAACAAATAGCACACTGCAATTCACATTGTCACTTACCTCATAAGACCAAACGCACTGAGTTCCTCCAAACCTCCGGACACACCTGCCCACTTCCACATCCTCATGAGTGGTGTACATTTCTCGAAGGCATTCACCTATATGTGGCACCATCCTCCGGAGAACTTCCCGGCTGAAGATCATTCCTGGCCCTCCCATGCAGAAATTTTCTCCAGGCTCCAGCCCCAGTTTTCCGAGTTCTTCAATATTACCCAGACCAGTCTGCCCCAAATACAGAGGTTTACTGCTGTTCAGTGAACGAAGAAACTCCTCCAGTTTTTCACCTGATGAAAAGACAAGATTACTGTTATTTCTCTGACTACTCTGCCAGCCATCTCTTTTCCTCTACTTCAAGCTTTTATAAAAGTATAACAGGTACCTGAGACTGTCCGAGGAAATCACTTCCAAAACAATATCCTACACCTCATAGAAAACATCTTTGGACAAGCTAACAGGTTTTTTTTTGGGTTTTTTTGGTTTTTTTTAACTTTACAATGACATTTTCCTTCCAGCCAAAAGCTGGAATATGATCAAAACTTAATTTTCAACAGTAAACTTTTTTCTGTTCAAACAATACTGATGGAAAGCACTTGCTAGTATAGAAGTCTCTAAAGCTGGACAATTTGGACAATTTGGGGAGGAAAAGGAGTGGATGGGAAATAGCAGATAAGATATTTATAGGATTAATTTTTGAAAACACCAGAGTAAATATAACTAAGAAAAATATGTTTGATTGAAGACTAATCCTTGGAAAGAAAGTAAAACTCTTGTTGTTTTCAAATAGCTCCTGTGCTACAATGTTTTTACAGCTCTCCTCCAAATCCCTTAGCTAGTTACTCTAAGAAACTTTGTTTAATATTTATTTGATATTTAAAGTTTCCAGATAGTTTTAATTTGGTACCATGCAATCAATTAAAGACAGGTTCAGTACAACTTAGAAATGAGCTCAAAGAAAACACATCTTTATGTCTGCAACGGAATGTGTGTACATATATATACACACATGTATATGTACATGTGTACATCTGCAAGTATTTGACAGGTGAATGACAGCTGATAAGCAGGCAGCCTATAAAACGACTCAAAATTAAGCGACAAACGGGAAAGGATACAGCCACCACCAACGAACTTACAACAGTGTGAGCAACCAAGCTCACAACCTGGGCTCATGCTTTCAACTTCAGCTTCCTTTTCCCAAGCGCGGGAACAACGCCAGCCTGGAAGCAGGCTGCAGAGCATCACGTCCTAACGGTGCTGTGAAACTCGCCCGGGAGCAGGGCTGGTGCTGCCCGGGGTCAGCCGCTGCGCTGAACAGTGGATTCACAGGGAGCCCGTGGCGGCTGCGCTCGCCCAGCTCAGGGTCGAGGCAGGCGGGGAGCTGGTGACAGAGCATCGCTCCCAAGGAGTCCCACACCGACTCCACCGGGGGCCGGAGCGAGAGGCACGACAGCCAGACACCCTGCGGTCCATCGTGCGTCCTGCACTGCCCCGCAGCCCGCCGCGCCCGGTCGGACCGGACCCCCTCGGCCGGACCACGGCGGAGTCCCGTCCGGAGCATCGCCACGGAAGCGAGGGCGAGCACGGCAGCACTGCGACCACACGCACATCCAAGGGACCGCTCACCGTGCCCGGCGTGGTCCGACCCGCCGTTTTGGCTCTCCAGTGAGTCGCGGCTTCCGCAGAGACGGCCCGGCCCGGGCACGTCAGGGTTCCCTCAGGGATGGGGCGGCTCCCATGCCCCGCACACTGGGGCTGGAAGCAAACGCCGGGGGGGACAGCGGCAGGTCGAGGCACACCGTGCTCTCTCCCCGCCCCAGGCGGGAACCCAATCTCTCCCCGAACCGCCGTGGGACTCCGCCGGGCTCCCAGACACCGCTCCCCTTCCTCCCTGCCTCCCGCCGGCGGGATGCGCCCCCGTCACCTTTTATGTAGACGTCGTCGTCCGCCCGCATGAACCACTCGTACTTGTCCAGGTAGTGGTCGTGCATGTACTTGATCATCATGAAGGACTTCTTTTGCGGCGGGTAAGAGTCGTCCACTCCTGGCAGGGCGATGACGGGCAGCGGGGGCACCCCGGGCGGGGCGGCGGAACCCTGGCTGGAGAAGAACTCCACGCGGCCCGGCACCGAGGGCGCCCAAGTCCGCTGCGCCGCCACCGCCCGACTGCCCAGGTACTTCTGGGCCGTCATCACCCCCACGTAGAGGAAGTTGCGGGGCTTGGTGCAGCCCTGGGTGCCCCCCCAGTCCCCGCTCCCGTTGTGGTTGCCGCCAGGCCGGCCGCTCCGCTTCTCGCCGCCTTCGTCCTCCTCCTCGGGCTCCCCTTCCCCTCCGGCAGCCGGGCTGGAGACCGTGCCCTCCGCCGCCGCCGGCGGCAGCTCCCAGGGGCTGCTCCTGAAACTCGTGCCGCCCAGCACGGCCGCTGCCCCGGCGGCGCCTGCTGCCCACCCGCCGCCGCCGCGCCCCGGCCGCCCCCCCGGCCCCGCCGCGCGGCCGTAGTAGGAGCAGAGGCTGGCGCCGCGCCGCTTCTTCTCGCTGAGCTCGGCCACCCTAGGGGCGATGAGCCAGGAGGCGGCGGTGAAACCCAGCACCAGCCCCAGCACCACGCTCAGCCAGGGTCTCCGGGATCGCGCTGCCATGTCGCAGGCGGGGCGGCTCCCGGAGCAGCGCTACCGCCGCCGGCGTCCCGCTGGAGGCGACCCCGTCCCGCCGCGGCCTCAGGCGCGGCGTCTCCCGCCGCAGGTCCCTGCCCCGCCGCGGCGGCCCGGGCGGCTGCGCTGCTCCCGCGCCAAACTTCTGCGGGCGGGAGGGCGGCGGAGCGCGAGCGGCGGCGCCTCCGCTCCGCTGGCACCTTGTCCCCGCCGCGGCTGGTCCCTCCCTGCCCCTCCCACCGCCCCGGCGCCTCCGCCCCGGCCCCGCGCAGCGCCCGCCGCCTTCCTCCGCGGCTGCCGAGCGCCTCACCCCGGAGCTGCGCCGGAGAAGTGGCGGCCGCCGCCGCCGCTCCGGAAGGAAACGATTTTTTTAGCCGCCTCTCGCGGATCCCCCGCGCCACGGCCTCGGCACCCGGACCGGCCCCGCTTACGGCCGGCGACCCTCCTGCCCGCTGGGCCCGGGCGGTGCCCAGGGGTGGGGCGCGGTGGGGCTGCCCCCGGCAGCCTCGCTTAGCTCTGCATCCCCCGGTGTGTCCCGGACCCGCTGTCGCAGAGGGCGAGGCCGGCCGGGGTCTCGTCAGCGGCCGCGGGGCGCCGGACAGGACCGTTCCGCCCGGTCTGCTCCTGAGCGGTGGTCGTGGAAGGCAAGTCCGGGATGTCGTGTCGGGAGGAGAGAAGCTGCCCCCGCTCTGGCCTCTGCTTTCTGCCCTCGACAATTTAACAACTACCCAGCTAAGAGTGCCTTTTCCTCTGGCGTGGATTCCCACGGCCTGAGTATGTAATTAGTATTATTGGTATTGCTAATATTTGGTTCTAATTTGGTTCTAATTTTGTTCTCGAAGATCCTGGGGCAATGCTTTTTCATCCTCCTGATGTCTCGGTAATGACCCTGTCCACAGTCCAGGATGACTTACAGCAGGGCACTGCCTACAGGGACAGTTTTAATTCCTGAGTTTAAGGTTATCTGCATATCCTCCATATTTATATGCGTCCCTTATTTTAACTTTGCAAGATGTCTATCTCCAACAAAAGCCATAAATTGCTCCTCACATCCATTTGACTTTCACTGAAATACATCAATACAACAGATCCAGTAGCATATATTTAATAGTTTTCAGCAAAACCACTCCTTTTTGTGGCTAATCTGTGGCGTTGTCTATCACCTCTTGTGACTTTATCAACTGTCAGACACACGTCTAGGTGGGAGGAGGAGTATGGAGGCTAACATCTGTGATGTTAGCAAAAGTATGTGAATAGTGAGAGAAAAATTTCAAGCCTTTTTGGAAAAAGACAGATGCTGCTTTACCCACTTAACAAAGCAAGTCTATTCTGCATAGTCTTTAGCTGTGAAGAGGTAACTTACTGAAGTAATTTGCAGTTTTTGCATGTGACATGCAGTGAGCAGGCTGTGTGCTCTTTTTAGTGTGGAATCATCAGGCTCAGGAAGAACATCCTATGGTTTCCTCAGGACAGAGTGTCCTTTCCAAGCAGTCCGTTGTTAATTTCCTCCCCATGTGCACACAGGCTGGTGGATTTATAATGCCAATCAGTGAGGCACTAGGCATTCACTCCAGCTGTCACCATTAAAAACAGCAGGCCAAGCGTTGTGTCTGGACATATGAACACTACCGAGATGTTGTGTGAGCAACAAGGTAGCAGATCGTGAGTCTGTCTTCCTCAAGCTACTAACAGACAAGCCAAGTGGAAAGGATGTCTGTCGTTATACGCGATATGGCTGCGCAGAATAACGACAATGACTCCTCTAGCTAGCAGCAAAGAGAAGCAACTTTATTGTGAAGGCGAACCACTTTTATAGTGTGGATCGCAGAAGAAGAGAACGGCCGTCCATTGGATAGTAGAAGAAAACAGAAAGTTCTCACGGATCGTGAGAACTGTTTTTCCTTACTTTCTGAAAAACAGCAGGTGCTTAATCTTGTGAATTTTTTCTTGTTTTTCCCGAGGTTTATCACCTTGGGAAGATCCAGGGAGGAACAGGCAAACTGCAGCAGACCCAAGAGAAATTTTTCTTAGCATGAGAAAGGAGAAAAAGGCCTCAGGCCCTTGCAATTTTCAGCCTGTGGCTTCAATGAAGCCCACAGATGTCCTCCAGAGATGCATTGGGAATTACCAGTGTTGTGCATGTCTCAGCTTTCTGCATGAGCCTTGCATTTTAAAATACTGTCTCCCATCCCTTCCCCCCTGCTCCTTTCAAACAGTTGGGAGGTGCTGGGCCGTGGTGAGTCATGTGCAGTACAACCTCCAGTAGAATGGGCTCCTTGAGACCTGCACAGCCCCATCACAGTGGTGTCCTAAATTTTCAGACAACTTACTGCTCTGGGGTTGCAGAGGTGCCATGTATGACACTCAGCCACTTCCCTTGCTTATGCATATACTGAAATTACTCCAATCAGTGTCAGCTGCACCAGCTCCTCACATCTGACAGCTCTCATTTTTGTCACATAAGGAGCAGGTAAACCCATGAGAGGTGACTATAAAGCCCTTCACACACTTCCGAGTTGAAAATGAACCCCAAGGTGTTGTGCATTATCAAAATAATTAATAAAGAAATTGAATATGAAGTATCTATCTACATTATATATTTGGTTCAATGCTATTCCACTATTTTGATACACTGCAGAGAAATCTGTTGGAGGTTGATTGGGATTTAATGGACACAGTTTAATGGACCACTTTTATAGGAGCAATGGTGGCATCTAGTGGTTAATGATAACAGTCCTGTACCTGTGTCCAGAAATTAAAAATCTTGTAAAGGGCATCTAAAACACCATATATATTTTTTCATCGCAGTCATAGGTGGAAAGTGCTGACTAAATCTAGCTGCCCTTTAAGTGTTCAGTTAGGGAGTTAAGGAAGAATAATGGTGGTGAATGCCATTTTCAAAACAAACAAAAAAGCTTCAAAAGGTGGTGGCAAATGCCTATGTTTGATGCAAGAAAAGAGAAATTTAATACTGGAATATATTAATTATTGAAAGGACTGGAACTATTTCTATCACTAATCAGACAAATTTGAAAAATTTGCAGTAAGGTGGCAGTGTTCAAACCCAAATCAAAACTTTTTTTGCTGCTTTTAACTTTCTTTCTTTAAAATATCACTACAAATCAATGAATTACTCCCTTATGGGTGTGTGAGATTTTTTTTAAAAAAATAGAGCATTTGGCTCTAAGTGATGGAAAATAATGTGCCCACCCCACAGAAATAGCTCGTATCAGAGCTAGCACAGCCTCCTGCAAAAGATAAAGAACTATAAATTGTCTTTGTAGAGCAAACTTAAAGTTACTCTAAGCTTGAAATTCACCTTGGGCATTTGGTTTCATTAGGGAGATATACAGACGTCATTTACAGAGCAGTAGTTGTAACTGCCAACCATCCTGTAACATTTTTGTAGGCATGTATTTATTCATTGATACACCTGGGTAATCATATGTATTAATGGCTATTATTTAACAAATAAATAGTCTTTAGTCTTTATTCTTATGTTCCAAAACTCCTCAGTGTTTATGGCTGAGTTTGGTATTTTTACATTTTGCTTGCATTATTGCAACATCTGGCTCTATAACCATTTGCATTTCTATGTACCATTTTATTTTGGAAGGTAGTTATATGTCCAATCTATTAACCCTCACAGACTGCATATGGTTAAAGCCTTTTATATTGATTTTACTGGGAACTGGACCGAGCCAGATCTTGGATAAATATACTCCTTTCTTTCAAGAGAGATCAGCTCCTTACATCCTTACAGTCTGTCTTGGTTTGAAAAAACAGGGGTCTGCTAAGGAAGGTAGAAACCTCCCTTGGAACAGGAAAAATAAAAAAATTTTAAAAAGCATTGTCCCTTCCTTCTGAATTATTATAACTTTGAAATTAAGGAGCTTTCAGCAGATATGGGAAAAGAAATAACAGTTATTTACTAGTATATATATGTGTAACAAAGTAAACAAACAACAACAACAACAGCGACGACAAAAAGAGCCAGAAGAACAAAGCACTTCTGAGGAAACTGGTTGACTTTTCCCCCTTCTTGCCAGTCGCCCTGGCAGGAGGTGGATTTTGGTGGGAACAGGGAAGGTGACATCCCAGTTGGCAGCGCCCTCCCCGTATCTTTGTAAACTATTGATCAGCATAGCACAGTATCTCTGTTTGTACAAGGCAGGTGCAATTTATTTAAAGAATATGAGGCTTCTTGGGTTTTCAAACTGAAATTGGTCGGGTGGAATTAAGGCTAAATATCTCATGCAAACCCTTCTCGTGCCTCCTGTGATCCAGTGCTTGGGCAATGAATTCTACTTGCCGGTGCCACAGAAAGCATCCCTCTGAGAGGGGAGAGGCTCGGGAACCCCGGGGTTTCCCCTGAGGCACCCTAGCAGGTGGTGAAAGGGTCTTTTTCGGCGAGGGGGGATGTTGGTCGGGTCCCAGCCCGACGGGCGCTCCCCGGAGCGGTGGAGGAAGGCAGCAGGAGACGGAGCCCCGGGTGGTGCCGGATTCTCCCTGCAGTGACCGCAGCCTCTCCCCCTCCATGCCGACACCGAGAGAGGGAGAGGAGCCGAGCCCAGCCCCTCACCGTGGTATCTTTGCCCTTCCAAAGAGAAAAACCAGCTAGGTAAAGAGAGTAGCCGGCTGCACCCTTCCCCCTCCTTCTGGTCCCAGCCGCATCTTGCTTTTTCTCTTAAGTATCGGTATTGTTTCTTAGCAACAGATGGGGCAAAATTCCATGAGAGAAATAAACAAAAGGAATAATCCTAACCCCCAACAGTTTTACCGGAATTTCCTTGTAGAGAAATTACAGCTACTGCAGGATTGCCATATTGCCAACTGCAATATCTTGGTCCTGTCCTCAGAGAAAATTCTGATGCTCATATATTCAGTCCTGTTCCAGACCAAGATCAGTGAAATGCAACACGTATTACTAAAAACCTTTGTTTCTTCTAGACTTATTTGCAGTTCTGAAAATCCATCAGAAATTAAAAGTTTTGATTCAAGATGGTTTTGCAACATCAACTATTACTAAACCCTTTTTTCAGGGGGGAAAATGAACAAATAATAGGATCTGCAATTTAATTAAAGAAAAGTGTGGAGCTTCATGCTCAAATTTAAATAAAAACAAAATTTAAATAATATTGTAGACTATGCTGGGAAATTATATTTCAGAAATTCTGTTTAAATTTAACATTTTCTCCATTATTTATGATAAAATATTATTATACAAATGTTTACATTGACAATTTGCATGTAAATTTATTTAACCTGCTTTATTTTACCACTATTTCAAACTGTTTATCTTGTCTCTACTTTGTAGTTGTTTTCCCTCTCTTCCTATAAGAGAAATAAGTGAGACAAAATCACTCTCTTTCACAAATGGAAGACCTCCATACATAGCTCCCACCCTTATATGAGATACCCTAAAAAGTTCAAAGTGGTGGACAGCAGTCTTTACTCCCTTCTCAGGTACTCCCATAGCCATGGACTAGACTGGAGGACATAGTCTCAAGTGGTTTAAACAGACTTGTCTTAACACTTCTGTCACACGTTATTGCCAACTACTCTAATGAGAGATGAAAGAATTAAAAGAAGGTCAGCAAAGTTGCCATTTGAAAGAAAGTCAGCAAAGTGTTGTGTCTCCAAATGCTTAGGATAGACAGAAATCCACTTTAAGTCAATCCTGGTGAAGAGGTATCTACAGCTGTAAGGAGCACAACAGAAAATTTATCTTTTAAAGACCTCAACAAACACATTCTCCATGCACTCTGAGAACAGCCTGTTTGGATGATGATCAAGACTGAGACTAAAAACTTTCTTGCTTAACATAACTTCCCTGCAATATCTGCAGTAGGAAAATAAACCATGTAGTGTTTTCTTTCAAAATGGTAAAATATGTTCAAAAGACTGAAAAAGTTTTATTTGTAATAGCTTTGCTAATTGTTTTACTACCAAAGGTAATAGCACCATTTGATTACCCTGGCCATGAGAGGTCTTTTTTCTTTTTCCACCTTGGAAACAAAAGAAGATAAAATAGAAGATTAATTTCTAATAGCAATCAAGTATCATATGTACACAAATACTTACTGGTTAATCTGCAGACTGCAGCAATGCATGCCAGGGAATTGTGTGACATACTTTGATGTGTGGTTTGGGGAAGGTAGAGATCACTGCTTTAAGACTGCTCAAGAAATTTGAAAAGAAAAAATCTGGCAAAGTGAATACAAAACTGAACTAGGTAAAAAAAAATCCACTCAGAAGAAGAAAACTCTGGAAAGGAAATAGCAGGATGTCTACAGATATGAAGAGCTGAGGAAGAACTGAATACTTATGCTTTCATTATAAACTAACCAAAACAAAAGTGACAGTAAACACATACACATTCCCTCATTCAACATCCAGTGTCAATGAATCATGTGACATCTTAAAAGGAAAAAGTAGAATGACAGAACTGTATGGGAAGAAGTCTGATCCTAGGCGTGTCAATTTCATGCATTTAGAAGAAGAACTGTTGAATAGGTTATAAACAAGCTGATAACAATTAACTTTTTTTTCCCAAGTTTGTCAGAAGTTTTACTCAAATATGACTTTTACTCAGATTTTACATCAAAGTCACCTAAAGGAATCTCCTTCTAGTCTGTGACTTGAAATGTCTGGATGAAGGACATATAATGATACTTACAAGACTCACTCTTTCATTAAACATTGCAATAACATTATTTTCCAATTGTTATGTAAAGCCAGAAAAAAATTTCTTTGTTATATTATGTCACTTTTCCCTCTTGATCCTAGAGACAAATTTCCAAAATCTGAATTAAAAATATAAAGAATTATACTTAACATTAAGAAAACAAAATATTAAGAATTTTAATTAGAATCCACCCTTTCAGTCTGTCAGTATTCTGAATTGATGTAGAAGCTGTCCCATGGAATTTGGTAGGATTATGGATGTGCCAGCCTCTTGTTCTTATTACTAGATGGGTGTATGAGTAATCATACTAAGATTTCTAGAAAGCCTGAGTGTATTAGTAATCATACTAAGATTTCTAGAAAGCCAGATGAGAGCTAAGCATTATGAGATTATTTTTTCCTGAGAAGTTTATTATATTGTCTGCTGTAGCTAATCACACAAGGGATTAGAAAGCCTGGCAGGAGAGTTTATGAGGGATAAGCTAGTCCTGTCAAAGACATTGGCAAGTTGCTTATTGATTACAATGAGCCTTGGAATGGGCCTGAGACCCTTCTTATGCTCTCTTGATTTGAATACAGGCAGGTTCTTTTACAGCTGCACTGGGAGCCTGATTAGATGTTGGTTGAGGTAAACATACATGCACAATATGAAGAGTAGTTGTGCCACCTTGTGAAACAATACCTTGGTTGCAGTCAGATTGTTTCTGGCAGCATTTCATTATAATTCAAACTGTCACATAGTGTCTTCAGGACCAAGTTATTATTACAGTTTTATTTTATATCTTTTATTAGAAAAATACTTTAGAAGAAACAACTTGTCTACTTGCTTTCTGATTTATTTTTCTGAAAATGCTGTCACAACTTTGAAAAGTTAATCTTTTACCTCTCATTTCTGCTCAAGCAGCTGCAATACATTGGGCAAAGAGCAGATATCTCTTGATAGCATAAGTTTTCCCAGGAAAATTACATCTTTGTCAAAAATAATAGCTAATTTGTATAAAGTATTTTGTTTGGAGAATCTAGAATTTTGAGTGGAAACACAAACAAACAAGTCTTCCAAGAAGCAAAAGGGATTTCCTGAGGAAAAAGTTGGATTTTTGTTTTATTTTTCTATGATTGCATTCAAAAATCTAAAAAAATTTTAAGAAATTGAAAAAAAAACCACCACTTTTTAGATTTAAAATATATGATATTTCTGTGAGTAAAAATATGCGCATGAAATATCAACCACAAAATCCATTCAACAAATTTCTACAAGAAAACAGTTGCTCTGTTTTAAAAATATATAATATAAAATATATTAATAATAATTATTACTAGCATTTTTTACTTACAATACTAATAGGATATTTGATTAGTAATGATGTTCACTTGGATTAAGAGAACATCACAGCTGAAGAAAGAATAATCCCTGTTTCCATTCTATCATTTCACTTATTCAATGAGCAGTTTGTGGCGTATTTTCTCTACTCAGTTACCCAGTACATTGTGGCCCCAATTCAGCAGAGTATATTCTTTTTAGCATGGAAGCTAACCTAATGGAACTAGGCCAATTAAACTAGAAGTCTCAAAAAAAAATTATAAAATATTAACATTGTGCATAAAATAAAGACAACATCACAATATTTTGCTTAAGAATTGCTATATTTTAAGAGATGCTACTAAATAAAGGTACATGTTTGTGTTTAAAAGCACTGCCCCCAAATCAATAATGTGGGAATTAAGTTTGTGATTATTAAAATAAAGTGCTTGCAATTATGTCCATTTTAACTTTTCTTTTTTTTTTTTAAGAGAAAACTCATAATTTTCTTATGCCTAAACACATTTAAATGTAGCTCAAAATATAGTTTACCAGTTGAATATAATTTTAAACTTAAAAGTGGCTATAGTGAAGAGAGAAACTATGAAATTCAATTTGTGACTCATATGCATTTAACATTATCAGGGCAATGGCATCAAGCATGAAGTCTGACAAATTTTCTTTGGAAAATCCTGCTACTTGTATTTCATTCAACCTTCAAAGAAAAAGTTTGCTTGTTGTGGAACAGGCATTTACAACAGTGATGAGCATGTAACAAATTGCAGAAAATATAGAATACTCAGGTTTGTTTATCGATTTAGATTGTGGCTGAGAGGTAAGACTGCAGAAAATTTACAGATTTACAGTCTCATGCCACAAACTTCTAAGAGAAATTTTCCCATGGGTATGCTTCTGAAATTTCAGATGATCATAAGACAAATAATAATTATTTTCTCTGATGATAAAATAAGCATATGTGTCTTACTTTCTTCTGTATTATCTTGACTGTGGTTGTCTCCAAAAACTGTGTCTATGCAAAATCTAGCTAAAGTAAAAAAGACTTTGGATTTTAAAGGTAGGCTAGTTAGTCAGATTCCTGTTCCACATGGGAACCCATCCTTCCAGGCTGGAAGACGCAAGGCTGATGACAGCAGGCTGATCCTGATGAATTTTCATTTCATTTTAAATTTGGGGACAATTTTATATGCCTTGTGCCTCCAAGCTGCTACGTGTATGTGACAGCCATAGAAGAAGGGGCTGTGAAGATCTGCTAAGTGCTCTGTGAACAAAGACATGGAAGTTCCCCTGGGGCAAGGAGGATAAATTGCTGATTATTCCTAATTAATGCACGAAGGACCTAGGAATTCCTGAAGTAGTATATTCCACCACTTCCATTATGTATAGTTCTTTCCACATGACTGAGACAAGCAGAACTGATAAGAAGAGATGTCATCATATCACCCAAAGGAAACAGCCACAAAGAGTTTAGGAGGTTTTGGCTGGACTGGTAAGACTGACTGCTGTGGCCATCAAAACTTACCCTCTATCATTTTTCTCACTATAATCTTTTATAAAGCAAGAGGGAAGGAAAGAAGCCAGCAACCAACTAAACCAAACTTTGAAAGGCAGGAGATATACTTGAAGGCATAGCTGTGCAGCACAATACCAAAACATTTGAGCAGGGGAGACTACCATATTCCTCCCTATTCCTGGGACATGGACAGTAAACAGCATCTGATATCATTACCTAGAGGTATTTTTATATGAAATTAGTGGTTCAAGTCTATTATTAGCTGTATTTGTCTTTATTTCATCCGTAATTGTAAATGAGAAAGCAAGGAATTGGAATTTCTTTGTCCTTGCTGTTTGTATGTCACTAATCCTTGTCTCTGGCTCCTTTTATTCAAGTAATCACCACTAGGAATTTTAATCCTAGAACTTAGATTTTTGAGCTTACTAATTATTTTCTCTCAATAATATTTTAAACAGATTTCAACTATTCAGCACCTAGTGCAAGATAAGAGCATATCCAATAGAACCATGCCCTGTCATTTGCAGCATTTCTCTTCTGCCATGGTACATTGTACAAAAGGTGACTAATATGCTAAACCAGTGATATTTGGTAAATACAGCTTATAAGTATTTTTCTCTCTTAAGCACACATCAAGATTCCTGCTACTACCCTGAAAGTAGTATTTCCCAAGCAGCATAAGGCTGCAGAATTTATTAGAATTTATTATAAAGGTTCAGACCTCAGCTCTTCTCATATTCTTGCCTTTTCCCAAAGTGTGATTTCCTGAGCAGAGGGGAGTCAGAAATTTCCTTATCTGTCTCTTGCAGTATCAGGCAGGAAATTATAGATTTTATTGAAGATCTAAAATTTGCCATTCTCTTCCATTTATTTAACTTCACTCTTTTAAACCAGGGACATGGGGAAAAAAAGTCTTATCTTCATCTTCTATACACTCAGTGATTCATCTCTTCTGTTTCCAGAGTTGTATTTGAAAGCCTTTTCACACTGTAGAGTTCTCAGCATGCTGCTTTATGCTTAAACAGTAGCTGACAGATCCTACACAAAAAAAGATTCTCCTTTTCAATGCTTCATTTTCAATGAAGCTGAGGCTAGCATGGGGGCATATTCTTAGAAGAGAGCTCACCACTGACTCCAGTTTTCAGCAGAATGATACATTACAGAATGGGCAGGCATGAATAAGTTTAGACCACTGCCGTGCAAAAATCCCTTGGGTTTTAAAGGAAGTAAAGAAGTGGTTTCTCAAAGAAACACTGCTAGTGCTAAGAGAAAGAAAATCCTGTTGTGTGCATTTACAGTGCACCCATTGGTAAGTGCAACAACTGAACCAACCTGACTTCATTTTACATTTTTTACTGCCTTAAATGAAAGACAAAAGTATGCAGGATGTGAAAAATAAGTGCAGAAAACAGGGCTGAAAATTTAATAAAGTATCCAGGGACTAAAATTTTACAAGATAACAGTAGGTATCAGAGGTAACAATTTTTTGTGTAGGTACAGAAAAAGCAGAGATGATGAGCAGGCCAAAAGGCAGATATGTGAGCACTCATTATATCTTTCCTTTAAAATGCCATCATACTTATATTTTTCACTAATTTTAACTGAGAAAGCTATTTTGAACTGGTTGATAACACAGTCAGCACCAAAGACATGAGAATTCAGTATAGAATAGGGCAGGAAGAAACCAGTGAGAACCCTTAGGAAACTTAGATATTGCAAAGATCTTCACCAATATCTAGGATGCTTGGAGAACTGGGTTGCTGCTGTAAAACCAGAAGTCACCTTTCATAATAGTGGGTTTTGTGAGAACAAAACAAAAACAAACAAACAAAAAAAAAAAAACCAAAAAAATAAAACAAAACAAAACAAAACAAAATAGGACAAATGTTAAACAGGTTTAAACTTCGGTGTTTAAAATCTCATAATTTGCTTCAGTATGGCATCCAGAGAGAATAACCTGAAGCAAAGCCAGTGATTTCCTATTATGTGAAAGCCTAACAAAACTGAGATCAGAAAGTTCTCCTGAACTTTGGGCTTTTCTGAGCACAGGAGGCTGCGCTTGGCCCATCTCCATCTTTGACAACAAAAACATGTCCTGAGGCTTCAACATGCTTTAGAGAATCAAATCAGCATTTCTTGAAGATTACTCAGGTTCAGTCACTCAAAAATTCTAGATGTTTGAGCATGTGGCTCAAAATTAGAGCAGGGAAATTTGTTATATTATCCTTATATACCAATATATATATTGGTATACATACCAATTCTCTAACTCTGTTCAGATTTTTCAGGTCCACTGCTGAGATTGACATTGAAAATTAGGAGTCCACACTGTTGCCTTTTCTTTAAAAGCCTTCTAACACAGTTCTGATCAGGAGCTCCCATCTGCACTCTGTTTAAGTGACTTCTCGTCCGAATTCCACTGGACAGCTCCATAATGGTTCTAAAGCCTCCTGAACTTGGATGAATTTTTCCAAATATTTCTGCTGAGGTTTGCATATGGAGGCTCTATTGCCCTGACAGACCATGGGGTTTTCTGCCATGTCAGTACTGTACACACTACTCTCTAACCCCGTGCAATAAAATGTCCTAGTTGTGATACTTTAGCAAGCATTTGCTGATACACTTACAGCAATAAATGATTTCTAAAAAATTATCTTACTTGTCTGCCATTTGTCTATCTAGGTCACAAGTGTGATGACTGCAATAATGCATTTTAACAGCAATCTCCCAAAAGAAAGACCAAAAAAACTTGGGGTTTTTTGAAAATTTTATTTCAAGGATGCATTGTTATGATGTCTTAGGAGAAAAGCATTGGGTTTATACCTGTAGCTTGTATAAGCAATAAGATTTTCCAGGGTGTATTACATACCAAAACATAGTTTGATTCACAATAACATAGTTAAATTATTTTGTTGAGGCTTTTTTTGGTGCTTTTTAAATAAAAATAATGGTACGATAATATTAAAGCTCAACCCTCCAGAATTAAAGATAAACATTTTTCTTCCTAGTTCTTTGTGGAGGCCGATGGGCTGACAGGAATGGAGTTAGCCACTCTCCCTTGGAGAGAAGGCTCTTAGGCACCCACCTTTCTGATAATAGAGAAGATTATTTCTCCCATAATGCCTCCCTGCTCTAGGCAAATTGTTTGTATCCTGTTGGCTCTTCCCCCCTTGTTCCTACCTGCACCTTCAGTGAATCGGTCTGATGCTCTACCCCTCCCCTGAGCTGTCCCATACAAACCCTTCTCCCCTGACTCTGTTCGAAGCTTCTCATCCCTGGAGCCCCTCAAGAAGATGAATAAAGCTGCTGTTCAGAGCCCCCACACGAGGCTCCCGTCCCTTCTCTTCAGCGTGGCCAATAGGAATCACAAAAGAGCTCAACCACTTCGCCCAGGAGCGAGGACCTTGCCTGTGCCACCAGGACGTCTTTTAGAGACACTTCTCTGGAAGGTCACCTCCGCCCCGCCATGACAGTTCTTGAGTTATTTCTACTTCCAAAAAAAGCATCAAATTAAACTTTGAAGAAAAACATACGGTTTTTAACATAATTTAGTAAATTTTAAGGCATTATACAGTACAACAATAATCACACTTATGTTTCCTGGTTTGATGTCAATGTTTTTATCAATGTTTGCTGAAGTTAGCTTTTTTTTTCTTTTAAATGTAAATTGTTTTCAGAGCATTCTAGCTGTAGATGTGTTGTGATTGGTGATGTGTCTTTAAGTCTGAGATCACTCACCACACAATATTTGGTGGTTTTAGAGTTCTTGCTTTCCAGCTCAAGCACCGAATGAAGAGTTAGAAGCTGTTTTCTGAGGTTTCCAAGGCTGTTTATTTTTTCTTATCTAAGAAATTCTTTCCCTGACCTACAGAGGTCTGTCCAGCAGGTCAGTCAGAGGCACACTGCCTGCCCTCTGGCCAGGTCTTATCTTTTATACTATAAATTACATATATGATATTTACAATTACTTTCCAATACATGACACTTACATTGCACTGTCCAGCTTCCTCCCAAACCAATCCAGAAGTGCCATCCTAACCCAAAAGATGGATGCCACAAAGAAGAAGAAAGAAAGACATACCACGCCTTAATTCCTCCATCTTGGCTCTGGACCCCTTATTATACAACAATTTTATAATTCACTTTTCTACCTTCTAACAATCTAATTTACACTCTACTTATTTTTTGTGACTTGTAATTCTTCCCGTAATGATGGTAATTTTTCCCAGAGACTGAAATCAAATTCACAGGGGTCTTGGGCACTGTGCCAAGGCCTCTGAGCCCCCTGCCCGGGTCTCGAGGAGTCCAGGGAAGCCAGGGGAATATCCTGGATTCCCACATAGACTGAGAGGTTACACTAAGTGGAAAGCATGTAGCCTCCAATCCCTCTTAGCTCGGCTATTAGTGCTGGAGACTAGACTGAACTTGGTGATTTTATGCAGAAAGACAATCTGACCTGGTTGTTTGGGAACTAAAAATCTTCAGTACTAGAAAACAACAAACAGCAAGCTGAACAGTTTGTAGTGGACTAACGGGAAAGATGGTGCAGGTATGCTAATTCCATGCATGAGTGCAAATGGCCAAAAGCAGGTGTTAGGGCATGGCAGGGGTATTTATAAACTCGGAGGAGGGGAGGAGTTAGGGTGGAGTTTGGGGAGGGTATCCAATATGGAAGGGCAATTAGGAATATTAAAATTATTACAGCAAAAAGGAACCAAAGATAACAAGGGAAACTGTGAACTTTCTGGCAATGATCAACATACTAGAACTGGAGGATTCTGAGGGTGGTTTTTTTACTCATCACTTCTGCAAGGGTTTTCCCACAGCCTTAAGCCATGGCCATCTGCACTTATATTTGAGCTAACCCAAATAAAAGCAAATTTATGTTACATCATAAAAATGTACTTTCATAATAGAGCTTATTGACTGCTTTATTGTGTTAATATGCTCTGGAAGAAAAGAAGTGTTTGTAAGCTAGACCCCAACCCTAAAATTATATTGCATAGTAGTTATGGTCATTTACCTTATAAAATCAACTTGTATAGTCTTAACTATTTTTTTTTTTCTCTTTCTTTTCATTTCATTTGAAACTCCCACACAGGAGAATTTAGAAGACAGAAGCAAGTTACAAGTCAAAGCCATCTGCTTCTACTTGTTGAAAGGAAAGGGAAATATCTAGCTTTTGGACATATTCTGCCAGCATAATTAAAACAGAACAAAATCCTTGTTTATGAGCAACATTTAGTGAAAACTTTCTTCGCTTGCTTTTCTGGAATAGACTCATATTGTGTCTTAACATTACCACATTGAAGAAATGATGTGCAGGATGAATCAAAATTATTCTCTTTACAGAGAGTAAGGAAGTACTGGTTTTTGGTAATAAAAACCAGCTACTGCTTTTTTTTTGTCAGAAGGAGTATGGTGATAATTTAGGCAGTGTCTCTGTTCCAGGCAGCTCTCAGCTCCTGCTATGTTCCTCAGGAGTAGGATCTGCTCACCAGGAACTGGGTGATGGTTTAGTGACAGCCACCAACTCCCCAGGAGTTCTTAGCTTCCCACTTTGTAAAGCAGACTGGGACAGTTGCTTAACATCATCTGCATCCTGCCCCTGAGAACATCATATTTCAGAGTCTACCTGTTTTCATCAGTCTTTGCTCATTCATTTTGAAGGCTGTTTATTTAAATGTGTAATGGCCCCTTTCTGAGGTTCCAGGCCCTAGTGCAAAGCATGACATTCATGTAGGTGCTGGTGCAGCTTTCCTGCAGATGGTATGGCACTGGCTGAGAGAGCTCAACAGGGCAAGCCAGTCTCCAGTGAATATTGCATTGCCTGTGGCACAAACACAGTGCACTTAAAAATATGTCAGAGGGAGCTGCAAAAATATATTGATTTATTTTGAAGACTAAATGTGCTTCCCAAACGTGAATACTGTCAATGTGCAGCATTAATGGAAACTGGCTAGCAGCAAGCTGTGGATGTAGCTGGCTCCACAAACTTGCCCTGCGTCAGATAACCAAATATGATGTTGGTATATACAGATAAAACCATGATGGATCACATTGTGTCAGAAAAGAAACTTGAGAAGAATCTCATAATTATCCTGTAAAAGGAGGATTTATCTACCAACACTGCTGATGTTACAAAAGACAACTTCCAAGGTATCCTGACATCCTCTCTGATTGCCATGTATGAAAGGAAAAAATAATAAAATCTTAAGCCATTTAACTTTTTTTCTTTTTGAGAAGGATATTATTAAGATTCATTAGAATGAATCCTCAAGACATGCCCCTTATCGTTATCAAGTTTTAAAGCATCTTCCAACAGAAAGCAGGCAGGAAGAGCCTCCTGGACTTTAGAGCTTGTCAATCAAGTGTAGTATACCATTGTGCTACTAGTGACAGAATTTAGCTTTCTGCAAACTCTTAAGTTTGTAGAACTTTATCATGGATGTCTTCCTCATCAGCTCATTGATCAACAGCTGATTCTGCTGAAATCATCAGTAACGGTTTATTCTTTAACACTTCATAAGCATGTGGCAGCAGTTTACTCAATTACTAGGTTTGAAACTGATTTTCGACACTAAGCAACTCCTGATAATTCACAGGAATACCTATAATTTTGGTTTTGTGAGCTGTCACTGTATCTCACTTTTATGGTCCACATCACCATGCTGAATAAGTTAAAATGGACTGAGAAAACACCAATAACAAAAAGTTTTCTTTTCAGCAAGCATTCAGCCCCCAGCCATAACATGTTCAAACATTTGCAGGGGAGAAAGTGAGCAGGATCTTTTAAATTGAAAGACAGGGTCATCTCTCTGAAGTGAACTGATTCCACAAGAAATTTCAGTGGGAGCCAGTAGAGATGACCAATGCTGTCTGCCTGGTTTGCAGGGCTGGTCTGTCCCCCAGGTAGCCAGTACAGCCTGCTGAGCTGCTTCAGTGTCCTGTTCCTTGACTGAACTGCCTGTCTGACAGACAGGGTGCCCATACCCCTGCATGCCCTCAACTGCCCCAGGTCACAGCTGCATGAGAAATGCAGCTTTACAGACCTCAGGATTGAAAATACACTGAAGAGCATGACTGGTGCAAGAGGTGTACAATTGAGGATCCATGAAATGTTACAGGTGTCAGAAAAATGGAAAGGTCAAAGATAGCTGCCCGCTGCCAGGATGCAGAGAGAGGAAGCCCAGGCACTTTGGCAGCATCTGATTGAGCCATCATCACCAATCACTGTGTCCAAACTCAGGGGTGCAGGGAGTAATCTACCACAATGGAAGGAGATCTCACTTGGAATGGAAGATTTTCTGATTTGCCTTCTGAAGAATTGCCTCCTGAAAACAAGCACTGACTCCTCACATGTCGTGGGGGCATGGACATAGCACTGGGGAAAGTATCCGACCAAGGCACATACTCTTAAAGGTAGTCACTAAGGTCAAATTCAATGGACTTCACTATACAGATCCTACCATCAAATGCCTTTATTTCTGTCAAAAAACACCTAAAGAATTTGATTTCTAACTTCAAGGTCAGGCATGCATTTAGGCCCTTAGTGAATTCTTCTCTCCCTCAGCTGTTTCCAGTGTATTGCAATATTAATTTCCACACAACATAACTGCTATAAACCTTTTTACTCACTTGTTTTCTACTGCCTCAGGATTTGAAAACTTGCCAATTTAACACACTGCCTTCCAGGCTGCAAACAGTATCTTTACTCCATTTCCTGGAGAACCCATTTTTCTCTAGATTTGAGCTTTGCATAAACTTATACTTGCAATTTAATTACTTCTAATATTTGATATTTTAACACATATATGAAAAGCCAGCGATACTGTTGAATCAGCTCATTCAATTCTAAATACCTTGCCCGGGATTTATTCTTGTCCTAGGTATACTTTCTATGTCCCATTTCAATCAGGGACAAAGTCTGATTTGATGTCATAGCTGTCTCTTTATCCTCAGCTTAATCCTGACAAATTAGGAGGCTTTCCATTCCATTTCTCTCAATTTTATTTTTAAACAGACTCTATAAACTGTGCTCTATGGCAACTTAATATTGCAGGCATTTCAGAAGTGTTTATGGGGTGCAATAACTTGTCAGACCTTTAGAGCAATACAGACCATTTCAGACAATGCAGAGCTTCCTGATTCCTTACTTAAAATTTTTTTCCCCACAAATTATTCTGAAACTTGATGCATTTAATACTAAGAAACAGACATTTTTAAAAAATGAAAGTAAAACTAAAAATTTATGCCCTCAACTATGCAAATTGCCCACATGCCTGTTTACTAACACTTGGTTCAGCTCACATCTCAATGAGCTGAGACAGTATTTATGACAGTGCTCATTAAAAAGCCAGAATTAATGCAAATTTAAAGATTGAATGCCCTGTGCTCATTTCAGCCTAAGAACTCTTTTATGAGGCATACAGACTCTCCTTTAGAAATTCACCAGCAAGGCTAGTCACACAAAGAACATTATTCACTAATGGCTTCTGTATCCAGATTATTATATCCCAAGTTGTTTCAAAACATTACCGTTCTTACAATTCAGAAAATAAAAATAAGTATATGTGGGTGTAGCAAAGAGGAATCAGACTGCAAACAAAAGCAAGCACCTCCCAAAACAAAACCATCTCCTGTTATTTCCACTATATTTTTCACTTCCCTTTCTGAGAAAGAACCAAGGTATTTAGAAGAGAGACCCAAACAGCTGAACAAAAAACCCCAAAAAACCTGCTTCAGCATGTATGGTTATATGTGTGTTCAGTATTCAGTTGTGATGGAGAAAAGCAACTTTAAAGTCTTAACAGGCACACACACCCACAGGTGTTGAAAACAACAGTCTGCCAAATTTCAAGCAAATAAGCCCAATACTCAGTAGATTTGTGCTGTGTTGAACAATAACTGTGTTGTCAGAAAACTTTCTGCCTTCTACCCTAACTCCACCACACTTCCTCCAAGAAGACTAACCTTTCCACAGGCAACAAGAATTCCCACAGATTAACCCACTTACAGCTACAAGAGTTTCAATTTACTACAGCAGCTGCAGAAAATTGATTTCTGAACGGAGAGTGGCCTATTGAAGAATTCCCAAAAAGAGCACAATCAGCACAGAGGAAGCCCCAGAGAGAAACAAGCCCTATTCAGGAAGGCTGGTTCATATACTGGGTTGTCTATGAACCTAAACACATGGATGGAAAAAAATAATGTGCACCAACTCAAGATCTGTGTTTTCATGAAAAAGACATAGCAAGTCATGCTGCTATGAATTAATCACCTCCTCTCTCTCCTGTCCTGTCCTGTCCTGTCCTGTCCTGTCCTGTCCTGTCCTGTCCTCTCCTCTCCTCTCCTCTCCTCTCCTCTCCTCTCCTCTCCTCTCCTCTCCTCTCCTCTTTCCTGAAACTTCCCTGAAACTTCCCTTCCCTGAAACTTCCCTTCTCTCCTCGCCTAAAAATTGCCTGCCAACTGGTTACAATAATGCATTGAAAATATAATTGTGTACAGGATTCTTGTTGTTGGGCTGCCCTAACAGAATGTAATATATCACATGAGAGAGAGCCTCCAGCATTTTTTCCACAACCAGATGACTTGCAGTAGCTCTGGTGGGGAAAAAGAGCCCTCAACAATATGTAATCTGTAACTGAATAGTCTGACTCTTGGATTCAGTGTCTCATGATCAGCATTTAGCCATATCAGGATCGTTGCAACAAGTTTCCAGTTGCAAATATTCACAAAGTCAGCTTCCATGACTAGAAAATCCTGACAAGTACCTCTGTCAGAAGGGACAAGCTCACTAAGAAACAGCTGCAAAACGAAGAAATCAAGAAGGATAGAGAAGTCTGGTCAAAAGCTGCTTCCTACAGCACATGTTCATACAGACTCCACCTCAGCTCAAACTTGAACTACATCTATTCTTCAGCAGAAATCTGCCTGGAATGTCTTTTTGTTTGGAAAGGAGAGGAGGGGGCAATGCTCCCACAAATCCCAAATCCTGCAAGCTAAATCTTTTACAGATTTAGATTCATGGACTTAGAGATAAGGATTACATAAAGAAATTAATTTCTCTTTACCATTGTTCTTCTGTCCTCCTTTCAGACAAAATTTGAGTTACAACTCTGAGTTTGCAGTGCCACCAGGTCACTGAGAAATTAATTGAACCACATTAATTGAATGGCACATGTCATGTTCCCACCTACGAATCCAAGAACCTGAATAGGGGTGTAGCAGTGTTCTGAGTCCAAACCAATATCATGGAAATAAGAGCTGGAGCAGAGAAAGCCTTTCAATCCAAGCAGGATCTCACAGACACAGAAGTCTTTCCTGCATTCAGTAATGCATTTCTCCAGAATGCAAATAATCAGGTACACAAATAAACAGATTATGGCCGTGCAGGTAAGGCCCCAGCAGAACTGTCAATCCACTGAAATGTGTATGCTTCTTTGTCCACAGTGTAATAAAGGAAATTTTTAAAAAGTAATTATATAAAAAATTATATTGATAATTCTAAAGACTTTTCATGAAGGAAGATATATAGGATGAAGTGCTGTCGTTAAAAAAAAAATGTGTAATCCATTAAAAATACTAGGTGCTAAATTTTAAAATTTATCTTGTGCAACAAAGAGATGATACACTTTATCAAACACCTGTCACTTGTTACAGCAGGTAACTGCTACTCTAATTTTTCAAATCTAGAGGCATCTTCTAACCAGTAAAACCAAGAAAATAGTTGACAGAAGCATTGCATTTGTTGTGCTGGATGGCTGTCTGATGGCTGACTAGTCCCCCAAAAATTTCAGTGAGTTACTCAATTTACATATGAATAGATCCTTGAAACATATTCAGCGGTCTGATCTGCTTCAAAATCTCTTTGAACTAATCAGTGGGACTTGGGTAGGGAACTTTGTGGCAGATCTTCCTGATCTTCCAGTGATAGACAGCAGAGATGCAGAGTGTCCACACAGGTTCTGCTATTATGGTTATTCATTCACCATTCACACACCAAATAAGATAATGAAAGGAGAAACTTCTCCCCTACCCAGAGATATTGATGGTATATTGCTACTCACAACTCACATCACTTCTTTCTTTTTCAAATCCTGATGTGACCAGCTAATTTTACTCTTGGGAAATTCAAAAATATCTCTTTACCTCCTTTTTTTTTTTTTTTTTTCCTTTCTTTGGGGATTTTGTTTTGTTTTTTTTTTTTTTGGTTTTTTTTTTTTTGTTTTTGTTTTTGTTTTTGTTATAGGCCTTGCCTTCTGTAGTAGGTGCATTGGAAGGAAAAAAAAAAAAACTAGGCTGGAAGATAAAAACATGTACCCTGCTAAATCCCTATGAGATCCTTTTCATGGACCGCATCTATGCTTTGCTGAAGGGGAGTGGCAGCTGTAATTTTCCCAAACTGTGCCTGTTGAACTGCCAGAATCAAGCAAGACTCTGTTTTCAGCAACTTTACAGGCCAAAACCAAATAAAATGAAAATACAGTTTCATATTTCTGGACACTTTTGGGATAAGAAGAATGAAGCAAAGGAAGAGAAAGGCTAAGAATTTCCTAATAGAATCTTCCAATATGTTCTAGTGATTTGGGACAGTAGTTGTATGGAAAGCCAGCAAAAAACTTCAATCAATTAGTTAGTTTTAAAAGCTAATCATTACTTACTGGATAAAAAGTAATTTCTCTAAAATCAAAAAAATGTAATTTCTCTAAAATTACTTGTGAAATACAGTAATTACAAGTGCAATTATAAGTGGGCACAATCTGCAGAACTCTTATTTGTTTCCAGGCTACTGCTGTGCAGTTTATAAGAGCAAACCCCCACAGTTACTGCATGTTACTGCAAATGCCAGTTTTCCCAGCAAAAGGTAGTATTCTACCACAGTTATACCAGTGTCCTACATCTTTTTAGAGGTAAGATACTGATGTATCAACTTGGTCTGGTATGTTAAGAAGTTTCGCTGACTACATAGTAGTTTTTGCTGATATTTGAGCTCATTACTATTGGAATAAATATTTTTAAATTGTGCTGAGATTTCTTTATGTTCTGATGCAAACTTGACTTCTTTCTTATCTTTAAGCACCTGTTTAAAGTGTTGTTGAAGTTAAGTTTTCTTCAGGGCTGCAGGAAAGGGACTTGGAGGTTCTTGTTGATGGCAAGTTGAACATGAGTGAGCAGTGCCCTGGCAGCCAGGAGGGCCAGCCCTGTCCTGGGGTGCATCAGGCATCAGGCATCACAGCCAGGCAAGGGAGGGAATTGTCCTGTTCTGCACTGGGGTAGCCTCACTTCCAGTGCTCGGAGCAGTTTTGGGTGCCACAGCACAAAAAAGATATTAAGCTACTGGTAAGCATCAGAAGGAGGGCTTTGAGGATGGTGAAGTGTATGGAGGGGAAGCTGTATGATGAGTGGCTGAGATCACTTGTTCTATTCAGCCTGAGGCTGAAGGGAGACCTCACTGAGGTCTTCAACATTCACACAGGGTGAAACAGAGGAACAGGCACCTATCCCTTCACTCTTGTGATCAGTGATAGGACTTGAAGGAATGGAATGAAGCTGTGTGAAAGGATGTTTATGTTGGATGCCAGCAAAAGTTTTTTACACCCCCAGGGGTGTGATTGTGTACTGGAACATGTTCCCCAGGGAACAAGCCTGACAGAGTTCATGAAACATTTGGACAATACTCTCGGACACATGGTGGGATTCTTGGGACGTCCTATTGCATCGGATTGATGTGGCCAGAAATGTGCATTCTATCACCATCTGTTGAAACCGGGTGGGGCAGTAATTCCTTATCTCTGTGGCACACAGTATCTGCTAATGGGCCATCTTTAAGACAAGATGGGGCAATCACCTTTATCTTTTCCACAACTCATCCTTCCTCCAGGAAGATATCATCTGCTGATGGGCCATTAAGTCCCACTGTGTGACTGATAAAATTACATCATCCCATTGGGAGATGTTCCAGCCAGGGGGAGGAACCAAACCTTTCCTACCTAGATAAAAATGGAGATTTTGGACCGCAAGATACTGTCTGTCCACTGGTTTCCAGAGGAAAACCAGACTGTTTCCACATCATCTCTGGACCTTCAGAGGAAAACTGCACCCTTCTACAGGAGCACTGCTTCAGGTGAACCACATCTGCCACTGCAGGGGGACTGTAGCCACCATTTCATGGGACTGCTACCAACACCCTGACTGATAGGGTGTCAGGTTGTATTCTGACTCTGTCAGTGTCCTGGGTTGATGTTAGGACTAGCTCCTCTCCCTGCCCCCCCGCCATGGAGCTGCCAGCTGCAGTGGCAGCCCCTCTCACGAGCTGCTCGGCTGCTGCTGGCTTGCTCGCCCAGCTGCTGCTGCTTGCCCCCGGCTTGCTTTGGTGGCCTGTACGGGGAAAGACCGTATTGATTTGTCCAAGTTTAGGACAAATTTGGGGAAGGACCTCCAAAGGAGCCCCCCCCAGAGAGTATACCCACCCCACAATTCCTTCCTTCACCGGACTCGAAAAGAATTCTCATCAGGGGAAAGTGGAAAAAACTTATTTATTAGCAAACACAAGAGAAAAACACTACCCAGCACAGACCCAAACAAAAAGTTTTCACCAAAAGAGAGAGACGAACTCGAACAATCTTTCCCTGGGAAGGGCAGCAGAGCTTCTTTGGCAGGCTTCCAGAGGCAGTCTCTGAGATTCAGATCCATCTCCTCTGGAGCCGGTGCAGTTCTTCGGGATGAGGAGAAGAAGGGAGAGAGAAAGAGGGGCAGCCGGGGTAGCCAGCAGGGTAGCAAGCCGGGGGCAGCAAGAAGCAGCCGGGTGAGCAAGCCAACAGCAGCCGAGCAGCTTGGGGGAGGGGCTGCCACCGCAGCTGGCAGCTCCATGGCGGGGGGCAGGGAGAGGAGCTGTCATAACATCAACCCAGGACATTCCATCCCTTATCCCATATCGTGATCATTGACACACGATTGGGATATACACTCACTAAACACAATATAAAAACTTCCTCTGACTTGCTCAAACCTTCAACACTTACACATTTCCTTCTGTCTCATATCCATAAGATCCAGCATACAGACAGTGGTGGTAACACTCAACAATGATATTTGTATATAATTCACCCTATAATCAGATCTCCCTGAGGTACACAGCGGGTTGTTCCATCTTTCTGCATTATCCACCAAGTCCATCCTGGTCCTTGAGCAAAGGCAATCCTACGAATGGGTTTGCCTGTACTCAAGGTAATCCATACTGTCTTCCCTAGCAAACCTCTGACATGGGCCACTGGGACTTTGTCTCCATCTGCTACATTAAGGCACTCAGACTGGGCGGGACCTGCTCAGTTGGTGGAACCTCGAGTGTTGACTAACCAAGTGGCCTTTGCCAAATGCTGCTCCCAGTTCGTGAGAGATCCCCCACCCAATGCCTTTAAGGTGGTCTTCAACAATCCATTGTACCTCTCCACTTTACCTGCAGCTGGTGCATGGTAGGGGATGTGGTACACTCACTCAATACCGTGTTCCCTAGCCCAGGTGTTAATGAGGTTATTCTTAAAATGAGTCCCATTGTCTGACTCGATCCTCTCAGGGGTACCATGCCTCCAAAGGACCTGCTTTTCCAGGCCCAGGATAGTGTTGCGGGCAGTAGCATGGGACGCAGGGTAGGTCTCCAACCAGCCGGTGGTGGCTTCCACCATGGTCAGCACGTAGCGCTTGCCTTGGCAGGTCTGAGGCAGTGTGATGTAGTCAATCTGCCAGGCCTCCCCGTACTTGTATTTGGACCACCGCCCACCATACCAGAGGGGCTTCACCCGCTTGGCCTGCTTAATGGCAGCACAAGTGTCACAGTCATGGATAACTTGGGTAATGCTGTCCATGGTAAGATCCACCCCTCGGTCTCCTGCCCACTTATAGGTGGCATCCCTACCCTGATGGCCTGAGGCATCATGGGCCCATTGAGCCAGGAACAACTCTCCCTTATGCTCCCAATCCAAATCTATTTCCAATCTTCCTATCTTTGCAGCCTTTACAGGTAGTTTTTCTAACCGAGTAGCGATGTCTTTCCACTCTTCAGCAGCCCAGATTGGTCTTCCTTTACGCTGCCAATTTGCCTCTTTCCATCTCTTCAGCCATCCCTACAGAGCATTGGATACCATCCAGGAATCAGTGTACAAATAGAGCTTTGGCCACCTTTCTCTTTCCGCAATGTTTAGGGCCAGTTGGACGGCTTTGAGTTCAGCGAATTGACTAGATCCCCCTTCTCCTTTGGTAGCCTCTGCAACCTGTCGTGTAGGGCTCCATATGGCTGCTTTCCATCTCCGATTCGTCCCTACGACGCGACAGGAACCGTCGGTGAACAGAGCATAGCGTGTTTCCTCTGCTGGCAGCTGGTTGTAGGGCGGGGCTTCTTCAGCCCGGGTCACTGGTTCTTGTTCCTCGTCTGTCACACCAAAACTTTCACCTTCTGACAAGTTAGTAATTATTTCTAAAATTCCAGGGCGATTCAGTTTTCCAATTCGGGCACGCTATGTAATGAGAGCAACTATTTGCTCCATGTAGCACTGGTGGCATGGTGAGTGGAGGGAATCTTTCCTCTAAACATCCACCTCAACACTGGCAGTTGGGGTGCCAGGAGGAGTTGTGCTTCTGTACCAATCACCTCTGAAGCAGCTTGGACTCCTTCATAGGCGGCCAAGATTTCCTTCTCCGTTGGAGTGTAGTTAGCTTCAGACCCTCTGTAGCTCCGACTCCAGAATCCCAGTGGTCGGCCTCGGGTCTCACCAGGCACCTTCTGCCACAGACTCCAAGACAAACCATGGTTTCCAGCTGCAGAGTATAGCACGTTCTTCACATCTGGTTCTGTTCTGACTGGGCCAAGGGCCACGGCATGAGCGATTTCCTGCTTTATCTGGGCAAAAGCTTGTTGCTGCTCAGGGCCCCAGTGGAAGTTGTTCTTCTTGCGGGTAACCAGGTAAAGAGGGCTCACAATTTGACTGTATTCAGGAATGTGCATCCTCCAGAAACCTAAGAAAGCTTGTGTCTCCTTCTTGTTGGTTGGTGGGGACATAGCTGTGATTTTGTTGATAACATCAGTAGGAATCTGGCGCCATCCATCTTCCACTTCACTCCTAAGAACTGAATATCCTGAGCAGGTCCCTTAACTTTATTCTTCTTGATAGCGAAGCCAGCTTTCAGGAGGATTTGAATAATTTTCTTTCCTTTCTCAAACACCTCTGCTGCTGTGTTTCCCCATACAATGATGTCATCAATATATTGTAAATGTTCTGGAGCTTCACCTTTTTCTAGTGTCGTCTGGTTCAGTCCATGACAGATGGTAGGACTGTGCTTCCACCCCTGGGGCAGTCGGTTCCAAGTGTATTGCACACCCCTCCATGTAAAGGCAAACTAAGGCCTGCATTCTGCTGCCAGAGGAATGGAGAAAAATGCATTGGTGATATCCATAGTGGCGTACCACTTTGCTGCCTTGGACTCCAACTCATACTGCAACTCCAACATGTCCGGCACGGCAGCGCTCAGCGGTGGGGTCACTTCATTCAATGCCCGGTAGTCCACAGTTAGTCTCCATTCTCCATCAGACTTGCGCACAGGCCAGATGGGGCTATTGAAGGGTGAATGAGTTTTACTGACCACCCCTTGGGTCTCTAGCTCCCGAATCATCTTACAGATGGGAACCACAGCATCTCGAGTTGTTCTGTATTGCCGGCGATGTACTACTGAGGTGGCAATCGGTACCCTCTGCTCCTCTGCCCTCAGGAGTCCCACGGCAATTGGATTCTCACACAATCCAGGCAGGGTGTTCAACTGCCGGATTCTTTCTGCCATCACAGCTGCTATCTCAAATGCCCACTTGAATCCCTTTGAGTCCTTAAAATACCTGCTTCGAAGGAAATCTATTCCTAAAATACATGGGGCCTCTGGGCCAGTCAGTGTAGCGCGCGTGCGGCCCCAGACATCTAAGGGCATCACAGACCTGTTACTGCTCAATCTCGGGTGGCTGAACACCACTTGTCCCTCTAAGAAGTTGGACGCCAACAGTTACCCGCGCCTGCTGGCGGAGAGTAGGCACCAGCTGAGCCAGTCAGTGTAGCAAGCCAGGGGCAGCAAGAAGCAAGCCGGGGGCAAGCAGCAGCAGCCGGGCGAGCAAGCCAGCAGCAGCCGAGCAGCTCGGGGGAGGGGCCACCACTGCAGCTGGCAGCTCCATGGCGGGGGGCAGGGAGGGGAGCTAGTCATAACATCAACCCAGGATAGTCAGTGTTTTTGAGATTGTTCTTTGTAATACTGTATTTCTATTTTAATTTTCCTAGTAAAGAACTGTTATTCCTAATTCCCATATTTTTGCATGAGAGCCCCTTAATTTCAAAATTATAATAATAATTTGGAGGAAGGGGGTTTGCATTCTCTATTTCAAAGAGAAGCTTCTGCCTTTATTGGCAGACACCTGTCTTTCAAACCAGGACACCTATGCAGGGCCAGAAGTGGGATTTGATGACTGTGATGGGCCCCTTCCAATTCAGCATATTCTATGATTCTGTGAAAGTATGCAATTATATGTCTAAGTGTGCTCTCAGGGTAGGAAGAGACCAATGAATGTAGATCACAGAGATTACTTTCTGGAAACTTAACTAGTAGAGTTGTTTCATCATGGAATCATATATCAATTAAGGTTGGTGTCATGGTGTGACTGGGGTTTACCAATTTTAATATATTTCATTTCTCTTGGGGATCGAATTTAGGAGTAAAGACAAAGCAGGCTTAAAACTTAAAAGGGTTACAAGAAAAAATTCATTAACAACACAAAACAATTCAGAACGAGACTTCCAGACTACTCCCTCCTCCCCCTTTCCTCATACCAGCAACATACAGAGAACACTTCAGTCATCTACTTAAATAATCATTTCAGGTCACTCTAGAGAGAAAAGTCCTGTCTTTTAGTTTAGGCTTAGAGGGTGTCTCACTCTCATAACTTGCATCCACCCAGAAACTACAAATTATGATTTTCTTCCTCCCATTCTCACAGTCCTTCCAGAGCTGTATATGGGTTGCTGAAACATTTGGGGTGTCATTTTAAAGGCAGGCTGCTGAGAACACAAAAAGTCTCTTTGTCTCACTCTTCACCAAATATCTCTGTCCAAAATTCCAGTCCCAAAGACAGAGAGCTCCATTTCTCGAGGCAAAAAAAGTCTTCATCTCAGGCACTTAACCTCCCCAAGTATATTTTACAGTTTAAAGGAATTTAAGTAAAGTCACAATCCTCTAAACCCCACAAAAAAAGGTGTTAAGCTACTTATCAGTGGTGACTTTTCCGATCTCTCCTTCTATGAGAACTTGGTCTTCATTCTGCTGACTTCTGTAATTCTTCTTGCTTCATGCCTTTCATTCCGGGGAGCTCAGGAAATCCGAAGTCTCATTCAGGCACTAAAAGTTAAACTTGTATCCAAACGGTAAGGAGCCAGGTTGAAGCCATGCTGGGAAAAACAGCACAGTTGGAAAACACCTCTAAGATAATCAGTACCAACTCTTAAATCAGCACCACTGCAATGACCACTAAACCATGTCCATACAAACCATGTCCACACAAACCATGTCCACGTGTTTCTTGAACACTTCCATAGGTGGTGTGCTGGCGACATGTGGAGCAGGGAGGGGGAGGGGGAGGGGAGCCCAGCCCCCAGGGGAGCCTCTGGAAGACCACGAGGGCCTGAAACAGGAAACAGTCCCCTCTCTGGGAGCCTCCCCTGAGGCTGCGGGGACCAATCAGAGACCCGGGTTGGTGACTGACAGCCCAGGAAACCAATTGGAAGGTTCTTTTGCTTTCACAAATCACAGGGAAGAAGGTTAGCTCTGGTCTTTTGCCTTCCGGTCAGGGAGGTGAGCAGGTTTGGGGGCTCTGGCCCTGGCCCTGCGCGGTCCAAGCCCCGGCAGTGGGGGGGCTTGGCCCAGGAAGGCACCGGGGTGGACCCGCCCAGCCCCAGCTCCGGCCCCGGCAGGCCCTGGTCCCGGGTGGCCCCAAGGTAGACCTGGCCCAGCCCGGCCCAGCCCGGCCCCAGCCCCTGGCGGGGGCAGCCCCAAGTGGCCCAGCTCAGCAGAGCCCAGCCCGGCCCGGCCCTGGCCGGGCTCGGTGGGGCTGTGGCTCGGCTCCCTGGTTCCTGCTCGGTTTTTCCCTCTCCATGCAGCATGGCCGAGTGGGGGATGGGAGAGCTACCGAGGCTCTCCTTTCCCCTGTTCTGAGAAGAGAGGCTCCAGCCAAGCACGCGGCAGAAGGAGGTCCAGCTATCTCCACGTGGTCCCCTGGTGGCCACGTGTTTTTCCCAGCATGGCTTCAGCCTGGCTCCTTACTTTCTGGATACAAGTTTAACTCTCAGTGCCTGCATGAGACTCTAGATTTTTTCCTGAGCTCCCCGAAATGAAAGGAATAAAGCAAGAAGAATTACAGAAGTCAGCAGAATGAAGACAAAATTTCCTGATGGAGAGATGGAGAGATGCCACTGATAAGTAGCTGAAAACCTTTTTTTGTGGGCTCTAGGGGATTGTGACTTCACCAAAATTCCTTTAAACTGTAGAATATACTTGGGGAGGTTAGGTGCTTGAAATGAAGACTTTTTTTGCCTCAGGAAATGAAGCTCTCTGGTTTTGGGACTGGAATATTGAACAGAGACATTTGGTGAAGAATGAGATAAAGAGACTTTTGTGTTCTCAGCAGCCTGACTTTAAAATGGTACCCCATGTGTTCATCGACGCATAACACAGCTCTGGAAGGACTGTGAGAATGGGAGGAAGAAAAAAACATAATTTGTAGTTTCCAGGCGGATGCAAGTTATGAGAGTGAGACACCCTCTAAGCCTAAACTAAAAGAAGGGACTTTTCTGTAGAGTAAACTGAAATGATTATTTAAGTAGATAACTGACTGAAGTGTTCTCTGTAAGCTGCTGTTATGAGGAAAGGGGGAGGAGGGAACAATCTAGAAATCTTATTCTGAATTGTTTTGTGTTATTAATAAATTTCTTCTTATGCCCTTTTAAGTTTTAAGCCTGCTTTGTCTTTACTCCTAAATCCTATCCCCAAGAGAAATTAAATATATTGAAAGTGGCAAACCCCAGTCACACCGTGACAGGTGGTGACACCATCACTTCTTTGGCAACCTGTGACAGTGCATGAGAATCATTTCAGTGAAGACTTTTTTTATAAGATCCATTCCAAACATTCCCTGGCACAATCTGAGGCCATTTCCACTTGTTCCGACACTTGCTACCTGCTACACCCACCTTCTGACACTTGCTCTATAACCTCTTTTCATGTAGTTGTAGAGAGCTAAAAGGTCTGCCTGAACCTCCTTTTCTTACAGTTTTTTAGGCATTTTCGAAATACACTGAACATTCTGTTCTCCAACCACCAATACTGATGCTAGTTTACTATGAATGGTGTGTGATGATTTGTCTTCTCTAGTCTCTGTCACTAATAAATTTAAAGAAGCCCAAACTACTGAAACTAACAAAAGCAAAAAACTCACATAAAAAAATGCACAGCAATGTCTATCAACCAAAAATTTAATTTTTCTTTCTACAAGATATGTAAAATAATACTGCGTCAAATAGTTAAAGCAGGGTTGTCTAATTTGTCGTTTTTAAAGTTAGCATATGGTACAGAGGATCCCGAGGCCCTCCCCTGATGAAAAGTTTATCCTCTCAGTCTGTTGAGCTAGCAGGTTCCTCTCAAAGCATTCAAGCCCTGTTTACATTCCCGTTACCAAGCGCACAGCTCGCGTTTACACAGACAAGGCTCTCCCCAAGCGATTGCTCTCCGAGGGGCGCAGCGGCAAGCACCTTCCTTCAGGGGCGGGCAGACGCTCCCGCAGGGCGCGAAGGAGCCTTCCCCTCCTGCCGGTACGCCGCGCCCCTTCCCGGGAGCGGGATGGAGCCGGCTGGAGATGCTCCGCGCCCCTTCCCGGGAGCGGGCTGGAGCAGGATGGAGCCGCTCCGCGCCCCTTCCCGGGAGCAGGATGGAGCAGCTCCGCTCTCCGTGCCCTTCTCGGGAGCAGGATGGAGCCGCTCCGCTCCCTTCCCGGGAGCAGGATGGAGCCGCTCCGCTCTCCGTGCCCCTTCCCGGGAGCAGGATGGAGCCGCTCCGCGCCCCTTCTCGGGAGCAGGATGGAGCCGCTCCGCTCTCCGTGCCCCTTCCCGGGAGCGGGCTGGAGCCGCTCCGCGCCCCTTCCCGGGAGCAGGATGGAGCCGCTCCGCTCTCCGTGCCCCTTCCCGGGAGCAGGATGGAGCCGCACCGTGCCCCTTCCCGGGAGAGGGCTGGAGCCGCTCCGCTCTCCGCGCCCCTTCCCGGGAGAGGGCTGGAGCCGCTGCCGCGAGGGGTCACCAGAGGAGCCCGCATCGCGACGGCGCCCGCGGAGCGCAACAAACCCAACAGCCCTTCCCCCACATCCGAGAGGAACATGACATTATCCAAGGAAAAAAAAAAAAAAAAATTTGTCCAAACCGGCGTCTTCGCGCTTGACACGTTTTTGCTCGTTGCTGGCTCTCCGCTAGGTGACAGCAGTGAAATCGGACTAAAAAGCCCGTAGTGAAGTTGTGGAGAAGACGGCTTTATCCTTTCGGCTAAGCCCTCACAAAGTAACGCAGTTGAGAAACTCGCATTATTGGCTGTTTTCCTGGAAATTACAGAGCTCTTTGCTTTTAGGCTTCCAGCCTGCAGGCCTCAATAATTTACAAATGTATGTCTCTGCATTATACGCAATGCACTTAAAGCAAATGCACTTGGGCTGGAAAAAAGTCAAGTATTGTTGGTTTAATGTGAGTAGTTACTTCATAATGTCAGCTATTAGTCTTGTAAAATACTTTCAAGCTCTTACTTTGGTAAACTGAATGGGCCTGATCTTTCAGACAAGAACCCCCATCCACACTGAAACTGCAGCAAGGCAGGAGACTGAGTTCCCTTGCCCAGTTTTGTAACAGGGATACTAATTTGATGCACGTGCATTTAAATGCTGCTGCTCTTTTGCTGATATCTGCACACCAAATTAATGCAGTAAGCTTTTTTAGCTTGATTTTTCTTTAGGTTGAGTCTTCAAACTAGTTATAGTACAAGCTAGGGTAGGATCCAAGAAGTTACAGCACACACAAGAATCAATCATGGACTAGATGAGAAGGAAGGAAAGAAATACACTTTCTGAAGACAAATTCATGAATTAAAGCATTGCAAACCTGCTGCAAGTAGGACACATTCTAGAACTCAGAGGGGACAGTACAAACCTTCTACCTTAGCTCTATTCCTGACTAATCCAAAGCACTTTTTTGTGGGACAAGAAGCAGAACTGATATAAACTGAACTTTTCAGCTTCTATGCCTCTGTGAGATTCTCTTTCAAAAGGGAAATCCCTATCTCAATAGTATTTATAGTTCAATACAGAGGTATAAAGGGTTTGCAGCACCCAGAGTATCTTTTCAGAAAGGAAATAATTACTTGAGGTTCTTGTCTCCCTGTTCACTCACTTGTTATTTTGTCATTTTATCTCATGTTTTGACTCTCCTGAATTAATCTGAGGTATATTAACTGCCTGTATGATCTAAATATTTAATTTTGTTCCTTTGATTTACAAAGAACCTTTTTCCCGGGTTGTATAACTCTAATATTTTTAAGGTATATTAATTCCACTTTATACCTAATACTCCAAATGTGTTGTTGTCACTCCATCTTTTGGGATGACAGAAATGCTGTATGTTGGAAGAAGATGACCTTGTGGTGGAAGAACTTTGTCACAGGTCTCAGGGAATTTTTTTGATGGAAACTCAGTGATCTATTTTCTGTTTTTCTTCTCTGAAAAAGTGTAAGAAAATATTTATGCATTTAGGCTGGCTTTTACTACATGTTGCATCATTGCAGCATTGCATTCAGTCACTAAGTAATGTGTTAATTTTTGTTTTACCATTCTTTGTGACATCTTGAATGATGCTTTATAATGCTTTTCTAAATTCTAAAAATAGTATCATAAAAAGACAAAGAGGATGGTAGGTGTTTATTACAACAAATAGTCAGCTGGTATTCTTACACACTATATGTAAGGTACCACACATACTGACTTAAATCATTAGTCCAAAGAAGGCACTAAAAATATAGAGTATCGTTTTCTTTTTAAATTATATCTGTAAGGAGACATTCAGCCATGCTCAGAATATCTGTTTCTTTTCAGGGTCAATTCATTGTGTTATACAGGAATGCTTTGAATAAGTGATGTCAAATAAATTGTGTTTGTGACCAAAAAATGGAATTAAAATAAAACCAGAGAAGGGAATAGTTTAATAAAAATATTTATTGAAAAAATTCATCATCATTTGGCTATACTAAGTAAGTAAAAGACTAAGTGTAATTACAGTAATTAGGATGCAAATGGCTAGTACCATGAGCAGAAGGATTCGGCAATATTTTGAATGCTTTTTTTCTCTCTCCTTCTTTTTTAACAAGGTATCATACCCAGGAGTATAAATATCTCCCATCCAGAACTGTAGATCATTAGGATTTTCCTAGAAGAAAAATTAGAAAATTAAATAAGTTTCTCTCTTTTACACACAAAGTCATTAGAACATACCCAGAAGTATTTTGGCTATCATCAGATACTGATTAATGAATTTAAGACATCACAACACATACGCAAGACACTTTCACTTGAATGTAGGTTGTGCTACTTTCCAGATGCTGCAAATGTTCCACTGGGGAAAATTAAAACCACACTTTTCATCCAGGAATCAAAAGTAGGACACCAGCCATTGAAATGTGTTTAAAAACCCAGAGCAAACCATGTTGTCTTCTCAAGAAGAGATGACATTGTACAAACACAGCACTGACTCACTTTTCAAAAGATGGACCAGCAGGTAAAAAAAAAAAAAACAAAACCCAACCAAAAGTAATCCTAAAAGTAATTTTTGCCAACCCACAAGAAGGCAGGATCTTTTATAGTGTGAGGCTGAGAAAAATATATGTAATTTGAAAACACAATTTTGCTATGAACAGTTATTAAAGTATTTAAGTGCCACATTTGTAACTCATCTGTACAACTCAGGAAGCTGAGTTGTATAGTGCTGTGGTTTAAGATTTTCTCTCATCAGAGGTCATGTACTGTAAAATTTAAATTCCTAGTGTCTCACCAGATATGTAGACTTCTTTCCTAATAAGACTCATGTTTGTACAAGAAAATACCTCCATATTTACTTCTGTAATCCCACCTAAAGATCCAAGAGGGCTGTACAGTTGTTTATGCATGCACAACACAGCCCACAGCAATTCACTTGCTCAAACTCAGCACAAGAGCCAATTACCTTTATGTGGCTGGCCAAGTTAGAGTGCAGTGACTGTCTGTCATAGTCTTGCACAGTCCAGGAAGGGGTCTTTTTCTTCTCCTCCCAGTCATCATCCACATGGAAATCACTATACAATGGGTTGCTCTTGATTGTGGATTTCAGGGTGATGGGAGTAATGTGTTTCCCCAGGGATTTGTCTATTATTTCTTGACTGACCCTGTTCAAGTCTAAGCCTGGTAGCTCAGTGACAGTTCTCTTTTCTCTCTGTAAAACAAAGTTAGATCAGAACCTGGCTTTCATTTGCATTACCTACAATACAGGTCCCCTTCCAGAATTATCACTTGTAATGCATCAGAATAATTTTTAAACTACACATTCAACAATTTTTCTCCTTCTGGCAAACTTCTACAGGGAGGGAGCCTGACCACTCACTTTGGACAGATTTCTTCCTTCTGAGGAAAGCAGGTGGGTACAATCTGAAGTTCTTTTGCAAATGTGAACTGACATTATAATGCCTGCTGGAAGAAAGAATGCCTCTGCTTTAGTGAAACAGTGCTATGGTGCACTGCAGTAGAACATTATAATTCTGGTGAAGTGTGATGCAGAAGCAAAGATGTAAGGACAGAGAAAAGTGATCACAGGGGCAATGGTGTGTAAAAGACAACCTTAACTTGAAATGCATCTCTGATAGCAGGCCCGTGACTCACAGTTTGTTCACACTCTTGAATCCTGGACTGCTAGACCCATGTCAGGATGTTGAAGGGGCTCTTCAGTCCATGAGGGCACTGTCAGAATTCACAGGCAATTCACAGAATTCACAAAGGTGTGGGCAGCACCTGCTGCAAGATGCACATAAGGTAAAGTGCACATAATAAACAGCCAATGAAGAAGTTGGGTCCTGAAAAACTTATTTCCATGTAAGGATGACTTTCCCTGAATTTTTCTGAGATCTTCAGATGTTAAGTTACCACCACCTGGAATGACTTCAGCTGCAAAAGGGCTAGTGGCATGTCCTAGCTTCTCCTTCCACCTTTCTGGTGGGAGCTCAGGGTATCTGACCTCCTGCATGTTGGCTTTGGGAGCTGCGTTGATACCTCAGCAAGTCAGTGAAGGACCCCAAGATGATAGCAAACTGTTGGCTTCTTCTGCTTGAGTAATTTCCTGCCCACTTTGTGGGCTGGTGAATCCACTTTCAGTGGAAGTCAGCTGCTGTGTGCCATCACCTACTTCATGACTGCAGTGTCCGTGTGCATGCATAGACTCCTATACATTGGTCTGAGGCAGGCAGGTGTAGAAGGAAGCATAAGGACTGATTTCCTTCAGAAAGTGAAGGTGGAGAAGAGAAAACAACAGACTTTGTCTAAGAAACTCTAGGAGGAAGCATCATGCTGGCATTCCTATCACTAAATCCTGCAGAAGTGACTAAGCATGTTTCCCATCAATATTTGCCTTTAGTAGGCGAGTGGATCCTCAGTGACCTCCCATCCTTCTGTTAGCTCATATGTTCCACATGTCGTTCCTTAGCCTTCACATATCCCCTGATAATATTACTCTCTGCATTGCAGTTACAGCTGGCACTGGAGCCCTCTGGGCTGTACTGGCCAGATTTCAGCTGAGCTGGTGTTTTTAACTGCCTTTTCTTTCTGACTGCATTTTATTTTATTTACTTTATTTCTTATTTAAGATTTGTCATTGACCCTAATGACTCTTCCCTCAGGCTTGCTAAATAGTTGAACTTGGAGAACATTTTGTTGAAGAACGCGAACTGTCTCACCAGGGGATGATTGGTCTCCCTAGGCTAAAATGTTGTGAAAAGAATGTGACTTGACAGTAATTTTTAAAGCTGTTTTAGATAAAATTCTCCAAAACTTGGAATAGATGGCATGATGCAAAAATTTGTTCATAAAAACACTGCTTTGTGGCAAAACGTTTTTCCCTTACTGTCTGAAGTACCTTTCTTTTCACGGGCATAAGAAGAGTGTAGTGGCTTGGAGCAGAAGTAGAGAGAATAGATTGGGAGGGGAAACTGAGTTTTACCATGAGAACTGGACTGGAATTTGGGATAGGATATGGTTTGCAAAAATTTTAGAGAACAGACATTGAAGTGACTAATTGGAAGAATGTACTTGAATACAGCAGATGCTTGATTGCAGATATGTCCTACAGACTAGTTAGGGAAAAGGAAGGACAGAAGTTGGAATCACATTAAAATCCCAAAAGTTTTAGGTCTAAGAAATCATACAAAGAAATATGAGCAGTACTGCATTAAACATATGCATTTCTAGAAGCAGAGAAACATAAGATTAGATAACAAAAATATGCTTGCTATTATGAATTCCTGCAAGAGCTACTTTTTTACATTTTCTTTTAAGATTCAAAACACATCCCAACCTTTGTCACAGACTCTGACTCATGCAGCAAATGTTCAAAGAAGGAGAAAATATTGCAAATTTAGGTATCAATATCCATTACAGAATTCATACTATACAGACTGAATGTAAGAAGACAGTGTGAATGAGGGTGGAACAGAACAAATCGAAGGCAATTTATGTTATTACTCACTGAATGGAAGGAGCAAACTGTGGATACTCAGAGAAGTAGTTATTCACAGAATTCACATAATGACTAGGTTGGAAGAGACCTTCAAGATCATTGAGTCCAACCCATGCCCTAATACCTCAACTAGACCATGGCACCAAGCGCCACATCCATTTTTTTCTAAACACATCCTGGGATGGTGATTCCACCACCTCCCCGGGTAGACCATTCCAGTCTTTCCATGAAAAACTTTTTCTTAATATCCAACCTAATTTTGACTTGATGCAACTTGAGACTGTGTCCTCTCGTTCTGTCAGTTGCTGCCTAGAGAAAGAGACCAACCCCCACTTGGCTACAGCCACCTTTCAGGAAGCTGTAGAGAGTGATAAGGTCATCCCGAGTCTCCTTTTCTCCAGAATAAACAACCCCAGCTCCCTCAGCCCTTTCTCACAGGGTTTGTGTTCCAGCCCCTCACCAGCCTTGTTGCCTCCTCTGGACACGCCTAAGTGTCTTAAGGTCCTTGAACTGGGGCCAGAACTGGACACAGCACTCAGGGTGTGACCTCACCAGTGCTGAGTACAGGGGAAGAATGACCTCCTGCTCCTGCTGGCCACACCATTCCTGATCCAGGCCAGGGGCCATTGGCCTTCTTGGCCACCACTGCTGGCTCATGTTCAGTGGCTGTCAACCAGCACCCCCAGGCCCCTTCCTGCCTGGGCACTGTTCGACCACATTGCCTGTAACATTGCTGGGGGTTATTGTGGCCAAAATACTGGGCCCAGCACTTGGACTTATTAAGTTTCATCCTGTTGGACTTTGCCCGCCCATCCATCCATCCATCCACCCATCCATCCATCCATCCATCCATCCATCCATGTCTCTCTGCAGAGCCCTCCTACCTTCTGACAGATGGGCATTCACTCCCAGCTTAGTGTCATGTGCAAATTTACTAATGAAAGACTCAATGCCCTCATCCATGTTATCAATAAAAATATTGAACAGGACTGGTCCCAGCACAGAGCCCTGAGGGACACCACTGGTGCTGATCCCCAGCTGGATGCAGCACTTTTCACCTCCACTCTCTGGGCCCGGCCATCCAGCCAGTTCCTAACCCAGCACAGAGTGCTCCTGTCCAAGCCACGGGCTGCAGCTTTCCCAGGAGTGTGCTGTGGGAGACAGTGTCAAAGGCCATGCTGAGGTCCAGGTACACAACACCCACAGCCTTTCCTGCATCCACCAGGTGGGTCACCTGGTCATAAAGGGAGATCAGGTTGGTCAGACATGACCTACCCCTCCTAAACCCCTGCTGGCTGGGTCTGATACCTTGTACAGGGCCATCCTGTGAGTGCTGTGTGATGGCACTCAGTATAAACTGCTCCATTACCTTGCCAGCTACTGAGGTCAGGCTGACTGGTCTACAATTACTCGAATCCTCCTTCCCACTCTTTCTGTGAATAGGTGTCATATTGGACAGCTTCCAGTCACCTGGAATCTCCCCAGTGAGCCAGGACTGCTGGTAAATGACAGAGAGAGGCTTTGCAAGCTCATCTTCTAGTTCCCTCATCTTCATGGGGTGGATCCCATCTGGTCCCATAGATTCAGGAACATTTAGGCAGCTCAGCAGTTCCCTGCCTCCTCCTGGATAACAGGGGGACCATTCTGCTTCCTGACACCATCTACCATCCCAGGAGGTCTGAGGACAAACCATCTTCCCACTTAAGACTGAGGCAAAGACGACATTAAGCACTTCCCCCTTCTCCTCATTTGCAGTTACTAAGTTCCCTCCCTCATCCAATAAAGAACAAAGGCTGGACTTACTCTTCCTTTTACCATTAATATATTTGTAAAAACATTTTTTTATTTTACAGAAGTTGCCATTTTTAGTTCAAACAGGGCTTTGGCCTCCCTAGTTTTTTTTTCTACATGTTCTAGTAACCCCCTTAAATACTTCTTGAGAGACATGGCTGTTGGGGGTTGGTTCCTTTTCCCCTTCTCTCTCTGTGGAATTTTCCCCACTGTAATGCTAAGGACCTGTTGGCTACACCCTAGCACGGATGGGGGGCGGGCAGGTAAAGCAAGTGGGGGGAGCGGCACTCCCTTCTGTTCTCTCACTCGCCTGGCTCGGAGGAGAAGGGTCGCTGGAAAAAACCCCGCTCTGCCACACCAATGCCGGGAACTGTTTCCCTCGGCTGGGGGACCCCTCAACCTCCTGTTTGGACATCCTCGCACCTCCATCCCCACGCATCCTGTGGGAGCACCGGGCCAGACATTGCCCTGAGATCCATGAGCAGCGTGTCTCCCCCACCCTTCCCATCCGGGACACAGCCGGCATCACCCCGGTGCCCCTGCAGCCTCGGGGCATCACCGCACCTCCCCTGCCCGCCGGGAGCGGCTGGCACTCACTGCCGGCTGGGACGGTAACTGCACCACAGGAAAAGGTGCCCACAGCCCAAAGAACTATTACTGGGTGCCTGGGTTCCTGTTCCATTTATTGGTAATTTCTTAGCTGTTGTTGTTTTGTTTGTCTTGATATATATATATATACACACACACCAGTAAAGAACAGTTATTCCTACCCCCATACCTCTGCCTAAGAGCCCCTGATCCCAAACTTATAATAATGAGGAGGGAGGTGGGTCTGCACTCTCCATCACAGGGAGGACCTCCTGCCTTTCTTGGCAAATACCTGTCTTTCAAACCAGGACACTGACCCTCCTTCCAGAGATGATACATCCTCTTTTTATTCCTAAGTTCCTCCAAAACCTCCATGCCCATCCAGACTGGACGTTTGCCTTGTTGACTCACCTTTCGGCACACAGGGACAGTTTGTTCCTTAAGATCTCTGTTTTGAAGCACACCCACCTTTCCTGAACTCCTTTGGTTTTAGAGGCTGCTTCCCAAGGAACTCTCTTAATAAGTCTCCTAAATAGGCCGAAGTCTGCCCTCCAGAAGTCCAAGGTAAAAGTCTCATTGACATTCCTCCTGATTTCACCAAATATTGAGAACTCTATAATTTCATGATCACTGTGCCCCAAGCAGCCTCCAACCACCACATCTCCCATCAGCCCATCTCTATTTGCAAACAACAGATCTAACATAGTCCTCACCCTGGTGGGCTCACCCAGCAGCTGCATCAAAAAGTTGTCCTCCATACACTCTAAAAATTTTCTGGACTGCCTTTTTTCAGCTGTGTTAAGTTCCCAGCAGATGTTTGGCAGGTTGAAGTTGCTTACAAGAACAAGGGCTGATGATCCTGAAACATTCTCCAGCTGCTTATAGAAGAAGTTGTCCAGCTCTTCTCCCTGGTTAGGTGGATAATAACAGACCCCCAGTAGGATGTCAGCCTTGTTAGCCTTGCCCTTAATTCTTACCCACAGGCATTCAACTTCATGGCCATTCATTTCAGTACCTATGGCATCAAAAGCCTCCCTAATATAAAGGGCCACCCCTCCACGTCGTCTGCCTTTCATGTCCCTTCTGAAGAGCTTGTAGCCATCCAGTGCAGTGCTCCAGCTCTGAGTCATCCCAGAGCTGTGTTTCTGTGATGGCAGCTACATCATAGCTCTGCTGTTGCACCATGGCTTCCAGTTCTTCTTGTTTATTACCTATGCTGTGTGCATTAGTGTACATGCACCTCAGCTGGGCCTCTGATTTCACCCCTAACTCAGGCATACCACCCTTGGAGCTGCTTCCAGACAGCCCAGCTGCCCCCCTTTCCCCCTTCAAACACAGTTTAAAGCCCTCTCAACAAGGCCTGCCAGTTCATGAGCTGAAAACCTTTTGCCCTTAACTGAGAGATGGATCCCATCTGGTTCCAGCAGGGCAAGGTGCCATAAAAGTTGCCCCGTGATCAAAAAATCCGAAATTTTGCCTATGACACCAACCCTTGAGCCACTTGTTACTGATGTGAGTTCTCCTATTCCTTTCACTGTTTATCTCAGCCACCAAGGGGACTGAGGAAAAGACTATCTGTGTCCCTGACCTATCAACCACTCAACACAGTGCCCTAAAGTCCCTTTTAATTGCCCTGACACTCCTCTTTTCAATCTCATCACTGCCAGCCTGGAGTATCAGCAGTGGATAATAATCAGAAGGCTGGATCAGTCCAGGGAGTCTCTCAGTGATATCCCATACGTGGGCCCCAGGGAGGCTGCACACTTCCCTGTGGGATGGGTCCGGTTGACACATGGGGCCCTCTGTTCCCCTCAGAAGGCAGTCACCCACTACGACTACCCTTCTTTATTTTTTGATGTCAGAGGTAATGATCTCTCTGACAGATGAATCATAATGGGGAGGCTCACTGGGCAGATAATTTACTTTTAAATCATCTGGCTGTGTCTCTAGATCCAGAGCCACATACCTATTCTGAAGTGGCACCTGGCTAGGGGGTGGGGTTGGGAGGAATTTTTATTATTACCTCCCCAAGCAGGGACCCATTTCCACTCCCCTTCATCCACCAGGGGCCCTTCTATTGCCTGACAGTGGAAGGCATAGAAGTCCTCTGACTCTTGTTGGACCACCCTCAAAGAGGGAAGTGCTGAACTCTGCCAGTCTATTTTCCTTTCCCTAATACTCATTAGTCTTTCAACTTCCTCCCTAAGCTTGCCCACCAGTGAAAGGAAATCATTCACCTGTTCACACTGCAGGCAGGCTTCCTCCACAGCACCCCCTGAAACCACAGATAAGCTCAAACACTCCAGGCAGGAATGGGTCTGTACAGATGGATCCTTTTTGGAGGGTTCCAGTTGGTTACATATACTTGTATTAACTACAGTTTTTGATCATTGGAATGGATCAAAAAACATTACTAACAGAAACCCCAAAACCAACCAGCCAACAGAAACACTGCAAACAACACAGAGCTACTCTTACTAGCAAGAAACCTGCAACCCTGCCTGCTTGCCCTGCCTGCGCAAACTGCCACGCAACATGTCATGCCACGTCCCCAGAGATGTTATGAAGAACACTGAAAAGTGTAGATTAAATATGTTTGTAAAATACTTATTTAACAAGATGGAAAAAGCTCAACTCTGCAAACACATAACTCTGATCTACGTATAGCTCATGAACAAGAACACTTTTTAACTCTTAAAAACTCATTTTTCACTGAGAAAAGTATGTCCCTCTTTGACAGATCCAGACATGTCATGTACAAGTATTCCATGAAAAGCCCAAAGATCTATAGAGGGTCAACGTTATTTCCATTACTGAGTCAACAGCCTACTCCATATTTTTTTCTTGCTGATTATTTTATGATGCAAATTATGTATACCTTACAATACTTATAACTAAAATGATAATTTAAGCTTTATTACTAGGGAGTATTGTTATCTCATTTTTATCTTGACTTCATCCTTCTGTTCCCACTACTATTGCTGTTGATACACTGAAACAACCCAAGAGCCTAACCATTCTTTTCCCAGCATGTTATATGATGTATCACCCATCAAACCCAGGACATCAATAGTTAAGGTTAGACCTTGGTTTCAAGCCCATCTACCTGAAAGAAGAGAGCAAATATACAGTTAAACAAGAAATGAAATTTACTTCCTGGAACTCAAGCTTTTCTTTCCTTTCCCCCCAGACAGAATCAGTTTCTCTGTTCCCATGGCCAGCCTCAGGTGCCACCTGACGTTGGCAATGATGCTCAGGGAAAGTAAGAAATGCTTGATGGGCAGCTACACCTAGAAGTTTTAACCAAGGCAGTTCTACAGAAGCTGAAAACCACAAGATACTACAGGATTTGTTTCATAACAGCCTTCTCAATCCTAAAGAAAGAGACTAGCAGGGTAGTCATTATAAATTTGATAGTAGTTAATTTAATACTATAACCCTGCATTGTGCAAAAGCCTTGTAACAGATTGTGGAGGATCCTCCCTGCAGCCATAAGGACATTTTTCTAATGTAGAGATCTATTTTGAAGGCAGATGAAAGATCTGGCAGGCAAAGAATTGCTAGGCTGTAGCCAAAAATCCCTGTGGTAGGAGTATCAACTGCATAGGTATTGCTAGGCATTTGGAAAATTAAAAATCTCTTGTGTTATAAAGAGTATTAGGCACTTGAGAACTTTGTTCAAGAAATCACATCTCATAGGAGATGCTGTGGAAAGGCAATTGGGAAGGCAAGGATTAACCAAAGGTTCTTAAGGAGATATGAAAGACAGTAGGGCAGACAGCTGACATGAGGGATTCCTGAGAAGCCTGAGTAGGTTTAGAGGAGGCTGCAAAGATGAACAGAGGGTTGGGGCACCTCTCCTTTGAAGACAATTTGAGTGAGCTGGGGCTGTTTAGCCTGGGGAAGAGAAGGTTACAGGGAGACCATGTAGCAGCCTTCTAATGCATAGAGATATCTGACAAGAAAGCTGAATAGAGAATTTTTACAAAAATACGACAATATAAACGGCTTTAAACTGAAAGAGGGCAGGTTTAGATAGCATTCTTCCCTGTGAGTATGGTGAGACACTTGAACAGGATGCCCAAAGAAGTTGTGAATGCTCCATCCCTGACAGTGTTTAAAGCCAGGCTGACTGGGGCTTTGAAGACATCTGCTCAAGTGGAATATATCTATGCCTACGGCAGGGGAGTTGGAACCAGATGACCTGTAAGATCCCTTCCAACTCAAACACTTCTATGATTCTATGATTCTATGATTCTAGGAATGAAATTTTTCTTAAGGAAGGAAATGAAGGGGATCTGGATTCCTTGTCAGAGACATTAAGGCAACCTCAGGTACTGTAAAACTGAAAAGCCACCTGACATGGACAGGAAAGAGAACAGTAGATGGTTATAAATACTTCAGCCAAAGTGACGGGGATCTTTAAAGAAAAGTGAATATTCATATCGACTATTTTAATTGTGCATCATTGAGACCACTTTTTGTAATGAATTGTTTAGTTAAAAAAGGTGTTTTATCTGTCATTGGTAATGCAGTTCTGCAGGGCTGTGAGTGCATTTTATAAAAACTTCTGTACAGTCTCAGACCAAAGCTCCTGCCAGCCTTGAAGCTGGCTCTTATTGTGGCCAGTTGCAGATGTCTAGGAAAGAATAAGGGAAAGAGTGGAAATACGTAATGCACGTATGAGCCAGAGGACAAAGAAGTGACTCTAACCCAACACTTAACTTAGAGATTTTAAAAAACCCTCTTGTCCTGGTTTACTGAGAAACAAGCAAAGACAGGACACAGGCGTTAACTCATATGTAAGGCCAAAAAAAACCATGCCAAGAAGTAGCATGCTGCTAAGACTGAATGCTCTCTGCTGTCTTCCAAAAATAGGGGGGGAAAGGGAAATATAAACAAGAAAGAGAAGTCTCAGAATTACAGAAAACTACCAGGTTGACTGCAGGGAAGACATGCATGAGAAACAGCTATAGAGGATTAATCATCTGGTCAGTGTGCTGGGCATTAAAACATTTTGTGGGGCAGAGAGTCCAGCAGGACTGGAAATTGTCAGGGTGATCAGAATGTGGTCAGCAGTGATCCATTTGCAGGAGAAAGTCTGTGCTTTTTATGCTGCTTTTCACAAGGAAGGGCCAAAATTCCTGGACTGCTTTATAGTTTGTTTTAGTGAAAGTAGACGATGAAAGTACATGCTAAGTGGAGAAGCTGTTTAGTTTGCCTGATACCAAAGAGAAAAGTGAGAAGAAATACCAGCAGCTTTTTGTCATTATGTGAAACAGCTTTTTATAATGGAAACAGATTTTAGAACTTATAGGTGAAGAAAACACATAAGCACTTTAGTGCATTTGAATTTAAGTGATCTCAAAATAAAGGTTTGGAAGAGACCACAAACATATCACTGAGCAGTCACTTTGCATAGGGAGCCCTCAGTAGCAATAGTTTCTTAAAAGAATATTAACTTCTAAAGAGGAAAGTTAGGCTACTCTCAAGGTTTAATGACTTTAGGAATCTTCAGATCATGCACACATGTTCTGAAAATAATTCTATCTCCCCCTCTCGCCCCCCTTTTTCCATTTCTGAATTAACTAACCCTTAACCCCATTATCTCTCTCATCTTAAAGTGAAATATGGTATTCCTGCACTATTAGTTCTCCACTGTGCCATCGTGTTTCTTCTAATGTCTGGAACTCATCAGTACTTTTCCCTTTATTCGATTGTCAGAAAAAGGGGAGAAAAAAGGCAAGCTCCTAAGGGAGAGAGAATGGCACAATGAATATTATCTGGACAGCTTGAATCCACTAATGACTACACTTAAAAGTATAGATTGTGTCCTAGGTTTAACACTTATAAAATATACCACTTTGCGAACTCCATTTTTGGAGGCATGGTGAGTACAGACATTTCCTTTGAAACAGCCATCCCGGGGCTGGGACACAGAGTTCCAGGAAAACCTTCTCGGTGGTGGCAAAAAAGCAGAGCACAAGTCAAAAAGCACAGGGCTCCCTACACATATTTAATCCTCCCGCAGCTCTGCAGCCCTGGCTCGGTGACAGCGCGTCCTGATTGACAACAATGGGGAGAAGGATCCCTGCTGCGGAGGAGGCTCTGTGTGTGGCTGCCTCCCTCCTGCACAAAAGAGGGGCTTATGTGGGGGAAGGGGGGAGGCTAGCATTGCACCATACCCTGCAGTCCGGGATCCTTCAGGCTCCGTCCCTTGTTAGGGATATTCGCATGGGACGCTACGGGCGACCGCGCGTTCCCCGCCCCGCGCTCCTTGGGGAGTCGCCAGCCAGGATTATACAACACGGACGGAGCGGCTGGAGGCGGCGGAGCAGGCAGAGGGAAGGGTGTCCGGGGCAGGGAGGAAGCTAGGGAAAGTAACGCGGGGAGCTTGGAAGCGAGTGTCACGGGGGGAGGACTTCTGCAGATGGAGGAGGACTGGAATGGACTCTGGGAGGGGGCAAAGGGGTTTAGAGAGCTGGTGGGGAGAAATGTCTGAAAAGGGAGAAGTGCGACGGGAAGTAGCTGTGGGAGACTTTCAGCATCATTCTCCTCCCTTCCCCCAGGCTCAAGCTTTTTTGGCTCTTACTCCTCATTCCCCCGGGGAAGCCGACCCCCACCCTAAGGATCCTGAGAATGCAGACCCTTCTCCATCACCCCCCTCACCCCCAACCTCTTCTGTATGTCTCCATCCCTTGACAAGAACCAGACCTTGGAGCTTTTGCTCATGCTAGGGGTGGGGAAAGGCGAGGGGCTCCCCGGGCGGCAGGGAAGGAGCGCTGTGGAGCAGCAAGTGGGGCCCAGAGGGGTGTGAGCTGATGCAGCTGTACTGCTGCTGATCCAGACATGAACTTCTCCTCTGCCAGCTCCAGGGCCTCTGCTAGGCACTGCACTTACATTGTACCAAGAAACTGCTGCTACCTCTATAATAACCTGGATTAATCCAGACAGCATGTTTCACGCTTTCAACAGTTGTCTTTCAGTGTAACAGGAAGGCCAAATTTGAATGGGGGGGGGGAAGTAAAATAAAAAGTAAGTTACAGCTATGTAGATAATATATGTTTGTAGCAAGAATCTTTAATGTCCCTCTAACGTGCCTTTTCAGGAGGTTTAAAGGATATGACTTCACTTTCAGTCTTAAATCTGGGGCTTTTCTTACTTTTTCAGAGAGCACATTCTATGCACACCTTTAGTACAGTGAAGTGGTATTTGACTTCAGAAGACTATCTCGAAAATGCAATGAAAATGTTACAAAGAGAAGTAGAAAGCCTAATACACTGAAATAACGTCAGTGGACCCCCCTGAAGAGAGTAACTCTTTTAATGGAGTCTGATTCTCCCTGATGTCAATGGGAAAATATACAGGAATATTAATGATGCTGATTAAGAGATGCAGCAAGCTGAAACTACGGCTGATGTGTCATCACATAATTTTTCTCCTGATCCTTAAAACAAGATAGAAAAATCAGAAAAATGTCACCCTCTTTTAGACCTTACCTGTAAATAGATCCTGTTGTGCCACCGCTGCACTCCAGGTAAAGCTGCTTCTGGGAATTTTGCCCAGTTAGCTGGTAGAAAGGCAGAGTTTTTCACTAAAGATTTAACCTCCAGTTGCAGGAATTTATCAGGATGGTTGTTGTTTGGCAAAACGGAGAGGTCCATGTTTCTGTGCAGTAGAGTAATAATGAAAACAGCCCCAGCTTCTGCTTCCTGGCTGTGCATGCTCTTTCTATTATTAATGACGTGAAGAAGGATACGACAGTTTCCTGAAACTGTATCTGACCCCTGTTTGGTATCAGGCTCACTTATATCATCTACCAATGATAAAAGATTGTTTTGAAGTGGCAGAGCAGACAGGACAAGTTTCTGTAAGTGCCTGGCTTAAGTTTTCAGGTTCAAGGTCTATTTTGATAGATACACATGTGCTCATTAAAGCTAACTGAGTACCAGTGAGTAAATGCATAAGACACTTAAATGCATACCAGCACTTCCTCAAATTATCTGCCAAAAATGTCAAGCCTACAATACTTCAAAGTAACATTTTTTCCCCCCGAGAAAATTAGAAGCAGCTTCCAGTCAAAGCAAGTCCTCCTTTGCTGCAGCAGTACCAAGAGACTCCATTGTGCTATGTGGGTTGGTACCATTTACCACAACAGCTATGACATCCACTTTTTTTAGGGTCAGGGATTTCTTTCACAGTAAATTCTTCTTGACCCTGGGAAATACTAGATTGTTTCAAGTAATTGATAACAGAAGTTTTCAGGGAATTGATTCTGCTCCCATTCAAATGAGTGGGAAAATTCACTGTTACTAACTTGAATGGTATGGTCTCAGTCCCATCACTTTTATTATTTTGTTTTGAGATTTGATAGTTTCATCATCTTTTTATGGGTCTTAAGTCCTTTTGACTTTCAGCTAATGAAATTCCCCTTCTCATTATGGCCTCTACATAGGACTAGCAAAAGTAGCCTCCTTATTCTTATTTTAATATTTTCTGAGATATGTATGTTTTTCTAGGATATGTTTCATTTTGATGAAACTGCCACAGAGGATAAGCTTTTATAGTTTGTAGCTTGGAATACAGGAAAACCTTTTTTGAATCAAATTTTTACTGAGAATTATGGCATCACAAAAAATTTAGCTCTGCATTTACACCACAGAATCAAACCAATGTATTTACCACTCAGAAAATAGCTGAATTATAGAAACTAAATAAAAATAGGAAAACATTTTTTAAATCCTAAAGTCAAAATGAATAGTTAGACATGCATATAAGTTAAACTGCTTATTTACTTAGAAAGCTCATGATGTTTCCTTGCAGGTAATTATTTGAGATTATTTTACAGTGTATCTGTTTTAAATTCTTAATATGACACCTTTAAAATAGATGCTCAAGTAAGTATCTGTGAACAGCCACAACAGAGACAGTAATGACTGTGCTTCTGAGTGGCTGTGCATGCTTTTGGGGAACCTGGTGCTACATTTACAACTCTGTCTCCCCAGTCTAATGAAGCCCTGAAACACTAATGCACCTTTCCAGTGTACCCTAGGGATTACCATGAAGCTGCTATTTTAGACTTACCATGACATGTAGTTCTCACTTTTTCCCTGTGCAGTATTAACTAAGAGAGTAATGTTTGGTGTTCTAAAATACATGGCTATATGCAACAATGACTTTTTAAACACAGACTTTCCAGCATCTCTCAAAACACTGGGCTTTTCTGTGCTAGTGTAGCAGAAGATGCTGAATGTGCCTGTGTGAGTTTACATACCAACACTATTTCATTAGACATAAGAACATAACAGACATCTTACTAAGTCAGACCTCTCCCAATCCCAGGATCTATCATTTTGTTTGAAAAGAGCAAGACCAAGATGCTGTTTAGGGAGACAATGTACACCTGGCTACTTTCTTCAGTTCATTCTTTTACTCCCTCAGAAGCCACACAATTTATTTTGTGCTGAAGTATCTCTTTCCCAGGCCTTTTATTATCATCTATTTATAAATTGTTGATAAAATTGTCTAACTGCTTTTCAATTCTTCTGATAGTACCTCCCCCAGAAGCAAGTTTCATAACCTCATGACCATCTGCCTAAATTTCTTACTTTAATGTCTTTTAAATTAATTTCTATATTAGCCAAATCAAGGATGCCCTCTTTGCAGTACTGCAGGGTTTTATGGAGAGCTTCCCATGCAGCATATCCACCACCTTCAGGATTTTTTTAAACTATAGTTATCCCAGTCTCTTTCTTTTCAATTTGAATTATCAACCTTTTTAATCTCCATTTAAAGCCACCTAGTCTATCTCCTTGCTAATTTATTTTTCATTTTCAATATGTTACACTGTAATTCCACTACATTGTTCATAAGAATACAGCAACCATAAACAAATATAATACTCATGTTGTGGTTATACCAGTTCCAAAAATGGGAAAAATTATGTCTTCTCTTCTGACAACATCCATCAGTTTTTGATGCTTTTTTCCCTGGTATTCTCATAGCAGTTAGTAACTCTCATAGGGCTAGTACCTTCACTTCTGTGACTGCCAGTTGCAAATTCAGTATCTTATAGGAATGGTTCAGGCTATTTTCACAGCTATAATACTTGACATTTACCTACACCAAAGCTTTTCTTTTGACGTCTTGTCTAATCACTCAGTTTTATGTTTCTTGCCAGTTGAGGCAGGAGTTAGCCAGAAGAGCTCGTTGTCACCTGTGTAGATGGAGAACTCAGTTTTTACTCTTCCTCATGCCACGGATGAAAATGCCAGAAAACCTAACCATATTGCTGACTTCTCTCCATCCTGAGAGATGACCATTTTGCTTCCAATCCTTTAATCACCTTTCAAGCCATAAAGATTGCTCCTGTAGTCCTGTGTGAATGCCATTTCTTGAATATTCTGTAACACTGTCAGAGATTTCTGGGTCCAGCACATCCTCTTTGCTCCATTTGCAACTGAAGCCATTCTGACTCAGCCAAGAGCACATGCTTATCCAGGTGCTCAGGGATCTTGCTTTTTTTTTGTTGGCTGTTGTGGCATGACTCCCTAATCTGTAGCTCAAGGGATTGCCTTTTCCACAGGCAGGAATTGCACTGCAGTCTGCCATGGGCGCCAGTGGCTCTGACACCAGTTTCTCAGTTATGTTCTTCCATAGGTACTGTTTGCACCTAATGCACTTACTTGGTCTTACTTTCCTGTGTATTTCCTTCACCTTGATCCTTGCTATAAGGAACCCTGCAATATTTCATCTGGAAAAGCCAACACAAGTAGTCAACTGAACTTCTCTTTCATTCCATTATCACTCCTTTCACACTTGTGCTACCTGATGTGGCTTCCAGGTTTGGATGTATTTCAAGTTCCCTTTCTAGTAGTTTGCACATCATTGTTACAGATCTCTTTAAATTCTTTCTGGGTTTTTCTAATTTTCTTTTTATATTTGATCTGTTAGGTATTAGGGCCTCCACTGGTCTCTTGATGCAGGCAAACTTTCTATTTTTAGTGCACTTTTCAAATAGGCAAATGGCTGCTTTTCTGTCACTGAAGAAGATAATGAAATCTGAATGGAAAAAACCTGAAACAACCCAAAATCTAACCCACTTCCTCTAGAACAAAGTAGCAATTTCCCTTCAGAATAAATGACAGTGCAATTAAAATTCAGGTATTTCTTTAGAGAGTTATGAGATGTGGTAGCTGTTTTAACTTTTGCTCACTACTCTAGCTGGCCAGTACATGTGGGAGGAGGAAGTGAGGAGGAAGTAAACCTGCTGTGCACCAGCCTAGCACAATCCCTGTGTACCACTTAAATCCCACTTAATCCAACAAAATAGGGTCTAAGTGGTATTTAATTAGCAGAGAGGCCTACTCTAGCCCTTAGGAGTTAAGAGTGAATTTCACTTTTACATGCCAGGTGAACTTGACTGATTTGACAATCATTTGTTGAAATGTTACATATTCATCAGGCTGGAAGGAAAACATATTAATGCAGAGGGATTTTTCTTGGAGAAAAAAGAACAAATTAAAAAAAAAAAAAAGAGAGTAAACTCTGGATTTTCTATGTCTGCATAAGGCTATGGCTTGCCTGAGCACAACTGGAAAGTTGCCTGCTGCCACCCAGGTCCATGGAAAACTCTGCAGGGCTGGCACAGGCCTGCCCTCTCCACAGCGTGCTGTGGCTCAAGCCATAGCCTGGGCATATTTTCACAATGTTCTTGTAATTTTCTGATCAAAGAGGTATTTCAGTCTATGCTGTTCCTCTGAATGATGATAGAGTATATATACTGAACAGTAAAATGAACTTGCTTTCAAATTCAAAGGTATATTTGCTATTAAGTCACAAAACTGCTTCAAAATGATTCACATACATTTAACTAATAGTTTTGTACTACAGATGCTAAAGGAATCAGAACCAGACTTACCAGCACTATAACATCCTGATTTCACTCATTACATTTTGAAAAAATGTCATTTTAGACCACAGCTTTCCACCCCTGTCTCCCAATGAAAAGTACTTCCTTTTTATGATCTTATAGAGGTGATGGGAGGATGATTTCAGCAGCAGTCAATGATTTTTTTGACAGATACAGGCAGAGTTAAAATACACTTTTAAAATTTTTTTACTAAGATAACATTCTTGTAACTGAAATATTCAAAATCAGCAGAGCATAAACATTTAGAACTGTGAGGATATCACTGGCTAATAAAAAAAAATTCTTCTGGGCTCTAGTCTGGAGGCATCTTTTCTTTTGCTTGTTTTTCAATTGTGATTCAAGTGAGAGCAGGAGTATTACCAAGACCTAGTGCTAAGTATGAAGAAAATTTTAAATAATAATTGCTTCTTTTGCCTGCCAACAACAATAATTTTATTAGACTTTCAAATGCGCATCTGTAACATTAAGGAGTCATGCCCCAGAGCAACTGAATTTTCTGTGCATTGAAACGCTTTAATAATTAAAAAGATAACATTCCATGATGTCAACATTATTTTTTTTTTTTTTTTTTTTTTTCACTTCTAGCACTTAATTATAGTTGCAGTTTTCAAATGCAGAGCAATAAGATGCCAAACCAAAGGATTTGATAGAACAGCTATTTGAAACACAGATGTTGATTTCAATGGGAGTTAAGACTGCATCTAAGTATTCTTCCTAGAATCACAGTCCTGAGTGGGGGCCTCAGTTTATTCTCTGTAGGTATCTGTGGTTATCCATCTGTGGAAAACTGTGTGGATATCTACATCACATCTATACACTAAAATCTTTGCAGAGAAGGAAAAGCAACAGTCACTGAAATAAAGCTGCATTTCCTTTTTGCTCTGAGTAGAAAATATGCCTTTTTGACTTATTTCTCCAGTTGCCTTGCCTTCAGGTTTTGCTCTCCTACATATTTTCAAAACACATTAAAGGCTTGCATCACAAAATGGGGACCTACTGCTGTCCACTGGCCAAATTCAGCCATTACAGTACTCACCTGAGATAAATACCTGCCTCTCCACAGAATGCTGCTTTGTTATTCTCAACTTCCCACCTGTATCAAGGCTCACAGAGTGACATGTTGTGTTGGTTTTGCATGGGGGGGTCGCCTGGGAGGAGGAGCACAGGGCACGGAAGGCTGTTTCCTCTGTGGGCTGCGAGGACCAATCGGAGGGCTGATTTGGTGATTGACAGCTCTGGTAACCAATTAAAAAGTTACTTTGCTTTCACAAACTACACCGGTCAAGGTAATCTGGTCTCTTTTTACTTCTGTTGGGAGAGCAGGTAACAACCAGCTCGGCCTTGACCCGGCCCGAACTGGCCCCCCTCCCCATGGGGCCTGGCTGGGCAGGGTGGGGGAGCCACCGAGGCCTCCCCTGTTTTCAGCTGGGGCCCTGATGGCCAGGGGAAAGGGAAACCTTTGCTAAGATCCTCGTTTTTAGCATGGCCACAGCTCAGCCGGGGCCCTGCTGCCATCTTTGAAGCAGCCAGGGGGAGAAGCCCAGCCGCCCACGCAGCTTGGGGGAGAATGCAGCTGGGCTTTGTTCCAGCCGAGCCCCCCTCCTGCATTTGCTTCCTGGGCTCTGCAGTTTCATCGAGCCTCTTCCACACAGCCCATGCAGCACGAAAGCCGTAGCGCAGTTTCCAGGATGGCGTGGCCCTGCTCCCTTCACCTTCTGGGTGCAATTTTAACCCTTCTAATGTTCGGATAAGAATGCAGATCTCCTGAGCTCCCCAAATGAGGAGAATAAAGCAGGGAATATACTGAAGTCAGTGAAGTAGGAGCTAAGCTTCCAGATGGGAAGAGATTGAAGAGATGCCATGGAAAAGTTGGCTGAAAAACCTTTTTTTGTGGGCTACGGGGGGACTGGACTGCACTGAAATTCCTTTAAATTGTGGAAAATTACTGGGGGGGGGGGAGGGGTTTGAAATGCTTGAGAAAAGGATCCTTTGCCCTGAGGGAATGGGGCTGTCTGTTCTGGAGACTGGAAAGATGGACAGAGACATTTGATGGAAAAAGAGATGAAGAGAATTTTTGTATTTAAACAGCTTGCCCTTAAAAGTAATACCCCATGTGTGTGGCATAACCTATAACACAGCTTTGGAGAGACTATAAAGATGGGAGAAAGTTCCACAATTTGCAAATTTTCCCCAGGCGGATGCAAATTGTGAAAGTGAAGACACCTCCTATGCCTAAACCAAAAAAGGAACTTTTCTCTCTAGAGTAAACTGAAATGATTATTTAAGTGGAAAACTGACTAAAGTGTTCTCTGTATGTTGTTGCTAAGAAATATGGAAAGTGGGGGGTGGGGAGGAGGGAATGATCTGGAAATCTTATCCTGAATTTCTTATTTTTTCTGTGTTATTAATAAATTTCTTCTAAATACCCTTTTAAGTTTTAGGCCTGCCTTGTCATTGCTCCTAAATCCTATCTCTAAAAGAAATTGAATATATTAAAATTGGCAAACCCAAATGAAACCAAGATACATGTCTGTCTGCAGCTGCAGAGTGGTGCCTAAGTCAAAAGGCAAAAGACACTTGTACTGTAGCTGTACCTGCTGCAATGCAGGGCTCAATGGAATTAACTACCAGACACAGACACACAAAAATTTTCAAATAACAAAAGGAGCTTTACTTTTTATTGAAAACGTAAAAATCATGTGAATCATGTACAATATTTTCTCATAAGGAAAATCTTAGCTGTTTCATAATGTTTCACAAAACTGTAAAACATTTAATTTTTATAAAGACTTTTTCATTAGACAAAGATAAAACTAAAGTAGTATTACAAAGCTGTTTTCTAAATCATCAACAGAGAACTGAGAATGTTTAACAGATTAATTCATATAAGTGGCAGGAGAAAGGACTCTTCCATTCGTAAATCTGCAAAAGGACACACAAAGGTATAGAGGGGCATGGGTTTTTCATTTAAAAACTTTAAAAATTAAGTGACATGTTAAAACACTACAGACGTGGATTCATAGGATGGCACAAGTTCTAGAACTGCTTTTCTCTACACTACCTCAAACAGTGCAACAGTGATTCAGTGTAAATCTCTACAGTGTTTCATTGATTTAATACTTGTGTTCAAGTATGTGTCCATGAGAAATGATCAAAATCTCTACTTAGCTATTTTAATTTTCTTGTTTATAATATAAGTTACAGTAGAATATCCCCTTCAGTATGATTCTAAATCAAATGAACTAATTTCACAATACATTCTGTAATAACCTGTTTAATAATGTTAGCTTGTTCACTTTGACATCTGTTGCAAAAAACACAAGATCATTCTGACTCCAAATGCCAAAAATATAATAAAATTAAAAAGGACTTTATTTCCATATACAACAAAACTATTCAGCTAAATTAAAATAAATTCAAGATAACATGACTTTTTTTTTTTTTTGCAACAGATGACCTTACTGAAAATAAACATTTAAAATACTAGTTACTATATTTTAAAAATTCTGATAAGTGTATCCAAAAGTGTTCATATAAAAATTAATTATGAAAATTTCAGAAGATAAAACACGTTGGCTGTTTAACCAAAATCATTAAGGATGTCTGGCAGGCAAAAATAAATTAATTTGATTAAATTATATGTCATCTGATAATATTTGGTCTGAAAAAGCCTGTGTGGGTGTGTGTGTTTATAAATAATAAGATTGCAAAGAGCCGAGAGCCAGCCAGCCTGACAGAGGTCAACTCTTCTGTTGCATTTTTTGCGCATAAAAGTCCCTACACGTCTCACAGCATCGCTGATACCACCTCATGTCTTGACAGAGGTTCTTCTCTCTTATCACTCTGCAGTACACAGGCCACTGGTCTCCTAGGCACTTGAATGTTAAAGCAGCTGTGAAACAACAATAGCAAAATCAAATATAAATTACTGATGCCTTTTCTAGTGAAGAATCACAAGCAAAAGAGACAAGGATTCAAGAAGTGTATCTGGGGAAGAGAAAGGGTTATAGATGTAGATACTTAATAAAAGAAGGAATTCCCCTCGTCTTCCTGTTGTCAATATATTCAACATCAAAAATTGTTAAGGCCAGCTTTATTTATCAATTGGATTAAGTTGCATTGAATGTAATTAATGCCATGTAGCTGCCTTCTCATGAGTCAGTGGAGCCCATCATTCTGCCTTGTTTCACTTATGAAAGCTTCTTTACAAAGCTTATCATAGAAAGACTGTGGTACTAAAGTTGGAAATTTTCACATTTAGTTACACGTATCAAGTGTAACAAAATACTTGCATATGTAGTATGCAGTACATGAAATTAAAAAGCAGAATTAAAACAGGAACCCAGTGAAAAACAGGGCACAAGATACAAAATATTGTCCCAAACCCATCACAAACACTGAAAAAATAAGTAATTCTCAGATTTGAGTTAATCTCCTATGCGAACAGAAGAGGAATTTTAAAAGAGCTGATCGCACAATCCCCACCAGCTTACACTAGCCCTACCCTCAAATCAAAAGATCTCTATGAATGGAACTGGAGGCAAAAATTATCAATATACTGAAGAGAAGCATTGCATTATGTATTTTGGAGATGTTAAGGTTTCTACTGGATTGGATTTTGACTCCATGCTGGATGACATTGACTTATATATTATTAATATCAGTGCTACATAATCCATGCCATGAGGACAACATAGTCCAATCTTTTTTTTTTTTTTGCACTTCACATTAAGCCAAATTTTAATTGACACTGTATTTTTTGTGTGATTCTTTCTGATTCACATTAGTGACACAAAGCTGCTTATATAACCTCACCAAAGAAAATGATCAATGATGGGGAGATAGTATCTTGCTTCTGAGAGACCAACTGAACAAAGAAAGATAAAGTACAAGATAAAGTGCAAATTGAAACAATGGCTACTGCACAGAAATGTTCAAAGGTTGAAAACCTCAAAGAGAAGTATACCCTTCACTGTCTTAAATGAAGTACTGCACATAGTCTGAAATGCCATGTGGGAGTAATCTGTTGGACAGGAAGGCTTATCTTAACAAGGGCTCTGGAAAATCAGCTAGAGAGGGTGTGCTGTCTTACAGCAAGTCTTTGAATATTCCTGTCATGGTCAAGATGCAGATGAATGATTAGGGGAACTACTGGTAATCATCATCAACAATGCACTACGAAACAAAAACTACCAGAACAAACAGTTCTGTAGTTATGCAATAACATAATTTCTTTAAGAATAGAAGAGACCTGAGTTCTGCCAGGTACAGCACATCTCTTCATTCAAAGTAATTTTCCTTCACACACAATGCCTAATACATCAGGCATTGATATTGACATTTGAACTAAAGACAAGTGGAAAGAGCTGTTTGTATTTAAAGAACAAATAAGGGCCTCCTTGATCACACAAATATCAGGAGAACACAGTTTGCAGAATTTTGAAACAGAAGAGAAGGTATTTTTTTACTTTAGAAAGGTTTGATAAAACTGACTGTAAATATATATATAAAATATGTGTGTTTGTAATGTCTCTAATATAAATATATTTTCATATGGGATGTTTTGTTCCCTTAATACCATACAGCTTCATAATGAGGTCCTTCCTCGGATAACAAAACCTTTCACCTTAGTTACAGTCTCTGATGTACATACTCAAAACCTGAGGCAGGAATATCAATCTCTGCATAGAATTAAATCTCCAGAATACCTCCTGTGTCCTAGACTTGTTTCCAAACAGTTTATTTTACTGTATGGAGAGAAAGAACTGGAAAGTGATTTGTCATTTCTGACTGCTTACCTAACCTGGGTGATGTTATTGTGTTAACATTAATTTTCTCATTGCAGGGATGGAGATGACAGGGTCTGTAGGCTGCAGGCTTTTCTGAAGAAAAACATTCATTGCCATGCCTTCCCGTGATCTTATGCATGCACTGGATAACTCGAGACTGCATTCCTTTGCCACAGGTGACAGAGCACTGGAACACACAGAAGACACATTCATTGGAAAGGTATTTTTGCTGGTAATCATGAACGTGAAATGACAGGCCACATGAAGTCAGTGGCTGCTTCTTCATTTGTCAGCATTCCAAGATTTCTGAATTCTATTCCATTAGCTAAATGAAAATCAACTAAAAAAGTACAAATTAATTAACAGTATTAATTGAAGGACTCACTCCAGCATCCTATTGCTGTCCATTTTGCAGAGCCTGTGATGAAATTCAAAACCAGCAATGTGCGTGAAGGAAGCAAAAGTTACTCTCTTGTCTCTATATATTAATTTACTCTTATTAGAGGTTAAAGTGATGGAAAAAACATTCACAGATTCATCAGAGAAAAGAATTTTTAATAAAGCCATTAATTAACTACAGCAAAAGTGCTCTTTCTGCAGAGTGTATGCCTCCAGCTTTGCATCGCATCTTCATATTTTCACGTGTGTCTCAGAAATAAAACACAAATGTGAGACATGATGCCTGGCCTTTAATTAATCTTGCCATCTCATTGCCACAGAGAATGAGGTAAGAAAATAAAACAACTGAGCACTGTAACAATGGTAACATTCTACTTCTATCACTGTAACATAATATATTAGAGTGAAAACTTGGACAGTGCTGTACAGATGCTTACAAAACCTATTCCAAACAAAATGAAACAAAACAAAACAACACGTTTTCATATTTTCTGACTTTTTGTGAACAAAACTTCATAGGATATTAATTAATTTTCTGTCCATTTGACACACATGCTATTGTTTTAACTATAAATCTATTAAAAATTACGTATTCGAATTTTCTCCTAGCCTCTACTGATTTTGACCCAAGTACCCAGAAATTTCACCAAGTTTTACAGAAATGTTCTACAGAGAACATCTTCAAATACTAATCACTTTCTTGTAATGAATAACGGAAGAGCACAGACTGCAAATTTTGCCATATAATCCTGGAAATATTTTTCTAAATAATTTTTATTACATAAATGTTCAGAATATATTTCCTTGGGAGGCATCAAGAAGTAGCTGGAAAAAAAATGAAATGAGAAAGACAAGGAGAAGGTGCTATAACAAAAAATGTTTCCCAGCCATCTCGAGATGGAAAAGTATAGTTTTCTGCAAAGGATGAATAAACTTTAACTAATAGGAAACACTAAACAAGTTTTTACCCTTTGGTTTGGCTATCTGTGTGCCTTTGAGTGACATTTTAAACACTTACTTGGAAGAAAGATTTACACATGCTAAATGGGAAATAGAGGGCTTGCACCTCAATATGTGAATCAAGAGAAGTGAGACTCCTGTCTTTTGGACTTGTAAGACTCCAAGAGAGGTACAAGAGACTAGGATGTACGCTTGGATGTTTTCACAAGGGACTGAACTTTTAACCACACAAAATCAAAGACTGGCATTTTATAAAGACAGCAGGTGGACTTGATTTTGCTCCTGTTCTCAGTGAGTCAATACAGAACTGTATCTTGCTGAGTTAATCAGATACAGCCTCCATGAGCCAAGGCATGTAAAGACACTAAATTATGAATACACAGTTGTCTATTCAGTACCAACCACAGTTTAACACATGAACAAATAAATGGTTTACAGGACAGAAATCAGTTAGTACTGAAGGACTTTCAAACTATGCTATCAACTTTAAATCTAGTATACTGCTGTAAAATTGCATGAGAAAAGCCTCTCAACATAACTAGTTTTCTTGAATTCTCTGCCTTTTCTCTGTGCAGCTAAAAATAATCTGAGTTCCTATAACAGCCAAAATTATGCACATGGCCAACATGTAAAATCACACATATACCTACATGAATTTTATCCCCAGTAGCAAATGGAACATAGATTTTAATTTTGCCAAAATTCTGACCACTCCTTAAATTCCTCTCATCATAGTTTCAGAGTTATTTTTGAATACTTTAATGAAATAAAAATTGAGACAATGGAATAGCAAAATTTAAAAAGAAAAAAAAAAAGACAAAACTAAAACTACAACACATGTGAGAGTAAAGTATGTTGAAGGTGTCTAATAAGGAAAGATAATCTTTAAATGTTATTATGGTGATCTTAATTTAGAGTAAAATGGCCCATAGTATTAAATTTTTTTCCATCAAAGATTTTCATGTTGAAAAGTACACGTAAGCATGTGGTATTCCTTTTGTCAGCTACAGAGAAGGAGGACATGGGAAGGTGGACCTGGTATACAAGATCTCAAAAAATAATTTATCTACCCTTAGGTTATCTTAGAGTGAGTAGGTACAATCCAGCCACCTGGAATATTGGAGGGGAGAATGGGATTTGAAAAAAAAAATAGTCTTTTGCTAACAAAATGGGCTCCAGTGGTTTATCTTCTAATTGCTATTGCCAAACAATTCATGTAGGCAGGTGCCTTCATGGAGACCACTCTGGGAGCAGTCACATCATCTCCACATCAAATGAGCTCTGGCCTGAAGGTTTGTTGTGACTGCAACTGACACAATATGCAACAAACAGAGAGATCTCTCAGCTAATCAGTGTTTAGGTGCTGAATTTCTATGCAGATACTGGTAAGATTTTGGCATTAAAATCTTAACTGGTAAATTAATATCCTCTAAATAACTGAGCCTCCCCTGGCCTTGGTGAGATATTTTGGAGTGTTATAAAGCATTACAATGTAGCTTTTCATCCCAAGATGCAGAGATCGTGCAAACAATTAATTTTAGTCTTGCTTGACCTACTTACTAATAACACAACTTTAGAAACTGACATCAAAGGATGATTAAAATATCTCAGTTCATATAGGAAATAAAGAAATTTTCCTGGCAAAGCAGGAAATGTTCTTTTACTTTCACAGAAATGTACTAAATTTAACAGTGCATTTATTCTTATTTTTTTTTTTAAATGGACTAAGTCTTGTAAGATGTTTGGGGAATGTTGAGAAGAAGCAGGGTTACCCCAGTGATTTGCAATCGAAAACTTTTAAACCCAGCCTAGTTAGTATGCAAGTAAGGCAAAAATTTCACAAATGCCTAGGGTTTTAAAATCAATGAGGGATTTGACAGGCATGCTGTGCTCTTCAATGTTCACACAGCAGCAGGAGCAGCAGCAGCAGCGGTGGTGTCTGACCTCAAAACTAAGAATTCTACTGACTGGAAGCCAGAAAAAAAAAAAATCTTTTTACCATAAAAGCTCATATTAGCTCATATAGATAGTTGCTATATTAGGTCATATTCAAAGCAATAAGAAATAGTATGAAATAGGTAAAGCACCAGGCATTTTCCAGTGCACTTGCTAGCTACACAAACAGTGAGGTTTCCATGTCCATGAAGTCATCTCCAAACACAAGTTTGTCCTGGAGGTTTCCATGTCCATGAAGTCATCTCCAAACACAAGTCTGTCCTGCAAACACATCAGCCAACTGCTGCTATAACTGAGAGCAGACATTGAATATTGGAGAATAAAAGTAATTTGTATTTTTCTTCTTTATCCTGAAAAGATAGGGAATTGTTCTGACTTCACTAGGAGACAGCTCAACTTCTGCAGGTCAGCTAGATGCACCTTCAGAGCAACAGCTCTTGACTCTCATTTTGACACTAATTTTACTGTATATGCATGTGTATATTCAAGCTGAAGAAGACTCTTCCAAAAGTACCTCCCAAACTTGCCTCACCTTTGGCTTTTTCTCACTGCAAACATTCAATCTGAGCTAAATACCTTTCACTGTATATGCAGCGGTCACATTTTAGGTAGTGCTCGTGGTATGTAGTTGAAGCTGTATAGGTTCTGCATATTTCTGGTCTTTCTGTGTTTAAAACTCTAAAAAATCTTTCAATTTCAAAGAAATAAAAAATATTTTCACTTTTACACATTAATCAGTGAATTTAATCAGAAATAAATTTATCTGTCAAAAGTGCTTGTAATTTTTTGTGTATATATATATATATATAAGATTTTAAGAACATGCTCACTCTCAATCAATATGTAGCATTTTCATTAATTCAGCAGGTTTCACGTTAATTTAAACCCACAGCTTTTATTATTAGTGAATGAAGAACACATTTCTATAGTTCTTCTTCCCATCCACTCTATCTCCCACATGTCAGTCTTGGAAATGCAATACTTTATTTGTGTGGGGGTTAATAGTACTTCTCACTACTCAAATGACCTACACTTTAAGGCCATGTAGCTGATTAGCAAAAATTCCTGTAGGACAACTGTATTTGTAGGTTTAGACTAAATGTTCTAGTACACAGCCAGAAGGGTTTTTTTATGTGGCTGTTAATCTGTGCATCTTGGACATGGTCCTAAAGGTACTGTAAAACCATTCAAGCAGCAAGACATGTAAAACATTCCTGTTACAGATTACAAAAAATTCCTGTGTAAAGATAGTTAACAGCTCCTTTTTCAAAATCTTTTTTTCTTTTAAAAAAAGCCTTACCACCCTGTTTGAATTTTGTTCTACTTTTGAACTTCTTTTAGACATAATTTCAAGGACAGAAATCTAGGCGTTAAATATAACAATCCTTACACTTGGCATGCAGACCCGCTACCCAAGATTCCTTCTTTCTGTTCCCTGCCAAAGATATATATTCTGGAGAGAATACATATTCCCAAAGCCAACAGCTGAGGAAGTTGCTGTAATGTGTTAGCTGCTTCCAGCTGGCCTTCATGAGAAGTAGGAATTCCTAAATTAAGGGAAAAATTGTCACTGGCAGACCATAACGGTCAAAATGCATCTTTTCTGCCAAGACAACAGGCAATCACTGAAGAGGCTGATACAATCCACAATGAAAAAAGCCAATCTGTGACACTATTAACAGAATTGACTTGGACAATTTATTTTCAAGAATAAGTGGACTGCTCAATAAAAGGTTTTACAAGTCTAAGTAGCATTCAAAGCAGAGGCTGACGTGCTCCTAAGGAAACTCAGTGATGAGTTTTACTGGAAATTATTAGCAGAGCATTCCTAATCATGTATGTATAGGTTCATCAGTTCCAGCTTTTAAGCAGTTTCAACCTTTTCATGAAGTGAGTGTGAAACAATAGTAAGCAATCAGACTTTAGCAGCAGGGTTCATTTTTGCTAACATGCTTGCAAAATCTTTTTCTGTTTTGTCTTCTTATAAAGCTTGCATTTGAAGGCAGGTAGTAGATAACATGATACATTTTTTTTTCCAGCAAGGGCTTTTACTGAGTTAGGCAATGTTCTTAAATATTACCTAAATCAAGCAAATAATCTGCAGTTTATTTAAGACTTTTTTGGTTGTTGTTGTTGTTATAAAGATATTTCTGAATAGCGTAGCAAAAAGAGGGACTTATGGATACAAGCATAAGATGGAGTCTGAGTTCTCACATGCATCATTTCCAGGAAGGTCTTTCTGCCTCTCTCATTTCTGACACACCCAACACCTCAGTATGCCAAATTTAAAATTCAGAACTTGTGCTAAGTTTAGCTAAAAAAAATATCTGCTGTTGGTCTCTTCTAAGTTTAGCAAGTTTGAGCTATGCCTATTTATTTTATTTTATATTCTTTCCCCCCTACTCCTTCTTCTGCCCCTGCCCCTCCATTTTTTCTTTCTAGCTCTTTTTTCTAGGGTACAAAGAGGTAAGATTCAAAAAGAGGTAAGATTTTAAAATAAGACAGATAGAGCCCCAGTTCCCTTGAAAAACCTGAAATAGGGTTCCCATTGAGGGAGGATACCCTCATCACATCATCTCAAGAATCTGAATCTTTCTTTTCTCTCTCTCTTTTTTTTTTTTTTTTTTCCTGGATTTCTTTTAAGACCCCACGCAGAACAATTTGATTGTTTGGCAGAGGAGGCAAAATTGCCTTTGGTATCAAGACAAGAAACAACTGAAAGTTTATGAGCTGATTACAAAAGAAAATTTATTTTTTCTAGGTCAGTATATATGCATCTATTATTCAGAATATCATTGCCTATCTACTCTGAATCAATACTGGGGTTTGATAGGCTTGAATCTCTGGAATGGGCTCTCTGGACTCAGCTTGGAAGTGGAAAATTCTTTGTCTCCATATGAAACCCAGATTCCATTGCCCAATTACTTTCTTGGGTGAATTAATGAAACACAATCATCCACTTCATTGTTTAAAAACTGTGATTATTTCAATGATACTAGTTTGTTCTGTTAGAGACAAGCTAGAGTCCAAATCCATAAAAATGGCAGCCTGCCATTTCCCCCTGATATCATGGAAGGTATCAGCATTTTTCTCTCATCATTAATGACCTATATCAAAGAATGGACAAATCCTGCAATGCCATAGCAGATCTTGAAGGCCAGGTTCCTCTATGTGCTCCAGATGTATGTACATATCATTTTAAATTTAGTATTTAAACATTTTATAGATCTATATTTAGTACAAAAACACATTCAAATTTTAAGTATACCTCCACCTGAAATAGTTATTTGTTCTTATTCAGGACTCTAGAGACACTGCTAAATAGTATTTGACACCATAACATTGGTGTATTTTACAAATTTTAGCTGTGTTTGTGCACCTTTGCCTAGGCATTGCTGCAGGGATCCCCCACTGGTGAGGAAACAGAAATAAATGTTAGCTGTGGATTTGTGGTTGTCCCAGATTCCTGCTTGTGCTGACTCATACATGGATATATTATTGCCACTAGTGCTTAGCAATGAACAAGACATGTCAAACTTTCATATCTGAGATATCATTGCACAGCATTTTGCGAGCAGATGACCTGATTCATTACAACTATCACACATCCAAACAAGAACCGGGAAACAGTTAGATTTCATGACATAATTACCTTTATCTTTCTGATTGAATTAGTTGAGTATACTATTCTGGACTGACGAAAATGAATTCTTAAAATTAATTTGAAATATTAGCCTTTGAGTATGTAATTATATTAGCATACATAATAATGCCTAGCTTGATGCTCAGTAGAAAACCTTGCATGGAAAAGCATAGCTCAACAGCACAAAGAAATAATTAAAGGACTATGGTATTCCTAATGAAAAGACAGGTCACAGAACCCACTAAGGACACAAAGGAAATTTCAAAGGAGGGAAAAGGAAACCTCCAAGAAAATAATTTCTTTTAAAAATTTCTATTTTACCTATTTACTTTTCAGAAAAGGAAGAAACATATGTCAAAAAGCTGTTCTGTACAACACAGAATTAAGCACTGTCCTTTAAATATCATCACACTATGTAGCACTTTCAAGTTTTTCCAGTAGGTTGAATAAATCAGAGTTATTTTCTGATAATGACTTTACTTTCATGAAGATATGAAATAGCTGGTGACTTATTTAAATGGCTATGAAAGGTATTAAAAAACCCAAAACATAAAAAGCCCCTATGAGTTTACAAGGAAACTCAATTCACAGGACTTTTATTTAGACTGGTATCTTGAAATACAGGAATAAAGTCATAGAATCAGTTAAGCTGGAAAAGACCTCTGAGATCATTGGGGCAAACCATTAACTCAGCACTGCCAAGTCCATTACTAAACCATGTCCCTATGTAAAGAACTACATGTCTTTACCTCTAGAGATGGCAACTCCACTATTTACCTGAACAGTCTATTCTAATGCTTGACAACACTTCTGCTAAGAAACTTTTCCCTAATATTCAATCTGAGCATCTGCTGGCTCAACTTGAGGCCACTTCCTCTCATTCCATCACTTGTCACCTGGAAGAGGAGACTGGCTCCCACCTCACTACAAACTCCTTTGATGGAGTGGTAGACAGAGAGAAGGTCTACCCTGTGCCTCCTTTTCTCCAGGCTAAACAACCCCAGCTCTTTCAGAGGCTCTTCACAGGACTTCTACTCCAGACTCTTCCCCTCTGTTGCCCGTCTCTACACGTGCTCCAACACTTCAGTATCTTACAGTGAGGGGCTCCAAGCCAAGCCAAGCACAGCACAGGGGACAATCCCTGCCCTGCTCCTGCTGTCCACACTATTGCTGCCACAGGCCAGGATACCATCTTGGCCACTGGGGCACATTGCTGGCTCATGTTCAGTCGCTGTTGACCAGAACCCTCAGGTCCTTTTCTGCCAGGCAGCTTTCCAGACACTCTGTCCCCAGCCTGTAGCACTGTCTGGGGTCGGTGTGATCCCCTTGGCCTTGTGGAACCTCTTACCACTGGCCTTAGTCAACCAATTCAATGTCTTGATTGCTCTGCACAGCTTTTCTACCTTCAGCAACTCAACATTCCCATGCAAACTGGTGTTGTCCACAAACTTACTGAGGGTGCACTAGATCCCCTTGTCCAGATCATCAATAAAGATGGCAAACAGGACTGGACCTACACTAGGCCCCACCTCTTAGTGGACAGTTGCCAACTGGGTGTAACTCCAGTCACCACCCCTCTCTGGGTCCAGCCTACAGACAGTTCTTAACTCAGCAAAGAGGGCACCTGTCCAAACCATGGGCTGCCAGCTACTCCAGGGGAATGCTATTGGAGACAGTGTCAAAGGCTTTACTAAGGCCCAGGTAAACAATATCCACAGCCTTTTCCTCATCCATAGGTGGATAACCCCATCTTAGAAGATGGTCAGGTTAGTCAAGGGCTGCCTTTAATAAACCCATATGTTGACTGGGCCTGATCACACAGGTTCAGCACATGGCATATGGTGTCACTCAGGATGATCAGCTCCTGACCTTCCCCAGCACTGACGTCAGGCTGATGGTCCTGTAATTCCCTGGATCTTCCTTCCAGCTTCCTCAGTATCCTCATGTGGATCCCATCCACACTCACAGAGCTGTCTAAGTGATGGAGCAGGTTACTGACCACTTTTCCTTTCCATTATGAGGGTTTGGTTCTATTCCCATCCCTGTCTTTCAGCTCAGGAGGCTGAGCACCTGCAGAACAACTGGTCCTAGTACCAAAGACTGCAGTAAAGAATGTAAAAAGCACCTCAACCCTTTCTTCATCCTTTGTCACCATGTTTGCCTTTGCTTCCAATAAACAATGGAGATTCTCCTGAGCCCTCTTTAGACATATATTTATAGACACATTTTTTGTTGTCTGTTATGGCAGTAGGATAATTAAATTCTAGCTGGGCCTTTATCCTTCTAATTTTCTTCCTGCATAACCTCACAATATTCTCATAGTGCTCCTGAGTTGCCTCCCCCATCTTCCAAAGACTGTAAACTCTTTTTTTCCCCCCAAATCACAGAAAAAGCTCTCTGTTCAAACAAGACAGTAATCTCATTTTCAACACAAGGGGACAGACAGCTCTTGCACCTTTAAGATTTCTTTCCTGAGGAATGGCTAGCCTTCCTGGACTCCTTTGCCATTCAGGACTGCCTCTCAAGGGAGTAATTCAGTCTTCTAAACAGGCCAAAGTCTGTCCTCTAGAAGTGCAAGGTGGCAGTTCTGTCACCCTCTACTTACTGCTTTGAAAACTGAAAACTCTTATCATTTCATGGTTGCTGTCCTCAAGACAGCCTCTAAAACAATTATTTCAAAAGAAGTTTTCAAGATTCCGTTATTTCTTATATTTTAAAAGTATTTTTATCTTGTCCCTGGTCATAAACTATCAGAAAACAGGAAAAAATAACAACCCCACAGATTAAAACAAAATCATGAAAACCAAACAATAAATATTTTTGAGACAAAGTAAGAATTTCATAGAAAATCAAGTTTATCACAAGAATGAATACCTGAGACAGTATTTTCTTTAGCTGCATGAAATACAGGGTAATAGATACATGAAAGGAAAAAGAATTCCAACAAAAATCAGATAGACTCCATATGAAAAAATGTGATTTACATGTGATTTTCTGTGTGCGCAAAATAGGTGATATCTACTTTTAAAATACTTTCCAATCTTTTTAGTGGTTTCTTCTGTCATGAAGGGTGGTCTCGTTCTGTTTTTCTAGAAACTAACATGACACTATATTTATTCCAGCTGAAATTCTACTGTATATCAATCTTTAAAAACCCTTTATAGGAAACAAAAAAATGCAAATATTGTTAATATTACAGGAGTGGTTAGAAATGTTTAAAATCTCCCAATGTAATTTCATTATATGAACATCTTCCATATTATTTGCTCATGCTTAATTTCTGAAACAAAGACATACCTCATTTGCTGCAAATGAACTATATTTAAATCAATATGAAAGTTATTGACTTATTATTACAGTATTATTTTGACTTCTATTATTTCACATTGCATAATTTCTTTGTCCATAAATCTACTACCGATAGTGTTATATTTTGACTCATAGCCAGCACTGTTCCATTCCAAAAATCTAAAAGAGCTTAATAATTTTGGATGGAGATCCAAAGGAAAAAAAAAGGCTAATTCCCTTGTCAGTAAAATTATAACATTAATATCATAGTTGTTTTTTTTTTTTAATTGGAGGAGATCAGCTGAATTTGTTTGCTGTGGAAATTTAGAGGATGTTTAAATATTTAAGCACACAATTCAAAGGTGGAATGTCCCATGCTCTTCAATAATTAGCAAAAAAAGTTTGTGGGCATTTACCTTCTCTCCATTTACACATGTTCTTTCATTAGGGAAGAAGGTAAAACAATCCTTATCACTGCTTTCTGTACCCCTCAGAAGATCTCTGACTCTGTCTCCCCCTAACAGCTGGAGACTTGACTTCCTCTGTCTACACACACACATACAGACACACTTTTTTAGGAGCACTGCATGTACTGTCTGAAATAAATAATTTGGAAAATGCCTTTATTCTGGGATTCATTAGTTTAAAAACTAAGCAGTTACCTCAGATACCCTTTCAGACTCAGTGGAAAAAAATTAGATTAACCTTTGCATCACATTTTTGCTTCTTCAGGCCAAAGACAAAGTGAACTGCATCCCAGCTGTTGGGACCACTACCCCAGATTTCATATTTGACTCCTCAGCATCTCTGGTCTAACATATAGATACTATTTTGAAATTCTGCTGCTGCTCCATCTTTACTTTCTACAGAACACATCCTTTTTCCAATCTTTTTTACAACTTATGCCACATTATCTTCTGTGGTGTCCTATAAACACATATATATATGTCTTCATCTTACAAATTGCTGCTCCTAAATTCTAGTTTGTTGTCCGTTCTTTTGATCCTATTTTTCCTTGCTGAATGATGTAATAACATACCAATTAAACTTAAGTTTTAATTACCATTTTCAATACCCACTTTCCAAATTATTCTCTGTTCCAAAATTCATCCCGCTTTTCATGTGTCATTTATTCTGGCAATGCTCCAAAGAGTCTAATAGTAGCAGAAAAAAACATACACAGTTTCCTACACAAAGCAAATTATCTTAGACATGCCCTTTGAGCACCCTGTGCTGCTGAAATTTAAGTATTTTTTGGAGAATTATTTCAACAATGATGTGTTCTTTAGTAAGCTGTGCAGATGTGTAAACATGCAGTTCACATGCATTTCATTTCACCTCTCTTGGGCTTATTTGTTTATGCTTAGCTGATGAATGCTTCTGAGCATGATCCTGTCCTTGTATGGCTTTGAAATGGGTAGCCAGTGGGTAGGGCAGGGCAGCTTAGCAAGGGACACTGTTGCTAGAATAGCTATGGTCTGTAAGCATTCCTCATTTGAAGGTAACTCACACATTATTGGGTAGAATATGCCAAGGATGGCATTTGCTGGGAAAGCACAATGTCATTGATAATGTTGATAATACTGGCTCCAGAAGCTCAGTTTGAGCTTTCATTCTTTCCTTTCTGATCATACCCATATTTCTCACAAAGGTGGGCACAGAGCCCAAGTGATGTTAAGAAAAACGTTTAGCATATTGACCCAGCAGAGGAACTTAAGCATCATTACACAGACCAGGTTGTACAGACTTCTTTTAGATTCAGTTAGAGTTTTAGAAGGATTATTTATTGATCTATTGGAGCTTGGAATTTTGGTCAAATATTCTTTGATCTTGGTATTGTTAAAACAGAGCTCAGAAACTATTTGATCTTTATGTGACTATATCAATAAAACAAATTAACTCCATTACAGCACTCCATAATTATTAATCATGTTAGCTTTTCAGAAATAGCAATTTAAGCTTAATTTAAAGTTATGTCTTAGGAGTTCAAAGGAAACAGCAAAATGAGTAAAGATATTAGGCCTCTTGTTTCAGTGTGTGAGAAGCATCATCTAAATTTTTTATGTCAAGTCTTGGCATTAGCTAGAGAGAACTTGGCTCTGCTCAAAGGAACAGACTTCTGTCAATGTCAAGAACAATCCTAAAGAGTAACTACAGCAAACACAGAAGACTGCATTGAACAAACAAACAGAGCAAAGATTAACATTTATCTGAGCTTTTCATTTGTTCTCACCATTGCAGACATATTAACATGTACACCATGACTTCATGTTGCTATGTACTCCTTCAATTGAACAGAAGAGTAACAGAGAAAAGAAATGGAGAAAAATATACAGAGAAAAAAATAAACAGGAAAAAAATATATTTTAAATTGAGCTTGTGTCTCTGCAGAGAAATCAAAGTATCTACTTTTCGTACAAATGTTGGAAAATCTCTGCTGCACGAGTCACAGTCAGACTGTATTAAAACGTTTTGCCAACTCTGTAATTCCTCATGTCCTAATTTTGGAGTTCAAGGTACACTTCAGGTGAGAATGTTACAGCTTTGACTCCAGGAGGAGAGCAGAAAATACAAAATTGTCAGCAAATTTTAAACAGGAAGATATAAGTTTTTGTACACTCATCCATGACATGGTTGTTTGTGAAAAGTACTGAGAGGATAAAGTTCTCTCCAGAGGGCACTGGGAACACAGTGTAACTGTCTCAGCATACCCACACAGCCTCAGCAATCCCAATTTGAATGACTGCTTCAATTAAGAAAGCAGATGGTAATTTCTCCATGGTTTATATCCTACTGGTGCTACTGATAAATGAGGCAGGTTTTAACTGTAGTTATGTAGTAGAGAAATGGAAATACTAAACGTTATTGCCAAACATATCTTCTTGTAAAAGTAATACTGCTACTGAAAGTTAGTTGCTTCTGCTGTTTAAAAAGTAATGGTTATACTATGTGCTTTTGAAGTAGCTAGATACTCACAGAGTACTTGCAGCTAATTCTTGGAAGGCTGGCTAGTCATACACTGCTGGCTTTAGTCCTTGTTTCCAGCTCCTACATCACATGAAAGACAACTAAAAATACATTAAATACTTCTCCATACAAGCAAGTTAAAAAAATGCTGCAATAACGTTAGGTGCTGAAAGTAAAAGTGTTGTGTGCAAAGTTATGAAGAGAAGCAAAAGAAATAAAAAAAAGATTAAAATATTTCTGCTAAAGTGTGGTCTGTGATACAGCAAGAGAAAACCTTGACAAGATTCTATCTCAGAATTTCAGCATGTTTTGGATATTCCAAAACTGTATCAGTTATTCAAGGTCAATCACAGATCTAACCAATATTGTTTGTTGTTGTTTGGCCTGTGCTTATTCACCTCTCAAAACACATATGCCCAAGGAAACAATGTAATGACAGTTGAGTGTCCATAATAATAAAAAAATAGTAACAGAATAAGAGTAATAGATGCTTCCCAGATGCTAAGTAGCTTATCAGGAAATTTAATAGGCTAAAAGTGCTACTGTATAAGACCAGAGGGTGTACTTTATTGGAAGCACAAATAAAATGTGCAAACACAAAATAAGGAAATTTGTAAATTTTAAGGTTGGAGCTGGCTGCAGTTGCTGAAGTTGCCTGCCTGCCTACTGATACAATAAGTTTATACAGATTTGCATTATATTGAAGATTTATTTCACACTTACTTCATATTCCTGTTTTTTTATTTATACTGTAAGCTCACTCTGACTACCAGTTTAGTGTAGCTGTAGAAGAAGAGATTCCAGGTGACCCTGGCAAGTCACTATTGTACTAATTACCAATGAAGAGGAACAGCCTTACCCTTATTGGGTCTCAGCTGTGACTAACAGGGATAAGTGTGATAAAAAGGGTGGATTGGCTGATTGGGAGCATCTTGGAGGCAGAGGGTTTGGAGAAAGAGGACCTTGAGGAGGTAGAGGAGCCCTAAGGAAGGAGGAATGATCCAGAGAGACACTAAGAAGAACAAAACAGGAAGAGAGTTGCTGCAGTAAAAGATCTGCTGTGAGGTCAGTCTGGGTCTGATGGAGTCAGAGCCTGCTGCTGGAGCCTGCAGTCACAGCTGAGCTGGGTGAAAGCTGTGGTCAGTCTGCAAACCAACACCTGCAGTCACAGTCCAGCAGGAAATACCCAGCAGTCAGAGTCTGCAGCTGGACCCTACTGTAGGAGCTTGCTGTACTCAGTCAGGATGGCTAAGCTGTAGAGAAGAATAAACTGGGACCCTGTTCATGTTGTTTAGTAAGAGTCTATCTTGCCTTATTTCTACCCCTAATGAGAGGTCTGCTGCTACAGTTTAGGTTTGGGCTTTTTTTGTTGTTTATAGCCTTATTGTTGATGCTGGGACACCTGTACACTTCTGATAAGAGCAATTCTTATTAAGAACTCAATTTGCATGATGCTGGGAGGCACTAGTATCAAGGACTACTCACCTTAGACCAGTCTCCCATTCTCCAGACATAGCATTTGGAATAGTCCTCACAGTCCTCTGCCTCTTTAGGTCTTGTGGACAAAACACATTTCTTGCGTGGATTGGTGCACCTGACAGTCCGATGCCGTACTCCCTTACCACACTTTACAGAGCACTGTTGGAAAAAATTGTTTTTCAGATTTCTATAGAATTCACTTACCCCATTTCATCCCTGTCTATATGACTTCTGCCAAGCCAGCATAAATATTTTGCAGCTTCAGTGATCTCCTAACTTCCAACCATCAATTGCAACAACACTATATTTATTAAAAAAGAAAAGCTGAAAAAAAATTCCTTATGGGACAGATTGATAATTGATTCATTTTTAGCTAAAGTTAGATTAAAACTTACTTGCTTAAGGAAAAAATAGGCTTTCAAATAAGAAAATATCTGAAAAGTTATTATTAAATCAATACAAATACAAAATACTGAACTAAAATATTAGGCAATCTTTCTTCTTTGAATGAAAGGAAGTACAATGAAAGAAAATCAACATAACGTTTATAGGCATACGATATAAAGCAACTTCAGAAAAGCTCTGTTAGTGTCCAGAAGCCTTTTTTGGGAGGAGGAAAAAATGTAGAATGGAAAAGTAAATATTCCAAAACCAAGCAAGAATCCAGACTGAACTTGAAAATTCAAAATCACTACACAGACAGCATGTGAAAGCTCTTTTCAGGTTGCTCAGAAGGTCTTAATCTATGTTTTTTTTCCATCATTCCCATTTACACAGCCAAAAATGATGCCATTTCCTTCTCAAAACATTATCACTGCTTTTGATCATCCCACTGCTTGCAGTTCAAAACCCTCCTCTGCCAAGCTGATTATAACTGCAGGAAGCAGTAATGGCTAGCTTCCTATATAATGGTGATAGTAGGAATGGCCATGGGAGATACGCTCTTCAGAAAATATTTATTGCTTCCAACAAAAGCATGCTCTCTCATTTCTCATCTCTGAATGAAGGCAAACTGACTAAACAATCCATGTTCTTCTTTTTCTCACCTCTGTAAATGGATGCCTTGCTTCTCACAACCAGCCCTTGCCTAATAAAATTCTGTACCACACCAGAAACTGCTGGCATGGACATCTCCTATCTCTAACTAAGCATCTGTTCTTCATCTTTGAAAACATTCCCTATTTATTAGCTCTTTCTTGCTTAGGAATCAAGGAATTCTGCTGAGTAGAGCAATTCAAAGAAGGGACTGCACCCACATTCAGAAGTTGCTATTTGTGTTTTGATCATGGAGGGATCCATACCACAGCTTCTAGTATGGGAGGTAATCAGAATTGCCTTTATTCTTTTAATGAAGGGAGAAGTTCCAAATAATCCTTTCATCTTGTCTAGATGGCAGTGAGACTCTTCTTCCCTCACGGTCAGTTAATTTTAGAAGAACTCAAAGATGAAGAAAGCCAGATGGAAAAGCACATATAAAGGTCTTAATTTAATAAAGCTTTTTGAAAAATAATTACATTTAACAGCAATCCTTCAGGATGCAACATATGTAAAATTGTGTTACGTACAAGCCCATTTGCCTATTGCTGTTGCTTTGGAAAAAAAGCAAAGAAAGAGGAAAGGAAGAAAATGTCTTTCTTTGCCAAAGGCTCCCCTCAAAGCCTTCCTGAACCAGGAAGGGATGACCCATCTGCTGATAAACATCCCTTAGTACAAAAGTACATCCTAGCTATTCCCCCTCTGAACCCAAGGTCTTGTAGCTGGTAAGTGGTGCCTTAATTCTATTTGCCTCTGGTTACCCACTACTAGAGACAGGATATACTTGATTATACGTGCTTAAAAACAGGCCAGAAGAGACTGTTGCATTACATTAACTGGGTAAAATGTAGTAGTTATACACTGCTGGTCTTCCTAGCCTCCAAACCCTTTGCCAAAACATTGCATGAGAGCCATGAGAATTATTCGGCTGAGCTGTGCCACTTGATGCTGAAAAAAACCTTATTTCCAAAAAATACTAAGGCACAAATAATGATTATGGCGTATTTGTATAAATAAACACAGCACCTCAGACCAGACTCCTGCCTCCCACACTGTCATGCAGTCCTGGCCTTCACAGCGCTGTGCAGAAGCAGGCTTTGGCCCCAGACAGTCCCTCTCCCTGGCTCTGATCAGGGTCCCATTTCTCAGCTGCTGTGTGCAGGCTACTTGTCTGTTCTGGGTTCCTTTCCCACATGTCCTTGAGCATGGGGTCCATTCTGTCATCATCCATCTGCAAAGAAATACAGGCAATGTAGTAATGTGAAAACAGGAAGGGAAAAATACCACCACATCTTATTCTCCTGCTCACCAGTGAATACACCCAAGACAGACTTGCATATTTTCAGCTTCCTTTTACTGTCATTTTGCTAATGGAATATTTATTAACCTAATATATGTTACATTACATATGGTATTAATGTAAATTTCTTCCCCAGTCCACTATGTTTCCAAAGTACTTCCCTCTAATTATAATCCCAATTAGAAAATTTCCAAAATATAGATACATTTTAAAGATGACAGATCCCTGATCAGCCTGCCTGTTATTCTCAGTTTGTCTACCTATGTCAAGTGTATGCCAAGCATATAAAGTCCATCATTCCTTGAAAATACTCTGCAGCAAGAAAGAATCATTCAAGTGTGAGAGACTCATTGCCCTGAAAAAAGCACAAAAGCTCACAATTCCCATATTCTTCACAGTAAGCCCTAACAGGGTGCATGGTTTAAATCACAAAGGCAAGGAAGGCTGATGCAGTTTGGCAGAGCCCACATACCTGGAGAACAATCGTTCTAGAACATAATTTTCCCCAGATGTTCTGCAGATCCAGATTATGGCCACGTGCCCTTAAAAAATCAAACAGTTCTGCTCCTGTTGCAGTACACGAGAGTTTTCAAGGAGACTTAATTTGCAAGGAGAGTTTTTAGGAAACTGAGATTAAAGGAATTTGTTTCAACCTTCTGTCATGTATTTATAGCAAGAAAATGAAACATTTAACTAAGGGTTTTTTTGTTATCAGTCCAGATATATAATTTATAGATCATGACCTGACAAGATCATTAAATAGGCTTTAAGATGTTTCTTCATATGCCAATAGCAAATAAGTATTTATGCAAGTTTATGCTTTAGTAACATTTATGTTAAAAGCTAATAATATTTTCTAATTATCACTTACAGTGTATCAAAAATTGGATAATTAAATTTTTTACATTTCTCAGCACAGTGTCTCTGAGTATCAATTAGCAAAGTTTTAAAATTTTCACTTACATTGGAAAAAACCACAGAATGTTGAAAATTTATGGCAGACAATGCCTCAGGAAAAGATCAGATTATTCAATTTCTTATCTATTAAATGAACAGTGATGTTAATAAAATAAAATAAAATAAAGGTCTTCTCAAACATGCATATAAAGAAGTAGAAATAATTCCTTCAAAGGGTAATGCCCTAGGTTGGGAAAGACCAAATGTCAGGGGTTTTGTCCTACTTAAAATGTATCATACTTCTCATTTTATCAGGTTCAGTATTTCATCCTTTCCAAGAAAACTGTGTCTTCTAGTTCACTTTACATACTTTCTTGAACAGTATTTGCATTTAATTTATTTTGCATTATTTTGATTAAAAATGCTGTCTACCTGTCCTCCAGATGACTGCAGCAGACTGATCCCAGTGCTTACTCCTGGGGTTGCTAGCCAGCTCTTGCTAGCTGCTCTGCCCTCCCTTGAAAGGTGTGGACTTGCTCTAACTTGCTTTAAACAAGTACATGCAAGTCTTGAGGATCCCCTCAAGCCATAATTTTTCAAGTTGCATAAATGTAGAAAGAGTGGTTAACAGCAGTTTATTTATTTATTTACTATTTAGGGTACCCAGAGTTTATCAGAGCTTTAAAGACTCGAAGCCTTGTTTAAAAAAAAACAAACCCCAAACACTAAAACATATCCCTAATTAAGAACACTGGATTAAATCCCATATATGTCTTTATATAAACAGCATTTAAATTTCAGTTTTGTAGCACAGATAAGTCTGTGAGAATACTTCCTGAGGAAAGGAATTAACTGCTTTATTAAATAAGAATTGATTTAGGCATGGTGCTTAAGGACTCCTATTAAAACTCAGGAGAAACAATTTTCAGCATTCATGTTTTCCCTACATTTTGCATTACAATGTTTTGGATGAATGTATTTACTGCCCATTCACTGCCAGCAGCAGTCCACTGTAAAGTTTTTACATAGTTTAATTTAACCAAATCACTCTTACCTTGTTTGGCAGGGCTGTTCATTGCACTTGCGGATCTGTGGTTCAGGTTTTGTTAAGTATTTGCACTTCTTGTTGTCCACAAGACTGATATTCTTGTTCATAATCTTTGTGCAAGAGACTGTAGTCTTTCTTTCACCTAAAAAAAAAAAGAAGTAGGTGTGTGAGGAAACCAAGAATATGCCAATTTTTAAGGACACAGATACAGCTATTTCATATACAGTTTGGCTAAAAGAACTGCAAAACCATCATTAAAAATTCAAAGGTAGCAGGGAGCCTGAAAGAAATCCTACAGCTCATAGAGAACATTGTGAGTTTGTAATCTAGTCTTTGCACACCACCAGCAAGAGTTTTTCTGCTTTACTCCTGCAACTAGTTTTAGGCCAAACTTACAGCATTATTCTTAGTGGAATAATTTTCTTTCTCAGCCACTGAAACTGCAGCACTGGGTAAAGCTTGCAGAAAATTACAAAGAGAAGTATGGTTGCTAATTACTGCATGAAATGAAGAAAGAAATGAAAAATTGTGACTGGTGCTCAGATAAGGGGAATCAGCATATGCATCCTTCAGCAGGGAGCCTGCACTATTTCCCATGAACTAAAGAAGCCAGAAGACCTGAACTGCAGGGTCAGAAAACCATTTAGGAAGCTGGGTACTGCTGCATAGATCCAGTGCAGAATCCTGATGGGTGCTCTGTACAGAATCCTGATGGGTGGCCTGGAGTCTGGTGTCTCTTGAACACGGAAGCATGAGAAATTAGAATTTAACGTAATACCAACGACAAGCAGTAACTTGCAATTAGACTGGAGCCTGAATTTTAGAAAACGCAATCCTTGAATTCAGGATTTCAGTTAGAAGAAAACAGGCTCATAACCATTTGTTCTGATAGTTACTTTTTCTCTGTCTGGAAGTTTACTGGTGAAGGGGCTGCGTGCATGAGCAGGGCAGGCTTAAGCACGAACGTTCACCAAAGGTCAAAAAAGAGCCTGAGGATGGAGCAGTTAAGTTATAAATGCACATTATGTGCATGACCACTGCTGACATTTTTCACAGCGCTTGTGTACGTGAGAGCACATGCAACTAATCTATCATATCACAGCGTTTGAGATGTTTGACAATTCTTTCTGCACTTATGTATACATCTACGTATTCCTATTCTCTCCCACGCAAAGAAAGCTTTTCTGCAACACTGGAGGTCGCAGACCAGTTACATATATAAACATACACAAAACCACCATGGCTTCATCAATAGTTTTACCCTGACAAACACTTTGAGCATTTAAACAGAACTATTGATAATCATTATATTATTTATTCAGATTAATCAAAATATTGATGTTAAATTTTAACAAAAAAATAGCCAGTGTAAAAGCTGCAGTATTTTATTTCATTATTTCTTGATATTTAAGCCAGAAAGTAAAAGAAAAGTGGAAATAGTTTTGTCTAAAGTAAGAAAAATCTTTCAGTAGTATTTCAGAATATTTACCTTCTAGGGAACTTTGTAATAACTTAGCTATTTTAGACAATAACATAAAATGAAGGCCAGTTACAACAGAAAAAATTATAAACATTAGAGTAAAACATTTAAATATTTATTTAAGTATGAATGTAGAATAAATTACTGACATACTGCATTTTAAGATTTCTGCAGATAATAGAAATATTTAGAAATATCTGGGGCAAAAATGACCGCTTGTACTGGCATTACAATTACCCTAAAAATGCATCAGGAAACTGTAAAAAGTGTGAATTCACATGTAAACAGGGGTGCAGTATTAAGAATCAGAGGGTGCTACTAGCACCATGAACAAAATACTTTCTAGGGAAGAAGCTTTATTACCAAACCACAAAAGCCATGCTTATGAAAACTTCATGACACCAGGATTGTTCACACAGCCAGAGGAGCTAGAACACTGTGTTCTTTATGCTGATGTTATGATAAAGAAAAGCATTTTCAGGCTTTCCTATTCAGTCACAAGGTGCATGGCAGTTTTCAGAACTGTTGATCAGAGCAACCATGACTGTCAAGGTTGTCAGCATGAAAGACAGGTATCAAAAATCAATACAGTGTGCACAGGCTGACTAACTGCACAAGGTATGAACAGACCACTGTACACTGCATTTATTAAAAAAAACCCAAAACCTCTCTGAAGTGTTTTTTTAAGTGTAATTATCATTTTAAGCAACATCTTATAGAAAACCACTCTGAAGAGATGACAAATTCAGATAGAAACAGTTTGAAAGACTTTTGTTACATCAATACTGTACATATTCCAATATTTGTTTTCAGAATCATATTTTGTGCTTCCAAAATCACGTTTTTTATGGTTAATAAGCATAGGAAAAATATCACATCGGCATACTAATATCTGCTGTTGCAATATTTGTTCCATATGTTTCTGGATCATCCTCAACTCATACTACTAACTGTACTTATTTGATCTGAGACTGGGATTCAGCTTTTCTGTGGTTTCAAATGTCTCTTACAGATCATTTATCTTCAGGACTTCCAAATACAGAGTGGAATGCACTTTCTATTCTTGTTCTAGCTCTTGCACTTGTATTTCTTCTTGGAAACCGTGTCCTGAATTTGCTTGTTAGTCTAGATTTTGTTCCTTCATTACCATCTTTTGCTAGATCTATCACAGTATTTTAAAGCAATCAGAAAGCACAAGACTGACATATATCTACATTGTATGTTAACATACAAGCCACAATGAGGATATTAGCATTAAATATATCACACTGACCACCAGAACCATAATTATATATAAACACACAGCGTTTATACGTATAGGTGCATATTGCACATGTTTGCACTGTTTTTATACATGTATATTGTATACACATATTCATTTGTGATATATGTGCATGTTTGTGTGTGCGTGTACATTTTTATTTTATTTTACCTCCTCCACATACAGCATCACAGTCTTCCCAAGTAGAATGCGTCCACATGAAAAGGGGCTCTGGTACTTTAGAGCTCTGATTTTCAGGCAGAGGATCCAGTGGGATTGTGTATTCATAGTGTAAACCATAGCTCTGGTCATGGAAGAGCAGCACCTGCAAGGTACAAAGAAGGAAAACCTCCCTACATACATAGACACCATGGAAGACAAACTCGAAACTGCAAGGAGATCATCTTGAAAAGCACAACAGAATGACTTGATGCTCAATTGGCTTTCAGCCCTTCAAATGGATTTGCGAGAAGAAATTAATTAGAGTATCCAAATCAAGCCAATGGGAAAAAATATTTTGCTTTATTAAAATTTCCTTTAATTTAAAGGATTTGAATTGTGAAGTACTTCCCTGTCATCTCTACTTCTTGCCTTATTAACTTTTCCTCTCCTACACTGAAATGCATCAAAATTCAACTTTTTCATGGAGAATTTGGTGATTGCAATTCTGAAAAGGCGATGCTGTGCATCAGTCAGCCAGGATTAAGACCACCTGAAATTAATTTGAATCTCTCTCCTTACCTGGAACATCAGCTTTTTATGACATTTGTGGGAATGTTGAGACCTTCAATCTTGCCCCAACAACTTAAAGATTGCTCTTGGATTTAAATGCATTTTTTTACAAGCAGGCTGACAGACATCTCTCTCCTAACCCCCTCCTTCACACTTTTGTAGATATATATGTAAACACAAAAGAAGGTGTATCTTACATCAATCTCATTCTCTTCAGGAGTCTGGAAAAAATATTAGTTACTATGCTGTATCATGGGAATCAAGTAAAAAAACCAAACTGTCATACCAGTAAATGTAAAGGTGATGTTGTGGGACCTTTGGCTGATATTTTCTCCCAGAGACCTCTCCGAACATAATGGACTGTGGTCCCAGCAATATTGAATGTTCCAGAATGCTCTATCTTCCAATCACTATTGATTGACTGTTTTCCAGCATCCCTAAGAGCTGCAACATACATGAAAAAAGCCCAATATAAAAGGTGTTTGTTTAGTAGTGATTTTCTTCTCCTCTCACGTCCTGTTTGGATAATTTAAAAAGCAGGTGAAACTCACCTAACTCTGATTGCAAAGATGTTTATGGATCCTACTGTACATGAACTTCAGTTGGTATGTGCTTCAGAAACACCGTCTGGAGGGAATGCTTGGCAAAATCGGGTGCACTTAACGTTACCTGACGTTAATATCAGCATTTTAATGCCTGAGAAGACTGACGGGCTCTAGCATAATTCGTAATTTGAACACTGAATTACCTTAAGGCAAAGGCAACTATTCTCTGATCCCAGGGTGGCCATTTCTATAATCCATAAAAACATGGAAACACAATTTTCACAAGAGACTCTTCAAGATTTGTGGAACTAAGCTGAAACTTAAAAAAAAAAAACCAACAAAACATCTAGTTCAGAATTCTCCCCTCTCTAATAACCACACTTGCCTTTTTCTGCACCTTAGAATGTGATAAGAATTTATACATTTTCATCACATAACTGTATGCTTCAAACAAATAGAAGAAACTTGTTCTTTTTGGCTGAATAATATCTCATGCTGAACCAATTTATATTTAAAAACATAATTAACTCATGTAAGATATATTCCATACACTGTGAACAAAGGATTTTACATTAGTTTTCTATAGTAAATGAAATAGATACTTCTGTGAATGGTTTGTAATTTTCTGTTGTTTTGTTTTATTTTATTTTATTTTATTTTATTTTATTTTATTTTATTTTATTTTATTTTATTTTATTTTATTTTATTTTATTTTATTTTATTTTATTTTATTTTATTTTATTTTATTTTATTTTACTTTATTTTATTTTATTCCAATCAGTTCTGAATAATCATGTGAAATAGACTTCAAGACACCTTCTGTACAAGAAGTTTTACACGTTTGACTTCATTGAAATTGCATGTTTGGCTTCAGAATGTTGTAAGAGAACCTCCACATGTTCCAAAATTTCCCTTTTTAAAGTTGTAAGTTAATGTGAGTCACTCCTGTAATCATGTCCTCTCCTATTCATATTTATACTGTTATGTTTTGTTTCCATGGGAAACAATGGCAACAGGCCTACGGACTGGCAGGAATCCAATTGAATAAGACACCACTGATGTGTACCACTGCAGCACTGTGTAATAGATGTTAAGACTATAAAATCCATTAACACTGCATAACAGTCTTTTACTAAAAAGAACTAGTGATTCTACAAGATTTAAAAACCAGTATTTTAAGTGTTCAATTGTTAATCATAATTAAGTTATATTTAGTGTTCAAACTGTTGGGGCTAATCCTCTTCTTGGTGGAGAAATTTAAAAAAATATACTCGAACATGCAAGGTCCAGCCGGGTCATGCTGCTCAGATGGGGCAGCATCCTCTCCCCAGAGAGCAGCAGAAATCATTCTGTCTGGCCTTTAAAATGAATGCATGTGCCATAGCAGTGCATAGCATGTGCAGGAAACTGGAATCCCAGCTCAGAATACAGAAATATGCCAGATCTTGCATTTTCTGCTTTCAGATTCCTCATATGAGTCACTGGTCTTAGACAAAGACAGAAAGTGTGTCCTCAAGCCTCGAATTTGGACTTGGATTCAGGCAGTGCAGCTTCTGTTCTTCATTCTCTCACACCCCGTTTTGTAAGCAAGTTCACTGAGTTTTATTCCATACTGTACACATATTCCTATTATTCTTAACTTTTGACAGGGGAGGTTGGTCTGTACAAAGTAGCCCAAAATAGGAAGAACATTCAGAACGTCTTCTCTCAGGTAATTCAAGCAATACACCTACAACTGAAAATCCACCCAGGTTTGAAAACAGCAGGGCTAATGCTGACTGATTGCTAGTTGCCAGTGTCCTCTTTATTATCCTATCCTCTTCAAATTTGGTACAACAGTCTCTTTTCTTCAACCAGTGGGGATTTCACTGGGCTGCTCTGATTTTTCAAATATACTTGAGAGTGGCTTGATAACTACATTAGCAAGTTCCCTCAGGACTATGGGACGCACCTCATTAGGTTCCATACATTTGCATATGTGCAAGTCTCTTGGGTGGTCTTAAACCTGATCTATGATGGGAAGAACTTCATTCCATCATTCTCTGCCCTGATGTTGAGGGACTTAAAAGATGTGGAAAAAGTGTTTGCCACTGAAGCAGAGTAAAAAAATTGTGAAGCACTGCAGCCTTCTCCATGCCCACTGTCATTAGCTTTTCCTGTCTTATTTTTCAGTGTGTGTTGCGGGTATGTATATTTTCTTTACTATTCCCTTTCCAAATAAAACCCTGTAGAAACCCTTATTAATTTCCCCATTCCTTACCAAAATCAGCACTACCTGTGCCCTAGTTTTCCTGAACTTATCCCCATATATATGAGCAGCATCCCTATATACTTCCCAGGATACATGTGCCTGGTTCCACTGCCTGTTCATTCTCGCAGTTTAGTCTGACCAGGAGGTCCTTACTCACCCATGCTATTCTCCTGCTTTCCTTGCCTGATTTTTTTTTATGTTGCAATAATCAAGCACTTTTGCAATATAGGAAAAAATATTATTCTTAATTGTAATTCAAAACTATTATCCAAAATCTTTAAAGAGCTGCCAGTTCCGTTTTGCTCCTACATACCCAAGGGCAGTTTCCCAGGCAGTACCATCTATCAATTCCTTAGACAACTGAAAGTTCACTTGCATGAAGTCCTTGCTTTAGTCTTCACCTGGCTCATATCCCTAAAAATCATGAGTTCCAGCAAGGCATGATCATTGCAGTCTAGGCTGCCACCAAACTCTCTAAATAGTTCATATTTGTTGGGAAGCAACCAACAATGTCCAGGAACACTACTACCCTGGTCTATAATTTCAATTAAGAACTTATCCTCAAAAGACTCCAAGAGTCTCCTGGACTGCTTACAGCTTGGTGTGCTGTTTTTCCAAGAGCTATCAGGTACTGAAATCCCTGAGCCAGATCAGAGATGCAAGCATGAAGTATGATTCCTGTAGCTGAAGAGCAGTTCATCAACAGATTGCACTTGGTTAGGCAGCCTGTTGTAGCTCCCAACAAAGAAATTTCCTTTGTTGGCCTGGCCCATAATTTTTACCCATGTGCTCTCAACCATTTCCTACGATCCTCTGTATATGAAAGGAAAACATGCTTAGTCTCAGTGGACTCTGGTCTCTGCTTCGCTCTGGGGGGTGGGAGAAAGATGGGACCAGGTTCTCAACTGGCTTCCCTTGAAATTTGAAATTACACTCCCACACCCTCCTGTCTCAATTGTGGCCCAACATGCTTTTTTTTAACTAGGAAGCATTTCATAAAAGAAATCACATGGAGCACAACACACCGATAGGCTGGAAAAGAGCATTGGCAATTACAATGTCATAGTGTGTTACACTGCAAATGTGAAGGATCTATCCCCCTGAGGTACCCTGATCACATATCTGAAAATAATGACACAGCTAATCCACTTCTTTAGTTCAGCTGAAAATGAACAGTTTCTCTCATTTGTGATCAGCACAAAAGAATTTCAGGGTTAGGACTGTAATTAACCTCTTTAGTAGTATTCCACTAACCCATCACATTAATTCATTATAAAGCCTGGACCTGCCGTGCCGTTACTCGAGTGTCTCATGAATGAGTTGTCTAATTTCAAAGCCTAGGGCTTCTAAGACAGAAATACTTTAATTTTCCTTTTTATACTCTATATTAAATTTCTTTTTTGAAAACTTGTAATACTTGCCAAATATAAATGAAAATTTAGCAACTGAAAAGGTATTATACCAAAGGAATCTAGGTAACGCTTAAAACAACTTTTCATAGCTGTTCTTATAATATTTTTTAAAGTATCTGATAGTGAACAAAGTCTCAAAAATGCTACTCTACTAATACTAATCCAGACTTTAAAAATAAATAACAAAGCTGTATCTAAAATAAATAATTTTTAGTTCAAAAGTTAGCAAGTTTATGCTTTAGGAAATATTTTTTCTTAAATAAACAGTCTCCACCCACTCTACTGCTACAAATAATTCCCACTCCTGAATACTGTACTGATAAAAGAAAGAGTTCATACAAATAAGACATCTGCTCTGAATACTTGTCTCAACAGCACAATTATCCAATGATGCTGCTAGGGTGGGCTGTAGTTCTACTAATCAATGTAGCAAAATCATTGCATTTTCAAGATCATAATGATTCTGTTTCCTGATTATTAAGTAAATCCAGAGAAGGGCATTGTATTTTGACTCCTGTGTTTGACCTGTGCTGTACAATGATTAAATTCTCCTTCAATTAAAACTGCCTTCTAAGAAACAGCTACTAGTGTATGTTGGAATACACTGTATTTACATTTTATCTCTAATTACACAATTATTAGTTGTATAGTGAGCTATGTTATCTCCCAACCTTGTCCTAAAATGTGTTTAGACAATTAGTAAAACAAAATAGTGTTGGTCTGTATTGACTAATTTTAAGTACAGAACCAAAAATTAGGATAAAGAACTATAAAATCGAAAACCACTCAGAAACATGAAAGAATTTAATCTGTTTTACCTTTCATATTTTTAACTATAGTATTGTGAAAAAACTTGTTTCTAAGATTAAAGTGAAGTTCTCACCCCAAAACTTTCATTATGCTACACCTATTCAAAAACTATTCCTTTGCAATTCAGATCCTGATACTTTCAAAATAACCTCTAAATGAAGAAAGTTTAAATACCTTGTCCTAGCAAAAAAAAAAAAAAAAGGTGGAATAACATAGGTTTTAATTCCAGATATGGCAATGGACTTGTTACTGGGTCCCCACAATGGCTTACAAAAAATAAAAAGGGCTAGGGCTCAACAAAAGATATTGCACAGAAATACTGCCTGATTCTCATTCAGATACAAACCAGCAAAATTAATGAAAACAAAATTAAAGTAAAAAACAACTAGGAGCTAATTGGGAATTTTCACAAATTATGACCATGACTGACACTACTGCATGGGCATAAAAACCATGTCATTCTTTTTGCATTTTGTGAGGTAAGGGTTAAAACAGTTTACTACTCATGAAGAAGGAATAAATTTCCCTAAAGGCAATGCCAGCTTTTATTTATTTATATTTTTGCATTACATATAAATAATAATAAATAATAGTATAAATAATAGTATTTCTATTATCCACTGAAATAAATTTCAGTTATTGTTTTAACACTCTTACATATCCACGTCTATGGTTCACTGGGGAATAATTAAATATTCCAGATCTCTAAACCACCCTGGAAGGTGCAGGCCTCAAGGCAAACCAGCAGTCACCCACTGGTAACCTAAACTGTCAAAATTAAGATTCACCATCTGCAACAGTCTCTCAATGGATGTACTGAGAATACTCAAATATTTCTTAAAATGTAAATATTACTTATGAACATAATTAAAAACAGTGATCAAACTAGGGAATTTTTTATATCCTTGTCCTATTTCTCATACTATATCTCTCTCAATTTAAATTCAAGCACTGCACAAAACAATACCAAGTATGACATTTCATATATTCACTTAAACCCTGTAACAAAAATGGTAACAAAGCACACTCTCCTAAACAACTTCTTTAGACCTCATTAAAAGATAAACATTTTTTGTTTAAACAATGAAAACTAATTTCACTTAAATGAAAAAACTAAATGAAAAAAATCACTTGTGATTTGTGTTTGTCCATTAGAAGATTCAGACAATTCAAAATAGTGCAAATAAATACTTTTCTGCTTTTTCAGTCTACTTTTAGAACTTCTGTTTGACTTTGTTAGTGAACCACTATATGTTGCCCAGTGTGTCTAAGCACAAATTATTTTATGTTTGAGCATAAAATTCTTTTCAGTAGTTTTGACGTGCTTTCCATATGAAAAATTGAAAATGTGCAAGTATGCACAGACATTATTTTACATAATCTAAATACAGAGTTTGAAACACTCTCTAAAGAAGATGAGACCAAAGTCCAAAAGAAGAACCTATATGAAAAATGGTTCTATAATAATTTGTTCAGTTCCCAGACCTTTGTTCAATGACAAAAGCATGTTTAGCTGGTATTTTTCAGAGTTGAGAAAAACAGGACATTAGCACTAAAACATATATAATATTTACCTAAATAACTGTGAGCTGGTTTTTCTTCCACAACTTTGATTCTCCTTGCTCCTGCAGGTATCACCAAAGCTTCCACATAACCTAAACATGAGACCAGATGCCCCAAGTTAAAAAGAAAAACAGAAAAGCATAGAAAAGTACATCTTGTATGTTTTCTTATCTCTTCTCCCCTATTTTGCTTTTTAAATGCATCAAGTTATAATTTATATAGCAATATTTTGAAGATTCTTGCTGAATTGAAGAAAAGCTCTGGAACTGTGCATTATATGTAATTTATATGCAATACTACATAATCAAAACAGAATGGCACAGTAAAACATATCAAGAACTAGTGAGGCTTGAAGACTGTGGCTGGAGCAGGTGAAGTCATTTCTGCCTAAGTAGCTCAGTGTCATCATGACCACCGGATGAGTATAAAAGAATTCCAACTTCACTCAGCATGTAAAGGCAAATGGTATGGCACTAAAATCTAAGCATCCTTTCACTGCTTAGTTTTTAGTTTGTTTTATGTATTTTTTGCTCTATCTCCTTCCTGATTCAACATATTCAAACCCTGTTATGGTAGGCTTTGGTTTTGAAAACTACTTATTAATTGTTTGCTTCAAATTGAGATTGTCTCTTGATAGTGTGGACTAAGAGAGGATTTTGAACTAGTTGGTTTAAGTAAAACATAGTGAAAAGGCAATGCAAGTGGAAATCACTGTGCAGGCAGGAATGTCACTAATAAATAAACACATCAATTACCCAGGTAAACTTCACAAAGGGAAAAAATACACTCATCTTTCATTATATGTAGCTATGTGATATTCTACACAAAAACACTTAACATTTGCAACACTTTTTCAATAATTCTGAAACACGAAAATTAAAGCAGCATCTTTAATTTCTCTAAGAGTTAATAACACTTTCTAAATATTGCTTACAATTTCTTGAGAAGGAAAATAACTTACATAGGTGTTAAGATGGCAATACCACAATACTGAGGATTGACACAGCACCCCGAAAAAACTTGAAAGTGTGTGGATATTCACATTAGCAATAGAAGGGAGCTGTCATAAAGTGATTTTATTAGAAAAAACCTTCTTTGCTGTTTTTTATATCTTGTAGTCCTCCAGACTCATCTGGGGTTTGGAAACCTTGCTTTGCCTTACATTCCGCTTGAGAGGGCCAGACATAAACATTTGAAGACTTTGCTCAACTTTCCCCTCTTTCCTAAAGTACTGTACTTCAGTCAAAAATCCACTGAAGTCCTTTAGTTTTCAAATATATGCTGTCTGCTTCTAATTACAGTATTTTTGATGTGATTTACTTACCACCTCTAAATACTGCACATTTTCTACTCAAGAAACTAAAAGTGCAATGGCAAAAAATGCTGATAGTTGGTAAAATGCTGTTTCAAAGAAAAGATTTGTATACGCTGTGCAAGATTCACATTATTAGGATTTCAGTTCTCTACTCTGTAAACATTATTGAACTGGAGCCAGTAAGTTATTCCCATTCACAGGATCACAGATCAGAGCAGCATTTGGGCATCTCATGTTCATTTTGCATTAGCAAATCTATTGACCTGTTATTATTAGTATAAAATAATGAGAAATGAAGAGGTGTTAAATTTCTTCATGCATTCGGCTTTATGGTTTTTCACTGTCTGGCTTAGTTTAGTAACATTACTCTAGATTAAAAAAATAATGATTTGGATATTTATTTTGAAGAACACTAAATTAATCTAAACACTAAAGAATTTACAACACTCGATTTGCTAAAAATATAAACCTAATTTCTCATATCCCTTAAAAATCTGTCTCTCCTATAAAACAGAGTGTATCTTAAAGTAATATATCCCCTTCATTTTGCAATTGAAATAATGTGCAATATTTTTGCAATGAATTTTAAAATACTTACGCATTTTTATCCTCAATGTCTCATCATCTCTAAAAATCCAGATCTAAAGTTCTTTTGAGGATCAGCATAATTTTAAGAAATATGGCTTTTTTAATTTCCCAGCGCGCCATGTAATTAAAAAGACACTGGTTTCCTTAATATTTGAAATAAAGAAACAGACATTACCTGCTCCTCTGGTATGGTTAAAATCACCTTTAATAACTTTGCATGACTTCCCGTTACCATTGCATATACCACAATGATCTTCACGAGCCAGAGATCCTAATATACCATCACAGCCAAATTTCTGTGGGAGAAGGAAATAAAAGCTTTTGAGACATAGGCTCATGGCAGAGATCTGTCCCATAGAGAACTCCCCTGTGACTTTGTGTAGATTGCTGCATTCCCTCTTCCTATGTGGCTGGCTAACCCTACCAGCTGCTCTCCAAGAGAAACACCACTGCATTCCCATCTCCTGGTGGGACCTGTGGCACATCAGACCCACTGTGCAACACACACCACACAAGCCTTCCCACTAAAAGAATGCAATGTGCCTCTCCTGCTTTCTACTCAAAATATGGATGATTCTTTGCTATGCCCACAGTGGTAAAGTGTCATTAATATCAGCCTAAGGACTTATTCTGAATAGGGCATAAACAGGTCTAAAAAAGGTAAATATAAATTGTATCTGTGTTTTGCTAAAAAGCATTCAATTTAAAACAAATTAAGTTTACTCAAGCATCTCCATGTTACTATTAGACACATTTATATGAATGAATATCAGACGTAGCTTGAAAACAGCAATAAAGTTAATACAGGCAGGCCTGAAATGAAATAAAAACCTTTTAAAGTCTTAACATATATGTTAAGAGGTGTGTACCTGTATATCCAAGTTCAAAACAAGTAATTCATACCTGGCATCTACCATCTGCACAGACATCCAGCCCATGCTGGCCACAGGAAGTCCCGTCCATCACCTTTTCTGTTAGAAGAACAGGTTGATCCTTTCCAGCCGGTGAGCAGAACAAAGCACATGGCTTTTCTGCAGCAGCAACAGATGGAAAAACATGCATTTTTGGAAAAAGGTAACTTTAGAAATACAGAGTTATCCTCAACACTACTGTTAAAACTGATACTTCCTTATGTGTGGCATGTATCTACATTTGCATAAGAAGTTTATCTTAGACACACAGAAAATAAAAAAATATTTTGATCCATTTCTTAGCTGTTTGAAAAATGCGAGCTTTTTCTTCCTCTTCCTTATGCTGTTGCTATAAACTTGGCCTACATAGTACTCATGTCATAGCTCACTGATGCTATTAAGAATATACACATTACAGCTGTGTGAATATTTTGGTTGTAATCTATACTTTCATTCTCCTATTTTTTTGACAGATCATAAATATTGGTTAAAAAACAAACTTAACACTTTCCAGCCTTTATAACTGTGCAGTTTAAGGAAAGAAACAATGAGGCAACTGACACACCCTGGGAAGAAAAATATATTAATTTACAAAGTTCACCTTAAAAAAAAAACAACCAACCAACCAACCAAAAAAAAAGAAACAATCACACAACCAAAAAACCCAAAAAATAAAAAAAAACCCCAAACCAAACCAAACCAAACCAAAAAACCCAAAAAAACCAAGACCCTTGGAAACATTATTACTAAGATTTTTTACGAAGTTCAAGCAATTTTCTACTAAATTTCTGAAATGTTCTGTAAATAATTTCTAATTATGAAAGAGCATAAAAATGTAGTGATATCCTATGTATCCAAGTATTCCTAATGGCCACATTTATAAACAATGAAGCTTGTTTCACCACTGTGAAAATAACAGCAAATAGTCTCTTCTCAGTGGTCAACTGAGTACAAAAACTAAGTATAAAATGACAGGATTTTTTCATATCTTTTTCACAAACGTACTGACTCAAACTTCTTCCTAAATCTGTTGCAGATTTTTAAAAGGATAAAAGTCAATCCTGAACCTGAAACTGATTTCACTTGGACACAGTCTATGCCACTCTGACTTCATACTGGCTTCTAGATTCCTGGAGTGCATTTTTATTAGTAAATTAAACAGTTCCAGGAAACATTCAGGGGCACTGGAATTCTACTGTCTATACAGCTGAACTGTAAAACAGTCTATGCCGCAGTTTTTTGCATGTGCTAACTAGCACCAGTTCAGTCTAGACTGGAAATTGCCATCTGCAAAGGACTGTTTTCAAAAAAGTAGTTTTAGCATGCGAAGGAGTAGAAAAGTACAGACAGGAGTTTTGTGCCAGCCGACTTACACAACAGAGAGTGGTCTGGGCACATTTAAATTACTAAAATTGACGGAGCCTCAGGGTATCACTAGAGGACCAGATGTGATCTCTTCTACCAACATGTGAAGCTAGTCAGACACAAGCCATCTCCAGCTAAAAAGCTGCCTGAGTTTGTGCCCTCTGCATTCCAGTTATACTGCTTAAATAGTAACCTCAAAGTTCCCTGCAGGCTTCAAGCATGTATCAGCATTTGTTAAAGGAATACACAATTGATGACCTAAGCACTATTTTAAAGACACTGAACTCAAAGAGACAGCAACTAAACAACACTGGACAACTCCAACAGACTACAGGAGATCTCATACAGCAACTACTTTGGACATGGTGCACAGTTATTGTCCACTAGGAGAGCAAACAATTATGGATTTGAGAGTAAGGTATACTGGGATACTGGCACTCTCTGGCTGGTCCACTTTTGTTTCTCCTGAGGGACACCTCAAGATAACAGGATTACTCAGAAGTTAGATGAAAACAACCATCTGTACTCATTAACATGGCACAGGAGAATGTCAAGATTTTTTCATCTGAATGAAGTCATATTATTCGAAGCCAGACATAAACAAACCATGTGTTCCTGTGCTAAAACAAAATTTAGTCAAGTAAAACAAAACTAATTTACTTGATAAGCACCTATGTAATAGTTGGAGAGAGTTCTTTTTACAGTGAAATGAGCTAACATACAAGCTTGATGAAAATAGTACCACAAGTTTTCCCTTTGGCACCTTGAGAAAAGGCTTAGAAGAAATGAAAACCAGCTTCTTGAGTTAGGCATATATTATAATATGGTAATAGCGAAACAGTCTTCTATGTTTTCTAATGTTTCTGATAAATTGTTCCAACATTAAAATGATTTGGAGTAATGAACTCCTCAAAATTTGGTAACACACACTTGCAGTACTCCTGTGTCTTTCTAGGGTTTTTTTTATTACAGCTTGCTATGATTTTGTGAAATTCTCAAGCCAACTGTTTTCACAACCAGTGTATTTTTGTTGTGGTTATTTTTTTCATTTGTTTTTAATTTAAAAAAATTAAAACACAAAAATTCACAGAAAATTCAGTGGGGCGGAAATTACTCTTCACTTTTCTAGCAAGAAGGAGTTTGTTTTCCTGATGTTTTACACCAACATTATTGTTGCAGATAACATAAGTCTGATCTTTACTATACTCCCACTTGAGCGTTTTCCTAATGACATGATATGCAAGCAAGTTTGTTGCATGGAAGTGTGCATACAGTATTTGAGGACTTTGCATGCAATAGGTATTAGGGTTTATAGAAATCTTACTGATGTTTACAGCATACTTTATCTACACACTGCTGCCAAATCAAACACCGATATGTGAAATACTCACAATGTTAAGCTAGAAGTTCTCTCTTTCCTCAAAAAGAAAGGCTCACAACATTTGCACTGTCTTTTTGGCTTTGTAGGTAAAAAAAACAAACCCTGATATATGCATGTTTAATGATGGAGCATTATTCTAGAAAGCTGTATTTCTGAGTCACTGCATATTTCAATTCTGATTAAAAGGAAAAAGCTGACTGGTTTTTCATTCAAATGTAGTTATTACCTATAAGGAGTGACAAATTCAATAGGAACAAAAACCAAAATATTCTGGAGCATACAAAAGTACCACTAGATCTTGTCTATGAAATCAAAATAACTTACCAAAAATACTCGGCTTGAGGATTGTTTGTTTGCTATAGTTTTAACTATATATTTCTTGATTAACAACAACATCAACAAGCTACAAGACATATAAGGAGATGATAAGAACAAGGGAGATGGTTTATACTTACCATCATCAATGACAGCTTGCCACTGGTGCACATGCTTCTGATACGAAGATCTGACACTGAAAGCTTGGCACTGCCAATCCCTAAAGGCAGGCACACCAGCAGGACAAGAAGGATTTTCACATACCCTATACTGCATTGTAGGCCCATGACACTCTCCTTCAAGGCCTGAACTAGAAAAGATTGCATAAATACAACCCTTTACTGTTGGCAATAATTTGTCGAACTTACAGAATAATTTACTTATGCTAGACACAAATTAAAAATAGCAGGTTTTTTTGTTGACACTGAGCATTCAGAAATCGGCCACGAAAAACTGAAGTCACAGAAAAAACATTTCCCTTCTCTTTGTACTGGTTACATTACATATAAGGAGTGATGGGTGCTAAGCCATGATTTACACTTAGCCCCAAGAAAGCACTAGGACTAACAGGAGTTCAGGCAGGAGAACTCAGGTGCAGTTTAATATAGCTGATTTTTCTCTATCTGGGAGCCAAAGGGGCTACAGAAAGGAAACAACACCTGCAGATTTGCAACCTCTCTTTTTTCTCTGAATGTGGTGTTACAGGGCTCAGATAAATGTTTTGTTTCTTTTTGGTCACTCCAGCTGGGCTTGCAGGTCCTAATGAACAAATGCAAAAGGCAGAAACTGGAATAATTTGGAACCTTCCCTGGAAAAATTAATTAATGAGCATCTTAATTAATTAGGACAACCATAAATTCTAGAAATAGCTATAAGGTATACAGCTGAAAGTGGTGTTTAGATGGCATGAACTATGAAAGAATTCATGTCAAAATTTCTGTTAAACCCCCATGCTTTTGTATAACCATGTCCAATTTTTCTCCAAAATTCTTTATGCAAATTTATCTTTTTTAAACCCCCTGTCAATTTCACCCCAAAATCTGCTATGCAGTCTTCCATAAGTCTTCATTTCCCCCTTTGTATTTTAATTTTTTTAAAAACACTGAGTTGACTCTTATCCACTCTAGTTTAGTTTTCCCTATACTTGCCTTCATTACCCTACTCTGTTCCCTGTGCCTATATTCTCTTTCCTTTCCTTTTTTACTTGGTCTATAAATGACTCACAAAAATCAAACAGGTATTGAGCAATTAAAAGGTAATGAGCAATTAAATTGTAGCTGGTCACTGAGAGATAGTAAAACAAATTTAATCCAAGCCAAAAGTAAAAATTCCCTTATTGCCAAAGGCAGAAGGTTTTCATTTTCATAAGATAGGCAATCTAAATTCTTTCCCAGATAGTCCATCTAAATGTCTGATAAACTGGTAGAAAGATCTCTTTTTAAAATTTTAAGTTCCTTGGTTCTCCAGATGAGACGCAGAAGTCAATCTTCTCTAGATAAAAAATTTAAAGACTAGAATTACACAGTGACAATCTGCAACTCAGGAACTGTGAATTTAAGTTTCTCTTGCTTTTTCAGGTGAAGCTTAAGAAGGGAGTTTTATTCTTCTATTAATATTATCTAGGGTCTTGACAGAAGCAGAAAATATGAAAAAGAGTGTTGCCAGGCAGCAAAATACCTGAAATACCTATTCTTCTAAGTGTTTTTCAGTATTCATAAGGTATTAATTGCTTAGGTAAAGGCCAACTGTAACTTCACAGGCTCCTGTGCGCATGTAGATTTTGTACAGAAATTCTGGTGACCAGCAATGGAAACCTGAACTGGTTTTTACCCAGGGCATTTGCGTTGTCGGCTGCTGATTCCAGTGTTGCAAGTACGGCTACAAGTGCTCCAGGCGCTCCACTCCCCCTCCGCGTGCTCCCCAAAAGACGTCCGATTGATACAATCTCCAGCCTTACACCACTAGGTGAAAATTCAGCTCTTAGGTAAAACAATCAAGGCATATGCAAAACTATTCACTTCTCCACGAGCAGACAGGAAGCACAACATAAACATTTGGTTCAATACAGTTTTCATATCAGCCAGATATATTTTTGTCTAGCGATCTCCAAAGCTTTTTTATCTGTCCCAGTAAATGCAACAGCCAGAGACATTTCTCTGGTTCAGTGGCCAAGGATCAGGTTTGAGGTTGTCCACAACCTCAAAAGTTAATTTCCAATGAAGGATATCTCCTAGAAATGGTATTCATACTATGTTATCTCCATTTTAGATTGGGCACTGCCTAAGAAATCGTTCTAGGATCCAGCCCAAACATATTGCAGGGATCATTTTCCAGCTGAATTATGCAGATGATCCCAGCACAGTGTTCAGGGCTGTTCTCAGGACTTGATTGCTTCAGCATGACAGTTCCCACCAGCAGGAACTTCATTGTCCCTCATTATCCAGTGACAATTTCAATAGAAAGATATATTACAAGTAATAGAGAAAATGAGATTTTATTCACCGCTTGTATTCAAAGATAAAATGGAAGCTTCAAAAAGCTGGTGGTGAGAAAGTCCAGAGAATTTCTGGCATTTATTAAAATAGTAATAATAAATTCAATGATCTTGCATGCATATATCATTTCCTGGGAAAAGTGCAATTTTTCACTCAAAAACTATCCAATTGCTATTCTTATCCTTTGTAAGCTATGTCCATGTCTTGTACAAGCCATGTCCATGTCTTGCAGAAATTAGTGCTTATCAAATTATAGCAAATTAGTATCTGTCACATGTATTGGGAAGTAAAGGTATTTTCCAGTCATAACAATTTCATGATGCAATGATTCAGCAATTACAAAACAGGCAATGATCCCTTAATGCCATTAACATCAGTAATTTAACTAATTCCTTTTTACATTCTGAATTGTTGGTGAATCAGTTTTATCAATTGATAACAGACTTTACAAACAAGTCTTGTATTTACAGCAAAACAAAAGGTGTCACAAATGCAGTTGATAAAGATTCTGTTTCTTTTAGAACTAACTTCTGTAACTTTCAGTGTCCGTACTAAACCTTTATCTGGTAACCTTTTCACCTACAGTTTGAAACTGGTATTTACTGATTGATTGATCCTAATTTTCTCTCTTAAATCATCACATCACAATGAAGGCATAAAGACTTTTAAAAAGTCTTTATGTAGGGTGGTTCCATCTTTATATTCGATTTACAACCAGAAACTATAAATTTTGTAATGCTCTTGGATGTTTCAAACCAGTAATGCTCATAGACATTAAAAGTTATTGCTTCAGATAAAAATACAGATTTTTCGATTGAGATAGCATCTGCAAGTCTGCGCAGTCTAAGAGATTTTTATAAATCCTTGGCTCAAACCCCAGCCAAGTAGGACAAGCTATGTAAACTACATTTCCATCACTTCCTGAGATACTAAGAGGAGCAAAAGGCAACAATACTTCTCCACAATACCAATAGAAAACCCCAAAGCCAGTGATTTGTGTAACCTAAAGCTCATCTCTAACAGGTAATAAAGCAAACAAGAAGAATAATTCTTTCTTATCACCTGCAATATTTTGGTGATGTCTGCTCAGTTTTCTACTGCTATACATAAAGTTATCTCTGTAGTCTGGCCCAATGAGCTGTTTTAATTACAATCAGTAACTCTGGGTAATCATCATTAGATGTTCTGCTTTCTTATTCCACAGCATGGGCATGGGTACGGGCATTGCCAGTTGCAATCAGAAATACAATCTAGTTTTCCTTTAGCATGTAAGATTATATTATCTGAACATTTAATATTAATTAATTAATTTGATTTTAGGAGAATAAGGAGAGTACTGGTGAATGTAATGTGACTCAAAGAGTAAATCACTCCTGTGGGAAATGGCTATCAGCCAATATCTTGAAAATCCCAAGATATATGTATGCTCTTTCTCTGTTTTCTGTTTGTTTGAGGTTATTATACTCATTTACAGATATATGCAAAGATTACAAATAATTTTAACTGGAAAGCTCTTGAAGGACAATTTAGGTAATTTTAACTGAATTGGATGATCATTAAATTTGTCTGTGATGGCATGCTTTTAATTTGATTTGTCACTCTTTTACATGCAGTAACGCTATAAATATTTCTTGATAAAACTTATCCTGAAAGATTTTAACAACAATCTGTATCAATTCCTTCAGAGACTATTTCTAAATCCTAAATAATAGCTGAGAACTCTGTATCTTTGAAAGCTTAAGTTTCTATTCACAGTTGGAAGAGCAAAAATTACATTCTATTCATAAATATGATACAAAAAGAGAAAGAATTTGAAAGAAAACAATTTATAAAAATTAGAACATCTGTCTGTTTGGATAACCTTTTTTAATTCACTGGTTTTAGGGAAATGTTCTTTTTTGCATCTATATTATAAAATATATCATATATAATACATTCAACTGTAGTTTCTTTTTATGATAATTGAGGAAAGCAGGAATATTAAAGAAGCACGAAGATCTATTTGGTTTGTTTCCTTAAATGTTAGATGTTCAGTATAATTGATACTGCTTTTCCACCAGAGGCATACCTTTCCAGTGTCACAGTCTGTTCCATCCATTGGTGGATCCAGTTTAGTTTTGCACTCCTTCTCACTTTCCACCTTACACCACAAGCCAGTGCAAATAACATGCTGAAAACCAAATAAAAAATAAGCACAGAATCTATCTTATACAAAATTACTTTCTGCATGCAGTCCACTAATTTTGTCTACATTTACCAGTTTGATGGTACTGAAATACGTTTAAACATGCAAAAATCCCCAAGTGGGCAGAGCCTGCTTAGACTGATGGTGCTTCTCTAGGACTTCCAGAACTCTCTTGTTTGTGCTACCCCAATGACTGCTGTTGTCATGCTCTTCAATGATTCATATTTTTTTCAGTGATTCATTTATTACTCAAGGAAAAAAAAGAATCCTAAAGCCATCAAACCTGATCTCCACAAAGAACACACAAAGTTACCAGACAAAGGGTAGGGAGATGACAGGGGTGCAAGACAGTCATGAATTTTGGAGATGGAAAGAAAAACCCTCTGAAGTATCAGAACAAAAGTGTTTTTACTTTACTCAAAAGAAAGCCCAGCCTTGCAGGATGCTGGCTCGTATTTCCCAAATATCCCTGGCAGCTTTCCCTATTTTTCTCTAAAAAGTCCTCCTTCTCCCATGGTTCCCAATCAGGACTGCATTCTCCTTGCTGTCTGTTCCCCCTTAACAATAAACCATGTGGAAGTGAAGAGAGGTCATATGGGGCTGAGCTGTGGCCTGAGTATTACTGCATAGGCACAGTGAACCTCCACAATTATACTGCCCAAAGAGGGGCAAGAACCATCAGGAGAGGGGGAGGTGTTGCAAGCAGGATAAAAGATAAAGAACAGCTGGGTTTTTTAAACCAGGGCTGCCAGAGGACCTGCTTTTTCTAAGTGAAATGATTTGTTATATTGGTACACCCAGTATTAGTCTCTTACACTAGGAATGAAGAACGTGTCATAAATCTTACACTACCTTGAAAAAAAACACTAAAAGCAGACGAAACATAATTCAACAAAAGATTGTGTCTGAACCAAGGAACAGAGCAGTTCCATTGGGAGCCTTACATGTAAAAACGTCTGTAACATCAGTTATCAAAAGAAGTAAAAAAACCAAAGATTGTAGAGGTCTGAAGCATTGTAGAGAAAGAAGAGACAGGATGGCAGCAGACTCACTCCTGATTCATCCTGTAACAGTTTTATGCTGAAGTTGAGCTAGCAACACAACAACCAGCATACGCATGTCTCCAAAAAACAGCTATAGAAGCTCTATAATGCTCCTGGGTAATTTTAGCAAGCATTTTTCAAGTAACGAACTCTAATATCTGTTCTTGTTCATTTTCTTTTCAAACAATGTAGATGATGACAACAGTAGATGAGATAGAGTATCAGATATTCATGACAAAGTGCTTCCACACCAATTAGGAAATAAGAGACATACTGTTGGAACTACTCCCCAAAAATATATGCTAATTTAATGGTCCTAATCAATTTTTTTCATATCTTTAAATCATCATTTATGAGTGAATACAATGGTGGAAAAGCCATACATATTTATCCAAGTTTTCAAAATATACAGGCAAATTTTTAAGTATATGATCCTTTTTTTTTCTCCGAAACACTTTGATTGTACGCTTAATATCACTTGTATATGGTTGCAGAATGGCTTACAACACAGTTCTTTACAAATCTAGAAACAATTGTTTTAAATATAGAGAGGCATTAAGTCAGATTTACAGGATTTGGAGTATTTTGGGTACCTAAACACAGAGACGTACTTGAACTGTGTAAACTAAATCAAGAAAATCAAATCAACATCCTTTGCTTGCTAATGTGCATTTTATACATCTCCATGTTTCCACAAATATTTGTATACCACCTCCCTATGAACCACGACCTAACTTCCCCAGATAGAAACAACTTAGGGCTTTAAGTGAACTGTATTCTAAAAACACTCACTTCACCAACTGCTAAAATAAGCACTCGATATTAGCAGACTTTAAAATTCCCCAACCCAAGAAAAAGGAGGTATGGAATTACTAAAATTGGTGGTTTACTTGTAAGTTTTTTTTCCTGGGCTTTTCATTTCAGTCAAATTACAAATAGACCCTTTAGTTACTGTCCAGACTGTATTTCTGCTGAAGAGGTATGAGATATGGAAATTGCTGTCAGCATCTAATTTTTGACAATTAAGGGTTTCTGTATAAGGCCAGGGAAAGACTAACATGCAATATGGGTTTTTCATTAGCAACCTGCAATGAAGTAGACCTGGACTGATTTGAAAGCAAACAGAAATATGGAGGCCAGTGTCAATTTTAGAGTCACTCCAAAATTAGCCCACAGATTTCTACACCAGGATTTTAGTCCTCTGAAAAGTAACTTTCTTCAGTCAAAATAAGGATAGCTAAGCTAACATTCACAGAGATTTACCAGTTATCTATGGTAAGTACAGTTCAACAGCCATCACAGCTTTCTAGATGAGCCAAGGGAAGGAATAGACTCAGGAGATCAAAAACTTATAATAGTGACATTACACTATTCACAGTCTGTAAAATATTTCTTTGCATGTACACTGGAAAACAAAATATCACCAAGCACGCACAAAGGACTTTTTTTTAAAAGAATGTGTTAGTCATGAGTTTTTAACAGCAAAAGCTTGTAAAACAAAACATGGAAGTCAAAATGCATTACAGAGGTCAGTCTGGCTTTGGAGTTTTGTGGGGGTTTTGTGTCTGCTTCTGTCTATTTAATTAAATTAGTGAGGCAGGCCTACATGAATCAGAAGGATACATTTCCAGTCATGTAAGCATATGGAAAGAAATTTCAGTTGAGAGGAATGACCAGAGACTAAGAGGGAATTTTAGAACAGTATTTGTGCAAAGTTGAGATTGTTTAAAATGTGGTGGTTGAAATGAGGACAGATATTTCACCAGAACTATAATATGTCCATTACTTTTGTTCTTTCTATTGTGATCATTCCCTGAAATGCCTTAAAAATCACATGAAATATAACCAGTCTCCTACTTCTTTGCAAAGATCACAGCTGTGTTATGACAAGAACTGTTTTAGTGGAACTGACCAGATAGCATTCACATCCTGGACTTTAATCTTAAAAGCCAATATTTAGTAGTTCAACAATTGCATTAAATTGTCAAATTTTACAATCCCTTTTAATCATCAAGAACTACGTCTGGGCCATGATGTCACTATCTGTTATGTGAAACAATGTTAGGATCTAATTGATTCTTGCATGAGACCTCATGGGCATAAAAGCAGACTTGGCTCCCCTACAAGGTAAGCATAGAGACACAATATAAATCTTGAACCTGGAGATCCACTCATGCTTTTTGAGGGTCTGAAAATTTTGCATAGGATATGAAAAAAAGTTTTTGAAATAAAGGTGAACAGGAAAAATAAAATCACCATTTATGAAAGGGGACTGGGAGGGCGTAACTTATGAAAATACAGGAGCAGGACCTCAGTGGTTCCTTCATTTCTTTGCTGCATTCATTAAATTAAATAATAAAGATGAATTCTTGATAGCAAGGGAATATAATCTGTATCAGTAGTATTTCTCAGAGCTTGCCGTGTAATGCAACTGTAAAGTGCAGTCCTACAGTACTCCTCAGTAATAACAATTGTAGAAAATTACATCTCCACAGAAATGCACTATTGATTGTACCACTAATATTTGTAGAATTAAGAGTATTTTTCAGCATTACTCAATTGCTTCCTTAGTTGAATAGCTGTTGTATATGAAACACAGTTGCTTAATGTAGAAGACTGTATGGAACTCTGTTCATTAAGCAATCTTCCAGTCTCAAAAAAGGTAAGATGGTGACATAGTTCATAATTTATCTTTCACACAGTTTTACTGAAGTGCATGAACTGTTCAGCAAGTAGAACCTGTCCAAAATATCCTGGGCTATAAATTGTTGGATTTAGTGACATTTAAATGAACCTTCGAGGAGTGTGTTTCTCTCATTTCCTGGCCTGTGGACAACAACTATAACCATAATAAACTTCCAGTTACTGGCAGAGTAAGACAGACTATACAGAGATTAATGGAAGAAGTCTGGACACCACAGAATATTCGTTGGTTATCTATGCATAATTAAGTAATTATTATACTAAATTAATACAGGAACTAATGAAACACGACATTCAATTTAGAAAGGTCTTCTAAATGTTGATTTCTCTAATAGCAACCACAATAATTTGTATAATCAACACAGGGAGACTTGAGTCTTCACATTTAGTAAAAGGCAATTATTTGCAAGGTTAGATTCAATGTATTTGTTACTTGTATCTAACATCTTTTTATTCCTGAAGGAGATGCTGAAATTAACTACTGAATAACAGTGCTTCACAGTTAGATGATGTTGGTATTGCACAGTCCATGTGCTAGAACTCAGGAAAGATTTCTGGAAAGCTTAAATGGCTTGGTTCTAGCTGAATTCCAATGGTAATTTTTTTTCCCTTTCTTTTCATACATAGGAAAAAAACACATAAAGAAGGACAACTTCCTTATCCTCTTGGCTGTGCTCTATCCATTGCTCTGAGTTTCCCCATCACCATAGAAATGCTACTTCTATTATTTAGAAATTCTAAATCTTACTGGACTAGCAGTAAACTTAAGAATTTAAGACCCACAGCAGGGAACGAAAGAAGGAGATCTGAATATAGGGCCTAAGCTTGCTGTAAGTAGCTCTTGATGTCTAGAAACTGAGGATCGAGTTTCTTGGATTTTATTTTCTGTTGGGAGGAAGTTAAGAGTGTAAATTTTGCTTCAACATAAAAGAATACAGAAGAAAACCAACAAGGTGATTATACTGAGGTTAGGAAGGAAGCTTTGGAAAAATTATCTTCTACTTCACTATTCTCACCATGTTTTCTCACTTTTGTCCTTTGTGTCATTTATTAATTTCTAACAGATCTAAGGTTCTTAAAAATTCATTACAATAATTCTTGGTTCAATATTTCATTATACAATTTCCAGTTTAGTGTTACCAGTTTTGCAGAGGGTTTTGGAAAAACTGCAAAAGGTTCTTCCCACTGATCTCTTCTCAGAAACTGTTATTGGGCTTTTTCTAACTGTTAAGATCATAAGGTCATCAAGTAACACATTTGCTTTTATGACAAGAATTAAAATTAAATTGCAGTTTGACAGGAAAAAAAGAATAGCTGAAACATAGGCCGTTTTTATTGTCTTGCATCATTACTATATTCTTTCTTCATGGCAAACCTGGATTTAAACTTGGATTTAAATTACACTATTGCTATTATTAATTAGTATTAATATACTAATGTCTAATAACATTAAATGGTTCAGTAATACTAATATTTAATATTACAGTAGAATTAATATAAATATTTAATATAAAGCAGTTATCCTGTACATAGGAAAAAGTAGATGTATCTATTTAGCTGAAAATAAGTGATTTAGCTGATAGGCATGCTCTTACATGCAGAATGTCAGAAGAGGGGAATAGAATTGAAGATGACTAGAAATGGACAATTAGCTATGAGCACCTAGAACCTAAGTAATCTCTGTGCAAATAGTTAAACATTACCTTGGTAATAGTATTTAATTTCCTAATATTTCTAAAATAATAATGCAAACAAAAAAACCCCTCAGTGACAGAATCTCAAAAGAAGAAGATTCACTATTAAAAAAACACAACAGTCATAGGACAACTTGACTATCTGAATTTAAATATATGAATAAGAAGAAAGCAAAGATAATATAAGGGGGATTCATCCAGGAAAATGAAAAGCATATTCACGTACTATGCAACAGAAAATCTTGACATTTGTCTCTTTCTTTAATTACTTTTGAGAATTGTTAAATAAGACCTACAAGAAATACTAAACACACTACCATTTTCTTATTCAAAATAGGCTTCTTGAGAATGAAAAAAAGAAATTACATCCTTCAATTAAAAGCAATGTACTGAAAAGCAAGGAACAGGTTCAAATTCATTAAAAAGCACTTGGAAGTAATGAGTATTTGTAGAATGGTGACACTGAGATTTACAGAGTGAAAATGTTTTCAGTAAGACAGCTAAAATAAAATCCATAAAACTATGGCATATTTTTCTGTTTTCTTCAACTATACCACCCAGCATGCCTTAGCCATACATGTACTGCAATGTTTCCTTTGAGATCTTTTAGATAAAGATTTGTTTAAGTGAAAGTCTCTGAAGAAATAGTACTATGTCCAAACTGAAAGCAGGAAGAGAACTGAAGAACTAAAGGAGAAAGGACTTACATTTTCCATTTAGTGCTCCTAACCTTTTCAGGCTATCTGCCCACTGATTCTGATGAAATTTTATTTCACATTTCCTCTAGTCCCTGCTCTATCAATACATACTCCACGCTCTTTATACACTTGTGTATCATGTTCCCATCTTGTCCTGGTTAGTGTCTTAAGGGGACTCAGTAAGTTTAGTCTCTCCTGTTGATGTTAAAAAAGGTAGACTTTCCTCTGTAAAAATCATTCTTAAACTGCTTTTTCAATCAGGTGTCTACTAATATTAGCTCACAAAATTATGAAGAGCTGTTCACTTTGCTAACCTGTTTTTTTAAGCCTATGAAGTGACACTGCTTCACACTGGCACAAAGCAAGGTCAGTGAACTGACTTAAGTACTGGGACTCCTCCTGTCACGGCACTGTACAGCTCTGCCTGGGCTCAGAGATCCCTCCTAGGAGGTGCAGAGCCCAGCTAACACCCAGCTTACTCCTCACAGCGTGCACAGGCACAGCATAATCTTCTGAAGGTCAGAAATGCACGTTCAGTACCCAAACTATAGTAACAGGCAACTTAACTGATAAACTGCAAATATTACTTGCTGCAACAAGGTGCCTTAAAACTATTACATCTTCTGTTTCTGAAGTACAAGGGAAGTATCAATAAAACACGTTTCAGGATATTCAGACACCTAAAGCAAGAATTACAAGATAAACCAATGAATATGTGCATATTAATTTTTGGAAAGCACGTGTAAAATTCTCACTTCAAAGGTGCTATATTCTCTTTCTGCCAAACACATGTACAAAAGCTACTCTCACACAAAAATTAGATGATAGATGCATTCTCTGAAGTACAGACACAGCCTTACCTGCATTTCTTGGCAAAAGGAAGCAGTTGGTCCAAAAAGAATCTGACACTGCTCATCTGCAGTGTACGTCATTCCTGGCAGCTTAGAGGGAATAATCACAGAATTGAGGCTCTGAGGATTCGTCTGTACCAGACAGTTACTGGCCTTTGACCTGGTAATGTGCAGAGATTCATATGCTGAGCCATCTGAGGGTCTGACTGCCACACCAACTTAAACTTGCACACAACATTTGAAATATGTGGACAATTACAATTTTTTTTATTCATCAGCATTGGGCTGCTGCTCATGTTTAAACTGATACAAGTTATACTTATTGTAAGTTAATGTGTTCTGTTATTGCACATTTGCAGAAAGACAACATAATGGATCAGCACTCCAGAAAAGTGCTGGACAACATTTAAGCGTAAAACTTAATGGATTCAGGTTTTGGAGGCCAAACATTTCACAGCATATTAATATAAAGTAAACATTGTGACATATATAAAATGTCTAGATAAGTATATAAAAGTATAATCACATGCATTAAGACATGAAAATATAAAAATCCATGTAATTGCTGAAAACAGATTTTAATAAATCTAACAATAATTTAATAAATATTAGACTGTGATGATTTAAAAATGGATTTTGCAAAACAAATATCCCACAGGAGTAAACAAATTGAAAACTTATTATTTCAGTGTATTAACTGCATCTATTTCTAAATGACATACAGTAAGAATTCTTTTCTTGAATTATATACCTGAGAAATCTTTCCAGATCTTCCCTGCTGCACTGAGACCACGAGACATCCCCAAGATTCTGTCCTTTAATCCATTCCCCAGACATGATATGGACACCATCTGCACAGGATGGGTGATCATTGTCGTGGTTTATCCCCATGCTGAATTTCAAAGTTATTAAAAAAAAAAAAACAAAGCAAAACAAAATAACAGATTGTTTTCAGAATTTCTGTAAGTTAAAACTGTTGCAAAGGGCTGTAAGTAACTCATATACAATCTCTTTTGATTATTTTTTTCCATGATATCTTTCATAGAAGTGCATGGAACCATGTGTAGAGGACAATTCTATAATTAAAGATGGAACTGGAGCTGCATTTATTTGATGAGAAATATTGTATTCTAATCAGTTCAATACATATTTTGGACAACTTTGTTAATTTTCAGAACTGCAAAATTATTGCAAGGTAAATGAATACTATTGCTCTTGTAAATGGGCAAATACTCTTATTTTTTAAGATTAGTGAATATTTTGGCAGTGATTCTCTCTTCATTCTCTATGGAACCGAATGGTTGAACTTTTATAGATTACTAAAATGATCACTACTTTAATGTGTAAGTATTGTCCCAGAAGAAAAAAACACCAAAATGTGTTTTCAATCTCTTGTTAAAAATAACACCAATGAAGAAATTAAATAGACTTTGATTATAAAGACTTAGCATCCTTATGCATCCCAGTGAGTTCTCACATTCAATGCACTGCAATGAACAATTCTATTGAACATCTGCTTGAAGCTGCTGTTTTAACCAAAGACTCACTGTCACTCTTATTCATAACTAGCAAACAGAGAGGAAGAAGAAATACTTAAATAAAACTAAAATTTTCAGAATTAGCTAAGTGGATCATGCTTGACTGATATTACAACAAATAAATACACTCAACTGTTTATTGGAGATTTACAAATGGATATGAGACTACTCTCCAGAGTATTGGATTTAAAGTAGTACTGGAATTTTGCAGCATTACTCTGCCCTGCAGTAAAGCAAAAATTCAGGTTTAATAAAACTCTATGCCTTGTATTGATTCTTTCACTTACAGACTGCCTGTACATAAACTGGAGTACATCATGCTTCTCCTTATTTCACCACTCCACAGTGACAAATGGCAAAACAGGCCTGTCTCCCAACACTTTTCTTCTCCACTCCACGCCACAACCCATTAATGACTAGACCAAATTATACATAAACTTGCAATTTGCTTTACCTTGTGTTTACTGATGAGATTAATGGAAATATCATGTAAGGCTTTACCTTGCCTATAGAAGTGCTCTGTCTCTTACACTCGTGTACATTCCACAGTCTGGAACACTGGAATAGTAGCTTCTGCATAAATTGGATAATTTTTCTACCTGTAAACTGTGTAACTGAGGCAAGCAAATGTATCTGACTTTCATCTTAGCTTCTGTCTTTTCCTGATCTGCCTGGACAGCAAAAACAACTACACAGAAGTGCCTCTGCACTTTCATTGCCTTTCATTATTTTTGCATGCCTCACATGCAGAATTTGAGATGTCTCTGTCTCCTGAGTTATATAAACCCATAGGAATTGTGGAAGAAGACATAAGAAATCTAATAATATTTAACCTAGTGGACTATGTAAGAAAAAATTTTGCTCATAGCTCTTTGAGTTTTATGCTTCCATAGTGCAAAAACAGTCATTTAAAAATACTCATATGTCAGTATCATATATACTGTAGGATTTAAACTAAAATATTTACAACACAAAACTTGACAAAACTTGTTATACAACTGATGGCTCCCATTTATGCAGAGTGGAATTAACACAATCATATGTTATTTAACATATTTTTTAAAATGAAAATTACAAGACCTCTGTAACTTCTAATTATGATTATCTCCCTTCACTCTGAAAAGCAATTCTTGAAGCTAGACTTTGTCACAAAATATTCTGTGAAGTCAGCCTGAGAAATGTGTGCAGAGATGAACCATGATCTTACTGTTTCAAAAAACAATCCCACCTGCCACCATTGCATATATACATATATGTATCAGTGTACCCTCCTTCTTCCAATCTACTACCACAGGAGCATTTTGTAAAGCACAGAAGCATTTATTAGCACAAGAATTCTGAGGAAAACATTGTATTTGAAAGCATGAAGTGGTAAAAACTGTTGTACTTATAATAACAGTGTATATCAGCTACATTAAGCACTAACAAAAAAACCTAATTTTAATAATCTTCCAATACTTCAGCTGTCCATACTTCTTTAATACTTCTCCTATCCTGCTTTGATATTCAACTGTAGTTCAAAATATCTGTACTAATCCAAGTAAATTAATTCCTCAATTCTCTCCCACCTCCAAATTAAGTACATGTAAAAAATCCAGAAAGCAGTAAACACAAGTATTGAATCCTCTGCCTACCTGAATGAATAGGTATTCAAAAATGCCTGATCAAAAGGAAAATATATGTTGTATGTTAACATGAATTAACTAAATTGCAAGACAATATCTGAGAAGTAAGCTGAAGAAGCAAAAGAACCTGCTTTTAACACAACAGTTTTAGGAATGTTTTCTTCAGTTAGTGCTTTTGATCACTTCTAGTATTGTAATGGCTCTGTATTTTTATCTGACCTCATATCAATTAGAAGACTACATAAAAGTCAATGTGTAGCAGAACTGCACTTCTGATTTCATTCCTCACATCATATTATATGTGTAGTGAAAGAAAGAAGCTGAACAGTCATTGCTACCTTGTTATTCAATACAAAAATACTGTATGTATACCTACTTCTCCATTAACAATCAAGGGCATAACATTATTCAGTGTTTGCAGCAGTAGTCATGATATTTCTATATTTCTAGCCCCCCTTGCTGCACATGAAAGACATAACTACTTAACTAACATAACTTCACTGACACAAAGGCACCACAGAAGCTGTGTCTGTGTAAGGTGCTGTTCTGTCTCTCCCTATAGAATGAATGCATTATGATGGCACTCAGCACAGTGCTCCCCCTCTGCTCTCACAGCTGTGATCAGTCAACCTCATACAAGAGTAAACCAACACCACGTGCATGTGGGAGGAAGACAAAGAGTTTGGGATTATAGGATAACTTTGTAAAAGCTTGAAAAAACACAATTAACAAAGAAGACAGTGCTGTACTTTAACAAGTAGTACCTCATGTCTATATATAGAAATTAATTATATTTTTAAGGAAAGAAGTGTTATTTAGTCAGTGTATCCTATTCTGGTTAAAAGCTATATACAGCACATAAAATATGCAAGTAGGAAGTATTCTATAGAATGCCTTCCCTAAATAAAATATTAGCAAAATTTAAATTCACACTATGCAATTAGGATATATTTTAACAACCTCAGTTTTAAAGTATTTTGACAAACAGACTTGGTTCAATAAACTCTACTAACAGAATAAGTCAAGTCCACTGGAAGAAAAAAATAAAATTATCTAAAAAACCCTCCAAAACTTGTTTAAAAGATTTTTTTCTGTTTTAGTGATACCATGTGTAAAGTTGAAATAATTTTTCTGAAATCTTTAATATGCAAGTAGAAATAGTACAAAGAAATATAATTAAATACTCTGTTTTTGGAATTAATAACTCAGGACACTGAAGGTAGAAGAAAAATATTAGTTCAATATTTCAGTTAAAAAGCAATTCTTTTACAACTAACTACACCTGCAATTATATGTGTGCAGCTGGAATCAAGCAGACAATAGCCTCTCTCCTGTCATTTTAGGGAATAGCTTATATCCTTGCATTCAAAATGCATTCCAGTGTCAACAGACTGAACAAGTACCAAGTACTACAATTTAACTTGATCTTATAGTGGATTATTACAAAATCAAAGCTCTTTTAAGCCTCAAAAGAGGATCCTCAGTCATTATTCTATATTTAAATAAGCTAAATAAGATTACGCACACACCTTCTTGAAATAATTAGGTCTGCATTGCTATTTTATATTTCTTCTCACCATGGGATACCAAAGTCTTTGACATGTGCTACTTTCATGACAATATGAACTTGCTCAGTGACCCCACATGCTTTCAAGTAAAAGCTTTTCATTATTTATTCATTATTTTGTTTGTGCTTTGCAAATGGTAGATGATGGTTGTCACCATCTTATCACACTTAAAATGCAAGTAGTGCAGCTGAACAAGAATGATGCTATTAAACCAGAAACAGGCAAAGAAGGGACAAAAATTAAATAGTATCAAAAACTTAATATAAGAGCAATTAATTAGGTAGTTCAGATAGACGCAGACAAAAACCAAGAGAATAAAAAAATTGAAGAGAATAACTATTGCTCAGATTTTCACAGTCACTAACAGTGAAAGAGATTAGGAAAAAAGAGTCAGATTAAGATAAGTGCAAGAACAAGTACTGGGTCAAGGAAACATCAGTAGAATGTTCAGATTCCTAAATATTAAAGGATCTATTTATTCCAACCCATATAGAGTATAAGGGAATGATGTGTGTGAACTGCAGATGAAATATAATACTACTACTATGAGCTCAGGACAGACTGAAAATTACGAGAAAACTTTCCCCTTGTGAAGGAGAAAATAAACCTCTGAACACAGTTGCCAGTTTATATCTGTGATGTGTAATGGTATCAGGTTCCATTTGATTTGTTAAAAATTCACATAAGTATAAGTTATTACTATAATTATTTGTAAATCCTCTGCAACTATTATCCTATATATTTTTCCATTTCGTGAAATAAATCACTAACAAAATTAATTATATTATCTTAAGAATAAAAACTAATTTAGAAAGTATTATTAATAATAAAGTGTTGTCTTCCTTATCATTTCCACTGCTCTCTTCTTTTTCATCATTTTGTGCAATAGTATGCTAGAATGATCAAATATTTTAACTATGGACCCAGAAATTTCAAGGTTTAAAATGCTTATACATTATTATAGTTTATGTATTATATGTAATATAACATATGTATGTTATATGTAATTATATGTATTATAACATAGTTATTCTGATCTGAAATTCTGCAGTATCATGAGGATGTATTTAGTAAGTATTTGCTAAGTGAAAATAATACCCCTTATGTATTATGTGACTATCACAGAGAGAGACAGAGGCTACACTACTTTCTTAGTACTTTTATTGCACTTTTTCAACAAAATGTTTTATCACACTGCTATCTTTATAGAGACAAATGTATTAAAAGATCAGACTAGTAGGAGGATTTTATAACCTATGTTGGCTTGTTGGTTTTGTTAAATCCCATTAGTGAAATATTAAGTGTTGTATGATTTTTTATATGTCCTTTAAGACATGAGGGCTTCACAGATCATTGAATAAATGAGATTTCAACTTGTAAATTAATTATTTAGCTGAAAGTGAAAGGCAATTGACCAGCTACAGAAAAATTACGATGGTAAATGCTAAAACATGATTTTTTTGGAAAGAATTTATCTTCAAAGAAAAATCTACCAATCTACTGACATTATTACAATTTTTGCCAATTTTTTAACAGATCTTTTAAATGTATCAGACAATCAAATAAGCCTTTGCACCCAGTAGTATGCTTTTCAGTTACTAACTGTTTAGTTTACAAATGTTATCCTAAGGAAAATCTAACATAAATCCATTCTGAAACAGTATAGAAACACGACAGAAACATGACCCTTAGTATCTTGCCAGAGAAAAAATTATCTAAATTTCATGTAAAAAATCATAATATCTTTAAGTTATTAAAATGCTAATGCAGTGCTACTTCTCTGTCTCAGTGCTTCATTTCTTCCTGATCTGTTTCTTCAGCTGTTTTGCTACCAGCAGAAGGTTGGTGATGCTTTGTTTCTGCCTGGCATTGCAGTGATGTATTGGGATGTACAAAGATCTTTCTGTGATTAGAACTGAACCAAGAAAACTAAAACAATTTTTTTTTCATGGTTTTTAATACCAGAAGCATTTTGAGTACAAGTAAACAGAAATGTAAAGTATTTAACAGACTTCATTATCTTCTGTCATCTGTAACCTCAAATGCATTTTGTTGTACAATTTTCATGGAAGTTAGGAATGATACATCCACATGCCCAGTAAAGTCCTAAATTGATTCAAGTCAGCATAAGTATATGACTTGTAACACAGATGTCTACTTTAATATGGGTGCAGGCAAAAAAAAGACTATCAATTTTTAAAGAACTTACCCACTAAAACATGAAAAATGAGTGTACGGTAATCTCAAGGACTTGCATGGCTGAGCAGCTAACAGATATACTTTGAACTTTGATAAAGAAAAAAGGAAAAAAAAATCTTTTCAAGACCACTCAGTGCACTGGCAGTTTAACTGCAATAATTTAGAAGAGTTACCTTACGGATACTTTTCCTTACCTACCTGAAAAAAAAAAAGGACAGATGAAACTACTAGAATGATTTTGTATAAATCATGTTTGAAGTAGAGAATATGTAATGCTGAAATGCAATACAAAGCCAAAGCCTCCTATTAATTTTTATCAAATAAGTAAGTACAAGGAAAAAAGAAAGCACATTACCTTCCTTCTTAAGAGTAATTTTAAAAAATAGTTTCTTATTAAACAAGTACTATGCTTTATAGATAAATTTCTCTGTGACATTTCCATTTTTTAACAAAGAGGACAGAAAACATCACAGATAGTAAAACAATACAAAATAATATAAAAATAAGAGAACCATAGAATCATAGAATGGTTTGGGTTGGAAGGGACAATAAAGATCATCTAGCTCCAAATCCACTGCCATGGACAGGAAACCTTCCACCAGACCAGGCTGTACTCAGAATTCCACCCAGCCTGGTCTTTATCAGCTTAACACAGGGAGTCCACAACCCCTCTGGACAACCTGTTCAGTGCCTCACTACCTTCACAGTAAAAAATTTCTTCCCAATATCTAATCTTAACCTGCTCTCATTCAGTTTAAAGAAATACCCCCTTGTCCTGTCACTATGGGCCCTTGTAAAAGGCCCCTCTCCAGCTTTACTTCAGGTCTCCTTCAGCTAGTGAAAGGTGCCTTAGGCTCCCCCCAGAGCCTTCCCTTCTCCAGGCAGGTCCAAGTTTTAGGCAGCTATGCACAAAAACCAGGAAATTATAACCATTTCTGTGTAAAACTGTAATGACACAAATATGTGTATGGGAAAGATGACTGCCTATACCTGTTGTGCATGTATTTTTAAAAACACAACAAACCTCAATTTTGCAAACAGCAGCTGTACTTTTCAAACTGTTTTACTAAAAGTTCAGCTCCCATCTCTACCTTCAGATGATTTTAAACAGAAAACTCAGTGGTGACAAAACCCACCGAAAACAGTCAAAGCTTGACACAGCACCAACAGATAGATTAATACCATATCAATAATGTATCTTGGACTGATAAACCCAGCTTTAGATCATTTGCCAAAAAGGGCAGAAAAATTTAAGAAAGAAATAACTGGAGGGATATGAGATTTTGCAACTGGAATAGAGCTACAATAACAAGATTTTCCCCTGAGCCTTTTATCCAATACTCTACCAGCCCATGGGGTTGTATGGGAGACAGAAGGAAGCATGATTACTTGGGGACAGATTACAGCACAGCCACTACTGACACTGTGGGACCCTTGATAACCTGAATGAGGATGCTAGGAAGCAGAAGCTCAGAGAGGAAAGGACACCATTATGGCCACTACTGAATAAAGCTTAATTATCAATGGAATAATTATCCTAACATGTCATCTCAGTACATGTCACTTTTTCGCTTTCAGATTCATTTTTTAAAAAAATCCCCAACAAACTCATCCTGCTTTCCAGAATGTAAAACAAATATCATTAAATAATTATTCAAGTAAGAGCAGCACAATGTGCTGCAAGGCTAGAAGGTAACTAATGCAAATAAGAAGAGAAAGCTCCTATGAAAGCAGGTAATTTCAGCAGCATGATTCAAATCATGACTTGTTGTTCTGAATTTTGTCTTCAGAAATGAAAAGTCTATTCAGTCAATACAGATAACAACAATTACCATCCTAATATTGATATGTTTCAAAAGCAAGCTAGTCTTGTCATGAGTTAATAGGAATTACAAACTCTGTCTTTGTAATCTGTCCCAGAAAAGGGGAAGGCAATGGAAGGGGAGGAACTCTTTCATCATTTATAAGAAAGGCTGCTGTCACTGACAAAATACATGAAGAGTTTTCTCTATCTAGTTTTCTTCCAAATGAATTCCCCAGTTCCTCTCCTGGTGAAGGTAACCCTTGAGAAGTTCCTGGTAAAAGGTAAGAGACTCAAAATTCTTACCTGTTTTTTTCCCACAGATATGTATTCCGGAAAGAGAAAAACAATGCACTAACCTGTTAAACCTCTCTACCTTTCTTTCTTAAGACATTAAAACAGAAAATAGAAAGTCATTAAAATGTGAACAGTGGGTGGTCTATCTGCATATCCACTCAGTTATGAAGTAAGGTTTCATTCTTCAGTAAGGCAGTCAAACAGTGAAGGAACAAAATAAACACTAAACAAATACTTTGAACATCTAAGACCAAAAGTAATATATCAAATGCTTCAATTTACTCATCCTCACTAAAACTAACCTTTCTGTTCACAGTTTCATCGGCAGAGGTGACCACAACTGCTCCTGGACTTTTTATTGTATTTGATGATTTTCAAATTATAAGGAAAATATAATCAAATTAAATTAATATATTTTCTTTCCATGTGCTAATCTTGTTCATCCTTAAAAACAATTCAGTATAATTCTACTTTATCCACATCTCTTTTTTTCCAGTTACTTTAATGATATTCCTTACTCCACATTACTAATACATTCAAAAAGGTTGGTAGACCCTTGTGATTGTAACTCTTACGGATTTTACAGTGTTCTGTGATCATATTTTGGACAGTGATAAGAAAAACATGGGGAGTAAATGACTCTTCTTATCTCCTTATTTCCTTATCTTCCATTTAAAGCTCTCATTAAGTTCTACAGGATTCCATACAACTTTTTAGTATCTTCAAAAAGAATATATGCTTTGTGCTTATAAACACCTAAATACGTGATCCAGAAATTCCATAGACTCCCTGTTCAGCACTACAAAATATATGGTGGGATATCCTGAATTTTAGTAACAGTTACCTCTCATATTTCAAAAAATGCTTGTCAGAAAAAGAATGCAGATATGTATAAAATAAATTCTGAAAAATTCTACCAGTCTCTTCTTTAAGTGGCTAAGACAATTTCTGAATTAGATTTAGAGCACTTAATAATTGTTAATTAATGTATTTTGAGATGCATAAATTTACATCCATTCTTTATTTCTCCATCCTTCAAAAGGAATTATAGGCCACAGAGAGCCATAATTTAAGTAAAATCACATGTAGCTTGTTACCTCAATACCACCAACTCTCCTCTCTGCACTTCCACACAGAGAGGATGTCTTTTAATTAACTGTTGTTAGTTTTTACTTTGTAATGTGACCTCACTACATAATTATCTAATTGCTAGTAAATTTATTTTAATTAATAGGGCATGATTAATAAAACCAAATCCATTATTGTGATACAGTTTTAAATGACTGATTACACAGACAGAGCTCAAAAACCAACTGCTGACTTACATCAATTCTCAGTGTCATTAAAATATCATCTGCATTCAGATACACAAGGCTAGAACAATGACATCTCATATTACAAAGTAAGATTTAGCCTGCCATTGTATTTCACTGCGAATATTTCTCTTTTAGTAGGAAAATAAAAAAAAAAATCATCACAACACTTAATAAACATCCATGTACCAGAATGTATTCAATATAAGGGTCTCTTCTCCTGGGCAACTGGCAACAGGACAAGAGGAAATGGCCTCAGGCTGTGCCAGGGGAGGCTCAGGTTGGATATCAGGAAAAATTTCTTCAGAAGGCATCAAAACTGTATATTCATCAATATAATGACAACTGGTAATGTCTTTGTTTGTATATGCTCTCAGAAAATGAAAATCAACAGCATCTATATTCCATAAGTTTTGAATATATTTGTACAATAAATTATGGGCAAGAATAATATTTGTCATACAGAAGGGAAAAATCCTTTTTTCTTTATCCTTCAAGAAGCAAAGTCTTTGAGAAAGTCTTTGGTTCTATGCTGCTGAACTAGTCTCTTCTCTAGAGCAACTAGAATGGTTAAACATATTACATACAAAAAATCCCCAAGGTCATTAAATGACCTCAAAAATCAAAAAGAGTTAGTGAAAATTTTCTAGAAAAGATGATGATGTGTTAAAAGATCTATTTATGACTGGTCTGTATGGTGCACATTTAATCTCTGCTTCTGAAGCAGTTAAGAATGAGCAAGACAAATCTCTCTAAGAGATACTCTAAATACATTTGAATCTGTTCAAGTCCTTTCCAACAGGATCTACATTCAAATGTTTGTCTTCAAGCATTTTTATACTGTCTCTTCACAAAGATTTAACTGCTTCTAGTATCTTCTTTGCAATTGCTAGGGCCTGGCTGGCAAACAGATACATTAATGCAAAAAAACCAAATGTCTCTAAAATGCCTCTTAACCCTCCTTGGTGAAAGACCAGTGTATTTCAGATTATGACAGACCCTGACTCCATCATGACACAGGAATATATGCATATACGCCCCTGCATCTTTTGCACTGGAGAATGCTCTTTTTTTTTTTTTTTTCAAATTTTTTTCTTTTCTTTTGTTTCTTTTCTTGTGGCAGCTGCTCATATATCTCTGGCTTTCTATTCTATCATTTTTGTGGTAAGTCCTTTTATACGCTATGTGATTTGTTACAAGCCTTCATCATTAGTTTGGATTTCTTGAAGAAATCTCTGGTTCAATCAACATCCTGTGTTTTACATTGACACAAAATTTGCTTTATTCTTTATTTCCACTCTTTTAAAATATCTGTTATATTACCCACAGAGAATTGTGAGGATGTCTCTAATCCAAATGCCATTACTACTTTGAGAATATGATGGCTGGATTATGGAATACCATCATGATTTGCTTTTCTAAGCTTATTTCAATTAGTACAGAAGGATTTGAAAGCTCTGAAATTTCAAATGTAGCCTTGTAACTTCTTTTTCCCCCAGGATTTATTCATCAGCAATATAAGTTTTATGTTCCTGCAAGAAGTTAATGAAAATTCCTTTCTCTTTCACAGTCCAACAGCAATGCAAAGACATGAAGATATTCCAAGTTCACAAACAAATGTAACACAGGTTGCATTAACAGCGCTGCAGTCTTGGAAGAACTGCTAGCATCAACAGTGAGCTACTGCACTACAAACACACCACACATAACTTCGCAAAAATTTTGCATATCACCATTTTCCAGGGAGGATAAGATCCTATATTTCTTGTTGATTGAGATGTCTCTTTCTCCAAACACAGCAATTTGGCACCAAAGGCTCTAAAAATACTTTTATTGTGTTGGGCACAAAGCAGTACTCACATCTGTTATTATCACATCCATGTCAAACAATTTTCCAATTTACCAGTGAATTATCTGCAGATCATATTCAGTGATTGCTTCTTTCCCCTTACTCCTGCTTTACTGTTAAAGGAATAAGTTCAGAGAAAATAATCCTTCTTCTACCCATTCCCTCTTCCAATACCACTAAACACAACAGTAAAAAATAGAAATAGAATGATATGTAGCTACAAAACATAAATAAGTATTCCTTTTTTTTTTTTTTTTTTGTTATAGAAACTATTCTGCAAGCAGGCTGGCTTATATTAACCAGGATTTTTTTTTCTGCAGTTATGAAGATAAAAAAAAGAAAAACAGGTAAGATCAATTTAATGCAGCAACTTACACTTGCATCAGTCTTGAAATACTTGCTCTGTATTTGCTTATTTTGCAACCAGAAAAAAATAAATCAATACAAATATTTAAATTTCCATTTTTTTCCTTGCAATTAACTTCATGTTTCAAATTCATTAGATGCTAGGATCTCCATTCTCAGAATGCTTTGACCAAATTTAAACCAAGCCACTTTTAATTCAAAGTTTTTTTCCCAAGATACACACATTTAGCAAAATATCCCTCTCTGTTGTCACTCTGAAACTGACATTATAATACAAATAAACAAATACCTGGCACAGAAACAGTAGGGGAAAAAAAAGAGAGAGTAATACACACCACCCTTTTATTTCAGTTAGAAGTAATATATTTTATATTTCTTTTTCTTTACAAGTAGTGAAGCCAACAATGAAGTTCAGCTCTTATTAACAGATTTTATTATTGCAAAGTAAGAATTTTTGACTTTGGGTTAAAATATTTGACACTGAATGAATAAAAACATCCAGCCCAATTGTGAAGGACAGTTACCTTCACCTTCATTTTGCCATCCTTTTCTTCTTGTAAGATGGAAAAAAAAAAACCAATGCTGCAAAGACCAATGACTATTCTACACTTAAATGGGATCAATCCTGAGAAAGCCAAATTAAATAAGGGCTCTTCCAGCTCATGATCTCATTAAAATGTTTGTTGGCAACAATTGTTAAGAGTTGGATCTGTTACACAATACCATAGTCAGCAAAGCAAAAACATCTTGGGGCACCTGTTTTCCCCTAGATAATGGCAGTCTTTCCAGTTAATCTATTTATTTTGTAGCTATAAAGACCTTTGTATTACTTCAAGTCGTAAACATTTTCTTAAGCTGCATACCATATATTGATACATGTTGTTATTATTATTAACAGAAACTCTATTTTCTGATTTTTTTCATTTAATTTAAATCCCCTCCTTATAAAAAGAAAGGAAAAACTGAAGTATACAATCAAATTAGTCAAATGGTAGTAGTATCACACGCAAATTAATACTCGGCTTTAATATCCACATACTTACTTGTGACCCATTTCATGAGCAATTGTAAAAGCCAGATTCAGACCATTGTCCTCTGCAATTATACATTTTCTTTTTTCACTGCACATTCCACTCAGGTATGCTATACCTAGGAAACACAACCACCACATTCAATTATTTTTTATTATTACTAATTTGATATATTACAGCATAATTAGACCCAAACAAGACTGAAACCTTGTTGTGGTCAGAGCCATTCAAGTACAAAAGCAGATATCTGACAAAGGTTTACTTACTCAGTCTGCAACCAACAGTAATATTACTCACAGTAATGATTAAATGGACTGCACTATACAAGAAATGCATTCTTTGAAAGCATTGATTGGTACCTTAATGAGATGTGATAGAACACATGTATGAATGTCAGTACTGCTGAAAAGGAAAATAAATGACTACAACAATAGGGCACAAGTCTGAACAGGCACTTCCTCTGACAGACTTAGAAGAACAGAGTGCAAAGCACAGAGTTGTGCCCCTGCATTTGTCACTACTAAGTACTCATAAAGCGTTCAGCATGTTAGTGGTTTTAAAAATGTTTAGAAGAGTCAGATATCTCTTCATAGGAGACCACAGCCTGTCAAACATATTTATTGTAGAGGTTATAATGCCTTTACTACATAATATTTTAGTTATCAAAAAATGAGGCCTTAATGGTAGGGTTTTGATTTCAAGTTCAGCTTCTTAAAAGTAGAGTGTCTGTAACTGTAAAAGCTTGAGGAACATGAAGCTTAATGTGGATAATGGTAAATTTTTCAGACCACAAATGCATTCAGCAGGGACAACTGTCGTTGCTCATCGTTTGAAAATTTGGAGTAAACAATCAAAACACTGTTTCAAGTGTTTGGCCTTCTTCCCAGTAACTTCCTTTCAATGGAATGGTGCCCTCCGGTTCAGCATGTTTGCTGGATATTTGCATGTAAAGGTCAAGTTTGAAATGTCTGACTATTTGAAATTTAGTCATAATTATCGTTCCAAGTTAATAAGATAAGTCATTCTTCTTATGGTCCAAGTATCTGTCAGTCTGTGAGCACAACACTTCATCCACAAGTAGTAGTAACCCCACCACTATTCTGCCAACTTTTGAGAGGTGCCCTCAAAAGAACTGGCTAAAAGTTTTTGAACATAGAACTTTTGACAAAAAATGTTGTCCAGGACTGAACAAAATAACGACTAATTAAATTTGAATAAGGCAGAGTATTTCAACTTTTACTATTTGTTTCCAAAATAGGGAATAGCCACGTAGGATACAAGAGAAAAAGCAAAATCTGGTCAAGGAAAAAAAAATGTAGTCCTTTGAAGGAGACCTCATGCTAAATGTAGTTATCACTTATACTTACTTGAATAAAAATCAGAGAATAAATGCACTGAAATGTAATGTTTTATTTTAAAAATGTTATGTTGCAATAGCTGAAATAAAAACAAGAATGTTTCTAAAATAATTCTGCGCCTTGTAGTTCCACAATTATATGGATCTTCTTTTAAGATTTGATTACCAAACTGAAGAAAGATAGTAAGACTTTTAATGATGGAGCTTGAAGTAGTACAGCTGGTAACAATACCAGAAGTGAACATCAGGGTCCTCACTTCAGCCATCATCAGTGAACTTAAAAATTGGTCCAACAAAACGGAAAAATCACTCTTGCCAAAGACAAACCCAGTACTGCATTTTGAAGTGCTGGGAGCAATCCTTTACTATAATGCAGAACATTCAGAAATTCTTTACTTTCTGTGCTGGTTTTGGCTGTGATAGAGTTAATTACCCTCATAGTAGCTGTAAGGAACTATGTTTTGAGTTTGTGTGAGAACAGTGAGGGTAACACAGGGAGGTGTTGCTGAGCAGTGGTTACACATACTCAAGGCTTCTCCTCCTCCTCACCATCTCACTACCAGGACAGCAGGGGCTGGCTAAGACACTGGCAAGGGGCACAGCCAGCACAGCCAGCCCAGCTGAGCAGGATCTCCCACACTCTGTAGCACTGTGCTCAGCAAAAAGACCAGGGAGGAGGCTGCCAGGGGACTGACGCTCAGGGACTGGCCAGGCTTTGGTTGGCTGGTGGTGAGCAATTGTTTTCAGCAGCATAATTTCTCTTGCTTGGATCTTACTTATCCCTGTTATTTTCCTCTTCGTTATCACTACTATCATTATTACTGTTATTTTTATTTCAATTAGGAAAATATTTTTTATCGGAACCCATTGCTTTTCTCACTCTTAACCTTGCAATTCTCTCCTCCCATTTCACTGTGTGGGGAGAGACCAAGCAGCTATGTGGTGTTTAGTTGCCATCTGGAGCTCAGTCATGACAGTGTTGCTGGGATTTAAAGAAAGAGAATTCCCAAACCTACCTCTACCTTACAACGCTCAGTACTAATAAAAAACTGTATGATAATCTCTAGCTTTCTCAAGGGAAAAGGAGTCCCCTAACCTTCTTCTCATCTCTAAAATGGGAGGTTTTCCATACAACAACTAGTTGTTGTATTGAGTACTACCAGTTCCTGTCCACTATTCTGATTACCCCCTCCATTTACTCCCAAAGAATTACGAAGGTTTCCAGTTTCACACCTATTCTGAAGAGGCAATCAGCATTATTAGGAATTTTCAATAATACTCATGCATTGATAAATAATACTCATATAATACTCAACTTATGCTCATATATATCCTCATATATCACCAAAAATGTTTTCATACTTGGAATTCTTTGAAGAAAATTCATTATGTTTGAACTTTTTAAGTTTGGCAGACAAAACACAAGATTTAAATTTAATCAATATTAAATTAGATTGCTAATTCTAGAAATGTTAAAGCATCAAAAGCAATTAATGCTTTATGGCTTCTCCTCTATTAAACAAATTCAACCTCATATGTGCAAGCCACATACAACAGCAACTACTGGATGTAAATCAGCCAGCTACTAGCTGTGAACTATGTAAAAGCTCAAGTCTTGTCTTTGATTATCAATTTCACATGTAGTGAAAAAGAAATCAACTTCAGTAAGCAGCTGCTCTTGCTTAGTTGTCTGTGCATTAGGTAAGAGACAGAATTTCTTCTTTAAATATATTTATGTTCACTGCAGCTTCCTGTGGTTTATTAACACAGTTGGAACTGCTCCAAGGTTATTAGTCCTACCCATAGACATGGGCGTTTCGTTCTACAAACTGTGACATATTTTCTTGTTTGTCAATGAACATCTTCATCAAATCACTAACCTACTTATTCTTTCAAATTAGATGCACATCTACACCCTTTCTGTTGAGAAGTGCTAGTTCAGCTGACAGGAATGTTACTCTTAACAGTTCACCAGCTAAAGTATCTGAACAAGTCTGCTAGCTTTACCTACTCATTCATGGCCAGCTGCCTGTAACATAAATCCACTACCTCTGTTAAAAAGGCTATTGTCACTATTGCCCCCAGGAACAAAAACGCCACAGTAAAAAAAAAAACCAAACAGAATCACAGTAAGAGACATGCAGTCAAACTTACAAGCAATGGTCTTCCTTACAGTGACCATAAAACACTTACATTTATTTTCATCTGAACTTCCTTGGTTTCACAACACATTTAAGTTTTTATGTCATTGTATTAGCTATGTGTTTATTCATAACTTCCAACAGCATGATCTTAACTTTAATTATCAGTGGTGCACAAAAGTCACAAGCCACTACAATAGAAACATAATTAAAAGCCCAAGTACATCTGGCTTTTGATTCACAAATAAATATTTTACAGTAAAAAGTACTTAAAATATTTAAAATGAACCGGCAAATCAATGGGTTTGCCAGCATAAAAAAACATTATTTAATTGCGCTTGATTACTAATCAAACAAATTATTTTTTTAGCAGACCATATGCTTATCCTAAAAGGCAGGAGAAAAAAGTTTTCACCATGCCAACACTTCAAAGTCTAATTAGCACAAGCTGTTCTGAAGAGAGTCACAGATGACTTCCAGGAAAAACAAGTTTTATCAGTTGTCTGTGAATCAGCAGCTCTTAAACACGGTAGTAATCAAAACAAGACAGTTAACAATCAGAATCTCTGATTCTGCAAAGCCCAGGAATATTTTTTTTTCTCTTTTAAAGTGAGACATAGTAGTGAGGATAAATGTATCTACATGTGTGTGTGTTGTATCTTCATAAACATGTATCACTGCAAAACACCAGAAAAAATAATAGATACAATCAAATCAGCTTCTGTTGCATTATTGCCGAATGTAAATTAAATTTTATTCATGTCTTTTGTTATGATTTATATACATCTTAGAAAATTCATGCTTTCAGGAGAACATCAATAACTACACTAATTTATACGTACTAGTAAGTATGGGATTTTATGTTTCAGAATAGACTATTAAGCTTACTCTTACACCTTGAAACAAACTGCTGCACTATAACCCTTAGAGTAGAAAAAAAGACTATAAATAGAGAGCATGTATGTATGCCATAATTGCAAAAATAAATTCTGAAGTTTTTGGTTCTTAGTCCACAGACTTCTAAGATGCTGTTATAGGCATGGGATGGCAAAAGTGCTGGAAAAGTACTAATTTTATTCTAAAATGTGGCTTACATGGAAAAAATTTCTTCCAAGATGAATACACAGAGGAGATAATAAGTAAATTTTCCCCACTGCCCATTCCTGGCCTTTGCTTACAAGGGATGTAGGGATGCCCTGAGCTAAAGGCTGGCTGCAACTACTGTCAACTTTAACAGCCAGCAAAGTAATTACTCTCTGAATTTGGGTATTCCTTCTCACCTGCATCTACCTGGGTCCATGACATGTCATGGCAAATAAGTCCAGAGTGTAGTTGCCTAGAACAGTACATATTTCTCTTCTTGCCAGAAGGACTATTGTACCATGGGTTAACAGAAGACTAACATAATGATTTTTCTGATTTTTCCTTCTATCCTAATTGGTCCTAACGTTCAGTTTACTCAGCTGATCATGAGGAAGGGCAGGCTGAGTGAGGTGATCCTGCCCTCTACTCAGCTCTAGTGAGGCCACATCTGGAGTGCCACGTGCAATTCTGGGCCCCAAGCTACTACAGAGGGTCCGGTGGGGGACACAGAGGTGATTGTGATCTGGAGCATCTCTCTTACAAGGAGAGATTGCAGGAGCTGTGCCTGTTTAGTCGAGAGAGGAGAAGACTGAGCAGGCATCTCAGGGATGGCAGATGCCCAGAGGATGGTGCCAGACTCTTTTCCATGGTGCCCAGTGACAGGACAAGGAGCAGTGGCCATAACCGAAACACAAGAAAAACATGAGAAAAAGTTTCTTTACACTGAGGATGTCAGAGCACTGGAAGAGGCTGTGCAAGGAGGTTATGCAATCTCCCTCCCTGGAGATTCAAACCCACCTGGATGTGCTTCTTCTTCACCTGCTCTAAGTGAACCTGCTTTTGCAGAGAGATTGGACTGGATGATCTCCAGAAGTCCCTTCCAACCCTAACAGCTCTGGGATTTTCAGAGAATTGGCCCTTACCATTCTCAGATCTCTTTCCTCAGTGGCAACAAAGCCCACAACCTCACACATAAAGGCTAAAGACTAGTATTTTTCTTAGTATGCATTACTTTGTCTCTACTTTTGTCTTCTCTTTAACTTCCTTTTCAGTATCTTGATATGCGTGAACAATTCTTTTTGTCCGTTTTATACCGAACTATCTGGAATGCTTCAAAATATGAAAGCATATGCAGACTACCACTATTCCTAGTTCATGATGCAAGGCAGCTCTGAACTCAAGGATATTTTCTTGTAGTGTAAAAACTGACAAATAATTCCCATGTCTTCTTTTTTAACTTATAAGCCACATATAAAAAATTCCTTAAAATGTAAAGGAAACTATTTAATGCCTAACACACTGTAACATCCTCACTGAGTACAGTCAGTATGCTTTTAAAATCTTAAATCTTTTAATTGCTCACTTTTTTTTTTTTGTAAAGGCAACAACACCAAGTGGAAAACTTGTCCATAAAAATATGTACGAACAGGAAAAGACACAGATGGAAAAGAAAACTGCATAGTGTTAAATGAAAAGCAGAAAGTCATAAATATGAGAAAATCACAACTTCCTTTTCTCCTCATTTAACCTTCTTTCTGTAATCTAGAAAGAGAAAAAAAACCAATAGTTTGTATATAATTAGTGTTGAACAGGTCCTAAATTATTCTACTCAGAAGAAAATATGAAAAATTGTATACGAAGTTTTATGCAATAAAAATTTTCTTCGCTTCATATTTTCTCATACTACGAACATGGAAGAAAAACCAAATGTAACCTTTCTAAGAAGTAACTCAATCTTCTAAGAAACTGAAATAGTTTACTTTAACTTCCTCATGGCATAATTTTCACGAGCAACTTTTCTAGATTTTTTTTTTCCCAGAAAATGATTAAGAATCTTGATCCTAATTTATGAATTAAACATTTGGACAGAAGTAGAAATGTCTATTTTTAGGACTTACACAATAATCAGTCCTTAAATTACCTGGTGCCTTATGAAATCTTCATGGAATTGCTGTATACAATCAAATAAGATGTGACTTTGAAGACACCTCTCTTACCTGGCAACAAAACTGAATAAGGCTCACACAGTAAAGTTTGTTATTTAGAGAGCAGCAACAGGTTTCATGCTTAGCATGAGAACAGCTCTACCAAATACATGCATAAATAAGTTAATCTTGAGGATATGCTTTTCACTGGAAAGATTGGACAGACATGGACAGAAATACGCAGCTTACTTTGAATGATTATCACGTGCCCCAGATAATGAGTTTGGGCCTGCTTCCTACCATAAAACTGTTCATGTAAATTAACAAAAGCCTTTGTAACTCTACAAAATGGTGAGATGATGACAGTGAACACTTCAGTACACCACAGGAAGCAATTTTAACAATTCAATTTTGCTTTCTGTTTCACAACTTGTACTACAATTACATTTTCTTTAAAGGTGGGCGATGTGACACTGTTGCTTGGCAGTCTCTCAGGCTTTCCCACAAAGAACCTAAGGAAAGACTGCCATGAATAGATTGTCACAATGACTGGGAAATGCATAAAGCAAAGCACACACTTCCCTTTTACTTCTCGCACCACTACTCCAGACTGACACCTACACTTGTGTAGTGCTACAAGGTGCTCATGGTATGAAGGCTGTATCTCATTCATTTGACTGTCTCTACACTTTTGTGCATGTACATATATTCACTTTTCTTTTTCTTCTCTTTTGAGAAGAGAATGTAGCCCATCTTTCATTTTTCCTTTGCAAATCCGCTTTTCTTAAATAAACCTGTTTATTTTAAAAAGTTACCTTTTGATTTTTGGTCAATAAACCTCTAAAAGAGGTGTGCTGGGCAAGGGTGCTGTACTTATGAAGCTGAGCAAAGAATGTAGGAAATGACAGAACACAGCTGCTGGAAAGAACACTGAGAGAGACTGGAGAGCCAGTTTAGATAAATGCCTGTATCAATCCAGTGGATAAACTGCTTGTGGAAATGTTTATCCTTGAGTTAATCAAAAGAGTGTGAATGGCTTGTTGAGTTAACTGGCCCACACATGGTAAGTGCATATGTAGCTCAGCCCAAGAAAGTATAAAACTGAGTAACTGACAAAAAGAACTTTGAACAGAGCAATGGGCTTGAGCAGGCTTTAACACACATATTCCTTCCCAGCATCATGACAGTGAGCACAGGAGGGCCAATAGTGAGAATGAGATTTGTACTGTGATCCCACAGTATATTGCAATGGCTACACAATGGTTCGCACTGATTTCAACACACTGCCATTATCATTCTGCAAAACAAAATACCATATAACATCAAATGTTTCCAGGTAAGTACACTTTGTTTTAAACAATAAAACCTCCTCATGTGGAATACCTAACAGAATCTGGTCACAGAATTCTGACCCTCATGCATTTCATTGCTCCCCACAGAGGGTATTCTTTCAAAGACAGAAAAAAAAAGGAATGCTGTTCTATACAGCATCCATACAGAACTAGCCTTTACTAAAACATATTGTCTTCCTTGTTGCTTTCAGCTTGAGTTCAGTTGCTGGAAACTAATCCCATGTCAGAGCATGCAGTAGCTCTTGAAATTATCAGGAAGCAAGTGGGACCACAGTGAACATCTGGAATATGTAAGTGGCTGTGTTAATCAGTGCCACACAAAAGCTTGATAGAGGAGTTCTTGAAAATGAAACTTCTCTGTGAAGTTAATTGAAAAGACAAATTATTCCACAGACCATTTAAAAATAAATGTGCCATTGTAAAAACAGATAACAGAAGGTATTATGAGACCTGCATTTTTCCTTCTAGAACAACTTTTTAGAAATGAAACACCTGCTACATGGGAACAAATCTCCCACACTTAAACAGCCTGATTTGTGTTGGATGACTTATATCTGGTATTTGTCCATTCAAAAATCTGTAAGCAATAGAAGGTACAGATTTACTAGGACAAGTATTTAAAAAGAGTTAACTTTAACAAAAACAGAGAACAAGTTCATTTTATAGCCCAGTGTAATTGTGCAAAATGTTTTGGAGGCTTGTAAACTGAAGTTTCTCCTGGGTCTGACTTTAAAAGGGAAAGAAGAAACAACAGCTTCTAGTCTCAATTCAACGGCAAGTGAAATTTTAGTTTACCAAGAATACCACAATATAGGAAATCACAGTATGAATACCTGCTACCATTAAGAAACTGACCTCATTTGAGGAAGACAACTCTTTTTAATAATTTGTTACAGCTTTGCTCTCATATGCTCTGCTTTCATTGTTTAAATTACTTTTTTTTAAACACATTTAAATATATTTCTATAAACAACATACAGAAAGACTTGGTCAATTCAAAAATATATTAAATATCTGGAAGACATTAAAACACCCTAATATTTTCTTTCAAAGTATTTTTTTAAAAGTCTTATCATTTGATGTCATGGGCCGTGGCTTAAGGAAATAGGAAGCACAGTGCCCAGAAACAGCATGTTGATGAAAATGCTGATGTAAGTGTAGGTTTTAGACTTCCAGGGGAACTATGAAGGCTTTAAAAGTTACCCTAGTTTTCAAGATCAGTTCTGGGGCAGCCTTTATTTTCCAAATGGAAATCTGACATCGTTTCTGTAACCTTGAAAAAGTTGTGCTGGCTGTAAAATTTGAGTGCACATGTCATTTCAAGATTTAATGTCCTTCAATATTCGTAAATAGAAAAAAACCAAAAAAGCAGAAAATAAGAATTGCACTCCTATTTGAATACAAATGCTGTATGTTTACAACTCTCTCGTCTCTGATTCTGCATCTGAAAATACTGACACTCCCCACAAAAATTGTGATGACTAAATGTAGTCCTGGACTACAAGACAGTGCAATTAGTTTTCAGAACTGCTTCCACAGCTGTGCAGTGTGAGTTTGCTTTAACATATTTTAGAATATTATGAGCCTACAGCTTTATATACTTTGATCAAAATCTATTAGCATCACAGAGTAAAATATATACTGGAATTAATTAAGAATTATGTCACTCCAGCCCGCTAGTGAAAATATTCACCCAGGTGCTTATCTCTCTTCTTGCCTTCCTGACATCTGGATTTAAGTTCTCACATTCATAAAGTGAGCAGCTGCTAAAGCTGCCCCCATGTTCTGTACATCTTCACACATTGCAACACCTTTGAATTCACCTCCTGTCTCATTCCATCAAATAGGCTTTTTTCCCTGAATATGTTTCCCAGGCTTGTGCAACATCAATTCCCCTTACCAGTTTAATCTACTCGTAATATATCACTGGTATTTCCTGATCTTATTACAGCCTTGATACCCTATCAAGCTGATTCTCCTGTAACTTAGTTTCTGGTGCTTTCTTGCTGGTACCATTCCCTATGCAACAAACTAGTGTGAAATCACTCGTAATTTTCACCCTGCAATACATTATTTTGACCTATTTATTTTCCTGCAACAAACTATGAGGAAAACAACACTGTCTTGCTTTCTTATGCAACTTATTATCCAATGTTATGGAAATGACACTGTTACAGAAACAAAATATTGCTCCTTGATACAGAAGGCTTCACCACAGTAAAACATTCCTTCATTTTCTGCAATGTGAGTGATTCCTATAAAATATTTCCATGTTTTTATGATACACTCAAAAGTGATGTGAAAGTGATTATTTTACTCTTGCTGAGATCACACTTAAAGAAAATATTCAAGATTTTTCTTCCCATTTTTAATGGGATGCTCTCTCTTTTATGTGAGACAAGGGGCAGCTAGTGGGATTGAAAGATTCATTAGTCTGCCTTTACTTTGATTTTTAGCATAATTTACTACTCTCTGGCCAAAGTTTTTGCAGTTTGTGCTATTTAAAATTTTTATGTTAAACTGTACTTTGTTTCACTGAGAGATGCACTATAAGAAAGTGATTGATCTTGGGGTTGTTTATAGCAGAAAGTACTAGCACATCTTCTAGGAAATGTGACTTGAAGAGCCAATTGCTCCTTTATACAGAAAACAAGAACCAGCTATGGATGCACAGCTTAGCTAGCATCTTTTAATAAATGAGAACAAAGGAAAAGCTATCTTGAGAAAGGTCTTCCACCATACCTTTTCTCAGCTAAAATAATTTGATTTAAAATCATCTGCAGATATTCATCCTGTGTTTTGTCTACATGGGTATAACTAAGGCTATGTTGTTTCATGCTGTATTATCATATGTGATGAAAGTGTCTATGCTGCCCCAGTAAGAGTCAATGTTAACTGACCAATGGCACCACCATTGGATGAGTTTATTCAAGTCCATGTCTCAGTGTTCTTGCAAACTGTTTTCAGTTCATAAATTCCTGGAGTTTATCGGAATAATTCTCAGGAAGTTCCAATTCAATGAAAACAAGCTAAATAGACTGAGAGTATCAGGTCTTTCTTCTTCCAGGGTACCCATTATCCAAAATAATCTTTGCAAAGTCTGCAAGATGCAGGTAATTGAGAACTAGAATGCAGCATTAGCCCCTGCTTGAGAAATCAGAGTAAAGGAAGACTTGATGTTTTATTCAGGTTAGGGTACTATCATCCTGAGAACATAAAAACTTCAGTACAGACTCAAACTAGAAAAAAACAACCCCTTGTTGCCACTTTAATGTCACAAAAGGAGCTATGAAATGGATTCAAACTGAAAGTCTTCCCAAAGACATTTAAAAGAAGAGTGAGACTTGGCCCTATCCCTCTGTTCTATTCTGCTGACATTTGTGGAGCACTTTTCCTTGTGTTCTGACAAGTTAGATGCATTTGAACAGATCATCTGCAATTCTCTCCACAAATATGGACCTCTTCTTGTCTCCTCCTCAGTTAAAGCACTCATGTATTACTGACTTCGAACCCCACTCTTCAAAAAAAGATTTTTTACTATTTTTTACAATCTAATTCCATTACACTGTTTTTTCCCCTGCCATTATATAGTTACAGGACACACAAACTGATGCATTAGTCACAAGGAGCTACCTGTCTCTCTGAAAACATTGTTCTGAAAACATTTCCACTAATAAACACCTGGATTTTCTAGTGCACAACACTATATAAAGTTGCATAAAGTTGCAAAGTTATTTGCATAACTTTGCAAATGTTTCTTTTGAAGGGATAAAGATACTATACACAAGCATATCTATGAGGAGTTGAACACAAGACTTATATTAGCTAGCTAGGATGGCTAGCTACAAACCAGATATTTTACAGCCATATATTTTGAATATCTAATTTGTAATGTGTGACAACATCTTTTATATTTTTTTATTTTTAAAATTTAATTGTATGCATGATACATAAAGTCAAGAACAATTCTTTATACAAACTAATCCAGAGTATATATTGGTATTGTAGCATATAGAGTAACTTATAATTGACGCATGATTATTTACAGCTCCATCTCACATGATTTTATAGTTTTCATATTAAAAAAACCATAAAAGATGAGTGAAGTTGTAAAATCCTTGAGACAATGAAAGATATTTTTAAGTGCTCACAGCCGCCTGGAACTGATTCAATTTTTCAACAATTTCAAATTCACTGTTTAATGTACTGAGAGGGTCACTAAATCACTCATGCTTTTACCTTTTGCAATCTGATTAGCAAAAATGGTGAATTTTCTCCTGGTGAAAAGACTTTGCCTAATCTTAAGTAAGCCATACCCACTCCTCTGCTTTGTGTCTCACTGCCCTCCTCATCCTTGGCACGAGCATCTCTTGTGTACCATGGCAGTATTGCTCTAAGCTTCACCCATTTTTCACTTCTGCATCTGGCATGCTTAAGTGAAGGATCCTTACATGAAGTTAGAAAGTACACACTATTCACAAGACAAACACAAATTGCTGTGATAATTAACTTGCAATTACCTTCTCTTTTCTTTGACAGATAGTAAATATGCACCATTTAATATATGAAATTCTTTTGTCCTTACTTTGGAGTGCCTTTTTCTGATGGACACAGGAATTTTGTCTATGACTAAATTCTGAATTGAAGTTCAAGGTTGAAGCATAAGTATTTTAAATGCTATTCAGTGAAACGTTACAATTCTTACATTTAGTACATCTCTCTATACTTCAAATTCCTTTGAAAGAGGATTTTAAATACCTCAGATAAGCTGAAACTAAACACAGATAACAAAATAAAATTAATGACATACCTAGAGATGAACCAGCATAATCTGTAGAAAATGACAAAAGTTTTACAGCATTTTCACAGAACGCATATGAAATTACGAGAGCCTATGGATGGTACTGAGGCAGATTACAACACCCTTTACTCAAGTAAAGAACCAAATTCAGAGCTTGATTTTGTAGCTGAATCCAGTGGGATTTAAACGTATGTTAAGAACAAAAATCACATGTTAACTGAGAAAGAGCACAACTAAATCTGAACTGGAATGTGCAACCGGAATTAGATATATTAGGTAATAGTTATTATATCAATATATGAAAAAATCATGTCTAACCTCAGAATTATTTTAAGACAGACACTATTAGAAAAAGTTTATTTCTTTAGTAAATAAGGAACAATTGCACTTTTAATACTATCTCAACTATAGTGCATTTATTTTTTATTTAGAACTATTGCACAAATAAACTGCTATTACACAAATAAATAATAACAGAGACAACCATACACACCAACACGATCAACAAATACACAAAATTATCCTGCACATCAAATGAGCAACATGTTTCAGCCTCAAAAATTCCTTGAACTAGAACATCCAGAGGTCAGTAGAAGTTCAATACAGAATGTCATAGATTTTCTCAACTCTAACATTTACACAGATTTCATTGTAAACATCTAAAACTATATGTAGACATGAAAATGAACCTTTCCATTCTCCTAAACACGCTCAAAGGCCCTACTGCTTCCTGAGACAGACTGTTAACACAGCAAGAAAGCAGTAAGTGACCTCTGTAGTATAATCAGAAAAACAAAACAGAAAATACCTTTTTTCCATTACTTTCAGCACTCTAAATCAGAAAAACAAAACAGAAAATACCTTTTTTCCATTACTTTCAGCACTCTAAATACATTGGCTAACTACTTCAAAGTAAAATAATGTAAAATAAAGAAAACAAAGGAATTGCCTGCAACAAGTCTTGACCAATTGTTTAATAAAGAAAAAACTTGTTTTTTAAGTATGGTAAGGGTCGCTAATTAAAAGCTCAGTGATAATGAATTTGCCATCAAGAGTCCATTCAGTCCTGTCACCCTACTACTGTTGAGATTAATTAAGCTCTAAACACTTCAAATAAAGCACTGGAAAATGAAACAATCTGATGTGTTGCAACCCAGTTATTTTGTGTCTGAGTTACAACATTGCTTGAAAAGAAAGGTTTGCATATCCCGATGTGAAAACTTATCTCTCTGGTCTCACAGGAGCCTTGTCATTTATTCCAGCTCAGTAAAACAAGAGGCAAGGTAAGATAGGACTGCATCTCAAGAGTTTTGCTGGAAACATGAAGCATAATAATTTTTGGAACTGAATTTAATATAAGAAGAATAAAGTCAAAGATTGTAATAGCAACGTCTGGATTCGATGACGGAGCACATGTAGCGTAGTCAGCATTCTGTGTTCCTAAAAAACTGCACCAAGCATGCATAATTCAATTGATGTTTTATGACATATGAGGTAAACTAAATTCTATTTACTTATTTTACTTTGGTTTTTCAAACATTTATTGGAACTCACAATTAATTAGGATCTGTTTGCTGTACTTATAGAAATGTAACTCACTGACAAAACCAAATTTTATTCTATAGGCTGTAGAAGTCAAAATTTTCCAATTATTTTTTAAAATCATGTAGGCATTTCTAAACCAGATACACTAGACTATCTAGTATGAGTATCTAGTATGGATATTGCTTCCTAGGGAACTTTCGCATTTATACAGAAGAAAATCAATATTCAGAAGTCACATATGAATAATGGAGCTACTGAGGCATTTGCAGCTACTGACTATACATCTGAGCTACACTGTTTTTCTTTTAGAAGAAATGTAAGTCCAGAAATTAAAATCGAGTGAGATCTCTTTGGCTAGCTTTTCTATAAAAGCACTTAAAAGATGATTTTAATCTCACTGTAAAAGGTGTTCCTCTCTATGCAAGCCTGTGAATTATTATCATGCTTTTGCTGTAAAAGAGATTGTTGTATAAATCCAAAATTATATGCATTGCAAAGGTTATGTGAATGACTTAGACTAGGTTAAGAAATCTCCACAGAAAATCTTCTGCAGATTAAATGGTGAGCCCAATTCTCTGAACATCAGCACTGAAAAAAAAAAATAATTCGTTTACATAGGATATGTTTTCAGATGATCTCTTTTTCAGTGGGACAAATGAAATCACAGAGCAAAACTCAGAGCTTAAAATGCTTTTGATGTTTTTGCAAATTTTGTCTAGCATCAAGCTTGGAGATATGTCAGAGAACATTGAAGACCTAGGAAATGTAAAGGTCTGTAGTTACACCTTTGCTGGGAGAAACTTGCTGTAACTGTTTCTATCATCCAATCTGTCATTCAACTGCCCTCCTCCCACTCTGAATTCCCTATAGCACCAAGAACAGTAACATTCCCAACAAAACCAAACAAATTAATTACACTAGTGATGAATATCTGAAAAAACTGCTGGTGTATATCTCTACGCACAGGTAACATCAGCCAACAAAATTTTAAAATGGTATATACTCAAACAGTATTCATTTGCTTGTAACACTTTTCACCAATATGCAACTGAACTGAGGGCAAAGCCGAAATTAAAAAACCTAGATGTTGCAAATATGTTACAAGACTCATTCTTCTAACCTTAATTGATTTCGTCCTCTAAGCATGCTTCCTGCACTTCTATCTGCCATGTACAGAGCAAGACCTATAGAACCTAGCATAGGTTATATATTCCATCCTACATGGTAGTAGTCCTGGCCCACACCCTAGTTTCAGCTTTACCTGCTTTGTGGAAACACCCATTTCCAAAAATGTATGTCTATTTTAGGACATAGCATAAATGACAGGCTCTGAGATTTTTTGATTCTTGTTGCCTTGACTGATCAGAAACCTTCCTATACACTGCAAGTGACACCACCTGAATAACCCACAGTGTTGATTTGGAACTGCTGCAAGTGCATTTCTTCAATAACTGTGACTCAACAAAAGAATAAACAAGAAAAAACAAAGACTAACCCTGCCAGCATGGCTTAAGTCTCAAGGGCTGCTGTTCTGCAGCCCACAGGTACTTGAACTAGGTTTGAATCAGCAGCATCGAGCGTTTTGGGAGTCCAGCACGCAGCTGGGCATGAGGAGGTCCACTGTGATTCTCAACAAACTGCCACCAGCTAGCTAGGCTGAGGGCAGCTGTGTCAGACCACAACACAGCAGCAGTCTGGATAAGAGGAGGGATGCCAGATGAATGGATTCAGAGGAGGAAGCACAGGGAAACAGACCTTCAGTTTATTTCTGCTGTGCTGCTGCCTGTGCTCCGTGCAACTTCTTTGGCTGCTTGCTCACTGGTAACTGGCCCTTCAGCTTTAGTATTTCCAGCATTAACCCCCACTGGACATGGACAGCCTGCCCAATTCCCTATTTCCATCATCTCTTAATGCACAGGGCTGGTCAAAACCTTTATCCCCAGGGTAAAAGCTTGCAGGAAAACTCCAGGCTCTTTGTATTAAAGATTGATAGCTTTCATATTAGGAAAGAAAAGTAAATAAATCTATCTTTGGTATTTTTCTAAGTTGGATTGAAAATACGTTCTTTCACTTCATTTTGGTTTGTGGTCTTTATTGTGCAGATGTTTGTCTGATTCCTTATCGGTTTTCATTTCTATCCACGCCATTCTGTTACTTTGCAACAGTAAAAAGACCTGACGGTCTTTTTCTGCTATTTTTTTTGTATTTGCAACACTAGGTGTTACCAAATTTAGAAATTTTTAATATACTGTATTTATGCCCAAAAACAATCTGACAAGTTTTTAGAGGAATTCTGTTTAGAGACTGCATTTTATTGGAAAATGCTTTTTAGCAAACAGTTTAGCTAGAATCACATGTTCTTATAACTATTGTTTTAACTGAAAATGTTATCTAAAAAACACAAAAACAAAACCAGAAGTCACTATGTGAGTTCCAGCAGATGATCAGGGCTCCAAACTGATGCCAACACAAGACAAGCATCATTTTAGAATCTTTCCATGCCTGTAACACCACACTCTAAGAACTCTCTCATCTAGTATTTCTACAGAAGACATTAACTAGCAGCAAACAACAAATCTAACCCAAAAGAAGTATGGCTCAGAGAGTCATAATCTTGATTGCTGATGAGGAAATGTAGACAAGAGGAAGGGAAATTAAAACATGCATACACTTGCTTCAATAAATAGTCTTTCTGTGTTTACTTCTAAGCCTACTTGTTGAGAAAATACCTGTTGAATTCAGTCTGAAAATATTTGTTTACTTCCATCTCTTAAAGGTTTGTGCAATATACCAACAACAATTTTCCCTCTGAAAATTTCCCATATTGCCCTATGCTCATCTCAGTTACCTCAATATGGTAATACCAGAAGAGTCACACACTAGAACAGTACAGTATGTGCAATCCCCAGTTTGCATTTTGTGCTGATTCTATTGCAGTGGACTTAATTCTCTGGAAACCAACAACTGAATTACTTCTAAATTTTTTTAGAAATTCATTGGGATGTCTACACTCATAGTTCTACGTGTCAGCAGCCCAAGAAAAAGAACAACATTCCAAATCACCACAAATTCAAAAGGTAGCTTCCTCCATGTAAGTTAACAAAGCTTGTTTGGAGGAGAAACATGCTATGATCCCAAAATGCAGTTGTCTTCTGGGGAAAAAGAACTTTGGACAATTACATATCTAAAACAATCTTTTCACTAGCTAAATTAAATTTAATTTGTATAAAAAATCTTCATATTTTTCCACCCTCAGAGAAATCCTGCTATAATCATAGGATGTCCCTGATGATCATCCTGAAAAATAAGGTCTGAAACCTCTCTTTAAGCTTTAGATGAACTGTGAGAATCAAGGGAGCAGTATGGTATCACATCTGTGCAGGAGTAAGGACAGAAAGCACATACATGAGCAGAACAGGAGGGGCAAAAAGAATAAAGAATGCTGCAGCCAACCAACCATCCAATCAGAGGAAGCTTAAAAACACTTGGATCTGGTCAATTTTCAGCCTGAAACAATTGTTTTGTGGCTCTCCACCCAGAATGAATTTGACAGCGGCTACAACAATTGGCAATGCTGAAATCAGAACAGCTTTGCAGAAATCAATTGACCTGGGCTGACTGATACCACATAAGAGTCTAGCTTAATGTTTTACAGAAACTCGGGATTAGATAAGGAAGGCAACTATCCAAAAATCCAAATACTCTGGATTTACATTACAAAGTAAGAAAGCAGACTCTCAACTCCCTGGATACATACAGCAGATTTCCAAGCCTTTCCAGAAATAGGGAAATACTTAATATTGCAAGGCATAAAATAAATACACTCTACTTCCTAAATTTTAAGACACGTTGGGGAAATAAAATTTCTGAAATAATTCTTCTCTTTCAGTCTACTTGGCAAAACTATAAAATATGAAGTATTAATCAGTTTTGGAATCACAAATGATTGGACAAGACCTTAAAGATTGTCTAGTTCCAACCCCCCTGCCATGACCAGGGACACTTTTCACTAAATCAAGTTGTTCAAGGGCCCATCCAACCTTGCCTTAAACTCCCACAACTTCTCTGGGCAACCAGTTCCAGAACTTCACCACCCTCTGACTAAAGAATTTCTTACCTGTCTCTAATCTACACCTGTCCCCTTTCAGTTTAAAACTATTTCTCCTTGTCCTGCCACTACCTGCCTGCATAAAAACACTCGTCCCTTCTTTCCGTAAGTCCTCTTCAGGTACTGGAGGGGCACAATGAAGTCTCCCCAAAACCTTCCCTTCTCCTTGATGCTTGGTCTCCAAGAGAGATTGATTTTTTTTCCTGACTAAGAATGCAATATTTTGATAACCACTGTAAATCATGTTTTTTATCACTATAGAAAAAAAAATCTTGTATTTTTCCACCTTAAATTCTTCTTCTCTGAAGAAGAACAACTCAGCTTCTCTGAAAGAATATTTAGAAAGTTATCACCACATATTTTGTTCAAAAATATTAATGAAATATACTTAGGTATATTTCTGGGGAGGTTTTTCATATGGTTTTGCTTTTGAGTAAATGTTTTTTCTGGCTAACAGAGTTCTTGGTTAATTATATCTTTAAACCAATAAATCTTTATAGAAACCACTGTTGTTATAAGAGACAATGAGAAAGTACTTTTCGAAGAGTGTGTAAGTTATATTCTCCCAGTCTTGTTCTACAAAAAGTAGAACACACAAAAGTGTGTTATTTGCCACCTAAATACATGAACACTTTGTCTATATAACAGAATACTGGCACTTTCTCTTTTTGGTTTAAGAGGATACTCATGTCCAGTCTGAATGAAAACTGTGAGCCTTGGCATGTAATGACTAAACAATAAATCCAGTATTTATCTGCTTAGTCTCCATCACTGGAAAGAACTATTATCCAACATGACAATCCCTTCCAAGAATGAGATCTGTCCTGTACAAGCTCCTTCTCATAATTTGCATTACTGGATTGCCTAAAGTGCTACAAAGATCACCTTGACTGCCCCATATTCCTGTACAGTTATTAATATTTCAGAGAGATTGCTTATTCCTCTTATTGTAGTAAAGAAGAGTCTTTATTGTACATTCTTCTGGAGTTTTTGAGAGGGGGGAAGGTCAGGCAAGGTCTGGACATTGGGGAATCCTATACTACAGCAGCATTTCTCATTTACTGTCTCTGGCAGATTCTGTAATTTACAGCATGTGATACATTCTGGCAATGTACTGTCTCTTTTTGCCTATAAACTTGTTGCATGAATACAGGAAGATCAAACTGCCTTTCATTTCCTTTCAACAAACTTTTACTCATGATCTAATCTAAAATCTTTATTTTTGTTTTCCTAGGAAAAAAGAAGTCAGAATAAAGATATCAAAATGAAACCACCTTCTACATGTACTTTTAACAATTTGGCATTATAGGCCTGTTAGCCTAAAAATAATTGATATAATCTATCCACGATGGTAAGATAACTTAAAAATTTTCTCCAAGAAAAATGGGTAAAGTTTTTCAAAGCTCTTCCTTAGATGAGTTCTGGAATGATGGTGGACAACACTCTCAGAAAATTATCTTCTAAACAGTGAGCATGGACCCACAGTACTATAAATATTCATGGAAGAAAGTGTACCCCCACATTTATGGAAAGGCACTATATTCATCTGGGAAAATAAAGACTGAAATTCATAAAATAAATCATGAAACAGAGAAAACAATGAGCTTTGCTTTTGTTGCACAATTGTGCCTATGTGGAAAGAACTATACATACAAATCCTGATTTGGTTCCTGAAGAAACCTCCAAATAAAAACACAGAGAATGGGAAAGTCCATAACAGCCAATCTACAATATGCCAGATCACTCAGTCATGGTCTCTACTTCATTTTGCTTATCACAATACTAAGACTGCAAATTCTTTACTTCCTGTGGTCTTAACAATTAATAGACTGCCACATTTTCAAGTTTCATCCCAGCTTGCTCACCACAGAACTGTTAATTACTGATACTGGACTCATTTTAATCTTACTCAATTTAAAATTCTATTGACAAAATCAGAGATAAATAGTTCTCCTACTACCTCCAAGCTTCAGACAAAGAGAAAACACTGTTCAGGGAAAATCCTTGAATATATTCACTTAAATTCTGAAATTCAGGAAGCAGCCTATCCTGATTTAGATTACCAGAAGTATTCCAGATTTAAATTTCAGTTTAGATCAAAGTAAAATGATGAAGACTTCTTGTCACTTCCTCTTTCAGCTGGAAGTAAATATTTTTCCACTACTAAGTAAAAAATAAATGCCTCTAAACAAGAAACACTCATACAAAATTCACCTAAGACCAATATACCAATTAGTGAAAGAACACTATGAATTTTTAATCATTTACTGCTGTGAAATACATTACATTCTTATTTATATGGCTTTTTTTTTGACACCCATCCAACAGACACACTCACATACACTTGGGACACAGCAGTAAAAGAAAAAAGACTAGCAAGAGGTGAGGTAATACAGTTTACATAAGAACTCTCCTCAAATCTTTGCAACTGAAATTAAACAGGAAAAAAATCTATTTCTCTACCTAGGAGGGAGCACAAGTATGACAATACTACATTACTATCATCCTAATTTTACTCAAAAAAATTAGGTTCTGCATACTTATATTTGCATACAGAACTGTTGAAGGCTTCTATTAGAAAACTGAAATTCTAGGTTAAGAACACGCCATGACATTCTTCAGTTAAGGTCATGGTGTGTTTTCACCCAGAATTATAACTGAACAGAGCAGCTGCTACTTTTTGCTACCTTTTCCACCAGACATTTTCACTGAAAAACTGTCTTCCAAAAAGTGTGCAAACTAAATAAATGTTTATAGAAAATCTCAGTGCAGCCTGCACTTAGTTTAACTGAAAAGGTCAGAAGATGCCTTTCACAATAGCTCATATCCTGTATTCTTTTGAAGAATTTCATAAGCTTCTTACATACATAGCTCATAAACACTGTATCATGCATCAGATTCTTATGGAAACATCTTTTATAGATCATAAACATATTCACACCAAAGATAAATCCATTACATAAAAAAAAGAATCATAAACACATTTTCTTAAGTTTCATATTCAAAATTTGAAATAGTAAAACAAATTCCTATTAGTCAGTGAGACTAAAAGAAGAAAGTTTTAAAGTCTGCTCTAAGAAAGAGATGGAAATATTGTACTAAAACATAGTATCTTCTAGAAGCATACACCAATCTAATAGTATTATAAGCATTTAAGATGTATTTTGAATTTTAGCTAGTTACTGCTTTCCATCACTGATTTTGCTGTCATCTTTTAGCTTCACATTTCTATTTACATAAAACTAATTTTGTTACGTAGTTTATACACAGTCTGTTATGTTTATTTACTTACCAACAGTATCACATGGTTCATCCTTATGTACACAGAAATCCTTCCTAGAATTGGGGGTGAAAGAAAAAATGTTAAGCAAGTCAAGCTGTTAGACGTTAACAACTGTGTAACCTATTTAGAAACATTTTTTACGGCTCAACGAATAAACACAGAACACCATTATCTCAACAAAGAACAAGAGGAAGCTAAGGCCAGGATTCCACAGAGCACTTAAACTCCAGCGTATTCTCAGAGTAGATTTAAGAGTAGTCAGGTGACAAAACATGTACTGTATATTCAAATTGCGTTGCATCTAATTTCTATGCTCTTTTGGGTTTTGTGGGTTTTTATCTTTTTCTTTTTCTGCAAGCACCTTGAAAAGTAACAAGCTAGTCTTCCTATCATTTGAAATGAAGATATTTCCAGTGCTTTACATGAGATTCAAATGCAGCTTTTAGATCAATAATAGAGTCAGAAAGTTTTTATTCTAGCAAGTCAATGGTTAAAATCACTAATAGGGATATTATAAGAAGCATTTCTGCTAGGGCATCCCCCTTATAGTAGTGGAAGACTTATAAAAATTAACAACCCTATCTCCAACATGTATTTTAGTCCAGTCATAAGTCTATAAATAAGACTGCTCTATTGCATAAAGGAGAATAAACATTTCAACTGTATCTTAAATATCTGCTTGGGATTCATTTTGATTTCACATGTACTTTACTTCTTCTGGAGACACATAACAAGTTACTAAAAAAGCAAAGGGAAAACTGCTTTTTAATGGAGTGTTTATGAGTAATGTTAATTTGTTATTTTAAGTTTAAAAAAGGGCTGCTAAGGTATGCATGAATTGGGGAGACTGGGAGGGAAATCAATGGGGAAAAACCAACAAAAGAACCTCAGGTATAGCAACCCCACAAACAAAGAAGTTCTGTTTTTTTACTGTGCCACAGAGCAAGGGTCTTTGTCTTTAGGGGGAAACCACATGAACCAAAGAAATTTAGTTCTTATATTCTGTATATGAAGGTACACAGATAGACCCATAGATTGATAAAGACATACATATGGAGAAACATCCATTTTCCAGAAACAAAACACAGGAATTGTTTCATGCTTGAAATGAAAGATACTGACATTTATTTTTTTACAAAGTGCAATTACTCTCCAAGAGCTGTTTGTTTGTTTGTTTCCCACAGACTATTTCTACATAGGGATTTAGACCCAAAAGCAATTTCTAGAGGTTGGCAAATTTCTGACAGCTGTTAAGGGCCACACAGATAGATGTGTGGGGTTATATAGCTTTTAATTAACCAGTCACCACTGCCAGATAATGCCAAAGAAGAGAAGAATGGCAGTGCTACAGATAGATAAAATTGTGAGAAAACTGATAAGGACAGTCTAGGAATACACTCAAAAGGGCCCTGGAATTGAGCAAAAGGTGGTGAACAAGAAACTATAATCAGACAAAAAAAAAAGGTTATTTTATTATTTCAAACCTGCAAGAAATTGCATTAATGCACTGGGTTGTAACACAATTCTTTGTTTTGTGCTATGGGACACAAGGGACTTATTGTCTTGTTAAGCAATATGACAGAATGATTAGAAATATGGGACTTGAGGTGAAGCAAGAGAACATGCATAAGGACAATCTAAGGACATTGACTGCCTTCCACACACACACACACCCAACCACCATAAAAACTAATTGATGCAATAATAAATAAAAAAAGAAGAGGAAAAGGAAAAAGAGAAAAGAGATCATACATTCAACTGTAAAAGAATAATAGTTATATTTTAAAACTGCCAATATCCAAGAGGTTTCTACTCATGTAACAGCTTTCTTCCCATATACTTACTGAGCTGTTTTTCTTTTGTTTTCACTTCTTGGCTGAGTCTGACTATGATTATGCTGTACATTCAGGGTTTCATTATGGGACTTGGGGGAAACAGTACTGCTATGATTTGGCAAGAGGGAAATACAGTAAACCATTCTTAGTTCCCGACTTACACTGAAAGAATGTAATACCTCCTTTAATTTCCAGGAATATGAATGCATTACATACAATTGAGACTAGGCTCCATAGTAAAGATTTACAGTTCTTGCTAAACCTACCAGAGATTCTCACAAATTTAAAGCACACTTCTAAGTCCTCAGACAGATTATTTGCCTTTGTCCTTCTCATTCTTTCTTTCAGCAAACAGAGCCAAGATATTAAAATTACCATTACAGCATACAGAAGTTTTAGTGGCAGCAGCTGGTAACTGAGTCTGTCAATGAAAGCAAGAAATGGTTAAAGCCCACCCACTCCAAGCAGTACCCAGCACATAATGTCCATTTCTCTAAATGGTTACTTTGCATACAGACAGAAGGGAAAACAGGTCCTTACTCAAGTGAAGGAAAGGAGGAGCTTACACACTATTTACACCTGAACTCTGCACTTGAATGAATTGGCTAACACCAGAAAAGGGTTCAGAAAATTATGTTTAATTAGTAGATTTTAGTTTATGACATATAGCACTATAAGAGACCTTCACAGCACACAAAGGCCACTTAATTTCTAAATACAAAGTATCTCAGTACATTGCCTTTGTTAAAATTAATCCTGATATGTAGGTGAGATATACAGCAGAAAACAAAAAGAACAGTAAAGGAAAACTAAACTAAAATCCAGAATTATTTTCTGTGAATAATTTCCAGCAATTTTTCATTTTAGATAAATTTAATATTTGGTTTTGGCAAGTCAAAGCAGTTAAAAGATCTATTTTTTACTCAGGCTGGTATATAATTTCCTACCATACCCTATATTGCAGAAAAGATAAAAAGGACAGGTAACAGATTTTACCAGTCTATCAGATCTCCATTCTGACTTCACTCTACCCCAGTTTCTCTAATGTTTGCAATTTTGAAACATGTAGCTTGAATAACAGCAGAAGTTAGAACGCTTGAAACTGCAGTCTAACTGCTGTTACTGATTCCAGGGCTTACAACATTTTTGAGGTTTATTGCTCAACCAGTAAGTTTCATCAAATCGTAAGATTTTCATAAGGAATAGTTGCAATTAATGGCAATTGTGGCAAGTGATATTATCATCAACTTGCAAATGTCTTCACTTGCATAGTGCAAAGTGAATAACTACAACACTGAAGATGTTCTTGTCTCTTCACATAACAGGACATAATTCTGAAGTAATTCTCACATATAAACCAAGCACATATATACAAATTGATAAATGCACTTTTAATGACAATAATTAGATTTAAAATTATTTTGGTGTTAATGAACCCCAAGAAAATTTTTTTTTTTACTATTTATTTGGGAATTTGAATAAATGGACAATGGAACTAGTATAGTATGAAATACAGTGGTATTTCAGAAAACTGTTTATGATTTTGAGGGTAAATCTCAAAGGCATCAGTATGCAATGGTCAGTGTATTTTTAGGAAAAATAGAAAATAATGTATTTAATTAATTCAAATGGTTAACACCCCACTTAGGCTCTGTAAAGCCGAACTGAGATTAAAAAGGGTGATATAAATAGTCCCTATAAAGCTCACATTTCAGTCAGACTAAAAACAACAGCTCAGAAGCGTGGTAAGTTAACTAACAGCTGAATTGAACAGCTGTATTGTTAACATATGGAAACAGATAGAGAGTAGTCAGGAGTCCAAGCAAGGTGCTCTTGAGTGGAGTCACACAGAACCTAGACTCAGCATTAGCATTAAACAACGATGCAGAAGAAAACATGAAAGCATTCCTGGTAAAGTTTAAAAATTAGATGAGTTCTGATAGATACACATAGGCATCAGGAGAGATCAAATTTTAAAGATAACTCATCTGAGCAAATTTTCTTCTAGTGTAGCCAAAAGTGGCCTACCAACCTGATCAGACAAAACAAGAACAAAAAAATAAGCATTTGGAAACAGGCAGTAGGAGGGAACAGCATCCTTGGATAAAGATACAGGAAAATACCAAAATGACACCACTACCTCTGTTCACAACAATATTGTGCCAAATTTTGGTACTTATGCTTGAAAAAAATACTTTTATAAAGCAGAAAAGGTCTGGAAAGAAGTGAGAAAACAATTACATAGAGTAACTTCTGCAAATTACTCTGAGACAAAGAAGAGTTTTGACTAGAGCACAGCCTACAAGTATTTTCATAGGGAGGAGTTTTCCAACAGATTTTAGCAGCAAAGAGTACAAAGAGATCCATGGTTGAAAGCTGAAGTCAGAAAAATTAGAAATAAGTCCAACCATCCATTCAGAAAAGTAGTAACTGCGCCAATAATCTACTGCTGAATAGTAAATCCTTCTTTCTTTCAAATTTTTGTCCAAGACTTGCCTGCCTTTCTTAATCACCAGGGAAATTAAAACGTAAAAACAACTGTCTAAATTTTATGTTTGGGTCTTGCACTAGATACTCAGAGATTTTTAAATTCAGTTTAAGTCCATATATTTGTGTGGAACAGATCTGTACTAGTGAATGGCCTAATTATTAGAGCTTGAAAGAGTAAGCTGACAGCAATAGGTAAATTCATGCAAATTTTTCCCACATCCATTACTACAAACATTATCACTTCACAGACTCAAATGCCTTCAACTTAAAAATAAAAAAAACAAAACAGCATATGATGACTTAAAATTAGTGTGATTTTTGTAAAAATACACAAGGTAAAAATACAGGACTTCAATTTTACAAGGGATTCTGGCTTAGGAAAAAAAAAAAAAAGATAAAACTTTTAAATTAAATACACTCTTTCCAGGTTTCCCTACTGTCTTCAGTATCCACAATACTATTATTAAATAATTAACAGAAAGGCCATGTGAGATTCTCATGAACTTCCTTGATGCCTGCTGATAGTGTCAAATAAATCAAATTATCAAAAGAGTTGATAAATTGAGTACAATATTATCAAGAGAGTTGGCAGTATTGAAGTCACATCGATGAAGACAAACTGAAAAATAATCTCATCCCTCACCACGCATTTGCAAGAACTCACTTTTCCAAAGCTGAAATTCACTAGGAGCTTAAGGACAGCAGTAGCAACTTAATAATCCAATCCCTATCTCTATATATTTCAGCAATTTTGACTGCCAAGCACTCCAGGTTTCTGGGGTGTCCCTGTAATATCAGTTTCACTCATACAGGGATCTTTCACAATCTTCTTCCTCTGACTTTCTTGAGGATTTATTTTTGTTTCAGAAAGGTAATAAAAAGCAAAGTCAGAAAAATAACTGTATTTCTTCTGTGCATTGGAAGTAATAGGAACACTTAAAAAAATCGTGTGCAAGCTTTGGGGAGAGTTCTGGACAGCTGCAGCTATTGGAAGTGAAACAATATTTATGAAATCTAAGTGCTGTTAATGCCATTAGGTACTTGTATAGAACAAGGTGCTTTGTTACAGTGAAATTGCCCAACAGCACTCTTTCAATTACCCAGGGAAAGGAGATCTCAGATACTGAAGATCAGTATGAATAAATGGCTGATGCACACTATCAACGTGGAATATCACTACCTGATGAATATTAGGAGAATCACAGGCCTACTTCTGTCATAAGAACACGTGAAAATATCAGTTCTGAGAAGGAGAATAGGAGGAAGGAGGTCTTTTTCTGTATTACTCTTTTCACACTTATTCTATAAACCACTATGACACAAAAAATTGACTGATGCACTGGAAAAGCAGAAAAATGCATAATTTTTAAGTGAAGGTAGATTCTGCCTCAAACTCATGAAGTTGGGCACTTCAAAGTTTTCACTACCTAATTTGCAATAGAGGCTATATATGAACTTGAGCACCACCACAGAACAACTGGAATTCCATGGGCCTTTTCCTGCCTTATCTTCAGTTACCTCATTGAGGTCAAGCAACTCGTGCAGATAGCAACTGGTAATGTCATTTCAGGGGCCACCAAAATCAGGGCTTGTCTCTGCTTACTCAGACCCTTAACTTAAAAGGCAAGGATGTTGATGCAACATGCTTCATTTTTTCCTCAGAAAAAAGTCCTAATACTGTCTTTCACTAAAGAAACTCTGCTAATTCATAACTGTGAATACAGTAAAACTTACTTGATAAAACCAGTAGCTTTATCAAGACAGTCCTTAAAACAATTTTGTCTTAATTATCACATTCTCTTTATATCCAACCTCCTTAGTAAACTTTTCTAAATACATTACAAACTCTTTCTGTGTTTCTTCAACTTCATGGCACCGTATTTTAAATGGGATATTATTTCATCAAAATAAGCCAATTTAAAGGGAAACTAAACAAAAACTGACATCATGAAATAGGACCAAAGTAAATTGAAATTAATTGGTAGCAGATATGCATTATTACAGTCTATCTGGGCACCACAGAAAGATATGGGGAGAAGCTGGTTTTGCTTTTGTCTTCACAGAACAGATACAGAAATAAGTTTTGGAAAATACCTTTTTCCTGAAAAGGCTATGATGGCCCTTTGGCTGCTGAAAAATGGTCTCTATAACATCCACATTACATTCTTTGTACTTAGGCATTAAAAATTAGCTCTGCAGAACACTCAATACTTCATTTCCACTATTTTGGTTACTACACCAAAACTGCCATATGAAAGCTCAGGAAAGCTTTTAAAAAGAACTCTTGCTGTTCTATTATCATGCAAGACAAAAGAGGAGATGTGGCAACTTTTCGGATGGTTGCCACAGAATGTGTTGGATACCCAAAACTTTACTCATTTATTCGAACAACACCAAGCAGTTGGTGTTCATCTGTATAAACAAAATAATTTCTCTCAATAAAACAGACCTGCTGCCCAAAGCTCTTTGGAAGTTGTGACAAAGGAGCTTATTCCATGCTTGCAAAACAGAATGAAACTCTGAATTAACAAAACACACATGTAGAGCCACACATGGTGTTAGCTATACCATAAACCTGATGATGTGTAGAGGTAGCCTGGATTAGCAAAACATTCTCAGTCAGAAAATTGCTCTGGTATGATTTATTAGCAGCTAAAGCAGCTCTCAAGCGGGAGGCAACACAGTCTGGAGAGTACTACCATGGAAAAATAAAAACATTAGAAGAACAGATCTTTAATTTCTGGCTCCAACACTAACATACTGTCTGACATCTAATCAATCACTTCCCTTCTCTCTACTTCAAATTCCCTAAAACTGATCAGAGATTTAATCTAAAAAATTGTATTTAAACTGACAGGTAGACAACTCTGGAGTGAGTGCAGACAACAGGCACAAAAACAACCTGAGAGCTGGAGCACGTCTCTTATGAAGACAGGTTAAAACAGCTTGGGTTGGTCAGCCTGGAGAAGAGAGGAGCTCTTATGAGCTCTAGGTGCTTTAGGAGTACCTAAAGCCAGCCGACAAGAAGACTGGAGAGGAACTTTTTGCAGATGCACGAAGTGACAGGACAGAGGGGAATGTCAGTAAATGGAAATTGGCTAGGTTTATACTAGATACAGGGAAGAAATTCTTTACTGTAGACCTGTGAGAGATTGGCCCAGGTTACCCAGAGAAGCTGTGAATACCCCAGTCCTGGAAATTCTAAAGGCGAGGTTGTATGGGGCTTTCACCCATCTGCTATAATACAAAGTATCTCTGCCCATGGGGGAGGGAGGTTTGGAACTAGATGCTCTTTAAGGTCCATTCCAACCCAAACAATTCTATGATTCTATGAAATCAGAATATCATTACTGCAAAGCAGAAAAGCATCTTAGCATATGATCAGACTTTTACAAAGCTTTCTGACCACTTAGAATCACAGAATTTTTAGGGTTGGAAGGGACTTCTGGCGATCATCCAGTCCAATCCTCTGTCAAGGCAGGGTCACCTGGAGCAGGTGACACAGGAGCATGACCCAGTGGGGTGTAAAAGTCTCCAGAGAGGCAGATTCCATGACCTCCCTGTGCAGCCTGTTCCAGTGCTCTGAAAACCCCAATGTAAAGAAGTTATTCCTCATGTTGAGGTAGAATTTCTTGTATTTTGGTTTATGGCCATTGGCCCTTGTCTGGTTGTTGGGCACCACTGAAAAGAGTCTGGCACCATCCTCTTGGCACCTGCCTTTACTAATGAGATTCCTTCTCAGTCTTCTCTGGAATAAAAAGGCCCAGCTCCTGCAGTCTCTCCTCATAGGAGAGATGCTGCAGACCCCAAGTCATCCCTGTGGTCTCTGCTGGACCCTCTGCATTACCTCCTTGTGTTTCTTATACTGAGGAGCCCTGAACTGAACACAATACCATAGATATGGGCAAACAGAGGGGCAGGATCACCTTCCTGAACCTGTTGGCCACATTCTTCCCAATGCACCCCAGGATCTCACTGGTCCTCCTCATCACAAGGACCAGCTCATGGTCAACTTGTCATTCACCAAGACTTCCAGAAAGGCTGCATTAAATCCAAAAAGCTGTGTGGCCAAAAGCACTGATAGTTGAAGATATTCCCAGACCACTGACTCTCATCAACTTAACTAATTGCATCAGTTCAGGATGCCTCTGCCTCTTCCCATAAAGGCTCATTAAGCTGAAGATGAAACAATGACAAGAAAAAGGTGTCACATGCTTTATTTATTCTATAGCATCTTACTACTCACGAGATACACTTTACTAGGTAAAGAATGCAGTCCTGGGTCCACCCTCCTGGTCCATACAGGCTTGAAGCATCTGATACTTGCTCAAACTGCTGCTGCTATTGCAGACACTGTTGGCTGCCTCAGCTGTCTCAAGTAAGAGAGCCCAGGGACAAGCAGAATGCTATAACTCATTGTCCTTGAAGAGTCACAAGGAACACTGAGATGCAAGGAAGTCTATTCCCCTTTAGCCATCCTGATTAACCCAATGACATGTACTACACTCAGACTTCCTTTATGACTTGGCCCCACTTTACTCTTTCCTACTGCTTGCTTCTTTTCTTCTCCCTTTTTGCTTTCTAGACCTTCCCTCCCCACCACCCCACCCCAGCCCCACAATGCACTCACTACTATTAAAATCAGTTTGGGGTCTTAATATACAAAATTTACTTCTAGTTTGTCACTCCAAGTATGTTTCCTGATGAGCTAATGAAAAGTTGCTGCAGAGAACATTATTTCCTGAGTCTTCCACCAGATTTTAAAGGAGCTCATGAGAAGAACTACTGCTTAGCTAATGTATGAACGTGTAACAAAGAATAATCTGCCCCTTCAAAGCCCCAACAATCTCTAAAACTGATATACACATCAAATAGAGGAAGATGACACGGAGTAAGAAGTGCAGGCTTTTCTATGAAAAGATAAGGGATTGAACAGCAAAAGTAGCAACAGAGCTCTCCCCAAAGACTGTTTAGGCTTATGAATTTCCTGCTTTCTGTAAGTGACTGGCTCTCCAAATCAGGAAAATTTAGGGAAGCATTCTTCTCCAAAAGACTGAAACACACTACAGATATTGGAGTAATCATTATGAGATTAATTTAGAGAAAAAAACATTATTTTCATTTTATATAGCATCCCAATAAGACTGCCCTGAATAAATAGCACAAGACTGCATGTAAGTGTAAAGATTACACATGGTTTTAGGATACTGTATCACTATAGCATGGGACTACACAGTCCCATTGTCTGCTACAGACAATCACAGGAATTTTCTTTGGAAGGGAGCTCTGAAGGTTTCCAGTCCAAGTTTGACTTCAAAAATGACACTAAGTCCAACCCTAGGCTGGTTGAATCACCATTCTGTCCTTTCCTCTGGATCATGCCTGCATGCTGGCTGAATACCAACAAACATCCCCCTGTGTACCACTTACAGACAAAACCAGGGCAGTACCTGCTTGAAAGGAAGGAGGTGAAGTGGAGGCCTATCTCCTTCTCAACATGTGAAATGCCTGACAATTAAGAGTTACAAGGAACTGCAGATCTGGAATCATACCCTTGTGGCTGCAGGGCACATACTGAAGATGTACATGATGCACCTTCAGTACACAGTGAATCATATCAGTTCTAGGTCATTAAGAGGGAAGCATGACTCAGTAATGTACCTAAAACTGATGTCGCTCTGAATGGTTTAAACATGCTTTTGTGTTTTGACTGAAAGTATCTACAGGTCTGGGGTGCTGTCTCTTTTAAATGAAGGCACAGGGATGAAGGATTCCAACCTTTGCAACACAGATAAGACCTCAGAAGAAGAAACAAGAGAATAAGTTTTTTGTAATTTCAGATGTTTACCATCTGGGAAATAGTGCTTTCTGCACCACCTTTGCCACCACCTTTCCAGATGCCTCAAAATGCTCCCCTACTCACTGCAAACTCAATTCTTACTATGTTGGCCATCTACTTTGATCAATGCTCACACTGGCCTTCTGCCTATTTTTTAATGCTCATTTTTCACTACTTTACCTTGTGATCAGTATGGCTGCATCAACTGAAGTCATGTCTTCTCCCCAGCTTGTCGACATTTCTAAGTGTATGTCATTCTTCTTGCCAAATTCTTCATGCTGCCATTTACAAAAGCTTTCCAGCATTTTTTCACCATGATGTCCAATATACATATCTGCCTGGAAATAAAAAACATTGTTACTAAAATTTGGAATTTCTGTAAATAAAATTTGGAACCTTTTTTGGCTGACCTAGCAAAAATATTCTGGTTTTTAAGGCATAATACCTCCACAGCAAAACAACTCAAACTTCAGGTGCAGAGACCACCTTCCTTACTTGTTAAAGATACAAATTAAGACAGTGCATTGACAGTGTACATGCACCCAAACTCTAGTCTTATTTATTTGCTGATTTCTCATTATCCATGGTGAGGAGAAGTAGAATGATGTTAAGATTCAGAATTTGAACATGAAATGTGATAACTCCAACTGCTGAAAGGAACTGTAGAAAGAAATACTTACTCACTGGAAAATTATAATATTTTAGATTAAAACTACTGGTAAGAGAATCTCATTTCCTTATGAACTAAGTACTATATCAGCTTTTGTTTGTCTAAGGATTAGACAACAAAGAACATCAGTTCTCATTCTACAATCCAATGTATTTAAAGGAGATTATTTTTCTATTCAGATATGTGAATGCACAAAAAGCAGAGCAGAAGCAGATTTTGTTAAGATCTACCCAATTTCCACATGGAAACTTTGATTGGCTTTTAATTGCAAGCACAGAAAAGTCTCAATACATGCAGCACATAAATCAGGAGAAGGTTAATCTTTATTGGGGCTGCTCGTCAGTATAAATCACTAAATAATATATAAAGAAATTTTTTAGCCATTGAAGTTCATGAATATTGCAAGCTTTTGCACAGCAACAAGCTAAGTAGCATTACCCTCTACAGGTTAAGACAAATGTCATAAATACCTACTGGAGTCTCATGAAGAAGGACAAGTTTAGTCACTCGAAGATTTACTTGTAAACCTAGACTCTTGTGTTGGAAAAGATTAAAAACCTAAGAGAGAAAAAAAAAAAAAAGAAAAATGAACTTGTATTGCATGTACACTAAATACAAATAACAGAACCCCAAAGAACCTTTGAATGCTCCCATATTCTATCTACTGTGACTGCTTTTATTTTCTGTAATCTGAACAGAACATTAAGATAATGTACTGTGTTGGTATTCCGAAGTGAAAACAGGGCTTAGACAATATTCATTCTGGGAACATAAAAAAATACCTTTTTCCTCTCAACGGCCACAATCACTTTATAAACTGTGGCATGTTTCTCCAAGTATTTACACACATATTTAATACTGTTCACATCAAAATTTATATTCAGTTAAATCCATGATCTTGGACCAAGTGGTCTGAGCCAACATCCAACTGCCTAATTCTTCCTTATCATTCAGAATAGTTAAAGCTTATATAAATTTTTCAGCTTTAGAACAATCTTTCCTTGTATATTACAGGTGCTATTTTTCTCTGCTTTATGCACCAAATGAGTGCACTACAACTCCAGATAGAACTGGAAGGGAATGTAATTGTCCAAGTTCATTACTCTTTCTTCTTTTTCCCACCACCACACAATTCTTTTCTGCAACAATGTCATGTCTTCATAACAAGCACAGGTCACCAGAAACCATGCAATATCCCAACTTTTCCAACGACATCATGGGCTTCTAACCAAAACCTCATCTTGTTCCCTCACTTCTAGGCTTCCCTGAGAGGTATGACCAGACAGTACACACAAGCCTGCAGCACCATGGTCTTCTGCTGCAAAACAGAAAGACTAAGTCTTGACAGCCTGCTCTGACTGTGCCTTACAGGTATTCAGCCAGAATCATGAGAAGGAGCAATGAAATCAGCCTGTGCTTGGCAGGTTGGCATTGTTGGCAAATCATCAATATTAGTTTTAGATTTCCTACCATGTTTAAGATGGTTAGAATAAATCTTCTGGCAGCGTCTGTTCCATGATACGAAACCATAGCTGGATCTGCCACCACAACAGTTTCTATGTTGTACTCTTGAGGTAACTTGTAAGAGTATCGCTTTCCCCTTCCACCTTCTGACACTTTCTGAGTCTTGGATTTTCTTTTATCTGTAAACCAAAACAGTGCTTGAGAAACTTATCTTTCGAACTACTCCTGCAGTATTTTTCAGGATTTGTTACCATTGGTTATGTTATAACTGCCATTATGTGGTAATAGCTATGGACTTTAATATATTATGCTTATTTGCCACTGCTAAGGCTCATACTGAAGGTCTCTACTATGTATAATATTAGCTCATACCAAGAAAACAGAAATTTTATCCATCTTTTCAAGTAAAGTCAGAAAGACTATTTGCACCCTTTCAACTGACATATTTATAAAGATAATATGTGTCTCTTACTTTAGTTTGTGGGAGAAAATTCCACTCATGCTGTGACTGAAGGAAAACCAGTCAAACTGACATTGCAGAATTTTTCTCAGTCCAACTTCATAAATCACAGAAAAAATATCTTGATGTAATTATATCTTAGCATACAAGACAACAAATACAGATTCGTCACAGAAACATGTATTTGGTAAATACACACAACAATTCCATGATTTGCGGAGAGAAAATAATGTTTCAGATGAATGACAGAAAATGGCATAGGTTTGTTAGAAATAAAAAAGTGAATTCTTACTGACACGACTTCAAAATCAGTTCACCTGTAAGCAGCTGAAACAAAGTAACAAAATCAAACCCTGGGAACAGTCCTTCAAATCTACGGAAAGTTACAAGTTGAAAACATGTTATGTTCATGGTAAGGCTGAGATTATTAATGGCATTCATTTTCAATTTCCCCACCAAAAACCCAACAAAATCCCCATTACTACTACAATACATAGGAAACTCCCCTGCCAATTACACAGGAACAGTTCAAGCCAGAAAGTGGTAAGATTTACAAACTACAGTCAGCAATGCCATTTTAAATAATCTAATTTAAAACTAAATGCAATATTAAACTCGTTGTAATAGCCAAATTTTGTTTGATCCTCTTGAGAAAACGTAAAACTTCTGGGACTGATCTCACTGAAACCAAGTGGAACTTTTTCCAGAATCCACAATGGACTATCAGGCTCTCTGTTTACCTAAAAAAAGTGATGTTTGAGATGACAATTATATTCTGGAAACAATAAAATACCCAGAAATTTTGCAGAAATGTTTTGCAATTAACCAATCTCATCTCTAATGGGAAAATTCCTGAAGTGTATTTTAAAATACATGATCACTCTCCAAAAAAGTCACTCTTCAGGATAGTGCTAAAAATGAACTCATAAAGTCAATTAACTCACAAATTAAATTTAAAATATTAAATAACAATGGAAGAGGCGTCTGTGATAAACATGCATCTAATATAGATTTTATGTAAATATAATGCAGATACGTATTTTTCAATGTAAAATGTATAAATTATGTATACTTAAAAATGATGTCTATCCTCTGTATCATTCATTAAAAGATTACACATGTGAATGCTTTAGTTCATCCCACTACATCCGAGAAGGTCTAACTGATCCCTCTACAGCTGGTGATAGTGTAAGACTTACTAACACATTTCCTAAAGGAAAAAAATATGTATTCTCTCTGTTTGATCACCTAGAAGTAGAAATCAGGCTATCTAAATCTAAAGTCTCTTATTTTGATCCTTCAGACACTTGCTTAGCCTTATAACTGTTGCTATACTGTAGCCTTACTCATGCTTGCTAACTGAGGATCTAAGCCTAGTTTATATAACATTATGTGTGTTTTCATCACTCTTTTGAGTATAATTCTAATGAAACCTCAGTGTTAGTACTTGTGCCAAAAAAACCACTTCCTATAAGCTATACAACTATGGCCTGCCATACAAACATCTAATTATGCAAGGGTAAGCTATAGATCTAAGTTCAAAAATCATAAAATCATGTGGGTTAAAAAGAATCTCTTATGACCCACATGGTCAATATACCTTCCTCCTAGGCACAGTGCAGCTTCCAGCAACAGTTTATTCACTGTTCACTTCTTTGTAAAAGACAGCAGTGATTGAAAACTTTAAATTTAATCTTAGCATGTACAGAGAATTCTCTTAACACTTCTCTTTAAAAGTTACAGCTAGCAGTGTACTTCTATTCAGAACTGATAGTCCACAATAAAATACATCATTGTGCTAAACATTAATAACACTGTGGTCCCATAAGCTGTTGAAACCCCTGAATTTGGGGATTGTAGTGGATGAGAAGACTACACAGCTCTGTAGACAAGCTGTCTGCCCATCATTTGACTTAGATATCTCTCCCATTAACAAACCAATGAACAATCTGTTCTTGGCCAGCCAACCTTCTACAAATTGCTGGCAGAAATTCCCATCACGAGATCTCATTCATCTGAAAATTGTAGCTCCATCCTAAGAACTTTAAAAAAATGGAATTAGTAATTTTGGTACTTGCATTCAAATAACTGCCACAACTGCTGCCAGATAACAAGCGAAACAGGCTTTAGGCAAGACTCTTGTTTCTTTACATACTCACAAATAAGTAAAAATTACAAAGAACTATTCATTATTGCAGGCAAAGGATGTAAAAGACAACAACTGCTGCAAAAAACCCAGCTACATCAATAATGCATGTGCTAACAAGATTAAAGATGCATAAATTAATCTTAAAAATTTAATTACATTGCCAAAATAAAAAATAAACTCTACAGAAGGATTCTGTGCAATAAGATTCTAGTTTGTGCAGCTATGGAAAAAAGAAGATTCCAGATCCATATATTTTTTAAACTCAGTTGACTGAAAGGAAAGCTAGGAATTACTGCATTACTTCAGCAAGAAGGCTAAAAATACTGCAGCAAGTGCACTTGACATAAAATAGGCAATTAAGAGAAACCAACAAGCAGAAATGGTAACAAAACAATAACCCCATCCTAAAAAAATTTAGAGAGATTAAAATCCATCTACTATAATCACAGGTTACATAAATTATCTGAGCCAACATTACGAAGAGGCTGTGTCCAGGACTCCTGGACACCTTCAAGTCCTCAGGCACAAAAGCATTTCCTGAGTATATGCACATGCAGCCCAGACTGCAGAGGAATCACCATCACTCCCCAGGGGATAACCTAGTCATACGGAAATTGCAGTATTCTGCCTATGTAGGGAATATTCAGGAGCTTAAAAAGCCATGAGCTGTACTTCCACTACAATTTGAATACGGATTTAAATACTTTTCTACAGAGTGACAATGTTTTTCTGACCCAAGGAGCAGAAACAAGTATCTCAAGTAGCACCAGTCTCCATTTTATACAATCTCATAGATCTATGATCAAGATTGTTTGCACATTTTACTGCAAGAAAATAGAAATTTCACATAGAAATGGGCTCTAGAGCAAGAATCAACTTAGCTCACCCAGCTGTGTTGTCCAGTCTACATCCCATAAAGTAAAACTTCTGCTTTTGATTCAGTGATACTTAGCAGGCTTTTTCCTGCAATATTACATAATTCTAAGAGGAAAAGCACACTTGTATCTCAGGACAGTATATTGTTTAACCCAGAATTAAGAAGGAGAGGAGCAGTCTTCCAATCTCACAAATTCAGAGGGGATTCAAAATTCACATTTACTGTATCCTGGGTAAGAGATTTCTTTTTTCGCAACATACCCCAGGCCTTGACCACGAGTTCAGTTCAGTGTACAAAAACTTCAGTTTGGAACAAGTGCTTCAGAGCAGGTAGAAGAAAAATACCTTAGATTCCCAATGTGGCCCTTTGCTCTAATTACAATTGCTTCTCTCACATTGCTTCTGTAACACACTTCTGCACTGGTTTCTTTTAAAGGTTTCATGGGCCATGTGATAAAGAAAGGTGTGGAGAGTAAGGTCTGTCTATGTGCAACTGGCTCACGTATGTAAACAAATCATAGACACTTCCAACAAAAGGATATGCATGCACACTGTCAACAATCAAGAAAGCATCTGCTTCTGTCAGTGTGATTCTCTGCCTCGCCTAATTAATAAGAAAACCACCCCATTCACAAAAACAAGTTCTTTGTTCTCTCCAAACAAGTTTGGCTGTGCAGTAACTTTCAATCCAGCCCTCAATGGCAACGGACAACAAACAATACCTTCTTTGCTTGCCTCTGCTGGTTCTCCATGAAAAGCTATTCTTCCCAATAGTGATCCTTCAACACCTCCAGCACAGACATACATTCCTTCTGATAATTACAATTCATCACTGGCAATGCACATTTGCTTGATAGGTAGCCAGCCTTTGAGATCAGTTTGGAACAAAACCAGCAACAGAAATACCTGTCCTTATTCTGACACACTGCAGAAGCAAGAGATATGGTGGTAAGATAGGACCATATTGCTGAAAAGTTGCTATGTTACCAAGGCTGTGGTTGCTCTATTTCACAAAGTTACACCTCTACCAAAGGCAGCTGAGACTATCTCACAGCCCTACATATCCATCTGCTTTATTTTTGTTTAATTGATCTACTTAGCTTATTACTTGAGTTAGAATTCTGAAATACTTATCTAAAGGCTTTTTTTTGATGCTTCTATTTACCTTTAAGGCTGCACTATGTGTGTAGTATGTGTCTGTAGCATAAACATTCTGGTGATATTAACTAAGTTCATGTCACATCAACAAATTGCTCTCAGCATAGAAAGCATTTCTAAGCACATAACTCACTGCACTCCCTCCTAGTAAAATAACCTGTACCAGTGGAGTGAGGGACTGGTCTTGCTAGAACAATACCACTGGTTAGAAAGTGCAGCTACTTATACTCCCTGGCAATAATGTTGTGTCAGAAGATGCTACTCAGTTATGCACAGCTTGAATTAATTTGAAATTTTAAAGCTGGTAGTAGACATAATGAAACTTCCTTCAAGCAGATATTTGATGCTCTGTTGACAGGTTATTTATAACAAATCAGAGCTTTTGTGTGTAAGGTTATTACAAAATAATAAACTGACTTTCCCATTTTGGAGCATAGGAGGAAGTGAAAGAAGATTTTGATAATGAACATCATGGAAGAATGAAGTCCTTATGAACAAGTTTGCATCTTTACTCATTTTCATACCCACCACTGTTTGCTACTTTATCAGATATTCCTCTCCACTTTTTGCAGAGCATAAACCATGCATACTTTTCATATTTTCTTTCTCATTCCCATACACATGCAGGCATGCATGCTCTAACTCATTTTTCTCTAATAGGGAAGAATAAACAGCTTTATTTAATGTGAACAACTTTGGATAATACAGAAAATTGAACTTTCAGATAAGCAGTGTGAATGTAATACACATTCACATGTGTATGTCTATAAGAGTAATATAGAACCAACTGGAGGAAGTTATGTGTCATTTATTTAATCCCACTGCAAAAAGAGCCTTGCTTTGCTAATTTATCTTTGATTCCAAACTCTGGATGGATGCCTAACTATAAAAACAATGCTTCCAAAATGGAAAAAAAAAAAAAAAAAACCCACCACAAAAACTGTACATTTATTTTGTGACTATACAAAGGGGACAGAGCAGTATAAAAGTTCAGGAAGGATCAGGAAAAGTTTTGGCTGAAAATGATCTCCAGAGGGCAGCTAGTCCAACCTCCTGCTCAAGTCAGGCCAAGTGTCAGAGTATGATCAGCTCTTTTAGAGCCATTTCTAGACATGCTTTATAAATACCTGAGGATGTGGACTCGACAGCCTTTCTAGGCAACCTCCTCCAGTGCTAAGCATTCTTGTAGAGATTTTATTTTCCTTATGGAAATTGAAATTTCATTGAACACAAGTTACAACTGTTGTCTGTCATAGCATACCTCTAAGGAATGTCTGGCTTCATCTTCCCTCTGCAGACCCTTAGGCACCAGACAACTGCAGCTGCATCCTTCCTTTATCTTTCCTTACCTGTTTGAAATAACTTCATTTCTTCTGCCTCATCCCAAATGTCATATAATCCAGCCTCCTGGAGATATTATAACCATTTCAGTGCACTTCTGCCATTTTCTTTGCATTTTGCCAGAATCTCACTTACACGTTAAAAACAAGCCTAAAAATGTGCACTCATTCTGGTTTACTTCCTGGGAGAAAAATAATTTTTCACAACAACATTAGGAAAACCCTCAGCTCACGCTGACATCAAAGGCCTGAGATGTCCTCCATCCTTTGAAGAACAACAGCTAATGATGAAGCAGAAAAAACAAAACACCATCTTCCACAAAAGCAATTTTTCCCTTCTCCACTGAAAACTATGAAGTGATCACTATGTGCCAAACTTCTGTTGAAAGTCTTCTACTTCAACAATTTGTTCTACCAGCCATTGTGGAAGAAACATTAAGATTGTTTCATACACATCTTCAAAATGTCGTTCATAGAACAAGAACATTTATAAATATCAATTCAATTCGGACAAATGTGGAAGTTCATGACTAAAAAACCAGGAAGAACTCTAACTTTGTTTTAAAACAGAAAATTAAGTACAATAATTGCATATAGGGAGTGATTAAACAGCTCTAATGACAGAGAGAGACAAGAATTGATTATAATTATTAAAATTTTAATGATTAAGTTGAAATTAAAAAATGCCCTAAGTGCCTACTTTCAAATACAAATGCATATTAAAAAGCAGTGTCTACCCCTAATACACAATTCCCTCTCCCAACAAGTGAGAGGGAGTCTTAGCAGCCTTAGCATGCCACCTCAAGAGTCCATCCTAAGGTACTGCAACAAGAATATCAGTTATGCTTCTGTCAAGATTCTCTTGTAACTACTACTTTTCTTTAAAATATATTTGCTACATTGAAACTTTTTGCGTGATTTTTGTATTACCTGTAACAACACCACAGTACTGATTCTGAGAAGGTGGCTTTTCAGAAGTCTTCTCCTCTACGGACCTTTTCCGTCTGTACACCCTGTGTGCATGTCCTGTCACAGCCAAAGTGCGATTGAGAGGCTCAATAAATATGAAATCCTCATTAATCTGTATAAACCCCATCTGCAAAGGAAAACATAAGGAACATATAAGGTAAGAATTTATTATGTTGTGCACAGTCCTGCAGGAATAAAAAAACTCACAACACTCCATTTAAGAAAACACTTTGTTTTAGTAACCTTATGAGCAAAGTGAGTACCTTTGTATTTTACAAGTTTTGCAGTTGAATAAACTAGAATAAATTTCATTTATTTCAGCTAAATCTGGGTGGGTGGGTGGCTACACGCCAGTAGCATATGCACAGTAAAAGATATGGAATGTTAAAAGTTTACTTTGGGAGACCCAGGAGGTCATTTATATATGTAAAGCATGTACAGAAAAGTCTATACACTGGTTTAATTATTTATTATTGTCACATTTTTAGATAACTATATTTAATAAAATAACAGGAACAATGTAAGGCATATGAATGCACACTGAACAAACATATGGGCAGAAAAGAAATCTTGTGGCACTCTTTTCACTCTTTCTCAAACTATTTCAAACTATTTTTAAAACTACTTAAAAGCTGCAGAAATCTCTTCTTGGTTTCCAGCAGTTACACCAGAAAAATATTTAAATATAGCAGTTTAGTTGGTTAACTCTTCCCATCCCAATATATTTATACACACAAACACACATGAAAAGTTAACACACCAGATGTATATCTAATACTACAAGAGCATAGCCAAAGCTTAAAAAAAAGAATACTATAAAACATACTTATATAAATACCACACAAATAAAACTCAGTTCAAACTGTTAAGCTGCCAATACACACAAGTTCCTATCAAGAGTAAAGCTGGAGACAGCAAGGTTTTGTGGAGCTTTTTCCCCACATCAGCAAGACTGACAGCTAAACTCCTCATTCTCTAAATTTAAAAATTCTATGATACTGTTTTGCTACAGAAAGAAAACAGTGTGATATAACTGGCTAAGAGAAGCAACGAGATCTTCTGTAGTTTCTAGGTAGCATTAATGGACAGAAATAGAAAATAATTTTATTTCTTCTGGAATCATGTACGTGCCATTATTATATTGGATATCCTGTCTGACAGATGAATAAACCATCCAAAAATATTCTGACCCAAGGAGAAAACAAAATATAATTTTTTGAGTGGTACAAAACACAATTTGATTCAAACACAACACTTAAAAAAGAAAAAAAATCCAACAATCTTTCTGCACAATCACATGAAACAAATGTGAATAAGCACATTTAAAGTTTCAATCAGGTACAATAAGCTAAGGAACGCTGAACAGATGTTGAAAGGTCATCATTAACATTGCACACAAACACAAAAGTATCTGGGGGTTTGGCTGTTCCTTTTCCTTTTTTGCACTTACTTTTTAGGTACAGTTCAGCAGGAGCTTTAAATGTCACACACTAGAAAATTACCTAGTTATGTACTGCTAAGTACTTTCTGTACACCTATAACATTCCTTGAGAGGTAGGTGAAACTGTACCTTTGTCAACCATGCCCAAATATTTTCATAATCATTACAAATGGTGTTAAGAAGATCTTTTTTAATTAAGTAAACACAGAAAGCATAGAAGTCCAAGCATACATTAAAGCCTTTTAGTTTCAACACATTTTCAGATATTGAATGCCAGGGCCAATTACAGCCTTTAGACAGTTCAAATAGCAGAACTTCCATGTTTTGAAAACATACAGAAAAACAAATATTAAAAAGATGGAAAAGCAAAACTCTAGTATCCATCTGGGATAGAACTGTGAGTTCTGAGTAACAGACAGTTTCATATGAGAAAATACTACTGCTCACAGCTGCAACTGAAAAGCCTACCAGGACGCTGGACTTAACTCATGTAAAGGTAATATAGCATGCCACTCTTCCCCCCACGTTTCTTACATTAAAAAACCCACAAACTTAAATGTAGCACCCAATCTCCAGCAGATTTCAAGGCCAGCCCAATACCATTTGGCAAAAAAATCCTCAAATTTTGTAGCTACTGATGAACTTGTGTTGGTGCACTTGTACTTACTTTGTGCAGTAAAGAGAGCCCCTAAGTATAGGACAAACTTCAGCTGATGGGCAAATAAAACTTTATGTGCAGAAAATTAACTCTGGATAGTGGGAAACCAAGGCAAATGAAAACAACACCTTTCCCCAGCACCCTGAGTGGCACAGGGCAGGTGGGGAACAGCAGGCCTGGTCAGCATGATAGAGTTTCTCCCTGCAGCAGCCAACTCTCTACTGTTTTGTGAAGCAAACGCACATAGCAAGGAAGGACAGGCTGTACAAGACTCTACTTCATCCTGCTCCCAACATACTGCCCAAGGCATATACCAATGGGAAAAATGCATTCCTATCAGATCCAAAAATGTATATGTTACTTAGTACACTTGTTGCATCCATCAGCACCAAAATATTAATGTCACACTTGCATTATAAAAATTAAAGGTTATCTTCACTGTACCATGCAAAAACCCAAATTGTCTGAACAAGTTCAATATTTACCTGTTTTGAAACATAATCTAGTAATAGGCTTTGTGCTATTTGTCAAGTGTCCCAAAACTGAGGATTAATTGCTGAGTAAATGGGCAAAATCTTTAATTTGTATATCAGTATCCCCCTCTGAAGGTTTTTCTTCCCTGTTTTAACAATCCATATTTAATTTAGTATCTTGATTATAACAATTCTATCAGAACCTGACCTGAGCTGAAATACAATAAAAAGTCTCCAGCTCTTACTAATACAAGTAATAAAGCAAGCTGTAATAATTTTTCAAACTGTGTAAACAACAGTGTAAGAACTTGGCAAGCTGTTTTTATTTAAATGCACTACCACTTTCCATCTATAAGAACCATCATTGCTGAAGGCTCAAGAAACATAAACTTGATGATCTCAAAAGTCTTTTCCAACTTAATTGATTCTACGATATACACAAAATGTAACTGCAAACAAAATGCATAAAATTCATCAATTCTAAACACTAATTTTTTCAATGCCTTTTTTAGTAAAAGCACGAATGTGCTTCCTAAATTCTTGGTGGTGTTTTAAAGTCAGATATTTGGTCACTGCTATCAGCAGTGAAACTTATGAACCAGGAGACCCTCCAAGGGCCAGAACTCTCCGTGCAATGCTGGTCATCAGGTTCAAGTGACCACTTCTCCCACATGCCAACTACTCTCTGCTCTTCTGGTTACAAATGCCAGCCAGCTGTTGACTCTTGGAACTTACACAGCCACAAAGAAATTGTGTGTTCCCTCCCCCTTTCTCTTCCTTTGCCCTGGAAGCTCTTGCCTACTTTCTGATTGACTAATCTGTGCCTTTAAAAGATCAAAAACACCTGAACTTAAGAAACACCTCAAAGGTGACAAAGGAAAGCACACCCCAACACATGAAAAGACTGAAAGACTGTGTATTCTATAAAAAAAACATTATTCAGAATAAAGGTCACTCTCTCTTGAGGGAAGCACTAGCTCAGAGAACAACTGGCTGATTCCTCTAGCAAATTACCTAGCACAATGGAATCTCAGCTTTCTCTCAAAGTCCTAAAAAGCCATTTAATCTTCTTACTCTAGCCAGAAAATCAAACATATTAAAATGTATTTATACATCATTCATGAGCTGTAGTTTTGCTTATAAATTTCACATGACTATTGAAACAAACTTAGCTCGACACGCTAAGTCAAATCAAATTTTCTCTTTATGTCATATGCAGCATGCATTATTTAATTATTTTCATTTTACAACCTTAAGTGTCACTGCTTAGGTCCTGCAGCATTGGAAATGTAGAATACAATGTAGAATATACAATGCAAATTACCTCTGTATTTTAACATCTTAGATCCACACATCAAGTCCAGTCCCATAAGCATGTGAGGTTTTGTAAAACCGATTTTCTTACAATTACTCTTATAACGCAAATCTCTTGTCAGACTACACTTATTTTCACATTTCTTTGCAGCTACTGTTAAATAAAATAGTTTCAATTGAACTGCCTCTCTATTATTTTATTATCCTTACTTGAAATGTTTCACATTTTTATCTTTTAACATTGGAAATCTTTCCAATATTACGACTTTATTGATTCATGGCCATTATTTTAGATCCACCTGATCCAGGGTCATTACTTTCCTTCTGGACCAGCTCTCCAGGCCAGCTTTCCAAGGTCCCTTGATACTCACTCCAAAGTTTTTTAAAAATGGTAATCATACTGTATTGCAGTTTCTACTGTGTGATGACAAATACACTAACTAGCCTTTGACTGTTGCTTGATGAAAGAGGCTTTACTACAACTCTGAGATTAGCTCAGCTGGTTAGAGCCAGGTTCAACCCCTCTATAGGCCACTTAGCTAAGAGTTGGACTTGATCCTTGTGGGTCCTTTCCAACTCAGAATATTCTAATTATGTAATTTTCCTTGTAACCACAAATTAATTTCTCTCTCTGAACATCAGCAAACAGAACTGAAAGCCACATTTCAGCTATAACTTCATTGCAAATTTGTGAAATAAGAATAAATATGTTGACTTAACATCCTCCACCAATTACATATGTTTGATGGCTCACAACGATCCTGTAATCAGCAAATACAAAATCTTTTTTCCTCCTGTCACTGTCAACTAATTCACAAGCCTATAAGGTAAATCTATAAATGTATAAAACTACTAAGTCACAAATAGAAGTAATTTAGGTTTAGTCCGGCTACATTTGTTACTGACCTTAGCTCCAGCTCCTATAGAGCACCTAAACTAGGTTTTTCATGACTGTATCTCACAGGGACTGACCTTTCCAGCAAAAAAGGGGTTTATTTCCTTTGAAAATACTTCATCATCTAAAACACTGCCTTCTCTCCACATTAATACAAACAATAGTCACACTGAAAACCAGGCAAAATTTACTGGAACTCTTTCACTCTGCCAGTTAAATGTGTGAGTGCTGGACTTTAGAGTAATCACAGGAAGTTACACCAAAGGTATATCTTCCACTGAAAGCCAGACAGCTTCACATGGAGAATTAAGTCTTTAAGAAGTGGGAAAGCACAGAACAACAGACAAAAATGTAACAGAATGACTACAGGTAACGCAATTCCTACACTTTGCTACTTCCAATTTATTATTTATGGTTATGGTTACACTTGACCATAGCATGGTCAGTTTTTTTAAAAACACCTTTTCGCATCTCAGTTTTCTAGCTCTGCCTAGTTTCATGTGTTAGCCTTTGGAGCTACTTACTTATCCTAAGGCATAAGGTAAGTAACATGATATATTTGTGAAAATTGTTTCACCTAAGTAATGTGCCCACAAGTTCATTACAACATCATGTATGCTTTCACAGGTTTTCCTTAAAATAAAAAAAAAAAAGGCAAATTTGAAAAAGTTTACTGAAATTAAACATATGCTGCTGTTTTCACAGATTTATTGCTTCAATAGCACATTGTAAATGGACTCCACTGTACACTCTTATTTTGGCAGCAGTTATTTTGAAGTATAGTTTAGCTGTAGTTTGTTTCAATTAAATTAGTTATGTAAAAACTGAAATGGCCTCAGTGTTTTAAAATCCTTTAGAATCTCGCAATGAGGAGACACAGAATAGTCTAATCATACATAAAAGTTTTCAAAATCACTAAGGCACCATAACTCAAATTTTGCAAAACTAAATGAAGATAAATAAGACACTGATGTTGACACAGTTATAACAACTATAGAAACCTTATAAACAATTACTACCCTACACAAAGTGTCCCATGAACTGCATTTGCATGAGCTGTTCTCTCCCCAAAGATACAAAACTAATCTTTTCCAGTTCAAGGTAGCTGAAGTATCTTTAAAAACACTTCATTGAAAACTACTTCCACAAGGCAATTCCAAGTTTTATTTTCAAATGCTTAAAACAGAAAAGTAACAAACATGAAGCACAAACTCCTAAATCTAAATGTACCACTTCTGATATATAGCCTATTTTTCTAAAAAAAAAAAAAAACAGATGGCAACCAAACCAACTGCATTTAGCTGCAGGTAACTTTATCACAAGGTGTCACAGAAAGATAATACTGTTATGTATGACAGGTACATATATTATATATAATAGTAACCTCCAGAGAAATTTAAAATTTTGGGGCTTGAACAGGTATGATCAGACAAAGAATGTCATAAGAGCCAGATAAAAGCACAGAGAACAGCAAAAGCCAACAAGAATCCCAGTATCTTTATTAAAGCCATAGAATGACAGATGTTACTTCATTTCAGTGCCATACAAAAAGAAGACATGGACAGAATATACAAGATATAAAAGTACATATTTATGGAAAGTTACCAGAAGGAATTTCATGAAATTCAGCAAGGATGAATGCCAAGCCTAGCTCCAGCCTCTGGGACAGATCCACACCTGGCACTACAGATTTCACACTACAGGGATGAATGGAAGGCAAGAAGATCTGCTAAAATGGTCTTGGTGTTCCTTGAGGGCAGTAGTTATACGACCAAGAATCATAATTATCTGTGATGTTTTACTGTTTATCAGTTGTGATCTCTAAATTCTAACCCAATTCCATAATTTAGTTTTATTCTGGTTTTGCTTTAGGTTTTGAATGCTCATCTTGTTCTGTCATTGACTTGCAACCTAAATTTTGCCAAGATACTTTTGTATTTTTAACTAAAATTCAGTTTGGGGATTATATATGCATATGCTGAGACATTCAGAACTACATTTTAAAAATTTGACAAAAATCACAATTTAAAGCCTACTTTTCAATTGCAGCATCTACAAAAAAAGAACTGCAGTTGCATGGTAACATGCAAAAATATTTGAAAAATATTTGACAGAAGGATAAATACTCTAAATGCTTTTTTCCTGTTACCATGTTGCACAGCTAAAATTACTGTGTAAATAAATGTATTTTTTTTACTAAGTTGTGGTATCACAATCCTAGATACACAGGTAAAGAATAGCTTTACATCTACAAATCTATCAAGTGTTTAGGTTCTACAGCCTTTCAAAGAGGAGGAAAAGGAAAGGGAGGAGAAACTACAGAATACAGAGATGGTCTGGAAATTGGAGTTTAAAGTACATGAACTTCCATTTTCCTTCACCTAAACAGTTTCATGTTCACTCAAGAAAAGTATTCCACAACTATATCTTTAAAATCATAAATCCAATATCTGAAGATTATTATCTTAATTAATATCATTAATAATTAATCATAAATTAATATATGAAGATTTAAACTCAGCAACTACAAACTAAGAAATGCAGACAGGCATGTTCTTATTTCTTTTTTTTATGCAGCATTCTGAAGTTTATGAGGTACAGAAAGCCTACTACTCCCAGTACAGGTAACTTAATTTATAAGATTTTAAAACCAAATTAGCATTTCTGATCCAAGTGCTACAAGGTATCATTGAAATTAAATGCAATATATGTGACAGTAAATTTAAAACCTATTTTCAAGACACATAGGATTAATGACACACTGAAAACACCCTTGATTTTTAAACTAACTTAAACTGAAAAGCTATTTCGTTCATTTGCTACAGGCAACTATACAAAGGATTGACAAACACTATTAAGAAAAGAGACAGTTATTGGCAAGTCAGACTGTATCAGCGGTGCAGCTATTTAATGTTCAGAATATCCATAACTACACACAGGGCACACTCTGTAATCCTTAAGAAAATAAATACAATACTTTCATCCTTAGATGCCTAAAACAATGCAGATTTTATGGCAACCATGACTATGTCACAAAAAACAACAGTATGTGCCAACTCACTATTTTGTAAGTTAATGGTCTCTTTCTGATAATTTCTCCCCTCACTCAGTAGCTTCTACCCTTTATCTTAGAAGGTTGACCTGATCTGCAAAACTAACTAGATCTTTGAAGTATTCATTATTCCTCTCTCTCATATAGTTTTGGCTTCTATTACAGAAGAAACAGAAGCTCCAAGGAAGGGCTAGAAAGGCTGACTGTGTAGCTCAGTAACATAAGATGAATTACTTAAATCATAGAATGATTTGGATTGGGAAGACCTTTTGATCATCTCTTTCCAAGTTCCCTGGGCAGCACTTGGGAACCTTGCACTAGACCAGGTTCCTCAAAGACCATCCAGGCTGCCCTTGAACACTGCCAGGTATGGGGCATCCACACTTCTCTGGGCACCTCACCACCTTCTGAGTAAAGAATTTAGTCCTAATTTCTGACCTAAACTCTTACTAAGTTTTTATGGCTTATCCTATCACTCTAAGACCTTGCAAAAAGTCCCTCTCCAGCTCTTTTTTAGGCCCACAGTCAGATCAGAAGAGACTTTCTCAATTACAGAATGTCAAAAGGGAAGACAAATGAGGCTATTGTTCTGGCCATGAAGATGACCCTCAATCAGCTCTGGGCAATATATGCTCAATAAAGCAAGACACAGTATTCTGTCCTAGCTGTCTAAACACTAAGACTTACATCTGATTTCATACTGATTTAGATCAATGACAGTGTTTTGATAGTAAATATAAAGTTATTTTACATCATTAGGATTCTGAATTTATGCCATGTAGCAAAATCCATTGCCTATAACTTTATGTTAAAAATTAATTTATTTTAAAATAACAATTAATTCATGGAGCTAGAGCTCCTAAAAAGAAGACAACTAGAAAGCATTGTTTGTGCAAAAATAAAAAATTGCCCACCTAATTAATTTCTCTTCACTTGCATTTAAAAATCATTATTACTGTCTCAGAAATAATTAAAATTCTGTTAAAAGAACACAGAAATCTTCTATGCTCACAGTTCTGAATTATCATCTACAGGCAGAAACTTTTTTTGTAAAGAAAGTTCTTTCAGTGGTCTCCTAGCATCTTGATTTCCAGGTTTCATATTTTGATCTGTCCTTATGAGGGCTACAGAGTTAGTTTTTCATTTTTCTCAGTTCTCATTTTCATGTAGGCATATGCTCCAAGAAGCTGGAAGTAATAAAAGGGCCATGTCTTCAGTTTGGTTCATTAAAAACACAATGATCAGAGCTGACTGTGGTCCAAGCACAGTTTCCACATGAACAAAAAAAAACTAACCACCATTACAAAAGGAAGCATTAACCCACTACCAAGGCTGCTAAACCTAAGCAAGAAATAAAAAATATCAACTGCTTGCATACTATAGACAAAGATATTCTTTTTGTCCCCTGTACAATCCTGCATTAAATATATATTTTATGTGATTGCATGACTTCAACTTCATTGTTGGTGCATGCACCGACAAATGAATAAAAATTCTTCCTGTCTGTTGCCTGAAATGTTCTGAAATGCTTTATGTTATTTCGCTTCAAGAAGTATGCTAGGGCAATATGTTCAACCAACCACAGATGACTAGTATAAGCCAATAAAATAAATTACAATCAAAATGAAAAGCAAAATACAATTTGAACCAGCCTGACACAGCCCTTTACTTGCAGAATTCAAAGAAGAACTGACATAAAAATCCATTTTCAAAACAGCCTAACCTGCAAATTTTGTCTATCATGTTTTCCTACTAAGTCATGATGTTAACAATCATTTGGTTTTGTTCATCAAGTACATGCTATATAAAGTGGAACACAACCACTGACTTACTGTTAAAAAAACATAAAACTCACAAACCCAGCCATAATTCCTTTCCAGAATAAATACAAGAGCTTCTATAAAGTGAGCCAGGATTTTTTAAAACTTTATTCCATAAAACTTAAGTTAAAAATTCTTTACAATGAGCTGGTTTAGTGATATTTCAGATCACTTATTTCACAACAACGTTTGAGTAGTTATTAATACTGCCCAAGAAAGACTGTTTGCACAGCTAAACATGACTAGTTACAGAAAAAAGCAACACCTATGGAAACATATCACCTAAGGGGAAAATCCTTGCAATTAAAGACTCAGTGCTCATAAAGATGTTCCTTTAGAACATTTTGGTGTAATATGAGTAACTTCAGTGATTCTTGTGGTAGGACTAAAAACCACTCTTTTGGAGTATGAATCAAAGTGCTATACCTTTAGCTAATGAAACAGCATTAAATCAATTTCTTTAGAGCAAGCCTGGATTTTCTCCCGTCAGAATCTAAAACGGGATTTTATGGAAGAAAAATATAGTAATACACAAAGGATGAGCACTAAGCATTCTGCACCTAGTCCCATGCCGGAGGTTAAACAGGAAATATCAACAACCATAATCTGCATTAGATAAAACACCTAGACTAGTACCAAGAAGACCAATACAAGCGATCCAAGTTTAAATTGATTCATCCATGTAAAACATTTAAACAGTGCATACCAATGAGTAAGCATTGTTCAAACCCGTGTGTTTTCATGGTAGCCACAGACGGATACAGCACAGTTCCAAAACCTGCCCGTTATTGTCTGTAGAGAAATTCAATCTCTGCTAATCCTTACTGAAATATCCATCCATGACTCCATTATCTTGGTTTCTTTTCTGACAGAGGCAGAACTGTTCCTATTATTCCTATTATTAAACATTATTTAATTCAAGGCAACAGTCCATGAAACTCAGTTTCATTCAAATCTGCAATTTGCCAAAATTACTAACTGTGGAAAATCCAAGAAAGGAAAATAAAATAAATTTATAGGTATAGACCAACGATTCAACAAATAAAGTTAGTCCTTCTATAAAATAAAGTTATGTTAGGACTTTTATCTCTCTATCTAGAATTAAATTAATCAAAACCAGACAGCTTTAAGAGAAATAAACAAGACTCCCACAACATTGTTTTAAATAGTTGAAAATATATAGAAGTTATATTCCTCTATGACTCCTAACTGAAATTCTTTTTTTCTAAACTATGCAGTTTTTTTGCTTATAACTTCTAAACCTAGACCTTATTTTCCCTTTTTGAGGGAAAAAATACCAATTTACCTTCTTATGCACAAAGAAACTAAAGCTCTGCTAGCCTTAGGAAAGAAGGTACAGTATCTAATTATTTTTCAAGAATTATTATTTAAACTAAAAGAAGAAATACAAACTTCGATAAAGGCTTTTAATGTGCATGAGAACACAAATGGTGATCAGAATGGGGTTTTGACATTAGCATTTTGAATCAAGTACCATCAGTCTGACTGGTCACTTTTAAACAAAGTTGATTATATGAAATAAGCAAAGGATTTATTACCCAACATGAAACAGAAAGGAAAGGAATTATTTCCAATGCAAATAATTTAGTATGGGAAAAAAAAAAAAAAAAAAAAAAAAAACCAAAAAAACCCCAAACAAAACAAACAACAACAAAAACCAAACCTAAAGAGACATCCAAGAAATGTTCTGTTACTATTAGGTTTCCTTAGATAGGTTACTACAGAAAAAACAAGTAATCAGACTGAAAAAGGGAAACGTGCGAGGATTATCAGCCAGAAACTGGAAAACTAAACTTTTTATATGCCTAATTGCATCAATTATACTCTATACACCCTCTTCCACTTTAAACTCATTCACTACCCTCATGTGTTTCTAAATAAATATTTAAGGTGAGGTCCACTGATGTCACAAAGAGACAAAAGAGATTGGCGATCTCTTACTTAGACACAAAATTGCCTAAGCAACTTTCTGTCTCCTAACTTACAAAAAGATTGTCAATTCTCAGGTTTCAAAAGCTGTGCAAATTGGAAGAGTTTCACACACAGCTTACAACAGAAACACATACAGACAGCTTCATGTTTAAGAGAATTTTTCAAAAGAAAATTAAGACCATAACTAAATATAAAGAGAATACAAGTCCCTTATGATGTCCCCTTTATCTCCTGTCTCCCAGTTCCAGAAAAAAAAAACAACTTCATACGTGCCTTGAAGCAAAGTTACATCTGAGTTTTTAAGGTTATAATCTAATTGCCAGGCTAATCAGACAAAACTAAAAAAACATAACCAACCAACCACAACAAAAAAAACCAAAACCAACACAAAACCAAGGGGGAAAAAAAAACCACCAGAAAAAAAACACTCCAAATTGTAAGCACATAGAAGAACAGTTTAACATCTTATGTGAAAGATGCATTACTATAATGGCTGTAGCCATCACCTGGGCACTTCTCCCATCCAGTATCTCCTGAAGCCTAGAGGGACATAACAGGACATTTACTTTGTACTGAAGCATAAGAAGTCGTCCCCAGACAAATTAACATCGTATGCAGAAATATCTGTATTTTCCTTAACTTGCTGCTATCTAAATAAGCTTGCCCTGACTTGACCCAGTTACAGTTCTGACATCTAATGAGAACATAAGGTAGCACAGCTGAGATCATAAAACAAGCATATGCAATTGCTGGAAGATAATCACACAGAAACTAAATCACTTCACAAGTCAGTTTTGGGCACATTTCTACATTTTTGGATGCAAAACTCATTCAGAAAATAATTCTGACTGAAGTACTGGTAGACCCAAGAAAAACATTCAACAGCACAGGCTTCCAAAAAAATTTTACCCCTATTCACTTACGTGCAGATGTATGTATTATTAGCAGCTAATGTTAGGAGATTGATTTCTCATTCTAAATCAACTGTTCTAAAATTAACACTAGAAATAGTCTTCAATCTTTCCCTTCCAAATAACACGTATTGCTTATTTATGATAGCATATGAGAAGCAATAAACAAGAAGACCAGACTGTCCAGGCAATGACATGTTAACAACAAAAACTTAACCAAACTGTTAATGCACTGCAGATGCACATCTGATCTTAAAACTAATATAGATGTTTTGGGCTATTGGTTTATAAAAATTTTATCAACTACTGTCTGGATCTGCAATGTAACACAGATGCTTGTGCACATGCTTGTTGTATTTCATGCTATTTCCACTACACTGTTGATTCTGCAAGGAGAAATCAACCAGCCCTCCTGCTATACCCCTGAAGCCACCTGAGAGAACTGAGTAAACCAAGGAAGGACTCAGACACACTCCACAGAAAAGGACACACTCCACAGAAAAACTTCTGCAAACACCTAATTCCGCCACAAATCCAAATTACTTTGTCTCACTCCCTTCTATTGAGGTAGTTCTCCTCATCACATAGCAAAGAGGTATGTTCATCATTTGAATACTACTTGTACATGACCATTGGTTTTCACAGACTCCTCCTTGAATATTCTCACCTTCCATCAATCCCACAGCTCACACACCTTATTCTTTCTCTGGGCTTTTTCTCCTATTTCCCTGCTCCCCCTATATTTATCTAATTTAGCATGGAGATCACGGATGCTGCTCTTTTTTCTCCTGTCACAATCCATTATTAACAAAAAACTAATCTCCACTCCTGCAAGAAAACATTTTAAAAAGAAAGACAAAGAACAGTCCTTCTAACATAGTATTACAAGGTTGCAACATGGAGAACATTTGGTTCTTTTAAAAATCCTGGTTCATTTGCTAGCAAAGAAACAATTGGCAGATACATGAGATATATAAGCCAGGGATACATGTTCTGAAGAAAATGTTGGTTTCACTAACATTAGCAGTTGTAGCTGGAAGACACTCAGTGCTCTGCCTTTCTTTTTAAAGCAGTTAACATCAAATCAGGAGGCCAAAATGTCACTAATTTAACTAAAATAATTAGCCAGATTTTCTGAATTACCATCTCACTTCTCTATCCTGAAAAATAACCTTGATAATTTTTTATGTTAATTACAATAGGTAGAGATCTCAGGCAAAGCACAGTAGTCTCAATTTTTTTTTTTAAATAAAGCCAAATAAAGCCACTCTGGAGATAGTGTATTTCTCATTTCTAATTATCACTCAGAAATATATCACAAAGGAAGTATTTGTACTGAAACTAAGCACTTTAGGAAGAAAGCAGGCCATTATAAGCAGGATTGGAATCACAAATCAAACCTGTCTCAGGACAGAGCACCTGCATGATTGTAGGATAGCTCTTTGAAGAATGGAATCATTACCACGTGCTCTGAGGCATGGTGGCCCAAAATCTCACATTGACTGTTTAATATTAAAGGAAACAGAGATCCTTACAGTTCGAACGTTGTCTTAGCCTAAATCAAACTTGATTTTCAAAATCATTCAGCTTTTCATTAATATCATTCCTATGTTCAGAAGACTTATCTTCCCTATGAATTAGGAAGAGTCCTCAGATATACAAAACAAAAATCTAACCAAAAGACGTTTCATCCAGGAAGATAAAGAAGAATAGCAACAGACTACAGCACCAGAACCCAGAAGGGAAAATAGAAACAAAGAGGGTTTATTTCTTTATCTTTAAGCAGGTCTTTGTTGGTTTATGGCACTTAATGACAGTAATAAAACTCTTAAAGGGATGCCATCTCCAGTACTCCTTTCCTTTATTAAAAAGAAAGAAAGAAAACAAAACAAAACAAACCCCACCCCACAACCTAGATTTAATAGTTCTGTTTGTAATTAACTCCCGGTTCAGCAAGTTTGTTAATAGCATTAATAGTGTTTTGCTCGTACATATATGCCAGTTATTTCAGCTGGCCAAAGTCACTTATTCCATTTTAATTGTCCTAGGCTTCTCTACTATGTTCAGAGTTCTGCTTCATTAGATTTTCAAGGTGATATTTTAACAAAGAGACTTAAATATAACAGAGAAATTACAAACACAGCACCTAAGCTTTGGCTGGAGGCAAAAATGTGGCAGATGTGCCTCTGCCTAAGCATGCCACAGTAACATCATGTAAATAACTTGTTTTGTTCTGTTGGAAAGCAGACTTCCTGCAGAGCTGGCTGTCCTCCTCTTTTCCACCTTCCACTGTCATGTAAATCCAGGAGGGACAACCCAGATGAGTTTCAACACAGACATTGAAAGACTTCCTTCATCAAGGAGCACTACCACATCTCATTAGTTCTCCAACCTAATGCAGAGGAAGAAACTACTAATTTTTTTGTCCAGTGCTTTATTTTCCCAGGGATGCTTGTTTTTTTCATTGTTTATTTGTTTGGTTGGTTTTTTTTCCCTGAGGAAAAAATACTCAAAACAATTTCATAACAGAGTAAAGCTGCTTCCAGTTCTAACATTTCCACTCATGCCCTACCTCACTCACCAATTTATACTGATCTCAAATTTTATATTGCCCATTTAAACGTGTTTAAAACACGAATAAGGCACATCTTAAGTCAACAAAGCAAATCTTTTTGAACCTGTGAATTCTCAGTATGGCATACTCATAGAGTACCCTCATTCACACGTTTATTTCTGTCCCTCTCAGTAAAGTTTCCTTTCTCTAACAAACTCGTAATGAAACAGTAGGCAGACTGCTTCTATTTGTTCTCTCTTCATTTAAGGATCCCAGGAAGCTGGGTGAATAGGAGAGAGTGTGTATTTAATTTTGTCCTGGCAGCCTGTAAGGATAATCCCATTCAATTTTATAATCCTCCCTCTGCAATGTCAAACTTTAGCATGTATATATCATATGGACCATAAAGACTGCTAACATTCTCTTTTCTTTACCCTTTTATGAAAAATTCTTGGTGATCTCTGTTTTGTAATACTTACCAGCAGAAGAAAAGAAGCCGTAATTGTCTCAAATTTCTTTTGGAAAGCATCTGGTGTGGAAGTTACTCAATACGGATGTGTAACTGCAAGGGTCACTGAGGTGGGGAGGAAGGGACTCTACATTTGGTTGACAAAAGGCTGGGTATTTAACCCATTTCAGCTTGCATGTTGGCACTGTATGATTCAGGATGTGTAATGGGGTAGCTGCATTCAATCCTGATTGAAGCAAGAAGTCTATTTAAGTCTCAGAATCTTACAGCAGGAGTTCACATCCTGTAATAGCACAGCTTCCCAGGGCAATGTATGAAGCCCAAATGTATGAGTTGTTCCGACCACCTGCTCCCAGAGGCAGACAAAAGCAGGGATACTCACAAAAACAAGATTTTAGCTTGCATGTCCACTGCACAGCAAACAGACTCATTGCTCACACCACATGCTAACAGTCTATTTATCCTCAATCCATCAGATCCTATGCTGGAAAAGGAGTTCCAGCACGTTAAGTATTACACTGCCACTGAAAGCTGTGCAACCAAAAGGTAGAAGTTCTGTACAGCTGTTTGAGCTGTCCAAAAATTCAAGTATACATGCCATATCAGGCACTACTCTCCTTGCAGGAATCACAAGGAAGTGTAACTAAAAGCTATACTCACTGGGATTTTTCCCATATAAAAATATCGATACACTGTGGTTAAGATCGCTGTCTAGGAAGAAAGATGTCAAAACACAGATTTAACCTTTTCTTAGGCTGAATCCTATCCCAAAAAGTGGCTGTGTGCAGAAGTATAGGAAAATACAAACTTCTTGATGGCTTTAATTACTATTGCTCATTCCAATTTAATTCTGCTTGTTCTGAGACAAGCTACAAAGTTACACTATCTTCAATGGAGATGTACAAAATAATAATTCCAGTTTTTTAGAAGCCTGAATGTAAGGGACATGTGAAATTAGAATATCCTAAGAAGTCTAAAATATTTTTAATCCATCATGTGTCATTCAGCTACTAACAGTTAATAACATTAATCTTCAAAACTAACCTTCACAAATGTTGTGTCAGAAGTAAAAAAATGCCATGCATTTACTGTAGAGCTGCTTCAGGTTTCTTTCAAATTTTACTGAAGCACTATACAACCCTTTCATTAGCCAGTAAAGGCACATACGCTTTTTACATCCTTATTTACTTGTTTTATTGTAAAAGTGGGGCATTAAAATCTGAAATATCCACTGAAATGCTGTTTTCCAGTGATACTTGGCACATTTCTGCATGGCTATTGCCTGATTCACTTTCTTAGGATCCACTGAAAATCAGATGAATTCCAAAACTCCTCTCCAGTAAATTAACCCAAATGTCAATGTTTTCTTAAATAGAGCTCCAGAGATGTTCTGTTAGACACCCTGCAAGAAGCTGAGATGAACAGCACAGCAGCAAGAAGCTTCATTGTTCTGTCCATTCTGTCTGTCTACATTTGCTCCTGTTTGCACTTCCTGAAAGACTAAGCATACCCCAATGCTTTAGAAATAAAAAGCCATTCAGATCTTTTCGCAGCATAAACAGAAATAGTTGTTCTCTATTTACTGCAGACTGCTTCAGTCAAAAGAAGAAGAAATACTGAGGAACTCCCTGTGATCAGTACACAGTCATAGAGTACTACCTAAAGAATTCATTACTGCGAAAAAAATTGTAGTAATACTTTTCTTTTTGAAATGAAATGAATAGGCAATAAAGCACAAATTTGCTATGTTTACAGCACTCTATGGGAAGAGCAGTGAGACTACTTCACCTTTCATTCTAGCAGTAGATAAAGAACCAGCAGTCTGATTTCTTAATTCTAAGACCACAGTAAATTTCTCCTACAACATGCTACAAAAAATTACCATATATTTATATATATATATTACATGCCCCAAATAAAACTGCTCAACGACCTTTGACACAATTTTTTTCTTATTTCAAATGTTACGTCAGAACACAACCAAACAGAAGAAACAACCATTTAAAAAATTAATGGTCCAGCTCTGCAATTCATCGCTTTCAGAAGAACAGTCTCACTGGCATCAGCTGGACTGTTTACATCCTGGTATTTGGCTAAGCATGAAGAAGTAGGCAGTCAGCATACAGATGGGAGAATCCTTGGAACCCTCTCCTTATTCATCTTCTCAGAGCACCAGTGCAGAATCCCAAAATGTACTCAGAGTAAATCCCACTGAGCTTCAAAGAGATCTAAGCACTTGTGGTCCACAAGGACTTGGAGAGGACTGTCACCACTGATCATGTCAGCTCTGAGATTGCACCAAGGTCATCACGATAAAGTTTCTAGATAGACCATGCATATCTCCAATCTTCAGATTCATTAGAAAATAACCACAGAGTTATGCTTCATCTGTTAAGATTAAGCGGCTGAACGAAGACACTTCTTAATGCTTGAAGTCAGAATTCGGTTAGTAATTATCTAGGAGTGCAGCTTTCATTTCTCATTTTTGCATTACTTTCACAATATGTTAGCAGCCCAGTTATTATTACCTGTCAATACTGGTCTTGATGAGCAGCTTAAGAAAAAACTACTGAAGCCCTCAAGAACTGTGAAATAATATGGGGAAGCTTTACCTGTTGTCCTTCTTTCTGTGCACAGAAGTTGATTACTACAAGACTTTTCTTTTTCCTTATTTCCTGAATATCACTGGCATGTCAGGTCTCTGTGCCGTGAGAAACTGGAACTGATACCAGCATCCTATGTGGATGGCACAACAGGTTCACCTAAGGCCTCTCTTTAATGTATTGCAGATGTAGTACTACAACAGCAGCCATACACCTGTACTGTCATGTATGGCCTTTCCCTGCATATGACTGCCAAACCACTACACTCCTTCACTGTTTCTGCTGCATGACATAACTGCTGTCTGTCAGACTACATCTAATTTCTTTATCATAAGAACACTCACTAAAAGGCTATTTCTGAAGAGCAGAATGGTGTAATCTAAGATGCATATTAGCCCACATTTGACTTTCCAAAGTGTATGTAGCTTACTAAACCTAGCCCAGGGTCTGCAAGGCTTTGAAATGAGAGTATATCTAAGATATTTGTATTTTCTCTAAAATGTCTTTGTATTTAAAATGAAAAAAAAAAATTCCAATTCCAGCATTCCAATATTTGTGGGAACAAGTTTCAATGTCATTTTACATATTTAAAAAAAGAAAATGTAGTTTGAGATACTGCTTGGCTCCATTTTCAGGCTCAGGTCTAGATGAAACAGAGTGGAATATACAACGCATGTTAGGATGTTTTTTCAATACTCTTGGAAACTCAGCAACTTGCATATGTAATAGAGCCCAAGCAATGACTGAATAAAGAATGACAAATAGGTTAGGATTTGTTATGACAACTTTGACATAATAGTACTGTGCAATTTTTTTAACTATGCCTGACACAGCAACACCCCAGGAAGAACAGCTGCTTAACTATTTCACCACAAACAGGACAGTGCAGTTGAGGATCATGACAACACCAGGCAACATCCACAACAGTTGCCAATTTTATCTGAGATACACAGAATAATTTATGTTTCAGCTGCAGTTTTCTGGATGGGGAACATGATCTGGGCACATGCAGGCTTAGATGGCCAAAGCTTTGGAGTAAGGTGGTACTCCTAGTAAAGTCTAACAGAAGCAAGAATTACTAATGGCGCTCTTAAGAAACTGGGATCTATCCAAAAAGTGAATTTCAATTTATATAATAAATCAGAGGTGTTACAGACATGCAATGATGTGCATGGCTTTTCAGAAGACATACTAAAAAGGTGGTAATTATTTCCAATCATTTCTTTACAAAGATTTTCTAACCTAATTTTACCCAATACAGAAGGAAGTAAAACCCTCAAAATAAGAAGGAGCACAGAAGTCAAATGTTTTTCATGAACACAAAACTCTTTCACCCAATTGTTTTCAAACCACCATCAACTGACTTTCAATATTTTTCTCCACAATTAATTATATGACCATGCTTTGGAAAATCTGACAAAATATCAATAATTAGATGCCAACCACTTAGAGTTGTGTGAAACTTGGCGGTTTCACTTTGCAGGAGTGCAGGCAAATATTTTATTTGGTGTCAATCCACCATTTTCAGTTTATGCTGATTTTTGAATAAGTTCTAACAGGCACATGAATAAGCAGTCAAAATTTCCACATTTTACCTGGTTTCACTTCATGACCATACAAATAAAAAGGCCTATCTTCATAAATTAACAATGGAATAAGTTAGATGTTAAAATTCAGAAATACTAGAAAATATGTACCATATGGTTATGATGATTTACACCCAAACCCAAGGATCGTATCAACCCTCTCAAGCACCATTACTCTTTATACTCTAAATTCTGTAAAGTGTTGCAAGAATGTACATTTATGATGCTATATAAAGGCCCCAGTTATAACAGAAGCAATAATTGAGATTTTTTTAGGTTCTGCCAGCATTCTATATCATCACAGGTAAACTTTTTTATTTCTACACATTCCATCCCCCAGGAGTACCTTAGGATTGCAGCTCTTTGGATCAGCACTGCTGTTGTAAATGCAACCAATTCTTCTCTTTATCTGGTAAAAATCATGACTGATGCAACAGAAATAATAGCAAGGGGAGTTTGCTATTAAATAAGAGAAGCATGCCACAGAAGTAACAACAATTGAAAAGGTCTGACTGTATTAAGGTTGCTGAGAACATACTCATTGCATTTTTCTACAGAGCAGTTAAAAGTAAAGAAGACCCAAATTCAAAGTAACTACAGGTGCCATGTATGGGAAGCTGTGAGGTAGAGAAAAAAGGCCAAAGAGATGAAAACAAAGGACTAATGAAAAGGAAAGAGATGACACTGGTAAAATCTGGTAGAAATAGATAAGACAAAACATTTTGAAAACTGAGACGCAGAAGGAAGATAACACAAGTGAGGGGAAACAACTTTAGAATACAGGATGAGAATGAAGAACAAATGGATTACAGATGGACTGCAGGAGAGATGATGAGACGGAGAAAAGAAAGAGAGGGAGCATGGAGGTATCTAATTAGAGAACTCATTGAAGAGAAGATAAAATTATAGATAGAGACAAGAAAAGTTTAAGAAAGGATGGTGTAAGAAGAGGGAACTGGAAACAGGATAAATTGTACAGGCTAAAGGCAGAATTAGGGTCTGAGTACGAATAGGAAAATTGCTAAAAAACAAGGTTAGGTACAGAGGTAGGAACAAACATGCCATGAAATAAAGAGGACCTTGGGAGAGGAATGGGAATTAAAAGCAACAGATGAAGCAGAGACTTGGATGGAGACCTGGGTGCTAGCCCAGGTGCATGCAAGATCACCTTACCAGTCCACCACAGGTACTGAAGGAGGCGAAGGAGCCCGGGTAACGGAGGACAGCACCGCTGTAGTAGCAAGCTCTCTCAGGTTGTGACTGTGCAGCACTGGGTGGACTTTTGCCCTCACCCCCGAGCCGCTCTTCCACAGCAAATCCAGGAGCCAGGAAGCGGCTGTCCCTCTTGAGCAGCAGGTAGAGCTCCCGAGCAAACGCTGGGATCCTCAGCAGCACTTCATCTCCATCCTCGGCTGGAGGTGGTGGTGGGGGAGGTGGTGGTGTTGGCAACTGAGAGGAAGCACCAGACCCCTGGGGCAGGGGAGACCAGTGATAAAACTCCTGAGACTCATACTCATCCTCAGTGTCCTCTTCCTCTGCTGCCTCTCCTACAGCCTGCACCTGCCCGTCCACGGAGGAGGAGACTGAACGCACCTCTCGGGAACTGCCAGCCACTGGGCTAGGTGTGACTGGGGCACTGAAAGTGCTGCTTCGGTTCCCGCCACTGGGGTCGACATTGCAACCCCCACCACCACCACTGCCACCCGTCGGCTCCTGCTGGCCCGGGCTCCACAGTGCAGGGAAGACAATCTCCCACTCCTCAGTCTCTTCTGATGCATGGAGACCTGCAGGAAATCCAGCACATGCTTTAAATGAGTGGACAACCAAGCAGCATCCAGTGCCTGGCAAAAAGCTACCCTCTACCCACCACAAGATGATCCTTCTGACTCCTAAACCTACAAGTATGCCACACAGAACACAGTGGGACTCATTCGTCCCTTTCATCTTGTCCTATCGCACAGCAGGGGGGCCAGCTGCTAGATGTGTCTGTGCCTGTTGATGCGTCTGGAATACACCAAGGTCCTGCAGAACTGAGAGGAAGCCAGACCCGAAACTGGGCAGATGCTGTGTTTGTACCAGTAGCTGGTAGGATATTCTTCCTTTTCATCACCATCTCCATGCAAGGAAATTTGCACAAACCCTTCATCATTTAGAGCAAGCAAAAACTTTTTCACATAGCTAAAAAAAAAAAAGAAAAAAAAAATCCTGGGGAAAACCTGAGCAAATTTGAAAATGTCCACCTCCTTCTCAGCATGCTGTGCAAGACCCATTATGCCTCCCAAAGTTCGGCCAAACATACACACACGCAGACCATGGCAGCACGTTCAAGTGGCAGTTGCATGCACATGCTGTATATCATGATCATTCTTATAATGAAACTGAATTAGAATCACTAACTACTGATGTCCGCATATCCTACACACTCTACATCACAATACAACCAAAGCCCAGCATGCCAGCATTATGCTTACAAAGACCTGAGTACATACAACCTACACTAGCCTGAGACAGGAAACAGTTTTATTTACACATTCATCTCACACTCTAGGAACAGCACAGCCGGGAGAGATGACAGGGCTGCTTGTGGAAACCAGGTCTCGTACAGAGGAGCGCTGCGCAGCGCACCCTCACAATCGAGGCGCGCATTATCCGGTCACCCATGGGTCTCGGGGGGCGGGCGCGGTTAACAATGGCCAGGTACCGCCACCGGCAGCCGGCAGGGCGCGGAGGCCGCCGCGGGCTCGGCCCGTCCCGCGAAAGGCGCGCACTTACCTGCGCCGAGCCCGCTTGACAGCACGCACAGCTGGTAGAACACGCAGCAGACGCGGCTCAGGCGCATCCTCCCTCCCAGCGCCATCGGCTCCGCGCCCGCGGGACGCCGACCGGCAAGGCACGCAGGGCCGTGCCGAGTCGTGCCGGGCCGAGCGGGGAGTGCCGCGGGGCGCAGCCACCTGGGCACCCGCGGAGAAACTGCGGGAGAGCGCGAGCAGCGCGTCCCGGCGGGGCGGGCGGGCAGCACCGGCGGCGGGGCGCGCGTGTGTCTGTGTGCGTGTCTCTGTCCGTCCGTGTGTCTGCGTGTGTGGGGCGCGGGCAGCCAGCGGCGCGGCCCGTGCGCGCACACAGCGCCCAGCGGCGGGCGGGCAGCTGCGCCCCGGCGGCAGCGACCGCGCTGCCCCCGCCCGCCGCTCGCCCCCACGGGGCGGGACGCGCCGGGCCCCGTCCCGTCCGGCCCCGCCCCGCCCCGCCCGGGCGGGCACCCGCCGCGGCCCCCTTCCCTCGCCCCGCCGCAACCCCGCCGCCGGCCGGCGGGCAGGCGCCCGGGCGGGTCCGCCGGCAGCCGAGCCCCGCCGCGGCCCCGGGAGACGGCGCTTCGCACCGCCCGCCCCGTCCGTGAGCGCCGCCGCCGCGGGATGGAGGGCTCCCCTCGGCCCCGAGCCAGCCAGGCGCTCAGCGCAGCCTTTGCCTAAATTCAGGGAGCAGCAGACACTGACCGCTTTTGCCTAGTTTTGTGTAATTTGATTCTAAACTCCTTTTGCCCCCACCACGCGGCTCTCCATGGAAACCCATCACTTTCCACCCCGGCCCTTGTCAGCAGAGGAATGAGTAAATGAGGAGCTGAGCAAAAAGCTTTAGCTGCACATCTAGCATCAGCATGAACTGCAAAAGCAACAGGTAAACACGTCCCTCTAAACGCCGGGTTTTGTCGTAACTTCTGCTGCTTCACCTACTGTTGTTGGTGTCAAAGGTGATTGCTGTGCCTTAGGGGAAGGCAGAGCAATCCATTACGGCCAGGAAAGCCATCTGTTCCGTTAAGAAGTTGCAAGAATTCTTTCTAGAAGTTAGTTGAGTAGAATTAAAAGCAAAACATACAAACAAACAGAAATCACGTGTTACAGCTCCAAATAAAAAACACGTTTGGACTCCACAGAAGCCAAATGCAGCTGGCTTTTGGTCTCTGTTCTGCTCAATAGCTGCTTGAAATTTGGGTAGGTATTCTCAGCCGACTCCAGATAGTACTATGGATTGCTTGTTTCATTTTATAGGGGAAAAAGGTTATCATATACTGGTATTTTTCTCGCTTTTTTTTTTTTTTTTTCTTTTTTTTTTTTTTTTTTTTGTTTTTGTTTTTGTTTTTTTTTTGGCATTTGAGCCAACTAAAACTAAGCAAAATCAGAGGGACTCAATGAAAGCAAGATGAGTTTTTTAGGAAGAGGGGAGTTTTTCAGGGCAGCAAACTGGTATTTGCCTGATAATTAGGTGGCCTTAAAATGCATTTCAAGGGAAGCTTTGTTTTCCAGATAAATAACAACATATGTACTAATTTACAGTGGAATTAGTTAATAGGCCAAATCCTGCAGCCTTTTCACAGCCACAAGTCTCCTTACAACTGATCAGGAAGCACTGCAAAATGTGGTTTATAAGCTCCTGTGAAAATACTAGATACAAATTCTGATTTATTTTTGTTATAACAAATCAGAATGTTTTCTGGCATCAGCAAGATGCAAAAATACACAGAGAGGACCTTTACTCTGTGGTTCCATCACAAAATACATAAATGGATAACAAGTGGGAATAAAAAAGATATGGCATGTGAGCGTGCTTGCTTTAAAACTGTGAATTGCTGTAACTGTTTCCAAGTTGCTGGAGTTGCTGGTCCCTTTGGACAAAATTTGTCATCTCTTATTCACATGTATAATCTTATTAAGAAGACAAAAACACTGCTTTTGACAGTAAGGTAAGGAGAATTTGGCATTTTCTACCCAAACTGTGAAGGATAAAGGTAGTTAAAAAACTGCCAATTGAGATAGACTTTAATATGTTTGACTTTATCACCAGCCAAAGAAAAAAGGACATTTCTAATAATTCTCCACAAATGCATACAGAGCAAGCTAGAATCAACATGGAGGTGCAGAAAAAAAAAATTAGTTTATTTTATGTTGTTTTTGCTTTTTTTTTTTTTTTTTTTTTTTATAGTTTCAATAGTTAAAGTAGAAATATAGGGGGAAGTTCTCTATGTTTAAGCTCGGGGAAAGTGCACTATAAAATAGAGCCCCTACTGGTGTTCATTAGTTTTAACAAAGAGTCTGGTCATAGGTTAATGCTGGTAGATGATATTGTAGCCCACCACATGCTAACTGTCGTCACTGTGAGACTAGTGCAGGGAAGCCTATGTCGAAGAGAATAAGAATTAAAGGGATAAAACAATTCTTTCATATTGTAGTATGTTTGCAAGGAGAATATTTTTATCCATGTGTACTCTACAAAAGACTATTACCTTAATCAGAAAGCCATTCCAGCTCTGCAGAATTGTTTTTACTTTACCTAAGATATGGTACAGGAGGTGTTATTAACTATGCATTTGTAAAATTCGAAGAAATAGTATCTTCCAACTTGATACAAAGCAAAATGAAAGGAAGCATTGTTTGCTCCAGTAAATTTTTAAAACTGCTTTACCTATTTGAAAGGTTGAAGCCTTTTGACATTTCAAGGGTTTTGTGCAGAATCACAAATGCAAAGCATGTGTTAATTTGTAAAATTCAGACCTCACTGACATGAGGAAAAAAACAGAAGGAAAGAATATGTCCTTGTCAGTCCTTCCTGATTGGGATAAATCAGCCTAATTTCGTTGAAATCAATAGCAACTTGGCAATTTTCTTTTGTTTTGTCCTCCCTGATGCTAAATTTACAAAACTGTGCCTGTCCCTTAAGGACTGTCAGGGCCAGGGTTCTCCCATGCTCCACCAGAGACTGACCTCATTTCTTCAGTACACCAAGATCATTCATGATCACTGATACCAAAACACAGACATCTTAGGCCATCTTTGGAAGACATCATGTGATTCTTCAACTTCCACACCCCTCACCCCATGGTTTTATTTAAATCCATGCTGCAGTTGCTGTCTTAACCTTACATAAATAAGCAAGGGCCAAATCCCTGCTTCCCCCAGACCCTCATTTCATTCACTATCAGTTAGGAGTGATTTATTTCTGAGGATTAAGGTAGGTATGGACAAATCATTCTATTGAATTCAAAATATCAGCTTCTGGTGATATAAATGCCACCATCAGCCAGAGACTTTCCTTGGTTTGTTTTTTCTCCTTACTTAATCATGTGACTGTAAAAGCTTATACAAGTTCATACATACAAAAGTGTTTTAAGATTACCTCAGCTTTGCATTATATACAAGATTTCCTCCAGTAATTGTTACCAAAAAACACAAGTTTTTAATCCTGTTCACAAAGATACAGTTATGAATTATTTTTTCATATGTTTTATATATAATTATTGATCATACAAACTGATTTAAAAACATCTTTAAGTATATTTGTTTCAGATTTTTACAACTTAAGAAAATATTCTAGATGAATGGGAAAAAAAATCAATTCTGTTTTGAGTGGTGCTTACTACATTAAGGCCACGTATCATATGTCCACTGAGATTAGAAACAGAAATTCACATCTTCCTGTTTCTGGGGTGCTTTGCAAAAGTTACCTCAGTCTAAATAAACTTGTTTCAAAGAAGACTGAACAAAAGATATTCTGATGTGCAAGATAGATGTGAACTAATGCTGCAGATTTTCTCCACCTAAGCATGAATGAAAGGAAGTTTTTTCCCTTTAAGAAAATGCTGTATTCGCTATCTCTTCAACTGAACAGTGTCTGTTAGCTCACAAGCTCTGAACATTTAGTCTGTAATTCTATACTGTTATTTACATGCTCAACATGAAGGGTTTATTTAAAAGGTATGTATTTAAGACCATTTCAAACAACTACTCTTTTGCAGCTCTTACTACAGAGCAAATCTTACAGTTACATCTGAACTCAGTATTACAATCAGATGACCTGCTGAGTAAGATATGTGTCAAACTGTTCTGAGCTTAATACCTCTACTGGTCTAAAGTGCATCAATTTTAAGAGGCCAAAGTTAAGCCCGTAGCAGTTCAGTGTCATTATGCCACACCACTACTTCTTACAATTCAGTTGGATTTAGTGAGTTCAACTGAATTTACTAAATTCTGCAAAATTTACTCCCAAGTTATTGCCTACTCCTCAAAGTCATATTGATCAATTTGTGGATAGTATTGGCTAAAAATATGCTGTCAACACACTATTTACCCTTATTTATTAAGAATGCTTGGCCAAGTCACCACATAATTAGAATAGGCTTTCTCAGCTCTTTTATTATATCCTTTTAATCTAGTGATTCTTTTTTCAGAAAAGAAAAAATTATGCTTGACCGTTGTTTACATTTTGACAGGAAGCTCAGCCTGTACAATGGTAGGTAGTAAAGCACTCTACTCAAGCTGAAACCACTTTAAAGACAACAAGGCAGTCTGTGTGAACCTGAATTCCACACAACTTCCGAAGCTAAAGTTTTCTCTCAAAGTGGACCTTCCTGAGATTTCTTAACTGGATCATCTAACCAGCAAATATTGTCACCTAGTCAATTATGGGGAAGAGGCTACTTCAGAATGATCAACAAATAGTTCCCATTTTTGGAACATCTCAAATTTGAAACCTAGAAGTCATCTCTTGGAGAAAAAAATGACCAACTGTGTCAAGTGAGTTTAAAATACTTTCCATTGCTTCCATACACAGTTTAGATGCCAAATGGTATTACCATCATGATCTATTTACAGCATTTTCTCTCCTGTAAAAAAAAAAATTCAACCCCCCTACTTTTTCCAGTCAAGGAATCAGTATAACTCAGAAGGCTATAAACTTAAAAAAATAACGAAGAATATAGGACTGGAAATGATAATATGAAGGGCAATGTGGGTGAATATGGTATGACATAAAATATGGCTTCAAGAGATTTTTAAAAGACTAAGTACTAGACTTCTAGAGTTTCAAGCAGTTAAACTGCAGTTTATCAGTATTGATGCGTTATCACTTTTATTATGTAACAATATCTTTATTATGCTACTAACTCACACTGAGAAAAATAGGTCAAGAGGGAGGAGTATGGATCCAGGATCTGGAGAAGCAAGTGTAGAGGTCATTGATAACTGATTAAGGAAATGAAGTCAAGTGAAACAAGACAGGATGCAGAGAAGATCATGGAATTCCACTTCAAAAGCTGTAAGTAAATAAAAATAAGCAGTCCATGCAGCAAGGTAATTTCCTTGCTATTTTGTGAGGTGAGCCTTGCTTTCTGAAACACATCTTTCTTTCTGTGCAAGTTTAAAGAAAGTGTTCAATAAAAGAGCTAAACAGAGATAATAACTAATTTCTAGACATTGCAACCATCTATCTGCAATCACTGAAGATGTCATGAAACCCTAGAAATGAAGTTAACTAGTCTCCCAGTCATTATTCATTTAGATGACAGTGTGAATATCCTATTTGCACTTCTCTTGCCACAGGAGAGAAAGACTTCATTATAGCTACCAAATAAAAAGCAAACATTGTAGAAATGATTTATTTTCTCCTATCTAAAGGATTTATTCATAAGAACTGCTGTGTGGTAGCCTGCAGAACAGGCTGCCTTGCTCTTTTAGCCTCTGTAACTGGGAAACCTATTAAGACCACATGAGTTGTCAAAGCATTTGGTATGTTACATACCGTATGAGTACTGTCCACAGACACTCGCTTTGAAGGCAGGCCAATGGCAAACAGTGGCACCAGGAGACCAGCTAAAATATAGAGAAATCAAGGTGACAGCACATAAAACACAAGTTGTGCAAGACCTCTGTTAAACAGGCAAAAAGCCAAGAACACATGGCTAAGGGGTTTCCAAGCTACGCTCTAGAAGTCTTTTGCTTGAACAGAGATGGAAAAAAAAATACTGGCATCATATGAGATGTTCTAAGTTTTGCTTAATAATTCTTAATCTCTACTTCACTCTCTCTCCCATTATGCTGAGACGGATAATAATAATAACACAAAAATTGGTGTATTTAAGCAAGGTCAGGCAGTAGAAATAAACAAATTCACAAGCCACACAATGGTGATTGTGTCCCTGGCCAAAACCAGGAAGAAGTCAACAGAGAGCTCAAAGGTCTACATTGTGGAAGAGACATCAGTTTCTGTTTCCAGAGCTCCCTGAAGATTAAATGTGCTATATATCATTACCATTAAAAAGTTCAGTTATCCAGTAAAATCATATGTATTGTCAGAGAACTTTGGAATTACTTATAAATACTTTGTCTGAAGCAGCTGATGTAAATCTGGTCCATGATAGCTCCTGAATTTTCTCCCAGTGTAAAAGCTTGTAGACCAAGGATTTTACCTCCATGCCTAAATAACCATGTAAGCCTAATTCATGTCCAACATGAAGGAAACAGCTTTCCGTGTATTAAAAGTAAATACTACTGTATGACACCTGAGATGATACTATATCACTGAAAAAAACCCAGAAGGAATGGTTACCCTGCTAAAAAAGACTAGCAGTTGTTCTGATAATAATACGTGAAATAGTATTCCTACGAGTAGAAGGATTTCTGATAAAACATCAAAGTAATCATTTATTACTAATCCACGTATGCTATATATAACTCTACTTTTAAAGGTTCTTCTATCACAGCCTTTTTACAGTTTAAATTTACCTACATGGCTGAAAGATACAAAAGCATATTTTCATGTTAATTTTTGGTGAAAAAAGCATGTAGACTCAAACTACTGATCTGTTGTAAGCTACACAAATTAAGTTTAAAGTTACATCCATGATTCTATGATCTCTTACTTCCAGGCTGGTGTCCTAGATAGCAGAACCAGTTATTTTAATATTTATGCTAGGTAAGATAATATCAACCCAAGATATTATAAATTGAGTAATTTCATAAGCAAGTAAGATCATCTGCACTTTTCACTCCCATCTCTTATCTTAATTTTGATGTGAAGGAGAGGAGAGGAGCAGGCTCTAGAAGCATATTATTAGGGATGGCTGATTTAACAAGATCACTGTCAGTATGACAGTTTTTCAGAGAAAATGAAACTGATTTAATCTTTTGCACAAACCTTTTGTACAAATTTTTCATAAGTACACTCAGAAGATGGGCTTAGAGGGAAAACAGCATATTTTAAACAAAGCCTACCCTGCCTGTGCTGCCAAAAGAAAAAAAAAAATATATATATATACTTTAACACATAGCAGTTATCCGGAAAAGGTAAATACTTGCAGAATACAGATCAGAGAATGTTGGTGGGGGTTTTTTTGCTTCAGGAAACCTGTGTTTGGTATTTGCACATTGGTGCCAAAGCAGCACCTCCTGTTTCATTCTAAATGTAGCAGGATTTCTTTGTACTTTACTTATCCCCTCATTCATCAGTCTGCACATACTAGAAGAAAGTCTTCCTTTGATCTTTGGAAATAAAGACATCTCTTCTGGAAAACTATTTCAAATTCGAAAAGGAGCCAAAGAAATAATTTTTGCAAAATAGTGAAGAAACCTGGATGTGGGCGGAGAGATGGAGGCTTTAAAATGCAATCTGCAAGGTGCCAAATTCTAAGAGGAGTCCCTGGTTAAATAGCTACCTGCTTTGTAACCAGCTGTTCTAGCACAGAAAGCCTCTTACTAATTCAGGCTGGGGGCTGTGAAGGCAAAAATTTACCCAGGTAGGACTATTCCCATTTAATCAAAATCCTAAATTCAGGATTTAAACCATTGGTTGCTCAGAGGAAGACTGAGCATTCAGATTTAGCTTAGTTGTGACAAGGAAGATGAATATAGTGGTTTATACTGCATTTACCTCATGATAGCCATTACTTGTATTCAAATATATGTAAAAACATCGTTGTTATTGTCTATTTTCCATTTGATCTTTATAAGAAGGTACATCAGTTTTGATTTCTTCGTGACTTAAGGTCATGAAGATTAGAGTGCCTTAAGGAACATATGTAGTTTCATAAGCTAGGAGGACCATATAGTTTATATTCTCTTTTAATACAACTTCTGGAGAACAAGAGATGAAGGCACAGCAAAAGCAAACAAGGATATAGTTTGATTAGAAGAAATTATGTGGAAACTGACCAAATAACAAGCTCTAGCTGTAACTGTCCCTCTTGACCTATAAAATGGCTATCTCAGCAGTGGAAATGCCCCAAATGAGCAAGTTGTTCCTCCTCTTCTACATTTTGGCCAATGAAAAAGCTAGTGAGAATGACCACTGCTTCATTCAGAAGAGGGAATTACTTTGAGGGCAAAATCTTCCCCCGCTTTTAGGCACTGCAGAACATTGCACTAAACTGTTTAGTACTTAGTCCACAGAGGGTCAGCTGCACTTGTTGAGCAAGCAAAGCACAAATGTGCAGTTCGGATCTGGCTGGCAGTGGTGTGTCATCTTGCCCATCTTAACACATCGTAATTTTGCCCAACTTACACTTCTTCTTTTTTTAAAATAGTTTCCACTATACAAAATTAAGTGGCTATTCTGATAAGAAGTGTGATTCACAAATACAAGCAAAAATAATAAATGAATGAGGAGACAGCTAAAAATATAAAAAAGAAAAAAAAAAAAAGGAGGGAAAAATGGGGGGAAAATGAGACACATCCTTTTCCCTTTAATAGTTATGAGTACTGAAAGGTTCCTGTGGTGACTCTAGCATACCAACTTTCAGCTTGAGGGTGGCTGAAGTTTTGCTCCTGCTTTAGTAAACTACAGAGCTTTGCAAAAGGCATATTTATGGCATTTAGGACAATATGTCAAGATTCTACATGTTCTTTTCCAGAGAAAAGTTTCTCTTTAGAGAAATTGTTCTCACTTCCAACTTTCAAATGATTAATTTAAAATTTCTATCATCAATCAGTAAGTTGCATTGTTTATATTTCTAATATCCATCAGTGGTTTGTCTAATTTAAGAATAATAATTGCTGTCATTTTTTCTAGATTAATAGATATGCCCATCATAGAAAATCAGCAGTAGATAATAAAGTTCTAGGTGTCTTGGGGCTTGACCTTGAAGAAAAATCTCCTTTTGTTTTACTGAGTATTCAGATTTAAATTGTGTGTTTTATTAGCTCAGTGGAGAGAGTCATGTGTTAGAGATTGCACATTTTCTGTTCCTCGAAGCTTCAGGGTGACATTGGTTGAAAGTTGGTATCTTTTATTATCCTGTTAATTTTTGCTTTTTTCCTATGTCTTCAAGAAAAGATTTTGTTAGTTATTTATTTAATTTATTTGATTAAGAAAAAAAAGCAGCAAGCAAATGGTAAGAAAATATGCTGCATCATATAAAATATGTTTTAATCAATACTAATCATGAAGGGCATATGTATAATGAAGATAAGTAAAAACCCCCTTTAAGAAGGCAAATGCCATCAGTTAAGGACTGTTGCAGTCGAGTTTTCCAGTGAAATAAATGCATTTTCAATTTAGTAAAAAGTGAATTAAATCTACTTTGTATAAAAACAACTTTCATAAAAATATTGAAGTCAGTTGTTTTTAGTTAAGACACCTTCCCAATTTATCAATTACAAAATTCTTAAGAAGCATTTCCAGTTTTATATACAGTGAAAAAGAATGATCTGTCTTTTTTGGTAGTTATCTCTTTTAAGCACACTTTACATGTTCACAAGTGATGGAGTATTTAGAAGTTCTTTTTAGGTATGTTTTTAAGATAGAAGGGTTTTTCCTTAACCTTTATGTCTGGAATGAAAATAATGTTCCTGCATTGTATAAATATCTTTCAAAATACCTTTGATCTCCAGAATATCTAGCCTTAATTTCTGAGAAAGCATCTATGTGAAGCAATGTGTTTTAAGAAAACAGGGAGAAAAGCAATTGTAGAACCACTTCAGAGGACAAGCTGGATAAAATGACTGAAAATAACTGAACTCTGCTAGAGGGAGCTCTGCAGCTACATATTTACTCAAGTGAACTAAAAAGAATTTGCAGTCTACCTACTGTTGTAGACAAAGTTAGTAGAAACTTGGAGCTAGCAGCTTAAACAGTAGTAATAGCTAGAGCAGACAGAGCCTGTAGATCGTGGCATATGATCCACAGCAACCAGATTTTTCAGCATGCCAAACAGCTAGTCACAGAATCAGCCAAAGCAGACTTAACAGATGTCTTAACAGTCTCATAGTAAGAACAAAAGCTAAAACAAAACAAAAAACCTCAAACCCACCCACCTCGCCCCCCAACCGTCCCCAAAAAAATCTAACCAGTAGAAAACCAAGGAGATCCTGCATCCTAATATTCCTACGGGTCCATCCTATCCCTTGGGGAGGGGACGGGGAACTCAGATGTTAAGCACATAATTGCCCAGCAATTTCCTTGTTTGAAGCCCATCATCAGAAGCACCCAGCTTGAGCTTTAACAGCTCAGCTTGTTAATAAAAACAACTTTCAGGTTATTGATTCAGTGGAAACCTGGTGGTGAACCCTGTTGTGGTGGCTGGCATGTAATTCCCATATCACTACACAGAATTATGATAAATTAACTTGAGCTTGAAATACCATCATATGTTGCATGTTGTCCTGAGCACAATGTCTAGATTGCTAATGATCTGTAAAGCATTAGGTTTTGCTTTGAAAAATATCTTTTCAATCAAATTAGAGTCTGCTCTTAACAGTTTTATCTTAAAATGGTAGTTCTCTTATGAATTCAAGAATGCAGATAATATTTTATAAAAATATATAAACTTTCTTTTGTATTTTCAAGCCTAAATGTAAACAGAGAACATGCTTTAGCACAAGAAATGCAATGAAAAGCCTGATACTGTGTTCGGCAAAACATTCATTGCTTTTTGGGTAGAGCCAGACAAAGCATATGAGCTCTGATAAAGTTACAATTTTTACTTATGTGCTTTAAGCTGGTCAAGAATTCAACTCCTTTTCTCGTTTAGGCCTATAAACTTAGAGTCAAATTGTCTTGGTGCATTTCTTCTGTTCATTCCTTGGAAAGCCTCCTTCTTATCCACGGTTCAGTTTGCTGCCTCCATGCAGCTGTACTGCCGCAACCTCTCAGCGTCTGCTTTGCATTAGCAGGCCCTGGCTTTGCTAGCAGTCACAGCAGCACTACATTCTCTTGAGTGAGGCAGCCTCCCTGCAAAACCTGCGTGAGGCAAGAAAATGTTCTGACATTTTACCACGCTGAAATGTTCTAGCCACTAAACTGTGCTGCTAGCAGAGCTAGTTAAGGCTTGTTTCAGAGGACTGGATGCTACACTGCAGTGCTATGCACAGAGGTGGCCCCTAAATGAATAGAGGTACAAATTTTAAAAGTGCCTTAAGACATGGGTTATTTTCTCACAAATGGACAGAAAAAAGAAGTTTCCTTGTTAGTGCTTTTGCTTTTAGTTAATCTCATTACTCCCTGAATCTCCCTTCCATATACATATTACTGAGCAGAAGATAGAGCTAAGTGTTAAAACTGAGAGGGCTATTACAATATATTACTGACAGGCTTCAGCTTCCTACTCTGTACTTACAAGTAAACTTTGCTGTAAAACTTCATTGAATACAACATATCAAATGGTTCCGGGAAGAGCTTATTCCAGTGAATGAGAGAGCATATAAGCAGCTGAAGGTAAATGAAAGAACAGCATGATCGAATTTTTCCGCCCATAAAAATGGGAAAATACAGGCATTCTAATTTAGAAATTATTTAAATAGAGTATTTTTGCAAAGAATATGTTGTTAAAAATATCACAGAAAAATATCAAAATAACCAGATGAAAAAATGGCCTCTTGAGTCTAAGCATCTTAACAGATGGTTTGTATTAAACTTCCATTGCTTCTTGAAGAAGAATGGCTTTAATGTCTACTACAGTTTTATTATTATTATTATTATTTTGAGAACATACCTACAATATTTTAGACATATAATAAAAGGTCAAAACTATGCAAAAAATCTGACAGAAGCTTTTCTTACAGCCTTAACATCTATGCTTTTTTTCTGCTGCTGATTTAGGTCACGTTTTCATTTGCTTTCTACTACTGTTGGACTTGATGAACGATTTTGTTCAACAGGAGTCTCTTTCACCACAGTTCAGTTTCTTTTCAGTGTTTTCTGATGCTTTTCTTCAACAGCACATTCAAAGGAATATTGTTTTAAAATATTTTGTTTCCTTGGATTTTAAAAAGCACAAGTATTTAGGATGTACAAGAAGGCATCCAGCAACCCTTATGGAAACTTGTTGACGCAGAGTTTGGTCCTGATCCCAGACGAGAAAACTCTCATGACTTTAAATCCTTTGTAAGCATAAGAAATAACTATGTAATGTACTTATCTTGTATTATTTCATAGGAATTGTGTTCCAAAATGACTAAGTGATGTAAGTCAGTGTTGGTACATTGTATTCCAGGACAATATACCATTTCTTCTTCTGGAATAAATACTATACAAAAGCAAAGATACATAGAAATATGTTAGATTTTAATACATTCAGAAGACCAGTAAAAACAAGACAGTGAGGGGAAGAAATGTAGCCCACAGAGCACTCTTTGATTTCCCCTATTTTGCTGCTACAGTCAAATTAAGAATGGTAACTAGGGTTTTCTAGTACCTCTAAGTGATTCTAGATATTAGCTGAAATTAACTGTATATAAAATTCCATAATTTGTATTTCAGAGTGTTCTCTGCCTATGTGTGGTTTCCCATAATTTTCAGATTCAGCATTAGGAAACATTATGGTGAATCTCCTCAGCAGATTCTGCAGTCATAAGCTAGAGTGTGATGGCTATCCACCTGAGTCTTTTGTTTACCTGTCACATCTTGAAGTCCTGATTCTTCCAAATGACCTTCAATTTCAATTGCTCAGAGAAATGGTAGGTACTATATTTTTAGTAAATCTCTCTTTGTTTAATAGGCAACAGATAAATAGAATTAATTTCTGTAAAGATGAGACCATAGACTAAAATTTTTAAATAAAGAGAGCATAATGGTTCCACAGAGAGCACAAAATTTAGTACCAAAATATTATTCACCTGCTTCTCTAATGATTTCACCTTATCGAGTCTAACTGCAGTCAAGTATAACAATCTCATCAAATAGCCACCTGCAAAAATATCATAGTTGCTAGTAGCATTACCTTTTTTGGGAATAGTTAATGACACTCTTGTGAAAGAAACTCAAAGTTAATTTCATTGGCATCCATTATTCTGGTTTTCCCAGCCACAGGATTATGCAATCAAGAATAGAAAATAAATGTGGCAACAGAATGCAGGCATGTTTTCTTGAGCCGCAGTCTGGAGGGAAACAAAATGTTTGCTGGAGGGGTCACATTCTCAGGATCTCTAGGAGTGGTTATAAAACTTCTCATCATCACCATCCTTTTGTTCTCATGCATTTACGTTTTAGTCTGTGTCCTTCTAACTTTCTGTCTCTTGCCCTGACAGTGAAAGGAAGTGGGACTGTCTCAGCCAGGCTTAGGCTGAGGCGTAGGCTGTCTCAGGCTTAGTTAGGCTGCTGAGCAGTTTCATTTCTACTTTGCACTTCTCCAGAGAAACTACTCAGAACAACCTTCCTGCTCTCCATTGCAGTGTCCATCCCCAAAGGGATTAAAGTAAGCATTTAAGACAGAATTTGTTGTGGGTGTGTATTCAATAGCAAAATTAAATTGTGTCATTTCAGTGTAAAAATCTAGGAACAAATATAAACATACAGCTGTATGTGAAAGTAAAAGTGCTGGAGCAGGTGACAGTCAGAAAAAATTCACTGTTTTTATGGTAGATATATGTCTGAATTAATTGAATGGGGACATGGCAGAGTAAGATCACAGTAACTCTCTTTTACTCTCCAAAATACGGACAAGTACAACAGTCTGGAGGAAAGAAGAAATACAAAAGAAAACAATAAACCTTTGTGCTACAGTTAGGTTACTTAGGAGAGAGCTAAAAGCCTCCCAATATGACATCAAAACTACTAATTAGAGTCGCTCAGCTCCACATGGGAGTTTCTAAAAAAGACAGGGAGAGAATGCATAATGTTAAGAATAAAAATAGCCAAAATATTTTGGCTTTTATAGCTAAATAGCCAAAGGGTATCTTTAAAACTATGGAAAATCAATGAATCAGAAAAAAACAATAGAGTATTTGTTCTTTCAGGGACAATGCAACTTATGGAACTCATGGAAGCTGTCAAATCTAGTGGAATTTTCAAAGATTAAACCACAGCAAAAAAAAAAAAACAAAGGCAAACTCAAAATGAAAACTAATTTAAGAGTCTGGAAGCCATAGAACTAAAATAGAAAATTAGATTCTTAGTAATAGCTAGAAATAAAATAGCACATAGAATTAAACTGTTGTTCGCCCTCTAGCAGTTAAGATTACTTCTTATTTAGCCATACAGATGGTTGACTTTTTCATTAGCTTCAGTAGCTGTGGGATCAGGCACTGATGTTCACTATCCAAAAGCCCAAGCAATTAATGGGACAAAAATTAGGAAAGCAGTACTGAATGGAAGAGGGGAAAAAAATGTTTGATTTAAAAAAAAAAAAAAAAAAAAAAAGAGGTCTGAACTGAGACTCTGAACAAGATTGGTTTTGTGCCCACATTGCCACATTGCAGTTCCAAACTTTTATGTACTTGGACATCTAGGAAGACTACTAGTGTCTTCTGAGCTATTTATTTATTTGCTTTTTTATGTACAGTGGGTCAATTGTAGTCAAACCTGATCTAGTCTCTTTCCATGGCAGGTGGTTGAAAAAGAATGATTGTAAGCTCCCTTCCAACCCATGCCATTCTATGGTTGTATGACTATGATTCTATGACACTGTGATTTTATGAAACAAACTTTATATATTATCTCAGTGACCAATTAATTGTATTTCTGTTGTGGAAAACCTTCTGTATCCCTTCACATGAAGGTATCATTCTTTTCATTCACTGCTATCACCTAGAAGCTAATATTGCATCATATTTCTCCACAGTTTTCTGAAATTAAAAGCTTAGTTTTACAACAGCAAGTGACAAGAATGGGTTGCATTTTCATATACCAATGTATACCTGAATTCTTGAACTTGCTGGTATCTTTACAAAACTGATTCATGTGGGAGAAAGTTGGATTTGAAGTTACTTTATCTTGGAGATTTATTATCTTGATTTTCCATACCAAAGCTGTTTTGTTTCATACAGTGGTTTTGCTTTCTGTTTGGTGGCAATGAAAGCTCATGTTTTTCAACTTCAGACGAAAAGAAGGTGTGTTTAGAAAGATTCAGTTTTCATTTAAACAACAATACCGAATCTGTAGTAAGCATTATGTGTTTGTTCATAGTCTGAAGAAAGGCATACCAAAAAATATGGTTTATTCTCAGTACAAATGGTGGTTTCTAGCTCTGAGGTCCCAGGACCAATCTAGAGACATGGCTTAATTGCACAGAAAGATATTTGCCTGAGTTGCCATTTTTTCCCTTCAATCATAGCAACTTTTTGAATTTGTCCCATGAAAGTTATAGTAAACTCAATGACCAGGTTTGTTCTGGACATATATTTGAAGCTTCTGTTAGATCATGTTCAACAAAAGCAAGGTGACCAGGAACAATTTAAAATCCACTGAGAACATGAATATTTCCCCCAGGCACACCCCCAAATACAGTACTTCTGGTAGGTCTTAGTAAGTCCTCTCAGTTGAAAGCTCTGGGTCTGAATCCCCACTTACAACTCCCTAATAGAATAGAAGGTATGACAAAGCCATTAGCTCTTCTGATGAGTTTTGCAAGGCTAATTCTGCTTATTTTTTTCCCCACAAACTTGTTTGCAGACATGCCCTTGCAAAAAGAGACAAGCTGACTATTGTTGTCATACCTAGTAAACTACAATACAAAGCTGAATAATAGATACAGACACCACTATTTTATTGCCATCACAAACTGTCTTGAAAACGGGAGTACAAGACCCAGGAGATTATTCTTAGTCTTCAAATAATTTAATTTAATTAATCCAAGTTAGATTTATCTTTTCATGTTAGACTATGATTCTAATTCCTTTTGTTCAATTAGAATCAATGGTTAGAGTTTGCATTCTATTCCCATTTACTGTGAGGTAGCAAGCAATCATTGGCATAGGCACAGTATTTGCCACAAAACATAAAACATGAGAAAAATTTTCTATCTTTTTTATTCTGAGTATGTGTTGCCATAGAATGAATGTTTGATAGCAAGTTGGTAAGTAAAAAATTTGTCAGTGCAGAAAGAATTGAGAACAAATGAAGCGATGTCTTGCTTTCTCCCTGTAATCTCATTGATCAAAAGCAACTTGTGTGCTTGGCTTAATTATCAGTTTGAAACTCTCCTGGTGCTTCTAAAGTCTCACCAAGGGATACTGTTGACTAAAACTCAAGCCAAAAAAAAAAAAGTTTTTCCTTTCTGAAGCCAGCTTTTAGTTTTAGCAAGCCAAAAGTCAATTCTGAGTTTTAGTGTATTCATCCAAGTATAACAAAAACCCCTCATCATGAAACACTCAACCAGCCCCAAGAGTAGACAATTACTTGGAACTAGTCGATGACTGAGATGTTACAGATGTCATGGAAAACTAATATAATTTTTCTTGAGCAGTCATGGCATTGGACAGTCTTTACCAGCATCTTTGTCACTGACACTCTCATTATCTCCTGTGATACTTCAGGATGTTGCATTCTAAGTCTTGGAAAGGATGATTCGGTAGTATTGCAGCTACAACTGTGATAAGAGTGGTTTACCAGTCTCTGAATAGGCAGCAAAATTATTTTTTTTCTGAGCTATTTATAGGTAGTCTCAATTAGGATGTGGCCCTCTTGAGAAAATCCTTATAATAATGAGGAAATCCTTAATCATTATGTATTTTAGTAATTTCTAGTGGGAGTTTATATATAATATGGATTCTGTATACTACACTGCTGTTATCTCCAGTCCTGTATGAAAAGCAAGAACCAGAGAAAGGCATGATAAAAAACATGGTCCATAACAACCTTAATTATTACATTAATTGCTACTTTATTGCTACAGAAACAATGATTATTTTTTTTTTAAGCTGTTCAGAGGATTTGGTGTTCATATAGGTGCTACAGTTTCCCAGGGCAGTAGGTTTATTCACATTTGATCTGTTCAAGCAGGAGTATTTTACTCAGCTGAATTAAATTACTTACTTATTTTAATTTAAAATGAAATTTGGATATTTAGTTAAGTATGAACTGGAAAAGTTCAAATATAAATATGTCCAGTAACCTACTGAAGAGAGGGAAGTTCCCCGGTTATTTCATTTGACTGGGATTCCACCCATGGTTTATGCCATGCGTGGAGGTAAATTGCACCACAAATCAACTTCAGAATGCTATAAATATCCTCAGAAAGGCTGAGGATATCTCATGGTAAATAATTTAGATATGGTCTGTAATTCACTGGTGACATTAGTGCATTTATAATGTACCACTAGTTAACAGGTGGTGTCTGTGTCTACTGTTGAAGTGAACACTAAAGGTCTTAACCGTACCTGAAAATATGCATTACACCATAAAGTCCAGCTAATCCAACACCCTAATATTCAATAAGATACATTGTGTGCAGAGAGGAACCAGATTTAATAGATGCTGTTGGGCCTAGCAGTTCAGGCTTGGCATCAGAAATCCTAGAAAAGCCCAGCAGAAAAAGAAGGCGCAGCTGCTGAAAAGGTGGCAGGGACTGTAATGCAACTTGTGTTTAATGAATCCTGATGCAGCCTGATAAGCAGGAGAAGGTGACCCACCTGGACATTAACGAGTTCAAATTTTAATTTTGTCTTTTTAAGAGTACAACCAAGGCATATTACTTCTGCCATGGCTATGCAAAAAAATCTGTCTGTACTCATTTTGTCTGGGGTAGGGTTAATTTTCTTCACAGTGGCTGGTATGGAGCTTGTTTTGGGTTTGTGCTGAACATGGCTGATAATGGAGAGATGTTTCTGTTATTGCTGAGCAGGGCTTGGACAGAGCCAAGGCCTTTTCTGCTTTTCATACTGCCGTGCTGGCAAGGACACTGGGGGTGCATGGCACAATGATGTCACCATGCAATAGTCACAGGACCTACAGAACACCTACAGAATATACAATCTCCTCTTGGGTTTTGTTGTCAAGCTTATATAAACTAAATAAAATAACACAAGAAATAAATTCTTCATTGCATGAAGAAGGTGAGAATTTTTTACCATACTATAAACATTGATTAGGCTTATATATAAATAATTCACTCATGGATTATAAAAGTACTTTAGACTCCAAGAGAAATTGCCTGTGAGTTCTGCCTGCAGGGTTGGAGCCTCAGAATTTCACGGACATATGATGCATTTTCACATGACAATGCTGATGCATCTGCTGGTTTTATTTAGTTTGATTTTTTTAAAGCTGGAAACCATCCCAAAATGGGTTTCTATACACAAAATGTCAGCACCTGTATTAATTTACACTTCTACCACTATGTCTTAAAAAATAAATTATTTTTAATTAAAACTGCATGTCTGAGAGAAATTATGGACAGACTTAGCTGGCGGGGGCTGGGGTAGAGTTTTCTTCTCATATGGTTTGTTTGGTGCTGTTTTGGATTTGTGGTGAAAATAGTGTTGGTAACACTTGGATGCTTTAGTTATAGCTGAACAGTGCTTATTCAGTGTAAAGGCCTTTTTTATACTGCCCTACCAGCAAGTAGGCTGGGGTGCATAAGAGTTTTGAGGGGTGCTCAGCTGGGAAAACTGACTCCAGCTGAGCCAGAGGGATGTCCCATATTGCCAACAGGTTAGACCATGACACAGGACCAGGCAAGATGCAAGCACCCAAAGATATCCCTAAATATACTGTTTTTAGGGATGTGCTTGCACAAGTGCCCTGTTCAAGATTGCTGTACCTCCAGGAAAAAATATTAGCACTAGAAAAAAAAGTAACTTCAAACATGGTAGATAATTTCTCCTTGTTTTTTCTCTAAAGTTGATGAAAGTGTCCCTTTAGTGTCTGCTACTGGCATCCCTTAAATAAAGACAATGGCATGACATTAAAAAAAAAAAGCTGATAACATGCAGTTAAAAGTCATTTTCACAGTGAGAGTGAGACTTTTTGTAAGAAACATTCAATGCTTGTGCTATGGCTGGACATTAAATTCACAAAAACTCATGAATAGTTGTTGAAGTAAAAGAAAGATTCTATTATCTTCAGTAATCTAATGTTAATAACAGTTATTTTGAAGCAGGCACTCAAGTGTAAGATGCCACAAAACAAAAGACATAGAGATAATAATGACAGAAATCTGAATGCTGAGTTTTCTGTGGCTCTTTTCTTGGGGCAGTAAGAGTCATGCTACCTATCAATATTTCATATCTCAAGAAAACATGATGATGTATCCACTGATCAGTTCTAACAATATACAAAACAATCCCTCCCCAAACTGAAGAGCTTACATGACTTGTTACTAATATCTTGGTTCTGTTCTCTTACATCAAATTAATACTTTGTATGAACTGTGAACAACTAGAGCATTGTAATTGCTGCTCAGCCTACATTTTAACAGTTGAAATTACATTGAAATACATTTTCAGTCACTTGTAAAATATTTTAAAATCTATTTGAAAATATTATATCTAGATTTAGCAAAGCAATTACATTTATTTATTCAATTTTACAAATTTATTCTAGAATTCGTCCCTAAAGGTCTGAAAATTGTAACTAATTTGTCAATATTTCCAAGCTCTCATGCATATATTTTGGTAGAAAATTATTTCATTCAAGTTTAACAACTTGATTTTTTTCTACAGTATTTTTCATTATAAACCAGCTACAAGTAAAATTGATCCCAAATAAAAAATAATTCTAGCACCCTTTCCTATCTACTGTTTAGCCACAGACTCTTTTTCCACTTTATAATTTATATTTTTTCAGTCATTTAGTGAAGTACGTATGGTTGAAAGGGGTTCTTTAGAATTCCTCTAGAAATTGAGCCTGGAGATAAGACCACCAGCAAGATGACAATGGGAAAACAAAACCAGTAGACATACTGGTATTTTCTTGAACAGTCATGCTTTCAATGTTGATAGCAATTTAAATCAAATAAGAATCATAGCATTTGGCTCCATATGTCTTGCTAGTTTCCTATATTTAATTTTTTAATAGAAACAGAGAGTGATTCTGGTAGCAGGGAATTCACATATCCTGCATACACTGCAGTTCTATACAGGTATAGGATTTTCAGGAAATACTGATGGGTTCTTTACACTGTCCAGGAAAGCTAATACTCCCTTTGCCAACCTTGAGGAAAAGGTAGGCATTCAAACAGTAGGGAAAAGCTGGCAATAGGGATGATCTAATAGAAGAGTTCATCATGGTAGCTCAGGCAGTTGTTTTCTAAACTGTTTTTCAGCTTGGATACAAGCAGTAATGGATATCTTTTAAGTTAACTGTGAGCATCTAAAGCTGTGTGGGCTAAAGTACAGCATACAAGGTTTGTCAAAGCCAAGGTCAGCAGACGTTCCCAAAAAACCTAAATGAAGTTTTGAGTTTGGTTCCCAACAGATTTACAAGGTTAGAAAGGGAGTTTTGTACTGCCTTTTTTTTTTTTTTTTTTCCTTAGAAGCTAATGAACTCTTCAAAGACAAAAATCTGTTTATTCCCATTGGCAACCAATAACCCAAATGAAACAGATATGTGTGTTCCACTGGGATTTATACCATTTGCTCTAGCATTTATATTACTGGCTTGTACAAAGGAAAGAAATAGTAGTTTGAGCTCATAACATGTTGGGCAAAATATCAAGAAGATTAGGCCACATGGTAGAGCAAGGTCTGATGAAAAACATACATTTACTGCAGAGAAATTTTTATGCCAAAATCTAAGAAATCCTACTGCAAAACAGTGTCTGTCTTGTATCATGGTCTTTTACCCCCTCTCCCTCCATAAGATTTTCTTAGGAGGAAACTAGGCCTTAGCAGAAAGGATCTGAATAGCAGACTATTTGGAGATTAGGAGAATTAATGTAGGCATGGAGAAAAGAAAATATAGAAATTGAGAAAATCTAGACCATTTTTTTAATGAGAAAAATATTAATCTTTTCCTGTTCAATAAAGTGATGGCTGCCACAAATACTACAGATGTTGAAACTACAGATGTTGAAGGAGACCATTCAATGCACTTTAAGATGTTTATGTTATTAGTATGACCTCATTTGAGATTCAGTCTAATATTAATTATGCACTGCAGCTGGTAGTCCACCACTTCCCGAGGGAATAAGGAAAAGTCTTCCAATACATCACATCCATGAAAAACAAGCTACGTGTTAGACAAACTGTTCCTTTACACATTTTAAGGCTGCAACCTTTCCCTCCACTGCTGAGCAAGAGTTATAACCCAAAACACAGCTGCTCTCTACAAGGATGAACAGCCCCACATCTGACTCCTTCTGACTAGCCAGAACTATGTTGATGGCACTCCTTTTTTCACAGTTGGTTGTGTTTCATGAAAGAGCCACACAGAGGGTAAAAAAGTGGGAAGACACCTGTTAAGAGGGAAGTAAAATAAGATTTCTTAATAAAGAAATTCCCATTCTTGGAATAATCATGTCTCAGGAGGGAAAAACATGAGGACATATCTCCAGCTGTCATGGAAGATGAGCACAGAACCAGAAAAAACTATTTTAGTCTAGATATCAAAAGAAAGAGTGTATCAAATCTGTGTACTAGCACAATGGAGTTTTCAAAGTCATATTTTTATGAGGCACAACACTGCTGTTAGTTGCAGGAAAGCTACAAAATGGGAAACCACATTTACCAGCAATTTATGAGGATTATTATGGACACACTCTGCTGGTGATACTGTGCTGATTTAGTAGAGTTTCAGGCTCTGCTAGGCAAAAATAATATGGCATTTTACGTGTTGTTAAGGCAAGTACTCTGTTAGAAGGCAGAGTGCTCCATAAAATGTATCAGATACTTTCAATGTATATGTAATGTCTCAGTAACTTGGATCTGTGGATTCCCCCTCAGGCACAGACATTACTTTTGGTAAAGATGGGATTACTTTTCCTAAATTATGGGATCTCTTTGCTTTGGCAGGGGTGCTAGTTCTACTGTTCTCACTTCAGGTATTCTTGTAGAAATTGGCAGTTTCATATCACCCCTTCTTTTCATTTTTGCAGGATGCTAGGATGAAACTTGCCTCACTTTGTGTCCACCAAATTTTCAAGATTGCATTATAAACTGTTATTGTCTTCCCCTGATAGATATATAATACATTTTTTTGGAATGGGAAAATACTTTAGATACTGTACCATATTATTCTGTTTGTCGTTGTTTGCTTTTTTGTACTTCTGCAATTCCTTTTTTTCTCTGGCATCAGTTTTAAAAATTACAGGCTCATTGCATCCAGGTTTCTATTAAATATGACATCTTGGTTCTTGGCAGGTGCCAAAATATAATTTGATTGAGCAAAGTATAAATGAAACCACATAACTTCTCTAATGGTGTTGTGCTACTGGTATTTTTCCTTTTGGACTGGAATGAGTGATTTTATATCTCACTCCAGACTTCAGTACCTGAAGTCACTGTCATTGGTGTGTGCATTATACATTGCTGCTATGTTAGATATATCACATCTTGAAAAATGGAGTTTCAAATCATCTGTTTTCTAGCAAACTTACATTTGGGCTCTTGGAGAAGTTCTGGCTTCTGTAGCTTTATTGTGGGTGTTGGCTGTCAAATTGCTTAGGGTATGGTCCCACTTATCGTCAGTCAATATACCAGCTTTTGCCTGCTTAGCTTTGGGGATTGTGAACTTTTTTTCAGACTACAAAACATTATTTTGGGGGCCAAGGGGGGGGTATCCCTTTATTTATGGCACATGCAGAAAAATATGACAGAGTCTTCTAAATATTTGCCAAATATTATTTTTTGTTCTAGAATTCTATCTCTGCTTCTCCTTTCAATGGTCTTACAAAGGTCCAGGACAGGCCAGAATTACAGTCTTTAGCTGAATTGCAGGTGAAGAATCAGATTCTTCTAAAATTTTACTTGCCTTGTGTTTTCAAACATATCTTTTTCCTGTCCTTCAGAAGGCAGTCCTAGCTCATCATGTGAATACCAATCTCTTACTTTCTGTTTCACTTACTAAACACAATAAATGTTTAGTCCACTGTCTGAAAATCTTAGTTTGTACTGGTACCCATTTAATTGTTAAGTACAGAATAAGGGACTCCCCATGGAACCTGATTTTTGTATCCTCCAGCATCTCAGTTCCTGTCACCTTGCACCTACCTTTGAGATGGCTCCACAGCAATGGTGTTATCCTCCAAAGGAAGAAATGTTTTAACAGTCATAATACTGTCTTTGAGAACAGGCTTAGAACAGGTATTGTCTAAGAATATGTAGATATGGAGTGCTGTGTCCAGTTCTGGGCTCCTCAGTCCAAGAGAGACCTGGAGCTCCTGAAGCAGGCCCAGCAGAGGATAATGTAGATGATTAAAGGACTGGAGCATCCCTCTTGTGAGGAAAGGCTGAGGGAGCTGAGCCTGTTCAGGCTCAGGAGAGACAACTGAGAGGGGACCTCAGCAATGTGTGTAACTCTCTAAAGGGACAGTGTCAGAGAATGGAGCCAGGCTCTTCTCAGTACAAGCCGTAACACAAGAGGCAATGGGCAGAAACTGATGCACAGGAAGTTCCACCTGAATTTTGCCCAGAGAGGTGGTGTAGTCTCCCTCACTGGAGATATTCAAGAACCATCTGGATGCAATCCTGTGCTGTGCATTCTAGGATGATCCTGCTTGAGCAGGGAGGTTGGACCAGATGATGCGCTGTGCTCCCTTCAAAGCTGACCTGTTCTGTGATCCTGTGATTCTGTGATTCTGTATCATCCATTAATGGCAAGTCCGTCCTAAAAGATATAATTCTAACAAAGTAGCTCTTTTTTGTTATTTCGTGGGGATCTCAGTTATTTCCAAGGAGAGAGAAAGAAAAGTTAAACCTCTTTGCAATCTCCCTTCTCCACAGTTTCCAATATTATATTTAATGGTAGCTACAAAGAAATGAAATTAGGATTTCATGAGATTAATAATAAATTATTAGGTAGCAGATATCATAACTTCTGTATGAAAACACAGTAACTCATCTTGTCCTTGGCTGGGGCTCTGGCTTTTCTCTTATAAAATATTTAAATTAGAAATACACAACTGAACTGCCTGAGCAACCTAAACTCTGTGCTGAAATTATGACAGTGTCTGTGTAGGTTTTAGTTAGCAAATAATCTTGTTCTTTCGCACTCTCAACCAATACAATCCATGCCACTTTAGCATGGCACCATTCCTAAAATTAATATACCATGCTTCAGGCCAAGGCTTGTCAGCCTGGGCTCTGTGATATTCTAGTTTCAGTGGCTCTTCTTGGCTTAGGCTCTCAGAAGAGCATGTTCACGCCTGTTGTAGCATTCCATTTGGTAATACTTCAGGAAGTAAACATCTTAATTAAGAATTCCATTATAACTACTGTGTGTATCTTTGCAATTGCAATTGTTGTCTCTGGAGCTCCTGTTACTGCCTCTGAGATTGGCTTCCCTGGGGATCCAAGCTGAAGTGGTCCAGTCTGTTTAATCCAGCACTGAAGGAGTGTGTAAAACATCAATTATGTTATGGTAGGTGGAAAGCCTACAGACAAAGCTCAGCAGCTGCTTACACAGTAATCAATACATCTTCATTAAGTTAGTGGTTCTTAAGCCTTCCCAAGTTGTATTGTCATCACATTTGTAAGTTTTGTTCAAGCTGGTTTTTTAGGTCTATCTAAAAATCTTATGCATCTGTTCATCAATTTTCAATTTTATCTATTTTTTTCTGCCTTCAGTTTACAAAAAAATAAATCTTTGTTTTGATATGTTTGGCTTTGCCTTTTCACATCACACAATTTTAACTAGAAATTGTGTTAGTCTATACCAAAAAGAAGTGGAAAAAAGAGCAATTTTCTGTGTCAGGTTTTCATATGGAAAAAGACTGGCCTGTCTCCCCATTAGTAATTCTAAAATAATGAAATGGTAATCATAGATTATATTCATCTGCATCCAAAGAACCTTATCTTTTTCAACTCCAACAGATGAGCCTAAATGATGCAAAGTATGGTTTTCCAGGTCTCTGCACTGGCATTTGATGGAAATGTACACAGCAATTATGTAACAACCTCCAGAGAAATTATGAATATCTAATACCTTTTTTTCCTTTTTTTTAAGATACATTGTGCCCAGTTTTCTGTCTTCCGACTAGTTGGAATAACAAAAGAAGTCATAAATAGCAACTACTGAGAGTTTGCCAAATGCTGATTTAAATATAAGTTACAGTGACCTAGCCATTGTTTTGAAAGAAAACACAGAATTACTTAATCTCTCAACCTAACTAGAGTTGAAGATTGTCCACCAGATAGATACTCAGGACTCATATTCTAATTATAAAGTATGTTTCCAGGAATCTATTCCTCCGTGCATCCTCTATCACACTCATCTGTCGTTTGTTCAGTCTCTGAAATATTCCAGACTTGACCTTGTCCCTGTTTTCTGTTTCTGTTTCTCTCTACTCCTCTTCCACTGGCAGCTTTCATATACCACATGATGTTTTGTACCTCATCGAAAAGTCAGAGTGTTTCATAAGTACAGTTTTCTGGATTGTAGCATCCTCATTAGTCCAAATTAGATCTTACATATCTGTTCTTCAAGTTTAAAGAAAAAAAATTAATTATTTCAATTAGCCTGGTAAAAGGAAGGATTCTCCTGTGGTGCAATTACTTCCTACTTCAGTTTGCAAGTCAACATTTTTAAAAAAGAAAGAAAGCAGAGCCCACATGCTATATATTAGCTTGATTGTGACAGGGATGAGACTTTATTTCTAAAAAAACCTGTACTTGAATTTTTGTATTTTCTTATATAGTCTCAAATGAAGCTCCCTGATATACATTTGCCTAAAAGCGGGCGCTGAGATAAATTTGAAGCTACCCTTATGAGGAGCAGTATGAGGTGGTTTTGACTGTTAAACATCTGCTTTTTCAGATATAAAATGCCTTACAAATGTTAGATGCTCTTATGAACAGAGAAATTGTCTTTACTCAGCTTGGCAGGGACTTAGTCACAAACTCCGCTCTACTAGAAAAATTTATTGTGGATTTTCTTGATTTTCTTTGATTTCTTTTTTCTTTTTTTTTTTTTTCCTCCTATAAAGCATTTCTCACAACTTTTATAATGCTTCATGCCAGAGCCTTTTCATTAATTTTGTTTCATATCTTGATTTAAAGATTTTTTAAAATAGTTTTAAAAATCAAGTATTATTTTTCTTTAAATCTTCGGTCAAGCAGAATGGTTTATAAAATTAAAACCTATATTAAAACCTTTCAAATTCTTTGTGTAGCTATAGATTATATCTTTTTCATATGTATCTTTAATGTACACTCCCTTTTTAATTTAGGAGATTAAAAAGAACAAATATTGTGAACTGTTTTGGAGTGACTCATGTAAACAAAAGCTGCACTGAAATTGCATGTTAGTTTAAGTCATCCAGTATAAAATGAAAAACCTTTTACGTCATCCAGTATTAAATGGAAGAAAATACAGAATTACATGGCATTATCTTCTTGTTTTATTCTGCTGTTCTGTATTGGCAAATTCTCAAATACAGTTCTGTATAAAGCAACATCATACATGGATTTACACAAAATCAAACAATTTACCTTAAAATAAAGAAAGAGATTGAAATGTGAGTTCTAAATTTGCTTTGTCACAAAAACAGGGAATTTCACTTGGCTCAAATAAGACATGTAGTCTGCTCAAATGATGATGCAGACACAGAGCAGGTATCAAGAGGAAAGAGTAAAGTTAGCTGGACAACAAGTTAATGTAAAGAATTAGAATAATTTATCAGCATTTGCAAAACACCATTTTGAAGTTGATTAGAAGATCAATTTAAGTAGAAAGCTAGGGTAGAATCTGATGTAGTGATATTTACTGGATAGGAAGGACTCTGTGGCTATGATACTGCAGTCTTGCTGAAGCTGAGATAATAAGGGTTTATAAGGAATATGAAGAGGGAAGAGCAGTAGTTCAGGTAAGAAGGGATTAATGACTGATGGAGGATTTCAGCAAAATAAAGGTCCTTATGAGACAATGCAGATAGTTCCAGAGAAGGAAAACTTAAGAGATAAAAAGAGGATTAAAGAAAAAGGGAAAAAAGTTTCTTGATAGACTAGAATTATTCACAAGGCTTTCTAAATATGAAAACTAAGAAGAATAAAAAGAGTCAGGTATCTTTGGACCATGCCGTTTAAGCAGGACAGTTTGAAGGAAAGTCTTTATGGAATACTCAAGTTTCTCCTGTAACAGAGCAACTTTTCTCTGCTTTTACAGTCCTACATCAAAGCAAATGCTTATTAAGTTTCCTTTAATGAGCAGCGTCATGTCAGATGGTTCGTGCATAAAAGCTGCAAAACGAGCAAATAGTTGTTTCTACACTATTATTCTCTTGAAGGGTTTGTGTTTAAAGGACATAACATGCAGCACTCTCAAATTGTGATAGACAAGATTATATGATTTACAGAAACCCTAACCATTAACCTCAAAATCAATATTCAAAAATTTAAGTTTGATTGCTCTTATCAATTTTAGATTTTCTTTAGAAAATGCAAGCAAATACTCTGTCAGCCCTATACATACCTGTGTAACAGAGTACTAAAGAAGAAATAGCCTTAGATCTAATTCCATTTACAGAATTACCTAGACTTCTTTGAAATTGTACAAAAATGAGAAGAGTGGTTTTAAAATGCTGAAAGACTATACTTTTCTGTTGAATATATATATTTTATGCAGGCCTAATTTGCCTGCAGAGCAGAAACAAAACACACAAAAAGCCCACTCCGAAGTAAATAACAATCAAAACTGTGAAAACTTCACAGTTTTGAATAATAAGGTAAAGATGAATAGCAAACAATTGACTAGCTGTACAGCTGATCACTCATTTTAATAGGGTTTTGGAGGGAAAATTAGCCAGTGGCAAGGAGGTGACATTAGCAAGAAAAACATGTAACAAGATCTAAATACAGGATGTTAACTAGTCAGCAAAACCAAGTGATTTAGGAAAAAAATTGTCTAAATAGTTGAAATAAGTAGTTGTAAGACTACTTTAAATTTTTTATTTTATTAAACAAATGTCCAAACCTGCAATTTAATGTAGGTCAATATTCTTGCCAGTCAGTTTGCAGGTATTTATTAAACAGATGCTAGTACTAGTTAATAGTCACAGACTGCATACTATAATTATTCTGTCAGAATTGCATTTGATATGCATGGAAGGTTTTCTTGAATATACTGCAATTTTCAACATTTAGTCAATAGGCAAACAGAAAATATATTCAATGCTAGTACCTTTAAACCTGTGTACAGTCACATACAGCAGTAAGCAAGAGCAGGTCTGTAAGATTGCAAGTCCTTTGGGCATATAACTTTTTCCTGTGCATGTTGGCAGCATATAATGAGGAACACATTAAAAATAAAAGGAATGGAGAGGGTATATTATAGCTTCCCCATGTAATTTCGTTCTTTTTCTCTTTATCATGTGGCATTTCATTACAGTTATCATTATTATAGTCAGAGAGTAATAAGATTTCTGGACTGGTGTGTCATTCTAAAAATGAAGATGCAGAATCTAAAGTTCTTCTGATGGGACCCCATGCAAGCTTCACTGCCTTGGCTTTGGGCTAGATGCTGCTATAGGGAAGCTGGACAGAGTTTTCTGAATGTGGTCTTTAACAGAAGACCCTTGGGCAATCAGAGTTGCATAGCAATGTTTCAAATTCTAACCGTACAATTTCATTTTATTTTATTTCTCTCTTTCCTTTTTATTTAGTGAAATAATTATGTGGTGTAAAAGAAACAAAATCCAAAATGTATGTTGGTGGCAATTTGTAACTACCACTGCTGTAATTCCATCCAGCCATTTTTGGCATTATTTTTGAAATACCAATATGTTGGGGGTTGGGTTTTTGTTCTCTTACTGTCCCAGTGTAAAGAATTTTTCCCATTATTATGCTAAGGGAGCCTGCTGGTTACGCCCAGGATCTTTTGAGGACTCTGGACAAAGGGTAGGTGGGGGGCTGGCTTCTGGGAGGGCACTAATGGTCACCGGCGAGCTCCGAGGAGGAGGACACCTGTCTCCAGCCATGCGGTCGGAAAGCAGGGCAGCGAGATTCTCTGCGGTCGGACTGCCCTGCATCTGCTCTGCTCCAGCCTCCTACCTCTGAGACCACGGCTGACCACCAGGACTCAAATGGTGAGCAGGGAGCTGTTCCTGCACCCTGCTCCCACCTGAGACCCGGCGCGGCCGCTGCTGCCTTCCCCCTCCTCCCGTCTGCTCTCCGCAGCTGTGCGGGCTCTGCCCCGCCTTCACCACCGGGAACAGGCACAGGCAGAGTGTGCAGGCAGAAAGCACTGGAACTGAGTTATTTGTTCTGTTTTGTTGGTGATTTTAATAGCTGATGTTTGTTTTTGTTCATGCGGTTAGATATATTAGTAAAGAGCTGCTATTCCTACCCCCTTATCTCTGCCTTTGAGTTCCTGATTCAAACAATTATAATATATAGAGGACTTAAATTCTCTACTTCAAAGAGGAGCTTCTGCCTTTATTGGCAGACACCTGTCCTTCAAACCAGGACACAATATTAACCTTGCGTATCAGTTCTTGTATAAACCATCATATGGACTCTGATAATATATGGTTTAACTTTACTTGGTATTTTAATGAGCAGTATCATTCAGCTATCATGTTCAATGAGGTAAAATTTGACACTAAATCCTAAACACATACAGTACTATATATTTCATATTTGAAAACAAGAGAAAAAACCCTAAAGTTATCATATTACATGTAATCCTTTGTTTGCTGTCATATGATTGTCCTTCAATCAGATGAATTAAGTGACATTGTTCAGGGCAAGATATCGCCCAGAAACCTCAGTTCAAGGCATGAACTGCCATACCACGGTGAAAGATAGAATGACTGCAGTATTTAGTAGCCTTTATGTAAGGATTATGCTAATGGTAGAAACAAATCAGATTAAGACATCCTTATGTCCTTACATTAACCAGGCAGTCCTTAAAACAAATATTCATTCATCATCTCATTCAGCACTCAGCTTCAGAATAATTCTCACTGGGCTGTGAGTAAAGACTACACAAGAGATGTTTTCAGCATCCTCAGCAGTCCCACACCAATTATGGAGCCAGTTCCTCTAACACTGGCTGCATGTTGAAGAAGGATCTGCAGGCTCCCTGAATGATACCAACCAGTACCATTTCACCTGTAAGTGAATTCAGTGAGGCTGTTCAGAACTGGGATCATTGCAGAATATGTCTGTTTAAAACAACATGGTTTCAATCAAAACACTTGATGACATCTGTTCAGGGAGTTTTTATTTCAACAGGCTGACTGGCTACTTAAAGCAGAAGTTTCCAGTACAAAAAGTAGTACATTTTAGTTCATTAATAAAAACCAGGGGAACAGCCAATTTTAAAAAAGTATGGGTGAAGCTCCCTCTCCCCTTTCCTCTCCTTTCTGCCATCCCTTCAGTGTCACTGTCATTAGTCTAGCATATGCCCAGCTGTTTTTAATGCCATGTGATAAACATGAAAACAAGTTTGGGCTCTACCCAGTCCTTCTTGGCTCATGATCACAAAAAACCTCCATGAAGGGGGAAAAAATTACTTCCAAAGATCAATGTTTCCATTTTACAGACACTCTGAGCAAAACCATGAGCCAGGACCACAGGCCACTGAAAGGCATTGCAAAGTGAAAATTTGGGTGATGGTCCTGTGAGTGATTTTAAGTAAAACACTCATTTCCTCTGACATGGTCACTGAGCTGAGTTTTGTTTACATAAGATTCTTTGAAATGCTCCCTGCTACCCTCTTTATTTTCTAATCTTAGTCCAGTTTCAGCTTTGTTCATTAAAAACCCATCAGTGAACTATTATGTTTGAATTCTGACTTAAACAGGCCACTTGGGGGTACTGTGCTGTAAAGCCAAGAGAGAAAGCAACATAAAAAGGCAGACATAATCTCATTCACAGCCTAAATTCGCAGAAGAACACCTGGAATATAACGTGTCTGGATAGGACCAGGGTTTTTGTGATTAATTGCCAGCTGTTGTCCACAGAAGATAGAATTATGCTGTGAAACCAAGCGAAAGTGCTCCTTGGGGCTCCTACTGCTTTCCTTCAGATGTATGGGGTGGGAAGGAGCACAGTGAAACTCACAAGAAGAAATAGATCTCTCCAAAGTTAAAAAGCGCCAAATATTGATACACCATTTATTTGTTGCCTTGTTAAGGCTATACCAAATTAAGGGTTTATGCAAGGCTTCAATCTGGGTTAATTACCAATGTTCTCTCATAGTTTCCTTGCAGGAAGCATACCTTGCCTAACCATTAATTCAATTAAGAATCAAGAGCTGTGCTATATAAGCATATAAATGTGGCAAATGTCTGCTGAGCTGCAACTTGTGGAATATTGTCAGCAAAAAATCCAAAAAACCTTAGGTTAAAATTTCACTTCAAAACTATCCTAAAAAAAAAGAGATAGTAACCCATAATGTTAAAGCAGTAACAAATGTTGCTTTGATTATTTGAAGAAATACAGAAATAGTCAAATTGCCTAGTATTTCACAGATTTGTAGTGCTCTTCGTTCAAATGTAGCAATTTTTTTTTTACCATGGCAAAATAGATTATTGATATTTCAGAATTATCCAATTTAATTAGACATATTAAAATAATCTGAAACCTTTTATCAAGTCATATGCTGAATCATAAACCCGAGAATGTCTTTATAATTTCCTGCTGGCCTTTAATATATTTTTTTAAATTTCTTTCTCTGATCATGCATTTAGAGAAGCTAATGAGTACAGATGTCTAGAGCAGCCAGATGATTTAGGAAAATAAATTCTATTTCTAGTAGCATCTTACTTCTTGAAAATGAACATTTAACTTTGATACTTTCATGTATTTTAGACACTAGCTCCAAGTATATAATGTGCTGAGTATTATTCCTCTCAAAATCAAATTCATTCTCCCTTGGGTTGAGGATTTAACACTTGTTCGTGTGTGGAGCTTCAGCAACTGCCTAGTAAAAATCATGTACTCCAATAGCTTGCAGTTTTCTCTAATGTAATGTAAGAACATAAAACTGGAAAAACCCTACTGGAATATTAAGTCTAGACCTTTTTATTGCAAATAATCTTCTGTCTTATCCTACATAAGTATGTAAACTTACACTTTAAAATAACTTGTTGCTTTTTATCCCTGTAGGAAAATTGGTCCAAAATCCTATTCCTTGGATTCTTAGAAATATAGTTTCCAGTCTGTACTTAGTCATAAAAAGTTTGCATTCATTTGTTTTTCCTGCTTGTATAAATTCTCCTCATCGGTCTTTCTGGTAAGTTCACAAAGGTCAAAAGCTGGGGTTTTTAAAGTCACATTAGATGTGTGAAAAATATTTTAGAAACACCTTTAGAATTATATTAACATTCAGAAAGATTTTTAGAGGTCAGATATTGCAGACACTGAAGCTCTGAAAACTAGTTTAGTTTCAGCTGTATGAACCTTACCTAATTAGAATCAACATTAGTGTGCAAGTGCAGGCAAAAAAAGATGAGACTCCTCTGCTAAATCACTGAATAGATCATTCATTAATCCCTTTAATCTAATAAATTCAAAAGGTCAAGGTTTTTTCAGTGGTTTTCAATAAGTAGTCTTCTGTTTAGTTTAACAGTTATTGGTTGATTTTGTGATTTGGAGAAAATTTGTCTTCAATGAATTACTTCTTCTTTAACATATTGCCTACAAATATATGTGTACTCTGGATTCTACTCTATTTTCTCTACACACAGCCAGAATTTCTCACACAGCTCCTTTACTGTTTTCATTTCATCATGAATTTTTACTTTGACTCTCAGATCATGAATACATTAAAATCTTACTTTTTTTTCATTTTGCAAAATTGGAGTTTTATCCTATATTATCTCAATTTTTTTTTCTTTCACTCAGTGATTGCTTAGATGAATGGCTTCCAACAGCTCAAGGGAAAAATCCCAGGTTTACAGAACATCTCAAAATGAATTGTCCTTCTTATTTTCTAAATCCTGGGAACACACAAGTAGACAAAATTTTTAATTGGTTGGGGTTTTTTTTGTTTGTGGGGTTTTTTGTTTTTAGGTTTTTTGTGTATTTTTTTTTAGCTTTGTTTGTTGTTTTGTCGGGGAGTTTTTTGCCCTTTTCACATGAAAGCCTTTTTTTTTTCTTCTGAAAAAATTAACCCATCCTTTCTGCCAATAATATAGCATATGGCTATGCCAGAATCATTCAGAGCAAATTTGTCACCAAACTCTAAAAACTATTTGCAAAAAATTAATTATTTCATTGATTGTCTTGGATATTTACAGACACTAGATGTTTGAAAAAAAAAAAAACCTCTTACAAAAGTACTGCTTATTCAGGTCATGAATCTGACTGAAAACATAACTTTGTTATGCTTCCTTGGAAATCAATTAATGCACTTTAAAAGAAAATAAAAACAACCAACCATTCCCTTCTCCATCTGCAAAATTTTGCAGATGGTACACTATTGTTTAATATTTGTTCGACTTAAATACTTTGTAAGAAGAGAACAAGAAACATCAGGCATTGAAACATGGAGCATCAGGCAATTTATACTGAAATTATTTTCCAGGCATTTCTGCCTAAAGATATATAAAATTGATGGGCCAGAAGACTGTTGGCAGCTGTTGAAAGGGGAGTTTATGATTCTGAAAGCATACAAATATTTTAGAGATTTTTTTCCAAGCAGAAAGAAACTTTGCATCTATGCTCTGAGTCGCTCTTGCTCTGAAGTCATAGATAGGAGAGTGGCCTTGCATTGTACAGGAGTAATAGCCACAAAAGTATTAGATGTAATAATAGATAATGCTATTACACATAGTTAGTGCTCAAAAGAAGCTTGGTAATGACCTCTCTTGTCTCTACAGCCAGCAAAACTGTCCTTAACAGGAAAGCAAGGAATTCTTTTGAAAGCAGAATGAGATTTATTATTTAGAAATTATGTCCCGTTAAAAGAGGGTGGTGTAGAAAGGGGAAGAGTAGAAGAAGGACTTAAAAGTAGAGAAAGACAGAATTGTGTGAGACTTCTAGGGCATTTTTGAAGGAAAGATAGATATTTAAGAGATTAAATGTTAGAAATGGATAAAATACATGTGAGAAATGGACGTTTTAATATTTTTCTTTAAGCTATCCTTCTGTGGACATTTTATACATATAATTTATTCATTATTTTTCCAAAAAGCAATTTGCTGTATATATACATTATGTGCATATGTTCTGAAAAGAGAAAGGAAAATATTTTGATGATTTGACATATGCTTTCTAAAAGAGCAAATCTAACATGCAGGGCCAGAGCTCTGCACTGAAGTCTCCATTTGTAGCTAACACAAATTCTTGCTCTTATTTCATACTGCCCATTGCTCACTACTGAACAAAGCAGAATGTTTGCAGGGTTGTGCTTAACTAGTATTAGAGATGGTGGACACCTTTTGTGGCTCAAAAAATCCCTCTTACAACACAAATGCCAGCTCTTCTGATGGCTGGAAGGTTAATTAGGAGCCTAACTCTGTCCTGCACTTTATAGTGTGTTTCCCACAATGTAACACAGAGTTTGTCTCTCAAACTCATTTTTAGGGCACAGAAAGACAAGGTATTTGAGTAAATTGTGCCATATGGGTTTATTATTTTACAGACTGTGTTTTGCAGCTGTTTATATAGAAAACAATGCAGTTTCTAGTAGTCTATACAGAATATAATATTTATTTGTTTTCACTTGATGTTTTTCAGAGTCAACGTGATGCTCTGAGTAGTAAATATACACTTCTATAGCTTTACAGTAAACTTGTACAACTTCATGCCACCGTGCCCAGAGGCAGTTCCCTAGGAACAACTTCTCTAAGTATTTCATGGCACTTTTTCTACTGTATTGCACCAGGAATACAAACAGCAGCGACCAGGTATATAATACAAACTTTGAAAAATGCTGAGCAGCAGCAGCTACATTTGCATCTTTGTTACATATACGCACTTCTCTAATTAACATCACATATCCTGGGTTGAGCCCCAAAACAATTGAAGCATTCTTAGCTCTAATGGAGAGAGTATGTTAATTCATCTTTTTTTTCTCAGTTTTTAGTTCTCTTTCCTCCTTAAGGTTTTTGGTCAATTCTCAGGCAGTTTGAAGATGTACATCTATTTACATCTATTCTTTTACTGTTCCTATCTCCATATATAGTATTTGATTCAAAACAAAGAAACATGTCCAACTTTCATACCACAGAACCACCAAAAATAGATCCTTCAGAGTGTTTGCAGTCATACAGAGACTTCTACAATGCTCAAGTTGCCACAATTTAGCAGGCCATTTAAGGTAATTTTATTCACTTATATTCTTCATAAATTTTCAAAATTTTGCTAAAATTTGATTTAAACATTGAAACTAAGATATGGAAAATGCATTACAGCCTTCTCCCTCCCACCCCTAAAAAGGATCCGGTGATCTCTGATGTCAGATATTTGCGCTGCTTGATCATTAGGTAATATAAACTGAATTTGGAGTAGATGTATTTTGAGTTAATTAGCTGGAGCATATAGCTAGGTGTTTATGTAGCATTTGTCACAAAATTTTCGTCTATGGCCCAGGTTGCTTGTGTTCATTCTCTTCTAGCATGATGATGGGGACTGTGATGCCAAGTCTGTCACCATCAGTATGATCATCCTCCTGGGCTTGTCAATTTTTTGTGGTTTTCACTGGCTGATCTGGGAATGGACTGTTTTTAACATGCTGTCAGTAAAAGCTGAAATAAAATTACAAATCTTTATACCAAGATGGGTAGCAGAGGACTGTGCCACAAACACCAGAGTTTGAGGAAAATGTCTGGTTAAAGAAACTTTCTTTCCATGGGCATCAGTGTTTAAGTTCTACATTGGTAGATATATTAGCCAACAGGATATTTCAGCTAGGAAAAGAAATGCCAGAATTATTTGAAAGCATTCAGTCACAGACATGTTGTGCTGTTTCTAGCATCTCACTGTGATCTAGAGGGAAACTTCTGTCATTCAGAAGGCCTTATCATCCTGCTAGTTGTAGACAGTGCAGCCACAGAAGAGTGCAACAAGGTTTTATGGACATGGCTTTCCTTATCCATATCAGAACAACCACCTTGATGTATTATGATGTATTCTTATGCCCTCTTTTCTGGCCACTCCTGTTTCCTGCGTAAACACAGGAATATGTACTTCTCTATTGCCTTTTGACTGAGTCATTGTGTTGCAGTGAATGCTTTACCATGTCTGTCCATTGCAATGTCAGTAGGAACAGGCCCCAGATAGAGAGCTTCTCCTAGTGCAAACAACAGCAAGAAGCCAGAATGTCCCTGATGCAGAATCTCTCACCAGCACCATAGTTACTCTTGCTAATTGATGACTCTTTCAAGTTTAATTGTTGCACTTCAAACAGAGATAAGTTCATTTAATTTATTTGCAATACTATCCCACAGGGACCTGGGAGGTACAAACAAAGACTTAGTATACTGGGGCAGAGGATCAGAAGCATTCATTTGGAGGTTAGGGAAGAAGAAGGTACACCTTGTTCAACTCTGTTCCCTGAAGAAAGTAGCAATGGATTTGTGTGCCAAATGCTTGCAGAAAATCGCAAACAAAATTTCTCCATCTAAATAGTGAAGTTTGAGTGTAAGAAATGTAATGGTCTAATTTGCAGAGTAAAGAAACATGTAATTTCAATTACTGATCTCCATGACAGAAGTTTAGTCTGAATAGCAGATTAATGCTACTACTGTACAGTCAAGCCTGTAGTGTAGTAGGAATTATTCCTTTAATTCATATTAATGATTAAATATTAGTGAAAAATATTTTTGCTAACAAGCCAGCACAGCTGTGTCAAGGGGAAGTTCTGCCTGACCAAGCCAGTGGCCTTGAATGATGGAATGACTCCATCAGTGGACAAGGGAAGGGCTACAGATTGTGTCCCTCTGCTCTGCTCTGCTCTGCTCTGCTCTGCTCTGCTCTGCTCTGGTGAGACCTCACCTGCAGTGCTGCATCCAGCTCTGGGGTCCCAGCACAGGAAGGACGTGGACCTCAATGTGAGTTCAGAGGAGGGACACACAGGTGATTGGAGGGTTGGAGAGCCACTCCTGTGAGGAAAGGCTGAGAGACTTTGGTTTGTTCAGCCTGGAAGATTAAAGACTTCAGGTTGTCCCAGCTGTTTTTTAAATTCCATTTTGAAAAGATGAGAACTGTGAGAAGTAATCTTGAATCTGATTGTAATAAGACTAACAGCAACCACTAGATTTCCCCTGCTTTTAATCTTTTTTGTTTATGATTAAGGTAGTTTAAGTTTCATGTATGACATCTGTTTTCTTTTCTTTACACTTGAAATAACATGATTGAATCTCGAAGGACTTGATGTTTATATAGCCTTTTACAATTTCAAAATCTATGTAACATATATGTTATTTGTTTTAGGCATACAATTTTAGTAAAGATTATACAACTGCTATGCTGAATGGGGACAAAGATCCTAGGAAAGTGGCAAAGCTATTAGAGATAATTCTAAATGTCAAACAGTAGGATTTAACTAGATGACAAATAAGACATTAAACAGAGCACAGTCTTTGCAGAGATCTTGACATTACTTTGTAATGGAAGGAGGATTGCAGACATGAATTGAGTTCAAAGTCTTCTAATGGATGCAGGGTGGGGGAGACTCCATAGTCAATGTCTGTGTGGTTTCTGATTTAACCCTTGAATGGCAAAAATCTCATAAGTAGGATAAAATAATTTTAAAACCCCAAAATACTAATAACTTAAAAAACAAAAATTTAAAAAACCATGGAAATAAAAAAACAAACTCACAAACAAACAAACAAAAAACCCCAAATCAGATACATATATGGAACTGGCCATTTGGGGTTTTTTTTTATGATAGTTAATACAGCTCCATTACCTGAAATATTCATACCAGTATCTTTCCACAGTGTGATGCTCTTCATAAGCTAAATACAAACAAGCAGATCTCCAAACTCACAGCTTGATACAATAATCTTTAGAAAAGGAGGCTGCATGCCGTTTGGATCAGAACAAGAGAGAAAAACCAAATGTTAGGGACAACAATACACCAACTACGTAGTTCAATTGAGTGTGAAGTGCAATTTTGTTTATTGTATGGTCTCTGAATTGAATTTTTAACCCCCAGTACGTTAATTGCTATGAAACCAGCTGCACTGGCTCAAAATGAGGTAATTATTAAAAAGCCAGAATGGCTTCCACTGTGTTTTTCACCCAGAGAAAATACAGCTATAAAATTTCATGTCTCAGGAGCTTTTTGTGTTGAGATTTTAGTACTGACTCTTCCAGTATGAAAAATAATTATCATTTTTAATCTCTTATTTCTAGATTGACAGGATTTAAGTACAACTCCCAGTGGCTCAAGGGCAAGTATTGCTTACTATGAAAAAGGAATCATCTAATTCTGCTACTGAGCTCTGTATGTAGAAGCACAGCAATATAGAGAAGCCATTTGAATTATAAATAATGATATTATCATTGTACTGACAGGAAATACATTACATTAAAGTGGTAAAAAGAAAAAAAATAAAGAATTCTAACTTCTTTGGGAGAAAAGCAATTTCTAATTTTTCTTCTTGACTCAATACTATAAAAAGTGGGAAAAAGCTGAAGTTGAACCAATTTTGATTTGCTTACTCTTGCATGCATTCTAAATGAGATTAATTAGCAGTTGGAATATGGCTGAGGAAGGAAAGGCACCCTGCTTAACTGACTTTGCACATTGTCACGTAGATGTTATTATGGAGGATCACAGAGTGGTTGAGTCTGGAAGGGACTTGTGAAGATCAACTAGTCCAACACCACTGCTCAAAACAGGAGTAGCTGGAACAAAGTTTTCAAGGCTGCATCCAGACAGGTTTTGGATATCTGTAAGGATGAAGACATTAGTAAATCCCTCAGTAGGTGCACATTTATATAACAGAGCCCCCGCCTTGCAGTATACAAGCAAAAGGTCTTTCGTCTTACGTGTATCTGAGGTGATTCAAGAGCCTGTTAGGCTGACTTTATTAATTATTTTTCACCTATATCCTTTTGTGCACAGTAAGCCATATCACAGGGACTGCTGTTATTCAATACCTGGTTTCCAGCTGAGCAGATAGCTGCTGCTCTTTGACATCTGTAATAGTTTTGTAATCTTCACTTTTTAAAAGCCATGTTTTTATGAATATAGTACAAAACTCTTACAATTTTGACTAAGGAGACACACACAAGCTCCAGACAATTTTCTGAATCCAACACCTATGGAAAGAAACACACGTACCTTTGAGGGTGTTTTCTATTAATGGCAAAGAGCTTCCAAAATAAATAGTTACTCCAAAGAAATCCTACTACATTGCAAGCATACTGACAGCTTATGCAGTCCTGCCTTGCCACAGAGCGCAGTGGACAATATATTATTGCTAAACTCTCTGTAGACATTAGCTAAAGTTCCATTTGACAGCTTCAAGATTGAAATAGTTGAATGAGGTGATTGAGTCTTGGAGGGAGCTCCCAGTGAGAGTGTCCCCTTGTGAGGCTTTTGCTAAAGTCTTGCAGAGCAACCTTCTCCTGCAGATGTGCTAGACAATCCATGCCAGAGATAACGATTCCATTGACACTTCAGAGAAAATTGTCCACTTTTGGAAAAGACAATAGGAAATGTGAAACACTTTCTTATAGTCTCCACAGTGTATGTGGGTATACTACAGAAACCCGAGAACTTTAACTGTTCCCCTTTATCTCAATCACCTCTTTCTTGCTTGGAGTCAGAAGAATTGTAATTAATACGTGCATAGCTCTGGATGGCTGGGCTGCAAGGGCAAAATGGAAATGTCATATCCATTCAAATCAAGTGCATACCACCCTCACAAGGAATTGCTCTTCTGAGTCATAGGGAGAAGAAAACAAGATTATGATCTTTATTCCCATCTGTTTCTCACTCCTATTTAGTGTAGGCTGGTGCATTGTTGTCAGCAACCTTCCACTCCAAGAAGTGGAAGGGTAATGACTTCTTTGATCTTCTTCCCTGAGTACTTTCAGGTTAAAACTAATACTTTCAAATTTAAGCCAGAATAGGGAAAGATAAACAAAAAACCAGGAAAACAAGATTTCTTCTGTAAAAACAAAAATTGGCAGTAGAAGTTCACCATGTTTACTTCATGTAGGAAAAATTTTTTAGAAGGAACTCTTCAATTTTTTTCAAATTTTAGACCTGAATGTCTTGTGGTAATAATAAATAATTTCTTTTCTTGACATTAAATACAACAATTCAAATTAAGAAAAGAAACTTTGGAAAAATCTGGAACTTCAAATTAGAGTCTCTGTACGCCAATAAAAAGAAAAACTGGACTTCAGATCTTTAAAACTATTTCTTGCTCATGGAATTATCTACATCTCTCTGCAAAAGCAGAAACTCTTATGAGACAAGTGCCAGATGATTACTGCATGGGCAACAGGTGGTGCCAAAGGTCAAGTCACCACAATTATGTAGTCCTTCTGAGTAGCTTTCAATTTAATTAAAAATATTGAAAAAGAGGGAGGGGGTGGGGGGACATTTAAAGCTCCTAGTATTAAGACAGTGAGTGTTGCAGTATTGACCTTAGTGGAAGAAATTATAAGAAGATTTTAAATCATCATCATCACCATCATTATCATCTTGCATCATAAGTATTTATTGGCACAACATTTCTGATCTGAGATTTTATTTAATATTTATTAGAGTTTACATTTGCTATCCTTAACATTTTTTAATCATAATTTAAGTGGTGTTATTCATTTTATTGGTCATTGTGATAATTGTGAAGTGGTAATTTTATTTATCTTAACAATAGACATAACCATTTATGAAAATTTCTGAGAAAGAAAGAAATGTCTAAACTCCCTAATATCTTCAGAGGTAAAAGTTCCTCTTTAGCAAAAACTTTTTCACTTGACCTAGCTGGTTTGCAATGTGCCAAAGAAAACCAAACAACCCCACATCGAGTTAGACCAGGACATTTTCAGTATTTCCAAGATAGACTGTTCTGGGATAAAGAAGCTTCAAAGAATGTATAATGATGCCCTACTACTATTAATCTTTGTGACCACTTACTAAATTCTTCTCTCTTCACCAAAATGTGTCAGGCAGCCTTATTTACTTCAAGGTAGGTGTCTGGTAGGGTACTTATAAAGCCCAAATCACTGAAATATGGAGAAAATGAGCTAAGAAAAAAAATAATTTTTATGGTGGGAAATCTTCAAATTATATGTATATACTACTGATGTCAAATATACTGGTAACAGGCTTACATAGAAGTGTCCAGTTTATCCATCTCCTAAACTGGACAAAAAAAATCTCCAAGTCCATTTCTATAATTGTGGTGAAGAGATCAGAGTACGTCACATCTGAAGTTTTAAATATCCCTTTCAAATGCCAGACAGAAACCAATGACACTTGGGAAATCTAGAGTTATTCATGTACTCTCATTGTTTGGAAAGATTTTGCTCTGATCACAAAGTTTTGATTAAAACCTTTTAAACTCTTATGCTAAAAATATTTATACTTATAGCCCAAAGTTTCATCTTACTTGTTATGAAATATTTAGGAAATAACCCATAAATATAAGTCCTATTACAAGGAACACATGGGGAGTTAAAAGTCTGCAGTTGTTTGACTATAGAATCAGGCTCTCAAATATTAAATGGGTTTACACCTGTAGTTAAAAAAAATCCTGAAACAAAAATGTCTGTGGTACAAAGTAGTAAGGATTTGAAAAACAGGTAGTGGAAAGAATAATAAAAAAGCTTAAAAAATGAGAGACAGTGAAATTCACAGATCTTTTTCTCTCTAGTTCATAAAATAGAATTATAGTTCAAATATTAATTTCAAAATCAATTTTGTCTTTAAAAATATATACAAATGACCCAAATGGCTTTTGTATGGGGAAACACTTATAACTTCCAGTAATTAACATTGCTGCTGTTGGTTTGCTGTTTTGTGTACCAGTTTTAATTTAAAAAATCCATTTTCCATGGATAGAAGCCTTGAAAACAATGACTTGCCACGGAAATATTGACACAATGCAAAACACAAATAGGACCAGCTCTGCCTCTAGACACAAGTGATTCATACTGCAGTGAATCACTTTTCCACACAGGCAACTTGATTTCCTGGCTCAACCACTCCTTTTATGTATCCTAAAACATTATGCTAGAATGTTGGCCATAATATTAACTTACACAACAACTTTATTAATAAAGACTATCAAATTATCTACAGAGCTACACAAATTGTTCTTCTGTGCCACAGAATTAGATAGCAATGCCATGCTCCATCTAAAGCCTCCCATTCTGTACCTTTGAAGATTAGGTCAGTATACCATATGGTTAACCTCAAGTTCCCTCAAGGAAAACACTTCTTTTAGTCAACATATCTAAGAAGCTGTAATTACTTGGCCTTAATTCTTTGGGATTATTTCAGCTGTACTCTCTTGTGCTTATTTGTTATTTCTTTCGGTTTATTGAGAACTAGTTTTTTTGCTTGATGCTGTGCAGGCATAAAGAAATAGATTGAATAATGCATTTTTTTATTTTTAATGTTCTTTTTTAAATTTTTTTTTGTGAGGTTTCACATAACACTTCTAACTCAAATCTGAACTGGAAATTTATGCACAATTTTCCAGGATGACTGCATCATTTACATGCAGATATACAAAAAACATTTATTTCAAGTAGAGAAAGAGTTTGTACTCTCATGAGCTAAAAACCAGATAACCAAAATACAAAGCATTTAAATCCGTAATCCCATATTGTCCTGTTGTTACAAAGCAGGACATCTTGTAATAAAACTCCACTTCCAATTTAGACTCTTTTGAAAATTTTGGTTCACATTTTGAGACTATGATCCTTTTTTAGCCTGTTATCCAAATCCTTTCTTATTTTAATTCAAAATTCAACAGAATTAAATGAAGGTAAGGCCTGGCCAGACAGTTTTTGGTATAAAATGAACCTTGTAAAAACTACAAGGACTATTTTGGACTACTAATAATGCTAACCAGGTAATGCCTTATGTAATCAGACTGAATATCTATTTCTTTACTGATATATTGCTGACTTTGGTTCAGGTCTTTCTAGTGCAACAGCAAGAAGTTAGCATTTCTTCAAGCTCATGACTGGGCATCTTTCTGAAAAAGGAAAACCACAAACATGTGATGGAAATACAGCCATGCCTCTCTAAATAATATGAAGCATGGCAGTCATTGCTGTTCAGTTCTTCCTGCTTAGCACTGCACGAGTAGGAAAAACCTGATGAGGAGAGAAGTTGCCACATGGTGAATTATCTGTTCTGTGAAATTCTGAAATAAATGAATTATACTTTTCCTAGCAGTTAGACTATTCCTTAAGAAAAGAAAGAAAAAAAAAGAAGTATCAGACACCGCCAAATGCGTCAGGCAGATGTGGCTGGAGAAGCTACCTGAGGTGCCAGCTGGATTTATACTAGCATTCTTGGAGAGACTGAAGACACGAATGGCTGCTTTGAATTTAATCTATGTTATTTCCTGCCTGCTGGCATTACTTACAAGACTTTTGCTGTCCACTCTGTTATGCCTTTCAAATGTTGTTTTTGAGTTTTTTCCTTCAATTTTCCTTCAATTTTATTACTTTAATACACATTTTTCATCAAATGATACCATATTCATTAAATTTTCATAAAAACTTTTCATTAAGCTATTTCCTTAATCATTTGGTTCCAATCACTTTGTTCTGTTGAAGGCAGACAGCAATTCACAGTAAAGAGCAAAGGCAAATGGTTAACACATTTTGAAATAGATTTCTGGCAATAAAATAAATTTCTGAACTAGTTTCTGACTTTTTTCTGAAAGAAAACTGCTTTCTAGAACTTCTAGAAAGTTCCTGTGATACCATTTCCTGTACAAAACTTACTTGCAATGTGAAGTTCATATTGTAATTATGTAATACGAGCCCTTCTAGTGACAAATGACATAGTTTATCCAGAACTTTTATTTAGAAAAGCTGAATCAGTAAACTTGGTTGAAATTGGAGGAGTTGATCCTTATATTACTGGCCAAATACTGTGCTCCACCATCTAGTAGTGTAGTAACTCGGTGTTGTGAGGCCAAAACGTGCTGGAAATACCAAGGGCACAGAATTTAAAGGTTTTTATAAGGATTATGTCCATCAGCTTATGAAGATGCAAGGGTTAGTGCATTCATATGCAAGCATATATATATATATATATGTACACGTGCACATACATGCTCAAATGTATTCTGGACATGCACGTCTGTTTCTACAGCTTTCAGATATTGAGTGCTTCCTAACAGACACGTTATGCACATATTTGGATGTTGGTGAGTCTTGAACCCTGTGATTGTTTCATCACTTAAGTGGTTCTGTGACAAATAAAATTCTAGAGGCATTTTTTATTTAGTTTCTAGGTGTTTTGGGGCTTTTTTCTTAGTATTTATTTTATAGAATGGTTAAAACCACAGTGCTTTACAGTTCTATGCAGCTATGTCCATATTCCTGCATGAATCTGCCTTCAACCTGTCATGTCCCTATCAATTTTTTTGACCTGTTAGCTCAGCAAGAAGTGTGTGGCTTTGTGGAAAGGCAGCTGTGCCAACTGACCAGCAGCTCTCTGTGAGCTTACTGCCTGGCTAGTTGCTTTCTCTTGGCTGCTGGGTGATCCTAAACAGAACAACTCAACTCTGATGGATCAAACAAACAGCTCTGGAGCCTGAATGAGGCCCCAGGGCAATATTTTGTGCAGGCTGGTTCAAAGAGCTTAATATCTTTGAAAACTCCATGTCTGTCAAATTTTGTTGAAACTGTCCAAGGCACTCCGGGGTACCAGTGAGAGAAATACAGACACACAGACAGCATGACTGCCTAAGCCTTGTTTCCTCAGGAAACCAGGCTAAAAATGTGCCTAGAGATATTTTTAATGTCGCAAACTGTTAGGCAGTCCTCAAGATGAGGAAAATAAATACCTACATTACATATTATTTGCAGGAAGATTTCCATGTGCAAAATGAGAAGAAGAGTAAAAATCCATTCAGTGTTGTATCAAGTCATTCAGTGGTTGTACGATTTTGGAGTGAAAAGGAGTGCCTTTTCCCCCACAATTTACACTTAAATGAAAGCAGCACCAAAAACTACAACAGTAGTAGTTTTTTTCTTTATATATACTTACAAACTAGTTCATGGCAATAGCATGTTTATTGTTGTAGCAAGGTTAATTTTATCAGACCTGTCCCATGTAAATTCTCTGTTGCATGTTGTGGTTTTGTTTTCTTCCAGAAATATTTACAGATGCCTTCAATTTCCACAAAAATATCTTTACAGCACTCGCTCTTATCTGGTCTGATATTTTGTGAGTTTTGATCATGACTTTCAGATCACATCCTATGTTCCTAATTGAAGAGAATGCTCACGTATCTTGAATGTGGAATACAAATTAACAAGCCTGGATGAAAGAATTTTATTTATTCTTTTTATGAGATTGACCATCCGGACACAGAGTGTCAAGAACCTGTAATGCAAATATGGACTTGTCCTGGGTACACAGGCAGGGGGTTGGAGCTTTTAGTGCTATTTGGTACCACAGATGTGACTGCTGGGGAAGCAAGCTTTCCATAGGAAAAGAATCCAGGCCTGGAAATGGAAAGTTAGCCATTTTTGCCTGGCTCTCTGCAGGAAAAGGCACTGGGGCACTCCAGTTTAATTTTCCAGTTCTGTTTTATGTAGCACAGTACCTGCTACTGAAGTACAACTGATAATGTCAAAAGATGCTGAGAACAGAGAGAGGTATATACTGAAGATATTGAGTAGTATCTTCATAACTTTGAAGATGTGAATAGTCCCATTAATGTTAATGAAATTTTCTACAAATTTGAAGATAGGGGCCTGCTAAAGAAATGGAATTGAGGCCTATTTTATCAGATTTACCCAGGAAAATATTCCTAGAATAATATGGTGACTAGATAACTCCTCTAGAATTGACATACACAGTTCAGAAATATACTCAAATCCGCTTTACCACTGCAAAATATTTTATTCTGTTTCATTATATATCTGCATTTCAGTAGGCATAAATTTCTTTCTAACAAGATCATCGTTTCGATTAGGTCCAAACAGCTGTTAATCAAGTCATTGCAAACTAACAGATCCTGCCCTTTCCATAAGGGTCAGCCTTGAGTGAGCTCTGTACCACAATATCACAAGTTTTCAAGGATCCTAAAGGCTAAAAAAAGGGTGTGAGCGCTAACACAGAGAGAGTGTGAGTTTTCTCCATTGCTTGCCTGCCTGAACTGCTTTGTCATTAGGATATTTCCTGGCACTGTTTTGTCTGAGACCAGCTTGTGCTGTCCCAAATGTAATTTTGGGGATACCAAACTCCAGAGACTACTCCAATGGGGAAGACTATAGTGACTGTCCAGTTTCAGGGGATCAACCTGCAGAAAGGGAAAGCTGAGATGTGCATACTTTGCCCAGCCTTTGCTACTTTGGCTTTGGAGCCAGGATATGGGTGCTGGTCTCTCTTATTTAGCAACCCAGATTGGGAGTCAATGTTTACATTTGGGTACTTAATAGTGCATGATAATGCTGAAGCCTGCTGTGCACAAGCTAGTATAGCAAAAAGCAGTATTTCTTCAGAGAGAGACAATTTCAAATATTGCAGGATTTACAGGAGCAGATAAAAGCAGAACAACCCAGTAATTCACCTGGGCCCCAAAAGTGTTTCACCCTTGCCCACAGGCCCCATGGACAGATCACAACAGTGTGCTGCAGGCACTGAATCTGTAAATGCAGAGCTCAGGGTAAAATCTGGACACCTTATTTTGGAGCTGGTAGCTATGTGCCTTTGGCACTTTCACAACTCTGGTTGGTAAAAGAGATATGAGTTCACTCAAATGTGCAGGGAAAACTGTATTACCTTGTATAACTAGAAAAGGTGGTAGAAATGGATATTTTGTCCCATCCCAAGTTGCCTGTAAGGAAATTAATTTTTTTTTCTTTGATCTTTTACAGTGCTGACATTTGATTAGAAGACTCACTTTCACAAATTACTTCATTTTACTTCAAAATGCATTTACTTAGATGTAAGTTCTGTGATATGATTTCTCATGCACATTCATAAGAATGCAAAAGCAAAGAAGCGAAAGTATTAAATTATTTATTTAGCTGGACTGTTAGGACATAGAATCACACTTTTCTCAGACACTCCACTGTACCTTTTTTTAGGTACACTTGACTATATTTCAGCTTTCTTCCATGTATTTTTATCTACTGCTTTATGTTAGATATCCATAGTCCTATTCCCATGTGATTTTAACATATACATTGCCTCTGAATTACTAGGACACTACATATCTAATGAACCATTTCAACAATTCTTTTGGATTGATTCTATACACAAAAAAACTCAGTTTTTATTTTTTTACAAATGTGCCTATTTTCATGCAGTTGAAATCCCAGTTATTTGAAAATACACAGGTGCAGAAATACACAATTCTAAGGAATTCAGAAAACATTGGCCAGAAATGCTTCCCTACCATGTCTAACTACACTTTATTTGTTTCTGCAGGTTTTGAAAACTGAATAAAAACAAAGAATTAAAAAAAACTATTTTTCAGACAGCAGTTATCGATAAACTTTTTACTGTGATTTTTGTTTTGTACAAAGCACTGCTGAAATTTTTTGTTTGCGTTTGACAACATAGATGGACCACAACTTGTATGGAAATTCATAAGTTTAAAAACTTTTAAACTATATGTTAATATCCACAGAATAAAAAAACCAAAAAACAACTGGGTTGTAAAAAACCTTTGAGATCATCCAGTCCATCCTATGACCTAATACCACTGTGTCAACCAGACCATGGCACTGGGTGCAGCATCCAGTGTTGGACACCTCCAGGGACAGTGACTCCACCAAATCCCTGGGGATGGGAGATTCCCCGTGGATCCCTGGGGAATGGGCTCTCCCATTCCAATGTCCAGTCATTCTTCCTGTGAAGAACTTCTTAAAATCCAGCCTAAACTTCCTCTGGCACAGAGGGCCAGTGGGAAAGGCTGTGTCCTCTTGTCCTGTCACTGGTTATCTGGGAGAAGAGATCAACCTCACCCAGCTAAACCTCTTCTCAGGCAGTTGAAGAGAGATGAAGATCACCCCTGAGCCTCCTCTTCTCCAGGGTAAATACCCCAGCTCCCTCAGCCACTCCTCACAGGACTTATGTTCTAAACCCTTCACCAGCCTTGCTGTCCTTCTCTGGACATGCTCCAGCATCACAACATCCCTCCTAAGTTGAGGGGTCCAGAATTGGACACAGAACCTGAGGTGCAGTCTCACCAGTGCCAAGCATAGGGACACAATCTCTGCCCTGCTCCTGCTGGCCACACTATTGCTGATACAGGCCAGGGTGCCACTGGCCTTCTTGGCCACCTGGGCACAGCTGGCTCATGTTCAGCTGCTGTCAATCAGTATCCCCTGACCCTTTTCTGCCTGGCTGCTGTCTAGTGCCAATGCCCAAAGCCCACTTTCTTGCGCTCTGTTTATTTTCTATTTCCATTTGAATAATTGAAACTAAAAAGAAATATTTATTGTGTACTCAGTAATAACGCTTTCAGCGAATATACTGACAAGTACCAGTCCTTTGAAGTACCACTCTGCCTATCAAATCAATTACTCCCACACTGAATTCTTCCCATGTACTTCCCATTCAGACCTCTCTTGTACATAAAATAAGTACAAGCAGCCTTGTAGCACTGTTTTCCAATGGTTTTGTAACTTGAGAAAAGAAGCAGTGTTTTATAGCTGCTCATGGGTATCTGCCACTTCTTGTTTGTTCTCTTCTTCTTGCTGTAGCTGGCATCTCTTTCTCATCCTCATCTGTTTATTCAGTGATATGGTGAAGCTGCAGCAGAGAGTGCATTAATAAATTGAACTGGGCCCATGTTCCTCTGGCCCAAGTGCCTGGAATTGTTTCTGCACTGAGCTCCTGCTGTAGAGAAGGTGCACTGAAGTTAGTTGAAGGCAGAGCATAACTGCTTGAACTCCCCAACCTGCCTCAGTATTGCCAGGATTAACTGCTGCCTTACCTATCTGCAAAGGGGCATGAAGTTTTAAATTTCTATGTTTTCAAAGCATTTTTTTCTGCTTTTATCTTCATACATTAAACCTTCTATTGAATATAATTTCAAAGCAAATTAAGTACTTTTGTTCTAAAGTGTACAATATCTACAAGTTTTAGTCAAATACACAATCATTATTAAATGTTTTAAAATATATATTTTAAGCCAAACTGTTTAAAATTATTTCCTTCTTCATTTAAGTATCGAAATCTAAAAGGCTGTTTGCTCTTTCTGTTCTGCTGGTTATTGCTTGATTTTTTTGTGGTTTGGTTTTGATGACATCTCTAACATGCAAAGCAAATACAAAAAGTAAAGTTGTACTTCTTTAGTTGTTTGTGGTGTCCTCTGCAATAAAAGAAGATAATTGCTCTGAACTTGTTTTGGCAGACAAAAAAGTTGTTCACAATGTTTTGTCTCTTGCTTTAATTGTGCTGAGAAGACATTGCTATTAAAAACATATTTTTATTTCCATTTGTTTGTTATGACTACCAGTTTAGGGTTTACCTAGTTATTTAAAAAATAATTTTTCCTTGACAAAGAACTATTTCTGAAGACGGTAAATTTCACTTAATTTTTATAAGTATTAATGATACTGCAATTTACAGTTCCTTCCACAACAAAACGGGAATTTTTCTCAAGTAAGTTGTGAGATACTAGTAGTAGGAGCCAGGTAACAAGCAGCTGCATTTATATTTAAGATTTTTAATTAATAGAAATTATTTGATAGTAATAATTCAGACTGGTAGCATAAAAATACTATTAATAATAATTTCCTGAGGAAATTTTCTAAGACCATTACTAATTACTTACTGATACTCTTTTCTGTATTTCAATGATACTGGAAATTACCCAAGTCACAAAGAATCTAGTTAAAAGATCTAAGAACTGTTAGTTATAAATCAGGAGTATTATATAATGTACTTTACTGAGTCAGAGATGGAAGAGACAGATTTCCTTTGAAATCCCCTGTTGTTATGGGTACAGTGCCTTTGATAGTGAGATCTCTGATTTTAACATCAACCTATTAAATTCAAGGACTGCAGTATACAAATGATGAAGTTTTTTCAGACCTGTTAAAAGACTGATTTAAAAATTTAGCTTATTGGCTTTTTTTGTCTGTCCAGTTCATGTGAGTCTATCAACAAGCAAATAAAAAAATAGATTTTTTTTCAGCATTACATTTCAGTATCACAAAATTTTTAAATGTGCACATACACTATTATGTCATTAAGAACATCGTTATGGACACAGAGTCAAGCACGTACAGAACTTGGACTTCCAAGAGCACATAGACATCTGACAATATAATGGGACACTCCTTGACTGTAAAGCCAATATGTAATATAGAAACATATACACAGTGTAAGATGCCTCGTTTCAAAATAGTGTTTCATAAACAGAAGGATAAGTTGCTAAGCCCCTTCATAAAGAAAAGTAATCTCAGAACTTTTGCAGTTCATCAGAGTCTCAAGAAAAACTAAAACTGTATAGCTACTAAGATAAAAAAATCAGAAAAAGGGGGAGAATTTGAGTGTATTTTGGTCTGGTTCATTGCTAATCTTTCACTCATGAGTACAGAACCACATGAGTGAGAAGTTTACCAGAATAAAGACTTAAGACAGGGACATAAAAGAGCTGGAATACTAAGGAATGCTATTAGCACAAGATTGATAAATATGACTGATCTTCTACACTATAACTTTCCTGTAAACTTGATTTATCATTGTCATGATTGTTAGTATGTACATACTTTTAAAATAGCAAATTCATTTGTCCAAAAAATGTAACATTTTTGTATTCTTTGAAGAACAATTTTACTCCAAATACATGTTCTTCAATTGGTTTTAGAGGCATCTGTTACTAAACAATTTAACACAATGTTTAAAAAATGTACGCTTAGAATTCCAGATGAAATGGTGTTCAACAAAGAAACTGTTTGTTCCCTCCATTGCTTTATTGAAGGAATAATGGATGATGCCTATAAAAATTAAAAAAAAAAAAAAGTGGATAATGGAAATGTAAGATATGTTTATTGTTAAGAAGGATCTGTAAATGTTAATCCAAGTTATGCATTGCTATGTGTTTTACATCATTATAGTCACATACTTGGAAGAAATGTGGACTTGGAACAAAAATTATGCTTGTCCTCATGCAAACTTTGTGTCTCAAGAAGAAAAGTAGATCATTTATTTAAAAGTAAGAATAACAATCAGGAAAAGATAGGCTATTTTCTCACACTGTTAAAGCTGGAAGACAAATAAATTTTAATTGTTTAATATGTTTTTTAAATATGAATTAAATTTTAAAAATCAATTTTTATTCTCTACTCTTGGAAGTCAAAGAACATTAATATATTAGGACTATTTTCATTCTACTATATAGGACAGCATATCTATTATTTTATTGTCTAGATTTCCAGTAACAGGTATAATTAGAAAGAGGCACATCTTGGAAAACCAGCTGCTTTTGATATATAAACTTTATCTCAAGAAACCTTTTTATTGGCTATAAGCCTGTCTTGATGGTTTATGTCATTGTATCCAAATGTTTATTAAAAAACTAAGTCATTAGGTCACCAAGTTAATTCACTCTCTGGAAGTTAAATTGGGGGCAAAGATAGAGGTTTTAGGAGATGATGAAGAGTGTCTCAGTCCAGTGTTACACTAAAATGTATGTGCTTAATTCCTTGAGGACATATTCCTCATAACAGTTTAAATTTAAAGGTCATCTTTAAAACTCTTGCCAGGACTTACAACTAACTCAACAGAATCAAACAACTCAAAATAGAAGAGATGGAAAATGCTGAAAATTGTTATAGTATGTAAGAGTTTGGCCCTGATGGGCTGAACGAATGAAGTTCAAGGAGAGAGAGAGAAAATTATCGATGTCTGCACAGGAGAAAAGCCTCTTCTTTCCCCTGTATTGCCATAATTCTGTGAAAATTTTATCAAGTCTATACCAAAATTAATCTCAAAACAGTTCGTACAGACTTAAACATACTCTGTGTGAGGTTTTCAAATAAGTATAAATTTTAATTTAATGCAAACAACTGATCCTATCAGCTTCTAAATTCCTCAGGAGTAAAACAACCCTTTCCCAATAACTGAATTGGAAATTCACTATTTTCTCCATTGAAATTATAGGTTACATTTAAAGGAGCACCTTCAGCCTACATGTTTTCTTCCATCTGGACAAAACAAATGATACACTCACTCCAGTTCTTCATGCCCTTAAGACAAAATAAAAAATAATGATGTCAAACCCTGATCTTTCTAAATGTGAGAAGTGAAAAGAAATGATAGAAGTTTCCATCTGCTTCCTAAACAAAGCCCAAAGTCTCTCTCATTTGCAAGTAAAAATAATAGCATTTACTTTGCATATACACACAAGCATTCATAGACTTCTCAAAGAAATCTGGATAATAAAATGGATTAATTTTCACCTCCCATTTTAGCTAGATAAATCCTTCACCACTTTATTATGTCTCTATGTCTGAAAGGAACTGACATCACACACAGTCATTCCTCCAAACTGGATCTTTTCTGAAAGAAATAGAAACATTTTAAATTTTTGTGAGTTTCAGTCAGTTACAGTTCAAATCTATAAGGAAAAAAAGTATAAAAAATACAAATAAAGTTGCTTAGTTCACGTAATTAATTGATCCTACCACTTCACCTTACCGCTCTAATTCATTAAAACAAATCCCAAACTCTAAATTGTGTTTGACATGAAGGACAGATCTTTGAGTCCACAGGAAAATCAGAACATAAAATGGATAAGAATCTCCATCTTTAGCACTATGTATAAAGATTCATATACATATATAATACCTCATCAGAAAATGTATTTGAAGTATATGTCTATGTAAAATAGTCTGGTATTAGCAAAGTAGACCATGTTCTGAAAGATATCAAGCTTGTTTTAAGGAATACAGCCTTTCAAATTACAAGAAAGACTTCTTTTGACCTCTGCAAAGCCTGTGGAGAGCAAACCTCCAGCTGCCACATAATGAACAAAACAAGATCACAATGATAAACTGACATTAGCAGCTGCATAGCGTGTCTGAATAAACAACTCTTTAATAAAACAAATTCCTTTATTGTTATAAATGACAGAACACGTATTTCATGCTGATATGACCTGGTGAAAAAAAGTGTATTATAACCATTTGTTTCAGCCATATGTTCTCATTCACAGTATTGCTTACAGAACTAAAAAATATTTATCTTACAGATTAGAATGCTGGTTTGTAGAAGATTCCACAGCTTTACATGATGCTAATGAGGGGAATTCATAACACCAAATATCAGAGTCTTTTTACTAAAACTTTACTTAACTCTAGAACTAAAATATTTTTAAAGTACTATTTACCTGAAGTTTTCTGATCACAGTAATACATTTCTCACTTTAGAAAATGGGTCAGAGAGAGAGTAAAAGGACAACACACAAAGAAAGAAAATAACAAAAATAAAAGGAATAGGGTGTATTCTTTCTCTCTCACATAGCTTTTTACTGTTTTAATTTTCCCTAGCCTCACAATCAACCAGTGTTTGGGGGAATAGCAGAGCCCTGTTCTATAGGGTTATGTAAGAAGTGGCAGATGATTTCTATCCTTTTCTAGGAACTGACTACTCACTTCACAGGGATTTTAAGGTTATTACTAAATTACAGTCAGCTGGAAGGAAATAGCAAACTTGTTAGCAACTTTGCAAGACTTTGGATAGGTGAAGAAGTTCATTGCTCTCTTCCAAAATATTTTTATTATTAGATATAAGGAGAGAAAAAAATTTATCAAAAGAACTCTGCTAGAAAGAAAAAAAGCTCAGAAAAAGTAGCCAACAAATGCAACAAACTTTAAACTAACAACCCATAAGACTGAAAATTTTCATTATACTGAACATTCAAGAATCATTCTAGGATGTGACAAGTAAGACAAGTCATACAGTACATTCAACATGCAAATTTAACCAATTGTTCTAAAGCTGGCAAAACACCTTCATCTCTTCCTTCCCTCTCCCCAAAGAAAGGCTACAGAAACAAAATTATGCCTTATGTTTTCCAGTTTATTACCATTTGCAAAACTTCATCAGCAAACACCAGGTGCATAGTCTGTAAATTCTAGAGATCAAAGAGATTCTCTGATCTGATAGAGATTCATAAAGAAACTGTGCACAAATTAAAAGAGAGAATAAGAAGAAAGAAAATAAAACCAACTCTGTCTACTAGAACTAATTCATTTGAATTCCAGACTCATACCAAGGCATTTCTAAATTATCAAAGATGTCTTGATGTTTTAGAATGTACTCTACATTTTTCTGCAGAATTACTGTCAATATACCTTTCTGAAGTTCTGCACCTATAGCTGCAGTAGTGAAGAAATTAGGAGACTGATAGGAAAATCTTCCTCTAAAGCCTGTGATTTCATGAAAGTAGCTACAGGGTGAAGCACTGTATGGAGCACTCAAAAACTCTGAGTCTGAAGGAACTCCAATTGTTTTCCCTGTCTATATCAAATCAATTCTTATGATGATATAAAAAGGATTTATTAAACTTTATAAATTAAATTGAATACAATTGCAGTTGTTACAATTATCAGCTTTCTCAGCTCATTACACAAAATGTCATTATGATGACTTCTTGTTTACCTTGACTTCTACCAGTTTTAAAATGCTGAACGGATAATACTAATGCAAACAGTATCATTTACACCCATCTCTGATTTAAATCCTTCATCCTTTCATGGAATAACCATCAACTAGATTAGATACTCATGTGCAATGTGAACATATTTTTTTCAGCGCTATAATATATTTAAAATCTAAGATTATAAAAGTATTCATGAAACATATCTAAAAATATGAACTAAAATAAATAGTATTTTGGTATTAGCTAGCACAGGGTTTTGATAAATTGCTGTTAAATTACTATTTTCTTATTACACCCTTAGAGTGAATTATAGGACATTGGGGAGAAGACATAGATGAGTAGTGGTAAAAAGCAGGTTAGAAATTTATATTCTGAGTTGAAATTTTCATTCAATCAGGTATTACATAGTTAGGATTTTAGGAAATGTGAACAAACAAATGCTGCAATTTAAGGATCATGTGAGCTGGTAGCTCTGCTGGGTCGTCAAATTTACTTTGTAATCTGTTACAGATACAGAGCTTTCACTACATGTCTTAAATCCTGTTCTGAAGGCTGTGGCCACCACGTGAATTGTGCAGCTATCACCTCTTTCTGCTATGTCAAAGCCCATCCTCAGGGCCCTGCTCAGAAATAAGCCAGCTGAGAAAGTTCTCATCAATACTGAAGAATGAAATAAAAATAAAAATTATATCAAAAAAGAAGACCAGTGGGAAACCAATAAAAATCATGAACCAACTCAACACCGACGAAGTTCAGCTAGAGAGTGTGAGGGCTAGTGTGACTAGCCCTGTTTTACATTGGATTAAATTTTAACTACTTTTAAACAGTAATTTCTGGAGCGAATTTCTTATTCAAAGAAATACATAATGCACCATTTTAGTGATTTAATACTTATGACTGTTTGCACACTTGTAGTCCCAGTATTTTGAAGAGCAGATAGGATGAAGACAGTCTTTTTAAAAATTGCTTAAAGAATCAGCTGCCAGCTAAAGTGTCAAAAGTGCCATAAGCCATATACTGTATATGCACCATATGTGTCCATCCATTACACAGGAACATCATGCAAAACTTATAAAATAAATGCATGCATTAAAAATTAGATCCTTATATACATTACATGTACTTTCTTGCTATGACTGTACCAAATGTTAAAAGTAAGCAAGTTTTCAGCAATTATGTCATAATTTATTTTTTCTTCAAATGTGGATATTATAAACATAAAGATGGACTAACAGGAAGGAATGAAGGGAGGAACACAGAAAGGAATTTGACCAAAATCCCTAAATACAAAGTATCACCCATTAGGAGGCTGTGACATGCTAAGAGCCTTGTCCTGCAAAAACAGTACTAACTCTACATCAATAAAACTGTCTGCATGAATACTCACAGCTGGGCGATGAAAAGGGAAGAGGAGAAGAGCTGGAGAGCAGCTCAGTTGTTTAGGGAGCTCATGCAACAGCTGGGGGCCATTGAACTGGTGTGCACAGCACAGGCACGGGATGTCAGGCTGCTCCCCATGCCAGCAGCACTGCATCCCAAACAGCTGCCTTTGCCATCAGCCTCATGTGATTCATCGACCCCATTTCTGCATCTCCCTCCACAGAGCTCAACAGGAAGATACGATCACAATGCTTGTACAAGGTAGTTAATAAATGAGTTGTTAAACCACATGTTTTCACATGTGATATTCTGAGAGTCTTACACAATTTGACAGGCATCACAATTTTTCTGCTCTTCTTCAGGTTATTCCACAAAAGCAAAACAATTAATCAACTAATTTTTTTAAGAATCTTAGCAAGGACAGCACTAAATAGAATAAAACTAAAAGCTTCACCTAAGAATCCTTGCAAGCACTAAATGTGCTTGAGCAATATTAATTCAAGATTGTTTTCTTTACTAAATAGAAAATATCATCACTTCACTTAGTAGCAGGGAGCTATCTGATACCCTTACACATGGTTTGTCCTCTGCCAGATGATCCCCATGTGAAAGCACCCATTATATATCTTCACTCAGTACACAGTATGTGTCCACCTTTACAGATATTTAGGTGTACCCTGTCTAACCAGGAGACAGAAAACTGGTCGCACTCCACCTATCACAAGGCAAGAGCTTTGCCTTTTGGGGTCAGCTATGAGGAATACTGCAAAAAGAGAGAACAGAGAGAAATAGTGTACCACTTACAGAAAGCAGAGGAATATGACCAGTTGGAAAGAGTGGGCATACATGTACAACTCTGCACATTGGACAGCAGGGTCAGATCTAGACACATCAAGTCAAGAACCAAAACTCACAAGAGACTCTCTCCTGTGAAGGGAAACTTCAGATTCTGGACCCCCAGTCTGTATCTTTACTGGCCCAAAAGCCCACTTTCAGGCATTGGGCATCCTTTTTGAAATCTAGCAATGTCAGTGCAGGAAATTAGAGTCTTCCAGACTCCTCAGGCAGCACACCCCTTTTTTAACCTGGTATGTTTATTGTCTTTATCAGGTAAAATAAGTGGATTCAGGGCACATGCAATACTTAGTAAGTTTACAGTTGCAGAGCAGATTTCATCTGAAGTGGGTTAAATTGTTGTTATGCAAGGAAAATGGATGGCAGCTTTAAGCAAATGGGACCCTCTAGTATGAATGCACTGATGAAGATACTTTCATTTATCACAATAAGGAAACAAGAGGAGGGGGATGTGAACATATTGTTTTGTAATTTTGCCAGGAATAAGAGTGATTTAAAAATCTTTACAGTAAAATTGTTTAAATGACAGCAAGAGTAATTAAAAATAAATATTAAAAATCCAAATTATAACAAGCAATACATACAAAAAAAAGAAGAAAACTATAAGAAACCATAATCTCCTCGAGGTGTTTCCAGAATTTAAGTGGGCATGAGTTGCAAAAGCAGGCTTCATGAGTTTACAGTGACATAAGAAGCAAAGGTTGGAAAGAGAACCGTCTTAATCTAATCATAAGCAGCTACAAAAATGCTGTGTCCCAGCTGTGATCTCTGGAGAAACATATTAACATAGGGGTGTTGCTAAATGTATGTGTCCCAAATAGTTGCGACCCATGGAGACCAGCTTTAGATAATGAGCAAAAAGAAGGTTAGCAATTGCTGAATACAAGCAGAAAGTAGCAGAGCTCTACATGTATCTATCCCCATACCACCTATAAAACTTGAAGTGCATTGAACATAACATTTAACTTTGGCTGAACTTGATAAACAACTTGAACAGGGTAAGAAATGCTTTAGTAACCCCTCCTGCTTTCTGTGCTAACCCATTAATAATGCAAACATATTTAGGCAGCTTCAACTGCAGGACATTCCGAGTGTATCCTTAACCATTCTGGTGCTAAATACTGGTGGTTCAGCTCCACAACAGTGTTTATGCACACAAATCCTGCTGAAGTCAGTGCTGTTTTTCTCCAAATGTCTAGCTGTCTAGATGCTTGTGTCAATTTTTGGAAAATAAATTATTTTTAGAATAGGTTTTTTGCACAAAAGAAGAATTGAGTATAATAGAGTGGTAAAATCACAAAAAAGTCACTGTAGTTGCTTTATGGTTAATGACACATGAATATATATATATATATAAAATCATATATATAGGTATATACATATATATACACACACACACATGCATATATATAAAGGCTGTTTCATCTTAAACTTCAGCTCTTTACTCATCCATCTTCTATTTTGTCTGCTCCTTCAGATCTGTATATTTTACCATGGGGGGTTAATTATCTTCTTGAAGAAGAAAGGATGCAAGGCAATAGCTGAGTTCTTTATAGTGAATGGGGGGAACAAGGAAGGTAGCAGAGCCCTATGCAGAACTGTGTCTCAGATCTAAGGAGATTTACACGCTGCTGAAGTGCTTTCCCAGGAGACAGAGCAACAGAGATAAATTTTAGAGCCTCTAAATTTTCAATTCAGATTTGTTCATAAATTTCCTGTTCATACCATTCTAACTTGCTAACACATGCCTAAGCCCATTCACAAAAGTACTGTTAGTGTCTGGGATGAAATATAGGACAATAAATGAAAAGCATAGCATTGCTCCTAACCCACTTTTTCAAGTATTTCTAACTTTTAATACTTCTGCTTCTTTCTCGTCAGGCAGATGAAAATAAGAAGCTTTAAGACACTTTGCTTGGCTTTGTTCTAAAAAGTGGAAAAGGAGATAAGAGCAGATAGAAAGTAATTTCACTTGGTGCTAGGCAGCCTCTGCATTAGCTGCAAGCAGGCAATGTGAAGCTAAAATTCATGCCCAAGCTCTATTTGTCACAGCTGATTAAAGTGAGTGACCTTGATTTTTCCCCCAGAGAAAAACTGCAAAGGCACTCTTATCTGTCTTCCCACTCAGTAAAGTGGCATTTTTTTTTCCTTAGACCTGAGCTTTCAATGACGATGTGAAAAATTACTGTAACTTGTAGACCCTTCAAAAAATATCCAACAGATCTATCTTGGCCAGAAGTCCAAGTTGAACTTTTAGTAAACTAAAAAAAAAAAGTGAAATTATTTTTAAAATTAGTAACCTTAATTGCATAATTCTTCAAAATATTAATGAAGTTTGGTCCCACAAAGTAAGAGCAGCTTCTTTCGTAGTTGCAGCAGCACCTGGAATACAGGTGTATATTGATTCAGTGACACAGTGGCATAATGTTTTAGTTTGGTAGTAGATTTTGTTTCATGGTATCACTGAGAAGAAGGGAAAGAGTTTATGAAAAAAAAAAAAAAGGAACCCATTTTAACCCCATGACTTGAACCTTTATGCCAGATCTCTCATGCCAGATCAAACTCTCTTGCAGCACTAGAAATGTTTGTCTAAGAGTTTTCTTGCCATGATTTCTCATTGTTGCATATTTCTGCACTTGTGTAAGGAGACCTTAGTGACAGTTGAAACACAAAAAACTGTGAACTTCAATAAATACGCCTATCAAAGTTTTCCAGTGGGAAGTGCCAACAAGTGAGGTAAGCTTTAGTGATAAGCAAAAAAAAACTTGAACTGCAGCAATTTTAAGGTACAAAAAATATTATTTTATGAATATTGTTCTTTCAAGAAAATAATTTTAGATGTTTAAAATGCATGACAACAATGTTTCTGCTCACAACAGAAGCTCCTAAGTCATTACTGCTAGCAGAGATTTCTTCAGCATAGATTGAATTTAACGGTTTAATTTGTTTTGATCTAGCTAAAAGACAAGAAAGAAGTTAAATCCTTGAGAGGTGCAAATTAGTCTTATGGAATTACTTATTAAACATTGTTATTTTGTTTTTTTCCCCCATAATTCCTTACAGAGCAACACAATATTTTCATATTTCTTAATATCTAAAAGAGTTTATCAGTTTTTACCCATGAAAAATGGGTAAAATGATCCACTCACATTTAAAAATTAAAAGTGAAAGGATGCCCTTCCCCAATACCAGAAATTTTTTTCCCCCACTGATTTTACGTGTTATTCTAGATGGGGAATTTTTCTTTTTTTTCTGATACCTGTTTTCCATAACAGAGCACGTACTGCAGGATGTAGTATGTTATAGAAAAATTACGTATTACAAATATCGGACACTTGGTTTTCTTTCTCAGAAAAATCCTTTTAAGGAGGTTCAGTTGCATAATTGGCAATAATTAATGAATTCAAGTGGCATTCACAGTTGACCAAAGTGGCTTTTTTGCAAGTTCATTTTGATACTTCAAGTTTTTGTTTTACAAAGGAAACTTAGCCAGTCATAGTGATGACAGTAACAGTGAAACAGAAGGCTGAACCGGTGGTTCAAGGATGGGGCAAAGTTGTAGGGAATGCACATTCTGTTCTTTTTCTGCCCCAAACTTCCTCTGTGGTCTTTGGCAAGTCATTCTAGTACTTTATGCAAGTGAGCCCACTTGTAATTTAGCCTTTGGAGCACTCACATGCATTGTGATAGCAATGTGACTTTGACAAGCAACCAAAATAAAAAAGGACAACCTAGTCCAAGAGGAATTGTTTTTCAGACCATCTGTAAGGACAAAAGCCACATATTTTTTGGATCCTAATCTCATGATTAGACCCATGTGAATAAAACTCTGAGCTTTTATAGAGTTCTCTTGCCATCTTTTTTGTTATTTATCTTCAAAGTAGCCACCTACAAGCTTGGGACTCCATTAGTGGTTTTCCAGACTGAGAATCAGGATCATCAATGTACTTTTCTTTTTCTTACATTACAATGTGAATAAACTGCTAAGACATGGACTAAATTGCATTAACTGAGAAAATAACTTTTGGCAGGGTAATAAAACTATTGCAGAAGTCCTACCAAGAAAACTTGTAACAGCAGGACAGAACCAAAAAATACAATGCTAGTGATAAAAAGAACGTTGTGGTGAACAACCACAGTTAGGAGGATGAGGTCAAGTGTAGTGATGTAAGATGAATGCAAAAATACCAGAGAATTGGACAGAATAGCATGGAGTAACCTAGACAGTTATTGTCTATGCTCTGCTTCATTGGTTAAACCAAAACTCTGCAGTGGCCATTCTCCCAAAAATATTTTTTTTTCTGAAATGACAGTCATTTTTTTGTCTATGTGAAATCTGGATGCAAAGACAGAAAAAATCATGACATAATAATTCGTTTTACTGAACAAAAGGGCATATACACACACACACACAGAGCCCTGTATTTTATATGGGGATAATTACTGGTTTTTTATCTTGTTCCAACATACAAACCATTTGCTGAAATGAAATGCCTAGGGGAAAGACTGTAATTATTTTCATTGCTTAGTTTTTGTTGTATCTTTCTCCGTTCATATCTCTACCTGTAGCCCACAGATCAGACTGAAGAGATACTTAAACTCTTAAATAATGTCTCTTACTTTCTGTTACAATGCTTAAATTTTTTAGCAAAACTGTCAGGATGTTAGCAAGAGAAGTTCTTGTTTGTGTATTGTACTTGTGTTTATGGTGAAATCAGCACCATTTAAATGCAGTTAAATAGAACAACAAATAGGATTCCTGTCTGCAGAAGCATATCAGGTCTTGTACAGTCAATTCTTTCAATCTATTGCATGACTTACACATTTCACATTCAAGTCTCAGTGTTGCTCATTAAATTCTGGGTCTCACAGGAATTTCTGGGTTCAAAATGTCCTTATACTTGATTTAAAATTCCACTTTCTAGTGTCTCAGTATAACAGAAGTATTACAGTCAGAGGGATGTGATAATGCCAGAACAAGGTTTCCTTCCATCCAAGTATTAGAAATCAAGTGTTATGTTGCATTTACCTCCATCTTCAATTTCTCTTCTTCTTCTGCACTTGTACAGTTCTTCCTAGATATAAACATGGATTTAGGTTATGTTGTAGAGTTTACGCACAAGTACAAGAAATATCTCAAGAAGTACAATTCTTCCCTATTAAAAATGCAATTCCTCAAAAGTATTGCAAAAATTATAAAGCCACCTTAAAGAATTTCCATCAAATGCATTTTTGAGAACAACTGACATTTAAAAAGCCAAAAAACAAAACCCAAGAACAACAACAAACCAAAAAACTCCAAGAAATCCAAAGGACAGAAACTGGAAAAATACAAACATCTTTCTGATGAGACCTGAGACAATTTTCCTAAAAGCTGATTTTGCCAGTATTTTCTCTTATACTTGCCTAGATTTTAATCAGTATCGGAATAGAGGATTCTGAAATAATATTAATGGTACTACTAATTTGAAATTGTGTTTACTTCTGGAAAGCAAAACATTTTTAAATAGTATGTTTGTATCTAGGAAAAAATAGTGGATTTTCTTGAACTAACTTCTAGGTTCACTCTCAAAAGTCATTGGTCATTCTAATTTTTTAGGATTTTACCTGAGAGAGCTTAAATAGTACCTCAAAATTAATAGTGAAAGAAAATTTTTCTTTCATCTTCAAAAAGAGTAACTAATGGACTCCAAAATATTTTGCTTTATTATTGAAAGATTTATTTATTTCACAGTGCACATAATAACTGTGAAGCCAAGCAGCTGGAAGCCAGACCAAGCGTATATGTTACACTCCCTATGCTATTAGTACCACCTCTGTTAACAATGTGCACCCTTTAACAAAATCCTTCTTGTCAAAGTGATATTTCTTTAGTCTTTGACACAATGTGATTAATGTTCTGCCACCAAAAGAAAAACAAATGCTGAGGATTTGGGAGATAGTGGCTAGAGAGTAATTTTTTTTAAAGTATTGATCCAACTTATCTACTTTATAGTTGATATTTGTTATCATTTTATAGTAATTTGTACTAATAATGCAATAACACAATATATATTTAAAATAGCCCTGCAGTTTACCCCAGGAAATAAACAGTATGCAATATTTCCCTTTAATTTTCTAATTACATCATTGTAAGCAGGATGAGGATAAGCATAAACATTTTTTCAACTACTTATATAGTAAGCAACTACTACTACTTTTAGGTGGAGAAAACAGTACCAAATCCCTATAAAAACTCAGAGGTTTACATTTGGATGCCTACCTAGAAAGCAAAAACTTGTAGAAAGTCAGCCAATAGGATGGCCCTCTAGAGTCTTTAAGGACTTCTCACTTCCACATGAGGCACAAAATACTGGTCTGTTTTTTGGGAACTTCAGATGAGCCAAGGTTGCAGGGCAACAAAAAGAGATGTCCAAGATGACACCCCACCTCTAATTTAGAATGCCATGTTCACTTACTGTCAACATTAAGACAATAACATTTCAATGAGAAATTCTTCTTACTTGGTTAATATATTTTGAGGGGTTTTTTTCTATTTTCAATTACATAAATATTTCTTTATATATATAATATATAATATATAATATATATTATATAATATATAATATATATTATATAATATATATTATATATTATATAATATATAATATATAATATAATTTATAATATTATATTTTATATTATATATTATATATTACATTATAAATTATGTATTACACATTGTATATTATATATGTTACATATTGTATTTAATATTTTATATTTATGTGTTTTCTATCTGCCTCTAATGTAAGTATAAAATTAAGAAATTATGATTGCCTATTCCTGTCATTCTACTGACTCCTCTTCCTCAATGCTCTTGAAAATAATGCAATAAAAAGGAAGAGGACTGGAGATGTTTCCAGTTCCTTGATCCTTTTATTTCAGTTCAGCTTGCATTATTTTCAGGTTTTATACATGCGTGCTCCAATGTGTGCTACTAAATTTTACAGCCTTGCCAGTCAGTGTCAGGCTTTTTTCCTAAAAGAGTAATTCCTGACCTACTGACCTAAATCTCCAGCCACGGCATGTTTGCATGAAAACTGCTAGTCTGGTATGAACACAGCTCATTAGAAGACTACCATATTCATGCTTTCTTCCTCACTTCATCAGTAACAGAATAACACAGCACAGTTCATTAAATAAATGTGAAGAAAAAGCTCATTTTATGATCTAAGGCTTACACTATTTTACATGGTTCACATCCAGGTAAATTACAAGCTAAATTTTGAATACAGTAAATATAAAAATTGCAGCTGTTTTCATGCTGTCTGGATACAGCTGTCTGGCAAAGGAACCCAATAATGGCTATGGAGATAAAATTGAGCTAGAGAGTGCACAAAATTTTAAATTCTGGATACCAAGATCAAAGCAGAAGTCCACTTTAGTCAACTGTCCTTACAGGAGTAGTTTATATTATAATCTGGTATGGGTTTTATTTAAAAAAAATAAAAAAAAAAGTTTACTATTTTCACTACCTAAGGATTCTGCTTATATTATTTACAGATTCAGTGGCAACAGGTTTTACTTCTCTTTTGAATTTTAGTCTTGCTATATTTGCAATTCCTTATCTTTGGACAGGGGATTTTGTCTCTGCATATGGATTTTAGCATAAAAATAGGAGCTGAACAGTAGTCACATGTTGAGTCGTAATTTATTTAACAAGTTTAATTTCTTTGTAAGCTCCCACATTCTCAATGCAGTTCAGTTACACCATTTTCCTATGTATTTTCACCTCACTATATGATCAAGGGTATTGCAGGGAAGATCACTGTATGGAATTGATACAGTTACATTAAAAAAATGCTTAATTCATCATTGACAACTTCACCACATGAGGTCAAGAAGTGCTGACATAATATCCCCACAGGGTTTTTGGAAATAATTAAGGCGAAGACAAGAGAATGGAAACAGTATGTGAGACAGATAGACTGAACAAAAAGAACAACAGACTATTTTGTAGAAATTATTTCCGGGGTTCAAACAATTTCTGTATATCTAACTAAAATTCAATTGCTCTATCCGTGGTCTTTAGAGCATTTCTGCTTCTCACCAAAAGTTATACAGAATATTTTTGTTTTCTGTTTTATAATATTTTAAATCAAAAACATATGAATGAGGTTTATGCAATAACATATGGAAGTCATTAATGTTGCTTTCCTTCTCAACTAAGTACTCAGTTCTGTAGTCCTTAAGTAAGAAAAACTCTTACTGAAGTCACTGTGAGTTTTTCTTGCATAAAAGGAAAAGAAAAAAAAAAAGAGTAATAAATGTAATGATCTGTAGGCTACTAAAATTGCTCAGTGACCCCTATGTCAGTCCCTTTTAATAATGTATACTTTTTTGCAGGATATAAATTCTCACTATACAGTGAGTGATTGTTTTCTATTCAACTGGGGACCAATTTGGTTTCCACAAAATCAAATGCAAAACTCCAACCGACCTCTACAGGAAGAAGGATTAAGACTTTTATATAGTTTCTTTATAAGAAATCTTCTGTCTCAACAGGCTGCCACCTTCTCAGTTAACTTCTGATATGTGTGGGCTGCTGTATCAGTGTCAGTCACTTTCTTGACAAAGAGAGTGCAGAAAACCTTATCTGAATATTGCAAGCTGAGAATTGCAAAAATCAGATGTACTCAAACCTCTATATATTGTCTAAAAAAAGACCTCTATTAGCCATTTAAAGAGATGAGTAAACAAAAAAAAAAATCAGATACGTTGTTTTTCAATTACAAATGCTTTGAAATATTGCTCATCTTGATCTCAACTCAAGCTCATGGTAGTCACTAGCAAACGAAACCTCTCACAGCAGTAAATGGAGTAGATTCAGAAATAGTTTTGCATTTGTGAAGTAAAATGCATAGATAAGAAATTTCATTAGTATTCCAAAAGAAAGATAGAAATGTTGTTATGTGAAGTCACAGAATCAAATTCTGCTCATATTCTCTGTTATTCTGACTTTTTATACTTGTGTATTATTCGTCCATAAATTGTTCATACTGGTCATTTCTTCAAGCAATAATATCTTTGTCACTGGAAAATAAAGATGAAAACTGAAGACTGGAAATAATTTCCAGTAAAAATATATTAAATACAAATATAAAATAGCCAAACCTTTATGTAATGCCTGATCTGTTGAATGTGTGTGTATGTATCTGTGATATAACACTACATTTCTGAAAATATATGTTCAAAAGACAAATTCATATAGACTTACATAGTCTCAGTACACTAGAAGTAAAATCTGTTCTTAGAAATTGAAAAGGACAATTCAGATAACACTGCAGTACAATGATTACTTGTTCCAATGTTTTTCTTGGAACTGGCTGATTATTCAAATCTCTGTACATTCATTATCAGCTTTCTTGTTCCTCAGAAATTCATTGCAAGATTTGATATAAAGGAAAAGAGAGAAAAGTAAGAGGCAGAAAAGAAAAAAGGGGAGGGGGAGGGGAGGAGGGGGGGGAGGGGAGGGAGGGGAGGGGAGGGAGGGAGGGGAGGGGAGGGAGGAGGGGGAGGGAGAGGAGAGGAGAGGAGAGGAGAGGAGAGGAGAGGAGAGGGAGAGGAGAGAGAGGGAGGAGAGGAGAGGAGAGGAGAGGAGAGGAGAGGAGAGGAGAGGGAGAGGAGGAGAGAGGAGAGGAGAGGAGAGGAGAGGGAGAGGAGAGGAGAGAGAGAGGAGAGGAGAGGAGAGGAGAGGGAGAGGGAGAGGAGAGGAGAGGAGAGGAGAGGGAGAGGAGAGGAGAGAGGAGAGGAGAGGGAGAGGAGAGGAGAGGGAGAGGAGAGGAGAGGAGAGGAGAGGAGAGGGAGAGGAGAGGAGAGGAGAGGAGGAGAGAGAGGAGAGAGAGAGGAGAGGAGAGGAGAGGAGAGGAGAGGAGCTATCTAGGAGTCTTATAATGTGTAACAGGAATTCAATCTGGTGTCATACTGCACATCACTCACACTGTAAGGGTTGCCAAAAGCAAGCTTATAAAAATTATTTATCTAGAACTTAATATATAATCTTGCTGGTGGTGAAAGAAAACTGTTGAAGTTGGTGCAAAGTTTTATTTTATGTGGAAGGTAATGAATCATCACCAAAGTTGAAACGCATTTCGACTAAATTTTGTTGCTTCATAATATGCTGATTTGATTCTTAGCAAAATAAGTGTGAAATGTCAGAATTTCATGGACAATAAAATTGTCTGTATTCACTGGTACAGATGTACTCCACAAATTATAGGGATTCCAATGTGCATTTCCTTTGAAATTTTCTTTTACTATATTCCTCATAGCTGTCTCTTTCACATGTTGTTCACCACAGTGTTCTTCAATTTTTACTCATTTTATGAGAATCAGATTTCATCCAGACAATATTTTGTAGGGTTCTGAGAACCAGAATGGATTGTCTTCTCTTCTTTGCCCCCTCAAATAACTCTCAACTGTAAAAAGGCAGTGTCTCCAAATACTTTATTATTCTAGAGTCAGATTTTAACATAATTCTATGCTGTTGTGATTACATATTTACTTAGATGTGGATTACACAGAAATCACTGGACACTAAAAGGCCAACCCAAATAATTTTCCAGCAACCTTTCCAAGTTAAATCAAAGGAAATGTTCAGGCAACAAAGAGTTCTTTACTTTAGCAACCAATGCTTAACTACCTTAGGGACTACTGACTTAGATTCCATTTTACTGGTAGGTTTCTCATAGATGCTGGAAAGATGTTTCTGGAAGGTCAGGCAGATAATCATTAATATGTACGGCTTTTTCACATGAAATGTCTGTGACTCCTATTCTCTTTCTACCTTAATGAAAGGCTTGGTTGCATTTGTTTTAGGAACATGACTAATTAGAAATTTAGTTACCAATTAACTTATTGTCAGTAACATCTAAGTATCTTAACTGCAACTGAAAGTGACAGAAAAAAATCTGTCATTTCTGACACTGACATTGCAAAACTCATGGAAATAACATTTCCATTATTTTTATTTTACCACATGGTGAAAAACAGAAGCTGGTCTCCTGTCTCAGTGGGTAGAACAGGCAAATCTCAGCTGATTCAAGTGGTGCCAGAATTTTACCCATGAGGTTCAATCAGAGGGACAAGGATTGCTCCATGTATACACTCCTTGTGACATTTCTTAAGAAAATGCTATTTCCCAAAGTTTACTTTTACTTTACTGAAGATTTTCTAACACATTGCAACATTATGCTATGAAAGTAAATAGAAGGTGTAAAAATTATGATTTCTATGCCACTATTTTGTTTACCTCACATTTAAAACTTCATGAAAAGTAGGCAAGAGTAAACATTGAAAGAGAATATCTGGACTATCAGAGTGAATGCCCTGTTGCAGGAAAATAAGCAGACTTGCTTATTAAAACAGGATGAGGTTTATCACATCATTTGTTCTCTTGTACCTCTAAAACAGTTGCAGATGAACCTTATTACCCCATTGTGGAAACAAAATTAAATCCCATGGTTGTTATCCAGATGTAGCTGAAGAATCCCTAAGTGATACAACTAATAGTCAAAAAACCTCAGAGGGAGTTTGCCCTCTGCTTCAGTCTATAACTACCTTTGTATTTATTTACATACATGTAAAAAAATATGCCACACACACACATACCTGTATATATGCACATATATTCACATGCACATGTGCCCTGAAGTCCTAAGAACCTAAATTGCTCCTTTTAATAATTTGGCACTTTTTCTCACACTTCCAGGACAAAGAACTTAATTGTGTTTTTTTCTCCTAGACTACAGTGCTGAGATCAGATTTTCCATTGCCCACTTAAAAAGAGGATTAAAACAACTCAATATCCAGAAAGTGTATAACTATAATTGTATCCCACACTTCACGCCTCTTCCTACAACTTTTTTAATAAGCTTATGTCCAGTGTCATTAATGACACTTCTTTTTCTAGAAGAAGACAGAATCACAGTCATAGTGATACTAGCTTATACTACAAAATTGGAAAAATCCTGCTTTTCACAATCAAAGAAGAATTTTTAATGAGCTTTACAGATTACAAATTGTAGCATTTTCATATATACTAGCAAGGACACAAGGTGAATATTTGAAGATGCCATCAGACAAAGTCATTGTTTTATGACACATTCTGTTGAATTACCATGGACATATGTCACAGGAATAGACATGTATATATCATATACATGGAACTACAGATAATTTTTCATGGCCCTTGGGATGCATGACACACTCATGAACTGATGGATTTGTCAATAAACAAATGTTGTTTCCAATTGTCATAGGGTGAGCTGACTTTATTTGTCCAGCTTAACTAGAGACATGCCATTGTGGTAGCTTATCCCAAGACAGTTCAATTCTATGTGATGCGCAGAAGTAAAGAACTGACACAAACTTTCTGTAATTTTTATTAAATACAAAAATATGCTTAAAACCATTATTTAGCATTCTGAACATAAGCATTTGTGCTATAGCAAAGAATCTACACAGATTATAGCAGACAGTTTATGAGACATATGTTTTAAATTGCTTTCAATTCTTACTGTAAATGACTGGAATTATTCTGTATGAATTAAATATAATGTAATACAGATGTTGGATGTGTTAAAATTACTGGTTTAGGGACAGCAGTTTCTGAATGCATTCTGTCAATGAACCTAATTCACACTCTAGAGTTTCTACTGCTTGTCAAAAATAATGGTATCAAATGCAACATAGCTATTCAGCAAGAGACAATTCAATATGTAACTGGTCAAAGTTTTATACCTAATCAGTCCCTTTGTGAAAAGCTCAGGTTTAAAATTAGAATATAGTTTAGGCTTAACATTCTTCTTTGTCAATAACACTGATAAAAATACCTTGTCCATCAGAAATTGCTGTGGTGTGTTTTTGTAGCTAATGGTGTGTTCTGTTATCCCCTACAGTAATGGTTTAGTCTAAAGTTGTACCCTTCCCCTACCCGTCAATCTTGTCCTAGCTCTACCCTTTGTTTCTGAACATTCCCATTTCCTCCTCCCTTCAATTGTCAATCCTACCTTGTACCAACCCCTTGTTCTGGAAAGTTCCCTGGCCCTCAATACCCCACTGGTCTATTTGAATTGCTCCCCTCCCCTGTATTACCCCATTGGTTTAAGCTTTGTCAACCCTGCCTTATGCTCCTCCCTAGCTCTACTGTTATTGGTTCCTGACCCTAAACTCCACCCTCATTCCTGTTCCTTAAAACCTCCCCTGCCCAGCGGTGTTCAAGGTCATTGCCTCTGGTCAGCCTTTAAGTCAATAAATCCTTAGTTTTCCAAGCAAGGCCTGGCAACTGGAAAGGACTCCAGGGCCCTGTGGGAGCATCAACCCTTGTTAATGTGTACACCAGGCTGCGCAGTGCAACAAGAAATTTTTTGTTTGTTGAATTAATCAGTTCAGCATCTTGTTAGCGACACCTTTCCGTATAAGTAACACAAGCTACTATTATTTCTGAGCCTTAGGTTGATTGAAGATTTCCTCTTCCGCTTTGCAGTGCACCCTTCCTTTCTATCCAGCCTCATCATGGGCTTTATCTGGGAGGCATCATCTGCCAGGTACCTGCAGAATTGAGCAATATTCTCCCATTAAGTCTCTATAAAAAAAGAAAGGCAGTTAAAAAGGCTGAAATAAATATTTACACTCTTTTATTTAAATAGCAAGTAAATTACTAAATGTGTGCTCCTTTAATGACCTGAAAGCTCTTGATGCTATTTCTGGAATTAGTATTCTGAAAGTTTGATTTTTCAACTTTGGTTAGTATAAGAACAAAACCATGGTACTATGAAAAAAAAATAATATGTTATGCCAGTTCTAGGTTTGGGCAAGTCAGCAGGAATGCACATTTTACTAAGTCTTGCAGAGTAATCATAATTAGTAAAAATTCTCTTAAGCTTAAATAAATCCACTTCATATTATGTCTAATATTTAAAGAGTCAAAGTTTATTAAATTTCCTCCATTAAACTAAGTTCCAGAAAGGCAAATAGCCCAATTATTATCTTAATTTCCACTTGCCTTAGCCCTGTGCCACATCAACCTATTGTTAATTTGGAGTTTGTTTGCTTTGTCATAGGAGTATTCATTCACAGTTTTCTGCCCTACTGAGTGATCCTATTAAAGATAATCCCATTTATTTAATCTCCTTTCTGAACAGCTATGTTATCCATAGCTCTCTCTGCCATAATCCTGGAAGCCTTGCCCTGCCTAGCAGGGCTTGCAGTGTAGGTCAGAGCTTTCCAGGTGTGCTACTGTTCTTTCCTCTTTTCCTGTTCTTTCCTGAGAGAGCACGTTGGTAGGAAATCACAATTTTCCAGGGCATAGAAGAAAAGAGTATTTTATTTTCATAGACCTGGTGGTCTTTGCCCTTATTTTGACGTTGCCATGGCAGACAACCAAAACATGAAGCACTTTAAGTTGGTCCAGTAATTGAAAAGTATAGTATCAATGCTTGCCAATCCAAAAATTAGGTAGTCAGAGGAAAAGATCACCTGCTTTCAAGGTCATATCTTGTTAAAGTCTAGATCCACTTAAATTTGTGGATGTATGCTCAATAAAGGTACATCCCAAATTTTATAAATACAGGCAAAAGAAACCATTAGAATTCCTACATGTTACTCTGTAAAATCCTATACCCTTGTACTGTAGCAAAGTAAACTTGTGAAATAATTGATGTCTGCTGGCAAGTGCAGGCGGATGCCTGCCCACCATGTAACAGGAAGTCTGTGCTCCTGATGGTGTGAGCCCTTGGTGGGTTATTACAGCACCCTGGCCTGCTGGCTCTCTCCTTTTCGGGAGCTGTGATCTATGAGCTGTAGTTTTGTTATTCATTGTGTTACTCAAAGCTGTGAGAAATTAATGAGCCATACAACAAAATTCACACGTTCTCCATCTAAGATTCTGATCCTTGCAAATAAATCTTTGCTGCATAGCTGGCTTTGTGCCTCCCTGAGCTCTCAGGGTATATCAATGTGATTCTGCATGGGTCCAACACAGTGAGTTCATAAACAGGACTGAGCCTGAAGCAGCTTCTCTCTAACTTAAGTCTCTCTGTGGCACCACAAGAAGTCCACATGCTCAGAAAGATGTCTTGCAAGTGTAACTCTTGGGCCAAAGCCTTTTTTTGTTAATTGACACTGATGTTCCTTCGGCTGAAACACATATTTGTGAAAGACTTCTTTGATTATCTTCCAAAATAAAGGCTTTTAGGCAATGTTTTATTTTGATATTTTTCTGGCACAAAGTAATGACTGAAGATCATTCGTATGTATTTTTACATTAAAGGAACTTTAAAAGTTAGAGACTCTTGAACTCTAAAATATCTTTTAGCCTAGAAGACTATCTATTGTCTTAATTCCTTTAAAATACATACAGATTAAGAACCAAATACACAAAATAAAAAGGAAATACAACTCTCAGAGAGACTACCGTTTCAGAGATACTAATATCCATTTATCTAAATTTTCCTATAATTAATAGGCAGTTGTTTTTGAATTTATTGTAAAGGCATTGCAAGACTCAGTGTCAGAACACAAATTCAGACAGTCTGATAGGAGGTAGGAACATCACAGAGACTATGTACCAATGAAAAAGGCAGTGCAATAATATCTTTCGTATCTATTCAATGGATTGAGCTTTCTAATCTGTCAAAGCTATTCAATAGACCATATTAAATAGCTAAATACTTTTAGTGTTGTAATTCAACATACCAGGCCAAAGAACTTTCAGCAAAAACAAGGAAAGAAGCAACAAAGGTGTTACAGGGATTTAACATGTATTTCATAATGAGCAAAGGTTACTAGAAACTGACCAAAGGTATAGAGGAATAATTTCTTTTAAACCATTGAAGTTTGTCCCTTTTGCACTGAGATTTACTTAAGTGCTAAATTCACAGCTACTTTGACACTATAATAAGTAGAGCATTAGTCACTCTGAAATTATGTAATAGCTCAAATTATTTTTGCTTTGGTATGGGATGCCATTATTAGAACAGAAAATTTCTTACATATCCATACTTAATTACAACAAAACAGATTAAATAATCAATTTATGAATAATTAGAAAATTAAATACTCTTGTATTTATCAGTAAAGTACCTTTAGCTGGCACATGGAAGTAATAGGGTAGTGCAGTACAAATTAAGCACTTCTGACATCTTAGTTAACAAGTAATTTGTTAATACAAAACCTGACATCACAATATTTTCACCTCTCAAATACCACTAATCCTTTTTTTTTAAAGGAAATTAATTTTTCTGCATTAATTTTTTTTGCATATTCTAGGCTAATTATATGATAATGATTTTGTTACTGAAAGCTGAATCTTCTAAATCTCTGCTGAAAATTTGCAGGTAAGGCAGAAAAAGAACCATGCTGCATAGATTAGAGGCTAAATATTTTTTTCTCAACACAGGGCTATTTCATAGAAATCCTTATGACAGCTTTAGAGTTATGTTCACTATCTCTTGTAAAGAAAAGATGAGAAATTGCTTCTTTGGATCTTTTCTTCCAGTTTTCCTAATATTTACTTAGCTTTCCCTACATAAACAACTTCACCTTTACCAGATCCAGAAATTGTGAGAACGTCTTCTGCATAGGCCAATTTTGAAGTTTTAAAATTAATCACATAAGAAGTTGATCATTCCCTGCAACATAATTGTGTTTTGCCAAGATTTTCTGGAGGGACCACTCTGATTAATCATCTACTTCTGTTCTTCAGTTCTGCCAGACCTTCTTCCTGACTAAAATCAAAATTTATAGCAATAAAGTGAAAATCATTCTGAATGCTAGTTTCTGGGTTTTGTCAACATGTCAAATTTGACCAGCTATGCTTTCTGCACACATCTAGGGGGAAGACACAGAGGCACAGGAACTTCCGAGGTGTTGATCTCATCTGAAAAGCAGAAGACTGAAAGATGCTGGGACTCTGGAGGGACTTTAAGATCAAAAATGCATCATGTCTGTATTGATATGAAGATCCCATTTCTGTTCTCTGTCACTGTAGTGGTGTCAGGTCGCCAGGCTGAGTTTCCTGGCCAATGCACCAATTTATATATTGGGTTTAGTGATGGGCAAATGCCAGTGCACCCACTAGAAACTGTTTACTCATTTCTGGCTGTGAGATATGGATTAGGAGGAGGAGGGCCAAACAGGCTCAAAACTTCATAGAGTATAAAAATCTTTATTACAGAATTAAAACAAAAATCGTAAGAAAATCAGAATAAACCTTCAAAACACTGCTCCTCCCACCACATCCTCTTTTTGTTACCACTGACAACACAGAGACAACACCTGGAACTTTCAGTCAGTTTACCACCTCTAAAATAATCTTCTTCAGCTCACTTACAGAGAGGGGTCTCTCTTGTCATGCCATGGAGACTTCTCCACAACAACCAGTTCTCTCATGACTTCAATGTCACACGAATCAGCCGCTCAGGAAAGGAAAATCTGTTCACAGTGTGAAAATCCCTCCCATGCCTTGCAGCTTTCCCACACCTCCTTTGATGGGCCATGTCAACTTACGGGGGTGTAATTTTAAGGATGAGCTGTTCTAGTACAGAAACAAAAGTTCTCTTCTTTTATCTTCAGTCACACTGATTCCAGCTGCGCAGTCCCAGCCACGTGGCCGCTCCTGGTCTAGGATGGCAGCGGCCACTCCCGGCCCCAGCCACTCTAGGCCTTGGGGCCGCTCCCAACACTGGCTGCGGGGCCACTGCTGGCACTGGTCCCAGAGGAAACACAGTTCATTTTGCGAGCCATGCTGAGATAGCCGGGCTGAGACAGCGGCGCTGCCCAGCTGGGCCCACATGGCCGTGCGGGCTGTGTGGGCCGACCTGCCCAGCGCCGCAGCAAAGCCTGGCCCGGCCAGGCCCGGCCCAACCAGGCCGTGCAGCCGCGTGGGACCGGCCCAGTACAGTCACCTGTTCAAAGGCCGAGAGACCTTCCCTGTGCTTTGCTCATTTTGAAATGTGCTTTTCCACGTCATGTGGTCTTTTACGTGGTTTAACAGGGTGTCAATCTTCAAACCTGGCCTGCTGATTGGCTCTCCAAACCTGGCCTGCTGATTGGCTCTCCAAACCTGGCCTGCTGATTGGCTCTGCCAGGTCCCCAGAGGGAACCGCCCCCCCGACTGGAAACCAAACCTTATTAAACCACTGCAGTCAGGTAAAATAAACCAAGTCACTTCGTTTATATACTGTATTATTTTATTCAAGAGTGTTGTCGCAGCTCATATCTCAAAAGATGGTATGTTTAAGCCTTCCGCTTTGCACTGCTTGGAGTCAAATGGGCCTGTTGCTTCAGCACAGTGGTCACTCTGATGGGGCCAAAGGGTCGTGTTGCAATTGTTTGTCCCTTATTTAGACTGTTGTATTTCAGTAAAATGAACTCCTCGGGCAGTACAGAGGAAGCAGTGTGCAGCCTCCTGGGCTGCATTGGAAACTAAATGCTTTTATCTCAGCACTTGCAAGACTGATACCACTGAATTCCATTCTAGGTAATTCAAAGACAAATACTGTACCTGTGGAAAACCTTATTTCTGCAAGTAAGAAAAGAACTTTATAGGGCCAATTATTCTCAGAGTTCTGGCACAACTAACTATATTTTTCTATAAATAGATTTTTAAAAATGGATGCTGACATTATGTCTGTGTTTTACACTCTGAAGTTACTTAATGATACTTGTTTCCATTTTTGTCTATTATGTCTTTTTCTTAATATTTATGTATGTTGTCTTTAATAAAAGCTGAATAGAATGTGTCTGTAACACTGTATATGTAAGAGCTAATATCATAGAAAAAGCAAGATCTTATGCTTGCAGAGATATTATTATTGCAGTGATATGCTTGCAGTTATTCCTGTATTGCAAATCATTTAGTTAAACGGAGTAACATTCACCTGACACTTCCTGACAGAAATTATACATAAACAATGCTCAGTGTTTCCTAATTTTTGCAACTGGCATGATACTGAACCCCTGTACGTTCAGTGAAGGTAGCAGGCCCAGAGCTAGTGAACATCAGGGAGTGGTACCCATCACTGGAAATAATATGAACATTTTCCAGGTAATACTTTTTTAAAAGGCAACTTTCACTCCTTAATCTTGGAACTGCACCTGTAATTTCCACTGGCACAAATAAAATTCCATGCTGAGGACAAAGGGAAGAAGTTATTATGGCTATCTTCTCCAACTAAAGTAGTTGATTACTTCTTTTATTATTGTCCCAGATTCAAGAAAATGTAAGTATACAATATTATTGATAAAGGACAGGTGGTTTCAATACAGTTATGTTTGGATTTGCGTCTGAACCTTCTCATATTTAGAAAGAGTTTTTGCTATTTTTAATACTGCTTATTCAATGATATGAAATAGTTTTACAGGTATCAATATTATATTCTGAAAAGTAGTTAAAATTTGTGGCATGCCTTTTGAAAGACGAGGAAGTGATTTACTTGAAATAGCGTAGCAAATATTTCAAGAACCAGGAATAAATGTTAACAATACCAATTTTTAATCATGTACTCTACCCAGGCAAATATACTTTCAACAGAAAAAAAAAAAAATGGCCATTACTACTTACAACAAGTCCAACAATTATGCTTTTATGATGAAATAAATCAGCTTACTGAAGTAACCAAAGGTCTTCAAGTTTATAGCCAAAATCGTCTTGTTTGTTGTCTACATACAGTAGAAGAGCTAATGGGTCACTTTCCACACTAGGAAAGCAAATACCATTAGTATTTTTGAAATCTGTCCAAGCTCCAAGTGGTTATAGAGTAGTTGCTATACTGTAATAGCTGGCCTGCTGCTGAACTGAACAGGATACCTGGTCTAGACATTTAGGCCCAGATGACAGAATCCTAAATTATGCTCTGCTTGTATGTATGTTGCATATTTCATACACTTAAACTGCCTAAGTAGACTTCAGTGAGCAAAATTGCTAGGAAAATTCATTTATTTTTTCAAGGCAATCAGTTTTTATAGCACTTTCTTTTAAAATTTAATTCTAAAATTACTTTTTTTATCTTATTTTTGAAGGAGTAACTTTTAAATGCCACAGCAATAAACTTCAGAAGGCAAGTTGTTTTTATTTTCTATTAGCATCCTGTGATGCCTGCTAAGTCCAGTTCTTCCTTCTCACAGCACAAAACATCTAATCTTCAGCTGAAGATTTTCACTGAAGTCAGGGAGCCCTAACTACTATCTTACCTCTCATCAGAGACAGAGGAGAAAGAGCAACTTGGGATACCTTTCCTCACAGGGAAATTTCATTTATCATTTTTCATTTTCATTTATCATTTTTATCAATTATCATTTCTGCATCATAGGAGATTGTAACACTCTTGCAGTTAGTTTGATTATACCAAATATTTTATCAGATATGCAATATAAACAATAGCTGAGTAACAGCTTCAGAGTAGTTCTTGTTCAGGGTATTTATTCATGACTGGATATCCAAAATGATCTCATGAAAATAGAATTAGAGACAAAACAGCCTATTTAGAAACATGCTATGACTTGATGATCAGAATGCCATTCCTGAGGACATATGATAAACCTTATTTTCCACATAAAAAGGAGGAATAGGTGTTGCCCTCCATGTACTCCACTAACCACAGATGGAATTCCTGGCAGCAGATAGATTAAACCATGGAGGTGCTGGCAGCAGTGGTAGCACCAGTTTGGGGATCCTTAATATGATCCTAACATGTTTTCTTCCAGCTAGAATTATAATCTAAAGTTAGCACATCTTCCTTATTTTAACTCAACTTTTCACATCTGTCAAAACTCCAATTGCAAACTAAATCTGGAAAGAAAAAAGAGGACTGAAAAGGACACAGATGGAGGTGGTATCTCATACAGCTTTTGTTTGCCAGGTGAAGAACAAGATCATTCTCATTCACTTTGTTTTTGCCAAGTAAATACTTTCCACAATGGGTTTAATAGTTGCAAAGGGTTTCCTGGGGATGTTGTGGAGTCCCCCTCCTTAGAGATATTAGAAAACTGTCAGGATACCACAGTAGCTGACTGTGGCCTAACTGAATTAAGGAGTAGCCTTAAGGAGCTGTTGAGGGGACCTCTTGATGTATTGGGTGCACTAGGAGGTTTGGATCCAATTACCTCCAGAGACACATACACACCCCTGAGTTTAAAAGCCACGAGGCCAGAGGATAGAGTGAGTAAACATGAAGTAAGTAAAGGAATGTCAACCCTTCAAATAAAACAAGAACAAGCCTAATTGCAAACTCCATCAAAAACCAAATCATGCCAAGGCAACCTCTTTTATTCCTCAAACAGCCTTATCACCTCCTACGCAAAGGAGGTGATACACTAATCATGTGTATCAGCTTTGTCTAGAAAAGCTTATGATAAAGTTGCCCATGACATTTCACACAACTACAGAAGTATGAGCCAGAAGAAAACACTTCTGGGTAATGCCAAAATGCCAGTCGTCATTACTAGGGTACTGTCAGCATAGCTGCCTTGACCCAGTTTCACATATGATTTTCAAAACTTTACTCCACCATTGCTCAGATTTTGAGGGGGAAAAAAATGGGGAAAGCCCCATATATGTTTCTTACATATAAGCCAAAATGAAAGAGAGAATAAGCATGCTATAGGACAGTATCTGAAAATAAAGGTATAAATTTGAAGTCAAGGTCTGAAAGGTACTACTTAATTATATGAGTCTATCACCCTTGTAAACTCATAATTTCTTACAGGTAGAAGAGTTTCATATATATTTAGATAGAGATATATTTATTTGTATATATTTGTGTGCATACAGATACCCGTATGTGTATATGTGCACATATATGTTTACATATGTGTGACGGGATATGTAATGTGTGTAAATACATATTTATATGCTGTGTTTATTTGTGTGTGTGTACTTAAATATCAGCAAAGGCAGGTGAAAAATAAAGTCATGGATAAGATCCCCTAGGGAGGAACAGAAATTATACCGTTCCATGGGGTCTTTGAGGCGGACTCAAATCAAGACTTTAGGAAGTTTTGACAATCTGCAAGGTCCCTCAATTGAGTTATTAGCAATGTCTCATTGGAAGGGGAAAAACTGTGATGGATCTGGTAGGCATTTGACCTTTCTGCTGAACAGATAATTACTATCCAGTAAGATTAAGAGTGGTTTCCTCTTTTAGTCTGACTTGAAGCTTAACCACACTGGGGAAGATCATATGCTGCAGGAATTGATTTATTGTTGGAAACAAAACCGTAATGGAAACAGTAATGCAGAACTAAATTGAATGCCCAAGCCCTCCACCCAGAAGAAGATAATAGAAAGAAACACTTGTGAACATGCTTGCAGCATTTTCATACCGACAAACTAAATAAATAAAATGCATTTTAAAAATAATATACTGAAATAGTTTGTCATCTACATGCACTGATATTTTAAAATTGTTTTTCCTAATTTCCATTCTAATGAAAATCTTGGTCCAGTAATCCTTCCACACTATTGTTTTGCAACAAGTATGTAGACATTCCCTAGAGTTAAGCTCTGACAGGAAAAGCCCCAAACAATATAAAAACCAAATAAAAAAATCAAAAGTATTGCTAAGCCAAAGTATAGTATAGTATAGTATAGTATAGTATAGTATAGTATAGTATAGTATAGTATAGTATAGTATAGTATAGTATATATTCTTCAATTCTTGTTTCTAGTTTGTAGTATTTTGTTTATCAATATTATGCATTGTTTTGGAATTACCAGTTAAATTCCTCAATAGAGAAAAGTGTGTGCATTTCCAAGTGTCAGCAATAAGCAGCAGCAGATGTATGGAAAAACAGGGCAAGCTTACTAACTGATTACTCCTGGTTTGTACTTCATGTTACAGTCGCTGCAAGTAATCTAACCAAGCAAGTGGAGAGGTTATCCAGAATGACAGAGTTAAATTACTGAAAAAGGTTTTGCCAAGTTATACATGTAAATCATATTTAGATGGTGATACCAGCAAAAGGAAGTGAAGTAACGGGTCATGATAACACAGAGCTTGAGGGACAGAGTGGGTGGTTGCTGGAGAGCAGATTGATCCTTTTCCAGAGTTCTCAGTTTTATACTCTGGAAAGTAAATAAGCTTGTGAGATTCATTTTGAAAGTGTTTCAACTGCTTAGTGTTACTCAGTAATTTTTACTGCCCTCAGTTATAAAATTTATTAAATTTTTTTTTTATGGCTGATTCATCTGCAAACCAATCATGTAAAAAGCAAATGACATGGACAGACTGACTGCACCACCTGCAGCATCTGATAAGCTTCCTTAGGCTGTCTGTAAACATGACATCCCTTCCTTAAAGTCCGGGTGCTACATCACAGAAACAAGGCTTGTTCTTCTTATCTTGTTCACAGCTTGTTCTTCTTGGGATAATCAGTGCCTGGTGAGAAGTCAGATCAGTTGGAAAAACAATGAAATTTTTTCATATTACTGTATGTCCTTGGATTCCTTTCCTATGGACCAATACAATAAACATGGTCATCTTATCTTCCTTGAATCTTAGCATCTTGATATCCCATTTACCCAGGAGGGTAATAATCTCTTACATACATGAAAATTTGTTAAAAAAAAAAGAAAGAAATAGCATTTTTTCAACACTATGACAAGTGAATCCTAACTTTTATATTAGTAAAACAGCTATGATATGGACTAAATGGTCTGGCAATACTTGGTATGTTTACTGCATAGAAATTCACTCAGCCTTTCAGGAAGAAGCAGCTATGGCAGGAATGTAAAAAAAAACCTCAGAGATGATGGTCTTATTATGCTCAAGAGGGAATGTCATTATGGCCTTTCTAAATCTGCTTAGTCACTCTAGAACACGCTGCTGAGAGGAATGCTCTCAGTGGGGGCTGCTGATAGGTAAAAAAATGTAGGGAGGGATTAAGTATTTTCACAGAAGTATAGAAATGTAGTGCATTAGCCAAACACTTGAGACAGCTGTTGCAAATATCTATCCTCTGGGAAGAAGTTTTCTCAGCACTACCTGAAGTACAAGACTGTTACACAAGATGAAAGTAAGAGCACTTGGAATTGCCTACCAGCTGGCAGTGCAACATATTTATAGGTACCTATGAGACACAACTGAAACAGATAATAAACTATCATGTGCAAGTACTGAAGACTTTTAGTCACTTAGTGAATGTGAGAATTACTTACTAGTTTTATAAAACCTTACTTGTTAAATAGGTAATATCAGGTATTATTGGCAAGTTAGAGAGTTTCATGAGGCAAGTATTATGAAAGACATCTATAAATTATGAAAGAATTCTTGGTGAAATAAATGGAAATGAAAGACCACATATCAAAGCCTACTCTCATTCCAGAAATTTATGACCTGAAAACCAGAGCATCAAATGACTAAACATTTCAAGTAATAAACAAGAGAAAGCCCACTTGAGGACTATATTAAGAAACTTAACAATGCAGTCAATAAAAAAAATATGTTTCATTTTGCACTTGTGTGGAAAAGCCAATGAAATACATCAGGCCTGGTATGCTGACATGATGCAACCCTGTAACTTCTAGGCAACTGAATTGCCCTCACTCACTGAGGAAAAATCAGCAAAGGTTTTCTTGTCTACTTCCCACTGAGTTCTTCACAAGTTATCACAGATAAGACATGATAATTTATGAATGACTTCGTTCAGCAGCTGCCTACATTTGCAAGTTTAAGGACAACCTATAAACTTGTATGTGAAAGCAAATATTAAATTTAGTTCTACCCTAATTGTTAGGGTTTTTTTTTCTCTTTTCAAGAAGCTGTATTTTTCTATTCTTTCTACAGTTAATGGATACAAGACAGCAAAAGAAGTTTTAGTAGCACCACTCATAATTAAATTCACACAAGAAAATGAAAACATTATTGGCAATATCTAGGCAATTTCTTGAATCAAAAATCAGTTGATTCTTTTCTTAAGAGGTGTAGCATGTCAAGGCGCTGAGAGAAGCTACGCCATCCCTGGATGGGAATTGTAATATGCTGCTGTACCAACAAAGCTTTCTGACAGGTATGATACTAAATGTACATTACATGTGCATTCTGTTCTGGAATATTTAAAGTATCTCTCTAAAATCATATGATGAATTTATTTCAATGCCAGAATAACTGCATATAATTTATAATGAATTATTCTGTATGCAATGTCTGTGCAGGGTAGATGTATCAATGTTTTTGAAGCAGAGCCTATTTGTATAAGTGAATATGCCATCCAGATAGAACATAGTAACTGATAAAAGAGGTCATTAGGTACATCACTACAGATCAAACAACCTCATCCAGATCCTGGAGGCAAACCTGTCCTGGGTTGCATCAGGCACAGCATCACCAGCTGGGCAAGGGAGGGGATTGTCCTCTGCACTGAGGCGGCCTCACATTGAGTGCTGGGAGAGTTTTGGTGCCACAGTATTAAAAAAACATTAAGTTATCAGGCAGCATCCAACGGAGGGCTGTGAAAAAGGTGAAGGACTTTGAGGGGAAGCTGTATGAGGAGCTGTATGTATGGTCTGTTCAGCCTGGAGGAGACTGAGGGGAGACCTCACTGCAGTTACAACTTCCTTGTGAAGCTAAAGAGGAGGGACAAGCACTTATCTCTCCTCTCTGGTGCCCAGTGACAGGACCTGAGGGAATGGCCTGTAGCTGTGTCAGGGCAGGTTTCAGTTGGATATTAAAAAATGGTTTTTTACCCAGAAAAAACACTGGGCACTGCAACAGGCTTCCCAGGGAAGTGATCTCAGTGTAATCTGAAAGAGTTCAAAGCATATGCTGTGATTCTTGGGGATGGTCCTGTGCAAGCCTGAGAGGTGATCTCTATGATTTTTGAGGGTCCTTCCAATGCAGAACTGTGATTCTCTGATTCTGTAATTGTTTCAAGGCCCTTTTGTCTGCTGACCTATTGCAGTAGTCACCATGGCTGTATGTAGATGATATGTTATGATCAAATCATTCTGTGTTTCCAAATTGTGACTCAGATACATGTTTTCTTCTTTCTTACTGTTTAACTCTGTTTTTTTTTTCTCCCTCTAAAATCAGAGTACAAAATAGGTTACTGGAACTGTTTTACAGTATAAGTTGTTTTCCATTTCTGTAATAATTATATCCTATCAGTCATGCTTTCCCTTCCCATTTTGTGGTATTTTGGGTTGCCTGTTACAGAGGAGAGCAATGAATATGCCTTAAATACAAAAGACAAGACCTCATATACCATTCATGCCTGGTATATTTTACTTCTTTTTTAGAGTTTACGTGAATGTGGGCAGTTGTTGAAGGGCACTTAAGTATAATTTGACCGCGTTAGTTGTAACCTCCTAAAACTGAGGTCTGAGGAAATATGCTTTTTTTCCCTGTTGACCATATGCATCAGTAATTTCAATACAACAATGCTGTTCTTACTGATTGTCTAGTGTGGATCAAAATTTCTTTTTTAATTAGGGTCACTTACTCAAGAACAAGTACCTTGCAACAGTGTTGATATCACAAAATTTTCATTAACAGGCACTTGCCTCATGCATTTTTCAGAAAATTTTCAGGCTTTACAAGAGACTGCATGTATCATGACCCAAAATAATCCTATTAAAAAAAAAGTTCACAATGTTATAAAAACTGTTTGTGTGTGTTACGACAAACAGAGTTCTCATATTGCTTGGAATTATTTATGTTAGATAACAAAAGGAATTGCAAATACATGATTGCATGGGGTGCACTCACTTTAATGACTGTAATTAAAGAAGCCAAACGAAATAAAAGGATGAAGCTGAAATGTACTTGAATTGGAGTGAATATGAAATAAAAAATACAACCTCTGATGTGAACTGTCAAAATCTTTCTGTGTTTTACAGACGCAGAGGAAATGGCAGTGAAATTAGTAAAGTTGAAGTACTAGGCTAATACTTCATCTCCTGCCAGAAAACCCAAACCAAACCAGAAAAAAACGAAAACAACCAAACCCCACAGAAACAAAAGCCACAGAAACAAAAGCCACAGAAACTCCCCCACAACCTATTAGTCTCATCAGACTATTAACCTGCACATTAAATAATCTTTGAAATGTCTTAAAGATGTCAGCTAAATGTCCATATGTCATCAATAAAGATGGAAGAACCTTGCCATGAACTTGCAGAAGCATTGACTGTGTGGTCTGTACTCTGAAATATTTTCTCTATGTATTAGTGACTTGGAAGATTTATATACCAGTTCTAGAAATCTTAAACTTTGCTACCACCTGCTGGTTAGTTTAAACTTGAATCTACTAGCTCATCAGCAAAGTAAGAAAGGAGAAAAGGAGGAAAAGCATATTCTGAAATGCTTTTCTAAAAAAATTTTGCTTTGCTATTCCATCAGCCTTGTCTAATTCATCTCTTTCTGTTGTCAGAGGTGAAAAATTTTACCATCCTATGTTGAAAAATCTTGTTACTTGCAAAGAGCCACTTATAGTAAGAATGGTCTGTGATATTACTTTCCTCCATTTTCACTTTTATTTCCTATAATACATCTTGTAAGTAGGTCACTGTTGTCTGCTCTGTAGTGTTCTATGTTAGAAGAGACAAATATGTCAGTACTCCATATTACTCTTTTACCAGGCGAAACAGTGTTGAATTCATTGTTATGGTGTCTGGAGTTCAGAAAAGAAAAATTTTGAAAAGTGTCTTGCAAAAGTTGAAATAATCATCAGCATTTCCTTTGCATTAAAAAGACAGACACATAGTAGTTGTCGTGACAACTGAAACTTGCAGAGTTATGCCAGGAAAAGTTCTTACCCCTTAGTGTTAATTAAAGTTAATGATAGCAATGTAATTCCATGTTTAAAAACTTACTCATCTGCCTTAACAATTAACAATTCATACAAAAAAGAAAACACTACAATCACTGAAAAGTATACTGCTTCATTAGAAAAATGCCGAAAATCTCTTCTAAAATTATTTCCAACGAAGTAGTGTATCAAGAAATTCCATTAAATATCCAAATAAAGAGGAATCGTATTAACTATCCCTGTTTAACTATCTGCTTGGAAAAAGCCCAGCCAATAGCATCCAGCAGTAAAATGCAAAGGCAAAAAACCAATGAGGAGTCTATGATGAGATGCTTTGATCAGGATCTACACTTCTTCATGCTTCCTTTATTTTCAAAGCTATTATTTTGTTGCAACTCAGATTACAGGTTCAGATCAAAATATCTCTAGAGCTCAGGTACTTTTTGCTGACTCCAGCCCTTTTAAAATGAGGTAATTGGTCAAAAACAGGAAAAATTATGACCAGGGATAGTGATGCATGTTTGTCTAGTTTGTCACTGAAGAACTGTATTGCTTGTATTGTAATTCCTTGGTAACATTAAATTCTTCTGTAACTTTTTCCAGAATTTTGTAAAAATTTCAACATTTTGGTATTTACTTCAGGTCAGAGTGAGATGTTAGGCTAGTTCTAATGCAAAGTTAATTTTTTTTGTTTTATTCTCCATGTATTATGTAACATTAGTGTTTGGCACAAAACACAAGAAAATCTTTGTGCAGGATTCTAAATTGCTTAGTGCTTGTGTGTGATACAAATGAAAATGCACTAATTAATACCAGCCAAGTCTTGCACTGTGGTACAACCAAGAACAGAATCCAAACCTTCAGTTTTAGATCAAAGGGGGGATTTTTGCCATTGTATTCTTTCTTGATATATCATCCCATCAAAAAACCTCAGACGTGGGCTCACAAATAAAAGTGCATTTAAAATTTGCATTTCCAAAACATTTAAGTGCCTCTTTTATTTTAAGTATTAGTTTTAGTGAGAAGAAAAGTAATCAGACAACCAAAAAGAAAAGACAAAAAAATTACAATTTTTGCTGTCATCCTTCCAGCTGTGTTGAAAACAAGATATGCTAGCAACCTTATTAAAATACCTCACTGCATTTGTAAGATTTCTAGACCATTTCGTATACTAGATAGTTCTGACCAATCATCCCTTTTTTATTGCTTGTATTAACAAAAGTCCTGTATTTCTGTTGTATTAGTCAGTATGATGCCATGATGTTTGGACAGCCTCTGAAATTGAATACATTTTTCCTACATTTCCTAAAATCATCAAATCTTTATAGTGATGAAGTAACAATAGTCATTGAATATTCCTGGCTAACCAGTTTGGAGAGTAATTGAATTAAAATGGACTACCAAGTAGAGAGGAGAAAAGAGCAATAACGTGGGGTCATATGAGCTGTAAGTTCTGCTACAAAGCATGTTAAGGATAGTGTTGCCTGCATTGGCTTATTTCGGCTCCTTTAAATGTCAGAGGGGCAAAGAAAGGCCATGGCTAGGCACTTTCAAAAATTGTACCCTAAGGGTTGAAAAATACTTTTCTTTCCTCTTTCATCAGTGCTAGTTCCAGAGCAACAGAAATAAGAAACTAGTTGTTGTATGCAGTTACCATGTTGAAAATATTTTTGTTAAGATTTGAAGTTATGTGGCAGTGACTGAACCTAAAACTGCCAGTTTCCTGTCTTACATCCACACATATGTCCTACTGTGGGACCTAGCAGCCTGTGGTTTACATGGGAGCACCAATCACTGTCATTTTGCGTGCTGAACAGAACAAGCTCCAGGAAGCAAACCCTTAAAGGTTTGGAAAAGATTGTTCCACTGCATCAGTTGTTCCACATTTGACTCTTCCCAAATATTTCCTGAGGTTGCTACTATGCATACTAACTAACCAGCTTCTCAGCTGAGCCTGTTCAGGGTGGTTTTCTTACTCTGTATCTGGAAAGGAACCCAAACCCCAGCAGGTTAACAAGAGTTGGATTGTTTAGACTTGCGTATCAAAGCAACTTTAGAAATAAACTCAGCATATAAATGGTTCTATTCTATTTCTGACAACATCTAAACATCTGATTCATTTCTTCAAATAAATTTCTCTTTGGCACAATTTGCACATATCTGAAAACCACCGTGTAATTTGGCACAAGGCTACACATTTGGCAGCCTCTGCTCAAGAAAGGTCCAGAACAAGAACCGTGAGGGATGTCACAAGCCAGCACTGAGGTGCGTTTGGCGAGTTGCATGGGGAGAATTTCAGAGTGGCTGCTTGCACCATGTCCGACCAAAGCCATTGCTATTATTTTGTTGCTTTCAGGAGCATTGAAGTCATGTAGAAAAAATGCATGTGTGTATCTAAGCCTTTCTCACTCCATTCAGAGTGCCTCTCCCTACCCCAAGCTCACTTAAGACCTAGAATTTTCCATTCCCTAGAAGACATTTTCAGAGTTGTAACCTTCAGCAAATAAAACTGTAAAGTTTTTTATTTACAAGTAGTCAATACAATAATTTTGGAAATTCAGGCACTTGACATTTTGTTTGGGCATCCATTACAGCCTGTATATACACTGAAAAAAGTCCTATCTTATAGTAATTTCTGTTTCCACGATGTAAAATAAATTCCATTTCAACTGGGGAAAAAATAATCTTTTCTGTGTAATTATTACCTTAGTGTGCAGAAGGGAAAAGTAAAAAACAAAAACAAAAATCAAGAAACCCCCCCTAAAATGCGAACAACCAAACAAAAGAACAACTAAAACCTAATAACAACAACCTTACAGGCATCTAAATTCTATAAATGGTTACAAGTTCTGGAATTACAATTAACTTCATATTCCTATTTGAGGAAGGAGTAATGTGATCCATCTGGCTGGCTCTTAAGCTGCTTATTCCCAAGGAAAGCACAAAAAGAAGTCAGTAGAAGTGACACAACCCCAATACCAGTGCAGGACCACCATGTGTGGCCAATGCCTGGTGACACTGAGGCATTAACCCAGCTTTGGCTCATGCAGAAAGCAGCACCACTATTCTAGCAAGAGCATTTTTATTCCACAAATTGTACTCCAAATGATGAACAGAACTTGCTGAAGTTTTATTCTAAATAAAATGTTGCTCAACTGCTTTACACTAATTAGAGGGGAAAAAAGAATAGTACTTCACTTATTGTAATTTGATTTTACTTTTTAATGAGACCCCTGAATCTTCACACTGATACTGTGGCTGATGGCAAGATTACAGAAATTCTTTACACCTTTTAAAAGAGATGGGATTTTGAAAAGGCTAGGCAAAGGGCATGGAAATAAAGCCTTCTATCTATGGTTCAGTGGAGATTCTGGAGGCTGCTAAGGAGGTCAGTTAAGAAGGGGAGGTGGCCCTCCAAGGACCTGAACATATTATGTGAACATCTCTCTCAAGTGGTGTGGTAAGTAGTTTGATATCAACCATGTGACATTTTTATTTCCACTGGGACACTTCTTTGAAAGAGAAGGCCAGTTGGATGAGTTTGAAAGTGTAGTGTTCACCTGGAAAATTTGCATGAAAATTACCACATTCTCTGTGTTACATGTTCTCCACTAATATTGTCTGCTATTATTTCAGTGGAGAGACCACAACTAGACCACACTGAGCCATGCGTGTCAGAGAATCAGAGATCTGTGTCCCTCCTGACCCTTTGAAAATTCTGCTTCTCTGAGAAAATGTTAGCTGCAGAGGTACACATCTGTCAAGATATTTCTGCATTTCCTTCAGAAAATAAATCTTGCCAATTATAAGCCTCAAAGGAGAGAGTGATACACAGTGAGGAAGACAAAAGGCAATGTGGAGGCCTATTCCTGCTCCTTCTGCTTATTCTTGAGAAGGTACTTGATATTTCATGGGCTTTCTGACAAGGCAGGATTTCTATTCCTTCTATTCATTTTCTGCATAGTCTTTATAGAAAAGAATTTCTTACCTTTCTCAATAAATCAGTGTAAAGTGAAAAGATGAGCTTCTTAAATGCTTTTAGAGAAGCTGGTTGCCTTTGATAATTACTGAGTGGTTCCTTATCTGTGCAAGGAATGGGAAAGCAGCTTATATTAATCCAACTCAATAACTTCAGGGGAACAAATTTTTTTTTTAAGATAAAATAGTCTCTAAAGGAAAAGCAAAATAAATAAAAATTGCAATTTTTACAAACATGTGCCAACCTTATAAAACTGTTTTGAAAGATTTCTCATGTTTTCCTGGTCAAAACAAGATTGGTTAATAAAGTATGTTAATTTGTTAATGCTCTTATGCTCTTAAATAGCAAATTATACCTCATCATGTTTTTTCTAACTCTAATCCTACCAGCTGCCTTTAAAAAGGTTTTTTTTTTTCCTTAGACCATCTAATTTTTGAATCTTTTAATCAGATCTAAAAGCTTTCTGTCCCTACATCTGGACTTTTCTCCGAGAGCTATGTTTTAAAAATGTGTTCATTTTACTCCTGTCATTATTCCACCATCACCTTCCATGTTGTGGGTTTGGGGTTTTTAAAAATTCTTTGATATTGGGCATATTCTCCATCTTCTGAAATACCATAGAGATGCCTTTTCAATCAAATACTTACATCAGAAACCTGTCACTGAAGCAGGACATGTGTAAGTTGTTTCCTAAGGCACTTTATTTCAAAAAGGCATCTTCCAAATAGTATTTTCATCTTGGGAACTGATATAATTGGGAGTGTGGTTTAGTTGGGGTTTTTTAAGCACATGTGAAATATAATTTCAGATTTCAGGAGCTATGTCTTTCTCTAAGTTTTAAAAATCATTCAGCTGTGTGTTTTCAGTGGTAAGAAGAGAAAATCAATTAGGGTGTTTTTTCATGTGTTTTTTTTAATGGGATCCTTCTGTAGTAAAGTTGCTTTTAAGGAAAAATTATATAATATAGTAAATTCATGAGAAAAAGCAAGTAGCATGAAATATGTGAATAAAATGACCTGAAAATTTGTGAAAGGTAACAGCTTGCTGAATAAACTTTAAGTATCTATAGTAACAAGGGTCAAGGGAAGAATAGCAGGAACACCTGACTAAATCCATCGACTGGGCAACAAAACACAGGGTGAATGAAAGACAGTGTCAGTAAACACAAGGTGATGTATACTGGCAAGAAGAATCCCAGCTCTAATTACAAAAAGGGAGATGAAGGCAAGTGCCTATTACCACTCCTAAAGCAGAACTTTGGGGCTACAAATTTAATAAAAGCTTTATCTTCTTCCTTTCTATAAGCTGCTTTATCGTACTAGTTGGCCACAATGAGGAAAAGGCTCCCCCAAACACTTTCTTCTCCAGGCTGAACAACCCCAGCCTGTCTTCAGGAGAGGTGCTCCAGCCCTTTTTCATCTGCAATGATCTCCTCTGGACCTGCTCTAACAGGTGCTAAGGGCCCCAGAGCCAGATGCAGAACTCCAGAGGGGGCCTCACAAGGCAGAGCAGAAGGCGAGAATAATCTCCCTCAACCTGATGGTCTCTTCTCTTTTGATATAGCCCAGGATATTATTATCATCCTGGGCTGGGAGCATACACTGCTGGTTCATGTCCAATCTTTCACCTGTGAGAACCCAGAATCCTCCACAGGGCTGCTTATGTGACTTCTACCCATCTGAACTTATATCTGGGATTTTGCCAACTCAGGTGTAGCACCTGGCACTTGGACTTGTTGAACTTCATGAAGTCAATAGGCTCAATTCTCAAATTTGTCCAGGTCCCTCTGCATGGCATCCCATCCTTCTGTTGTGTCAGCTGCACAGCTCAGCTTTGTGCCATCTCTAGCCTGCTGGGGATGCACCCAATCCCACTGTCTGTGTCATTGATGAGGGTGTTGAAGAGCATTGGTCCCAAGTGGTGACATCACTTGTCACCAGCTTGCACCTGGACATAGAGCCACAACTCTGGTTGTATCTATCCAGCCAATTCCTTATCCACTGAATCAAACACATTATTAAGTCCATCTGTGAAGTCTGTGCTTTTCCAGTTTGGAGATGAGGATGTGATGTGGGACCGTATCAAAGGCTTTACAGAATTCCAGATAGATGACATCTGTTGGTTTTTCCATGTCAACTGTTGCCATCACTGCATCATAGAAGGGGGCCAGACTGCTCAGGCACAATTTTCCCTTAGTAAAGCCATGCTGGCAGCCTCAGAACACTTCCTTGTTCTTTGTGTGACATAGTGTATATTCTAGGAGGTTCTGCTCCATGATCTTCCCAGACACAGAGGAGAGGCTCACTGGTCTGCAGTTCCACAGATCTTCCTTTCTCCTCTTTTCAAAAATTGGAGTGGTATTTCCCTTTTCCAGTCACCAAGGACTTCACTTAACAACCATGAATTTTCAAATATGATGGAGGGTGACTTGGAAACAATAGCAGTCAGTTCCCTCCAGACCTTGGGATGTATCTCATCAGGTCTCATCAACAGCTGGCTCTTCAGGTTCAAGTGGTCCTGAACCTGCTCTTTGCTTATAGGGTGAAGGACTTCATTTCCCCATTTCCTCTCTGTAGAGAGAAAATTTGTGCAGCCAAAGCTCAGCTGGAGTTGGAGCTGGCCAAAACTTTGGAGGACAGTAGAGTTTTTTTTCAAATATATTAATGGCAAAAGATAGTGTAGAAATTACATCAGGATGATCATCTCAAAAACTGGGACATGGACAAGGCAGAGGTGTTTAATGCAATATTTACTTCTGTCTTCAATATGGATGATAGACCGGGGGATCTCAGTGCCCTGAGCTGGAAGACTATGGCTGTGAGAAAAATCAGTTTCCTATTGACCCTGAACTTATGCAGGACCTGCTGGCTAGTGTAGTCCCAGTTTTTAAGCAGGGAAAGAAGGAGGTCCTATTGCCCTGTAAGTCCCACTTCAGTGCCCAGTAAAATTATGGAAAAGATTATTCTGGGAAGTGTTGAAAATTACCTGGAGGATAATGCAGTCATTGCACCCTGCATGACTTCATGAGAGGGAAGTCCTGCTTGTCAAGTATAATTTTCTTCTAGGACAAGGAAACCCATCCAGTTGATGTAATCTTTTTGAGTTTCAGCAAATCTTTCGATAAAGTTCTGTCTCACAGGACCCTTCTGGAGAAAATGTCCAGCCCACAGCTGGATAAACACATGATGTTATGGGTGAGCAGCTGGCTCATGTGTCAGGCACAAAGGGTTACAGTGAATGGGGTGATGTCAGACTGGTGTCCCTGTCACTGATGGGTTCCACAGGGCTCCATCCTTGGCCCACTTCTCTTGAACATCTTCATAAATGACCTGGATGCAGGACTGGAAGGGATACTAAGTCATTTTGCTGATGACACTAAACTGGGAGTAGCTATCAATTCCCACAAGGGCAGAGAGGCCTTGCAGAGAGACCTGGACAAATTACAAGGCTGGGAAAACACCAACCATATGAAGTTTAACAAGGATTCTGCACCTGGGATGGAGCAAGTCTGGATGTGTGTATCAATGTATGTATGTATGGGCAACAAGAGGCTGGAGAGCAGCACTGTGGAAATGGTCCTGGGGGTCCTGGTGGATGGCAAGCTGAACGTGAGCCAGCAGTGCCCTGGCAGCCAGGAGGGTCAGCCCTGTCCTGGGGTGCACAGGCACAGCATCACAGCCAGATAAGGGAGGGGATTGTCCCACTCTGCTCTGCACTGGGGCAGCCTCACCTCCAGTGCTGGGGGCAGTTTTGGGTGCCACAGTATAGAAAAGATATAAAGCTGTTAGAGAGTGTCCACCATGAAGATGGTAAAGGGCCTCGAGGAGAAGTTGTATGAGGTCACTTGGTCTGTTCAGCCTGGAGGAGACTGAGGAGAGACCTTATTGCTGTTACAGCTTCCTCACTGGCAGGGGCAGGCAGCAATGTCTTTATTCCTGTGACCAGTGACAGGACTCAAGGAAATGGCATGAAGCTGAATCAGGGGAGGTTTAGGAGTGATGTCAATAAAAGCTTTTTCACCCAGAGGATTGCTGGGCAATAGAACATGTGGGATACTGGTGAAAGCCAGGGAAAAAGCAGCTTGGATTTTCTCAATCTGCTCAAAGGAAAACATAACAGAAAGAATTAATAACAGAGAGATTAGCACCTGCTGAGTCCATGAGCTACATGATATTTTGGTAAAAGCATATTTACAAGGGGTGTCACCTTCCTTGCACCAATGAAATCGAGTTTATCCTCAGTTCCACAATCTAGTCTAGAAAAATGTAGTTGCTTCTTTAATAAAGGCTTTTGCTTTTGCTTCTTTTCTGCCTCTGAGGGAAGCCATGTTACTATTTTTTTTTGCTGTATCCTAGCTCAATAACAACAAGAGCAGGCTTCCCAGGGAAGTGGTCACAGCACCAAGCATGACAGTTCATGAAGCATTTGGACAATGCTCAGGTGTGGTTCTTGGGATGTCCTGTGCAGGGTCAGGGGTGGGACTTGATGATCCTGATGAGTTCTTTCCAACTCAGGATATTCTATACTTCTACAATTTTAAGCTGGAAAGTAGCAGAACTCAAGATAATCTTCTGAAATACCCCTAAGACTTCCCACTCCTTTAACTGCATTCATTAGAGGATGCTTGAAACCTCCTTGAAACATGCCATTCTTATTTCAGTGCAAATATAGCCTGTTACTGAATACTAAAAAATAATCACCTGCTTGATATATGTCTCCTGGAAAAAAGAAGTATCTGACCTTTATTGGAATAGTATGCATGAAGTTTACTAGGAATCATTAAAATAACAAAGTCATGGGAATTTTGTGAAGTTCGTGTCAAATAATACTTATCACTAAAAACCTTAATAGTACAAAGCATCAACAATAGATGCTCAAATATTTCCGTGTTCAGTTACCTCACATTAGCAAAAACTCACTTCTAATTTATAGATCCCATTCTTTAGCCACTGAAGACCGTGTGATCTGTACCAGACCCTCAAAACACCACCTGTTTGTCCCATGTGCCTTCGGTTTAAACAGAGCACCAGAACTCTCTTTTTTAAAACATCCAGGTGTTTGACTGATATTGTTTCAAGAAGTTAGCCCAGATAAGGGGCAAGACAAAGCTCTTACTTAATGTAGTGATATATTTCTGAGTGAAAGAGCTTCTCAGCAAAAAGAGGTCTGCAAATGTAAGACTCAAGAGTACTCATTGTCTCCTCCCAAAACAGGGGAATAACTTAAGCCTTTCTAAATACTTTTTTCAGTGAAGTTTGCAGCCAAAATTGTACTTCAAGTCATCTTTTAACCACAGCTGTTAGATGAAGGCTTAGAACATTCACTTCTGAGCAAGTTTCAGAGGCAAGATACCCCAGGCTCCTCCTTGCATGGTTTCCCTTTCTCTGATAGAAAATTCTTCTTAGGTCCCTATCTATCTCATCCATGTCACCATGAAAGTATGGATGCAGATTTAGCTCATTTTTTCTAGACAAAATTAGAGGGATTGTTATTGCAATGTGGATGTCCTGACCCTTGACAGTGATTACAAAGGAAATAGGTGCTCTGGGACCTGATGTCCAAAATTCAGCAGATACATAAATGCACACTGTACAACACACAGTGAACATGTCATGCCTTAAAGGATCTGTCCTGATTTTTAATCACATGCCTTTATTTTTCTCTCAAGAAACCAAGCATAGCTGGCATCAGTGTATCAATTCAGTCGCTATTCAAATGGAAAAGCTTCCCTCCAGAGACCTTTGACACACATTCTTAAAACAGGCAGGAAGTAAACATATTATAAGAGTAGCTTGTTTTTATATGTAGCCTTTTCTTTAGAAAATGTCCTCATAGGGTTGCTAAGTCATGGTACACAAGGAGATATTTAAATAGTTTTTGTGGCCTCTGAAATGCATAAAGCAATTAAGGTTCTTCACATTTCTATAGCCTGTGTTTACTGACTGCATCTTGGCAATGAATACATTGTTTTCCTTTGATATTTCTTTGCTAGGTCATGAGTTAAAATCTTGTTGGTTACATTTCCTTGCAACAAATTTTCCAGAGAAAACCTTATCAATTTTCTAGAGAACTCCAAGCATGGTGATAACAAGAAGTAGATTTTTCAATTTTTAAAAATTCTTAATTTATCTTCCAGTGGGAAAACCAGCATATTTTTATTAAAAAAAAAAAAAAAAAAAAACATGACAAAACAAGAACATAAACAAAACTAAAACCAAAACAAAAGCCAAAACCTAAAACAACCCACACAGAAAACCATGATAAACCAAGATAACAGACAGAGCTCATAAGGAATTTAATAGTATGATTTCCTCGAAAGGTTAATAAAATCCTATTTCTTTGAGTTACTATGCACTATCAGATTTTACATCTTTTCTCAGGAAAAGAAAAAGTGTAAAAATAAATCAACATTGTAGGGAGAATTTAAGTACTGCTCTTCTCTATGTGAAGTTGCTCTTTTCAGAAATTGTATTATTACATCAAACACAGTCACGTGTTTATCATTGTACCTGACATCAGAGCTTTGAATCTAGCCTTTTTGGCAGGTTCAGCTATAAAGATGCCCAAACTGAGGTCCCAAATGAAAACACCTACAAATTGCACTAGTTCATCTGTAAATAAAGGTGTTTTGTAAACCTGGGCTGGTTATACCTCCAAGGGTTAAATATGTCCTGTAAAAGCATTGTTGTCTGAATACAGATTTACCTGTGAAGCATTGCCCAATTGTACTTTGCTCCATCTTTTCAGCTTTTCAGCGTGTAATGCCTTCCAAAGTCTTGCATGTGCCTATTTCCAGAGTATCCTGCTCACATGGTTACTGATTAACCTATGAGTGCACTTAAAAGATTATCCTGAGACCAGATACCTTCAAGGCCATTTGTGGCTTTTATTAACAGAGTGTGGTTTGCCTTTGAATATCACAATCCAGCTGTGGTTGATTATGCAGCTCTGAGCACATTGTTTTTAATTTCTGGAAGTGTGTGAAAAATAGCTTTTTGTCCACTATATATATAGATTTCACATATTACGGCAAGTATTGGTTGAAGTGACTTCTGTTGTCTTTAAGCAAAAAATAACTGCTTTGTAGATCTGTGGGCAGCCTAGATCTTCATTACGGAAAGAACATCAAATGGTCATTAAATGCTAAGATCAAAATCTGTGCATAAAAGACGGAGGATGTACTATCCTTTCCTCTAAGAAATGTTCTTCAAATTGTTATGTCTACTCAGTCTGAATTTGAAAGCGTAATATTGTTTTGCATCGTGTTGGGCATGTATTAATTAGTGGTTTTTAAGTCCCCAAAAGCACCATCAAATACATTGTCAAAAAGAAATACCTTAAATTCAAGAAATTGTGGTGAGTTGCCGTAAGTAAGTGGATGTATAACATGGCTGTTTGATAAGTAGTTGAAGAGACTGTTTACAAAGTAACAAGCAGAATAACAACATAGTGCTCATGAGTCCCCTCTCTATTATCATGTTTATTCGTATTTTGTGAAGTGGTAACCCCATGGCTACTGGTCTGCTAAACTTTATTTTGAACACAGCATCTGTCTCTCCCATATTAACTCCTCACATGGTGCCTCTGGCTGGCTGCTGGGTTTTCATTACATTATGCTGGGGAAACTGGCAACGGGGGCAACTGTGCATTCTTTGGTTTCTTCTGCTATTTAATACCCTTCCCAATCATGTTTCCTTCAGGGTCAGCCTCCAAGCAGAACTCATGTAGCCTGATGTGTATCTATCTGTGTCTTCCAGCTGCTAGGCATCTGACTTTTCAGTGTCTCCCCTGTACGGCTGCTTAGTGAACAGAGTCAGAATGAACTTTTGTCCAGAGTCAGACTATGTGGACTCACATTTTCTGTGCTGTACCTTTCCAATCAGCTGTGCTTCTCTAAAGGCAGCAGAAAATACTGTTCTCATCTGCAAGACAGAAGAGATACTAGCATGGGGGCTGCACACTAAATTGTCTGAGTGATGATACATGTGCAATGCCACATTACAGTCGAACCAATATGTCACAAAATTGAACCGCATGTGGAAAAGCTGTAAGAGCTCGATGGAGAGATGGAGACTTCAGACAGCTCTTAAGATGCTCTTTATTGCATAGAAGAGGTTACAGCAGTTGTGGGATGTGTGTGGGCCTACAGCTGCTGGCTATAGGCAAGCCATGTGTTCTGAAGCTCTATTCTGTTCATGTTACAAAGCATTATATTTCTTTTTTTGCTGTGCATCTTATTACATAACAACTAATAAACACTTTCAGTATTACTTATAGCCTATCATAACTACTAACATTACCATATTGATGTTACTATTTTCTAATCACAAAAGGTTAGTATGTTACAGTTTAAGGTAGAAGTTGTTTTTCAGTTTTCTTGCAGTTGAAAATTCTGAGATCTTTACTTGCAACTTTCATTTTCTTCTTTGTGAAAATCTTTTTGCTTGGTAAAAACATCTTTTGTTTGAGGTGGATTTTTCCTTTGGTCAGAGTCATAAAAGCCCCTTCCAACTCACTTGTTTTTGCCTTCTTAGTTACCCAGTAAGACTGGCTCAACAATTCTTTTCTTCTATTCCAAAACTTGCTATCATTTCTATTCCTTCTTCAGATTCTACATTCAAAGATCTTATGTATGTTACACATACCTATCTGCGAGACCTTCCTGTCAAATCTTTATCTTTCCCAACAGAAAGGAGAATTTGTATTTAAACATAAAGATTTATAATAGACATTAAGTTTTTAAAAAGTACTAAAGGCGTTATCACTAAGTTAAGCTGCTAAGAAATAATTGTTATAATTGTCAAGGTACTGTCATTGAAAGCTAACCAATGCTAACTAATTGATGATCCTGAGATCATCAATCATGCAAGTTAAGAATGAGCTACCCCAGAGATTTGCAGCATTGAGGGTTTTGTGCAAAAAGCTATGAAGGTAAATGAATAATCATAGAATCAGAGAATGGTTTATACTGGAAAGTACTTTCAAAGGTCATCTAGTCCAACCCCTTGCCATGGATCTATGATCCATAATCTGCAGGGAGGGACACTGTCTTCTGAAGCCAAGACATTCTAGAAGTACAAAAATGCTATGAAGTGTCACCAAAACCCCCCAGTTAAGACATGTTAGTGTGTGTGTATGCTTGGGAGCATGCTGGGGGATTTAAAAAATAGAAAACATAATACATTTATATTTAACCTTGAACATTCAGAGTTTTCAATTCAGGACTCCTGCAGTAAATATGCTTTACCTATGTCAAGTATGCAAGCAAGTTAGGAATGAATGTAAAGAATAAATTAAATTTACACTTCTCTATGGGATAAACTACACTTGTAATGAGATGTCCCAAAGAAACACTAGTTGAACACATTTACTTGAAATGTTGAGGAGCACATGTAATTTTGAAATATTAAAAAAAAGAAAAGGCAGACTGCAAAGCATATGCATGAAGTTTAATAGGCTTACTTTAATACAACTGAAGTTCATTCTGCTGAAAATTAATTTTTTTAATCTAAGACCTCAAAATGTGATACCGTGTTTTAATGACGACATATAAGATGTTTCCATTAACATATGAAAAATTTAAATATGTAAAATCCTGCAAAAAATACCCTTGAAGCAGAATGGAAAAGTCATGGAAAAGAGCATATTCAATATAAATCCATGCTACTCTTGTGGAAACACATGTTTACTTTCAAAGATAATATGGTTTAACATATTTTAAGTATTAACTAAAAATCTCCATTACAAAGCCAGCATGATATAAGCAAGCAATCTCTACCTTCCTTTTATCTCAGAAAACAGAAGAAAAATTAAAGGGAACAGAACCGATTTCTGTTTTCCTTCACAGGACTAGAGGTACCAATGGGACTGATTTTGTCAAATGTCATTTTGTTTTAATGGGTTTTAAGTCTTTTATCAACCTTGCCTGCTCAAGCTAGATTTTCCAGTTTATAGTTGTGCAGACAATTTTTCCCCAGGTAGAATATTTATTAATTACTATTCTCTTCTTCTCAGACAATAGTAAACTATGCCAAGAGAGTCAATACTTAAAAATCAGCAATGAGACAGTATGGAGGAACAAATGGTAGACTTATTAAAGCTAGTAACCCTGGAAAAAATGAAAGCATTGCCTCCTTTGTCATCCTTACTTGCTTTCTTTCAAGCAAAGATGAAAGACTTCAATGCAACAAGTCATTTCTCTGCACTGCTACATAGGTGTTCACAGGCGTGTGAATTGAAAGATAAAAGACAGTTTGTCATCAAATTTTGTTTAGTACTTCCTTTCTTTATGTATGGAATGTTGCAAATATCTGATTACTGATTTTGTTAGGCTACACGACAAAGCTCACATTCACACCCACCAAGGAGCAGAGGGTGACAACAGCAGAGGGGGGCTCCACAGATAATATCCTGTCCTGGCTGCACCTGCCCAACAGAGGCCCATAGCACAAGCCCTGAGGAGCCCAAAGACAGGATGGCAGGCAGGAATTCAAAACAAGGCTTCCTGAGGAGCAAACACCTTGCCATGGCCCTCACAGGGCTGTCACAGGACCTGTCACACTCCTGTCTGCATCCAGCAGGAAACCCATCACTAGCCATCAGGAGCACCTCTAGGCCATGCTTCTCACTCTCTCTTACAGACTGGTGTCACTGAGGGAATTTTGGCTGTTTTGATCATGCCATAGTTTCTGTGGCACTGGGCCTGCTGCAGACAGATGGGATTCACCTGTATAAAAGGGGGGAAAGGATTCTAGCTCATAAGCTGGCAGTGCTGACTGAGAGGGATTAAAGGGGGAAAGGGACTAGATCAAGGTAGCTAGAGATGAGCCTGAGGGTCACACCAGTGCTGTGGGTGACAGGGACAGCCCAGCTGAAGTGCATCTGCACCAGTGCACCCTGCATGGGTAACAAACCATGGAAGCAGCAGGAAGCTGTGATGGAGTTATCACCATGGAAGTGTGGTGGGGTGGCTGGATGCTGCAGTGGTGGCTACAGGCTCTTCAGAAGGGACAGGTGAGGAAGGAGAGGTGTTGGGGGGCTCTGTACACTGGGGAGGGTTTTGGCTGTACAGGGCTCAGGGACAGTGGGGATAAGGCTGAGAGCCTGTGGGTGACAGTCAGAGGGATGGCCAGCAAGGCACAGATCCTGCTGGGAGTCTGGCACAGCCACCCAGCCAGGATGGAGTGAAATATTCTATCAGTGGATGTTTCATGATCACTAGCCCTTGTTCTTGGGAGACTTTAACTTGGCAAATGCCTGCTGGAAACTCAGCAGTGAGAGGAGACAGCCTGGGAGGTTCCTGGGTGTGTGGAAGGTAATTTCAGACACAGCTGGTAGGGGAGCTGCCAGGGTATGCCCTGCCAGAGCTGCTGCTCACAAACAGAGAAGGGCTGAGGGACATGGGGTGGTCAGAGGCCATCCTGGGCACACTGACCATGGAATCCATCACAGAGTTTTTTTATTCTTGGAGAAGAAGGAAAAGGGATCAGCAAAATACTTGAACCTTGGACATCCAGAGGATGAACCTCAGCCTGTTCAGGACACTGGTTCAGAGACTCCCCTGGGAAACACCATTTAACAACAAAGGGTCCAGGAAGGCTGGACACACTTTAGGAAGGAAATCTTAAAGGTGCAAGAGCAGACCATCCCCATGTGCCTATAGATGAGCTGGCAGGGAAGAAGACCAGGTTGGCTAAACAGGGAACTTTAGCAGTAACTTAGGGAAAAAAAGATTATGAGCTTTGTATGAAGAGGCAGACAGTTCAGGGAGAGTACAAGGATATTTTAGGTCATGCAGAGAAAAAGTCAGAAAGGCAGAAATTCAACTAGAACTCTATCTGCTTGAAATTGGTGTAAAATATAATAAAAAATCATTTTTAAAAATATGTTAACAATGAAAGGAGTGCCAGGGAATACCTCCATCTTCTATTGGAGCCAGAGTGGAACATTGTCACCAAGCATAAGGAAAAGACCTAATGCCTTCTTGGCCTCCCTTTCTAGCAGTAACATCAGTTATCCCCAGGGCAGCAAGCCCCCTGAGCTGGTCAGCAGGGGCAGGGAGCAGGATAGACCCCATGCAATCCAGGAGGAAATCATTAGTGATCTCCTGTGACACCTAGCCCACAATTCTGTGGGACTGGATGGATTCCTCCAAGGGAACTGAGGGAGCTGGCAGAAGAGCACACCAAGAGAGGCTGAAGGAGCTGGGGTGTTTAGCTTGGAGAAAAGGAGGCTCAAGGAACACTTTTACACTCTTTAAAATTACTTGAAAGGAGATTGTAGCCAGATGGGAATCAGTTTCTTCTTCTAATCAACTAGCTACCACACAAGAGGTCATAACCTCAAGCTGCACCAGGCAAAGTTCAGGTTGGACACCAGGAAGAATTTCTTCACTGAATGGGTGCTTTACCTAAGCAGTGGAATGCTTCACCTCAGCATTGGAATGGACTTTAGCATCAGATGCCCAGGGAAGTGGTGGTGACACCATCCCAGAGAGCGTTCAGGAAACTACTTGATGGGGCACTTAGTGCATTGGTCCAGTTGACACAGTGGTGTCAAAGGTTGGACTCAATGATCTTGAAGGTCTTTCCCAGCTTTAATGATTCTATCATTCTATGATTCTGACAGGGGGCTGCTGCCGAGGGTTGGGAACACATTTTTCATGGAAGAGAAGAGAAACTTGGTGTTCCACAGGATTTACTTTGAAATGTTTGGGAAAGGATCAGAAGTTGAGGTGATTTGGGGAAGACCAGAAAGAAGAAACTGAGGAGAAAAGAGGCAAAAAGGGCTGGTGACAGGTAAATAGTTGGCCAGTGGGTATGCTTGCCAGCCATGCCCTTCCCAGGCAGTGCAGCCTGTCCCAGCTGCTCACCAGAGTCCTTCCTTCCTTACAACTTACACTTACAGCTCTATGTTTACATGGAGTGTGTTTGTGCACGCTGCATATGTTCACATGTATGTGCATTCATATGGAGTCTGGATGCAGCAGCTGGAGTCAGAGGGTCAGAATAGGCACCTACATATTGTGCAGCAGCCAAAGTGGGAGTAGCTGTGCAAGCACCAGCAAGGATCATGCTTAGCTGGTGAAGTGGACAGCAGTAAGTGGGTGTGGGGTCCTCTGAGGGCCAGAGCACAAGGGGTTTGGCTAGAGGGACAGAGGAGCCTCTCTCAGGCTTCTGGATCTGGTAGGATATACTGTCCTGAAAAATAAATACAAATTTTTAAAAAGTGATAATTAAATCTTTTTAAACAGGTAATGACTTACCTATCCATAGAGAAACAAAAATTTATTTATAACTTCAATATTTATTGAGCCTATTAGGGGACTTGGATTCAGCTCCTGGACTGATTTTTTTCTCATAGCAGTGTTCTAGCTTGTTGGCAGTTTTGTTTGAAACCATGCCAGTTGAGTGCTATGGTCTTGACCCACTGATGATTCAATGCATATGTGAGGAGGCCTATCAGCCTCAGGTGGTCTGTGCAGATGCAAAATGCTTGTCTCTATGAAGTGGCAAATATTCAGAGTTTGGCTCACCATTTAAATTTTAACTTACTTTTGGAAGCAAATATATCTTATCTTCCTATTTATTAGCAGGATTTGATATGCAGGAAACCTATGCATATTTCATTTGAAAATAGTCAGAGTTTGTACTGCCATTTCCACTGGGGGAATATTTAAAAAACACATTCTTCTGATGATTTGCAATTGTGTTTAATTTCCTGTTTGAAGCTACTCCTGGCTGATGTCTTTGTCTTTGTGATTATAACTCTTAAACCTCTGATGATTTTATTTTTTTGCTCTTCTAGAGAGCAAGTATGGCCTTTCATCCCACTAGTTTAAAAATGTCAACCATTTAAAAATTATGTTTGCTATGTTTGCACTGAATATTTTGCCTGTGCCTGGGACTGCTAAATTTTTACAACATCCAAAACAAGACACAGCCAGACACCAGCCTTTCAGTTTGAAAATAATGGCTATCAACTGGAAAACAGTGAGGAACAGCTTCCCAAGCTGTTTCTCAACTGTGGCCAACTGAGGTCTCCATTTTAATAGACTTAAATCTAGCCAAACTGGACCTTTTACTATATTGCTGAATATAGGAAGCAAATAATGCCTGCCTAGCAACTTTCTGGGCTCCCTTTTCACTGATCCTTGAATACAATCGATTTTTTTTTTCAAGGATGCAATGTGGTAATGCAGATGTGACCTTTCTGTCTCACAGAGCAGCAACAGGTAACACTCTGTACAGAAGAGTCTACTCCATCAGGTTTTAAAAAGACTAGAAGAATAATTGACTCTTTGCAAGGTTGCATGTATCAATGAAAAGAACGCAACTAGCATTCAGGAAAAAAAATGCTTTGGGTATTAATAACAATTGCTAAACAATAATAATTACTCTGGTGGTGAGAAGGTAATTGCTTCTGTTAATTCCACACATTTCCCTAGGAAAAAACTAACTTAACTCACTAAAGACTGTGGAAACAGTGAAAGATCTTGAGGATTTGTGCTGAGGAGTAATAAAGAGTATATCAGCTTATTTAAAAGAACACATGGTGCAACTATTGCATTTTATGAAATGGCTAATCTCTTTGCAATGAAGGAGATTAGTCATGAGTTAATCAAATCATTAACCCAAAAAACCTGTTATCATAATCTGGATTCCAGAATGAAATCCTCAGAGAAACTAAGTATCAAGAGAGCAATGTCCAGCAATTTCAATGGAAAATGAGTGGCCTGTGGGGACACATCTCATGTGCCTAACAGCTACAGAAAAAAATATGATATGAAAGGAAGTAATGTCATTAATAATAGAAAGATATACTTTTGTAAGGGCAAAGATTTTCATAAACATCTACTTGTGTGCATACCCAGGTAATACACTTAAAATATTGATGACCTAGAAGGATTGGTCCAAAACTGAATAGTTTGAAATATCCCACATTTTTAAAACAACTGAAATTTTTAAAGAATCTAAATAAAGTGACTTCCTTTATCCGCAAAGTGAAGGTTCTCAATACATTCTAGTATGTATTCGAACCCAAGTTACATTTGAAAATACTATTCTAATTGTTTTCTAATGCATTTTTTCTATTGGAATTCAGAAACAGGTTGTGGTGTAAGACCAACAATAGAATACTGTCCCCTACTTTACCTGAATGCCTGCAAAAACCCTGCTAGGAAGAATTAGTCTCTCTGCACATACATGTTTTGTTTCCACTTTTTATGCACTCTGAAATTTTTCTATTTGGCTCTTATTCCAGTAAGGAATGATCTCTTATTGTTCCCTACTGATGCAAGGAAAAGAGGAGACATATTCATTGAAAGTATTTATGAGAGCAGAGGGTTGTACCAGGCATCAGCAATATTACAGTGGGACTTCACTGAGAACCTAATTTTGTCACATTTACTTCCTATTTTTTCCTCACTTCACATCAATTTCTTTCACAAATTAGGTGTGTAAGTACTGCATTCCACCACTAAAGACTGTTAGATATCACTGGCACTTGGATTTGAATTCTATTCTTCTCTGTTCGATGCATACTTGCATCCTGGACTTCCATAAGATTTAAAATATGAAACAAATAAATCTATGATAGCAGAAATTCTTACCATTCCTATGCCAATATTAAGGTTTGTCTAGAGTGATTTCCTCTTCTGTGTATCGCAGAAGTTTTGAGGGATCATCTTGAATCAGCATAATACAAAAAGAGTCTGGTGCTGTGCCCAAATTCCACTTTGCCACCAGATGCTTTTGGAGAATGCATGTGTTTTCTTCAAATCTATAATGTCAGGAAGTAAGCCATGTGTTGAGCAGTCATCTCTTATGTATTAGCTTAGGAGAACAGACAAGAACTTTCAGAACTACAAGAGGCAGGAATTTAGCCCTTAATCTTTTTAAGAAAGCCTGCAATTTAAAAGGCCTGATTGCTGTCTCTCCTCAGTGATCAGAATAACAGGTGTGTCAAAACCTATTTTGAAAGCTGTTCAGAAGTCACATCTTGGTCCACTTTATGTGGCATCTGTCACACACTTTTGCACCAGCAGCTGGCCTAGAGCTGCCTCAGAGTTCACTGGTGCAGCTGTACAGCACCAGTGAAGGATCACCAAGGGACAGCTGATCTATCTGAATCTGCCTCAAATCAGGCTGGCCTCTGTGACTCTTGTGGGTACGTCAGTGAAAAGGCATAATGAAGGCACATGTTGAGAAAATCTGAAGTTTCTATTCAATACTAGTGATGTCAAGAAATATAATCTAAACTCTGTATGGAGCACAAGTTAAAAATTATGCAGAAATTATTTCCTGAGTAATGAAAACGACTGATAATGAGCAATGTAAATATAGATTATCTACATGAGCTAACCTATGTAGCAGAAAAAATAAGTCACATTCATAAAATTTTGACCACCTTCACATTATTGTCCTTCATTGCTATACTGCATATCCCTGCAAGGTGTGGTGTTTTGTTACACACCCTGATCTTCTACCACAATGCAATACAATAAATATTTTCAGTTATTACTCTTTGCAAGCTCACAACAGGTTTTTCATAGAGGAAATTACTTCAGCATAGCACTTCAGCATTTGTTAGTTTTCCACTGAGAATGTATGGATTTTAGTAATTAATAACATGGAACGCAGATATTGCTGCTCTTTTTTCCATATGCAGAGTACAAAATACAGTTGTTTTTTAACATGGGAACATGTTTTTATAAGGAGATCACATTAACTATTCCCATCAGAAAATATACTATGTAAACCTGCTATATACCACCCAATTGTTTTAAACTAATGATAATATGAACATAATTTTTAATATTAGTAAAATATACTAAAATATGCTTTGGAATGAACTTATGACACTTTATAGTTGAAATCATGTTTCATATATTCATGATTAGAGGGAAGTGTTTAATATAATACGGTGACATCCACAAATCATGACTTTTCAGGAAAATTTTCTAACCCCATCTCATTTTACAGACTGGAAATTGATAGATCTTCAGTATTTGGGGGACTTTGAACTGTCATTTGCTGCTGGGCTCAACTCCTGCAGATTGAGTATCCTCCTGAGTACTCATTAAAATAACATAACTGTCTAAAACAATAAAATTGATGTTCTTCAGTTTTCAGTTTCAGTCTTCTGCTTGACCTTCAGATAATTATGCGATATTTATCACTGAGGAGGGAAGTGGCTCCATAGCCAACTTTAGCCTCTCCTCCCTTTAATGTGAACCCAGGAGAGAGATGAAAGCATTCAACTACTTCTGCTTCCTAGGAGGAAACTTGCTATTTTGCTCTCACAGGATTCTTGCAATGTCTCTCCAGAGTGTCTGATACAATGCATTGCCAAGGTCTGTCTCCTGGAGCTGACAAAGCCCACTTTGAGCCTTTGGATGGTCCTGGCATTGACACTCTTGTCAGCTCCAGTCACTGTCACCCATGGATCAAGTAACTAGCACCAACAGAGCTGACTGGTGCTAGCAGACAACACAGTAATCAATACATTCCTGGATAAAAGAATTTTTACTAGCATAACATCCAGCAGGGTTATTCAACACGACAAACCCCTGAGATTTTCAGTGCCTGAGTAGATATATAAGAAAACTGAACAGTGCCACCATGCATATACCACAAACAGAGGACAGATAATGGCTGAAATGACTCTAGGTTTGTGGGTTTTAAGCCATCCAGAGACCTGAAGTGGAAACACCGATGCTGGAATTTGGCCAAACACTTTGCTGAACAGTTAGCTTATTCACATTGGCAAAGATTCCTACTTTATGAAGTTTTCCCTGTCTGCAATGGCTCAATTCAAGTCCCTTTGAATTTATTAGCATACCCAATGAAATCCTTAAATTCTGAATCAAAATCTGAAGGTCAGAATGCCACAGCACAGGTAATATCTGCCTCGGGAACACCAGTGCTAAATAGGTAATGATCTTCAGTCTTTCTCCAACGCCTTCTCCTTCTTTTTACTTGATAGCAGAATATTTGACCTTCCAAGTGGCAATTTTTATATTACTTAAAGCCAAAATAAGCTTAGCAGAGTCTGCTTTCTGGACAGCTATAATGAAAACAAGGTAAAATCAGTACAGGAAGAAAATAAAGAGCTCAGCAAGACAGAGGCAATGACTGCTGTGACCTACTCAGTTTTTGAAAATTAAGGTATGTAACTCTGTACTAACAATGTTCCAGCTTCCTAACATCCTCATTAAAAAAAAAAAACACCCCCAAAAAAAAAAACAAAACAAAAAAACAAAACAAAACAAAAAACAAAAAAAAAACCCAAAAAAACCCACAAAACCAAGCCAAACCAAAAAAACAAACCAGTTATAATTAGAAAACTTCTTTTCTTTCCCATTTTGCTTTTGCACTTCACCATCTATTCTCTATTAACTGCTCTCTTCATTTGTTTGCTCAATCTTCTCTCTTGAGCAGATAAAAGGGTTTCATTAAAGTAAAGCCTAATGCTGTCAGTGGCAGGAGAGCTGCCAACCCTGGCGGTTTTTGTAAGTCTATTAAGCTGACCTAAGCATGCTAATACTTAATAAATTCCCTCCATTCACAGCAGTCCTTTGCAAATATCCTTTTATCTCATATGGAAAACTAAGTTATGCAATTCAGATGAGTAACAAAAGGCCAGACCCCACATTTTGGGGTATATTTATGGATACACACAGTTGCATCTAAGAGGAGCAGCACATATCATCAATTGCAATCTCTGCTGTACTGGAAGTACTACTTGAGATTACCGAAAGGGCTAACAACTTGATGAAAGTATTCCAGTTACTAAGATGAAACTGACATTGGAGAATCAAAACAGAACTTTTTTCATGGATTTCCTGCAATGGTCCATTTGCAGAGAAAATTTTCTAAACCTATTTGAAGGGTATCTGCTATACCTATTTAGTACCTTTTATCTTTAATTTACCCAGTAAGGAAAAAAAAACCCAAACCCCAGATTCTAGAAATCACTGCCATCTTCTCCCATTACTACTTTAAGTGGTAAAAAAATACTCTGAAGAACAAGTGGTTTACAAAGCACTACTAGTTGGCACCACCCCCTACCAAAGGAAAGGCTTTTATCTATTTAACATCATTTGCCATTCTTCACAGCTCCAAAGGCTCCAGAGTAATTACTTTCCAATTGAAACAAAACTTCTAATGCAACAAAGTATCCAGCCTTCATCTCTCTTACATTAGAGAAAAGCAGTTTGTAGCAGGAGAAAATGACTGATCTGAATTCTTCTCTCCCCCAGCTAATGTAATTGTTCAGGTAAAGTAATAAATATGGGGGCATGGTGTGGGGTTGAGAAAGGGTTTCCTATGTCTAATACATACAATAAGTGGCATGATTTATTTAAGTGAACGTGTGCCTGAGAGCTACTGACAGGCAAGTGCAAAAATGATGGTGGAACAGTCCCACAACATAATTTCTTCAGCTATAACAGAAAACATTGGCTCACAATAGCTGATACTTTATTCATTCTCCGTTTTCAGGGTTTGCAAAGGTTACTGGAAACGCTACTCGCTTTAGTTCATACAAAATTAATAATAAAAATAAAAGGACCATGGTTCTGTGAATAAACAGGAACACATTTTAAACTGTCCTAAAAAGAAAAAAAAAATGCTCATCTTTGTAAGGATTTAGCAGATTAAAACTAATCACACATACATCTTACTATACTTAGTGCAGAATTTATCAGCATTTATCAGCATATATCAGCTACTGCAGTGAAGTAAACAATGTAGTAGCAACCTTGCACAGAATCAGAACTCCAGCAAGGGAAAATAAACCACTCTTCTCCATGAAGAAATGTCTTTCTGCTTCCCTAAGAAAAGAGAAATGGTGCTGAAGCCACCTTCAGCTGGTAACAACTGTATTGCCTAGCCACAGCTGTATCTTCACTTATGTGTGTCTTCACTTTTTTTTATTTGAAGACTTATTGAAGTCTTCAAATAAAGAAAAGCTCGACAGAGACCTTCTTCACAAGCAGCTGAGTACACCCTTAAGCAATCCTCCTCCATGTTATTTCATTAATTTATTTCCTATCCTTGCAGGACAAAACACTACTTAACTCTAGCCATAGCCCTTAGACCTCTTCTCAAACGACTCATTTCTGCTGTTCTAGTGCACTGGAACACCCACTTGTCAGAGAACAGAAAATATGGATGAGTGAAAGCAATGAAGAAGCAAAGGAATTATGTATTGTGAATAAACTTACTTAATATGGCAACTTTTTTTTTTCTCTTCTTTTTAAATACCCACTCTTACAATCTCATCTGAATGACCCATGTGATGCTGAATAATGCATTCATCTAACCAAAGAGAAATGTATTTCGCCCCCAAATTCACATCTAAGAGCTCGGTTTTATAAGATAACACTGGGTATTTCTGAATTCTTACAATTTAAACTTAAGGGAAAAAACCCCAAAAATTAAGGATCTTGACCACAATCTAGAATGCCACAAAGGCAATACAAATTAAAGGGAAAAAAAAGTAGAATCATCACAGAGAATATCAGTGTATTTTATAACTTCTTCTTTAGTGCCATCCTGCTACCCAATGATTCCCCTTGTGGCAGAAAAGGAATGTAAAGGAAGATGTGACATCTATCCTTCAAATTACTTTTCAATAAAAATAGTAAAATTTTAGTAACTGGTAACTCCTAAAAATCCATGCATTTGTTTTTTGAGGGAATTGATACTGTTCCAAAAATAGATGTGTGAAAAAATGCTACAGTTTTTCCTTCAATTACTGTCTCCTGGGACCACCAATACATAAAGGTAAGAAGGCAATAAACCCATTATTTCGTAAGAAATTTAGAGTATTTTTGTGCTCAGCTCTTGATTTATGTAAGTGAACTTTGTACTGCTAAGAAACACAATTAATATACCAGAAAATAAGGTTAAAAGTAGGTCAGTGATATAGGACAAGAGTTCCTAACACAACTTGCATCCCAGCCTCCAGCTTGGAGCACAATGTTCATTCCTCATATTCTAGAGTGTTAAATAACACTGTAACTAGATGCAGAAGATAAGAATCATTCGACATTATCCACCCTTGATCTTTACACAAAATTCCCATGACATCCATTGAAGTTCCACAGCTGTACAAACTAGAATAAGGTCCATGGCAAACACAGCTTTCAGGATTTGCTCTACAATAAATATCACAAGCGAAAGAGAGACAGCAAATGTTAACTCTTTATTTGTTTTGAATATATAAAGATTATATGAAACAATTGAAACTATTTTTTATTTATGAAACAATTATTTTAGAGCCATCTTGTGGGGAAAAGAAGCAATTTAAAACAATACATGTACTTTTACAGCTTTTCTACCAAAAAGATCAGTATTTAGTATGACATCTAGTACTCTTTTAAAAAAATAAATCTCAGGCACACTGTAAACTTTATACAACATTGTTTAATCCCCTAGAACATGAAGGAAGTGCCTTAATGAACAATCACATGTTAAAAGATAAGTTCTAGATAGAAAAAATATGTATCATTATTTTGAAGATGCTATTTTTCTGAAGAACGTTTTAAACCAGATTCTATTCAAACTCCACCCAACTACAGCCCACAAAAAAAGCACAAACACCCAGAGAAGCTAAGCCTTCTTTCAGAGCCCTCTTGAGTAAAGTGGATAGAATTATTCAATCTAACTAAACTGGGGGTAAAACAAAGCAAAATACATCTAAATATATTAGTAGATTTATCACTCAAGCCTGAACATTTTTCATTATTAAACATCCTTAGCATTTCCAATTTAAAGCTTTGGTAATATTTGCAAGTTCTGAAGGAGTTTACACCAGTTGTTTATTAAGAACTCATTACACAACAGTCTTCTGTTTGTATTCACTTAAGTAAAGTAGAGCCTTGGGCAGTCAATTTCAGTATAATCAAAAGTCATGATGCAGACTTCAGCTACCTAGGGCAATCAAACATCAGCTCTGCTTGATTTATGCGTCTTGTCTATGAAGCAAAGTGCTTAAATTTTATCCTAGAGAACAGAATGCACATATAGGTCATATATCTTACTCAGTTTTAATTTATGCCCAAATAAAATACTTCATTTATATAGAACATGTAAGCGTATCACATTACATTTATCCAATAAGTAGTTATCTTCTATTCATACAGAAGTAAAACAGGACATCACAGAACGCTTGCAAAGCACACAATCAAGAGGTGTCACAGATATATGCATTTTTTGAGCTGTTACGATCAGTATATAGTATGGACTAGCAGGAACCTCTATTAATTTATTTTTTAAAATAAAGAAATTTGACAACAAAAGGGTCCTATGGTACCAGAAATCTCTGACAGCTCCAACTAAACAGAACACACTGGCACCCAGACATACAACCAGACAATTTTGCTAAGGCAAGCACAAGTATGTCAATTTTTATTTTTACACTCCTACCAAACTTTGAGTTAGAGAAGGTGTACATGTGCGCTTTTATCTTTCCTTCCTCTGTAAAGAGGATAGTAAGATCTGCTTCCTCCATGTCTGCTTTAAACTTTGGAAAGGAGCCCTGACTCAGGGGCACTTGCCTTAATGAGATTTTGAATTTCTTTGAATTTTGGATGTTCTTTATCGGCTACCAGCTGCAGCAATATCGCTTCACTAGTAGTAACTATAATTCCAGTACGTGCAAGACGCTGAAAAATAGAAGACCAGAGAGAAAATCATGTAAGAAATTTGCAAATGTCAATGAGTCAATTTTGAAAGAAAAGTCGGGTAGCATTTTTAAAAACATCTCCTATTAAAAAAAGTACTGCAAATTCCATTCCAGCATGTCGTAGTGGTATAATTTATAAAGCTAAGATGAAAACTGACTGGGTTTAGACTTTCCTATGGCAAAAGGCTGCCCTGGATTGCAAATAAGGCTTTCTACTTGAACTGGATTCTTTTCCCAAGTCAGATTTAATAGGCAGCAGCCCCACACATCTTAATAACAACCCTTTCCCCTTGCATAAGCCAGAGGACAGCTTTCTTCACTCTCATGCAGACGAAAGGCCTGGGGAAAAATAAAATAGCGAGGTCCAACCTAACAGCATTAAGCAAGAAATTATAACAATTTCTCTTTCAGTCCTTGTTATGTACCACTACTTCAGCTTTTGGACTACAGAGCACACTAGTAGCAATAATCTCAGGAAAAAAAGGAAAATCTCTTCTACAGGCATTATAAATCTTACAGCACAACAGTAGCTCTTTTTAAATTATGTTCATTACAGAGAGTAACTCCAGAGTCAGTTCTCATAGGCTAAGGATAAAATGCATAGCTGCAGAGAAAGCAAAACCAAAAGAGGTCTGCTAGATCTTGTAAGAGTGCGACTCAACAGGGCTTGGGCTTCACATAGCCAAAGGCACAGGACTTATTGTAAAGTTACTGGACTTTAAAAACTGTGGCTGTTGCATATACAACAAAGTTCAGCCTTCAGCAAAGGCTGACCAATCCATGCCCCCATCATCTTCCAAGCCATCATACAGATGCTTTGGCAGTAAACTCTCCAAAGAATCAGCTTTCCCTCCCTCATCCTTTACTCAGCTGCATGCTTCACCAAATCTAATGGGATCCTGAATGAGGCGAGGGCAAGCGGCAGGGACTACAGATATATACAGATATATACATACAGGTTTCAACTGTAATTAAAGCAAAGAGAAGCTCAAAACTTTCTTGCTGTTCAATTACAAAGCATCTGATGGGTGAAAGCTAGTAAATTCAAGGGACCAACCAGTAAAGTATATGTAACTACAGTCTGCATAACAACAAACTAACAAGGTTGGATTTACTGCTTCCTGCTTGCCATTATAGCAATAAGCCCTGCAATATTCTTAAACTGAAAGAAAGCAGCTACCTTCTTCAGTTCTCCTGCCCTGTACAATCCTATTTTTTAATGCTCAGAAGCATACAGAAAAGAAGAAAAATGGGAAAATTAATATGAAATATCACAGCAATGTTTTCAACATGAGCCTCTCCAAGAACACAAAGGTTTTGTTTTTAACTAGTATGGATAAGAAAAAAATCTAGACTCTTAAAAAATCATAGCCGTCTGTGAAATGTTGATTGAAAAGAGAGAACACCTTCTCTTTAAAAGCAAAACATACCATAATATGTCCAAAGAGGCTGGCATTGCCTTATGCCTTTTCTAGGATGAGATATAATTTTTATAAATTTCAGATTAGCAGAATTTAAGAGGTGCATTTGCTAAGTATTTTGGATGATTTCCAAGGAAATCACAAGTTTTCTTAAAATGCTGTCTTGAGAAGAAGGCAGGTATTGACAGTGTGTTGCATCCATACTGCTGAAACAAGCAGAAAAGACAAAGAATAGAAAAGAAATCTAGCAGGAGCAGACTAAACTGTCTTAATCCGGGACCAAGCATTGGCATAAGACATCTTCATCAGACAGGATAGAGATTCAGAATAGTCACAACCTCAAACTGTTGGGCGGAGTTATTTCATCAATTAAAATTTTGCGATTTTTTTCTGATTTCTGAGGAATTTTTTCGCTGCAAGTTGTTGCCTGCTGTCATTTTTAAGCATACAATGGAAGTGGAAACAACCTGTTATCCAAGCAGACATGAAGACTTTCATTATCAATTAAGTTATATAGCACTTCCTAGTACTACCTGCTCAGATATTTGCATATTCATCACCAGCACAATCAAAACATGTGCTATGTGATGGGAAATGTGGAGAACTGAAGGGGCAGGTGGGACCAGTGAGGAGTTACTTGGGATTGCTGAGGAAGCTAGTTGCTATCACTGTAAGGTCACTCTTCATTATTCTTGAAAGGTCACTGTGAATAGAGAAGGACTGTGTTATTGTGAAAAGGCAAATATTACACTCATCTTCCCAGAAAGGCAAGGAAAAGGGTCCAGGAACCCTGGTCAATAAAACTCACCTCAGCTCACCAGCTTGCATAAATTTGCACAAGAGACAATGTCAAGACTCACTCGTTAAAAGAATGTGACTAGGAGCAGTGAGTTCTATGGTGAAACTAAAGCAGGTATGTTTGGTATGTTGCCCACTTCCCTAAGAAATGTAACACCACAGTCAATCACGATTAAGGACATGTCCAATAAATGTGTCCGTTTCTCCTAGTCTCCACCTCCCAACCATGCCCATGTCTTGCTTGCTCTACACATCCCACAGTAGCATTTTTAATTGATGCTCTGTAACACAAGAAAAGGACAATGTTGTTATGTGCTGCCATGTGCAGCAGAGAAGGTATTACTGCTAGCTCAACACCGCATGGCAAGTGTTGGCTTAATCATATTGTAATGACTGACCACATAAGGGACCCCAACAAAACGTTCTCTTTTGCTTACAGAGAAAGCGTTGCAAAGGTACCAAAAACTTACCTAAAACTTAAAAATTTACATCTTTTGCAAGAAATTGCACTTTTAAGATCAATACCTTTTCGACTAGAAAGTAAAGCAGAGGTAGCTAGTCGCTGTTTTAACCTTTACACTGGCCCAACTTCTGTGCTTTTACAGACACAGTGTAAGTGAAAAATGTACAAAAACATGCATAATAAGGCAAACAGATTTCAGGTTTTCTGTATTTGTTTTGTCTCTTACTGCTGCTGCACCACATTGATTTGGGAAGTCCATGACTTCAGTTACTCCTGTATTCTGTGTGTGTCCCTATGCTCTATGTGACAGCTGACATTAGGTTTGCACTTAATCAACGTCACGGGTTTCATCAATCACTATATGCTGGGGATTTCTCTTTAGCCTTTAAGAAATTAAGTCTTCTCAAAATCTGTGAAAAAGTATAATATGCTGTGGTTATTATTAGTTTCTACTTCAAATAATTGTTAGGGCCTGAGGCAAAAATTGCAATACCTAATATATATATATATATATATATCAGGTTTTGACTTTCAACAGTGATGCCTGTAGGCAAGTTAGGAGTACATCATCAAAAAATCATTTGCATGAATTTGCTACCACACAGTTACACGCACTTTTAAATCCTCTTGTTACATTTATCTCCACTTTCTCAACATTCAGTTTGACTAAGCTCCTAAAAGCAGGGGGGAGGGGAATCTTTACTATAATCAGTGTCTTGCGATTAAGCTTTAATTTGCACTGATGAGGAAAAGCAGAAGGAGGGACAGACGTACAAAGAGATTCGAATAGGATCACATACTGTATTTCATTGCACTTCAAGAATTTTAACACCTGAATAAATACTCTTTGTAACAAAAAAAGCCAAAAGCTTTACAGCACTTTTACTCTGCTGTAGAAATAACATTGCATAAAGGGATATGCTAAAATGCTAATGTTTATACAAAGTAATTTATATTGTATGAAACAATCACTTTTAAATTCCAAACATCCCAAGCTGGGTTATGCAAATTAAATAATAATTTAGGGAGGACAAAAAAGGCAGTACTTCTTCTCAATTTCCTATGCTATTTTAAGAATCATAGCACTCACCTTTTCTCAAATCTACATTTATCCACCGCTATGTCCATAGAAATTCCTTGTTAGAAACTTACCTCAAGAGCAAACATCCTGTCCATCATACTTCTTGAGGAGGTAGCATCAGCTACAATATGAACTTCCAGACCTCTGCCAATTAATTCCAAAGCTGTTTGCTGGATACAGACATGAGTCTACAGGGAAGAAAGCAAAGGCAAAAAAGCCACCAACAAACCATTATTACAAAATGAAAATAATACAATCACAAGTTAGAGCTCATAATTAATTAGAATTCAAATACTTATTTTCCAACCCCTGGCAGTACTAGGGAACTCAATATGCATTTTAAATGCCCGTTAAGATTGAGACAAGTGACTGTAGTTTACAAGTGTCACATCTCAAATTTTATTGAGATAATACTAAAGACAACACAAAAAAAATTTATTCGGTAGAAGATATCTAATTTCTAAGTAATATAAATTGAGTTCTTTTTTTTAATTACAGAAAGTGATGCCCCCTTTGAGGGCCAACAGACATTGGCCATAAACCAGTATCAGAATGGCAAGGCACCTACTTCTACTCCAAAGAGGACAATGCTCCGGACTCCAGGAATCTCTGCTAATGCTGCTTCAACCTCTGGCAACACCATGGAAAATTTTGTCTTGGGAAGCACAAGTTTAGCTCCTGTTAAATCAATTTCTTGCACAGTGCTGCCAAGACCTTTGGGATACTGTTCAGTGACAATAACCGGAATTCCCAAGAGCCGTGCACCTTGGAGCTGTCAGGGGACAGAGAGGAAAACATTAGAAAAAAAAAAAAAAAAGAAAAGAAAAGAACTATAATAACAGAGACATTGCTATTACCTAATACTAAGTAATCGTTAGAATGTACGTACAATAATAATTTACAATGATGATCAAAACTCACTACAAGAAAAAAAAAAAAAAGAAGACATACCAGTCGTTGGCCCACACTGATGATATCGCCAAAGTATTTGATGGCAGGCCGGAATCGTTCTTGCATGTCACAACAGAAAAAAACAGTGCTTGAGGGTGTCAGGTTGCCCAAAGTAGTAATCTGAAAAAATAAATAAAGGTAATGTTTTCCATGGCAGTGGACATCCTTTCAGAAATGCAGCAGAATGAGGAGGAGTCTGCAGTACCTCTGCTAGATTATGGATTTATGTTACTTTGAGTCAAAATAGGAGAAAAGTGTTTCAAGCCTGATTTGGTATGTTTCTAAATTCAAAAAAACAGCTGATACTGAACAGTATGGTATAGTCATCAATATATAATCAAAATTTTATGAGGTGGGAAGCTCAAGTCAACATAAAAGTACATGGAAATTTCTGAACTCTGAAGGGGGCAGAAGAACATACTGCCTGAGTTATAGAAAAAAAAAAAAAGAAAAAAAAAGAAAAAAAGAAAAAGGAGAAGCACCAAAAGCAAAATTACAATCTTCAAATTAATTTTCAAATCCACAAATCTTTGGAACTGACTTCCACTGCTTTCAAATATTGTATGTACACATACTTTCAATACTTCCATTGTGTAGTCAATTTGATTTGTCTATGACATCTTTTAGGATAAGTCTGATAAAAGTCCAAAGGCTAGAATGAAAGAAAAAATTTATTTTTCTAATAAATATTAGAAACCAAACTGAATACATTTTAATGACAAAAGCAATCTCCTAGAGCTCCCCTCACACAAGCTACCAAGTGGGGTAGAAGGGAGCAGATTAAAAAAATGAATCAAATACCTAATTTTCTTATGCTTAGAAAGTGTGCTTTGTATTTTTCTAAATTACTTGCACTACCTGTAGAATTAAAGTATAGGGCTTCAGATGGAAGCTACAGGGAAAGAAAAGATCTCCATACTATCATTTAGTTGTAAGGCAACTCAAGAGAAATTACATCCATTCAGGAGCTTTTCAGCTTATCAGACAGATAAATAAAATCGAATAAAGAGTTTCTTGGAAGTATCCATTAATTAGGTACACTTCATTTTCTGCAATGTGAAGTTGTAATGTTTTAAACTGAAACAAAATTACAAAATCTGTAAAAGAATGTATTTTGGAAGAGTGTAGATGTATTAGTAGGTTTTGGTAGTGAGGAGAGGCTGTAGGGGTGGCTTTTGTGAGATGCCAGAAGCAGACATGTCAGAGCACTGATGTCAGCTGAATCCAAGACAGATCTGCTGCATCAGTGATGCTGGTGACAACTCTATGCTAACATATTTAAAAAAGGGTAAAAAAACCCACTGTCCAACAGCAACTGTGAGAGGAGAGTGAGAATATATGGGAGAAACAGCCCTGCAGACACCAAGGTCAGTGCAGAAGGAGGGGCAGGAGGTGCCCCAGGTGCTGGAGCAGAGATTCCCCTGCAGCTCCTGGTGCAGACCATGATGAGGCAGCCGTGCCTCTGCAGCCCATGGGGTTCCACAGTGGAACAGAGATCCACCTGCAGTCCATGGAGAACCCACAGCAGAGCCTTCAAGAAGGCCTGCAATATGACTTAAAGAAAGCTGTGACTCCAAAAGGCCTCGCTGAAGCAGACTCCTAACAGAATCTCTGACTCTCTAGAGAGGAGCCATGATGGAGCATGTTTGGGAAGGACTGCAGCCTACAGGAAGGATGCACATTTGGGAGACATACTATCTTCCACAGGAGGGACCCCACTCTGGAGCAGGGGAAGAGTGCAACAAGAATGAGTGGCAGAGGTAAGTTTTATGAACTAACCACAAACCCCACTCCCCATCCCTACTTGTGCTACTTGAAGGGAGGAGGTAGAGAAGTTGGAAGTAGAGCTAAACCTGGGAAGAAGAGAGGGATGGGAAAGAGGTATTTTTACATTTGCTCATATTTTTGATTGTTCTACTCAGTTATTGATCAGCACTATATTAAACTAATTTCCCCAAGTCTGTTCTATCTGTGATGGCAATTGGCAAGTTATCCCTCTTTGTCCTTACCTTGATGCATGAGCTTCTTTGTCATATTTTCTCCCCTCTGTCCTATTAAGGATGAGTGATGGAGCAGTGTGGTGGGCATCTGGTGGCCAACCAAGTTCAACTCACCACAAAGGAATTGTGCCAAAGTGCACAAAGTGCCAAAACTTTTACTGATCCACCACGTCTCCAGAGTAAAATGCTGTTGATCTCAGTTCCCAGGGCCATGCTTAATAATGGCCATGCTTAAACATATGCCTGTTCATACTGTTGGGAAAATTACTTGTGTGCTAAAAATCTAAAGTGCTAAATTCCCCCAGTTCTCAGATTCATTACTCCACTACTGCCAAAGCAGCAGCCATTCATGAAAGTGGTTCCTCCGGTCCTTGTGAGCCTAACAGCAACACTATTAATACAAATATTTACAGAGACAAATGCAGTAACAACCACAGTGCAGATGATGTAACACTGGGCTCACTGATACCACAGGAAGACAGAAGAGCATCACAACAGGCATTACACACAACAGGGAAATCTTTTTCACCAGGAAGATACAGCTGCACTGAAAAAGGTTATCACAGTTGTGAGATCTCCACCCTTGGAGATTTCCAGCATTCAGCAATGCAGCAGCTGATTTGATCAAGGTGTTAGGGAAGGCAGCCTGTAGATATTTTTCCCAAATAACGTTTCTGCAACTCTATACCAGGTAATGAATAATGCCTGGGACAAAGAATGATTGGACATAAAATTAAATAACCACCTTGTTCTTGAATACCATCCATTTACATGCTTGAACAATGAAAAAAGCAGCTGGCAAGCAGTATTAATATACAATTCAATGCCACATGGAGCACCTACTGTGACCCACTCCAGCTCTGGTACTTACTACCATACAGAAGTCAATCATGACATTTAACTTTTCTACCATTCAGAAACAAAAATAGAATAATTGGAATAAGCAATACTTGTAAGTGTGGTTCCTACACACGAAATGCATAATTTTGTCTTAGCATTTATATGACAAGCAAAGACTATTATTGTATCCATTAAATCTTTCCACTACTTTAAAAGCTGTACCAGGGGAGATTTAGGTTGGACATTAGGAAGGATTGCTTCACAGAAAGGGTGATTAGATATTAGAATGGGCTGCCCAGCAAGGTGGCAGAGTCATGGTTGCTGAAGGCATTGAAGCAAAGACTGGAGTAGCACTTGGTGCCATGACCTAATTGACATGGCAGTGCTCAGTCAGAGGTTGGACTCTATCTCAGAGGTCTTTTATGGTCTAATTGATTCTGTAATTCTGTAATTCTGTAATTCTGTAATTTTTTAAGATCTGTCTGAACTACCACAAACCATCATGGACTACAGAATGACCTATGTGAAGTTCATCTACTGCCTTGGTATGTACCTTGTTCTGCCAGTGGAGCAGATGGCACTACCACCCCTGCAGAGGAACAAATGTGAATAGAGTAGGAAAGTCTTCGAGAAGTTGCATAGTCTGTCCCTACAGAAGGATCAAACAAACACAAATAGTCTTCATAGACAACCACGTAGTCTGACTCACCAGAAATAGAACTGCTATAAAACCCATCCCACAGCTCTGTTACCGTTACCTTTCAGTGTTTTCTCACCCACAGCTCCTTTGCTGACATTTATTCAGAGTGTTATTTCCAGTTAGGTCCACAGTGAATTTGAAACACAGGAGCGTTACTGTCTTCCTTCACACAGATAACCATGTGCAAAACTAATTATCAGACTTCAAGACTCAGACCTTTAGGTCTCCCTTTAGGCCTCCCCCTTCCCCTCCTTACTCTAAAATATATCTAATGCTTTTAGTACTTCTTCCTACAACTCAAATTATTTTTATGGTACTCCCTGGGGCAGTCTTCAAATTGCAGCCTGGAATGAGGCACTCAATACTACTATCACAGTGTGTTTCTCTGCCCATACTACTTCACTGCTCCAGCACGGCCTCAAATATCAGCCAAATCACAGCACTTCCAGGCTCTGTTTATTTTGTACTTTCCACTACACTATTTGCTCTTTTCATAATTCATGGATACTTAGATTCCTGAAGTGCATTTTAAACTTAAAAATCATCCCCTGAACTCTTCCCTCATCATCTATTTGTGTAGCTGATTATTTCTACATGGCTACTTCCATTTTGAAGTGCATCTTATTGCACTGTGTTTCTCCAACTTGTCCTGAAATACCTGAAGTCTGCTTTTCCAGATACCTGCAGTTCCTTCTAGCCTCCAATCTTCTGCAAAAACAGTATTTGCCCCAAGTTCCATCAAGGACAAGAATAATGGAATAATTTAAAACAGAGGATTTGGAATCCATATTACAGAGAACAATTCAATTTTATTCTCATTTGACAGCGAAGTGCAGAAGAAAACTGACTGTCTTTCCAGCCAGGGAGTATCCTTGTTACAGACTTCTACTGAATATCATATATTTATGCCAAAAAGCACAGGGAGCAGGAACAAAAGCACTCTATCCGCCCTTCTTTATTGTCAAGTTGGTTTCATATGATTTAATTTATGCCTTCAGATTCATACCAGCAGCTCACTCAAAGTTGTGTCAACTATATATTTGCTAAATAAAAGCTTTTACAAAATCTAACACAAATAGTTCATATATTGATTTTCATATTTATTTCTGAATAACTTGCAGTCTGAATTGTGGCAGAACAAAGAAATAGATGCTAAGATCAAGGAGTCAGCACTTGCTGGTGTTACCTGGAAGAGCAGATGTGGGCAGGACAGAGTGCAGAAGAAAGCAGCTTGAAATTAAGTTTCATAAATAATAGCTAACACAGGCTATAAATAAATTCATGTAAGTACTTGCTATGTATAAAGGAAAGGTTTAGTTTACTAGTTTAGGGTGCCACGTAAATTCTCCTACTCACTTGCTTTCAATGCCATCCTCCCCTTCTACAAGGAGATGGTGTCAGGGTCCTGTGACACCTCCTCCTGACAGTGAAAATCACCCAGACCTCCCCAGTGCTACATCCCAAAGAGCCAGGGTGAGGGCAAAACTACACCTAAGCACCAAACCTGGGCTGGCACTTCAACACCTGTTTGATTTCACTGCAGAAAGAGGCAGGCTGGGCAAGGATTGTGAGCCACTGCAGCCACACAACACCTGCCCGAATCCACCCTGCATATAACATCATCTCAGCCACAGTTAACAACTTGAACTCAAAATAAGCCAATTAAAAAAAAAAAAAAACAAAAAAACAAAAACCAAAAACAAAACAATAAACCATCAAAACCCATATTACCTGAAGCTCCCCTCAACAGCATGTAAGTACTTCCATCTGTTGCACTTCATTTCTCTCAGTTAGGATTTTCTGTCCTTTAGCTGAAGGTTACCCACAGCACAACCAGAATAGGTACATCAAATGGCCCCGTAACCTGATGCAGCTCTTTTACCCAGCTAAAGAAGTCATCTCTAGGACCTTGTCCAGACCAGGATTTAAAGGTATGCTGTCACGAGTTACATACAGCTTTAAATCCTACACTAGAAAAGACCTAGGAGGGAAAATAGAGGTGATTTTTCTTATCTATATCATCACTGCTGATTATTATTAATCAGACAAAATGTGATTGTGATGAAGCACTATAATTACAGGTTCATCTTTACAAAAATATTCACATATACTGGCTTTTAACCTGTACTTTCCCTGTTCCAAGTCCAGGAAATCATTATATATACAAAATGAAATTTCCTCACAGTATTTGTAATGAACAAGAAACTGGAAGCAAAGAAATAACACCATTTGACATGGCTAGTTACTTTCATAAATCCCATGTCAAGTTTACAAACTAAAAGGCCAGACTGGGGATGTTGCAACCTTGGTATTTCAAGAATGGCATAGAAGATACAACAACAAAAAGAAGCTACCGCCTTTTCTTCTGTATTTCTTAAAGGAACCTGTAAGATTCAGTTGTACCTTGCTGTCTAGATTTCAAATGAAAAAAAAAGAATAAATTCAGTTTGATGTATTTCAAGAGAAAAATAGGTTACAAGCGTTTCAATTTAGAAACATAAATATTTATCTTATGCTAAGCCAATGTGCAGCCTTTTACATGTAATTCAGCATTTAAAAAGGACAGATTTAGTTAAAAAAACACATGATGTACATATAGCTAATGTAGTAGAAAAGTCTTCAGCAAAATATAAAATTACTAAAATGCTTGCTGAAGAGTAAAGATAAACAAGAAGCCTACATTTGAGAAGAAAAAAATCCTCTTTCAGTATTTTCAGCCCTTTCTTTTTTCCTTATTTAGGGTTCCACATGCTGCTTTTCAAAGAACTTATTTATTTAGAAATGTACTAATGTATAAAAATTTATAATTGCACCCTAAAATCCCCAAATAACACCCCTGCAATTTGTCTTTTGGCCTCTTCTGGTCTTCAGAAAATGGGCTTGGGTTCCTGAGTTACTGTTAGCTCTAATTCCAGATTATCCAAGCAATATCAAATATGTGGAATAAGAATTAAAAACCTGTGTATTAATTGTTGTATTTTATTTACCTTATCATTCAGCAACAGTTGAGTATCATTTTGCAAGCAGTGTTTTTTCCAAGAAAGATACACCTGAGACACCAATCTGTCTCAAAAAACCTGAAATAGATATGCTTCATGCAATGATGTCAGCAATAATTTTACCCTTTTAGCTTCAATACCTTAAGGTTTACCAGTTTGTAAATACAGAGCACAAGTCCTCCTGAGAAGAAGTCACCTTGAAGCTATGACAGCAACTGTGAAATAGCCTCTCTTGGTTATATATTTGAAAGCTGCCTGAACTCCTCTATTACACAGCTGTAATGTGCTGCCTTTTCTCTGGGTATCACTAAAGTCTTTTTCCTTACTTCTCTCCTCCAAAGGCAGCTACAACACTATAGAAAAACACAACAATTTTTGTAGCACTATTTAAATATATTTAGAGGTGACTAAAGTGGTCCTGCATTTCCACACCCAAACTAGAAATATTATAGTCTTCTGTTAAAATATTTTCTTAAAAGATTTAACATTTATGAAAAGTAGATGCAATCCCTCAAGTTGGGAGCAGCCTGAGGAAATGACCTTCTTCACTGCATGTCTGTGGGTGAGGAGATTTGAGTTGAGGAGTGGCAGCCAGGCAGAACACCACAGTGTAGTGCATCCCACCAGCCTGCCTGACATTGCATGGCCATCAAAAGCTTAAGTGACTGCTTCTTGTCAGGACTCCCAAACCAGACAAATGCACATATATGAGGATGGTACAAAGGCATAAAATAACCAGGGAGCAAATATGCCTGTACAGATCAAGCCTCGAACTGAGCTCATGGAGTGGCTTTCCAAGGGCAGCACATGGCAATTTCCCCGTGAGATCACTGCCCCCCTCAGCTGCAGGGACAAGAAATTGTAACAGCCCAGTCAAATATCATTTGATGCTGACATTTTGTGAGCTATTGTATCAAAATGAATCCTTCTAGACAGGCCTGCACAGGAATTAAAATGGAAGGATAACATTCCAGAGATTATGAGTACTACCTGCCTTAAAGGTCAAAATGTTACCTCCAACTAAATGCATACATAAACCTCATAAAACATGCACACAAAAACACTGAATTATTGTCTAGGGATACAGTTGCTAGCATCTCTGAATTTTAATTTTAAACCAGAAATATCTTTCTACATATGCAAGTCTAATCACATCAGTGAGCAAAAGTTGTCCCTCTTGAAACACATATCCAAAACAGTGATTCAACTGACTCTGCTACACACAGAGTTGACAAATCAATGTTGTGTGTAACTGCAGACAAAACATCAGGGAAGGAAGGAGGAAGGGAGGAAAGGCGAGAGGGATGGAAAAAAAAAAGGGGCATATAATAATGGCAATGCCTGAATGTGTACACAGAAAGTATAATATTCCCATCACTAAGTCCTAAAGGTCTTAAAAACCACAGCTGTATCTCTGTCATACCAAATGTTTCCCAACAAGTGATCTCTGAGCACCTGTCTCTGGCTTAAGGCAAATTGACTGACATCATTGTGATGTCTCAGTTGAGACGTCTTCAGCTCTTTCACAGCTGCTGAAACATATCAAGGAATAACCCACAAATACCATCTTTTTCATATCAATACCTGCAATTGTCACAGAACTGCAATAGTATTGGTGTAAGTAGGCAATGAAGTAGGCAATAATACATAAAAATTGGTAGGTACATCCTGAATCCCTGCAGTCAAAGCTGTCTAGCGCATTTTGCACCCTGGGAGTGATGTATCCTTCTCTGTCTCAATACTGACCTTTATTCCAAGACCTATGTCCTGCTACAAATGCTTGAGCTGCATTTACAGTTTCAGTGCAGAAGGCATCTGCAAGGGAGTCTTTGCAGAATAGTGACATGCATACATAAATGAGAACCAAAATTCTGACCTGCAACACTGCTATATGCCCAGAATACACAAATTCTGTTTTAAAATCCTTGCCTTTAATTAACACCCATACCAACTCTTTTTGCAAGTTGGAAAGCCTGTTCCTTTCCAGTTTTTCTTACTGGGCCCCTATAAATTCTGATTACAACACAGAAACAGAAAAGTTTTAAACAGCATATGATGAATGTATATGACAAGAGTTAATAATAAGTTATTTAACTAGTTTACTCTTGTTAACCATTCTTTCCATATGTGAAGTCAAGAATAAAACAAAAGATGCCAAAGGCAGCCTTGATGTACAGTGTAAGCAGACATGCCACCTTGAGAGTTTATGCGAACAAGACACTATGAGTAAGTGGAGTTTACAAACAAGATAAATTAGCCATGTCTGAAAACATTAAGAAAAAACAAGCAATATTTCAGATTTTGTGACAGCACTTTTCCAACTTCTTAGAAATGTTGGCTAGGCAAACTAAAACTCCCTAATTATGACTTTGGAAAAAATGTTCTGAATGAAAACAGCAATGATGTGGGGTTTATTATTGTTGGGGTTTTTTAAGCTGAATTCTTTGATACTGGAGAAAGGAAGAAGCAGTGTATTTTGAGTGGAAGTATCACAGTACAGCTCTCACCAATCTCTAGTGGGCATAAAAGTATCTTCATAGGAAAGCATCTGTAACTGCATTTATCTGGCAGTCTGCCTTCCTAGTTTGTGGCTACAGAACCACCAAGCTGTAAACCTGGATACGGGAAAGGGCTTTTTGAGGCAAAGAGGATACAGAGATCCCGACGAACTACAAGCCAAGATACCGAGCCCTGTCAGAGCCCACTCTGAGCTTCCACCTCACAGCATTACCTCCAGTTAAGGCCGGGTAGCACCAGCCGCCTGCTTTAAAGGAGGGCACTGATTACTTCAGCGACCTGACTTGAGTTCCCATTCACGACAACCAAGTAAGTTCTGGCTGGCTGAAGGCAAGGCCGGTTACCACACGCGTGTGGCGCAAAGCGCACCTGCCTCCCCGGCTTAGGAAACCAAAAGTTTGCACGCAGCGCTGAGCGAGCGCGGGCTGCGGGGCTGCGCCTACGGCCCAGCAGCCCCAGGATCGCTCCAGGATCGCTCCAGGATCGACCGCTTCTCCCGGAAGGGGCCGGGGGCTGCGGCGGCTGGACGGGACGGGCCGGGCCGGGCCGGGACCGGGACCGGGACCGGGACCGGGCTGCCCGCCTGCCCGCCCTCGCACGCACCTGTGGCGCCGCCGGCTCTCACCTGGATCTGCAGCGGGACCAGGCGCACCTTGCAGCGCTCGTTGACCAGGAAGCCCTTCGGCAGGTCGATGTACTGGCTCCACTCCTCCGCGAAGAGCTGCACCACGAACTTGCGGTGCATGTCTATCTGGTCCCCGTACAGGCTGAGGAACTTCTGGATCAGCAGCTCGTAGCCGGCGCCGTGGGGCACGCTGGAGGGCCGCGCGAAAACCGAGAAGCAGAAAAGGACGGGCACGGAGCCCCCGCCGCCCGGACCAGCGCCCGGCTCCGCCGCCGCCATCTTCAGGGACCGCCGCGCCGAGCCCCGCCAGCTCGCTGCGGTCCGCGCCGCCGCTCCTCCTCCCGCCGCCTCCTCCCCCGGCCGGCCGGGCGGTGCCGGCGGGCCCCAATCCCAGCAGCGGCTGCTCCTGCTCCTCCTCCCCGCCATGGGGCTCGGCCCTGCCCCGCAACCCCACGGGGTTGACAGTGCCGCCGGAGTGCCTCCGCCGGGCGGGCACGGGCTCTGTTGGGCGGGGGGTGGTGCCTTCCCTGCTTGGGCGGACGGCGAGAAGAGCAGCCCTCCACGGGCACGCCTGCCCTCGTCCAGGCGGAGAGAGCCCGTGTGTCCCGGAGAGCGGCAAAGGGGCACGGCCGCCGTGGCCGCCCTTCAGCGTCGCTCCGCGGGGCAGAGCCCGCCGCGGGGTGTGAGGGCAGGGCAGGACAGGGCGGACTCCGGGCCCATCCACGGCGGGGACGGCCGCGGCCGCGTCCCGTGGAAGCTGGGAGGGAGACCTGTTGTAGAGCCTGAAACATGCCCGCTTGCTTTGGAGGGTGATCAGCCCAGATCTGGGTGGGCAGCTGGTAGCTGAGTTCTCGCTCGAGGCTTCCTTCGGAATTGCCCATTTCTGAAGAGCGGGAGGTGCCCGAGCCGCGGCTCCGAGCTTCCAGCTCTATCCACGGATGAGGAGAGGTGAGCAGGATAGAACGCAGCCCCATGTTTTTTCCTTCGCAGCTTTATGCTGTCTACCGTATTTAGTCTTTTTCCCAGGAGTGCCTGACAGCTGAAATTGTTGGTTTTTGCCATAATTACCAGAATTATGTTATATTTTTGTGTTTGGGGGGAAAGATCTGAGTAGTGTGAGACTCGCATAGAAAGAAAATATTCTCTATTAAAAACAAGTGGATGTTTTCATGCACTATGCCAATGCAGTGGCAGCACCATCAAGGTTAATGCATGTCTGCCTGGCTAAATGCCAACAGGCTGAGCCACAGAGTTGATTAGGAGGATGGAGCACCTTTCCTTGGAGGAAAGACTAAGAGAATTGGGATTGTTCAGCCTGGAGAAGACTTCAGGGTGACCTAATTGCAGCCCTCCAGTACCTGAAGGGAGCCTACAAAAAAGACGGAGAGAGACTTTTTAAAAAGGGCATGTTGGGACAGGATGAAGGGGTGCGGCTTCAAACTGGAAGAGAGTAGGTTTAGATTAGGTATAAGGAAGGAAATCTTTGCTGTGAGCATTATGATGCACTGGAACAGGCTGCCCAGAGAAACTGTGGATGTCCTACCCCTGGAAATGTTCAAGGCCAGGCTGGATGGATCTCTGAGCAACCTGGTCTAGTGAAAGGTGTCATGTTCAAAGCAGGGGGATTGGAGCTAGAAGATCTTTAAGGTCCCTTCCAACCCAGGCCATCCTATGATTTTCTAAATTGTTCTCAGGCTTTACTGATATCAGAAATTTGAAGCTGTCATGTTAAATGACAGTATCATGTTTTCACTAGTTTATTGGTTTGTTGGGGTTTTTCACTGGAAAATGCACTGTTGATATGATTTGATTTTTAAATTGCAAGGATAAGTAGTCTTCTGCAGTTATTTATTTATTGACTCATGTACTCACTTGGCGCTGAAGCAGCATAACTTGATTATTTTATACCTACCCAAGAAACAAATATGCAATGGCCCCTGCACATTACAGGGAAAACATTGATGCTATACTGTGTCTAGGCAGCAATTACAAATATTAATGTTTTAACAGGGTTCAATCACAATTCTAAAATACTCATTTTTTCTGCCTTCTCTAACTGACAAAGAATTCAGTGGTTTTACAGAGAATTTCCACCTCCTTTCCAAAGGAGATAGTGTCAAACTCACATATTCAGTCTAACTGAGCACATCTCTGTTGTTATATACTTTCAAAAGAGTGGAAAGCTTGTCCATCTGGGTGTGGTTTAAACACTCAATCCTATCCTGTATAGGACAATATTTAGCTGGGAAAAAAAATTCTCCTCTAAAAATGAGGTCAATACTTCAGAGTGTTTGGTGAATTATATACCATTCTATTCCACCTGCCAGCTATAGAAAATGTCCAGTAGCAGAGTTCAGGGCTTATTTTAGTTATTTGTCCATGCTTACTGTTCTGCTGATTTAATTTATTGATAGACAGTCATTAATGCAGTTATGGTAGAGGAATACAGGGTGAACAATTTTATGGCCTAGTCATTAGCTGACTTGAATCAGTTCCAGTTTTCCAAAAGAAAAGGTGACAAATTAAACACACAGTGAATTCTGTTTATTTTCTGTGACTTAAATTGGTTCCCATTTCTTAATTTATACTTTATTTTAATTGAGTGCAGTTCTAAAATTCAATATATTTTTAAAACATAGTGTGGGTAGTGGTTTTATGGATTAATGGTGGCTTTTAAATGGATTTCCTTTTTCCATTATAGCAAGATAGATATATCTGTATTAACAAAATAGGCCATAGCAGGTTCTTACCTTTCTACAACTGCTGTCTATAATGAATACATTTGAATAAAAATCAGGTATTATGCAGAACACATAACATATTTTAGTATGTCCACCAGATTAAAGCTTACTTAAATAAAAGAAAAAAGGTCTTGTAACAGGATTAAATGTGTGCAATGACAAGGATTGTCAAGGCAGTACCCACATACATCTAAAACCTGGATGATGAGGGGCTTTTCTACTGCAGCTGACCATTGCTCCCTCTGTTGCCCCTCAGGTCAAAGATCTAGAGCAGGGGCTGACCCTCCCTGCATGGGAGATCTTGCAGGCAGAGGAGCTGCCAGGCCTCTGCAGACCCAAAAGGCAATAGCCATAGCTGCTTTCTTTTCCACACAACCCATCTTTCCTTATCAAGTGACAGCTGAACTTGGCCCTGGTCTGTGTCTTATTTCTGCTTGTATCATATTGTATGGCCTTGGATCTTTTCACATTTCAGATTCTCTCTCTTACACTGCGACTTCACAGGTAGTTTAATCTTTATTTTTTCTTTTTTTCCTTCTTTTTCAGTAGCTGCCTGTGCTTGGAGAGTATTGTCCCATAGAGGAAATCACTTCTAGTGGAAGCAGATCTCTGACTATGTAATTTTCCATGCCAGCTTTGGTCACCTTGAGTTATCAAGGGATCACCCTGACATACAAACTTGAGGAGGAACACTTTCCAAGCATTATCAACTGGATGCAAGTGGAATTCACTGACCTTTCGTGTGTCTCTTAATCATATAGCTCCTATGGCAGTTGCAGAGGTATTACACCATTACAAATATGAGGTTAGCTCACCTACAAAATCCAGCATAGCATTTTTTGCTTCACAGAAAGAGAAGAGTCTGATGCACTATGCAGGAAAAATGCCCAGTGATCCTCATTACATTGGCTTAAAACAAAAGTAGTACTTTTAACTCAGTTTGAATAATACAAGTGTGTAACAGCATTTGTAACACATCTCTTTGGCATTTTACATTGCAAGTAATGTGTCGTCAGTCCTAGTACACAATTAAGAAAAACATTGCTTTTGCTAGAAATTCAGTGCTAGCCACATCATGTCACTTAGGCTATATTTTGATATCTTAAATTCCTTTCCTATATAACAACACTTAGAACATGATAGCAGAATGTGACAATGGGAACCACAGAATCGGAGAGTCATAGAATCCTTTAGGTCAGAATAAACTTGTATTATCATTGTTCATATGATCATTGTTCATTGATCATATGATTATAGTTAAACTATAATATAGTGCCATGAGGCAGAGCCAAAACATAGACAAGACTCTACTTGTATGTTATTAGTACTAAAAATGTGAAAATTCAAGTTCTCAGGAAAAAAATAGTACTGTCAAAGCACTATGCTGAATTTAAACTTTTTTCTTTCTTTCTTTTGCTAAAGCCAATTTTATTAAAATGATGATGCCACAACAGAAGCCAAATTACCAAATTCAGCTGGTTTTTCTGTTAGAATGTAAAGGATTGAAGTTGGGAACAATCGCACTATTATGAGGCAACCATGTTCAAGTTTTCTTGTATAAACCAGCCCAGTTTTCTATTGATAAAATATATAAAGATAAAATATGGAAAAAATATATAAAGAGCTTACTCGCTAGTAAGAATAGTCATATGACTAGCTTCACAGGGATATATTATAATAGAATTTCTTAGACTTATTTTCAGATATGGTAGCCCCAAATTTCTACAGATATAAATAATTACATGTCTTCATTACTAGCATTAAATGTGGTGTGGCAATTCTGTTAAGGCACAGTCTTAATGAGTATGTTTTTGCCTTTGAACCACAAAGCACAGAAGACAAAGTTGTCAGAATTTGGCAGTTCTTCAAGATTAACTATTTCAGCTATATATTTTCAGGGCATAATTTTCATTTTCAGGGCAGAATAGCTTGGAATTACACCAGAGGTTGGTCAAAAAATTCAGTTAAGTTTCCTTTTGAGATTTTCAACATTCTTGATATAAATGTACAAACATGCTTTGCTAGGCAGACAGAGACCAAATAGAAGAGGGCTTTTTTCATCTGTTACTGTCAAGCTGGCTAATGACAGTAGCAGAGATCTTAGAATTCATTTTGCTCTCTGAAGGTTGATAAGCTTGAAAACTCACAGCATTTCCTTAATGATATAATTGATCTGCATCTCTTGCAGCCCCTCTTCCACTCCTTATATACATTACGATTTGGGGGTTATTTAGTTTCTGCTTAATTTTTCCTTTGACTCGATAATGTTTGATCACATGGGACACCAGTTTCCAGAGTAAAGAATGTTTTGAGTGTTGTCCGTACTGTGCCTGTTGCTTGATCCACAGTTTATGTCTTTGATGACCTGCACATGTTTAGATCAAATAAGCTTTAGTCACAAGCCACTCTTGCTGGAATTTTCGATCCAAGTCCTTCTTTGGGTTGTGTTTTTTTGTCTCCAGTTCATCATAACTCTTCTAGACCTGTAAACCTGTTAAGTAGTCAGATGTCACTCTGTTTTGTTGTTGTTGTTGCTGTTTTTTAGTATGAGTTTGTTTATAATCTGGAAATGTTCCATTTGAGTCATTGGTAGAGTTTCTACAATCTCAACAAATCTTTTTCATTCATACTTGGAAGAATTTGTGTGCTACCCATGAAGCAGTATCTTTTCATCTAGTCACATCTTAGCACTTATTTCTTCTTTTCAGTTTTTCTAGTTTATTGGACAAAGATCTAGGAAGCTTTGAGACAAGTCTAGGTTTCCAAAGGAACCAGTTTGTCAAAATTTGAAGATTTTCTCCTGCAAATTAGGTGTTTCTTCATGAATGAGTGGCTGCCAGGTCAGCTTCCTTTCCAGTTTTGTTGCCACCTCTGCTGTCATCTTCATGCTTTGGCATCTGGTTTCTGTACCCAACTGTCATGGCTTTTGCTTTTTTGAACAATAGCTGTAATAAGTGTATACATATGTGTTCATTTAACTAATATTTAATAGTAAAACCTGATGTAATTTTCTATATATGAAGCCTTTCCCACACTGGAAGGCATACACTGTACTCAAGGACACCTGGTATAATTGGACACATCTTCCACAAATGGGAGTAGTCCAATTTATTGAATTATACTGTCTTTGTAAGTGTTGTACATGGAATCACAAATGCTATTAATTTTCTCTAACTATCACTGTTTTATTAATTTAACACCTACTTTGCTTCTAATTGTAAACTGTATGACCTTTTTGTAATAATTAAAGCGGTAGTTTACTGATTAGAGAAAGGAAGTAATTTGATACATTTCAATAATCAGAACATTTGAGCTCTTCTTCAGCTATCAAAGATGAGTTGAAATCATCCCTGTTGTCAGTCTCTGAGGTCAGAATCAAGTTTGAAATAACTGTCTTTTCCCTCTCTGGTTTTATTTAGTTCTTACCCAGCTCCTTGAAGACATTGAATTCATCCAATGGCAGTATTTAAATTAAAAGAAGGCTCCAGGAATAGCTACTAATATCATTTTTTTGTAATATACCTCTTTTTATGGGCTGCAGAACCTTCTGAACTGTCTGTTTTGGGATTCTAGAAATAGCTCACTCTATGTGAAGGGCTTGCTCTGTACATGTAGGCTGTTCCACCAGGAAAATACTGGTCTGGCAGTGGGGATGGGAGCAAGCCAGTTTGAGGCAATGCTTTGACCATCAAGGACACAGTCTGGCAGCAGTCAGAATGGAAAAGCAGAACAGTTTAAGAACAGCCCAGTCTATAGCAATGAGGCACATCCCAGCTCAAGCCAAGAAAGTCAGGATAGCTGGTCAGGGTTAGGATCATAGAATCACAGAATTATAGAATGGCTTACATTGGAATAGACCTTAAAGGTCATCAAGCCCCATACCCTCTGCTTTGGACAGGGACACCTTTCACTAGACCAGGTTGCTCAAGTCCCCATTCAGCCTGGCCTTGAACACTGCCAGGGGTGGGAGATCCACAACTTCCTGGGCAACCTGTTCCAGTGCCTCACGACCCTCACGACAAATAATTTCTTCTTAATATCTAATCTAAACTTACTCTTTTTCAGTTTAAAGCCATTCCCATTTGTTCTGTCACTACACATCCTTGTAAAAACTTCCTCTCCATCTTTCTTTATGCCCCTTTCTTGGGGCCCCTTTATGTCCTGGAAGGTCACATTTAGGTCACCCTGAAGCCTTCTCTTTTCCAGGATGAACAATCACCATTCTATCAGCTTTTCCTCATAAGAGAAATGCTCCACACCTCCGATGATTGTGGTGTCCCTCCTCTGAACTCCCTCCAGCAGTTCTGTCTGCTTCCTGTGCTGGGACCCCAGGGCTGGGTGCAGGATTCCAGCTGGGTCTCAACACAGCAGAGCAGAGCAGAGGGGCAGAATCCCCTCCCTCCCCTGCTGCCCACGCTGCTTTGGATGCAGCCCAGGACACGTTTGGCTTTCTGGGCTGGGAGTGCCCATGGCTGGGTCATGTCCAGCCTCTCACCCACCAGGACCCACCACGTCCTTCTCCCCAGGTGTTGGGATGCTGTGGGTTTAAATCTTCAAAGAGCAGAGCAGTTGTTAGTTGCTATAAAGTTGTTTGTTGTAAAGGCAGATAAGTCTCAAAAGGCAAAGAGTCCCAAGTGTTAAAGTCCAAGCTAAAAGCTTTCAGCATTGAGTCCTAAATAGAAGTAAAGTCGTGGTTACAAGTAGAAGCTGCTCTCCTGGTGCAAGGCCTTGAGAAGGCTGAAGTTGCATCCGCAGCTCCTGTCTTCTGGGCAATGATGATGGTGGTGAGGAGAGAGGGGAGAGAGTCTCACTCCAATAGACAGATTCTTATTTACAAGTGACCCAGTGAGCTAAAACCACTAATCTGAAGCATTTCTTCTAAACCTATTAGAATTCTGGTTCTATAATATGAATGTTTACATATAATTTGCACATACAGCCTATCTGGTCCATCTGAAGAATGTAAGCAATGTTCTTACTATATTTTTATTATCTCTAGAACTATGTTTTTGACCTCTCACTGCAGCTTGTTTTTGAAGCTTATTTTTGTTTTTGAGCTCTCACTGAAGCTTGTTTTTCACAATAAATTTTAAGGCTTTTACCTTTTAAGGCATTTAAACATATTCTTACTTAAACTTACTAAAAGGTTAAGCATACACTTTTATTTCATGTCTGTGTGGCTTAACATACTTTAATTTCTCTAAAGTTTTTAAATTCTTGCATTCTGTTCTCTCTCTGAGGAACTCAGAGAGGCCTCTGTTTTCATAACCCAGGGCTGCTTTTGTTCATCCCCCAGCCTGTGTTGATACCAGGGGTTGCTGTATGCTAGGTGCAACATTTTGCATTTGGTCTTGTTAAAACTCTTGAGATTGCTATGGGTAATGGGAATTCTATTTTGTTGTCCAGGTCTCTCTGGATGACATTCCATCCTTCAGGTGTCTCAGCTGCATCACTCAGCTTGGTGTCATGTGCCAGTTTGCTTGGGGTGCACTTGATCCTTTTGTCTGTGACATTAATGAAGATATTGAATAATACTGGTGCCTGTACAAACCCCTGAGGAACTTGTCAGGACAGTGTCTGTCAGGACTCTTTGCTGTTGATCTCCACCTTCTGGATGTGATTGTCCAACCAATTTACTTATCCACTGAACAGTCCACCAGTCAAATCCATCTCTCTGAAATTTAGAGATAGGGAGTGGTGGGAGACCATGTCAAAGGCTTTACAGAAGTTCAGATAAATGACATCTCAACTCTTCCCTTGTCCACTGACATGGTCACTCCATCACTCAAGGCCACTGGGTTGTCAGGCAGGACTTGCCCTTGGTGAAGCTGTGCTGGCTGTCTTGAATCACCTCCCTGTTCCCATGTGCCTTAGCACAGCTTCTAGGAGGATCTGTACCATGGTATTCCCAGGCACATGGTGAGGCTGGGAGGTCCCTGCTTGCCAGGGGTCTCCTTTCTACCCCTTTAAAATATAGGTAAAATGTTTTCCCCTTTCCAGTCAGCTGGGACTTCCCCTGAATGCCAGGACTTTGGAGCCCAAATACCATGGAGAGTGGCTTTGCCACATCAGCCAGTTCCCTCAAAACTCTGGGATGTGCTTCATTGGGTCCCACAGGCTTACGTACATTCAGATTCCTCAGGGAATCATGAACCACATCTTTATTTACTGTGGGAGGAACTTTTTGCTCCCCAGTCCCCATACTGCTGTCCATCCACTCGAGAGATGTGGAAACAGAGGTTGCCATTGAAAATGGGGACAAAAAATTATTGAGTATCTCATCCTTCCCCTCATCCATTGCTATCAGTTTTGTTTTTCAGGGGATGTGAAGGATTTGAGCTTCCTTTTCTGATTAACGCACCTGTAGAAGCGCCTCCTGTTATTCTTTGCATTCCTTGCTAGGTTCAGTTCCAGCTTTGCCTTGGTCTTCCTCGCCTTCCTTACTCAATCCTACACAACTAAACTTCATGCCTATATGTTTCTTCAGGTTACCTGTCATTATTTCTACTGCTTATGCATTTGCTTCTTTCCCTTTATTTTGACCAGCAGTTCCCTACTAAACCATGCTGATGTCTTGCCTTCCTTGCCTAGTTTCATGCTTAGAATCAGCAAGGTACCTGTCAGGGCTCAGTGATACCCATAACATCTATCAAAGATCACTCAGATGTCTGAGGGCAGAAGCAGCTCCATATCAAAGGCACAAAAGACCTTAGGTAGCTTCTCCCTCTGCTGGGTGCCAGACACCTGGAGAAGCAGCTTGAAGAGCCTGTTGGTGCATACAGGGTTTTGGCATGAGGTCTATAATTGTGTAGCATGAACTATGAAGCTAGATTTGGCAGATACACCATCGGTTGAACAAATTAGCCTTGTAAAATACAAATAGATTACTGTTGTGGTCTCACCCCAGCCAGCAACCTGGCCCCACACAGTTGCTTGCTCACTCCTACAACAGCAGCATTGGGAAAGAATTGTAAGTAAAAAAGCTAGAAAACTTATGGGTTGAGAGAAAGCCAGGGGGTTGAAGTAAAGCCAGTTGAATTGGGAAAGCAAAAGGAATACAAACAAGCAAAGCAAAGCAAGAAATTAATTCAGAACTTCCTACGGACAGACAGGTGTTCAGCGTTTCCAAGAGAGCATGGCCCCATTACACCCATTACACCTGACAGTTACTTGGGAAGGCAAATTCCATCACTCTAAACCTTCACCTCCTCCTTCTACCCCCTTTTTATATACTGAGCATGATGTGGTATGGTGTATGTACTTGGGATATGGTGTGAAATACCCTTTGGTCAGTTGGGGTCAACTGTCCTGGCTGTGTCTCCTCCCAGCCTCCCAGGAATCCCCAAATTCCTCACCATTGTGGCAGTACGAAAAGCAAAAGAAGCCTTGGCTCTGTGTGAGCCCTGCTCAACAATTACAAAAAAATCTCTGTATTATCAACCCTGTGCTCAGCACAAATCAAAAACACAGCCCCATACTTAACACTGTGAGGACAATAAATTATACCCCAGCCAAAACCAGTGCAATCACTTACAGCTAAACTCTGTAATGTGAATTTATATACAAGAGAATTTTTGCCCTCTGCTTCTTTCTTGTTGTGAATAGCTACCCAAATCAACAAAGTGCTTCTATCGCATTGTGCCTTTGCATTTTTTTTACATGCTTTTCTCTTTTCTCTAGGTTTGACCTACATTAGACAAGTGTAGTTCTACTGATATGAGGTATATCAGCCAATTGTAAGACAAAGGAAACTATTAGAGATTTTTAAGGAGAAAAGAAACATATTCTGTCTGTTCTTTTACTGTCAGCATTTATCTCCATTTTATTTATTTTTAAATCAGTCACTCCAGTCCTCAGTTTCCCAGTTCTAAATATTTTATTTTGAGGATGTAATTTACTAACTCAAGAGCTCTTTGAAAAGCTTTCTAACTTCATTACTGTCATTGGGAACATCTGCCTAACAAACTTCTGCATTAGCACAATGTGGTTTTCATTTCTCAGGAGATTCATAGGTTTAATTCCAGGACTTCTTAATCCGTGAGTGATTTTGCATTAAGAAAAAATTATTCTTTGCCTCCTGTTCCCTTAAAAGTAACTTCTTTTAAAAATGGAATAACAGAACATAGGAGAAAGAAGAGGTCCAGAGCACAGATATTTTTAGCTAGGATCTATTGTTAAGTATCTATGAGAGATCAGGATGAATAGCCTCATCATCACTCCAGGTCTGCCACCACATGCACAATTAATAGATCATATTCATATGAGTGAAGCTGCCTGACAGTTGACCTATTTTGGAAACATATACATAAATGTGTATGAGACCTCTAGTAATTGCAACACTGTTTCTGTAGTTAGGCTTTATTGCTGTAGCACCCAAATAAAAGCTGAAGCAAGAATTTTTTTAAAAGTGCTTTTTGTTTTTCATAGAGCTCTTTGTCTTTGCAGAGATTTCTACCACTGGGAATAGGGGTTTTGTGACTGTTTGTCCAGTGATGGGCTGTAAAATGAGTATTTGTTGAAAGTTAAGACTAAAAAATCACTAATTTGGACAGGGTCTTATTAACAAAAAAATGATGCAATGGAATATGCAGGGATAATATTATTTCCTGTGTGCGTTTCAGTGGGTTTCACTGAACAGCATCCTCAGTGTTACTTTAGAGTTTCAATAGCTGAAATCCTTTCAATTTTTCTTAATCTTTGGGGATTTATGTCAAAATGGAACAACTATGTGGGTGGTTTGGGGTTCAGAAAAGGAAAAGAAAGCAGAACTCAAGTGCCAAATGCAAGGTTATGGCTTTGAGCTGTCTGCATTGCTTGGTGTAATGTGAGAATTTGCAGTGACAACCTCTGCAGTGTCCACCACCTGCCAGATATGTGAATTAGCAGTCATAACACAAATTGTTTTTGTTCAAAAAACATTTAGTAAGGTTTCTAAAACCTGCAGTTTAGGAAATGACATAGTGTTTTCAAATAACTGCTTCTTAGTGACTTCAATCTTAATGTCACAGCAAATATCTAATCCTCTTGCAAGTTAAGAAACATATATGTAGAACTTTTTCTACAACAGAAATCAGTCACACATTTTTGTTTAAATATGTTAATGAATGCCACAGGCCTTTTGTTAAATGCAACAATGCTATCTAGTGTATTGCTTCAGTTGATTTCACTGTGCAGTTTTAATGTACTACTGGCTCCTATAGTTAGAATATTTACTTTTTAAATAGGGACAGGATGGTGGTGACAGAAGACAAGATATTGTGATTTATGGGCTGCAGAAAGAATGATTTCCACTTAAATTCTGAATACGCCTGAATATACAGGTTCTGAATAACTGTGGAAATTGCCAACAAAACATGTACAGGGCAGCTAACATGAGGGTAATTGTCATCCACTATGTATATAAAAAGCTGTCGGTAATTCCCTGACTCTCCTTAATCAGTCCTGGAAACTGTTTGTTAGAAACTCCTTTTTTGACACTATTTTTTATGTACCAAAGCAAGGCAGAGATTTTCTTAACTAGGTCAAAAGTTGTCTAGGAGGAGCTTGTACTGAACATCACATAGAGAAAAATATAGACTATAGGATCAACATTTTAGTTAGGTATTATTGATATTATGAGATAGCTGAACAAAGTGAGTGATCTCAAAAATATTTCGCAAAAATTTTCTTTCTGTATGCCACATTTCTCTAAAGAAATGTATTTTAAATACAGCAAAAAAGGAGGGTCTTTAAAAATAGTCTGTACTTCTGGAGAAAACTTACTACCTCAAGCTAGTTCAGAATACACCCGAAAAATGGCACAGGGATTACTCGTTGTAGCAGAGATCTACCAAAACCAGACTGAGACAATGGTGAATCATACTTCATATTATTTTGATCTGCAAATTTCCCAACAAAACCTCTTTTTTTAATGGCAGATTACAGGCATTTTGGTAGATGTAAGCTTCTCTTCATGAAAATTGGATTTCTGTGACTAGCAAAATGGAAATGGAGTTATATTTTTTAATACTCCAAAAGAGGTTCTCCTTATCTTGTGAAAGAATATGGTCTTGTTACTCCAGAGATACATAACTGATTTCAAGGTTTTCATCTGTTATCAATAAATAATTTTCTCTCTTTAATGTATGATTCTCATTAAATGCTTGGATAGAAACTGAGCTGAATGTACATGGCTACATTTTTCATGGCAATCTGTAGATTTTTTTTGCATTTGCAGAAAAAAAATTGGTTTTGTGTAATCCCAGGTGAGAGCTCAACTATCTCTGTGCTTCCAGCAAATGAGAATTAGATGCCTACGTGCTGACAGGAGATGGATTTAAGACATAATCTTCTCACTGTTCTCTACGAGTCAGTTTAGGCAATTCTTGCTCTTTGAGCTGACTTCTGTGGATCTTATTTGAAGGCATGTAACTTTTCTTTCACGTTTTTAAGGCTCTATCCTGGTGTTCTGTGAATTTCACTCAGCATTTGAGGTCTTGAGCTAGGCACTGAAACAATTCCTGTAGCAACTCCATTTCCTTCAGTTACTCAGCTGTGAAATGAGCAACTCTTCTCCTGAAGCATGATAGCTGCAAATGAAGCAGGAACCTAGATCTCTCTTGTTTAGCATCACAGAATCACAGAATGGTTTGGATTGGACCTTAAAGAGCGTCTAGTTCAGTCCCCTGCCATGGGTAGGGACAGCTCCCAGAAAACCAGGCTGCTCAGAGCTTCATCCAACCTGACTGTAAACGCTTCCAGGCATGGGGCAGCCACAGTTTCTCTGGGCAACCTGTTCCAGTGCCTCACCACCCTCACAGTAAAAAATTTATTCCTAATATCCAATTTTAATCTATGCTTCTCCAGTTTAAAGTCATTCTCCCCTGTCCTCTCACTCCGTGCCCCAGTAAAGAGTCCCTCTCCACACCTTCTTGGAGCCTCGTTCAGGTACTGGAAGGCTTCTATAACATCTTCCCATAGGCTGTTCTTCTCCATAGATAGATAGATAGATACACTGAAAACAATTAAAAATATGGTAAAGGTAGAAGGTTACAAGGTTACAAGTGGAAGAGCTCTGAGTATTAGGAAAAATGTGCCATACCTTTGGAATTTTAATCCAGACTTTTCCAAAATTATAGTCTCTCATTTAGATTATTACAGAAATAAGGATCTACTCACAAATCTGGAGTACAGTCCACATTTTAATAGCTAGTGTTTTGTTTCTTGCTTTTTTAAAAAAAAATTCTCAGGACTTAATCTCACTTTGTTATGAAAATTTACATAGCCAGGAAAATTACAAGACTCTACCAGAAGACTGGAAAGAGTTTGAAACCTAATCTTTTCTCTCTGTATCTCGCTCTGTCTGATTGGGTTAATCTACTCTAACTCTCTAAATTGAAGTGTCTCATTTGGGTTATAGAGTGTTTACTGCCAATTTGGGATTTCTTTAAAACCTTTATTTTTAAAAACTCAGGAAAAATTATCCAAAATTTGCAGCATGAAATGCAGCTGATGGAGACATTTAAGAGATATCTTTTTCAGCTACATTCATGGTATTCATTTAATACCACAATAGAATTGTCCTCTAGAATGATTGAATTTCATTGTAGTATTAGTGAAGTGAAAGGCAAACTATATGCTGGTTTTAGAAGCTGACAAATAAATAAATATATTTTGACATCCAAATGAATGACATCATTAGCTCTTTATGCACCCATTAAACCTGACAGCTGGTAGTTTTCATTGCTAAAGAAAAGTTAAATATCAGAAGACACTTTTGATGTTCATGTCCATTTTTCTGTCTGTGAATTTTCTTAAGTTATTGGGAAGTCTTATCACTGAAATGTAATGAGAGCAAGATCTGAGAAAGCATTCTATTCCCACATACCTTCAGGACAAGAAGCTGTCACAGTGAGCTAATGCTCAGGCATGCCTCCCCACAGATTCATCTTCGTGCTTTTCCATACCAGAAAATAGAATCTTTATACATGGGGAGTACAGTCTGGCACAAATTAACCTGTCTTCACTGTTTCTTATGACCTAGGACTGGATCATACAAGTGTTTCTGCCTAAACTGCAAAAGCTGTGAAAAAAGCATGTCTGGTTAAAAAAAATAAATTAAAAATTAAAAAAGATAAAGAAAAGGTGTACTACTGATCAAGTGTATTACTATTAAAGTGTATTAAAGTGCAACCCACCCCGTGGAGAAAATTTAGTAGAAGACAGATGTATTTAGAAAAGTACTGTAAGCTGCCTAGTAGAAATTACTTTGGAAAAAAAAAAAAGTTTGGAAATTATTGGATATCTAGGCAAGTGTTTAATGATCTCATAGTTAGCTAGTTTTTAAAATAACTGTGATTATATCCTGTGTTTGAAGAAAAAAATAAAGTAATTTCCCAGATTTTTAAAGTTTGCTGCCTGGTAAAGTCTGCACATTTAATTTCTAAGACACCAAGAACATAAGAAATTTATTGTTGTTTTAAATCCCCCCAAGTAACATTTCACATACACAGTATAAAACTGTGCTGAGATTACTAAGGTTGCTATGTGTTATTGATTCAACAGAATTCTAATGTGACATGACTAGTTTCAGCATCAATGACTTCCTCACTTACTATTACCAATTTTTTAAAAGATAGGAATGCAAGTATGCTTTGTTACTAGCAAAGAGAAAAGAATAATCAAGAAAGGCAGAATAAATAGAAAAATGGATGTAAATTGTGGTAAACACTATAACATGTTTTTTTCTTGAATCATAGATAACACTCTTGTCATTACTCCCAAAGCTATCAATTTGTTTTTCTGTCATCTACCATCCTGTGGGGGCACCTGTTGCTACATATTTTGGCTACATATAGTTAACAATGAGGCATGAAAGCCTGGCAAAAAGAGTTTAGTTCTGAACTCTATCAGGCATATATATTATATACTGAAATAAGTTGTGTGGTTTTGGATCAAATCCACATGTTTACAAAGTATTTTAAAACCAAATATATGCCCTTCCGTAACATAAGCACTGTAAGAGACTAAAAATTCTGTTTATCTCTACTTGGCAGTTTGCACTAAATGAGCAGGACTCTTCATATTAGAATTCCCATCAAGGCATATATCTTCTTGCAAGATGTATTTCAAATAATTGAATACTCTTTATTCTATTTGCTGTAAGGTGGATATTGGGGTTTGGGGTTGGTTGGTTGGTTGGTTGGTTAGTTGATTTGTTGGTTTTTAGATGAACAGAGATATTTAGTTCGGTTCTAAACCCAGAACCCCCACAAAAAGCATCTTACCAGACTTGGACCGTCCTACAGGGGTAATGCTGTTATTTGTTAATGTTACTTGTAAGAAGCATTATTTTTGTCAGCATAGCAGTATCAGTTACATGAAGAAAAGGAGACACAATGACAAATGGTTTTCTGCCAGTCTAAGTGCCCTTTTTATTTCTAAATATGTGCATGTGGTCCAGCTGACATATTGCAAAACCTCCCACTTGTCATCCAGGATTATGGAATAACAGGAAGTATGCAGACCTCATGGTGCCAGAACAGCTCCAAATGGGAATAGGTCAACGTCCCTCCTACTGCAAGGCAGCAACAAGAACTACTTTGTTGTATTGCTAAAGTAATTCCTCACCATCTGATTTGGGCTGTGCTTACTATAGCCTTTGGAGAAACTCAGTGAAGTCTACTTTGGTAAAAGATTCTCAGACTTGTGAACTTGTTAGTGGCATAGAAATTGTATTTCACTCTGCTAATGACCCAGTTTATTTAAAATTATTATGGCATAAATCATGGAATCTCCTTGTCTAATTAAGGGTATAATGTGCAAGGTGTTAATTCCTGAATATCAGGACACAATCAGATGATCTTCTGATGTTACTTTTACGGCCAAATTATTTACCACATTATGCTGTCAGTTATTGACAGTCCTGCTAATAATATACATCACACTAAAATTCTTTCTGAAATTGCTGCTATTCATGTGCAACTTTTCTTTGGCTGTCTGCTGAATCTTTGCAGTAGCAGATATTAAACAAAGACATTATTCACTTGAAATTAGTCTTGACTAAAAAGTTTCATACATACTGGTATGTGTCATTATTTCTGCTATGGTAGTGCACATCAAATTACTAGTTGCATTGTTAGCTGGGGACAGGCTACTGAAAATGAATGTTTTGTCTTTTTTCTTTTAGCCATGCAATATATTTAGATTTTAAAAATGCAGGAAAGAGTAGTCTTCCTGCCTTTACCTCTTTTTTTCCTCAAAATAAAAAAGGTGCAAAATTAACAGTAGAAGGTATTTTCTGTATGTCATCTGCAGGAAATTTGTATGTTAATTGAAGCACATTCTTTATGGCAGCTCTTATAAGAATTCTCTTTAAAAGCTCTATTTATCTGCCTTGGGTGAGGAGAATAAAATTCAAGCCATAATCTGCTTGTGGTTTTTTACTGTTTTCTGGGGATCCTGAGAAAGATTTCTGAAAATTAATACAGACAATAACAGTACTAACTGTACCAGATTCTCCAAGACAAGAGAGTGGGTATGTGTTCACCCTTCCAGAATTTTACCTTTTCTCAATGGTAACTCCAATTTCTTTTTTTTTTTTTATTAATTAATAAACATTTCTTTCATCATTGACCTTTTTTAAATTCAGAGGGAAAAATATATACATTCAATCTCAAAAATAATTACCTTAATTTATTTTGATCTTTCTCTCCCTTCTATTTTTAATATATGAGGTTAGTCCCTCATAGCAACTGTCCCTTCACACCCCAACCACCACTCATCTGCTTCTTTACCACCTACTATATGAAATTAAGTTTCCAGATAAATAAATAAATACTGGGATAAATAAATAAATACTTCGCAGCAATATACTCAAACCCTCATACCTCAGCCAGTCCAAATGCTGATTTCCTAAAGGTAGAAAATGAACAGGTTAGTCCCAATATTTTCTCATTTTGAAAGAAGACCCTTTGTGGTGTCTGATATGAGCACCATCATTATTCAGAATAACTGCAGTGCTAGTTTGAGAACTTAGGTATCCATGAGGAATGTGACATTTTGCTGGAACATGCTTCAGTGCATCTGCTGGCACCCAGCCTTCTGGCTAAAAGAAGGAAAACTACTAGATTGAGAGTAATAGACTATTTTTCCCTTAGGAAATACAGAGCCTATTATTTTCTTGATGTCATGGACATCCTGTTTCTTGGGGTACTGTATGAACAGAAGTATTTTACTCGCCTTTGAAAATAAGTGGATTTCCCAGGCTATCTTGGTTACATGGGAAAAGCTGGAACTCTGTATCTCACTAGTGCTCACAGCTGGGAAACAAACACTTGTAGGCTCCTAAGGCAGCTGTGTTAGCAGAGTCCCAGTGCTGCTGAAAATTTACCCAAGAGTTTGGAAACACCCATTGGCTGATTTTGTAGTGGACAGAGCATGAAAGGTGGTACACAGACATTGTTCTTCCTCCGGTGCTTTCTCTGACCCAACCACTGTTCACAGAAACAATCTCCTTCATCTTAGATACTTCACAAAAGAAGTGACCAAATGCTGAACTCATGAATAAGCTTTTGGGTGTAATTTCTCTTCTTTTTTTTAATGGAAAAGTGTTTTCCTTTTTTTCATGTATTTTTTTCCTTTATTTCTTGCATTTGTTGCATTGAAGAGGTAGAAACTTTTCACTAGTCATACATAGGATCAATTATTATAAAGCTAAATAAACTTTAGAAGTATTAAGTATCTTACCAAAGCTAAGCAATTGATCTCACTAAATTCTTTAGTATTCTACCACAACATTAAACATGATACTGTGGATGTCGGGGTTCCATATTTTTTTTAAAAATCTTAAAAATTGTTTTCAATAGAAAGGATGTAATTTTTCCTGTTGTAATAAAAGGAGTCCTGAAGTATATTCAGCATGTACCTATGTAAGAGTTAAAGTAGTTTTGATTTCAAAAACCAATCTTTTACTTAAAATTTCAGTGTAACATGCGAAGTTGGGTTTAACTTTATAATAAATACCTCCTTCTTAAATTTGTAGTTTTTGACTAGGTAATGGCACTTCCATCTGTCTCAGTAAGTGGTAAACATCCCCTGCCTAAAGAAACAGAAAAAGTGGGACTGTTCAGGAAATGCTAGATCATAGTGACTCCCTTCTATCCTTACCCAACAGTTCTCTTCATTCCCCATTACGTACTTTACATTAACATCTACCATAAGGCATGAGGTTGGTGTAAGTATTTGTAAACTGCAAAATTGTAACCTTCCTTATTTTTTACTGGCAGCCCCATAAAGAATATTGTGTTCAAAAAATGTAAGTAAGTTATGATCCTTAAATATTTCACATATTTCACATTTCACTGCATCCTTGGTTTGGGTTTTTAAAGAAAATCAGTTAAAGCAATAATCAAAGATTCAAAAATTGACAATTTAATGTCTTGTTAGATGAAAAAGGTAGAAAAACACAAGAAAATTAATTTTAAACTGTGTTATATCCTACTCTTTCATGAGAACCAAGTTTCATACCACTGCAATGATGGAAGAGAGACTTATGATGCCCAGTCATCGAGAGAATAACTCTTTCAGTATCCTCTGATACTACTTCTGGCTGGTCAAAGTGGGAATCATGCTGCATTAGAAGACGGCACTATGCAAATAAAGTATCAAAAGATGCTGGAAAACAGAGTTTGTACAAACAGACTTAAATCAAACTGAGACAGAATGGTATTTGGTTTAAATAATCTTATACTTTATTTTAAAACTTAGAAAAAGCAATTATTAGAACATAAAATCTAATGTTTAAAAAATTCAGCTGTATTCTATACCCATAAAATAATGATCTCTAGTAGTCATTACTAAGAATATGGAAGCTATTTGTTACTCAATATGCATGACATAAAGTACTGCAATAATTCTTTTTTATGCTGTAAAAAGATTTTCCCCATTAAGCATGCAGATTTTCTCTGCTTATTGTTGACCTGCTGCTACACATTTCACAAAAGTTTGCTTTGTCTTCAGAATTTGGCATTCCAAACAGCCAGTTTAACAAATGAAAGAGCACAGATTATGTCAGAAAAAAAATCTCAGCAGTGATGTTAGTATTTGGGTTTGTTTGGAGGACTTTTTTTTGCTTCAGTTTCTTTTATCTTATATTCCATCAGAAAAGTCCTCTGCAGAAAAGTTTTTTTCTTCCAAGCAGTGTCAAGCCTTTACTTCTTACAATACATATTCAGAAGTATGAAAACCACAGGAAAAAAAAGATGTTACTGGCATATATTCTCCCTTTAGACTCAACATGTGACACAGTGTCTTTATATGTTGATTCTTTTTTTACCATGTGTCATACCATATATCATTTATGTTCATTTAGTACTAAGAAAAAGTATCTGATTCAGCATTTATATTCCAAAGTTAATATAAAATGGATTTCAGTTATGTTTTACAGGTTATTTGCTTAGAAATTAGTCTCAAGAGGTAAAAAGTGATTAGTGAAAAAAAATTATCAAGCAAGTAAATATGTAAGAATATATCTGAATGTAAATATTAAATATAAAAAACATTATTCTGAATAACTGCGTAAAAATACTGGTAATTAATTGCATTGTTTTCCCATACAATAGCTTGTATATACTGTCCCTTAATAGCCAATTATATGGTCAATTAATTAAAGCTTCATTTTCCCAGATAAGATCATCTCATGTAATTCTTTGGTTAACAAGACATATGCTTTCTTAGAATTATCTAAAAAATAAAGAGGATCAGTAATTGCAGATGGATTAAAACCTTCATCCACAAGTCGAAATTTTTGTTGTTTGAATGTTCCCGTCATTTCCATTTTTTCCTGCAGTAGAGAGGAAGATACATTATTCAAAAAGAAGCTATTTTTCTTTTTCTCACATTCACATTTGTTTTTCAAAGTCTTATGATGTAGGTCAGTTTATTCTCATTGTGCTGAAAAACTGGAGCTTGTGTGCTGCTACAGACCCATCAGACATGTGGCTGACAAAAGCTAGAGCCCATTTCTTTCTGCATCCCTGAGCAATGTGTCACATGTGGTGTATTTAAGCCCCAGCATGCCCAAGACAATCGATCTTCTTCACTGTACACATTAGAAAAGGAAACTACACACCACAAAGGTTCTGAGAGTAAAACCTGTTATTACCAAGAACTCCTTAATGATAAAACTCAGGAAATTTACTCTATCTATGACTTGTCACCTCACAAAAGGGGTTGAAAGAATCACATACTAAAACAGCAATACTCATATTCAGCCAGGTCCAAAGGAAGATGAATCTTGACTATGCATTGTTTTCAGACTGCTCAAGTGCTATGGTATCCCTTGGAAAAGTGGTGTGAGGCATCTGTAATAAGACTGTCTTCTCTATTGTAAATACCTCTGCTCAGCTCAACTTTATGATGTATCTCAATCATGTTCTCTTCTGTCTTTATATTTTTTAATATATGCAAACAATCTCTGAATACAAACAATTAAGTATCACATTCAACAGAAATGTCAAAGGCAGGAGATACCTACTCCAGGCATACCTACAGATTTTATCTACCTGCTCAGGTTGGTCTAAGAAATGTTCTGATGTCTTCTAAAGTATATGTCAGATCAAACTTAAAATGTTTTTAATTTTTGTCCCTTGAAGTTCCACTCACTACTTTCTTTCTTGGTTAATGACAGCTGTACCAACAACAGTACATCTGTAGTGGAGGCATTTAAATTTTAATTTAAATTCAAATTCCAGGTACTTGATATCAGTGCAATACCCAAGATTCAGATTCCTTCTGTCCAGTGTAAAGGTTTTTTTGTACAGCTATAAAGGAGTGAATCTAGATTAGGTTCTCATAATTTCATAAATTGACTACTGCAACATTCTAAAGTCTAATCTTGCTTGCTCACATCCGAATGCTGCTACAAGAAATCTTTCTGGACTTATGAGATAGATTGATAGATACATACACACATATTTCACTTTCAAGGTCTTTCACATATTTTTGGTTTCCCCTCTTTATTCTGAACCAGTATTCAATCTCTGGGTAGTCTAAGATACCGACTTCCATAACTTAACTTCTCTCTTTAAACAATATTTTTTTCATCTGCTCCTAGAACTTAGGAAGCTCTTTCATAAACATCTTCAGAAACATTTTTCTGTTTGTCTTTATCACGATGTTTGCAAAACACCAGAAATAAAAGTGCTCATCAGAATTAATTTATTATGATTATCAATATTGTGTGTTTTTGATATTCTCACATTTTTTCCTAGCTCTAATGTAGTCCACGGTATTATATTTACATTTTTGCACTCTGTGGGAGGGACTGTTTTTCCCCCAAACTGAACACTTGCTAGAGCAAAGTCGTGCACAAATAAGGATGACTTTGGTGATTACTGTGATGACAACAATAACATACATTTTTTTATTCACCTTTTCAATTTACCTAGTATCTTTTCAGATGCTTTAATATTTGTCATTGTTACACAGAAAATAACGTTCGTTTTATTGTGCATAGCCACTGTCTCCTGCTTTAGCTCAATTTCTCTCTCATTTTCACTGAATAAAATGGATTTTAGATTCTTTTCTCCAGATGCAACTGTACACATTTTTAAATCTGTATCTTTTTCTTTCACTGTGCTTATGCTTCTAATCTCCCCAAATCCTTTTGTATGATCTCTATCCTTGCTCATTTGTACAGTTTCTCTCATTTAAACATAATCTGCAAATTCACTGACTTTTTGTGTAATCCCTTTTCCAGGACTCCATTAATGAAGACAGCAAATAGGAACCAGGTCTAAAACTCCTCTAATGATACATAAACAAGCACTTAGCTATCTTTGTGTTTAAATGATGTAGATGTTTGTATAAACAGTTCAATAATGCAGCTTACCTGGACTCTCAAGAAAAGGGGACAAGCATAACTTGGTAGATAGGTCACTACTTGCTTATATATTTGCTCCAAGTCTAATGATGCATTGTGCTTTAAAATAAGAGAAGCCATTCCTGCTTTTCCTTCGTGATCTGCACAAAAGGAAGTGAGATTAAAATTTTGTAACATTAATAAAATTGACCTTGTAATGATAAACCTTACAAAAAAATACCATAGTGCCTTAACAGTCATATATTGTATTCTAAGTGTTAGTAAAGTTGCAAGACCTCATTCATATTTTATGTGGTATTACATGTTCTTGGAGATCACTCAAGTGATCAATTAAGCAATAATGCTGTAAATGAATGTGGCGGGTAAGACTAAATGGAGTCCTATGCTCGATATAATCGATAAATATGGATAAACATCAACAACATTCCTCTCTCGAAAACAAGAGTGAAGAGCCTCTTTCCTGGAGTAGCCAATTATGTTTCATTTCAGTTTTAGTCTCTTTCTCTAGCCAGTATCTTCTCTCAAAAATGTGGATCTGAATTAACAGAGATAGCAATTAAAAGTTTTTACTGTTTAGACTGGAGAAGGAGAGTACTGTGGGTCTTTGGGAAAGAACAAAATGGGTAAATGTGGGTCTTTTAACCATCAGCTAGTAGTAACAGCAGAGATGTTTTTGCCAACCTTATATTTGTTTCAGTTTGTTTTAAATTTTTGCTAATGCTACAAAATCTGTCAAGAATTTGATCTGTTTATCCTTAAGTGCAATTATCAAGATAGAGAAACTGAACAGGTTGTGCTGGTTTCACATGGTGGGGAGAGCTGCCTGAGAAGAGCAGCAGGAGGCCTGGAAACAGGAGGGCTGTCCCCTCTCTGGGAGCTGCAGGGACCAACCGGAGGGCTGATTTAGTAGTTGACAGCTCAAGAAACCAGTTAAAAAGTTATTTCATTTTCATAAATCACATTGGTAAAGTTAACCTGGTCTCTTTTGGCTTCTGGCCTCCACAGAGGGGAGGCGGGCTCCAGCCCAGCCCGGCCTGGGCTCGGCCCCCCTCCCCATGCAGGGGGGGGTGTGGGTGGGAGAGCCACCGAGGCTCTTCCTTCCCCCTGTTCTGAGAAGAGAGGTCTCCAGCTGACCACGTGGCTTCTTCGTGTTCTGGATGCAGTTTTAACTCTTTTAATGCCTGGATAAGATTCTCAATCTCATGAGCTCCCCTGAATGAGAAGAATAAAGCAAGGAGTCTACTGAAGTGAGAGAAATGAAGATAAAATTCCAGATGGGAAGAGATTGAAAAGATGCCACTGATAAGTAGCTGAAAACCTTTTTTTTGTGGGCTATGAGGGGACTGTGACTACACTAAAATTCCTTTAAACTGTGAAAAATACTTGGGGAGGTTGAAGTGCTTGAGTAAAGGATCTTTTTTGCCTTGAGGGGATGGGGCTCTCTGTTTTGGGACTAGAGATATGGACAGAGACCTTTAATAGGAAAAGAGATGAAGAGAACTTTGTCTTTCAGCAGCCTACCCTTGAAGGTAATACCCCCAAGTGTGCAGCATAACCCATAACACATCTCTGGAAGGACTGTGAAGATGGGAGGAAATTCATAGTTTGCAGTTGTTCTCTGGGCAGATGCAGATTGTGAAAGTGAAGACGACCCCCTAAGCATAAATAAGGAAAAAAAAGGGCCTTTGCTCTCTAGAGTGAACTGAAATGATTATTTAAGTAAATAACTGACTGAAGTGTTCTCTGTATGTTGCTGTTAAGAAATGTGGAAGATGAGGGAAGGGGGGAGGAGGGAATAATCTGGAAATCTTATTCTGAATTTTTCTTTTTTTGTGTGTGTGTTATTAATAAATTTCTTCTTATACCCTTTTGAATTTTTAGCCTGCCTTGTTTTTGCTCCTAAATCCTATCTCTAAAAAAAATCAAATATATTAGAATTGGCAAACCCAAGTCAAACCCTGACACAGGTAAACAAGTGTTGTATAGGAAATTAGCATGTCATACTTTTGAATCTGATTTTTAGACAATTTTCTATGATGTTTCTTGTTTAAAATACAGGTAAGTTACACTTTTTCTCACTTTTAACTTCTTTATCATTTTGTGGTGGGTTTATCCTTGCCAACAACCAAACATCCAGCCAGCTTTGTGCTCAATTCCTTCTGCCATAGGATGGGAAATGAAGGAAAGCAAGGCTCAAGTGTTAAGGTAATGGCAGTTTTATAGGGAAAACAAAAGATCCATGTAAAAGCAATGCAAAACCAGGACATCATTCAATATTTCCCATCATCATGTCCAGCTACTTCCTGCAGGGCAGGGCCTCACTTGGAGCATGCAGTGTTTTTTTGGGGAGACAAACACCACAACCACAAACCTTTCATCTGCTACTTTTCCTCCAGCTTTAATAACTAAGCATGGCAACCATATGGTACGGAATAGTGCTTTGCTCAGTTTCAGACCACTGTACCATCTACAGCTGCTTCTAAGTTCTTGCTATCCCCAGCATTCTCATGCATGGAGAAAGCCTTGGTACTATGCAAGCTCTGGTCAGTGGTAGCCAAGCACTGTTAAGCTATCAACACTGTTTTAGCCACCAATGCAAAGCAGGGCACTGAACAGTCTCCTATATAGAAACTTATTTTTATCCCAGTGAGATTAAGCATATATTAAAAAATTTTAAAAACCCTATTAAAAACAATGCATTCTATTTCTTACAAATTTATTTTTCTTTTTGTATTCTTTTTCACTTTCTTATTGCTTTGTAACTTAATTGTTTACAGTTATTTTATGGGGCTAAGTGAAATAAGACAGAAAAAATGTCTTCATATATTTTCCTTTAGAGTTAATTCAGAATTACCTTGTTGATATTTTATTTTGACACATGTCTAGATTTTACACAGATGTGAATTTACTAAATCTTTATATTTTAATATTTTAATTTGGGTTATGTCGCTATCACAAATGCATGCACAGTAGATTTTCAAAATAGTCCTCATTGCATATAAACAAAAAAATGCTTCATTCACTGCCTCATTCACAATTGGGTGGTATTTTCATTATCTGCATCTACATTTTAGCTGGGTATTAAACAGATGACTCAATCAAACATGATTCATATGTTTAAAACATGAAATAGAAAGTTGTGGGGTTTAACAAGTGAACCTGGGAGAAGCAAAATGTATAATTCAAGCTTTTACCTGGCACAGACACACCATACACATTTGCTTCTTGAATGAAGTCCAACATTACAATGACATCAGAAACTTCTGTAGTGGCAACGTTCTCCCCTTTCCATCTAAAGTGTGTGAAAAAGTAATTTAATCCCATGACACCTGTCCTTTTAAAAAAGAACTCCATTCATTTCAGACTAGCGCTACCTCACATTTTTCACACTTGTCACATTGGAATTTGATCACCAGAAGACAATTTTACAATTCAAACCTTACTGGGTATTATAATACTGTAAAGTCCATTGGAGATCAATGCAATTGTTTCCAAGCTTTTTACATGTATATAAATATATCAAATGTGACCAATCTCTCCTATTTGATACATTTTCCTCCACATCAGTATCTGACTTTCTTGCTCATAGCAAATCCATCTAGTTATATGCTTATTGAAAAGCATGTTCAAAGAGCTGGGATTTCTACAAACTATTCTGAAAATTAACCATTCAACACAGGATTATTACTCATGGAACACTCGTGCCAAAAGTAAGCCTGCATCATCCACTTCAGAATCATTATAAACTACATCACAATAGCAATAAATTGAACAATTCCAGGTGAAAACAAATATAACCACATTATTCTATTCCATATATCTTTAATGAAGAAATATGAATAGAAACAATAACTGTACCTGAAGGTATCTCCAATTCTGTCCCAAAAATATAAAAAATTGTCATGGTCTTGAACCATTAGATCTCCAGTATTAAAATAAAGATCCCCCTTCTTAAATACCTCACAGAGTAATTTCTTTTCTGTGTGTCTTTTATTGCCAGCATAACCAAAGAAGGGATTCTTCGCATTGACTTTGGAAATCAGAAGACCAGCTTCACCTATACAGAGAAGTTGAAAGAATATAAACCTAAAATATCATTGGACATTTCTGTACCTGACATTAATATTACTTGCAATATTGTCCACGCAAATTCACAGTCAACTGTATTTCTTCCTAGTGACTTACCAGTTTTCTCCTAGAATAGTCATCAATCAATTGTAAGCTCACTAGTAATTTATTACCCTCTGAAAGGGCAAAATTCAAGTTAATATTGAATTGATTCCCCATATTAGTGAATTTCCATTATGAGTGTCAGCTTTATCAGTTTCCTAATGAAAAATGAGTCTTAATCAAAAGTAGGTGCTCAACCCAAACACTATGTCCCTATTAGTCTCTTTATAAAAGATCTAAGAACACTGAAACTCAGTTGGTTGGAGTCTGGTGTTAATAACACCAAGCTTGTGGGCTTAATTCCTGTGGGGACCATTCACTTAAAGAGTTTGACTTGATCCTTGTGAGTCCCTTCCAACTCAGAATATTCTGTGATTCTGTGACTTCTTAAGAATATTCATTAAAGTGATATAGCATCATCAATATACTTTTTGATGTAACATATAAAAGTTTAATACAATTTTTTTTCCTCAAAATGTAGGGAGAGTAGGGGAAAGGATTATCCTCTTATGCGTCTAGAGTACCAGGGTGTTAGTTTGCAGAATATGGAATAATTGTATGCAATAAACTTTTTGGGAGCAAGTCCTGAACAATATAGCTTAAGAGTTCCATTGTTTTGCAGAATTATAAATATGAAAATGTATCAAAAAGTAGGCCCAATTTTTAATTTAAGACTCCTTGAAAAAGAGCTGTGTCTTTTTTTCTCTTTTTTTTTTTTTTTTTTTTTCCATAAACTGCTAGTGTTTAAAGTAGAAGTATTTAGTTCACTGGTAGTATCATTGCAACCAAAATGCTCTGAAGAAATAAGACATGGGTAAGACAAAGATTACAGACAGAGATAATACTTTTCATTAGACTGAGTGGTGTAGTTGGAAAAAAATTAGACCACATCTCTAATTAGAGCATGTGTTCCCTTCACAGGCCAGTCTGGTGTCCCTAGAGATAAATTCCTATAAAATTTCAGCTTTTGGGGACATACTGTCTTCAAAGTGCCCACGTTTGATTTCCACCTGTTAAGAGAATCTCATAACTCCTTTGAAAAATCTGTTTCAGCTCCCTATTAAAGCTGTCTGCCTGACCTTTAATACCAGATTATTCTTGCTTCAGTTTGAGCTGTTACCTTCCCATAGTTCAATATATGCTCTAGTATCTGATAACACTTCAAAAAATTATGTAATTGTGATTTTTGCTAAATATTTTTAGGACAGTTATAATTAATCAATGTTGAGTCTGTGTTGTTTTGTTGTTTCATGTTTTTTTTTTTTAATTATTAAGCTGAATCATATCACTTACTTAGGAACACTTAATCTCTTATCAAAAAGCATTTGCTCTAATCCACCAGTCCTTCCTGTAGATCTCTTAGGCAGCCATTTCCTTATCTTAAACTCCTTTAAAAAACACAGATGTCACTGTGTATAAATTCAAAGATAATATCATAGCACCACTTTTGAACACTACTCTCCTCTGAATATATACAAGGATCTTCTGAGTGCTTGTGATATCAGCACTGGTATGTTTAATGCTGTTTTATCTGAGATCAAAAATCATATTGCTTTTTTTCAGAGCAAAGAGTTAATTTGGTAAACTCCAGTAACAACACAATAGCAAGGTTCCTTAAAACAACTCTCTAAAGTACTTTTTATTAAAATCAATAGGCTGTAATAGCCTATTAAAATACATACTTACCTTTCTTAACTTTTTCACACCAACCATGCTTATTTCTAATTGGTTCATCTTTTTGGAAATCATACTTGATTAAATCAAATGGGAAAAAAAGCTAAAAAAGGGAAGAAATCATCTGTTATTCATTTACACAGTGACATCTTGTGGCAGCAAATATACATAAGGAAACCTATACTCCAGTCTTGTCCATCTGAAAGAAGAATGTTGTTTCATTTAAAACTGAAAATACGCCGCATGTAAATTTATGCCATTTCCTGGAGGTAAGCAACATCCAAACAGTTTTGTAAATGAACACCTAGAACTGTCCTTTTGTTAATTTTCTTACCAGTAAGTTATGGGATCCACATCATCATCAGTGAAAGAACAACGTGAGTCAGCATAATAGAAGCATTATGTCTAGTATTTAAGTGACATTTAATGGTGGTGGCTGATATGATGTGTTCTTGGGGTCTTCTGGCAGTGAAAACAGCTGGCAAGGGAAAGGCCTCACAAAGGAAATCTGCTTCCTGTTGGGTTTTACTGTTGCTTTAGTAGCCTCAGTTCTTCCCTCTTGCTTTCTCAGGCTGCTGTATGGTGGTGGGAAGTGAACACCAGCAGAAGGGTACACCTCCCATGGCTCCAAGCAAACTGAAGGAGAGGACAAGGTGCTCCTTTAAAAAGTAAAACTAGCAACTGAAAAACCTTTTTTTGCTTTGACTTTTTTTTTTTTTTTTTTTTCCCTTGATTATACAGCATTTGACTGTTATTTTCCTTCATTTTTCTGCTGTGATATGAATCCAAACTGGACCTTTAAGAGACACTGCCTGACACTATTTGGGCAGTTGTGTTTGCAGTGGTCCAAATTGTGTCTCTATTATTCCAAAGAGACAATATGCCTGGCTTGAGATTCTGTGTGCCTTCTCAAAAAGTAATGTATCAGCAATCTTTAGCAACTAGTGAAACCAAGGAAATTAACTTCTCCTGAGAATTCTTGGCAATAGGGGAGCAATTTCATAAACATGAATGTATAGCTGCATTCTTCACAATAAAGAAATGCAATATAACTTAAGGACGGATATATGAAAGTGACTGAAGTAAAGGGTAGGATGTTAAAACATAAACCTTTTTCCTTTTCTGCCACTGGCTTGGATGAAGAGTTGCATCTTTATCCTAATTTGAAATGTTGTTGTAAATATATCAAATATTTTTTCTCAAAGAAATCTGAGTAAAGAGTAACATGAATGCCATAATTTCAGTCTCATATGGACAAAACTGGTTCATTGAGTCCTTTCAATGTTCAACACTGTGTTTTTCTTTTGCCCTAAGTCTGAAACAAAAAGATATTTTTAACAGTTGAAGGAAAGGAAAAAGATCACAGCTTGAAAAAATAAAGTAATGATTCAAGAATGGAACACTGTTTTAATTAAGTGAAGGGTAATTACTTTTATTAACCTCAGATTAAACCATTTACCAAAGTCAAGAATTTGAGAGCCAAAAAGTTTGCCTCAATTAGAAAATAGTAACTGATTATTTTTGAGGAACAGAATGGAAGTGGGTCTTTTTTTTTGCTGTCTACATTTAAATGCTGTTCTTCTTCACTTTCTTTCTTTTTACATTGATATTTATTACTTTAATAGGTTTCATATGACCAAATGCAATGAGTAATATAAATAATAAAAAAATGATATAAAATTAAATGTTATCCTTTTTTTGTCTGATTAGAGTAGCTTAAAATATTGCATAATATAGAGTAATATTTTAAAAAGACTCCATTTTTGAGCTGAAAGAATTATTATTTTAAGCTGTTATAAACACTCAAAAACTGTAATTCACTGAGACCATCTACAAACTGTTGAGACTATTATTATATATAACTATGCTATGTTGTATATATCTTTTTTTGCCTACAAATTCAGAGTGTTAAAAGGTGTATTTCAATTAGGTTTTTAAAATAATAATCATGAAAATACATAATTAAAAGAAAATACCACATCTTGTATTAAATATGCTGTACAGAGTCTGTGCAAACAGCTGTGCCTGTGCAGAAGTCTTTTCCAAGCTAAAGCATTTTGTAAGCAGCTGACTTTTCATATTAAATACTACAAAATGAGAGCTCCACCGCAAAGTATTTAGTATGGACACAGACTAACATTTGGTTCATCTCATTACTTAAATTCTAATGGGATGAGGACATGAGCTGTTGAAGCATTATCTTATTATTTTTACAGAGTACTGCATGCAACATTCATCATTTTAACATTTTAGTCTCTGAAGCATGACATAAATGTAGCAAACAAAAAGCATCATTTAGTGAGCTGAAACTGAAAGTTCATTAATGTGCAATGTTGTTAACTACTATGCTGCCTAGAGGTTATCTAGTAAGAGCTTCCCTCACCTTCTCTTTTTGAATTGGTTGGAAATACATGAATTTAAATATTGTTTTGAAAATAGTTTTGACATTCCTAGAGTTTCAACTTACAGAGAATGCTCAGAGAGCCTTTATCAGAAAATAGAGAGCACAAGCTTTTTATTACTGGTTTTAGAGATGAAGTATTTTTGAATTACCTTGGAGAATAACAGTTTCTAAAACAAAGCATTACATCTACTAGATTTATTTTCAAGCATCTTTAAAAACTGAAATGTAAGAAAAAAAATTTTGGAGCATAGTGCCATCACATCTTAGAGACAGTTTTAAATATATACTTGAAATGCCTTATTTATGCTGTAAAGAGCAGGCACATAAGTCCTCCACACAAGTTTTTAACCAAAGTAAAAAAAACCCACAAGAAACAAATTTTTTAAGCTGTGTTTGATACTAACTGAATCATGACATGTAAGAATATAATACCTTAGAAGACACTTGTATTGTGGCAAAATTAGTCAAAGGAAAAGAAACAACATTAATTTTCATTGGCCAATGAACTTAGGAGCTCGCATTGCTCGGATTTACACATCAGTATTCTTGCTTTGAACCCAGTTTTCTTGGTCTTAAGATTTGCTTAAAACTACCTCTATTTTTAAACTAAAAAATTTGTCTGCTGCCACAAAGTTCTTCAACTGCATGAAGAAGTGGGTAATACCAATTCTAAGTAGCTGTGTGAGAGTAATTTTATAAGTTGAAATGATTTAAGATTTGTTATAAGATCTAAACATTTCTCAGCTCAAAGATGATTTTTATCTATACATTTTTGAGTAAGAGATTTGGATTTCTGTGATAGTTTGAGGATCATTGCTTAAAATAATAAAAAATTACATTTACAAATAAAGTTTGGATTTTTTTTTTTTACATAATGCTTTTCAAGTGAAGGTGCCATGGGTTATTTTTAGCTCTTCTTATCAGCTTCCTTGGATCTCATTAATCCCAAGCTCCCTTGTTGTCTGCCATCACTCAGAATTTATGTCGGTATTAGAAAGAGATTTATATATATACATATTTGATAGACACAATTGAGGGTCTTTAAGATTTTTCCCATATCGCATTTATATAAATACACACATAATGTATGTCAGATATAACATAATTGATTATTAACATTAGTTAGATACATATGTATGCCAGATGTAAACATTAAATAGTAATTTATTGTATTACTGTGTTAATCAAGACACTGTATTTTTTGTAAAACATTTTAAGTTTTAACAGATGAAAAGCTTTTCAGAGGCTACTTTTCTGTTCATTGACTCTATGTAAACATCTTTATTTAAAGATTTATTCATATTCTATAGGGAGGCTTTCAAGCACATGAACCAATCCCTCTTACATAAAGAACATAGTGTGAAAAGAAATAAGTGCAAACAAGAGCACTGCTTTTAGTTAACAACTCAAATACAGTGACTTCTGCCAACTGCTGTAATGTTCATCTGTTTCTTTCTATTACCTTATATCTTCCAATATTTTCATGAAAATAAATGTGTTCTGTAGAACCTTAATATTTATGACAAGCATTTATCCCTAGCCCTTAGCAGTCACTGGCAGGAAAGTTACTTTGTTCATTCTGAGAGTTCAGTTTGCTTATTAAAAGCTGCAATTTTTACCAGCATTTCATCTTTACAAACTGTGCCATTGTCACTACCCACAACAGAATGCACTCCTGGTTTTTTTCCTTCCCCCCACCCCCACAAAAAATGTTGTACTTTTGAAACTTTCCCTCTATACTCTCAATACCTGTACCTATAGGGCTTTGTACTGCATTTACTTTGTTGCCAGCTGTGCAATTATGCTGAAGGAAAAAAACAAATTTCTTCCTTCTGCTTTAGTGTATCACATACATTAACATAAAAACCTCTTTTTTCCACTTTCTCAGTTCTCTTTCTTTTTATTCCCAGTTTAAAAAATAGGTATTTAGAAAATCCCTATAAAGCATGTTAAAGGGTATCTTATGTTGTCCTGTGTGTCAAGAGGATGTTTCAAAAACCATTGTAGCATGTCTTTGAAGAAACAACAAATGTTAGGAATTGAGTGGCTGGGCCTTGTCGGTGCCATTGTCTGCTTTACAGAAGGATTTTCTTTCCAACCTCAGGTCTTCCACAAGTCAACAAATCAGAAAAATTGCTGCTCACCTTCACATAACACTAGTTTTCTAGTAGATGTCATTTAAACTGAAGGAAAACAAACAACAGCTACTTCAGAAGGCATTGTTTTGTAATCCACAACCTGCAAAATGTATTTAAAAAGCCCCCAGAACAAATGCCTGAAATAAGTAAGAATGAACTAATCTATGGCATTAAAATATGTACTTAGTGTCACAAGCAAAGTCCCAACACTATTTGATTAAAAATACAGGTGATTAAATAAATATGCAGGTAGTTTCAAGTTTACTCTTTATCTGTTGTAGACTTTACATGATATTTCCAAAAGGTTAATCATTCATGATGAAATTCTGCCAAAACTTCTGCAATACTGAAAACCAAATTTACTCAAGTTTGAAACAGATGCAAAATCTTGTAAGATTATAAGGCATCTGGCTTAGAAAAGTCTGAAACAAAAATTAACATCAGCTGTAAGTTTCCTGGTTCAGCTACTACTCCCTAAATTCCAGATCTCTGATCTCCTGTAGGAGTTCTGGACCCTTCTGGAGATATCCAGCAGCATCAGATGGTCAGAGCATCAGACATGTAGGGCAGACAATCAGTGGAGTGATCTGCTTAAATTCCTAGTCCTCAGTGGTTTCTGAGCAACACACTAGCTCTTGTGGTGACTTCTGAGTGGTTCCAGAATCCTCACTGCAGTCTGAGCTCCTGTACGAGAAGTGAAGAATTCCTCTGACCCCAGACTGTAAAGCAATCTGTGTAATGATTGTATTGTGGTGATGGAGTACTGAAGTTGAGGACCCTGGAACATATGCTGCATGGAACCCTATTTCAATGGCATCAGAAGATACCTCTGCTGTATTTCCAAACAATGGTTTTACATCACTCACTAAAAAATTTTGTCAGGGCAGTTTGCTATCAATTCTCCTAAGGAGCACAAATGTCATTTAAGTCAACAGGACTTGTATATACATAGATATTGCTCAATTTAAAATTCTAAGCAATGCATGAGGTACTATTTATTTCAAGAAGAGTAAAAACTGGCACAAACAGCAGCATAATGATAAATATGTAGTCTCTTTGCAAAAAAATGTTAGACATCTTTCATTTTACAAGCTAAAGTTTGGGACACATGTTACTTTGTTTGAGACTTTCAGATAATTTAAAAGATTGTCCTTACAGAATCAAAAAGAAAAAGTTTATCTGTGAATTTCAAGCAGAAATAAATTCTTCATTTACTCACAAGGATGGAAGAAAGTTATAATGTATAACACGCAATTCTCCTCTCCAAGATATATGACTGCCATTTTCAAAGCTGATGAAATACAGAACGGGTTTTTTTTCTAGTTTCAGTAACCTAGGACACAGCAAACACCTAGAGTAGACTGTAGATAAAGAGGTATAGCATCTTGCCAAGTATTCTCTGTCACAATAACTCAACAGTGATTATATAGGTACTATGTTATCTTTGACATTTCTAAATACTGATAATAGGCTAGATGTAGTTTGAGTTAATTATGTTTATTTGCACCTAGGTATAAAAATACCTATTCAATTTGTATCTGTCTATATGCTACTGTATGTAATTATTATAATATCTTAACTATTATTCCCATTTATGCTAAATATTTACATAGTAATATGCAATATAAACATGTTATATGAACACATCTCTAACTATAATTTGTAGAACAGTAAATCAGAATAAGAAATCCATAGCCTTATTTCAGAGATGAGGAGTTCTTAGGTGTTAAAATAAATCCAACTTTTTCTTTTGTCCTCTAATGTAGTAGAGACCTGAAACTATACTTGGCAACTGTTAGATTACTCAATACTGTCAGAAGAGAGCCAAAGCCTTCTTGACTCTTGTGAACTCTATGAAAAATCTCGGTGATACTGTTGAGAGTACAACTGGTTTGGGTGCCAGTATTTTACTGAGGGTCAACCTAACTTGCAATAACCGAGTTAGAAAATTTGTCTTGGACTTACAACTGTACTCAAACTAAGAAACACAATTTTTCAACACTTCTACTAAGTAGAATGTAAATAAATAGTCACCTTATAGAAGAAATTGGTGCGTCCAACAGATCCAATTTTTCCTGTGTGGTTCATGAAACAAATGTTTCCTTCAGTAGCACCATAAAACTCACAGATCTTAACAGCACCAAATCTGTCTAAAAATTCCCTCCATACATCATTTCTTACTCCATTTCCAACTGCTAGTCGGACTTTGTGATTTTTTTCCCTTCCTTCTGTTAAAAAAAGAAAAAAATAATAAAATATAGTATACTGATAACTGCATTTGATTGTTGCATATATTGCAGGAAAAAAATACCTTCTCTGGAATATATCCAATAAAAAGACAAAACAAAGAAAAAATAACACTCAAGAAAGCTGGCATAGCTGGTGGACAGCTGCAAAGTAGTAAGCTGCAATCTAAAACCCATTATCTTGTTGAACAAACAAATTATTTCATGAAAAATTACTACAATGATTTATATAAACACTTCCATATTTTAGAAGTTATATTGTCTCAGTCTATTTCTCTCCAGAGGAATTAAAAAATTGTGAAGAACAGAGAAAGATGGGAATTATTTCTGTCATGGGATTAAAGTCAGAAGAGATGAATAGTTACTTTCTTCTTTCTTCAGAGTGTTTATGAGGAAACAATCCACTTTCACACACTTGTAAAATATGTTCCTTCCCACATACTTCGTATGAGTCATCTTCTGTACTTTTTTCAATATTAAGACTTGCAAGGTTTTGTTCAATGTGACTGGAATACATTATTTCTTAGTGATCTTGAGTCTTTACTGTTGCCAGGTCCCATGTTTACCATAACGAACAAAATAGTATGTATCCAGTTCAGTTCAGTATGATGTTCAAATTTTATTTATACATTCCCAAACATTGAGATTGCATGGACCACCATGCAATAATATAAACTTATATATATATTTTTAAGTTGAAGTACCAAAAGGCAAAATATCTATACTGTTTGGATTTGTTTGGGTTTATTTTCTTTAATTTCACCTAGTTTAAAATATGACTCCCTTTTCTATCATTTCAAGTTGCAATACGGAATGCTCTAGAAGTGAGTGAGCTCAAAATAAATGTACTTGTTTACCACATACCCTCAGAATTGCATAGCACTCTGCCTCTGCAACTGTCTCTATACATCTCTATCTACACACCTATATATGTATGCAAACACCTCTCTATATACAAATGCACACATCTGCACATACTCACATTATTTTCATACAGATATATATGTATACATTCACATACATATACTAGAGAAAACAGAGTCCCTATTTTCTACTTTTCTATTATGATTCCCCCCACACACCATACCAGTTATGTCTTTAAAGTAAAAATCCATTTAAACTCCTTTAGTCTCACATAAAATCACAGCAAATTATTTTTATGAAGAGATCTGGTCAGCTGAATGAAACAGGAATCTTTTGAATAATTTGGATATTAAAAACAGTAAAGCATCAACTGAATATATAGACAGCAGTGTTCCTCCGAGGCTTATGTCTTGGACAAATTAAATTTTTCATGAGAATGTGAATTCTTCCTACAGTAACAAAAAATTTGCAAACACAATGGAATTTTAAGCTCCTTTAAATCACAAAAAACACTATTTTTTTCTTCCTTCTTCAAAACCCATAACTCACAGAAAGATAAAAATGTATTAATTTATCTTTAGAGTCTTCCTTCTGCAAAGTTCTCTTGCTGAAATGATTCGGCAAGGAAAGTACTTTTTTCACTAGATGCAGATACGTGTCAGCAGATTACAATGTGAGGCATTATCCCACTATTTCACCTCAAAACTATATCACTCACCAGCTTCCCCTAGTCACTAACAACTCTGTTTTCACAAGAACACAATTACTGCTTTTTTCCTTCTATCTTTAGATGTGAAAGTAATTTCTAAACAAATAAGCACTGAATTAATGCTAAATTTAATATTAATCAATTATTAACAAATGCTGTATTACATACCACTATGAAACTAGCATGGACATAGCCTGCAACAAAGTATCTAAAAATTGCCTACAGATGTCATTTTTATAGTGGTTTGTTTTTTTCAGTTTCAGACACATTATCACAATGCAACCGTGTAGGTTTTTATATGCTTGAAATAATAACCTCTGTTATATTACATATTCAAATTCATTCTATAGTCAATGAACAATAAGAATTTTTAAACTAAAATATTTCAGTGTTACCTTGAACTTAATCAGGAAAGCTTTTAATGCTTGTTTTATTCTCCTCAGAAAATTGTTATATTGTTTGTCATTTTTAGAATATTCCTATCAGCTGACCATAAGACTTTGCAAAGTGAGTTATTTTCCTTGCAATTTCAATGCTAAACTGAGATGGACATTGTCCATAGCCAAACTGCAGTTATCTCTTGCTGATGTCACTGAATTATTCAAATATACTGCTAAGATACAATAAACAGCTTAAGAGATACTTTCACGGAAATTCTTTGTTCCACAATGAACAGAAGAGACCAACGTATGCATGCATATATATATGTATATATATGCATATATATACATACACATATATATATACACATACATACAGATATATATATACACACATATATATATATACACACACACACAAATATATATATATACACACACACACGTATATGTATATATATATATATATACACATATATATATACACACACACATATGTATATATATATACCTACATACATACATACATATCTACACAGTAATTGAGTCCTTCATCAGGCTAGGAACATTCAAAACCTCTAGAGACCAAGCTAATAAAAATACTTTACTTCCACTATTTTTACTTTAAGAAAAAAACCAAAAAACATTGATAGCTGTTTTCTGAAAAGATAGGGTTTTTTCTAGTCTAGTTCATCTTCTAGGATGCACTAGAATACAGTGGCCTACATGGGTGATGCTGTTTGGGGTTTCTTCCCAAAAGGGCAAATACCATATCATTTAAAAGTGCAGTAATTTCAGCTCCTCACTTTACTTTGGCTGGTTAATATTAATACAGCACAAAATTGTTTCTCTGGTGGAAAAGATGCAGAGTACTCCTGACAGATAATCATCCCACTTTGCTTGCCATGTTAACACCTGTCATCAATATAAACAATAATTTTATTGTTGTAAAGCCATCTTACTTTAGGAAGGGATGCTCTCACAGCACTCAGCCTGTTTGAAAAATACAAAGAAGGTGTATAATGTTATCAAGAACTGATCACAGAAAGTAGATTTCTTAAAAGGTAGAGCCGTAATTAACATCTTCACAACTAAGGTAGATCCATTGTTAGATTGCATTGCTGCAAGTGCCATATTTGTGATTTAGTTAGCTCCACCACAGTTGTACCTATCTATCAATACAAGATTCCCTGAAGATTACGAAAACTGAAGACACTAAAACTGTCATGCATTTAGCAGTCTTTAAAGTGTAAGAATTAAAATTATATGCAATTTCATCTTCCAGTAGGTTTAATAATTATGAAGAAAATTATTAAAATTAGGGAAACTTCAAGAAGTGGGTTGTATTCACATTAGTTCTACATGTGTAAATCAATATAGCAATATTTTATCTATTCTTATATTTTAAATAACTAATATATGACATTAGTTCATGTTAGCTTTATGTGTAACTAACTTTCAATGTAAAATGACTCATAGTAAATAAAACAGAGGTAGCCATTCTAACATCTCTTTTTAACAAGTGAGTGATGAACGCTTAGGGTGTCCTAATGGAAAAATAAATAAATATGCAGAAACTTATACTTTAAACTGACGAGACCAAGTAGGCTTTGAATTTCCACCACTTTCAGATGGCATTTCATCAACTAGCTTACCTTTGGTACAATAAATAAAATTAAAGGAGTAGAAGGAATTCCAAGGAATCACCTAGTACATTTCTCTTCCAGCAGAAAAGCTGTTATCCCTGTGCCATTCTTGACACCTGATCAAGCTGTGGCATGTCAGCCAGCTGCCCTGCAGCAGTTGGTATGCAGCAATTGTGTGCACGCATATTCTTAGCCCACTGTAAAAACACTGTACCAAATTAACACTCCTACACTAAAAGCTCTATTTCCTCACAATATCTCATTTACAAAGGACTCAATGCCTTTCCCTGGTCACCTATCACAAATAAGTTCAAATCAGTTCAAATTGCATGTCCTCTAATAATTAAACTATTATTTGTGTTTTTGAATTTACTAATAGCTCTCCACAGATAGTTAGGGCAAGAGATTTTAGAATAACAGAATGTTGTAACATCTTTTCAAGGTTTCTAAAAATGTCTATTTATTTTTCTGCACTGTTTATTTTCTTAATTCAGGGTGATTCTGGGGGGTTGAGTTTACATTAATTTATTTCTAACCATAAAGGTGAAGCACTTTTTCAATGCCTTTGTCACTGACATCAATGGATTAATAAGCAAGAACAGTTCTTACCTAAATATTTTCCATTGATTCTGCCAAGGCCTTTGAACTGTATACCAAACATCTGCACACATCATAAATCAGTTTGACACTATGTCTCCATTTTGCGTGCTTGTTTCTTTTGTATATTAATTAATTGACAAGTCAAGATCTGCCTTACTGCGTTACATACCACGTACCTGGGATTTTTCATCCAGCAGTCTTTTCTCCTTAAGTGTTCTCAATAAACTACTTGGACTATCTAGGTGATTAAGCTGTTGGAAAATGCCTCTTATAGTGCTATCAACACTATACTAACTGGTGCAGGAAAGATTCATGATTGCAGCTACACAAAAATGTGCTGAGCAGCCACTTTAAACAAACACAAGAAAACAAGTTCATTGCCCTTCTTTTATTATTTCTGCATAAGGAAAATCCAAAATGGAGAGAAACAAAGATAATTCAAAGAAAGGAGGCCTGAACTGTGCTCTGTATCATGGCCTTGGTGAAACTGAAAGCCATCTCAGGGCCTGAGAATGGAAATATCTGTTAAATATAAAATATGATAAGACAGATGACACAGGATTTGCATTCAAGTATTTCATTCAAGATGTGTAGGTAACAACACATTCACTAGTTCCTCTATTGATACATTAGCCCAAAAAAGGGGGATCAGGTAGTTTATTAGACTATAAGATGGGAGATTTCCTACTATTACTGATATAATACATTTTTCAAGATGCACATCCATGTTCATTATTTAGTAATGCCTAATTAGAAACTGCAACTAGATTTTTTGAGCATAACACATAACAAAATTTAAAAATACAAATAAAAGAAAACAGGAAGGGTATGACGAACACATAAGAAAGACATAAGAAAGGATGGGAAAAGTAGGAAAAGGATACATCTTTCTAGTTCAGAATCTAGCTGCTGGCTATTTAATACAGCTCACTCTCACCCCTTTTTTAATAATCAATCTCCTGATAATCTCTAAGAATTACATTCTGAAAGAAGCTTTCTTTGTATGGCTCTTCTAATAGGAAATGATTTGTTTAGTTGTACTGCCATGTCCTCATAAAATATCTACCAACAAAAAAAAAGTCGCTTCTGTCTGTGTTCCACCCAGTAATATGAAATAGATAATTGTATTTTTGGTGACTGTCCCAGAAGCACACTAGTCAAAACAAATCACACAAGACTTTTCAAAGGTCAGTTCAGAGAATTAAAGCGCATACAGATTATTTCTTGTGGTGCATATTACGCACAGTATTCTGTGAGCAATATGAAGCTTCCCTTTGAAAGGATGACTGTGATTTCCAGGCTTTAATATAAGCACATTTTCTGCATGACTCCACTAGTTTAACCCAAAAGACGAGTCTAGGAAAAACTGAAAGCTGGAAGGAGAGAAACTGGTCAAGCTGTAAGTCATGATCCACCATGCTAGAACCAGTAGTTGACATTGTAACTAGCCTTCAGTGCTGTTCTGGATATGAAAAACTAATGCTTCCTTCAGACATTACTGAAGACATTTTCCACTAATAACACCTGAAAAACTTTACCATTATTAGTGGGGAGATGAGAAAACTGGATCATCTGTGGGTTCCAAGAGAGGTATGCCAGTATATATAAGTATCAGAAGGCAGTAAGAAAAAGAGGTGTTACAATCTGTTTTAAAGCCACTTTTCAAAAATAACGCTCTTGTTGTAGTTATGGCAGTTGAAAGCAAAATGTTTACTGTGGCATACAGTCTATTTTTTATAAGGTCAAATGATAGAGTCTAGAGAGAAAAAATAAAAGCTTCCAAATCTCATGGTCTTTTCTCTTCAGATGTGCTGGATATGCTCTTAGTCTAAAAGTTCTATTTTCTCTAACAGTATGTACAAAAAGTGTTCAATTTTATTTTAGGCACTGTTGATACTACAGTAAATGAGAAACACCTTGGATTAAGAATGATGTCTTCTTATGACAAGTTTCAGTTTTTTTTTTCTTAAAGGGTAGGTGACTGGAAAAATAAATTGCAAAATTCCCCCCATAAATTAAATTTTAATGACATGTAGAGATTCTTAGGAGCCTTCCCATGGAAGGTACAGATCTGGTTGTTTGTTACTGTGTCACATTATTGATTTAGGGTATTCAATAAAATATTTATGCCAAAAACCTGCAAGAGGCTTGACAAATTTCCACTCCACATTTCAAGGATAATAAAGAGCAATTTCCAGTACTGAACATAAATTGAGCTAAACTTTAATGAGTAATAAAATGTGATTACAAGTAAAACCTGCATTGTAGAAAAGTGCGTACTGACTAATTTCTCCTTGCTTATGTGACCATTAAATTCCCTTCCTTTATGGAAAACTGCTTCTCAGTGAGACACAATGCTATCTATAAACTTCATCCTTACACCCCTTTCCGTAACACTGGAATTAACTGCAGGGAAATAAATATTCATGCTGTTTCCTTATTCCAGTAGCAATGAATTCCTTGTTTTCTCCTTCTAAACTACTATTGTTCTAACACAGAAGAGTTTTAACACAATAAATCCCTAAGCATCTTCTCTGAAGTAATTTCAGAGAGCTTAATCCCATCCAAAGAAGCCTTGGCCAAAGTGTATCTAGTAGAGAGACAGTCTTGCCTCAGCTTAACAAAACAAAATCTGAAAGCTGATAAGCATGGTTTTATACACTTAGGTAACCCCAAGGAAATAATAAATGTTACCTGTGCCAGAGGATAACACTGTCTCAATACTAAGTGGACATAAAAAAGGACACATATTAAATGATAAACTGTAAGCAAGTGCTAAAAGATACTGTGTCTTTTTCCTAATTAACCTAAGATCAGACAAAGTATTTTAGCATGGATGAAAAAGGGAAAAAAGGGATACAAAAGAGGCTCTTTCACTTCAGTTTATTCCCTTGCGGTGACATGCTGGAAAGAGGGAGAGCCCCTCTGGGAATCCAGTCTTCAGGGGAAGGTGAATGGGGAGTGGTTTTGGCTGCCAGCCAATGGGATAGGGACACAGGGTAGTGGGGATCAGGATACAGAACTTAATGTGCTCCAAGGTCATCAGGGAGGTCAAGGGACAGGAAGAAGGGTAGGAATTCTGGGATGAGCCGGAAGATATGTCAGGGTATGTGAATCCTTCCTTTTACCTCAGTTTATCAAATCACAACAAGCAAGGATACAATAATTTGTGACTCTGAATAGAAGCAGAAGTGAACTCTGGTTTTAATAGAGAGTTTACCTATTTCATGCAAGGTATCATAAATCCTACAAATACTATTATACGCATCACAGCTTATGAAAGTAGAAAGCAGGACATAATGATTGACGACACTGATTTCTACCCTCTGTTTGAAACACTTTTCAGGATTCAGGTCTTCTTTACAGAACAGCAGGAAAGAGATACCATTTCCTGCATTACCTTTCCCATCTTTACAAAAGCTTCAGGATGCAATGCATTGTTAAATAGATCATTAGGTCAAATTTGAAATAAATCTGCAACTGCCTTTGGAAGGTTTAGTTTACAGTTCAGATGTTAAAATATAAATTAGCTGCAAGCCTCTAAGGAAAACATATCCACAGATTAGTAGAGTTCCAAGGCTTTTGCTAAGAGGCAATACACGGAGCTCTGCTATGCCAGACTCTTGTAGTTTTTCAGATCACTGTTCATAGAGACTTTGAGCAATGTCAACCAGCAAGACTAATTTATCAGTTTTTTGAATATTCTTCTTCACTGGAGTAGTCATGTTAATATCTTAGAGATGTAGCTACTGATGGCTATTAGCTATCAATGCTGGTAACTGTATTTTCACTGCAATCAAAATGCTGCAGAAAGAAGTCTTTGGAATGGGAAGGCATGAGGATTACTCACTCGGAAACCTAGAAAAATTTATGAATGTCACATAATGCCAGATCTTTTTGTACTTGTACCTAAGGAAAAAAGACAACTTCCTTCTCTAACAAATGTTCTTTTCAGACAATGGATTACTAAACCAAACTGGATGCAGAATAACCTCAGAAAAACTCTGCTGCAAGAGTCTTCGAGAGCTGTTGCAGATGTGAGTAGGAGGCAGAACGATCAAACAAGATAAAACCAATAAGGAAAGCTCAGCCAAGAGCCTATATGCTACCACAGAGATTTGCCCAAAGTTCAATTCAGAATTTATGAAATACAAGGCCACAGTGTGGACTCCAACTGTAAGCAATACAACACTTATTTCAAGTTTAGTGTTAAAGAAACAAATTAAGAAAATAAGGTAATTGCTATGGATTTAATCTGAGTTGATTAGAAGGGCTTTGTAGCACTCTAATCTCACGAATGCTGCCCACGTAATATCCGGACAGAACTTTAAAACTTGCCATATCTTTCTCATGCTACTAGCATATATAGTATTTGTACATTAATAAAAATTTAAAAAGATAATCCAATTTAGGAAATTATTTTTCTTTCTTGAAAACCAAGAGCAAATTGCATAAGATACCTTAAAACCGTCCACTTATTTGTGTGAACATGTTTCTATTCTAGTTTTAAAACGACAGATACTTAATATTTTTCTTCAAGTACCTAGCTGTCAAACTGATTTGTTTTATGATTTTAATTTTCTTCAAAAGGCTTAGCAAGCAAGCAAAAAAGAACAAAAAGACCCAAAATCTGTAGCCTCACAGAAGAAAGAGTTTAGATATGCCAGCTCCTAGAAACTATGCACATAAATTAACAAATAGAATAGTTGTACAGTTAATGAGTAGTTAATGATTGTATAAGCGTTGTATGAAGTATATAAATGGTTAAGGATGGTATAAATTACTTTATTTGCACAATTTAAAGTTGCTTTAACTTCATAGTGTCTTGGTAAGATTTAAAAACGGAAGAGTTTGTTTCAGAAATTAAGTATATTAATGTATAATTTGTGCTTTAAGATAAAAAAGGTCAAGAAAAGAAGCCACGCTCTCTCTGTACAGTAAGAGAACATAAAAGGGGAATAATTAATATCTCAGACTGCAAATATGGTAAAAGTTGTGAAGTTCTAGAGAGAAGGGAAATTACTTTGTTGAAATCAAGTTAGCCTATAATGAAGAAAAAAATATTATATAAACTATGCCTCTCCAATGCCTTGATTTTTCTTATGATCTATAACTTGATTTTTTGTTATTCAGTAATTTTTTATTTTAATATAAAGTTAACCTCCCCCAAAAAAATAAAAACAAAAATCCCAAAACATAACAAACAAACAAAAAATAATCAGAGAAGGTATCACTATTCTGGTTTCTCCTCAGCTCAGTGCTCTTCACTGGGCCATCACCCATACTCCCTTTAATTCAAGATTTTCTACCTTTCTGAGGCTCACATGGATAGTGCAGTAGGATCCATGACCCACAACTACATTGTTTAAATATACTTTTGAAAATTTTCCTAAGGGAAAAGCAATCCAATGACCTTTTCCATTCTTTAGTCAGCAACTCAAGATATTAATGTGAATTATTATTCTGCTGGAAAACAAGACTTGTTTGTATTCTCTTATTTTAGGCTACTGCTTATGGATGAGGTTAATAAATTTTCAGATTAAATACTTCGAGTTACTAGTACCTTTTCTTAAAAGATGAGTATTTTTAATAAAATTCACTGAAAAGGAAATAAACCACTGATTATATTTTGAAAAAAGAAAATGAAATTATGATAATGGAAAAGGAAGGCTTTTCAAAGAAATAACAGTTGCATTGCATCTAACTTTTGGACATTTTCACAAAATTTTTTCCGTTCTCCTAAATACTTGTTGTCTAGAATAGTTTTATCATTGGAAAAAAAGGCAAATGTTTAATCTTGAACAAAAAGCTGCTAACCTAGACCAAGCCTCTTCCAAGTTTAAAAATACAATTTGGATGGCCTCAGAATATGCATGTTCCACAAAACAAAACAGTGCTAAAACATAGCATACAAAATATGAGATCTCTGACACTCTCAGATGCCAAGAAACAAAGTTCTGAAAATTCAGAAAAGGCATTCAGCAGTAATCCTGGTTTTTTAAATTACCTTGCATAATTCCATGAAACAGTACTTTTCAAGCCATTATTTTTAATACGCATCTACATATCATCAAATATTTGCAGAACCTCACATAAAAGCAAGGGCAGAAGGACACGCCCAATACAGTTTAATTTCCCTTTTAGCATACCCACATGAAGAACAATAAATGTACTGACAGACAAGCAGGCACCACTTTGATTCCACCTACCACTGGCTGATTGCAAAGGTAACGGCAAAGTTCTCCAATGTACTGGATGACAGTCACGTTGTACCTTCTGCAGTCACTCCAAAACTGACTAGCTGAGAACTTCTTTTTTAACACACAGGTTGCACCTTCATGGAAACAGTAATGAAAATCAAATTAAGCAATTGCTCTGTATGGCAGCATAGTTATAAAATAGAACATCTGAGGAGCTAAGACAGCCTCACTCGGAGAACTATGTGGTATTTAAGCTGTTTAATTTGAAGATGTGTTGGTAGACAAAGAAGGGAGAGGAAATCAGCCTCCTGGCTGAGAAAGTAACACAATAGATCAGAGCTTAAAAACAAGGCAGCTTCTCTTCTTACAATATTGTTGGTGTTGTAACATATTTTAAAAGTTTAGCCTGAACTTTTGCGTTCAAGTGTTTAATTGAAAATATCCAGAAGATTCAGGCTGATTAGTAAATCATTTGGGTATCACCGAAGCCTTATTTCTCAGGAAAGTATTCATCAATGCAGATTCAGACCCATAATTAACCCATAATACAATGATCTTGATCTTTCCTTTGCTCTGATTTGTACTTGATGCATAATGAAACAGAAGATACTTGTCATAGAACTCCAAATAAATCCTTTTTATAAAGAGTCCTTGAGTCCCCTCTCCCCAAAATACACAGCTATTCCAAAAAAGACTACTCATTGCATTTGAGCAAAACATTGGTTTCCATAGGGGTAGTGAACCTAAGCATGTTTTATACATTTTTATAATAATTAATTCTCTATTAACAACAAAAGCAAGCAAGCCTTACCTAGTTCAATGCATCCGCCAATGCCAAGAAGAGAAGCTGCACTGTGATAAAGGGGCAGAGTAATATAAATTATGTCTTCTGAAGTAGCACCAAAAGCCCACAGCCCAGCAGCTCCTTTAAGAATCTGTAAATGACTAATGACTGCTGCCTTTGGAAGACCTATAATAATATCAAAATAATGCATTAAAGCATTTCTTAAAGAGAATCAGTGTATAAAGTCTCTAAAATCATAAAAGAGTCAATTCTTTCTTCTGTAACCAAATTGTCAACCATCTTTTTGATAGCCATAAATAGACAATTGGTTGTTTAATACAATATTTCATATTTCTGTACACATAAAGATTAGCCAGTTTGTAATCTCATCTCTTTGCTATTTAGTTTGACGTCACATCCATTCAAGTAAGTAGAAACATGAAGAAATTCATTGGTTTGCCTGCTAGCAAATAATATAGAGCAAGAAGGGACAAAAAATTTACTCTAGATATGGACATCTTTTAACATAAAGAGGCATCACACTAGCTCTTGTTAAGGCAAAAGTCATAGTGACTATAAGGCAATGAAGGAAGGTATGAGATCTACATGGAGTAGATCACACAGTGGGTGCTTATGTAAGAATCATACCTCTTTCTATTTGTTTTAGAACTCTATGTCTATGATGAATTATAAACAGAAAAAGAAAAAAAAAACTCATTGAAAAGACCACACCAGTTAGGTTCTTCTGAATGAGTTTCTTCAAGTTCAGCACAGCATTTCTCTTCAGCAACATGCAGACTCACAGGCAAGGGCTTCTTAGGCTACTATTCTGGTACCTATTAATCTGAGTAGGGAATGTGATCGTGCATAATATATGTGTTCTGAAACACACACACAAATTTCAGTCTGAGTCAGGCTGATGATGAACAGTGAGAACTGTTCAATTCTTTAAAAACTGTAATGGTTCATATAGTTTTCACACCTATTCTAGCAAAGCTATTGCTTATTTCAAGACTTAGCTAGAGCTGGAAGTATAATCTGTGGACAGTCTAGCTACACCTCAAGGCTATTCCACTTTTCCACACTAAAGAGAAAAGGGAATATGCCCAGGTTGCCAATAAATTGTTTATAGCAAAAGTTTTTCTACAGTCTTTACTCCTGCCTTTACAGAGAGATTACTACAGATTGTGCAAAATACTCCTTTTCTTTTAATGGAGATTATCAGTCATTGGTGTATCAAAACATATGAAAATGCTTAGTTATTCAGAATTAGGTATTCCATACTCTTCAGATGAAACAAATCATATGGTTCTAGTTACATAGTACATAATAGAAATTCAATGTAAATTAATGTATTACAATCAAACTCTCAAAAGTATTTCAAATTGTACATAACTTCAGACTTCATACAGATACTCAAATTCTAAGTGTAAGAACAAAATCATCCCATTTGGCTAATTCTGTAATATTTTTTAGCTAATTTTAACTCCCAACTCTTAACAAGAAAGCTTAACCATATTTCTATTAGTAGCAGTAAAAATAAAACCTCATCTCTTGACAATATTTATAACTTCCTAAATTTTTTTATTGGAGATTAATGTTCTCATTTCCTAATTTTTCCTGACAACCTGAAGCAAATAAATTGAATTATTACTTGTATGAAGTAACAAACCCTCAAAGCACATAGGCATTTTCAATCTTCACGTGGCTAAAACTGTTGTGTTCAACTGAATGAGAATGCCAATCCACTCATCTTAAAAACATAATGCTGTCTTTCATGTCAGTGATCAGGTTTTTTTAAGTCTTAGCTTCTTAGCTGCTGGAGCACAATTCAGACATCTGTTTCTAAACTAAAAGGCTAGTAACTTAATCCTATTTTCTGTCTCTACAGTGACCTCCATAAAACATGACTTGATGAAAGAAAAACAAATGTCTATTTGCATATTTCAAGACTATTTGCATGTTTCAAAACTATTTTTTAAAGTTCTAGGTAAAATCTTAATAATTTTAGCTAGGTAGTGTTATGTGGTCACAAAATACTATCTATTATGATGATAAACTGACCAAAAAGATATGTTTTATAAACACTTTAGCTGTGAAGTAGTAAGAGACAAAGCCTCCCATAGTATTTGTACAATGTGGCAGGAAAAAACAAAGAAGAGAAACCCATAAACCACCAAATAGAAACACTTATTTACAAGAAATATGGGTGTTTTTCTATAGTAATGCTTTTAGATGAGAAACATGACATTTTGCTGTTGAGATACTAGATTTTCAGAAAAATCAAGTTTCTAGATGAAAGCTGAAGGAAAATTAGGACTCTTTAGCAGATCTGTACCTGTTGTTCCCGAAGTAAATATGTATAAAACAGCTGACTTGAGGTTGTTGGCAGAGCATCGATTAACTGGAACAGGGTCCTCAGATGCAGCTTCTATTTTGTCTAAAAGGGTATGCACACCTGGAAACCTGGAGTCTTTGGCCATTATCCAAACACTAACATCTTTTTGAAGTTTAGGAAGAATTTCTTCCAATGTCCCAAGCAAATCTTAAAAATGAACATGAAATAATGTTACTTCCATTATGTCTTCAAACAACTAGAGAATAAATTATTTTTCCTCTTAAAATTTTACTTCTTATAATACAAAAAGAAATGCAAGTTGCCTCCATGGATATAGATTCAATAAAATAACAATGAACTAGAATGAAAATCTGCTGAAAACAGGATATAATGTGCTAAAAATAATGCTGATCCCTCATAGTCAAATGGTCAACTAGCTCTCAAGGCAAACTTGTGAGCCTTGATTACTGCTTCCTATTGCCCACATGATTTTAGGTAACCCTTCGTCATTGTTAAGACCAGAACAAAGTGTGGTTAAGTTTCAACTTCAAATAAATTTTGAAGAAATCCATGCAAGTCAGATATATACATAACTGGTAATTACAATACAGGTTTCCTCAGATGCCCTCAACAGCAATCTCACAGAAGTGACTCATTTAAAAAGAAACAGCAGTTTAACTAAGGTTTATTCTGTTGCCTTATCAGAAAAGAAACAATGAGAGAAGTACCCAGAGTAAATAAAAAACAAAATACATAGAGAGGCCAATCCTTAAATAATCCATTTGATATTTATATTTTGAAGCATTTTTACAATGTCACTTTCTCAGTCATTTAAGTACTAATCCAGGAAATGTATCAAGAACAGGAACAATACTGTTTTCAATAGAACCCATTTACACCTAAGTGCTTTGATACATCTCAGTCTAAGTAATTAATATTGCAAATATTCCTATTTATTTTATTATCTCAGGTTTCATAATGAATAAACAAAGTTGACATGACTCACCCAGAATCTCACAAAGAGCCAGCATTTGAAATCCTGATGTCAAGTCCAAACACACTTCACAAACACTAAATATGGACACCACATGCATAAATTTTATGCCAAAATAACGGAAGATTTTTAATCTTTCAGAAAGCTGATTTCCTAATGACAGACTGATGTAGTTATCTTAATTCATAACATGCAAATCCGTATCTCTATTACAGATACACAGCCTACAATTATCAACTAAACATGTTTTACAAACCTAAAGCCTACAGAGTACAAGTTTTATATATTTTTGAGCATTTAGCAAATAGATCTGAGGTAGTGTAACATTAAAAATTTTGTGTTCTAACTTCCTAGTACTGCAGAATGATTTCAGGAAGGAATCACACAAATAGCTTTTAAAATCTGAAAGATGGACGGCATCCTGTTTAAATGACTGGAGTACAGTCCCATTATAGACAGCAACAGAGAGAAAAAATTTAAATAAAAAATAATGTTAAGAAGAATAGTATTAACTGCAGAAAATTGATGCCATGAATGTCAAGGTTCCTTGGCATATTAATTGTCTTGCTGTTGTATTATAGAATTAGGGCATATTTTTTGAGCAATAAATAGAAAAATACAACTGTACTATTTCTAACATGTATTAATAAACCAAGTGTGGTAGAATAACTATGTACATATGACTTTTTTATACTGACTTTTGTCTTCCTATTACACACACATATCTCTCAAATATACTAAGGATAGCTTGTGTAGGTGCAAGTTAGACTGAGAACTTAGCAAAAGAAACAGAGGTGTTGGAAGTGACTGGAGTTCTGTTTATAAAAGTAGTAAGAGAACATAGCATTCTCTGCCATTCTTTATTAATGCATTAGCTCCATATACAATGCAAGTCTGTCGAAAAGAAGAGGACTTGCCTCTTCTTTTTCTTTTTTCCCCTTTTTGTGCTTCAAAGGAAGAAAGATGGCAAGTATGAATTTCAATCCTGCAGACAATCTCCTTTAAGATTCAAGAATAAGATGAGGACACATTTCCCTTTTAGTAAACTAAAACTTATTTACCCAAAATGGTTAAGATTAATCATCATATTAAATAAATGGCTCTGGAGTTTTGGTTTTTTGGTTTTTTGTTTTGTTTTGTTTTTTTTTGGTTGGTCGGTTGGTTTTTTTTTTGCTATTGAACAATTAAATGACTACACAGTATAATTTTTCTTCTGTGCTCAGGAATCTAGTACTTGGAACAATACGTGAACAGCTTGTAATTAAAAGTTATCATGAAAGAACCTTCTCAGTAGATAGCAGAGAACAGGAGAAACAAGAAATTATTTCCTGATTTAAAAAAAAAGGTAAATTAAAGCAGCTGTATTCAAAGTGCCAGGAACTGAAAGTTACTTCTGGAACACATGAGATGGGGTGTTTGGAGATGACTCTCAGTTGTACTAACATATTTCCAAATACTAATTCTAATGATGGTCAACTAACATTTGTTCCCCAAACAGAAAACTTCTGTGCCAGACATTGTGTAGGGTGGTCTAGTCTTTACATATCATTTTTTCCACCTCTCAGGAAGACACAGCCTTCCTGGAAGAGCTACAATTTGAATATTTCTAGAGGCACCTTCTATTTGCACTTCATATAGAAAAGCAATCACAGTAAAGCAACTCAGCTCTTTAAACTTGGGAGTTTCACTAAAGTACTTATTTACTTTTTACACTGTGAAAGTATATTCAGATTTTGGGATACTTGAGAGAAATGTCTCCTCATACTAAATTTGGCAAGTTCCATTTGTGTTGTTTACATTGCTTATATACAAATGTTCACCATTTGCTAATTATTTGGCTCCTACTGGGAAAAAATATCTGGAATTGATCAGGATGGATACATTTTTCCACTTTTGTTTGCTTTCCTTGTCCTCTTACTTTTAAAGCGCTATTCAACAAAAGTTTATGAAACTGTTACTTTATATTCACATGAATATGTACAGTAACATCAGTTACATCTTTGGAGAAAGCAAGGAAAATATGTTTTGAACTACTGTCCCAGGCTACTAGTTGCACAAAGGTTTTTTATTTTCCAGCACAGAGATCATGCAGGCTGTTGGCACAGACACAGTCCCACGCTGATGAAAGGAATATATTAGATTATGAGATCAGTTTGTACTGAACAGAAAGTTACTCAGAAAGAAAACTCCAAGAAATGGTACTTACATAACTTTGATGTGTACACTGGCTGATACGCTCAGGAAGTTGTATCAAGTCCGAACTCTTCCCCACACTGTCTGCCCCCAGAAAATAATTGTTACTTATACTTGATCCCCCAAGTGACTCAGCATGGCTTCTCACAAAGTAGTAATAGCACAAAAGTTGCTGTGGCTCAGGATCAGTGCTGGAATCCTGAAGCATCACTAAAGGCAGTAAAAGCAATAAAATATAAACCACTGTGAAAATCACAGTTGGCTCTTTTTTCCACTCAAAGACCATCTGGGACAGGACACAGACTAGAGTAGGAGCAAGTGATCAAAGAGATATGGTGTCTAACAGAGCGGGTATCTTGCACAGTTTTTCTATGGTCCTCTTGCAATAAATGTTTAAGTCTAAATAGCTTTTTAATCCAAATAGATAGAATTCATTTTGATAGAATCCATTCTTTTTTTTCATTCAGTGACTAACATGACAGGTGAGACTTCTACTTGTATGTAACATCAAATGACTTAAATTTACAAATACCAAAAAATACTTTGCTTACTTTCTTTCTCCAGGACATGGGCATGCTTCTGTCTAGCTCAGAATACACTCAGCAGCAGCAGAAAGCACTGCCAGTGCCTCAAGAGTAAAGAATCCTGCCCAGAAAAATGCAATACAGCTGGGAGATGTACCTCTGAACAGAACGGCAAATCACAAGATGGCTGTGAATAGAAGGGGCCTCTGGAGGTCACCTCAGTCCGATCTCCCTGCTCAAGCAGAACCACGTAGAGCAGGCTGCCCACACGTGTCTGTGCAGCATGCACACTCCCTTAATAGCCTTTGTTATCAGGACTGGTGTAAATCAATCTCATGGAGTTTAGAGAGCAATCCTTTCACAGATGAATCCTTGCATCAGAAGTCATGATGGCAGCCTGCAATGTCCTACTCTGGGCTAAACTCTGCCCAGTAGGAGCAGACTAGAGATGCCCTGGCATATAAATTCCATTTGTGCATTTCTGTGGGTCACCAAACTGTATGTGCTGTTTAGTAGTATTGCTGTTACACTGCTATAGATGTAATGATACAACAGATGCTTTGTAATCCCTTCTTCAAGCAAGACTTCAATCAATAGAAATATTCCTCAAAATGGACATAGTACCTTAAAAGATGTCTTTATTTTAAGCACTACTTTACCTCCTCTTGTTGTTGAACCAACAGCTTTTAAACAACAAAGGGTGGCCTAGTCTGGCAACAAATTAGTAAGAATTAACACCTTTTGAAAGAGAAGAACATACAGCTTCTTTCTTTCTCTTTTACAAGTTCCTCATTGACTTCCAAGTTAGTTAGCTACTGTTTCATTAAAAATGCGGTTTGAAACTCTAGCTTTTGAATCTCTTTCAAGAAACATTCCCCAAAATGGGAGTGGTGGGAGAAAATGTTTCTGGGAATAGAAGCGTGAGAAGGTTAAGTAACAACTTAAAGCAAGAGCTAAATACTCTGGGAACACAGCAGACAAATGAGAGTAGTTCAAGTAAAAATCTCTCTCTCTGACACAATGGCAAATGAAATTACTGGCAAGGAACAGAAAGACTAAATATTGGCAAATAATATAATCTGTATTTGCCTTTTAACCAGAGCCTTGATGAAAAGACAAAAAATTGATTTGATTGCACTAAATTAATTAAAAGAGCAACAGTGTCATGGAAAAAAAAGTCAGACTTTTAGAGATTGCCATTTCATATAAGAAACCAACAAGAGGAAGAAACCTTGAAGTTCTTACAACATATCTGGGGCTTAAGAACAAAACATTTAGCTGCTGACTTCATAGAATATGAGGCAAAATCAAACCCACAAACTGAAACACTCTGAACTAAAGTTAGCAAAAGCAATCCAAGTATGACGAATTGTAAGATCAGAAAAAAGACTGATTCCAAGTGCTGAAGCAGAGACAAGATAATATTAATCGGATAGGGTAACCAAACCACAATGCCTGAAAAATATGCAGGCACACAACAAAAGTGAGAAGTAAAAAACGGCAGATGAGAGTGATCTTACAAGAGGCACTATGAAAAATGGAACCAGGTATGGAAGAAAATGCAACCATAAATAGAATCAAGCCTAACTGTATGGAGGTATCACATTTGTAAGATATAAAAGCATTTTCAAAAATGAGGTACAAAAAAGCTTCAAGATGCAATCATCTCACACAAAGAGAGGCTACATCATCATTCTGAGCAGGGAAGATTTAGCCATAAACAATTATCACTGGGAACTGCTTCAGACAGCAGCTGAAGGTAGAAGGTTCCCTTCAGCATAAATGAAACCTTAATAGTAAGATATAACACTAGAAGCTGTATACAGGTTCCTGTACTAATGTGCTATTGCAGACAAGTATTTCAAGAGCAAATTTGGTCTTGCTGAGTGCAAGCAGTCAAATTGTTAAGGGGATAATTTCTGCTGTGCTGCAGTCTATGAATAAAATCAAAGGTCATCCAAAACAATGGTGATATATTCAGTAACTTTTTAAAGAAATATAATTGCTATGCTAACCTGCATTTCCTTGTGGAGGGTGAAAAAGCTATATATTTTTAAAGGAATTTCACTATGCAGAAATACTGCCATTATATACTATTCTCTGATTTAAAAAAACAGTCTTAATTGCCAGACTGATGCCTGTCTATGGCCATGACAGATATTCATGTTCAACCTATCCACACTTCTGTGAAAATGGTGCCTCGAGGAAAATGAACAACTCATGTCTATTGATGAGGAAGAATCCCTTGATACTCACACTAACATTGGATGAAAAGTTGTTTAATAGACGTCTAAGAATTACGTAACTGACTGTGTAACCCCAGTGTTAAACATTGCTCTGCAATTGTTATAAACATTAGGGGGAAAGTATTATCTATAATAATTAGGTACAATATGTTTTTTTCAAGAGTGGTATGAGTTAGGCCTCACAATCACTGGTCTGTATATAAACTTCCAGTTGCTAAATCTGGACTCCTTTGGAACAACTTTAACTCCTTTCACAGCTTTAACAAAAAAAAAAAAAAGAAACCTCTAAGTCTGAAGAAAATTACTGAGAAGACTTATGGGACTGACAGACTTACAGCAGAGACTAAAAGCCACTAATACAGTAAGAAGCCCAAATGTAAAATACCAGCCAAGAGACTAATTTGTTGGTATTTCTGTCTGTACGCAGGTCGTCCCTTGCGAGCAGAGGCAGAATCCCAGAAGAACCTAGTTCAACACAGTTGCTCTTACTATCAGCTGTTGGTAGCAAATTAAGAGTGGAGAAACACTGTTCCTGGCCTTGCTCTGCAAATGCTTTTTTTTAAAAAAAAACCTTCTCTCAGATACAAGCTTAGATCCAAAGTTTCTCCCTCGCCACAGTCAACAAGCAGAAAGTTCCTGAACATTCATTCCCTTCCTCAAATCATTCACTCTAAAGTATATATTCATAAAAAGGAGCTAAACAAGATTTTTTTTTTTTTAAATTAAGAAGGCAAAATGAAAAGCTGTCAGTTCAGAAGCCTTGTTATCATGTAACTGGATTATATTTAAATTGGCTTTTGTTTCATTGGCTTGTTTTAATTACCAAACATCTTAAACCAGGAAACCATACAGAATCAGAATGACAAGAATTATAATTTTAAAATGTGCAAGGGAAAAATCATAAATGCATTTTTGAAAACACAACTTCATAGCAGCAGAGAACAGAGGAAAGAAAATTCTATCATTTGGGTGTCATGGGCATAAACCCCCACAACTTGTGTAACAAGAGTAAAACAAGATGTGCAACAGAAAAAAGGCAAAGGAGAATTGAAACAATACTTTTAGAGAAGTGGGACAACATTAATATGCAATATTTTCATATATTTTCTTCCAATCAAGTGTCAAGCTTCTCTGTGGTCTTTGAGCCTTGCAGGTTAACTTTCACTTGATCATAAATGCTATGGCAAATTTATGTTTTGGATCTGTCTTCAGTTTATACATCTATCTGACTAAGCCAAATTTGAACATACAATACCCCGGATGCCTACAAGATTTTAAATTCTTTTGCAGCATTTAATAAAAACGTAATACTTCAGAAGGTTGCACCACACACACTACCATTCCTATTCAAACACAGCAATTTCTTCTACAATTCAACACCAACAGTAAGTTTGTTATTATGAATCAACCTCCTATGTACTGTACTCCAAAAACTTTATTCCTGGAAAACTGTTGTACCTCTGCAAACAGCTGAGCAGCAGAGGCTGTACAGTCCAAACTTAGCCTTTCCCATTTTGCAGTGCGTTTGATCAGTAGAAAGATGGGGAGATATTACAAGAGAATAAAGTACACTACTTAAATAAGATTAAATTGACTATTTGAGAAGTAATGGAAAAGTATTCTTAATAGGTCATTTTAAGGCTTTTAGAACCCCTATAAGCTTCTACTGAAGCAATTAAGCACTTGGAACAGGCTGTACTTAGATGCTGAAAACTCTCCTGCAATACACATTTTTAAAGAAAAGGTTAAATGGTTGTTCACAAAGCATGGATATACCTGAGAGGCTAAAGCTTTATAAAATCTTCAAGTCCCCTCCAGCCCTGTGTTTCTTTCACATCTGTAAATCAGGTTCAAATAAATGATCTGGAGCACCAGATATGTGTGAGGATGTGACATTAAAGGCTTTGGATGTAGGAATGAGGAGCATACCCTACCTGCTCCCACAACCAGTATCTTGGGCTCACAGCTACTGACACAGTGCAGGAGAGATCTGAAGCGGACATTGAAGTTGAGGAACGCCACCACACAGCCCAACTTGGCCAGTCCGAACCACACGTGGATGAAATCTGGCTCGTTCCCCATCAGCAAGGCCACCGTGTCTCCCTTCTTCAGAGCCTCGTGCTGCAGGAACACCTGCGCTATCCTGTTACTCCTCTGGTCCACATCCCTGTAGCTGTGAACCGTCCCTTCGTAGATGAGGAACGGTTTGTGGGGCTGCTTCTCCGCCAGCTTCACGAACTTGTCCAGGACGGTGACAACCCTCCCTTGCAGCCGGTAGATCTCCATCCTCAGCCCATAGGTAAACACTTTGAGCAGGTATCTCAGGTCGGCCCAGAAGTAGGGGAAGAGGAGTTTCTGGATGAAGTGCAAGGAAAGAATCCCGACAGCAGCCCCCGATACCCAGGAGGGCGGCACTGGGAGCGGGTAAAGGTCGTCCCAGCCACGCATCTCCCCGCAGCAGGGCAGCCGGGCACACAGCCGGGCAGGGCGCGGAGGCGAAGGCCGGCAGGGGCTGAGGCTCTTCCCGCCCTCTGCTTCTCCACAGCGGGACGCCCGGGCCAACACCGCTCAGGAGCTAGGGAGGCAGCGAGCCCCGACGGCGCCCGCCTCAGCCAGCGCCGGCACGGCCGCAGCCCCCGCCCGCCTCAGGCTCGCCGCACCTGCGGGCGGCCCGGCGGCAGCGGAGCGGGGCGGAGTGCCTGCGCGGCCCGCGCACGGCTGGGGCCGGACACCTCCGCCCCCTCGGCCCCGGCACTCACGGACAGCGCCCAGCCGCTGCTGCTGCCGCTGCTGCTGCCGGCGAGGCGGCGGCGGCCGCTCCCTGAGCCGGTTGCATAAGGCGCGATCTCCCTCCCGCCCCAGCCCTCAGGCCGGGGTTGGCTCCCGGCGAAGGCGGCGGCGGCCGAGCGCAGGAAGCCTCGCCCCGGGCCGAGGCGGCGGCTCGGAGCTGCGGGCGCGGCCCCGCGGAGGGCGGGGGCGGGCGCCGGGGGCAGGTGGCTCCCGCCGGCCGGGCCCGCCCCGCCGAGCCGGGACCTGCCGGGCCCGGAGCTCGGCCCGCTGAGCCCCGGAGCTCGGCCCCGCCCTCGGCCCCGGGGCGGAGGGGAGCAGGCACCTGCAGAGGGGAGCTGTGTTCCCTACTCTCTCTAGCACTGTTTCTTTCGATTTTACCGCTAAGGTCGATGTTTGATTAGTTTAAGAATGTACAGTCGCAAGTCTGTGTCCTGGGGTGACTAGAGGGAGCCCAGTTGGAGGTTTCCTCCCAAATTTTGCCCTAAACCGGGACAGTCTGGTATACGAACGCTGGCTGGACGTGCATTGAAAACAAATTCAAGCCAGCCCCGGCAAATTAAATAGTGCAAAACTAGATTATGAGCAGATTTCACTCCTCTTTAAAGGCGAACCTGTCAGTAGGCTGACAGATTTTTATTGATACTGTAGTGTTCCTTACTTGGAAAGGGCAGTGGATGTGTATGTTCTGTGCTGGCTACATTTATAGGAAGAAAGAAGTAATGAGGTTGTCACTGGTGAGAATCACTTCTTCCAGAAAGACTTTCTGTGAGAATACAGAGTTCCAGCTTACTTTTCTTAGCTGGATATATAAGGTAAAGGGCCAGAAATTTAAAATTTCTTCAAAGTAACTAATAGGTAGATTAAATGCTGCGTTAACCTGTGCTAAACATACAAAAACTCACTGTAGGTGTTTGACTGGCTGGAGTTTGGCTGTTGTTAATTGCCACAGAAATGTGCATAAATAATGAATAAGGGTAAATGCCGTGACTTGTAAGGAAGATGCATATTTATGTATTGATTTGAAAGAAGATAGAAGTTGACAGATATCCTTGTTTGCTTTGAAGAAGGCAGAGAGAAAGCATAAGTCACAGCAGGTCAGGTCAATGAAAAGATCTGGGCATATGGATGGGAGTGAGAGGAAAAGAAATAGATAATTGATAGAGCACAAAAGTAAGATAAATACAGAATGGGCCGTGGATAAGAGAGACATATTTTAAATATATTGTGCTTAAAATATGAGCTTAAAATCAGCCAGGAAATTGGCTTGTATTTAGTAACTTGTATTTACTAAAGTGAACTAATGATTAGTGTGTCACCACATGTCACGAGAACAGAGAGGAAAAAATTTTTATCTTAGATGTTATCAGTGCTGCTAATCCCCAAAAACTGAAATGATGAGCTAGACCTTAACATAAAGACTCTGGTATTCTGAAATGTGCAGTTTCAAAGCAAAATTGTAGGTTTCTTGTCTCTGAATTGTCCCTTTTCCTGTTAATTCTACATAGAAATTATGTTGATCCTCCCTACTCAGTATCCAAGGTTCCTGTAAACATGAAGAATAACTTATTTCTTATATCCTCCTGAAGGGAGACAGGACAATTCTCTAATGCATGAGCTATTTTCCAGTATTTTTCTGGTCTGTTATAAAAATGGATAAGACGAGCCAAGAAATATCAATAGGCAATGGAAAAGTCACATAACTCAGGTGAAGCCACGCTGGAATTGGGCTCAAATCCTGCTTATGCCAGAATTCCTTTGGGATATTGGATAAACACCTTACAACATCCCCAAACTGGGTTATTTAGTCAAGTCACATGCCTAACTTTACACCTTAAGTCCCTCTTAGTCCCTTGGTTTGAGGTTACACAAGCGACTATAGGTTAAGACACGAGAATCTGCAGTTTCTAGTCTATGCAAAGTGAAATGGGAGCTGGTCTACTAGCACCTAAAGTTTGGAGGTGGGTTAGGAATAAGTTAAATTCATCTACAATATTTTTGCTCTCCATAGCTTTGGTTCTTAATCCCATGGAAATACATGCACATTAGTTAATTTTTTTATAGTAAACAGCATAGAATTTGAATGGCTCAAATTAATTTTATTTTCATGTTAACTAGGTACAATTAAGGTACAATTATCTGCATGCATGGGTTGTGTGTAACATATGAACAGTTAGGAGAACATGAGTTGCCATATGCATTTAATAAATTGTTGGAAAAAATAGTTGTCTGGAAAAAAAAGACATATCTTATTATGAGAATAAAATTACTAATATAGCATGTAGTTGCAAGTGGTACATCCATATTGTGAAGAAACCTTAATTAAAACTATTCCAAAGGTTAACTCAAAAAAAACCTCTAGAAAGTTCTCACATTTTAAATGTAGTGATATTTGTTTTAAAGTAAATAAAACCCCAAAAGTATAGTGAAAAATTACCTGTTCGTTGGGTTCTTGTTAAATATCATAAGCTGGAATCTAATTTACTTTTGACATTATGTAGAACACATAAACTCATACCACAGACAAACCAGTGAGCCCTGAATTATTTAGTACGCTGTAATTATTCTGCTCAATTTCATTTCAACAGAAAACATTTTGATGCCTGAGAGTATGCTATGACCCAATAGTAAAATATAAAGGAGTTTAATTTTTCACTGGTGGAACTCATATGTGAGAAGTTTTGTTTTTGTTTTTGGGGTTCTTTTTATCTTGGTGTTTTGTTGTTTTTTTTTTTTTATTTTGGTTGGTTGGTTAGTTGGTATGTTTGTTTGTTTGTTTTTAATGTGGTTAGATAAAGTATTTTCCTTTACCAAAATCTCAGTATTGCAAGAAAATATGCACTGATTACAGAAACGCTTCTGCAGTGTAAAAAACCTATAGTTTTGATGTTACCATTTTGACACATTGTACCTTTTAATATCCAGATAACACAATACAGTGCTGTACATACATTTTAGTAACTCTGAACCTGGCTAATATGCCTATGGGAATTTGCTTGAACTATTTTATTGGCATAAGTATCAACTTGGGGGACGGAGAGGGAAGCTATTTCAAATAAGATTTTTTTGATGTATGGAGTTTTTGGGTCCCCTTCAGAATTTACCTGAGGAGGTAAATTCTGAAGTGTCAGCTATGTTCTAATTACTTATTAAAGTAATTTTAAAGAAGTGACTTTTTAAAATCTGAAATAAAAGTTCTGAAATTTACAACAGAAAGAGATTAAATAGAAATTCCTTCAAGAAAAAAAAGTCTATGACTTAAAGATAGATTCCTGGCTTTTCAGAGTGTCAGAATGCTGTAATATGGAAGAGGAAGAAAACAGCATCATATTCTGAATATTGTCTTGCAGATTGTCCACCACTATTGAGTTATTCCGTTTTTATATTTATATTAAATAAATATATTAAATATATACATATTTTATTTCAAAATATATATTCTATTTTAAAATATAATCCAGAGGATTAAATCAAAAATAAAAATACCTTGAAAATGCAATTTCCATATCTTCACATCTCACTCTTCAATTCCATTCCCATTAAAGTAAAACAATAATGTCCAAGTAATTGTGTCTGTTAATTTCCAGAGGTTAGCTATGAAGCATATGTCTACCAAAGTCTAAAATCCTTAATCTAAAATTGAACAAATAGTAAGCAAACCAGAATTTGATGTCTGAGTGGCTAGTAAGCAAGTCTTAATGATGAAACAACCATACAAAACTAACCCTTGACTAATAATGTCTCTTTGGAATTCGGGGAATGAATAGTGTAGTCATACTACAACTATTACAGAGACCCAAAGAGGTAAAGTCTGAAGTTTTTGTCATGGCACAGACCAGACATTATGGAAGTTTTTCATCATAGAAAGGCATTTAGGACTCAAATCCATAGGAAATGAAAATTAATATTTATAATATTTTGGAATGCTTGCTTATTCTGTAATTGTGTGAGGACATTAATTTGAAATACTTACATACAGTGCCCTGTCTTAAGTCATTCACTACAGCATGTCAACATTATAGACTTGTGGCAATCTTTCAAAGATGTAGAGAAATATCATGTCTAGTACATGAAATTTTATTAACACTAAGCTTTACTATTAATGTAATAAATAATTTAAAACCCTCCCCCCAATTTTATTTTTAATTTTAATTAGCTCTGAATAGGGTCTAGTAAATCTGTAGTTTTGCCTGAATTCATGAAAATATGTTTGTACTAGGAGCCGTATGTACTAGCACCCTAGTAAAATTTAGCCAAAAGCTTCCAAAGAAGCATACTGAAATATTAAAATTTTCTTACTCCTAGAACAACTTTGTGGACTGCTGTGGAATGAGTTCACAACAGTGAGCCTCTTGGTCCTGAAAAGATAGAGCTGGGGTTCAGTCCTACTGTCATCCAGAAGTGATGTGAATTGAGCAAGCTACCAGTTTATACATTTGATATGAAATATATAGAATTATATAGAAATATTTCACATTGTAGTCTGATGATCTCAAACCAGCTGTTTTGATTTTTCTCATTCCTCAGCTCCTGCCTTGCTCATCAGGTATAAAACATGGCATTGACCTGTCAAAGGGACGCATACTTTACATGGCTCGAAAGGACAGGCCATCATTCATACAGAAAGATTAAATAAGAGCCAGATGAAAAGTAGAATTTGAGTAAAAATCCTTTCTAAAGGATATTCTGGTGCCATTTCAGGTGTAAGGTAAACAAGATGATATGAAAGCATGGAGAAACCCCGGACAGGACATGAACTGAAATAGAGAAGAAAACAGACTTCTCCTCAGTATGAAGTGCCATCATTTTCACATTTTTTTAATAGATACTCTGTTGACCACTAGTTTAACTTGACTCCTGTCAAGCTATTTGAAAATAGCTTAACATTTTTTAGAAGTTCTACACCTTAGTTTTTTTGTTATTCTTAAAATGGTTCTAGACTAGCACTGCAGAGCATAGTATCCCAATTTGTTCTTCTTTTCTTGTCAAATAGCAAAAGCATTCTTTTATACAATCTTAGCTGGCTTGGAATTGGATGACATAAGAGTCTAGAAGAAATCTTCCAGTGATTGTCAGGGAAATTTTCTGGCATGTTGGCCTGTGTCAAAACAGCATAGAGCAGAAGAAGCATGAAAACCATGAGCAAAACTTCAACAATATGCAACTGTCTCTAAGAAATCATATTTGAGCAAGATGCCTACCATATCCATATCCATATCCATATCCATATCCATATCCATATCCATATCCATATCCATATCCATACCCATTGTTTGCTTCTGCTTTGTAGGTATGTGCTTGGCTTTTAAATTTTAATTTAAAATAAATTTTTTAGAGTAAACATCTCTCAGATCAGGGTGTTTTCAGTAAGTACCAGTTGGAAGTATTCAGTGTTTTCATTATCATGCTGAATTTCTAGGTGAAAGGGCTGCTGTACTCATCTTTCAAAGGATTAGAACAGGGTGTTTGCTTTCTGTGCCTTCAGGCACGCATAATATAGTTTTCAACTTGCCTCTGCTTTCTGAGCTTTCATGTTTGCAATACAGTCTAACAGTATGCCAGAGGACATCTGCCCTTTATTTGTGCTTTCATTGTTTTGTGCTTTGATTGTGTTTGAAATTTTATCTGATGACCATGACAATAATATTATCAATGTTAGCCAGTATAAAAGTTCATTCCTGTGACCTCTTTTTGTAACAAGTACTTGTAATACTATTTATAATACTGTCTCTATTTTTTAAGAAGTTAAGTCTTCTATATGGAACAATATTTTCAGAAATACTTTGCCATCTGCTGTAACTGGGCTAAATACTAAAATACTGACTTTTTAAAATTCAGTAGCAAAAGCTTTCACTCATTTTCTTAGCTTTCTTCTCACGTGTTCCTTTACCATGGTATGGAAATGAAGAGGGAAAATGACTCTCTTAAAAGCCCAAGAAGCAACTTACAACAGGAGAGGGAGGAAAGAATTTAAAGTATTTAAGAGTTACAGGTACTTGTACTTCCCTGCACATGTTTAAGTGTTACTGAATCCTGAAACCACAGTCATTTTGTGGTGCCAGAGACTCATTCCTCAAGCATCTTCTACGTAGATCCTGTTCAATGTGATTGTCAATCACAGTGATCTTGTATTAAGTTTGCTGGATTGAGTTGGTGTGTTGTTGTGCTAATAACACAGCTAATAACCGTTTCTGGCACATACAGATTTTGCTTGCTTGAAGCAATGTTTGACATGCTCTTCATGCTTCTCTTTTTTCCCCCTTTCAGCCTTCACAAGGCAGCTTACTTTGAGAGATGATGGAGAGAAAAACTATTCCTTTTCCTATTCCTGTGGCTCCATTATACATAGTAAGAGTCACAAAGCAGCAATAGCAGAGCTACTCAGCAGCCTGAGGAACAAAACAGGTGCTGAGGATGCCCCTTGCACAGGCAAAAGCACCTTCCCTGACCACAGGGCAGTCTGGCTGCTCCTGAATGCACAGGGTCCGGGGTACTTCAGTATAGCAGCTGCCAGCAGTCCCAGACAAGGCATGATAATGGATCAGGTCCTGGGTAGGAGATGAGGCCAGAGTTGGACTAGAGACAACAGTGCCCATCCACAGGGCAGGACAGCTCAGGTAAGTGTGGCTGCCCAGCCCTGAGCTTAGACTCCTTGGAGCCTTTGGGTAGAGAGGAGAACATCCCAAGTGATTGCTTGTTTGGGCCATTAGGGCAAATTTATGTCACTAAGTGTTACTTGAGTCTTACAGGTTCTAAGAAGCTAACAGAGCCTCATATCTTTTGCAGTTTTCCAAGAAGTATTTCTGAAAAAAACCCAACCTCTTATGTTCATTCAAGTAGCTTGTCATATGAACTGCAGATTAAATCTGTCATATTCAATCACCTTGACTGATAAACCTCATGAGGCTAATGGGGAACAAATGTAGGAAAAAAGTTAATTAGGAACAAATAAGCTGACTAAATCACATACTTTAATATAATTAACTTTACATTTATGTGATATAGTCTCTACTACATGCAAAGAAAATATCTTTTGTATGTGTCATTTTATGGTGTTTGTAAGATTTAAGCCATGAACATTTCAGACAAATTGGCCATTTTCTTAGTTTCTAGCTGCCTGGGGTGTGTCTGTGTTATTAAGTGGTTATCTTAAAATGAAGAGGTAAGTATGTAGGTATCTTCAAATACTAGTCTGGTAATAAAAGAAAAAAGAACATGGTAACCACAAGGCAAGTATAGGCATTTTAAACTCAGCATTATGTGAGTAAATAACTATGCTTTTATTTCTGGAAGGGACTTGCTTGCCAAAAACTTCATCTGGATGGAGTTGAATAACTTCTTAGATCTATATGAATGATCTTGTTGCAAAATGATTTCATGCCAATAAAACAAAATTGTGTTGAAAAAGAAATTTTTAAGGATATGTCTGTGTGCAGGGGCCATTTTTAAAATAAATTACTTGCTGAAATCTAGATCAGTAGCCTGTGTTGTACACTAGTCCCTTAACCACTTAATAACAATTGGCCTATTGGCTGTTTTGCAGCTTCGTAGTCTTGTTTCAATGGTGTTAACAGACCACCTGCAGCATGAGTGTTAGGGGTCAGTGAAATACTAATAAATGTCAGGATAATCCTGTTTTGTCTTCTCTCCACTAGAATACTGTTTGCTCAGGTACGACTGTGTCAACAGCATTGAAAATAGCTTTAAGAAAAGTAGTGAGCTCTACTTTTCACTGAAAGGAAAAGGATTCTGGAAGATTTCTCAAGGTCAGCTGATCATCAAACCATGTACAAAAATGACCAGCCAAAATGGTCTCACTGGAATAATTTGTTGTTAATATGCCTTTCTACATTTCCATCTGTCTGTAAACCTTAATAGCTGAAAACTAACAGCCCAGGCAAATCACCTTACAAGTTGCTTTTGCAATTGCAACATTATGCTGAGACAGGAAAGTTTTTGCCTGACTAGCTTGTGTAATAATCAAGGCAGACAATTGCATTTCTGGAGAAAGAAAAAACACAAACTGCTGAAGAGTTTCACTTTTGTGATGGCAGTGACTACAGCATTCTGCCTAGACAGCACAGCCTCAGGCATGGTAATAAGTCTCTTCTATCATGCGTTCTTTTCTGCTAGTAGCTCAGTGAAGACCTCTCACCTGTTAAAGCAGGTTAAAACAAAAGCTGGAGGCGGGGTGGGGGTAAACCTTTTTCTTTCTTTTTTTTTTTTTTTTCCTTTTTTATCTTTCTTTTTTTCTTTTTCAGGCATCATTTGACAATGGGGGCAAGAAAGAATGAAGATAAACAAGGGGAAAGGTGCAGTAGGAAGGACAGAGAGGCCAATGAAGGGCTGCACATCCTGTCCGCTTTCCTGTGCCTTGTCCCTCAGCATTACATTGCTTTCCAAATTTTGGGTATAGTCTCTTAGCATTATGAGAACTCAAGGAAGGGCAGTAGTGGTAAGGAAAGAAACAACATGCCATGGTTACATCATAAGGCCTGAGAGTTATTCCAACTTTCATACTGACTATTTGTTTGCCTGAAATTAAAGTTCAGAAGTCTTTACTATGCCTATATACTCCAGAAATAAAGTATTCGTTTGCATCAATTTTTCTGGAAGTCTTTAGTGCCTTATTATTCATTTTGGGCTCTTGCCTTGGAGTATTAAAAAGGCTGTGTCTGGAAGTGGCTAAAAATTATTTTCTAAAGTAGTTTTTAGTGTACTCACAATTTGGTTACTCTGTGTTTCTTTAATAACAAAATTATTTCATTTGTGTGCTTTGCAAATACCATATTCATAAACTAGTAGTTAGTGAAGTATTTTGAAGAAGGTTTCCATAGAAATTTTTAGTAAAAAATTCCAGAGTCATCTCCTTGAAGTTTTAAAGCAGAAAAATTATGTCTGAGGTATCTCTAAATGTAATCTAGGTAAAGGATCAGCCATTAAACATGCTTCTCTGTTAAGGGTTACACAATGAACAGTTCCATTATTTTTAAACAGTTTTTCTAAACAAAGCATATTTTTAAGGTATTGTCAGTTGAAATTGCTAAATACTGCTGCAAATGTAGAAGAGCCATTTGACAGGTCTAGCAGAAGATAATACAGACTTACTGCTAAATAAAATTATTTTCTCCTCCCAACAGGCAGACTCCAAATGTTAATTTACTATCTCTAGCACTCAGAAGCAGAATAAGCCACATATCATCATCCCTACCATGAGTGTTGGATTGATGTGGCCAGAAATGTGTATTCTATCACCATCTGTTAAAACCGGGTGGGGCAGTGATTCCTTATCTCCATGGCACACAATATCTGCTAATGGGCCATCTTTAAGACAAGATGGGGCAATCATCTTTGTCTTCTCCACAACCCATCCTCCCTCCAGGAAGATATCATCTGCTGCTGGGCCATTGAGTCCCACTGTGTGACTGATAAAATTCCATCATCCAACTGGGAGATGCTCCAGCCAGGGGGAGGAGCCAAGCCTTTCCTACCTAGATAAAAACGGAGCTGTTGGACAGCAAGTTACCCTTCTTTCCACTGGATTCCAGAGGAGAAGCTGAACCTTTCTATACCGTCCCGGGACTTTAGGAGGAAGGCTGCACTCTTCCACAGGAGCACTGCTTCAGCTGAACCACATCTGCCACTGCAGGGGACTGTAGCCACCATTTAATTGGACTGCTACCAACACCCTGACTGAGTGTCACGCTGTATTCTGACTCTGTCAGGGTTATGATTGTTTTTTGTATTACTGTATTTCTATTTTAATCTTTCCAGTAAAGAACTGTTATTCCTAATTCCCATATCTTTGCCTGAGAGCCCCTTAATTTCAAATTTATAATAATTTGGAGGGAGAGGGTTTGCATTCTCCATTTCAAAGAGAAGCTTCTGCCTTTACTGGCGGATACCTGTCCTTAAAACAAGGACACCATGTTTCTCACAAACCCCACTGTAAGGCTGTGTAAGTATCTCTGCCTCTGAAATCCTCTTTTTTTTTTTTTTTGTTAAAAATGTCTCAGACTTCAAGGCAAACTATAAAATCATTAGGAGGTTTTGTAATGGAAGTGGTACTTGTGTTAAGATTATTTAAGTCTGTTAATTTTTATTGTGTGTTGGGGGTTGGGGTTTGTACCCTTACTTTTTTTCTCCTCTCTTGAGAATTTTCCCCATTGTTATGCTAAGAAAGCCTGCCAGGCTGCACCCAAGCTCTTCATGGCTCAAGACAAAGGGATGGGCAGGGGCTGTCTCCCTTTTTTCGCTCACCAGCAGGGTCGGAGGAGTCTGGGGGCTGCTCGCTTCCAGCCCGTGTCAGCCCCACGCCGGGAGCCAGGTTCTCTGCTGTGGGACCCTGCACTGCTGCCTTCTCCACTCCAGCCGAGCACCAGGACACACACGGTGAACAGGGAGCCTTCCTCCACCCTTCCACCACCTGGGACACGGCGCTGCCGCCTCCCCGTCCCGCTCCCGCCTGGCCCCTCCGCAGCTGGGCGGGCCCTGCCCCTCCCTGCCCTCCGCCACCGGGACCGAGCGCAGGCAGAGAGTGGCTGCGGCCAAAAAGGCACTGGAACTGAGTTATTTGTTCTGCTTGCGGTTAGTTTTCATAGCTGCTGCTGTTTCTGTTTGTCTGGTTAGATATATTGGTGAAGAGCTGTTATTCACACCCCCATATCTCTGCCTGAGAGTCCCTGATTCAAAAATTATAATACTCGGGAGGGAGAGGGTTTGCATTCTCCATCTTGGCAGGATTTCCTGCCTTTCTTGGCAAATACCTGTCCTTCAAACCAGGACACTGTGTCCTTGTCAATATCATATATTTAAAATTTTTATCTCAATGTGGCGACACTCCTAGTTTATTGATATTCTATAGAATTGATATATATTTGATACATTGATATATATACAAGAACTATATATTGATATAGTTCTTGTTTTCTTGATTTTCTAATTCATGGTATGTAGATCCATGCTAAGGTTTTGGCTTTCTTTTTCTTTATGTCCAGAGGTAAAAGCACTGAAGTTTTGATAAGGATTCCCTTTACTGTAATCTACGTTAAATGCAAATGTATTGTTCATATCTCTGTGGCAAGGCAATGGAGCTGTCCAACTAACAGGAAGTAAAAAGTATATAGAAAATAAGCTTCTACGCAAAAGCAAGAGTTCTATATAATCTGTTCTGTACAAGTAAATAATACTAGTTTTTGTCAATGTAGGAAGTTTTGTACTGCTAATCCTTGCATTTCTGTTTATAATTTAAAGTCAGGACTGTAGGATATTATGTATCTTAAAAAGGAAGAAGCAGCCTATGCTGGAGATTGGTTTAGAACATAATCTACATTTCTTCAGCACTTTTATTTCAAGAGCTACAACTGTCACCATATGCAGAAATGTGTGAACTCTAAGAGCAGACAATATCTAACACAAAATCAGTATCTGTTATGAAATGGGCAAAACTTCATATGGCAATAGTTATTTTTATAATGGTCAAGAAAAAAAATGAAAAAAATTAGTTATTTTGGAAGACTTTCTAAACCTGATGACAGTGTTGCTTTCAGAAAATGTTTTGTGGGAATTTTTTAATCCTATGTGGAGGATAAATTAATATGACAATATACCTGTGTGGTAAAAAAGTAATAGGAGCCATGTCGCTATCAGATTTCCGGTATTTAGAAGTCTATAAATGACTTTATAAACACTTTGCTTTACTCATTACTCCACATTCCAGGATGATTGAGTTTAAAAATAACTGTGTAAGTAGTTATTTACAATACTGAATACCAACATGATTTAATTGAAATTAAAATTGAAATCATGCATTCTTTTAAGCCTTTTGAAAGAAGTCTTTGGTGAATTACATTGAATTTCATAAAATTCAAGTAAATACTCCAAGCAAAAATGAAATTCAAGGAAAAACAACAAAAAAGTTGTTAAAACAAACACTAAAGCAGGCATTATCCAGCAAAAACCCACACTCCAATATTTAAAAATATTTCTAATTTTTTTAAGTGTTAAATCTGCATACCATGGATCAGTTTAAAATTCACATTAACCCTTCTCTTTGACTTGAGGAGTTTCAGAATTTGTATTTAGATGCATCTGTAGGACCTCTAAGGATAGTATAGATATGATTCTTGAATAAAGACTTTTGGAAAAATAAAGCAATATCAAACATTTTACTTTGAAAGTTTTTTCTTTATGTCTGTTTGGGATTAGCCTATATTCAATTAAGGGAAGATCCCTCATCTTAAAATTTTAAAATCTTATTTGTACTATTTCAGTATATTTAAGTACCAACAGATCAGAATACTTGTGAAATTTGTTCACCCCTATTTCTCTCTGCTGTGTGTGAAGGAGATTAATATATTCCCTGCAGCTTCCTTTGACTGTCAAAGTTTAATTGTGATGCATGTGGTAAAATGTGCCTTATTGGTACTCTTCAAAGCAGCATATATTTTTTATTTAACAAGATGAGAAGGAATATTTTAATTTTTTGCTTCTCAATATAAATATATTTTGCTGCTTCTAAGATACAATTTTTCTTTAAAGCTTTTTAAACCACCTGTATTTGTGTTGCTTTTGACTGAAAATAACACATTCTGTATATTATGCCAACAGTAACAGAATTCTCATATGATTTCTGTAACTGTTTTAAAACCCTACTTGTAGAAAGCTTTGGAAGAAGTCAAACTTTTTTGGCATGTGTAAAAATTTTATGGTTAATCTAGTCCAAGCAAAGAAAACAGAATAACAATTGTTTTTAGACCTGAGGGAACACTGGCAATGCCAGATAAAATTAGCAGTGCCATATAAAACCATTAAAATGTTTTGAAATCAGCACACAGAATGGAGATTAGAATGTCATGCAACCCTCCAGTTGTCCCTGAACTTTTTTAGCATTAGCCTGTTTTCTGGCAGTTTGTTTACCTGCTTGAGGCTTGGAGTCCCTGCACTGCCTAGTATCTCCACAGGATAAAAACTTTTAAGGTTTCTAGGTGTGCAAGGCTTTTAGGTGCCTGTGCTGTTTAGCTGTCAGACTCCAGATATTTGTGGCTGGATACTAGATATCTCTACTTCAGTATCTTCTAGAGCAATAAGTGGGAGGGCAGGTTTTTCTTTTAACACCTTCCCTCCCTTACGTAATATTCTCTGAGTTTATCTCCCAGAGAACATTTTGAATATTTAACTTGCCTTTCAAATCAAAAAAGAACAGATTTATTCATAGGTAGTCATGGTTCATGTGCAAGTTAAATCATGTACAGGGGAAAGTAGAATAATGAATTTGCAGTGCTGCACATCAGCCCAAATACAAGGATTCTCTGGAGGCTGCAGGACTGCTCTGTGCGTGAACCAACTTGGGCAGGAACACTGATGATGGGAAATGTAACTGAGGTGTTATATAGGTAAAAGTGACCAGTGTCAGCAACAAGCTTCTCAATCTTAGAAGTATAAATTCTAGAAGTTTCTGGAGAAAAATGGCATGTCTTTGCCAAATAGTTTGCTTACATTCAAATTGTGGCTGTGTCATTCTGTCCTTCTGATGCATAAGCTTAACACAAGGCAACATTAAGCTGATAGACTGAATCACTTGTGGTATGTGTAGACACTTATGTAAATACTGTTGTTATTCTATACTATATTATTAATAGTTCATATATTCAGATATTAACAAAATTACTTCTGAACTTCTTTCCAGAGGTGATTTTTGTGCTCCTGGCATGGGGAAAGCATGCACATATCACCCTCCTTCTCCAGATGTCAAAAAAAGACTCAGCAGTATTAGTAGATTAAAGTCCTTGTATCCTCGCACCTAAAAGCCTTCCAGGCTTTGAATAGAGAAATTAGTGCCCTCTCTTATTTATTGTTGAAATTGTTAATTTGTGAAGGATTTTTTTGTCTTTTATAGGACTTTTTTCCTATTGCTAGAAATATTGTGGTCTGCATATTAAATGTTCAGTCTCTGAATTTCTTTAAGAGTTTTCTTATTTGACTGCTGTTTCACACCCATCTGTGACATGGGTTACTAAATTATGTATCTAAAAGCTTTTCAGTACTAAAAATTCTTATTCTAATACTTGGCATTAATTTCTGTAATGGTGATTTGACTCTGGTTTAAACACTAAGTTTCAACTATTGTAATTTGTTTAAGGTTTTTCTACAGTCCATGACAGAATTCCTTTATGAAAATATATTTCTTAAGTAATATAATTTTCAAAATTGAATGCATGTCTTGTCCAAAAAAAAAAAGCAAAGTCATCAAATTTTAAATAAGAAATGAAGAGATGTTACTGATACTGTTTTCAGCTGGGTGTTTGCTGATACAAGAAAGAAACAATGCAAAAAAACCAGACAAGATGCCAAAGTCCGATACCATTACGGAAAGTACCAAAGGAGAAAGAAAAAACATGAAAGAAAGATTAACACTGGGAGGTGACTGAAGGCTTTGAACTGTGAAGCAGATGAAAGTGTATGGAAAAATACCTGACTTTGCAATCTGTTTCTATTCTTACCACAATAACCTTACATATCTTGAGTTTTGGCAGGTCACCTAGACCTTATTGATGCATACAGAGGAGATTACTTTTAGTCCTAAGATAAAATTCCTCCTGTTTTTGAACAAAAATACAAAACGTAGGGTAGGGAGAAGCCAAAATAAGTAATCTGGTATGTCTTCAGTTTAAAAGAAATTAAAAAGTAAATAAAGTATATGCCTGATATTTATTTCTCCAACACATACAGCTTGTGAGAACATACACAACCAATCCCTGTGCCATGTGAAATGTGGTTTTCTGTGAATGCTGATCATGGCTGGATGACTGCTTTCTTTGAAGTACAGTAAAATGTTCTCAAGTAATTCCATAACAAGCTATACAGTGGCTAGAAGCTTAGGGCATGTCTGAGATAATGTTTTTTAAACAACTTTGAACAACATTTATTTCACAGCCTCCTCAGTAGTCTAAGAATTAGCCTGGTGTATGAAAGTGTTTCACAATGCCCAGTTCTCCTGACCTTGAAAGTATAGTTTGGTTCACTGGGCACTGAGAGCTCCTCACCCAGAGACACTTCTATGCTGAAGCAGGCTCTGCTGTTCACAAAGGTGTGTGTTCATCCTCTGCCTTTGCAGGCCCAGGGGAGAGGGAAGGGAGACCCATGTGCAAATGAAGTTCTTTTTGAGTCCTTTTTCTTGTTTGTACATATGATAAAGGTGCAACTCAAAACACTCAGGTTTGAAAACTTTATCATTAGTAGGAAAAGACTGGCACTTCCAGAGCCAGCTGCCATGCTTAGGTGGGTGGTACACACCATTGCTGCCAGAGGTAATTAAAATTACTTGTCAGCATTATTGGTTGTATCTTCATGGAGGAATGCAAACATAGCTGAATTCCCCTCTGTGCTCTACACTATTCTGGTAGCTCTTAGACTTGCAGAAAGAACCAGGTTTTGTGCAGGTCAAATCATCTTGACCATTGTACTTCATACCCAGGGTAATCTCAGTGGGCACTTGCTTTATGGAGCCTGCTGCAGAATAGTCAGCCTTGGTTTAGAAGTCATGTCCTTGGATTTGATCACTCTACCCAATGCTGCTTTCTATTCACAAAGTTGCTGATAAGTTATTTTCCTCTTGAGTAGGTACAATTCCTTCCTTATTGCATTTAGTTCCTTACGTGTTTTGCATCTTACTGCTTCCCTAGTTTATCAAGACATTTGTACTGGTAGCAAAAAAATACTGGTGCCTTAAAAAATATAGTGGGTAGCTCCATCATTGATGGAGAGGAATTAATTAGAGTATCTTTTGTTCCTTAAACTAGAAATCAAAATACAATTTTGAACTGAACTGTAAATGAGATGTAATTTCTTTTGTAAGGCATTCTGAAAATATTAAGGATAAACACATTTAGGTAGAGTGAAGTGGGACATAAGTTGTTATTCACATTTGCAGATGAATAAACTACTAGCTTTTAATTGTGAAGCCAGAAGCAGAATTGTGGTCTTGTGCTCTTCTATATTTTAACTTTTTGTAAAGACTCAATGTTGGAAAAAAATTGAATATGTAGGAAAAGGGTGAGGAAGAATGGCCCCAGTAATGGACAGATAGTGTACTGTAATACATCTTCAAGTGAGAATAAAGTCAGATCAGGGACCAGACTTTTCTCTGGGTTTTCTGGAGCTCTCTAATATTATCCTTATTATTAGAAAATAATTATGTCCTGGGCTGCACTAGGGGGAGTCTTGCCAGCAGGCCAGGGGAGGTTCTCTTTCCCCTTCCCTCAGCACTGTTAGTGCTACACCTGTAACGCTGCATCTTGTTGTGAGCAGATGGAGAATATTTTGGGTACTGGGGAGAGTTCAGGCCAGCATGAAGATCTTTATTTCCTATGAGGAAAAGCTGAACAAGCTGGGACTGTTTAGTCTGGAGAAGAAAAAGCTCAAGGGGAATCACCTCACTGTGTGAAGAGTGAACACAGTGTGTACAGAGGGTGGAGCTGTGATATTATCAGTAGTGCCCAGTGATAGAACAAGAGGCAATGGGCACATACTGAAACACAGGAGGTTCCTATGAACATTAATATATTAATATTAATAATAATAACACCAGGAAAATGTTGAGGTTTTTTTATCTGAGGGTGACCTGATTCGTGCAGGTTGCTTAACGTGGTGCTGAGTCTCCCTCTTTAGAAATTATCAAAACCTGTCTGGGTAGATGGTTCATTCTGTGATTAAAAATCAGACTACTGCTGTTCTATAGAAATCTGTGCACTGAAGTACTAGAGAGGGCAGCCAGTATGAGTAATGTTCAGAAATGCTACCACCTCGTGGTGGCTGGAATGACTGAACATACTGACAGTGCTCTGAAACTCAGCTCCTTACCCACATGGTCTGTAATTACATGCAGTGTCCACACACCTTCTGAAACAAGATTTCAAAGTTGTTTCTCAGTAATATCGAAGTAATATTTTCAGTAAATTAGGGTTTTTTTAGTTTAATTAATCTGCAACAAGTAATTAGAAAAGTATCTGCACTGTGCTCTTATTCATATGTTTTAGATAGGCCTGCAAGGAACAGGGAGTTGGACTCAATGATTCTGGAGATTAGTAAATTTATATGGATTACATAACAAATAGTGCTCTTTTAAAACCTCATTCCAAATTCAGAAACCTTGTATCCTATGGGAGATGTCAATGTACCCTCGGTGAAGGTAGTATTAGTCATTATTACTATTATTATTATTATTATTATTATTATTAATGTTGTTTCAAAGCATTATGACAGTAGCGGCAGTATTAGCACCAGTAGCGACAGCACAAACTTGAAAACCAAGATAAAGTAAGTCCCATCCTTGGGAAATACAACCAAACACCTCTGCAAAATTGGCTCCAAATGGGGCAAGAACTAGGTTAATACAATATCTATTTTATCCATCACGACAAAAGATCAGAGATCCCTGTGAATTCAGGGAAATACACAGTAGAATATACAGTAGACTGGTTTTCCCTCACATAAGTGTGGAATTGTTTGATTTTTAAATGCAATCAGATATGTGCAGTGAAGGAAAGTACAGGTGTGTTAATGTTATATTCTCTGATCTGCTTCTTCCTGCAAGACTTTATAGTACCTCAATTCCAGAAAAAGTGGGAACTTATAATCATTTCAGTCCAGTTTTCATAAGAACTGAATTTCATAGCTACTGATAAGTAAAGGAAAAAATCTTGTGTCAGAATTCATGAAATTTTTTTTCAAACAGCTTATCTGCATTAATTCTGGTGTAAGTTGTGGAAAATAATGACCACTAAATGCTACAACTGTATTTTGACATTGAATGTTTATTTTCCACAAAAAAATCTGATACTGTGCATTACATAAAATACTGTAATTAAATATTACATCATATAATTAACAAACATTGAACTGTAGTCTATATGTAGTGCTTGTGCAGTATTTTGGTTGTGTTTCCACCTGCATGTTTTGTATTTTATTAATGCCTAGGAAATTATTAATTAAATTTATGTGCTTTAAAAGCAGAATCAGTATTATGATCTAAAGGAGTAAAATATCCAGCTAACTTAAGATACTGGGGCCTAGACAGAAATAATTCATATCAATGATAAATGTAAAATAATGCTGCACAAGCAGTTGCTGCACAGCAGTTTCTCAAGTGCCAGTTCATGAGCAAGTTGGTCTGCACACAGTAGTAAGTGTCTGGAAGCAGAAGTGGATATAAAACAATGTCGTTTAACATGTGGCTTACCTTAAGGGAAAAGTTCAAACCAGAATGTTCTCAGGCATTGTTACCACTTTTACAATTTTCAACACAAAACACTTTATATTGTTCTCACACTGAAACAGGCCATGTTTTAGCTGTTTTCTCTCTTGATCTGTAACGTGCTTGACTTCCTCTTCACACTGCTACTCCCATTTCCCCAGTTCCCAGGTAATTTAGATTTTGGCTCCTGAGCTCAGTCTGCTATTAAGTTTGCCAGTTCCTACTCTCATTTGGCAACACTTGTGATACAAAGCACCTAGTCATTTCACAGACTCTGAGTGGCTGCCAAGTGGCAATAGTGTTCAACCATTACCACAAATGACTGTTTCAAATTGAATAGCTAGCATGATTTTCTCTCAGAAACTACCTAAAAATCTGCAATAATAATATTAAAAGTTTAGTAACAAGCTATTAATTATTTAAAATGTCACAAGTTCCTGTGATTTTCAATGTAAGTGATTCCTTGATGTCACTTTAATGAAGTCACAAGTTGGATGGGGGCGTGGAATCCAAATGAAGAAATCACCAAAAGGCCTAAAGCAAATACAAGAACTCCTGGACATAACAGAGCAGAAGTGATGCAAAAAGTGATGCAAAAGTGATGCATACTTTTAGAAACCTCTTCCTAATATCTTTCTGCAAACAAGAAACTAAGTCAGCCAAAATCAAGTGAAAAATACTGTCTTGGAGCCACAGGAAATGCCAGTTCTTTGTGTCATTGTTGCTAGGCACCTGCATTTCTTCTAGAGTCAAGTCAGAGGTTAAGAAGAATGACTTTCAGTGTGTCTGTTTTTCACAAACCCAATTAACCACAGTTGCAAGTCATATTAAAAAGAACCTACAAGTAGTCTGCTGGAAACCTTCAGGACCAATTTTATCTTATACCCACTTCTGCATGGGAATTTCTTATTTTTGTTTGTCTCTTTTGATTAGGATCAACTTTTTTCAAGATATCTTTCCACCAACCATGCCCCCCATGCATGGAGGAAGGACTTAATTTTTTTTTCTAAATTTTGTTTTTGGTGGGGTGGGGTTTTTTTAAAGTTTTTGGTTTTTTAGCATTCCCAGACCTCTCGTGTTTTGGAGCGTTTTTAGCATCACAATGTAACCAGCTGTTTACTACAACAATAGTGAACGAATGCTTGTAATGGAGCCACAGCCTGTGTAATTCCTGTCCATGTTGGCAGGGCTACATTTCTGAAAATGTATTAGAAATAAATCACAACAAGCTCCATTCAAATGAAGCAAAGGAGTGTAAATATGAATTAATCAAGTATGAAGGGCCAACAAAGGCTGCCATGAAGTCTCCACTTATCCTCATAAGAGCTACCTTCTTCCACCATTCGACTTTAAACTACATCAATTGCTTTTTCTTGGAGATTTATGTGGGATTTTTTGCTGAAGGCAGCTGAAATGAGTCAGGAGAAGGGGAAGAGAACCGCCCTGCAGTCTGCTCAGACAAGTGTGGGCACAGCTGGCCTCAGCTTGCTGAGTGTCTGGGATGGATTTCGATGGTAAGGGTGGTGCGAGCGACCCGGGCGCGGGGTGGGTCAGTCAGCACGGCTGCCACGGCCGCCTCGGGTACCACTCTGGGGAGCCTGGGGTGCTGTGGCCCCAGGGATGGAGCTGTGGGATGCTGGCCCGCCCTCCTGAGGAGCAGGGGATGCGCTCTGATGTTGGCATCCGTGTCTTGCAGCTCCACACAGAGCGGATATCCCACCGGGAACCAGCCCTGCCCGCACCGCTGTCCCCATGGCGAGCCTGGGGTGGGGTGGGATGGGATGGGATGGGATGGGATGGGATGGGATGGGATGGGATGGGATGGGATGGGATGGGATGGGATGGGATGGGATGGGATGGGATGACTGGGCCCCACTGCCCTGCACTGGGATCTGTTCTGATTGGGCACAGGAAAAGAAAGGCTGTGTAGGATTCAACAGTCCTGTCTTTTGTTTAGGGACTGCGGTCCATTGGTAGGGTGGACGGTTATTTTCATTTGTTTTAACTGATCCTTGCATTTTCAAGGTTTAGCCTTGTCTTCCCTGGCAGGGTATGCAGGACAGATGACAGGGAGCTTATGGAATCAACTTCTTATGAATTGTACAGCTCTATTGTGTGCACATGAGTACGTTCCTCGGGTTTTTATTGCAAGAATTGACACTGCTTGTTTGCTTACACACCTTATCTACCATATATATTTTTATATAAGCATAAACTACATTTATTTATGTTGTTCTTTATTACGTGAGCAGTAGATGGTATCTGTGTTGAACCAGTCATAAGATGATGTAATTTTACTCTTCCCGTAGCACCTTAAAAAGCTAGCTTAACCCTGGCCCTCCAACGCTACATTCCCACAGGATAGTTTTTTTTCTGTTGTGATTTTTTTTTAATATCTGTTTTGAAGAGATTCAGATTTCAGTCCAAAAGAAAGTTGTGCATGGTACTCCCAAAAGAAAGGTTTAGGATCATGACCACAATGTAGGCTAAGGCTAAGAAACAAGCATGATAATCCTGATGCTGCAGGACCAGGTTGTATGTTAACCAAAACCTACACTTACAGATCCACTGCAACAGCTACAGTCCTTGTGCCATCACTGCTTGTGTTACTTGCCTGCACAATGCAATGGGAAGTCAAATGTAAAACTCTAAACCCCAAAATAACAAAAATTTTAAAAAAAACAAATTTTAGTGAATCCCTTTGTATGAAAAAGGTACACATGTATTTATATACATCCATTAAAAATACTTAACCTACAGAAGTCTTTGATTTATCTTTTGCATTAATTGAATTGAATTGCAGTGCTGTTGATTGATACCATTAAGTTCTGAATCTCCAAAATACACAGTTATGCCCTGGATGAGGCTTTTTTTATGTTGCTCTATTAGGAGGGATGTCTGGCCAGCTGCACTGCTCAGCAGAGATGCTACTGGACGGTCAGGAAACAAGTAATTGGAAGTGAAACAGAAATAAAGAGCAGATATGCCATCAACTCTTGGAACATATGATGCCCTTGGGTCTTTGGAAGGAGATAGGCTTGTTTAGATTTTTTTTAAAGGCAGTGAAAGGTCTTGTCACTGATAACTTCTACTACCAAGCACATCAATTCTGAAGATACACTCTAAGCCTACTTGGCAACTATTTTGAATGAGACACACTTCTGGTTTTGAAAACTTCTTTCCCACTAAAATTCCATACTGTAGAGCAGTGGCCCCTGGTCCCTCAGCTGACCTCTCAGAGAACCAGGGGTCTGAATCCATCCCCAACAGAAGCCATATGGCCAGCCAGGGTATTGCTGCAGTTACCAGGTACTTCTCCATCATCCAACAAAAACCCACAAACCCAGTGCCAGCAGTATCACACTCATTGACCCAGACTCCTTCCACAACAAGTCCAGAGGAATGCCACAAAACTGATGAGAGGGATGAAATATCTCTCCTATGAACAAAGAATGAAAGAACTGAGGTTCTTCAGCATGGAGAAGAGGAGGCTCCAGGGAGACCTTAGAGCAGCTTTCCAGTACCTAAAGGGTATCTACGAGAAAGGTGGAGAGGAAATTTTTACATGGGCATGTAGAGACAGAATACAGGGGAATGGCTTCACACTGACAGAAGGCAAGGTTAGATTAGATATACAGGACATTTATGACTCTACAAGTTTTAAAAGGATCCTAGGATATCCTGAGTTGGAAAGAGACCACAATGATTGAGTCCAGCTCCTGGCCCAGCACAATACACTCCAAGAATCACACCATGTGCCTGAGAGCAGTGTCCAAATACTGAGTTCTGTCAGGCTTGGTGCTGTGATCACTTCCCTGGGGAGCCTGTTCCAGTGCCCAACCACCCTCTAGGTGAAGAACCTTTTTCTAATACCTAACCTAAACCTCCACTGACACATTAAGCCATTCCCTTGAGTCCTGTCACTGGTCATCACAGGGAAGAGATCAGCACCTGCTCTCCTCTTCTCCTCATGAGTAAGTTGCAGATTGCTGTGTCCTCTTCTCTTGGCTGATATAAGCAAGTAACCTCAGCTGCTCTTGAAGGGCTTCCCCTCTAGACTCTTCATTGTCTTCATAGGTCTCCCTTGGACACTTTTCAACAGCTTTATATCTTTTTTATATTTTTCACATTAACCCAAACCTGCCCCCAGCACTTGAGATGAGGCTGCCCAGTGCAGAGCAGAGGCAAACAATGCCCTCCCTTGCTCAGCTGGTGATGCTGTGCCTGATGAACCCCAGGACAGAGCTGGCCCTCCTGGCTGCCAGGGCACTGCTCACTCATATTCAGCTTGCCCTCCACAAGGACTTTTCCACAGCACTGCCCTCCAGCAGCTCATTTTCCAGTCTATCCAAGGTGCAGAATCCAGCACTTGCCCTTGTTAAATTCACACAGTTGGCAGTTCCCTGGACGACTCACTCATCAAAGCCTCCCTGCAGGATATTTCCTTGATGGCTCCTCTCAGTTTAGTATCATCAAACTTACTTATTATATGCTCAAGTCCTATGTTCAAGTAATTTATGAACATGCTGAAGAGCACAGGGCCTCAGAAGCTCTGTGGAACCCCACCAATGACAGGGACACCAGTTTGATATCATCCCATTCACTGTAACCCTTTGTGCCTGACACATGAGCCAGCTGCTCACCCACCACATCATGTGTTTATCCAGCTGTGGGCTGGACATTTTCTCCAGAAGGGTCCTGTGAGACAGTGTCAAAAATGGTAAAGAAATCCAAAAAGATCACATCAACTGGCTTCACTTGGTCAACTAGGTAGTTAATGACAATATTTGCATTATCCTGGGAATCCCAGGATCCATTTTAGTGTAGGATGGCTTGTCCCATCACTTGTTCTTGCCTTTGGATTTCAGAATCATTTAGAGCCATTATTTCAAACATTTGTCTTTTATTTTAAAACTGCATTATTTATTAGTTTAAAGTCTGACTGCAAGAGAGTGACAAGTGCCCTGTAAGTCAGCCACAGTGGTCTGCCCTTTAAAATCTTGTGAGGTGACAGCCCACATTTGCCATTCACAATGCTCCTTGTCTACCTCACTGGGAGAGCCAAATGCATCCAGACATTTCAGGCCAATCTCCGCACCAACTTTTTCCATGTTTGGTTTTAAAGCCAGAGTTTTTTCTTTCTACAGTCCCACTGGATTGGGGAGATGGGCACAAGGGCATTTTGCATTTGCAGGGCCCAATAAAGTGTCCCCTTGGTCCTGTCTAGCAGTAGAGGATTATTAAACCCAGAGAGAATTATCTTTCAAATTCAATTTCAATTCTTCTCAAAGCAGTTTTGCTTTGCCAACAGTTGTTTCATCTGCATGTTTACAAGGATGGGCCTCCATACCGAGAACACAAAATAACAAGGCATCATGGTTTAACCACAGCCAGCAGCTGAGCTGAGCACCACACACTCACTCCACCCATCACCCTGGTGAGAGGGCAAGGAGAATCAGGGGAAAAAAGCCCAGTAAAACTCATGGGTTAAGATAAGTTATTGATCATGTTCCCAGGGTCCCAAGAACACTGTGCCCAGTGGTGGCATTGACAGGGCCAGCAGAACATCTCCTTTCTATGCAGAAGGCTATGGTGGGATATCGGGATCAGGAGCCTTTTGGAGGAGATCATTACAAGCACCCCAGATTTTTAATTTGGGGAAAAACTTTCAGCAGTAAATTTGGGGGAAAAAGCCTTTCACTGGGTTGTCCTCACACCGCTTGTCCCCTGTGAGTGTGTTCTCGATGATTTGCTATAGAGCCAAGAACCAGACTAATCTTGTGGCTGGCATTGATAAGTTGCTGGTTTAAGTCAAGGTTGCAAGAGAGTGGAATCCACCAACCAGAATCGAGCCCTTGAGAAACACCCTTCTTAGATGTGTGCTGTGCTGGAGGGAGCATGAGGGGGACAGGCAAGGATGGCAGACAAAATTCACAAGGTCACAGTTTAACACAGTCACCTACTTAAAGCGGAAGCAAAACAAACCAGTTGTTATGAATACACATCTCTATCTTCCTACCATTTTAACAGGAAAAAAAGAAAATGCCAGGAGTTTTCAATAACTGTGCTTTTTCAGCAAGCTGGGGAAACAACAATCCTGGTCTGGAGCAGATGGGAAGGTGTGAGTTTGTGGTTTTTCCTATGCTTGCTTCTAAAATCTGAGACTGTACTCCCCCTTCTCACTCCCCAGCCATGGGAGCACTCTCCACAATATTGGATTCCTCTCCACAAACCAGTAATTACATATGCTAGAGAGGTACTGGTTGTTTATTCCAGAGCTGTGCAAGCTCTGGTATTCCAGAGATGGAACACACCTTGCCGGACTTTCCGCTACATTACTTACATGCACAGGTTTGGAGTCACTGAATTCCCAAGTACAGCCCTGCTGTCATGATTAGTTCAAAAATTTCCATACATTACATACCCCAGATAACTCCTATGCACGCTCAAGGGGAGGGTCTTCACCCAGTCAGGGTTTTTTTTCTCAGCAGGTGTGAATTTAAGTATTACAATGCACATAATTCAGCTACAGGATACACAGACCTTGAGTGTATTGCCAAGTTATTTGTGTACAACAGACATTCCTTCCAACCCCAGGCATTCTATGTCTAAGTATTGTGTATACGTGTTTACTTTGCTTAATCACAGAGCTCGCTAATCCAAGTTCTAAAAAGAAAGTACAAACTAAAAAAAAAAAAAAATACAAACAAACCAACACCGCAGTGTTCAAAGGAAACTGTAATTTCACAGCGATGGCATTTGACAGAGCTACAGTCACAGAGCAGCCACTGGGCTGGAGTGCAGCTTTGTGGTGTTACTGCAGCTTTGAGCACAGTGCTGGTATTAAAATGCATCACCAGGCCTTGGGACACTGTCCCGCTGTGAATTTTGTTCCCCTGACACTGACTGTTTCTGTTGGGTGAGGTAAGTTTCAAAAGAGACAGCTGATTAGAATTTGGCCTTTAATTTCACTTAACTACTGTGAATTTAATTCTCTGCCACACTCTAGCCTGCTCCTTCCCTAACTCCAACAGAGGGAATTCTTCAGAACACAGGATGTATCGATACAGGTAGGATAAACCCCTATACACCACCCAAACAAAACAGAATCAAGGGGGTTCATGAGACCTGCTGGAAACAAATAGAAGATCCATTAGTGAAAAAAAAGTATATTGCTCAGGAGCCATCCCTCTATGAAGATGAAGGCTGAGTTCTTCAAACCACATCATTTTGTCCTTTTGTGAAGTTGTTCCTCTCATGCCAAAGTATCTATTAGAATAAGATTTGACCATGTCAAAAAGCAGTGAATAAGTACATTTTCTCAGCCACTGCCTTTGAAGAGCCACACAGTCCTAAAGTCACTTCATATTTTAAAAACAGATTTTGAGAAGCCCTGCAGCCAGCCAGGACCAGATAGAAGACAGGCAGAGTGAGGAGGTAGACTGGGGAGCATCAGAGGCAGCAGCAAGAGAAAGAGCAGAAAAAGGGAGGATTTTCACACAGCATAAAAGCAAGCCTGCAAGCCCATCTGCAAAAAGGCTCTGCTGCTGCCTGTTGTTTTTGGTTTTTTTTTTTTTTTTTTTAGTGGGGAGTGAGGAGCCAGGATGTAAGTGGGGAGGAGGAAATATGACCTCTCACCTCCAGGGAGAGATGTGCTGGCATACTCCAGTGGAAAGACCAGTTACAGCATGGAAGAGAAGGAGCATAATTAAGGAGGTTGCCAGGGTTGTTATGCACTTTTCTGGGCTGTGCAGTCAGTAGTCCCCTAGCTCTTAAAGCCCAAGGAATACTGTTCATCCTGCTGGCCACCTGTGCCTCCCCTTTCATTATAAAAGGTTCCCAAATCAAATTGCAGGCAAACGGTTTTGTCCCCATGGCACACTGCTGCTTGTGCCAGGGGCACTGTTGCTACCATGCCTGCCTTCATGTAGCAAGAAAGTGCTGCTGGATGGCACGGTGCAGAATGGAGGACAAAAGGCTCCCTAAAGCTGCTTCTCCGGGAGAATTAGCTGCTGCCCTCTTGATGAACTCAACACCTTCTAATCCTGCTTTTGCACTGCAGACTGGCTTGCATCCTCACCTACGACAGGCATACACTCTGAACGCACTGTTGTTTGCCACAAAAAGCTCGTAGTCACCAAAAGGCGCAGTTTTATGGAACCCCTGCCTTTTGGCAGGAAAGTGGCCCGTACTCTGAGCAGGTGGCTGCAAACGCCCAGCTGATGGCACTGTGTCTTCGTCAGTCTGCCTGCTGGGGAGGCAGCGGTGGGTGACCTGCCTGTGATCAGTGCCTAGAAGGATTGCTGCAGCGCCAAACATAGCCCACCACCTGCCGGTTTTACCCTCTAGTTAACACTGAGCAGGGGTGCTGGCATCTGAAAACGTGGCAGAGGGTGCTGCTGTGTATCCAGAGACAGGAGCCTGGGCACAACGGAGATGGAGGCTGTGGGAGGGACAATGTGCCTCGACAAAATTCATGTCGACAGAGGAGTCCTGTAACTTTATTCATGAACAAAGGGAGGGGCCATGGGGCATTTGCCCATGGGGTCTCTTAAATTGTTGGAGGATGCAGCCTCCTTTTTTTCCTAATTTCCTTGCTGCATCACCTTCTTCCTTTCCCTATTGGCCGAGGTACTTGCAAAGTGCCGACTTCCAGATTTGCCTACTGTATGTTCCCCTTAATATGCAACCCCTTTTTAGATATTAAATCATATTCATATTCTATTAAGTCTTCTTCTTCTCTCAGCTCAGGAATTTAGGATGACATTGGCTGAGCAGCAATCCATGTCAATCAGTAGCATTTTTGTAAACTGATAGCTTCTCCCCTTACTTCCTTATCAAAATGTCCCTGGCCCTGTCTACAAGCAGATTCATACAGTTTGTTTGTAAAGACACATTCATCTTATTTTTTTCAACAGCAATCCTTGTTCTCCTCTTGGGAGATGTGGATGGTATGAAAGCCTGAGGAGCAGCTGGTGACAGCCCCACACCTTCTTCTCTAGGACAGCCAACTATGACTACAGCAGAACATCATCAGCACTTTCTAGGAAAGAAGGAGGTGCAGCTAGTCCTGTTCCATTTCCCCGTGGCATCTGCCTGCTTTCTGGGGGAGAATGAACTATGCTTCAACTAGCTGGAAGCTTCCCATGCCCGTGGTGGCCAGCCTGATCAGTGAAGTAGCTCCACAGCGTGCAGCTCTAGAAGGTGTAACTGTTGCTAGAAACCTACAATGCAAATCAGACTGTCATAGGGCTCAAGAGAGCATCTGTGCACTGTGTACACCTTCCTTCAGAGGAACAGGTGACTACTGCTACTGCAATTTGGACACGCCTGGCTTGAAAACCTGCCATTTGCTGGCCAGCTGGTCAAATGGGAGACTTTCTGGCCACTGACAAGCATTTATGACTAATAGCATTTTTTTCTGAACCTTCCTGGGTCATGTCTTCTTTTGAAGTAGTTTCACTTTTGCTCAGGCAAATAGAGTTTTACTAAAGTTGTTGAGGACATTTAAAGTACTTTGTAAAAGGTTCAAAGAGCAGAGAGAAGGTAGGGTGATGGAGGGGGTAAATCTGCAAGCATTTTTGCTGGTTTTGCTGTGACCTGCATTGTCTCAGGGCTTCTGCCATATCCCCACAATACCCCAGACCTGGGTACCAGCAGGACTGCACCTCCTGTCCCCGCCATGCCCCAGTGTCCCTCAGTGCCTGCTCCTGCAGGCACCTCTCAGGCTCCTGAGCTCCACAGCCCTCACCCACCTGGGATGCTGAGGGTCCCTGCAGAAGAGAACAACATGAGATGGCTGCATGGGCCCACCTACCATTAGAAGAGTCTGCATGTATGTTGTTCTGTGTGCCCAGGGTCATGGGGACAGCTGTGGCCTCTTGAAGGACAAGCGGGGAACAACATGTGGCACTTTGCTCTGCTAATGTACTAACTGAAGGAAATTCTAATTTTAAAATGTCATGTACTGAAAGCATTAGTCACTTTAGGGTGCACTTGGTTTTCATTTGAAAAGTGCACTGAAATCCTCCAGAAACCAATGTCAGTCTCCCCAAGTTACAGGAACCAGTATGGAGTGCCTAACTTACCTTATGCCTTCTCAAAGTGAGAAATCATAGTGTTTCAATTATAGCTGGACCCAAGACAAAACACATTATAAAGCAAGGCTTTAGGTTTTTTAGATCTGAATCTATCTATCTATTCTATCTCTGAGTGAAATGTAGACAGATTGCATTTATGGGATTGTTGCTTGTGCCAACAAGGGACACTGCAATTAGAAATTCCTTGGAAATACTTCTTGAAGAATCAACTAAAACACACGATGCGTAAGTCCTTTGGGTCCCTGTTCAGATAATTTTAGGGTGACGTGGTTAAATACACTTGATTGTGCATATCTGCTCTCCACTCTGCTTGTGGTACAAGTAAGTGGGGAAGCAGAGCCAAGAGCAGTTGATTCCACCACTATATTTTATACTGAAATCAAACTCCTGGTTTACCAACCACTACACCTACACAGACAGAGGAACTGTAGGATGCACATGCAAGCAGGTAGCAACACATCTGTGTCCTGTTGCTAGCATTAGAGACAAAGCAAGGGGATCAAATATTTAAAATAGCAGCAGAACTACATGGCCATTGACTGATCCTATAAAAGGCAGGATAGAGTCTGGAAGCTGTTGTCCATTTACCTACCTTCACTGAAGGTACTGGGGTAAGCCAGAGCTGCAGAATGCACACAGCTTCTATTTTCTGTCCTTGAGGACAGTTTAAACCGTGAGACACTCAAATTTGACATCTAGCTTGAAAAAGAACAGAGAGAGGGAAAGATGGAGAACTTTGTCCCAGATGGCAGAAGCAAGAGTTAGAGTACAACCATGACTGTGTGAGACACCTCAGGTTCCAGGAGCACTGGAAGAGAAGTATAATGGAGGCAAAATCTGGGTGCAGGAGAGGGGTAGAATGTACATGGAACTCGAGGCTGGGGCCCAAGGGCTTGGCTTTGGAAAATCACAGAGGAGAGCAAAGAACTGAATGTAGGCACAGCTGGGCAATGTTTGGGTGAGTGAAGAGAAGGGGTGTAAGGTAACCAGGTAAAATGGAAGTGGCTGACCACGTGGACAGCAAAAGCACAGGGTGAGTTTTGTGTGTTGCATGAAGATCAACTGTCTTTTCAAAGAATAGAAAAAAGTAGGACTGCAGTGATTGAGGTGAGGTGAAAAAGGTGATTCAGGGCTGTGATCCACAAGGAGAAAAAGAGAGTTATAAAAGTGTTGAAAGCCACATTTCTGCACTTCTGTGAAGGCAATGTTGCATATATTTGTGTGACCACTTCAGGGAGCAGTAATGGATGAAGGACCTGACCCTTTAACTTCTCAGATCTTGCAGTGAATTCTGGCAGCACAGCAAAAGAAGATTCACAGCATGGAAAACAAAACAAAACAAAACAAAAAACAACAACCCACAGCACTTGGGCTTGATGAGCCATAGGTCTCCTTAAGCACAAGATGCTGGGGAGCATGAAAGGGTGTTCTAATCCTGTCCTACACTTACCATAAATGAAACTCAGAGGCAGCAGATCACCTTTGCCTCAAACACTGATTTTCTGCTGCCTCCTGGAGAGCAATAACCTCTGGTGCATCACCTTGGGTTGCAGCCTGATAAGCCAGCAGAAGGACGCAAAGACAGGAGCTGGGGGAGGTCAGGCACTGCCAATGCCAGTGCTTTGACACCATCTCCTGACTCCACGCTGGGCCAGTTAGGAGATGAGCTTCTCATCTGTTCACACTTCCAGCAGCACTCATAGGCTGGCTGTGTCCAGTACAGAAATCATGTGAGGTGTGCAGGGGGGGACAAATGCTGACACAAATCAGCCCTGCTTTGGAGGAGGAGGGGCACAAAGGGTTGGCATCTATCAGAAGGTCATCAAGCTGGCAACAGTCCTTTAGGCAAGAGGCTAGCAAAGCTCGCAGGAGTCCTGGCTCATTGTGAGCTTGGGATAGGCTCAGAAGGCAGAAGGGCCACAGAAGGAACAGATCTCAGGAAGGGTCGCTGGAAATCACACCATCCAGCTGCAGCACTACATCTCATCTCAGAACAAGGCTTTCCAGACCTGGAGCTGGCCCACGAGGTGCCTTTGGAGACTGGAGACTTCATTGCACTGGGATTATTTTTATGGTGAAAGATCTCATGTCATGGCTCTAAGGAGATGAACTGCCCTTTTCTGTTTTTTAAAAAATCTAGATTAGATGATATAAAAAAGAGCAGTTTAGTCTTACAGGAAAAACTAGAGAAGAAATGCTGCCTTTTCCTTTCAGAGAGCTGCACTCAGTCTCCAGTTGGGACCATGAGAGAGTGCCATTGCTGGGGAGCTTCCAAACCCAGAGAATGCTGGCGCATCCATGCATGCTGTGGGAAGCAGTCGTACATTGTCAGGGCATTAAATTATGTTCCCTAATCAGCTCTGAGCTGTTGGTGAAATCCAGCAGCCCAAGCTACCTCCATTTTCTAGGAGCTCACTCAACAGTCAAGCATAGCCTGTTTGGTCTCCTGATCTTCGTGCACAGGGGTAAGAACAGGCCCAGTGCCCCACAATAATAAATATGGCTCAACACACACTGATTTGAGCTGAGCTATTTATGGAAGGTATGGCAGAGCCAGTGTGCTGCTCAACAGCCGTGGTGTTTCTCCTAGCTGAGGTCTGTGAGGCAAGCTGTGGGCAGCCTAAACCTTCACAGCTGGCATGTGTAACCATGCCCTTCTGGCTCTGCTTGGGGGAAGGGGACATAGAACATTTTCTCATCAGCATGGGTCTGAGCAGAAAAATTGCTCCTGCTGACAACCTCCAGCGAAAATCAGTTGCTGGCTTCTTTGTAGTGTTGCTTAATAAAAGGCACAATGAGTTTCAGTGAATATGCATTTCCTGTGATGCTATTTCAGGGTCAAAATTACTCTATCAGCAGCCTGTTTAAAATGGGGTTATGATGGAACACCAATCTTATTAGCTAATTGTGCTTGCTGTGGCTCTGTATTTCACAGCCACATTACAATGGTTGGCTGATGGGCTCTGCAGCCAGGATACTTTTAATTCCCCCTGGATTTCATTATTGTGACTGCAAAGGAAGGAACAGAATAGCAGATGAAGCTATTGCTCTCTAGGCTTATGATGCTGCCTATGCCTCGTACTGAGCTCTGCCCTTAGGCTGAACAAGTTGGCAGGACTCATCTGGAAGAGTGAAAACAAAAATTTTTTATTTGTCTAGGTTTTGTGATACAAAACAATTTAACCCTTTGACTCAGGAGCAGCTGCTCTTTTTTTCCCCAAAGAGTAGACTACTTCAGTGTGAAGTGCTAATAATTTTTAATAGCTTTCACCTGCACAAGCACACCATAGGTATATCTCGACACACGTGACATACTCAGTACCCTGTGCCTGATGTGTTACTGCTATCACCAAAGTACTCTGTGTCTTGGCCTTCAGCACTGCATTATTTCTTACCAGATCTTCTTAACATTTTTAATACCAGAACAGGCAGCAAGGACAGTTTTTTCCCCTTGCAAAAAATAAGACACTCAAGGGAGGGTCTCTCCAAAAGTTCCTTCTGCTGCAAATCCAACGATGCTCAGATGGCAAGGGCTCATTTGTCTTCATATGACTTTTCAAAACACCTCCATGTGAATATTTAATTCTAGCCAAAGCAATTTTTCCCCCAATTTCCAGTAGCAGTTTATTACAGCAGTTGTAACTGGTAAAGACAAGCACAAATACCTTGCAAAAGAAACACTCCACTGCCATCTCTCCTGTAAGTATGGCACAGATAATGCTCTTGGATCCTTTCTGAGCTTTCCAGCAGCCCACTTCTAAGGAGGGTCTCTTAGCTCTGGCACCTCATTTACTATTTATCGTCCTTTCTATATTAGCTTTTCCACTGCCTTTTCCCTACTTACTGTTTTTCTAGCTTGATCCCTCCAGAAATGTTAGCTGGAAAACACCTGCAGGACCTCAGTGGGAGTGGGCAGAGCTACAAGGTGCAAACACAAGGCTGCTCCATAGCAGCCTGGACAACAAACAAGGTTTCACCATTGATGGGACTTACCTCAATTGATGTCATGCCTCTGGCTGGACAGGTCATCAGTCCATTCCCTCCTTCCTCCCACTTCTTTCACTGTGTCACGCCTGGAGCCCTTCTGGAGCCCAACCCCAGTTTGTAGCCACATGTCAAATAGCTTATTTCAAACAAGAGTTCATTTGCCCCTATGGCTCAAAACCTCAATGTGTGCTTTTTACTTGCCTTGTTATGTGCTATTCTTGAAGTAAGTTCAGATGGTGATTATGGAAAGGTGGGGGGCCCTGGCCCATGAATACAATGAAGTGAACAGAAATTCAGGCTTGAGTATAGTTCTCCTTCACTCTTCATTCAAGCTTTGATTCCTTATTATTTCTTTAAGAAGCTTAATAGCCTTTCAAGCTGTTCATCTTCTGGGAAATTCAGACCTGCAAGTGCTTATGCTGTTTTTTGGGGGGAGCAAATTACATTTTTATAAAGCTGTCAAACTTCATCTTCATCATAAACAGCATGAACCTCACATGCTCTTCTGGCAGGCTGGTCTCCTGCTGCAATGCAATACAGACCTTTCTGAGGTTTTCTTGCTCTTTTGTTGTCCCATAATGCACAGATACAACACCACAGCTTTCAAAAGCAAGCTGTGATGCCTGGAGACAGTAGGGCTTCTGTGCCCTAAGAAGGAAGAACTCCTCTGCAGACCTCCTACCCAACCCTTCAAAACAGGCAGCAAACTCATGCTTTGAAATCCCCTTACTTCATTCAGCAATGTTCAACATTAGGCACTAAAGTTAGGTTTGTTGTTACTAGGGGCAATGCAATTTTGAGAGATTTGAAAGACACCCAGCATGCCTTCCAACAAGTGGATTTTTCTTCTCGCAGAAAGCAGGCAGTGAACTACCAAGACTCACTAAAGGACTGGGATCCTAAGGAGGGGATTTTCCAGAGAAGTATATTTTAACTATCAGAAGAGGAACCAGTCTGAGGTGTTAATGTCTGTATCATTTCTCTTGCATAGGAGACGAATTCCACCCAATTGCCTCTTGCAGCTGCAGAGGCATTTTTAGATCCCAATTTCACACATAGCCTCACCTGCCCCTATTTCATTCATCCGCCCTCTTGTGGCACGTGAGTACTGCCTGATCTTTAATGTACTCAGCCTTCACAGCATGCCCATCTTTGAGGAAAGGGAGGCACAGAGACAGAAAGCAGTAAGTCCCAGGCAACAGAGGTCGTCTTTGGTGGAGTAGCAGGGTGTTGCCCCAGGCAGATGTCCAAATCTTTGAGCCATCCCTCTCCTACCTGGAAACAAAGATGTGGGCACATGGCAAGTCCTGCAATCAGGAGAAGACCAGACTACCCTGCTCCATCTGGCATTGCCAATGCCTAGCAAATCTTTTTTGTCCAAAGTTTGTATTTGGGACTTAATATTTAAGATTAGAATACAAGTAAGAGCTATCAAAAAAGTAATTCAAAATGGGAGATATCACTATTTCTGGGACTGTGGCAGACTTTTTTTTTTTTTTCCTAGGGCACAGGGTTCAGGTCTGTGATTTCTTCTCCAGAGAACTGCAGTGTGAAATACCAGCTCACCCATTTGTCTCCCATTCTATTACTGTCAGCTGAGGTAGTGAGATACAACAATTCCATAGTGTCTGTCATAGGCTTTATTTCTAGCTTTGACTGCCCTGGTAAGGGTCTCAGAAAATCTGCTCTGGTGCTGTATTTTCTTCCACTTTATTTTTAGTGTATCTAAGGTAAACAAGAACAAGCACTAGATGAAGATTATGGCAGTAGTTGTCAGAAAAACAGTCTTTTTAGGTTTTCTGTGTGCAAGAGTGCAAGCTCCATCCATTTCACACATTCATAATTTAAATAGCAATTAGAAATTCTAAAAAATTGCTCCCTGGGAACTAGCTAATCTTCATTAAACATCTAAATACCAACGACTAAAACTGGGTCAGTGGCCCATAGTGCAGGGAAAGAACCATGCAGACTCCAGCTGGGCTCCTTGGCTCAGAGGAAGCCTGTTTGCTGTACACTAAATGCTGCATGCAGAGGGTCCCATCCTCAACACATGGCAGGAGAGCTCCTTCAGCAGCCAAGGACGTGCTGTGTTGCTAGCAAGGAGACTGGTCCTTCATCTCCAGTGGGACAGCAGGGCATTTGAGGGAGTGGGGAACTGAGAAGGCATCTACCTGTGCTGTTCTGCAAATGCCAATGCCAGGGGCTGAGTCCCAAGGCTAAGTGGCCAAAGGTACATGCCCACTGCATGAAGAATATCTTGGCAGTGGGAACTGCTGTGGGGTTGAAGAAAAAGTCCTGCTTCTGCAGCTCCAGTTCTCTGTCTCCAGGTCCCTGCTAACAGCAGAACAGGGTTTTCTTCCACACTCCACCCAATAACCTGAAATCTTTCTTCCAAGTCCCATGTCCCATTCTGTTCTCCCTGCATATGCTTCTCACTAGCCTTCTGCAGCCCACCTTTAGGTGCTTGGCTTTTTTTTTTTCTATGAAGCCATGAAACACTTGTTTCAGAACACTGAACATCTCTGCAGACAGTGCTTTAGCTCCTCACTGCTATGAAGGCTAAAGAAAGCTAAAAAGCTCCTGTTCTGACACAGGCAAAATACAGTGTAAACCAGACAGGGTTTACACAACCTGTATGTTTCATGCCTTCTGCCCCTAACATCTTTACAGATGAAGGATATCTCTGGAGTGTCTTTTGCTCTTTTAGTTTTGTGCAACTAAACCCACCTAGCCATATAGCTTCACTGTTAATAAACCATGAAATAGACACTCCAAGCCAAGGGGACGTACCTTCAGTGGACCTGCAGAACACTGACATGCAGCAGAACATTTTGGGTCCACAGCATGGACCCTGCTGTGTGCAGAGGTCCTGCCTGATGGGCTGTCCAGTCCTTTTCCTCCGGCTGGTATTAACTGATCAGCCACAATAGCATCAGTCTGCATTTCAGAAGTAGCAGTAGTTTCCAGATAAAGCAAACCATCTTATGCAAATACATACTTTACAAAATGCATGCTGAAGTGGTTTGCAGTAAAGAACAGTAGAAAACATGGTTCAGCTTGGCTTATTAGTACATTAGTGTATTAGTGTAAAAAAAATGGCAGCAAAAAGCAGAAATATGCTGTGCCTATGGGATAGAGAGGAGAGAGGAAGAAACCTTTGTGATTTTATGTGCCTCTGTTATTGCTTCTACTTACCATCCATCTCTAGACATCCAAGGTGACAGAAGAGCTGTGCAGAGTGGAGAGTGTATACAGGCCCTTGAGGAACAAGGAAATGGTCCCACAAGAGATGCTGTGCTCGGATAAGCAGCTTGCATGGCTCATAACGCATAATATGATCTCCTTCAGGCCTCCCTACTGTTCATTGCCCCACAGCTGTCTGGTAAGGCAAAGCATCTCATGAGCCAGTATTCTCCAGATAGCCTTAGGAGCCCTGAGAAGCCCTGCTTCCTGGGTATGAGCAAGGACTCTTCTGCACGTGTGACCACAACCTCACCTTCCACAGTTAAGACCTTTCCAACTGCTTCTGTATGTGACTGACCTTCAGCAGACCCTGTAGCCTATCAGACAGAATGAGGAATGTGGTGATGGGTGAAACTGTTGGCCTAAAGGGGCAGTTTCCAACACCCTGGAGAGAAGGTGAGGAGCAGATGTGAGAGGAGCAGTGAGAGAGAGGATCACTGAGAATCAATGAGAAGAAAGCAAAAATATCCTGCCATTGCTCTACCAAACCCTATTCATGCACCCACCTCAGAAAACATTAGCATCAGAATGCTTTTCTTGGTACCAGGACAATATGTCTGGTGTTATTGCAGCTACTCAGCAGAAAAGCAGGCACGAAGTAAAACTTCAGCAAAAATCTGGCTTGCTTCTCAGGAACATGAGATTGTATTGCTAGTAAGAGCATAGCTTACACACACCACATGGAAGATACAGAAATTTCTTTCTTACTTAAAAGGAAAACTTTATTTTGATACATTAAAAAATCTATACATTTCTTAGACTAAAATACAGTTTTGCATCAGTATCCTGGCACAATGTCAGTTTACACAGAAAATCTAAGATTAGATCAGCACTGTTAATTTTTTCTCTTTCTGCATTCACAGCTTGCAGTATAAAATAGTTTAAGTTCTCAAGACAACAATGAACAGTGTCACATTTACTTTTCCCATTTTCAAAGGAGGTGGCATTCCACTGGAAAAAGGAGCACTTGTTAGTTGATCTTGATTCAATATAAATCACTAAGCCAGTCCAGGGGTTTGACTGCCCTGTTAGAAGTATGAGTAAAGGAGAATGAAAAATTTGTTTCCAGATGAAGCTTTGATGGACTATGACAATGCAAGTACTGTCAAGCCTTTAAAATCTGTTCAGAAGATTTTCCTTTTTCCTTAGGGCAGTTTTTGTAATCAGCAACACAATTTATTATACAGAAATAATTCTTTTCTATAGGTATTCCACCTTCATTTTGCTCTGAACAGCTCCAGAGTAAAATTAAAGTGGGACACAGGAGATGTTGCTGTAAGATGTCTGAATTGGAACGTGAATTTTCTTAACTACTATGAAGATCCTGCAGAATATTTTCTATCTGCTCTCCATGGCTCCTCCTAACTTCTGGCAGCTGCTTTCTAGCCTACATTAGAAACAAAATCACCTGTTGGTTTTTCACTCCCCTAGGAGACACTATGAAATTGTCGGTGGTGCTGTTTTTCAAATGAGAGATACTCTCCCATTTCAGTCCGAGCAGTAGGGAGGGACCCAACTAAACTAACATGGAGGACACATGGTATTTGAGAGTTTAAAAACATGATTATAGCAGGAACTCCAGTTAGTGCACAACTTCTGCTGAGTTTCATAACTAGTCAGCTTCTTAATTTCACCAAACTTTTTTGAAATAAGCTGCCCCTATTCCAACTCAAGCCGGAGAGAATAGGTGGTACATTTGAGGAATGGTAGCCACCTATGCTGCCAGAATAAAACAGGAATGTTGTTAGGTATCCCCTTATAAAGCACATACTTTGAGAGGCCATAGCTGTCTTTAACATTACCAAAATAAGGCTAGTTCTGTTAAAGTCAGCTGGTACCTTTAGTCTGAATTCTTGGACTCTAATGGGCGTCCCGTGTTTCTGTAGAAAAGTACTAAATGCTTATAACACCAAATTCTGCTCATCACATTCAAATATGATTATTTGACCTCAGTGAGACAGACGAGTAGAATCTGATGGGCATTTGCTGGTTTTCTGCTAGTTTCATTTTAACAGATGTCTGCAAATGAATGTCAGCTAGTTTAGCCTCCAAATAGGTATTTTCAGATCAATTCATGCTTCCAGTTCTCCTTAGAAATATTTTCATAATCCTGGTCTTTGAGGAGCTTTGGCTTGATTGTATCAGATTGCAAGACTCATCACAGCTCCATCCCAGACCAGAAATTTTGCCTTTTATACACAACCCACATTACAAGAGACAAGTTTAATATCTTCTCTCATTTCTTCAAATATAAGAGAAAAAAATACCTTGAGAACAGTATTTGCTACAGAACACAAGAAATATAGATTTACTAGTCTTGATAATCTTGTTACATGATGGAAATAACAGCAAAGATTAAATGGTTGGAAGAGCATTTTAAAATTAAATATTTAGAGTAAACTTTCATCATCCCAACAAAGAAGCTGAGTGCAAGAAATGCTTTAAATAAGCCTGTTGGGTTTTGTGTTGGAAAACACAAGGGTTGTTTTCTTGTTTATTTTGTTTTTTCACAAAGATGAAATAGAATTTTTATGTTGATAATGTGACACAAGCTGTTCAAGAAACAATGGGCTAGTGATATTTAGATTTAGTAAACAGTATCTGCACAGGCCAAGCCATGATTTAAAAAACAGGAATGCTGTCAAGTATCTACTTACAAATCTTAAGACTGTTTCTTAAGATGAATGTGCCATATTCAATATAGCATGTAATATGCACTCTGAACTAAATGCTCACTAGATGGTGATGAGTATATGTCTGCTACATGCATTTTATTCTGACTCTATAACATACATTCATAGAATACTCATAACCACTCAGAGCAAACCACTAAAGTGCATGCCCTGAGGGCACATTAAGTATATTGTCTCCAACACTGGCTGCTCAATTGCCAGAACACTGATACAGAAAGGGCTCATTTTTGCTTTATATCCCCATTATGTGCTGAAAGAGTAAGTGCTAACATCCCCTGCTCCCTCCATGAAAGGGAGCACTGTGGAGCAGGCTAATTGCCTGCTGCAAAAAAAGCCCTTTCAGAAAGAAGTAACCACCCTGAGAAGATGCTGTACAGAAATGCAGGGAGCAAGTCTTGGACCAATTATTGGGTAAGTGGGCCTATGTACTGGGTTAGGCTGGATGGAGTTAATTTTCTTCTCAGCAACCTGCAAGGTGCTGTGTTTTAGATCTGCAACCAAAACAGTGTTGCTAACACGAAGCTTTACCTGTTGCTGAGCAATGCTTACACAGGGTGAAGGCCTTCTATATTTTCCACTCTAGGACCCCAGCAATCATTTGGGGTTGGGCAGTGGATGGATGGCACACAGCCAGGACAGCTGACCTGAACAAACTAAAGAAATATTCCACACCATATAATGTAACACTCAGCAATCAAACCGGGGTGGGTGTGGTTCAAAAGCTGCTGCTGGTTGGAGACTGGCTGGGCATTGGTCTGCTGGTAAATGATTGCCTTTGCTATATTTTCCCCCTTACTTGCTTAATGAACTGCACTTATGTTTTTGTCCTTTCCCTGCTCTCTCCCACCCCGCTGCAGGGACTGAGCAACCAACCGAGTAGCAGTGTATGTGACAGTTGTGGTCAACCTGCCACATTTAACTGCATTTTCCAGTGTTAGCTCTCCCTTCTAGGACACACTTTCCCAATTCAGAAAGTCCTTCATTTACTATGCCAATCTAAGGCCACATTCACAAGCCTGTCCTGGTTCTGGCAGCTGGGAGCTACTGGAAAGCTGAAGATGCAAATTTAAGCTGGCCATCCTACGTGTCAAGTCTAGCTGTGGAGCAGCAGTGAAACTCTAGAAGTGATTGGCTGCACTTCTAACCACAGTGATGGAGTAATACCAGACAAAAAAAAAATCCTACCTCAAAAGTTTACCTTAGCACCTACTCTCCCTCTCATTCAGTCCAGATCATATCCTGAATCATTGCCTTGGGAAGGCAAAAGGGAATGTGGTAAGATCAAGGGACAAATGGGAGCTGACACTGCCACTTGCCACTCTTTTACTCAGCAATATGGAAATGAGGCCCAAAAGAACAATAACAACAAAAACATTCTTTGTTTTGAAGAAGCAGTAAAGATGATATGGTGCTGTTCAACTTCCAAACAGAAAACATAATGTGGAAAAACATTTAACAATTTAAGGAATGGAAACCTAACTGGACAGAGGCTACGATGCAGAAATCAAATGCTGGGAAGCAGTAATCCCAATGATTGTTTGTAAATCCAAATTGTCCAGCCTAAATCTCCAGTCTTTGAGCACTACTCAATTCAATGGACTTTCTGAGGAGATGATTTCTCTGTTTTAGCTGTCTTGTCTGCTCCTCCTGCATTGTTATTCTCAGTGCAGCATCACTCTCTACTTTGTCTAGACTGCTTCCCACAAAGCAGACCATACACTGGCTTTAATAACCAACAGTCAAAAAACGCATTTAATGTATCACAGCTGGCAGACCCCAGCACCCCTACTGCCAAAAATTATGTACGGGATTTACATGCCAAAATGTCCTCCTACTCCACTATACCCAGTAGGAGAGGAAAGCAGTCTAAATTTGTCCTGAAAAGTTGTCTTTTCAGAATTCTGTCTTCTGCTTATCTCTGTGCACAAGACAAAGCTGGAAGAGGGCAGCTTGTAGTTTGGTTGCAAATGAACTTCAGAGGACATCCAAAAGCCTTAAAGGGCCACTGGAAAGCCTGTGTCTGGATGGAATGCCTTTTTGGCAGGACTGAAAAGCTCTGCATGCTGGATATACACTCAGGAATGGTGCACACATTTTTATTAAGAACTTTGTAATGATATAGATTTCTCACTTAAACATTACAACTACCCATAGAAAATTGTTGCCTGTATCTTTTAAACATCATGTAAATAAACAAATTTATTTTTAAGACAGGATAAACTGCTATAAAAATGGTGCACAGTCAAGTCATACAAAAATACAAAATTTGTTACCAACTGCAGTCCTAGTTGCAATTACAGAGAACAGTTCCCACTCAGGACTTCCCAGTGAGCGGAGAACACAAACTTGTGGAACAAGTCATGGCAAAATTTTTTATCAAAATGAGCAGAATACAAGGCTTCTTTCACTAAGCACTTCCAATAACCTCCAAGCAAGATGAAAACTAGATTTTCTGGAAGCAAATGGGTACTTGCTAAGTCTTTTAGCCTTGAAAACCAGCTTCTAGGATTCCTCTAACTGTTTTTAAATTTGTGGTGCTAAACCCCTCTGATCTACACAAATACCGGTGTTGAGTACCACTGCTATCTTAGACACTAGTACTGCAGGAATGTCTTGTCTCCACAAAAGTAAGGTTGCTCCAGGGCTTCTTCTGGACAAGTCGGACCTCTAAATTGTACTGAGAGGCCTCATCTGTGCTCCAGTTTGGATCCCTAGGCTGAAGCCCTAGTCCGGTCAGCACTTACATAGATCTGTACGTTACAATTTCCATACTTAGAGAGCCCTCCTGATGCTAGCAGAGTTACAGATGTGGTTCACTTAAATGAGTAAGTGCTTCCAGGACTGGATAATTCTCTTTGACTCCCCAACTGCCATCCTTTCTAAATGTTTCTTTATTTTTGTACCCTTAAAATAGTTTGGGATCTGAGATATGAAGTGTAAATTGTTTTAACTAGCTTACAGAAAAAAAAAGTTACAAATTGAAGTTATTAAATGACTTCTGGAAGCAAAAGTGAAACGTTTTACTATTGCCAAAAACGTAAGAGCACTAGTTAGGTAAATGATACTACATAATTTTTTAAACCTTCAGCAGCAATTTAAAAGTCTGATAGTCTGAAAGGAAGCACAGTTAACTGCTTACTTACTTAATCTTGATTACACGAGTTGTGCATGTCTTTACCTAGACATACCTCTATACTCCATCATAAAGCTTGTGTAGAAAGGCTCTTACTCTTTTAAAAGATTTTCTGGAATGGAGTGATTGAACCATTGAGGCATCATTATTTTTAGACAGCTTGTATTTAGTGCAATAAGTTTAAAAATTCTGCTCTGAAATATTAACCTTACAATAACAAAAATAGTTTTCTTAAAAAAAGTTAACAAAAGGAATATATAGCATAGACAGATCATTAATTCTTAGCAAATACAGTTAAGCATTTACCATTTCACTATGCTGAATAATTGAATATTAGCATTCATATCTGGTGAGCTTCCAGACTGAAAAGATATTTATGTATCTAAAATGAATAATAAAAAAGCATGTTCTCTTGTCATTATTTAATAACTTCAGATAACTATCCTGGCAGCTACACTTCCAAAGGAATGTTTCTCTGCCCTTTCTGGCTTTAGCCATACACTACAGTATGTACAAATATGGATCAAACAACAGGCAAGGAATGATCCTTTCTACCTCCCACAGCTCTCTCATTAGATGAAATGAAACATACAGTACTTTTTAATGTACAGCAGTACAATTCATTTCTCTCTCCATCCTCAGCATATTTGTATCTAGTCATGAATTAATCATGAGTATGGCTAAGACTGAGCTTTAACAATCTGTTATTTCACTTGCCCGTATCGAGAATCCATACCCTTCAAAGGAACACTGCTGAAGTGGGAAGGAGGCTACTGAACTCAAGGGGAGGATAGAGGGGAATGGGTATGAGGGGAAAAAGTAGGGTAAGCAGGAAGTTAATTGCATATAAAAATTACCTGTCCCCATTTTGTAGGTTCTGTTTAATAGGAGATGCAAGGGCTCCCACTCACCTAAATACCTGAGGAGTTGGTTATTGTGATATCTGATACTGGTAAACAGAACTGTGCCCTGCCAGGGCTGTAAAAGTAAAATAACTGCTTACAAACACATTTGAACTGAACAAATTTTTGCTGAAACCACCTCTTGAAAAAATAAATTTGAGACTTTTCTTGATTTTAAGGTTTTCTGTACATGTCACTGTCCTGAATTTAATGCAAATTTAAAAGAAATTAAACAAGTAAAACTTTCAGCAGACTAGCAGTGTCATGGCAAATCTGTATCTAAACCCAGTCATGATTTCAGATTATCTTTACAATGATACTTTCTCCAGATTTTAAAATATCAAGCAGATAAGAATCAACATTTCCATGACCACAACAAATAATTTAAGAAATGGAACAATGATAAAGCTGCTTGTAAAAGCCACCCGTATGAAAAGTACATGTTTCACAAAAATAATTGTTAAAAAAAGTTTTAAATCCCTGTTCCTTTTCTCTGATTTTGGCTGTTTATTTATATATATATATATATATATGTATGTTTGTATATATGTATATATATACTGTTTTGGAATGTCAATGGGTTCCAATATGGCTGGCTAGTTTCAAGATGAACTTGCTCCAGAGGCCTAGAAAACAAAGTCATACAGTACAGTCTTAGACAGATGCCAAAGGACAAGAAGAAACTGAGTCAAAGGGGTCACTGGAAGCCATAAAGAAAGAAGCATGAAAAGGTGGGGTTTTTTTTAATTGTGCCCTGATACAAGAACAGAAGTACTTAAAATGTTTCCTCATCTCTGCTACTAATATCTACTTTAAATACAACTGCGCTTAGGGCATTTCACTTTAAGAAATAATTGTCATATCTAAGAAATATCTGTATTTCAAGGAAACTGAAGCAAACCAGTAAAGACTGTTTTTAAAAGAAGTGAAAAAAGTAATATTGATCTCATTTTCAGACATGCAATTTTGTGACTATGGGCACTACTGTTACATAACAGACTTACGAATGATCCTATTCTAGATATAACTGAGGCCCTCTATCAGCACTTTGGGGAAACGTATCAGAAACTTAACTGCTGTGTCCCATCGTCATCAGGACATGAGATCCTATTATTTCAAAATCAAATCAACTGGAGCTGAATGCCCAAAAATGGAAAACCACAAGGCCCAAACAGTTCCAAACAAGACAATCACATGAGCAGCAGAATTGGGAGTAATTCAGCAGATTATTTCCACTCTGAGCCTCAAGTGCTCAACATCTGCTCCAGCCATCCTATGAGGACTTTCCGCCAGTTCCAGGCTAGGAGCTTAGAAAAAATTTCCTCTAAGAATAAGACCACTCTTGGTTTGCAAGTACTTAGCTTGCACTTTTACAAGGCTTGGGGATGAATCAAGTTTTTTAACATCCAAGCTTTAGGCAATCAAATACTAAAGTGTAAGTAGCAGTCTGTGCCAGCTCTGACAACAGCGTAAGTGAAAAACCACTTAAGGTAAACCAATTATTTGAAGTAGAGTTTAACATAAAATTTTGAACTGAATTTTTTGTGCATATGACTAGAGAGTTTGCACACCCAGTTCTCAATAATTCTCATGGCACATTTGCATTCATAGCAATTACCTCGCTCTGAAAATCCCAACATTAATGTCTGCTTGACCGGCTAGAATTACTCCCAGAAGGAAACAGTAAATGAGCACAGAATTAGTTTTTTATATGTATAAACACAGCAGCATTTAGGCATAAGCAAATCTAGAAATTGGTATGCCATAATGAAATAGCAGAACACGCAAAGCTACACATCTATCCAGTCTATAGCAGGAACCCATTCCAGCTTAGTTAAAAAATGCTCATGCAACATGGCTTCACATACATTGTTGAAAAAAGAAATTCTTCTGTTAACATACACTTATTCCATTTGGTTAAAAAATAATCCCCATAGTACGGAAATGAATAAAACCCCAAACACTCTGAGAAAGTGATGATGGAAAAATATTCTATTTGAAAAAGTCATAATGTATGATGACAAATCATACCTTGCCCAGCCTGGCTCTCCGTTTTATGCCCTCTGTTCTCCACCTTCCAAACTTATCCTCCTATCTGTTATCTGTACCATGTATAGTGTTCTTATTCCAGGCTATTCAGACATGCAATGCCTTCCTAACAGGCACACCATAAGTAAAACAGGCTGCAGAAGCATAAATGATGCATTGTTCACTGTCTGTGCATCTGACAGTGTGAGATGGAAAGAGCACACAAGAGACAAGCAACATAAGTAGTTGGCAATAAAACAAACAACTGGGAGAAATGTCATTTGAGCAGGTTGAAAGGAATCACTGTATCCAATTCCTTGGCACTGTGTAAGATAATTTGGTGAGGGCTTTAAATACCTGGTCCTACTTTGCAACAATGGATGCACGCAGTAGTGTTCTTCATTTCAGGCTTTTGCAGTGAATATAAGATGAGCAAAAATTGTTCATCTCAGAGCTGAGAAGGGCCCAATGAATCTCAGAACCATCTTATTTTTAGACTATTCAGCAATTGGGGCTGTCTGCATATACCATATGGCATGCACCACTAATCCTAATGAAATGATACTGCATTTGTTTAATATGAGGCAGTTCCTTTCATCTTACTTTTACAGGAGATGGTCTCAGCTGTGACAAAAACTCTGCCATCCAGGTGATAGGCAAGCTCACAAACAGAAAAAGCAGAACATCTTGAGTGATACAGAGAACAAAAACTTCTCCTGAAGAAGTGCAGTCAGTAAAGACAAAGAGGGAGAAGAAGTAAAAGTGAAACTCTTGGAGGATCGCCACCTCCTCATCTGCACCTACCATTGGTTTTAGCTCTCTGCCCTCAGCTCCACCTCCCCGGCCAGCTTCTTTCATAGATTTCCTACTATTCTCCACAAACTCCTGAAAAACAGTAATGAAATGACAAGTGCTTTCATAGAGCAGACTCCAAACATCAAATCTCAAGCCAGAATTTCAAGACGTGTAACTACTCAAAATATCTAGGCAGTTTGCATTTCCCACTTCTCTTGCTTAAACTTGACCACAAGTTTAAAAAAGCCTGCCCCACTTAATTCTGGAAGCCAGGCAGATGTTTGCCTTGTGTTCTCTTATACACAAGTCAACTTTCACATTTACCATGCAATGCTGTCTTTATGGAGAAACAAGGCAAAAGGTTGGTTTCCAAAAAAAACCAAAAAACAAAAAACAAACCAAACCAAACAAGAAGCAAAAAACCAAAACAAACCAAAAAAAAAAACCCACAACAACAAAAACCCCAAACAAACCAGAATCTCATTTATTGCCTTGTATCCTCTGCATAAGGTTAGAACTCCATTAAACAAAAGGACTTGGAGATAATTACTTGTAAGATTTGGCTGATTTCCCTGTCCCCAATTCAATCTCTTATATTTTCACCACATCACAATCTCATTTTCATGAAGATTAGAAAATGTGCTATAAGATTTTAAGCAATTTTTTTCTCTTAAAGGCAAGAATTCTGCAGAAAATGTCAATAAACTTTAGCTGCTGGGGTTTTGTGATATTGACTTAAGAAACCCAGAATGCTTTTACAGTGTATCCATGCTTTCCTCTGAGAGAACTTGCTGGATTTTACTCATTCTAAAAAGCAGCTAATCAGTGGCTGATTTATTTATTATATACTCCAGATTCCATAGGGGTTTACGAAAAATTTAGCACTAAATTCTTGGCATGGTTTCCCACAATAATAAGAAAAAAATATCCTAAGAAGTCATGAGAATCTTCCTCTAGCATACACATGAGGGTACATTTTACAGAGACATATTCTACACCTGCCTCTTAAAAACACTGTCAAGAAATTTCCTACGCAACAACAAAGTGAGGGACTTGAGAAGTAGAATTTTTATGTCTTGGTGTCTAGTTATAGTGAACAGAGAATAACATGGAAAAAAAATGGAGAAAATTAATTTGCCTTGCAAAAGGCCTTGACAAAGCATGTAGCCTCCAGGATAGAATATAAAGCCTAGTATTTCTATGTGTGACAGAGCCGAATTCTAGTTGATGTCTAGTTGATGAAAACTCTACTGTGGTCACTAGCTATGCATGAGGTAGAATACTCTGATATTTTTTCTCTCTTATATCCAAAGAGAGGTCCTTCTCAAGAAAGTACAAAACCCAAGTTTTCTCCCCTTATTTTCTTTCTATTCTGCACTGTGTTATTTACAAGACATGATATCCAAGAATATGATTCTGCAAGATCACTGCTCATGTAACAGCCAGCAAACAGAAGCCAATACCACAGGAAGGATGCACCATTACTTATTTGGTGCTTATTAGATGATGCTGTTTCCTGATCAAGCCATAGATGTCAAGGTAAAAAACAAACAAACAAACAAACAATAAAACCCCATATTGAACTCATCTAGTGCATTAATTCCATTGTCAAAATATCTATTTTATGGAACCAGATCCTTAGACTTTGAGAGCAAGGGGAAACTCACCATGAGAACTTTATCCATGTAGAATTCCCTGCCAGGGCTCCCATCATTGTATTTTGTATCGATGGCAAAACATAAGAAAAGGACATCAACAACCATTTCATAAATGGAAAGGAAGCAGTGAGCAACCAGGAATGCAAAGAGGCAGACAATGATGAGTGGCAGCACCCAGATGGTGTAATCTCGTTGGTAATTCAGCAACATAATGCCAGCCAAACCTGTGCTGCAGACAATCAGGACCTGAAGAAGAAAATGGTAGACAACTCTAATGGCAGAAGCCTTTTGATATTTTTAGTTTGGTCTGTTGTTGATATTTTTTGTTTGGTCTGCCAGAGTTAGAACTAGAGGTTACAGATGGTAGGTAAGCAAGATCTCTACCTCCAGGATTCCCCAAGTCCCTGAGAATAAATAACATTTAATTCATTTTTCAGCAGGCTCAAGTCAATTGTTACATATCCTTCAGCTCAAGGAGTATTTTTCAGAGAAAATTACATTTATATTCTGCTGTCATCATTCTAGAGTTATACAACATTCCTGTAAAAAAGAATTTTATCATGTCAATTATATAAACCCCACAACCAGATGCAACACATCAACTAACAAACATGCAGTTACATTTTTTTATTTGGAGTGTAGGGAGAAGTTAGGCAATAGGAGAATGGTATGTTTGACATTTTGCAAGTGGAAACAACTTCCAAGCTTGTTTAATATCTATTTCCTCTGCATACAGGAGAGAAAGTCGATCAGAATTCACATGAGGTACTTCATGTAATAGTCTCTAAAGAACTACACTATGTGTGAGGCCCTAACAGATATTCCACTGGGTACCAGTCTGGTTTTGGCAAAACCAGAAAGAATAAATTGGTGTTGCCACTTGATTTTTTGAATATTTCTGAATGTATTACTATGAACTGCAACTAAATACAGTCATAAAATAGGTCAGCTTTTACAAAAACACCATGTTGAACTGGTAGGGGAGATGCTGACAGAGTGCATTATTTTAAATGAAATTAATTTTTATATATACTGTTCATTTCTGTCACCTGAACATTTTTCTCAGACATCTTTTCAGGGGGTGTTTCCTAACACTTTTCAGATTCCTCAGTAAAACTCTGTTATGTAATTTCAGGCTCTCCCAAACACCTGTATCTCTCTTATATGCTTATTCCTTCTCACATCTTACTCATTTACTAGGTTCAAAGTTCAGGCCACTGTATTCTGATGTAACAGAAGTAGAGGAATGCAACAAGGAATACATTTCAGTCCAACCATTGTCCAGATAGTTAGGCACAGATGATTTAAGTAGACTGGTATTTATTGTTCCAGTAAATTATGGCACTTCAAAGGATAGAAGTAATTCATTGGATTACATTTCCACACAGTGTATCTCTATTAGCTGGAAATCCAAAAGGCTGGCTGATCGCAGAAATTATTCTAGTCTCCTTTTAATTCTCAGAGTAGAACTAATTTAGTTGCTTAAGGTGGCAGTTCCTCATAGCAGGCTCTATAGACCTGCTAATCAGATCTTCCAGTCTGATTTTGTCAAAAAAGGTAATCAATAATGTGTCAAATTTTCAACATAAACCTAAAGAGCCCATACTAAACAGAATTTAAAAGAAAAGCTTCCATTCCTTAAAATTCTATGTCTTAACCACAAAATCAAAACCTTAGACTTTCTAATAACTTTTCTCTTGACTCCCTAAAAAAAAAGCAAAAAGTGTCATAAACTTCAGCTATTCCTCTCTAGTCACTGTTACTAAATGTAAGTGGATCATGTGTTCATGCTCCCTATCCTGGATGGTCCCTTCCTAATAATATGCCACTAGATGCAATAAAGTGCACACAAAGAAACAGGATTTTTAAGGCATTTTGAATTAGGGTTCAAGCCATTGTTAAAGAAAGCTTGCTTCTACATAGGTCTGTAATAGCTATATGCAGCAGACATACCTTTCCTAGAAACAGCATAAAATCCCCAACTGTGTTTATGGCAGCCACTCGCAAAGCATTTTCCACTAGGATAACAAAGGCATCCTTAGCTGAGGTGCAGAAATTGGTGCTGTTGATAGCTGTGGCTGTATACGCATTCTGAGAAAAGGAGATTGAAGATTTATTCATAGAATGATCAGGTATTTCAGATGGAGGGTGGGGAAGGTGAGGGGGAAGATACAGCTTCTGAGTAAGACATATACATCATGTGATTTTAATGAACAAAACTTCCCTTGAGAGTTGTTGAATCAAGCAATATGAGCCAGCTGACAGAAGATTATATGAGGTAAAGAATTACTATTCTACTCCTTTCTTGCTCATAATTTATGCAGTAACAAGTTTGTTCAAAAAAAACTCATTAAACAGAATTTGCAATTTCTCTGCAGGAGGAGGTGAACAGTAGCATAGCTACAGAAATTAAATAGCTCAAAAAAATATGGAAATATAAAAGAATCTGAGTATCATACAAGTCAACCAAGATAATTTCTAAATACTTAACTAGACTGAATTCAAGGTTAGTGAGGACAGTTTTCAAGGATTACATTGGTCATTTAAAATGCTTTCTTATGATTTTATTTTCTACCAAGCAAAAAAAAACCCCAAAAAACAACAGCAGTGAAAGAGACATTATGTACAAAATATTTATGTATCTGATATTTATTTATGTGATATTTATGGCCCATATACCCACTTTTCCAAGGATCAGCTAGTGTGTTGCACTTTGAAATCTTTTTTCCCTTTTTAGATGATGATGACAATTTGATGTTTTGTATCGTTTTTACACAGTGAGAATAAAAAAACCATAAAACATAACACAAAAAAACTTAATTCTCTTTTCATAGCGAAAATATTTTGAAACTCTGATGTAGTTTGACTGAGTAGACACAAGAGGGAATGTCTCCAACCACTAAACACACTGTTATAATGTTGAGAAACTATGTTCACAAAGATGAGTGTGGGCTATTTTTTAGTTCTTTTTTATATTCCAAAGGTCAGTGTAGTGATTTGCAGTGTAATTTCAGTAATGGAGACAAGACTGAAGTATTGTCATTTAAATTCAGTTCCGAAGTACAATATATTATGCGTTGGCATGAGACTGCACTCTGGGAACATATATGCTAGTATCAGCCCTTACATAAAACTTCAATATGGAAAATCTTACCTGATTTAAATATGTCAGGCACTTTTCTAGACACCAAAGGCAGCAAATGCAGGCTTTAAGCATACAGCGAGCACAAGCGTTTTCCTAGAAAACCACAGAATGTGGGAAAACATAGATAAAGAGTTTTTATGGATGCAATATTCCCTTGTGTTTCAGTAACTGATATTCAGCCTGCTAACTTAAGCAATCTGTATCAGTCCCATGATCCTGTAAAGTCTAAATATTCATAGAACAATAGGATGGTTTGGGTTGGAAGGAACTCCAAACACCACAGGCAGGGACATCTTTCACTAGACCAGGTTGCTCAAAACACTTCCAGGGATAGGGATCCACATCTTCTCTAGGTAACCTGTTCTAGTGCCTCACCACCCTCATAGTGAAAAATTTCTTCTTACCCCTGATCTATTCTAAAACAAGACTTCCAACCTCCCACATTAATTAAATAAACAGGCAAATAATCAGGCCTTGAGCAAGAGAATGAAATTAGTTTCTCTTACCTTTCCTTTGAGTTGTGTGTGAATATACATAAGAATCATTCGTGGTATCTTCACTAGTGTGATAATGAAAGACCCCTTTGCTACTGTTCCTAGGTGGTAACAAACAAGGCGATTAACAGATGCCAGAATAGGAGTAAATGGCAGATTTCTTTTCTCCCTGTTGAAAAGAGAAAAAAAATGAAGTAGAATGATCAGTATTTATGTAACATCATCTAGAAGTGCCACAAATTCTCAATAAAACAATGTGCAAAAGGAATATATTATCCTCTACTAGCTTTCAGGATGTATTGCTCACTCCATCCTGACAACCTGTGTAACTCACAGATTAGTCTCTGATGCAGGACTACAATAAGAAATCGGTATGTCATACTGCCAGAGACTGAAATATTATAGTTATGGTTTAAGCATTTTTATGAAGCACTTTTGCCTATTATAACAAAACCTTATAACAAAAGATGCATGGAAGACCACCACAGCCTGAATGAGCCTCCTGACTGAGGCCCTGGACTGCAAGTTGATGGAGATAAGATAAAGTGACTCAATTCTGGGCTGGGGAAAAGAATACATTCACAGGAGGGTTAAGCCTCACACCTTCAGGGTGGAGACCACAGGCCCAGGGCTATCAGTTGCCAGGCTCAAACAGACCCTCACACCAAAGAGTGGGAGTAGAAAGCAGAGGTTTTGGGTGTGTGGTAAAAAAGTCTCTGATAAGAGGCGCACTGAAGGCCAATACTCTGCTGTGGAAGCCTGCCCAGCTGCAGTTGCCTCTCCACCTGGGAAAGCCACATCTACAGGACATCTACCTGAATGACAGCAGAAGGGGTGTCATGGCCTATCAAAAGTTCCCCCCACAAGGGGCCCCCAGATCCTGCACCGGGACACTGCAACATGATGCAACAGATCCACAGTGTTGCAAGGGACAGCGTTAAACTTGCCCTCTCTAAGGCATTCCCTTCTGGCCCAAATGTATATTAATCCATTGGATTCTATACTTTTTGGGGTGCAGGGGACCCTCACCACCAAGAATACCAGATGGAGGGAAGCCACAAGATGTTAGGACCCTTGGAAGCATGGTAAGTTTCTATCTAACCGCTGTGTCTCTCCCTCCCTGTTCCCCTGCCTGATCTTTTTTCTACATGCATCTTTCTTTCTTTCCCTTTGCCTCTTCTAGTATTAAATATATCAACGGGTTTTTTTGTCGCCAACATCTAACCTCCTTTGGTTTTAATCAAGTTTTGGATTACATTTTGAACCTTTCTGCATTCCATCCATTTTATTCACAGAGATTTAGTTTTCTTAGCTCTTCTGTGTTAAATTGATTCGCAACACACATATGAGTAGTGTGGTGGTGCATCCCCTTTATCCCTTCCCATCTTGGGCTGCATTATGATCTCAGAAATGCTTGTTAGGGCCCTGTCTTGACAAAGAGCACCTGGGCTCACCTCATTGAACTTATCAGAAACAGAGTCTGCTCCCAGGAAATTGCTCTGTCTAATAAGCTCCTGTTTTTAAATAAACTGCCTTGTAAACTTATTTTTGTGCTTACTTTTAGGTTCTACAAACCTAGGTTGAACAACATTTCTGTTACTGAACTTGCAAACAAAGTTACAGACCTGAATTGTGAACAGGATAGAAAATTACTATGACTAAATCCAATTCTCTTGCAACCTTGTAAACTCCTTGGCTATGTGGCACAGTGGGCTATGACCAGCACCTTCTTTTGTGTGGGACCTCTCTGAGACACTGAACACTCAAGTCTGTGATACTCAGAGGACTAACGTCAAATGCTGCTGACAGAGCCTGGGCTGACACCCCACTCCTCAAGCCTCAACCCTTCGCCTGCTGAGAAGGTGCAAAGGCACCCAACCTGAGCACTTCACTGAACTTGTTGTGCTCATAGGAAATTCTATATACTCTTCTATTAATTTTTTAAATTACACTACTGATTAAGTGATATTAAGTGCTGTTTAGCTCTTCAGGCCTAAACTGTTGGCCAAGTCTGGGGCTTGTGACTCAATGAGAGGGTCTCCCTCATTTCTTTCTATCTTATCCCTTCTCACCCCTAATTTTTTTCCATCCCCAGCATCCACATAAATAATTTTAGGTTAAGTTTTAGATTAATTTATTTTAGTCCTACTTTTCCTTTTTAAAGTGTGCTTTAATCATCTAAGTAGTAGAGCGAATCTTGTCAATGAACTCTGTTATACTTTAACTTCTACTCTAACCTGCTTTTGACAATACCTTGGCCAGTGATTCTCTCAGCAACTGGAAACACTCATTGATGATAGGTAGTCTTACATGGATGGTATGCAATTCAAAACCTTCCAAAACAGTAAGAAACTGTGCTAATACTTTTTTAGTCAGTTTACTGATAAACTTGCCTTCTCCTTGCTTGTTCTATTGGAGATCTTTGGGTAGAGTTTGGAGAGGATATTGTTGATTGATCAGGGAAACTCTGCTCAGATTTTTTTGCATTACTGATTTAGCTATTATTGTCCTCAAGGTACCAAGGGTTGAGCCTTAAAACAAGTTATTCAACACAATGTAGCTATATTATTTTTAATTTAACAGATAAATACTCACGATCATAGTTTCAAGCCATTTTTCTTTTCTAGCAAGAAACTCACTTATACATCTCTCTCAAAGAATAGCACAAATTAAACATACAAAGAATAGCTCTTCTTCTTTATTCGAAATAAGAGCATGATACTAAGCATATTAAGAAACAGGTGCTAACATTCAAAAAATAAAGGATCTCCGCAGCTTGGGAGAATTGAGAAATTAATTCAGAAAAGATAACAAAAGCAGATTCTTCATTCCATAAAATCAATATCTGCATAATTTAATCCTGAGATGTTAATGATTAAAATATGTTTACCCTGTATTTTTTTCCAATTAACTTTTAGGGGAAGAGAAATTCTACTCCCTGTTAGGCACAATCACACAAATTGCTTGAGTCTTATGCCTAAGCAACCCAAACACTTCTTCCTTTTCAGGGCAAAGTCTGTAATGCAAAACACTTTGAGGCCTGCCATTGCCTGAGTTGAAAGGAATCCATCTGGCTAAGGTGAATGAGCAGTGAACACATATAAAACATTTCTCCATGGATAACCTCATCTCATTTGATTTGGAAAGCTGTTCATATGCAAAATAATAGGTAAGTGCAAATTAATGGCTTTTCCATTGTTACAAGTCACTTTTCAAATTATGATTGTATCTTAAAATGCAAAAAGAAGATAACAGTAGAGAGAAATGAGGATTTACTAACTTAAAATAAAATTGCTGTTATGGAATTATAGGATATGGATAAAATAATAATAATTCACCCTCTGGTGACAGGAAATACATAAACTTACAGATGAAGCATTCACATTGCTAAGCAATCTATTTCCATGCAGAATTATTCTCTTTCCTCTGTATTTTCCTCATTCCTGTACTCAATCTAGTTTAATTATTCACAAGATTACATCCCTGTAACATCTTGTAATAACTTCATAGATGTATTTCATTGGTATACTGGAGAACTTCATCATTAGTAAAATAATAAAATTTCTGACAGCACAGTAAATTGATTCCTTGCTTTTGATATTGTTTTAAAGAGTAGAGCAGAAAATGAGTCAAATGTAGTTCAGGTAACAGCCTCAATTAAAAAGACAAAGCAATTAAACATTTGCGATCTGAATCATGCACTTGAAAAATATTTGCATACATGATTCTAAAAACTGACACACAATTTAGTTCACAAACACAGCAAAGGAATATGGAGCTTTAAAATCTTACATGAATTTTTATTTGTATATGATCTTGTCAGAATCTAAATGCATATGATGAATCTAATAATATCTTAAGTTACCTGTGAAAAAAAGATTAATGAATACTGTTGAAGCATTGTAAATAATCTAAAGGGCACTGCTTCACAATTAAAATAATAATCAATTACTTTCATTATTTTTTAGCCTCAGCATTAATTATTAGCAAAACAGATGACCTTCCAGATGCATCCTACTTTGTAAACAACCACCCATGTCTGTAGAATGTGCACAGGTTACAAGGCAAATAAGACTTCAAGTCTTATATGTCAAGAACACCATCTATAAATGGCAAAACAGATAGTTCAGGACTTGATATGATTTAAAAAGAGTCAAGTCAATTTAACTGTTGCCCAGCTTTCATAATGGACAAAAATATTCTTCCCAGAAACCCTGTTGCTCATTATTTCTGCTATGTGTAGACTGTTCCTTAAAGAGCTAAGTTATCCTTACCTTGTAAAATAGTATGTCACAACAGCCCCTGCTACTGTCATCTGCTGACAGGCTAGGATAAACTCGCTAATCCAGATGAGTCCCACTACATGGTACCACCACATGTATTTCAAAGGACCTGCCATCCGAAATTCAACAAATCCTTCTTCATTTGGGACAGGACTACCTACAAATAAATTATGGTAAAAAAGAAAATTATTCTTATATCAACTCATAATGAAGGAAGCATATGGTATTAGCAGTTCATAACCAGTTATAGCAGAAACCCCTCTAGTTTCTACTCATAGTTTTAAATGCCATGTTTAGGAACACTGCTCTTAAGAAAGAGAGCTTTTGAGACAATAAGTATAACAGTATTAGGAAAAAAACACTACAAAAATTTCCACAACTAACGACCATCTCATAGCAATAATTCATATAGCTAAACATAATGGAAGTCTACTTCAGTCATTCCTAATTTGAGTTTGCCTCTTTGTCAGTATTTTTCATAAGCAGGAATCAATATCAGCTCCTTACATCTAGACGTCAACATTAACAATCACTTTTGTTTTCCCTATGGTAAGCTTTTCTAGCTTTACAGCTATTAACAGACATATGGGAATAGCCTTAGAAATTCTAAATAAATTATTTGATAAATTCAAAAATGCATTGACTCTCTGAATAGCAGTGAATGGCAATATCACATACAGAGACTGACAGCATGTCAGAACACTCCTAGGATAAGCTCTGTTTCAATGTGTTAATGAATAGTGAGATGTTTCATCTTATACAACACTTACATGAAGAGCTGATAAGATTCAAAAAAACACTGCAAGGAATCTTGTGTGTATAAAGTGCTTACCCTGAAAACCACTGTTTTGACTGAGCAATGACAGCACATTAACTGCATTCTTAGTTATACTTTTATACTTACATATAAAATTGATGTTTTCTTGTGAATAAGTTAACTGTGGAAATAATTCTGGTTTCAGTGAACAAGGACTTCGCCTTATTTACACAGTTTATTTAACTGATAATAGTGATGATACTCAGTACATATAAGCTATAAAGATAAATCTGTTTTTGCAGAATCAGGGCAGGTTGAAGGGTTCTCTCAGTTAACTATAATATCACACTACATTCTGCTACAAATTTAGTGCCTGTGCAGTAGTCTGCCTCAGAAAGTGAAGCACAGACTTTCAGTGGTGACCATTTCCTGCACATAGCACAGCATGCAATAAAAACTAAAAATTCCATCAGTAATGAGAACAAGAACATGTGTATTCTATTGCCTCCAACCCTTGCTAAGAACTCAGGACATGAAAAATATTTCTCTTGTATTACTGTGAAATAGCTTTGTGACTTGAAACACTGCTACTTTTGGGTCACTAGCAAACAACACATTTGAAAATTTTAAGACATTTAATAATGAATGACAGTCTTTGTTGCTCACAATGTACTGCAAAATAACAGACGTTTTGAAAAGGATTTGCTGTGGGCTTTTTTTTTTCTTCTGAAGTAGCCAAGGACCTATAGAATTGATTAATTCTAAAGCTCTTGTCAGACCCTGAATACAAACAAAGCTTTCACCTTCTGTGTACTGAAAAGCAGGCAGGAATTAGGAGTACATTGGCTGCTCTCAGAATACAATGTACAAATAGTAGAAAAATCTCCCTAATGATTCTGGAATAATACTGGACACTTAAGTTACAAACAACTGAAAACTAAAATCACAATATTTACATTGTAGGAGACAGTAATTGTATGCAATGGCCCTTCCCTTACTGTGTACTCATCTGTTGAGCGCTATCTACAATATGTGGTGACTCCAAGATCATGCTGTCTTTAACTTGTGTGTGTAAAATTAGAGGGAATTATTTGAAAAATTGCTATAGCAGTTTTATTAATAGAGTCTCATGGTTTGCAGCAAGCCAACTTGTATCAAATGAAAAAGCCTGCCTAACACACAAAGTATCATGCTGGGAATGAAGACTCAAATGCACAAAAACCTTTTTGAAACAAGTGTTCTGAAGTCAGTGAAGCAGACAGGAATACATGCACAAGCAGGCTTTTTTCTTTGAGATTCCCATGGGCTTTTTAGTCAACTCTGCTAGAAATCACACAAAAATGAAGTGAAATTTATCTAAAGTAAGTGACTGCTTACCTGTAGTACCAAGAAAAAGCAGGACTGTGATCCAGTATGTCCAGAAGACGATAAGGACAAAGAATGTCCAAAATGGCTGGAAGACTAACAGCGGCAGGTGAATGAAGACCTTGCCAGCCACATGGAACAAGGCAATGGTGAGAGCTACTCTTTTGCGCATAATTAACACGATCAAGAACATGATAACCTAGAGCAAGAAGTTTCCAAATCACATTTTAGAGTACTGAAACAGAATCAAGCTACTCTTTTGCACAGCTAGGATATTCAAACACACTAAATTAACACATACTCTATCTACAAGATCAAAAGATCAAAATGTAAAACCTCTATCATCTTCTTCTGGCAATAAATTATTTTCCAAATTACACTTTTTGGGAATTCCATTCTCATAATTATGTATTTGGAATCATCATCAGCCTTAAGCTGATGAAATAAGACCAGGTTCTATCCTCAATTATGTTTTACAAAGCAGTGAAATCAGCAAGTTTTAACTTTTAATTACCTTTAAGGTAATTAAACCATGACCATGGTGTTTTGCTCTTATAGGATGTATGTATATGTGTGTATAATAACATAGGGAGTAAGAATCTAGGCGAGGGAATGGAGGAACTTTTGGATTAGGATGTGAAGCAACAAGAAGAACAGAAGAAGGAGACTACAATTCCTGTGAATTTAGTCAAACAGTGTCAGTTTATGGCAGTAAATTGAACGACTCTGAAATGAACAGCAAGGCCCAAAGAAGATAAATTTGTTCAATTGGTGTAGTATTTCAGTTCACAATGACTGTTGAGAGCAACTTCTTTCAGAAGTAGGCTAAGGACTTTTAATACACTGAAATGTACCTCTGAATTGAGAACCTAGGAAAAATCTCTTTGGATTGGCAGTCCAATCTCATACCTATTCTTGGAAGCCCCTGTGGACATTTACAGCAGATGAAAGTACCTGCAGGGCTAGAAAGTCTCTCCTGACTCAAAATCATATATTAGCGAACAGTTCCTAGAAAGTCTCTCCTGACTCATAATCAGATGTTACAGAACAATTCCTGAAAGTTGAAAAAATAACATAATGAAAGAAAATGTCTTCAACAGAAACTGTGGCAGAAATAAACTGTTCCAAAATATTCCAAATACAATGCTTTCACCTGAATAAAACTGTGGCAGAAATAAACTGTTCCAAAATATTCCAAATATAATGCCTTCACCTGAATAAAAAAATAACGACCAACAGGAAGACAAAAACAAGAAAATAATACAATCATTAGCAAAGCATACCGTGAAGACTGTAGCTGCAATGGCATAGATTAAGAGAGCCTGAAGATTGTCTTTGGCTATTTGGGTCTCAAGAGCACCGGCAGATATTCTTTGTTTAGCATAGAGCCACCACAGGACACCTGTACCACCTACGTTTTAGTGAGAAAACAAAAAGGATAAATTAATGATCCCTCTTCTGGGTGATAGATATCTAGTCCCAGAGAAATAAAACTAAGTCTAATCTGGTACTGAATGTTCGAGAGCACTGATGCTCAACCCAACAGGAACTTGAGAGGAGGGAGAAGTACCTAGTTCTCCTCTCTTGATCTAACAATGAGTAGCACAGCTTCCACTAGACAGGTAATAAAAGATCAAAAGGAAGAATAAATAACCCTGTGGTAGGCTGTATGTATGAATGTATATGTGTGTATAATAATGCAGGGAGTAAAAATTTAGGAACGGGAACAGAGATGGACCTTTGGATTAGGATGTGAAATAACAAGAACAAGACAAGGAGTCTACCATTCCTATGAACACTAATCAAAACAACAAGCATCAGCCTTATGCTGGACACAGCACCTTAATCATATGTAACTAAACATGCTTCAGACAGTGTCTTGGACACTGGAAAAAACATTAGTAAAATACGCAGGAGGCAAACACAATGTGAGGTACTACCCTGTTATGGCTTATGGCCAGAAAAACATTCTCCTATTATAGCTGCCTTTCCAAGGTAGAACTTATCTTGAACACAGGTCTCTAGCCATTCATGGAGATAAACTCTCCTCTCTGGTACAGTTCTTTTCTCTTTAAAGTGTCCTTCTCTGTCCTACTGGTATTTCCGAATCAAATGCATAAGAGAGGTTGAACTAGATGAGCCTCTGTGCTCTCTTCCAACCTTACTCACTGATTCTGTGATCACGTGTTTTTGCTGAACATACTGTGTGCAGGTCTAAAATGAAGAAAGCTCTTTTGACATCTCCTAAACAAACAGTTGAGACAGAATAAGCAGTATGTGTCATAAAAGACATTTTTTTATTCAAGCCCTGTAATGAATGAAACTTTTTAGAACATAGTAACAGATGCCAGTAAGATAAGTCATTCAACTCTTTCACTCAACATGGTTGCTCAGCTTCTAAAGAGAACATAAATGGAAAAAAAAAATCTATATTTTTCCTTTTCCCTGGTCATAGATTGTGAGGCCATTTATCAGAAAATCAAAGTGATCCTGAAAAAATATAGATGGTCTGTTGATTTTTTGCATCCATTGCAGTCATAAAGTCATAAAAATTGCAAGAATTAAATCACTAGCACTTCCTAATACAATTATTCTATTTTATTCCTTCCCTACAGTCATATGCCCAGACATTTTGGCTTAGTTATTCAGTAATAAGCAAAGAAAACTTTAGTTTTATGAATTTAAAAGCTAATGTGATAAAATAAGGCTATTTTCACACAAGCTACATCATTTTGGAAGAGACAACCTTTAGTCATTTCCAAGATAGCATGGCTGGTTGCATTCCACACATGACTTAGGTCATGCAGGTCTTCCTGAATAACATGGAAAGCATTTTATTAGAATTGCTAGCAAGCACCTTTACTTCTCTCTTCAAGAACAGATTTAAAAGAGCTACTCAAAGAACGAAAAGACTGATGAACACATCAGAGTTGTAAATATACGCAGCTGCATAAGCAACAGTTGCTCTTTGATTTCTCCATGCACCAGCCGTAGATTGCCTGCCTTGCTGACCTGTTTGGAAGGCAGTTTAAGAAGCAGACAACATTTAGGGTTGTGCTACAAGTGCTGTGAGGAATCTCCTGCACTGACACCTGTGGCCTCGAGTGAGCAAGGCTTACGTGAAGACTGCCTGCCAAGCAGGGTGTGCAAATACTCAAGGAGCAACGTACTCTCTGTGAGACATCTGCAATTACTAAGGTGGCATTTTCAATGTGAAAGGGATTAAAAAAAACAAAGGCTGAAGGGAAATTCACGATCCAAGGTCTCTGTGGGATGTAGCTGGGCTGAGGATATGGAGCACAAAAATTGGAACTGGGCACTCAAACTGGGAGACAAACAGGACTTACCAAGTGATCCCAGAATGACAAGAATTGTTAAAATCCAGACAAGTACTCTTGAAATGTACCTTATTATAACCATCAAAATCATGGACAACACTGCAAAAGAAAACAAATAAAATAAGCAGACTAATTACTTCAAGTAGATAGCCTTCCTAATTTTCCCACTGCACTAAGGTAACTGCATTCCTGTAGAATTTTTACAGACAGATTTCTTTTTTGAGACTTACAAACTCACTGAATAGATAGTTAGGAAAATTAGGCACCTCTACAACTTCTGCTTTGATAATGTTGATTAAAACAAAGGGAGCATAAATACATTTACACAATACATTAAACACAAGACATAATGCATGCATACAGACAGAGATGTACTTAAGACAATGACCAAACGGACAGCAAGACATGACAGTACTTTGAGTCTGATAACATGAGCACACCTCCTGAGGACCAGAGAGAGTCTGCACTCAAATACACAGGTCAAACAAGTGCAGTTAATATCTTATCTGTGTATTCCAAAATGTCATGCCAGTCATAAGTAAAAAACTATACACCAGTGGAGGCTAAGTGAGTGGTGTGTACAAGTACATACTCATAACATATACACATGTCTGTGTTCAGCAGTTCCATGCAAGCCACAGGAACCTGGCTTTTTGAATCACAGTCTAATCCACGATTTTAAAAGAAATTATTTCTGTTTAACTATGAAATTACGAAAACTACTTTTTAAATTAACTGTATGTAAATTCTGTACTAACTTCTGACTCTAACTAAACAGTAGCACTGTGAATCAGCCACTAGCTTTCAGATTCCGAACAGTTTTCTACCATTATTACCAAATACTGAAGCTGTCAAGATGTAAAAATAAACAGCTTCCCAGTTATAGTTGAAAACATACACAGTAGTCTTTTGTGGGTTTGTAGGGGAGGTTAATGATATCTAGCATGCTCTTCTTTTTTCCTTTTTTTCCTCGCTCTGTCCCTCCTGCCCTTTTTTTAACCAGAAAAGCAAACGGAAAACAAAGGACCCCTCTATCTGATATATCTTTGAAGTGTTTCTTTCTAAACAATACACTGCTCATATGCACAGCTAATATCTTGATCCTCCCATTTTAAGATTTCAGATTTTATACTTTGTATAAGTAAAATAGACTCACTAGGAAAGCCATTTATGTTGGTGGGCAACATTCCAGGTCAAACAAGATTACTTTGTTAAAACAGCTCTTCAGTCTCTCGCAAAGTGTCACTCTATAGGCTAGAGGCACCTTGCACCTATAGAAACAATTCAGCACCTCTGTACTGTTGGGAATTTCCAGCTCTTCAGAAAAGGCTGAGATTTTCAAAGACCTGAAGTTTTAATTTTGAAAGAAGGGGAAGATACAAGGCAACAAATGGGCGCTTAGGTTTTTTTTTTTCACTCTTAAAGTTCTTGTAACTTTGCGCATATATGCTAAATGAAATAAATTAAATCCCCTAAATCAAACACTTTTGTGCTACTGTGCATTTCTCAACCTGTCCTTTTTATTTGGAAGGGGTTTATTTGGACTTGAGTTGGTAGAAGATGACTACAACAAATGCAAAAGGGGAATACTGTAACAAAAATTAAGAAAAAGCAGATGCTGTCTTAACTATATTAAAACTAATGTTGGCTAATTAACAGCCATGCATCCTCTATCTCATAATCAGTGTAATAAAAACAAAATCAGGAATGCATATGTATATTACTTATGAAAATGTTACCCAGCTATTAAACAAAATTTTAAAAAGCATTCTTAATAATTTTCAAAGGGATTGTTGCTATTACACATATTTTATGCTCATATTGTGGTTAGAGTGTGTTAACAATCTCCTAATGGAGTACACTAAGAAATAGCTAGTAATGAGAAAAACAATTACCTAGTGATAACAAGCAAAGTCCCATTATAATCTCTTTGCTGGTCATAACTCCACTAATCAGCCTGTGTAAGACACTACTGTCACTGACAAAGGTGATCAGGGCCTCTGCAAACTTGGCATAGCAGGAAATGTTCACAGGAGCACAGCGATGGAAGAATGGAATAGGTGCACTGGTGACACAAGAAAAAAAAATCAGAAAAAAAAATTACTCCTACTTAATATAAATGCCACATCAACACACAAATGAAAGGTGAATAGATGCAATCATTCCACCCTTATAACATCATAACCAGAAACCATGTGTTGAATGCACAAGTGCTGCTGAAATGAGGATGATCATAATGGAAAGTGATGCAGTTCTTACAAATAACCCTGTGAGGCTGAATTGTACATTCCAATAGGATATTACTACCCTCCCACCCTTAAATGGCAAGGCAATATGTTCTTATTTCCACTTAAATGTCTTTCTTTCAAGTGTAGGTGGTGAACCAGCAGCTGAAACAATGCCTTTCACTCATGTTAGAATGGAATACTGGTCCATATTTGCACCTAAAGAAACTGCAGAATAACAATACTTTTCTTGAGTGTATATATTTTTTACTAAAGGACATCAGCATTCACAACTGCTGCCAAGCCAAATGAATGTATTTATTCCTATCTTTCCCCATACTGAGCTTGTTCTTGTATTGAATACTACAGTCACAGTGTTTATATTCATTAACACTGTTAAAATTATGACAGGATGTCTCTATTGCTTTGAACCGTTTTAGAAACACCCTCACAAAAAACTATTGAGACTATGCACAAAACTTCACAGAATGCTCCAAAAAACCTGCTATCAAGTCTGTCAGAGAAAGATATGAGAGCAAAAATTTCCCTTTTAAAAGTGGGTAATTTTGTTTTCTAAATGTCTCCCATTTAGTGGCAGTCTGTCTTACTCATAAACTATGTCAGATCTCAAAGTGGCCTATTACAGGATTTGAACAATTCCCTATTACATTTCAGACATGAATTACATGTTCCTTCCTGTAACGTGATCCAACAAAAAAAAGTCCTTTCTATTGTTTCACTTGCCCAATCTTCCTTATTTGAAACATTTCATTGGACTATAGCAGCAATGAACATAATCTTCTGCAGTTTCCTCATTTTAGCAATGGCCTATAAATCAAAAATTTTCTGTCCTCAGTAACTATTTTTTAAGGCCATGCCTCTCTAAAATTCTAATCACCATTTTAAACATAGAGTGCCAGCTGCCTTAGGCACATATTTCCCATGCACTGTTTTTCTAGGTAAAAAGGATGACATGGTGAAAACCATTAATGTGCAACTATTCAGTAAAGAAATTGGGAGAAATCATGATCACCTGCCATTTCTAGGTAATTAGTAGATCCTAGGTTTTTGTTTAAAGTTACTGATGATTGCAAATTTTATGGTTCTACGATTACTGCGCTGAGTAGGTAAATGCATTTGGAGATGCTCATACTGATGGTCTACTTTTGGGTAGTAATGAATGCAGCAGTTAAGCACAGCATAGTAATTGTGCATTAGTCACAGTGGTTAAAAAATAAATTAAACCCATAATGACGGCTGCCCTACTTAAAAGGTGGCCCATGTATCCTTTTAGCCTCTTAAAAAATAACCTATTTTAGAATACTGCTGCTCATTATATGCTGTATTACTGAAAAACACTGAAATTTGAGAGGTTTATTCAATTGTTAACTGCTACAACTTTACAGAAAGCCCACAGCATTTATAAGTTGTCACTACCAGTAACAAAGCCCAAATTTTGAGGTGGCAGTAGGTAAAAGAATGCTACTCCTGCATCCAAATACAAAAATATTCACTTTAAAAAGGGAAATAATGGGATTAAAGAATTCTTCCAAAATACATCCCAATGGATGAAAACATGTTTTTTATGTCAGAATTTATATTAGTCATCTAATATCCCTTAACCTAAAGCAACTTCACTACCTATTTTAAGTTACCTATTTTCATGTGCAGTAATTAATTGCTAAATTTGTTTTAATTAATAGAAGGAAAATAGGATATTGGTTCCTACAAGCTCTCTTGAGTAAACGGGACTCCTGAGAATCCACTTTTGAGATCTGTTTCTGCTCCAGTGGCCCTGACTGAATGAGTAGGTGAGGTAAAGTGTCCTAATAAAAAACACAATAATACATATATTCTCCATGACCTGTGCTATTTTATATGAACTCTTGATTATATCTTGGTATATTACATACTGAAAAGGAATTACAAATTTCTAAGAATAGCAACATGATGCTTAATCCTAAACAAGTACAAATAAAATTCAAGCCAGTAGATGTTGGTCTCAGAAGCTGTACTTTTAAAGCATTATTCAAATGAAGTTAGGAGATTCATCTGATTGATACTCAAGTATTACATTTCAAGGAGTTTTTTCCTCTCACTACTATTCCTGTGTATGTACAAGGGTAGTACAGTAACCTGTGTGCAGGGAGGGGGAGTCCAGTTGGAATGCCTGTGCTAGCTGCTCTTTATAACCTCCAAAGGGCAGTCCCTTGGCACAGCTCAGCACAGCTGGTTTATACATAAATGCAATAGAGGACTGGACAGCTTTTCCTCCAGGGTCCTCTAAACATGGAATAATGCCTACAGAGGCTGATATAAGTTGGGTGTAAAAGAAAGACATATTGCTAACTGCACTGCTAGACTGTACTGCTCTGTTAAAGTTGGACATAATACCTTCAAGATGGATGGTAGGAGTCCACTGACCACCTCAGCTGAAGGCTGTGAAGGAGCCTGGTCATCAAACAGAAAACATCAAGAGACAATCTTCACACTGTATGCTACCTCCATCCCATGGAACTAATGGGAATGAGAGAGTTCATAACCCTTGACAGATTGCATTGGTTTCAGCTGGGGTAGGGTTGATTTTCTTCACAGTGGCTGGTATGGAGCTTATTTTGCATTTGTGTTGAACACGGCTGATAATGGAGAGATGTTTCTGTTATTGCTGAGCAGGGCTTGGACAGAGCCAAGGCCTTTTCTGCTTTTCATACTGCCGTGCTGGCAAGGACACTGGGGGTGCATGGGAAGCTAGGAGGAGATACAGCCAGGACAGGTGACCCCAACTGACCAAAGGGACATTACAGACTATGTGGCATCATGCACAGGACATAAAAAGGGGGAAAGAAGAAGGAGGAAAGCACGTTTGAAGTGATGGTGTTTGTCTTCCCAAATAGCTAGTGCATGTGATGGGGCCCTGCTCTTTTGGAGATGCCTGAACACTTGCCTGCCCATGGGAAGGGGTGAATTATTTTGCTTTGCTTGTGTGTGCAGCTTTCCTTCCCCTATTAAACCATCTTTATATCAACCCACAAGTTTTCTACCTTTTACCCTGCCAGTTCTCTCCTAGTCCTGCTGGTGGGGAAGTGAGCAAGTGGCTGTGCGAGTCTGGGATGCTGGATGGGGTTAAACCATGACACAGATCAAATGTGACTGTTAGATAAGTTCTTCCTGAATGCCTCAGTCTACAAGATGCTGGGTTTTCATTTGGTTGTCTCAACAGGATTCCATTTCTCCTTCAAATTACACTTACTCAAATAATTTAAAAACCTGGAAACTAGTGGTTTACAGATACAATGTCAGCCTTTTTTGCCTTAGGGCATTAAGCTCAGACTTCTCAATCTCAAAAATGATCAAATATGTCATAAATTTTAGTAACACCATACCAAAAATGGGAAATACTCTATCTACACAATAGCTTATTTAAAATAACACAACGTAGTTTTTAATGAGGAATTTACATAGCATCATTAGATCTCTGATGCATTATTCTATCCTTCTGTTTTCTTACTAAGCTATATTCATTGAGACTGAATGACATGGGAACATACATTGAGAAGTCAATATAATTCTGGCAAAAATTAGGACTAACAAGCCTTTTCAGTATGCAAGCTGGCACTGAAGTTTTAATTTGTTTTTGTATTACTGCTGTAACAGCTGGCTAGCTACATGGAATATTAATCTACATGGAGAAAAGCTAAAAAAAATTCCAGCTGTCATTAATTGTCACTATAATTTAAAAAAAGAAGATTCAGTGGTGAGGCTATGATGTATACAAGAAAGACTTAAAGTCAGAATTTGTAGAACTGACACATACATAACATTTACAAAAAATGTAACAGAAAACTATGTATAAGACTCTGCAGTTACCACCCACTACTGAGTATATTTGAGAAGCTAAATTTTGAGAAAACACAATGTGGTTCTTCTCTAGTTAGTGCAATTACTGACAGAAGGCTGTGCACAACAGCTAACCGATCACTTCTTTTTTCAGCAATGCTCATCTCCAGAGGTCCAGGCAGCAGAGCTAGAAGAGTTTATGAAGCTATGAACTTTCCAATCCTATTTCACAGCAGTCTAATGTAATACTTAAAACAATAAACCTCAAAATGATCTGTTAATAAAATACAGCTCTCTTTTTGTACTCAACTGTTCTTATATTAGTCATTTGTGGACTGAAAGAGTAAAAAATGAAGCAATATGCATCTATCTGACTGGCTGAGGTGAGGTGTAAGAAGTGAATGCTGCAGAGATTGTGCATCCCCCCATAATTTCTCCTCCCAAAGATTAAAAATGTTCCATGATTGTCTCAGATCTGCATTGCTGATAGGCAGCTGGCTATAGATAGGGTGAAAGGCAGTTAAACAGCTGAAACTTAGAACAGTGTCAGTCACATGAGACAAGAGAATTTGAACATGTCAGCTCAATAGTTTCCGTAACACACGCATGGATAATTTGGGGTTTTCTTTGACTGTTATTTTCATGACATTTTAAAAAACAGATTTTTAGAAATATATACAATCATACACTAAAACATCTACCTGGTAAGAGTGAACATATGTTGGTATTTTCTAAAGAATTGTCATGATCAAAACAAATCTCTTCTCCCTCCACCCCAAATCAGACAACTTGATCATATTACCTCTCTGGAACAGGATATTTAGGACATAACTTGGCAGCCCTTGGGTCTGTAGTATATTCTGATGGCTGTAGTTCATAGCTACATAGAGTGGATCCTGTTGAAAAGTGAAAAAAAAAAAAAGGTATGGAAAACAAATAAAAATCAAACATTCATATTATTTGCAAACAGCATTACAACTGATAGAGGTGCTGATTCTGCACCTCCTTATGTCATTACCATAAAGCTTTGCTACAGCTCCTCCTGTAATGTGGTGAATCGAGTACAACACAGTTGTCAGCAGAATACAACAACACTCTCCATCTAGCTTTGGATTTTCCAAAGTTTGGGTATTTGAATGGAAAGGACTAATTCACAAGGTGATGTAAAAGAGAAGGACACAAAATACTGTAAAGTCCCCCTCCCTACTATTCCAACATGTTTTTCTGGATCATTTTTAATGCATGAACATTGCATAACACAATATTAATGATAAAAAGAAAATATTCCTGGATTTGCAGGGTTTGTGTCTGTATATTCAAAATACAACTAGTCTATAGATTTCAGGGAGAGGAACAAAGAACCCAAACTGATAAAGTTAGAAAGTTGACTGCGAAATAACAGATGCTCTGCATTACATACCCAAAGCTTCTAAAAAGCTGAACTATTTCCATTAAAAAATTGGTACAGCGCAGTAAAGACCAAGTTGCCTATAACAAAATTAAAACATAAATCAAATTTTCCTTTGTATCTGTGTGCTAGGGACACATGGCGGGGGGGGGGTGGTAGGCCATCCCCCATGGAAGCCCATGGAACGCAAAGGCTCTTAGGACAAAGGGAGCAATGGCTTCTCTGGGAGCCTCCCCTGAGGCTGTGGGGACCAATCAGAGACCTGGGCTGGTGATTGACAGCCCAGGAAACCAATTAGAACGCTGTTTCGCTTTTACAAATCACAGGAAAGAAGTGTGTTTTGTGTCTTTTGCTTTCCGGGGGGGCAGGTGAGAGGAGCTGGCAGGGGCTCCGAGTCCCAGGATGGGGCCCAGCCTGGCCTGAGCTCCGGGAGGAGCAAGGGCCCAGCCCCGGGATGACTCCCGGCCCCAGGAAGGCCCTGGGGTGGACTTGGCTCTGGCCCCGGCGGGCCCCGGCACGGGGCAAGGAGAGCCTGGACCCGGGAAGGCCCCGGAGCGGCCTCGGACTCGGGGGGGGGAGCCCGGCCCGGCCTGGCTGGGCCCCTCGGCCCCACCCGGCTCGGTTCGGCCCGGCCCGGCTCCAGGCCCCGCACAGCGGCAGAAAGAAGTCCTGCCATTCCATCATCTCGTGTGATTGCGTCTTTTCCAGCATGGCTTCAGCCTAGATCTTTACCGTTTTTAGATACAAGTTTAACTTTTGGTGCCTGAATGAGACTTCGGATTTCCTAGCTCCCCAGAACGGAAAGCATGAAGCAAGAGGAATTACAGAAGTCAGCAGAAGGAAGACAGGTTCTTATAGAAGGAGAGATCTGAGGAGTCGCCACTGATAAGTAGCTTAAAACCCTTTTCTTGTAGGCTTTAGAGGATCGTGACTTTACTCAAAATTCCTTTAAACTGTAGAATATACTTGGGGAGGTTAAAAGTGGCTGAGAAGAAGACCTTTTTTGCCTTGAGAAATGGGCCTCGGGAAATGGAGCTCTCTGTCTTTGGGACTGGAATTAGACAGAGACATTTGAGTGAAGAGATGAAGAGTTTTTTTGTGTTTCTCAGTAGCCTGCCTTTAAAATGACACCCCATGTGTTTTTCAGCAACCCATATACAGCTCTGGAAGGACTGTGAGAATGGGAGGAAAAATCATAATTTGTAGTTTCCAGGTGGATGTGAGTTAAGAGGGTAGGACACCCTCTAAGCCTAAACAAAAAGAAGGGACTTCTCTCTCTTGAGTGAACTGATTATTTAAGTGAATAACTGACCAAAGTGTTTTTCTGTATGTTGCTGGTATGAGGAAAGGGGGAAGAGGGAATAATCTGGAAATCTCATTCTGAATTGTTTTGTGTTGTTAATAAATTTCTTGTTCCGTTTTAAGCTTTGAGCCTGCTTTGTCTTTACTTCTAAATGTGATCCCCAAGAGAAATTAAATATATTAAAATTGGCAAACCCCAGTCACACCGTGACAATCTGACACTTGCCTAATAGAAGTACCTTACTTAGCAGAGATTTATTTCAATTTATCTAAAATGAAGACACTGAACATCTGACCCAATGCTTCTAGGAAATCAGCAACTTTCAAATCAGATTGGAGCCCTGGTATGTCAGAAATTGCAGAGGTAAGATGGCCTCCAATGATCTAAGCTGCCTATTCGAAGATAAATTTCTTTCCAAGCTTGCTTCCTAATAGATTGCTTACTTCCAAGTGCAAGGGCTTTTAATACATAGCTTTTAGTCCTTTTCCCCTGTGCAACACACTAAGGACTTATCTTAAAATGGACTTATCTTAGTCTTGATCATCAAACTAAATATTCAATTCTTTACATTATTAAAATCTCTTCTTCAGGAATAGTTTGTAGAAGAGTGTTCTGCAAACTGGATCTGGATAATACATATACACCATTACCCAAAATAAATCAAGAATTTTGGCAAACAGCTTTACACCAAACAGAACTATTATTTGTTGAATTTGTAGAATATTATTTGCTGAAATTTACTCTATCATTGCTACCTCTATCAAGAGACCTATTCACAGACTGAAAGAGCAGAGAACCTACTTAGCTGCCTCAGCTGCTCTCTATCTAATGCGGTCTCTGGAACACTATTTAAGTACCGCTTCTACAAAGTAGTTTTTGGAAGCTAGTCCAAACCACCAAATGCACTACTGAAGAAAGTTAGATGTCCTACAAAGAGAAGTGAAACATCGGAAATGCATTTTCAATTATACTGGTAATATTAATCCTTATGCCGCTGCTTATGTGGAAAACATGGCACGAGATAAACAGATATCAGGCAGACAACATTCCTTAGATCTGAGTTTTAAATGAAGTATCTAAAATATTTTGTTGTTTTTGGACAAAAGGCTCTTTACTGCTGCAAAAATTGTTAATCTTTTCTTGTAGATATGAAAGCTTCTGGATCATGTTCATTTACTAACAACTCCATCTGTTGGTGGGTCAGTACTGGAGAGTGTTACAGGTTTATCTATAAAACAGAAGGAAAAAGAAGATTGCAGATATTTACATTGATTTTGCTCTGAATATAGGTCAAAAGATAAGTTATAAAGATGGTTCACAGCCAGTTGAAGATGAGCCAGCTGTGCTCAGGTGGCCAAGAAGGCCAATGGCATCCTGGCCAGGTGGGGGTTCACCTCTTTTCCCAGCTGACCAGACACAAAGCAAGAAGAAATGGCATCAAGCTGTACCAGGAAAAGTTGAGATGGGTATTAAGAGTAAATTTTTTCGCCAAAAGTGTTGCCAAGCACTGGAAGAGGCTGCCTGGGGAAGTAGTTGAACCCCTGTCCCTGGAGATAGTTAGAAGATGTAGAGACATGGAGCTAAGGTAAATGGTTTACTTGTGGACTTGATGATCTTAGGGTGTTTTGCAGCCTAAATGACTCGCTAGGAATGATTCTATGGCGAGAACAAGGAGCTCTATAGGAAGAAATGGGTTATGTGTTATGTGGACAAGTGTATATAGGTTCATGATACACAGCGTTTGGGGCCAGCTTGGCCATTCTGCCCAAGTGACCAATATGAACTACAGTTTAAGTATCTTATGCAAAGACCCCAACATCTAAACAAGCCTAATGGACAGGACTGGTCTGTGGATGCCCACGCTCCCTTTTGACTTCTAGCAGTTCAGGCAGGAGAGAAAGAGGGCAGGATTTACTATGGAGAGGAAAGGAAACTCTTTCTACAAATGTGCATCTAGAGACGTGATGGAATGACAAATGTAAATGAAACAAAATCGAATGCCAGATCCTGATGTGCATTCAGGTCAGAAACCATTCAAGACCTGTAGGGTAACTCAATACACTCCTGGCTGTAGAACAAACTGGAGACACCGTGACAGCTCCCTCTGGAAGCCAACAGTATATTCCCTCCTATCATACCTGACAGCTGAGGCTGCCACTACCATGTCTTGCCTGGGATCTGCTTTTGGGCTGCTCTGGATCTTTCCCCTTCAGATGCCTACCTCATGGCCCATGTGCTCCTTAGTCACAGCCAAGCAGAAAAATATTTTCATTGAGTTTGTCAAACAAAGGATATTAACTACGTTGTATTTGAAGAAACTACCAGTACCATAGCTGAAATAATGTCCATGAGATTATTTGTCCTTTTGTCCCAAATAATTAGGCAGAAACTCTAACTATTCCCATAAATATTTATTTATATCTTCTGATATATATTTTCTGACTTCTCCAATACTATGTAGGAGAGCTTTAGAACTCAAATATGTGCTTGAATAATGTCACTTTACATTAAACTTCAAACTGATTTCTTAACAAAAGAGTCTGTGTGCACCACTAAATAGAAGTTTCCATTTTCTAAGGTGAGAGAAAAGAATGAACTGCACTGTCAAACCTTCCACTCTATATTAGTTACTCTGGGTTAGAAGAGACTAGCATAGCCAAACTTTTTGTTGCTGTTCAAGTTGGTAAGAACTGAAAAAGCTGAAGGAAACATTTGAGTCATCTACCTTGATGAGATAGTTTACCAAAGACACTACTTTTTATTCTTAAATTATTATCACTCATAAATATTTCAAAAACAGTATGAGCAGGGTACAGAGAACAAATTAAAAGATCACTGAAATAATACACGCTTTGCTTCCTACAGCAATGCACATATTTCTTCCGGAGAAACCCTTAGGCAAATGACATCCAACTGTCCTACAAGGATTGGATTTCAGATTCCAACATGTAACATTAAGAAAAAATTTGTAAACTATCCAGAGCATCACTGTTTGGGCTATTGGTGAGTACACGGTAGTGTGCCTGTATGCACACTTTGGTCCCATAATTCTGTATTTGGTGGTTTCACGCACTAAGTGGTATCATGGAGACACGCCACAGTTTCTGTGCCATGAATGGTTTCTTTTCAATGAATAGAACTGCTCCACCCATTAGAATATACTGGAGTCCTAACTGGAGCAAAGCACCTCAAAAGACAACCTAGCTGTAGGAACTTCTTTTCTATGTCTCCTTTCTGTTTTGCTGAGGCTTGGATTAGTAAGAAGCTAAACAGCCATTATCACTGCCCCTCATAGAAAACAGCTATATTTAGGCGAAGTTTATATATAAAGATGCTGTAGAAAGCCAGGACTTTTATTTCGAAGATTCTTTCTAAATGAGAAGGTAAATTACTGAAGATCTTGTGTGCTCAGAAGACACAGTACACAGAAGACATAGCACCTTGCTTTCCATAACAGTACAGTAAACAAGAAGGTCCAAAGTAACCTTTGGTTACTTTGTTAGTAACCAAAGTTGGTTACTAACTGGTTTGTTAGTAGGTGTTAGGTAAAAATACTTTTAGAGACCAGAGCTCAGTACAGCTTTCCTTCCTGCATTTGCTTTGCTGTAAATCAACAAACAAACTCCTAACAAAGCAGCATTACTATGAAGAGTTTGCAGCTTGAGAAATTGTAAGATTCCCTAAGTCATCTAATAAGAGGAGTAGTCCACAGAAGATACCAATGACATTTATAAGTTAGGGAATACCCTGACTTACAGTAGTGGAAAGCATACCAGCAGTTTTGGCTTCTGGGAGCTCAGCAGTGTCTACCTATCTATCAACACTTATTAACAACTAAAACATGGATTTTCAGATCTAGAAACACGGATTCATATTCAGAGACAAGGATTCAAGCAGAAAAATAGAAAAATATGCAGAGACAACAGGGATAGCTTCAGTACCAGGAGCACCACAGTCACCTCAGGAGTTTAGGAGTATACTCTTTTAAGTTGCAAAGAGCTCCAAGCAGCTCCACATACCCCTTCTCATACAGACATGGCAAAGCACAGCCTGAGAGAATACAAACCACAGTTTTGAGAAAGTAATTTATATGAACTTTCGTTCTGAGTCTGACATTGTGCATGCATTGTGCACTTATGTAGCATGACATGTGTGACATGTTTAATGATTTTTTTACTTGTGTCTTTCACACTGGTGATGGGCTTAAGAAGGTCCCAGTGCCCAGAGCTGGAGGACCATGGTGGGAGAATGATAAACTCCCAGCTGACCCTGAATTCGTGTGCAATCTGCTGCTCCAGCTGGATTCTCATGTATCTATGCGGCTTCATGATGGGATTCATCCAAGAATACTCAAAGAGCTGGCTGATGCCATTGCGAAGACTCTCTCAATTATTTTTGAACAATCTTTGGTATCTGGGGAGTTCCCAGCTGACTGGAAGCTGGCTAAGGCTGTCTCAATGTTCAAGCAGGGCAAGAAAAATGACCCTGGAAACTACAGGCCTGTCAGACTCATTTCAGTGCCTGGTAAAATTATAGAGATTATTCTGAAGTTCTGAAAATCACCTGAATGACACCCCAGCCATTGTCATAACCAGCACAGCTTCATGAGAGGAAAGTCCTGTATGTCCAACATGACTACCTTCTAGGACAGGGTAACCCACCTACTTGATCAAGGGAAGCCAGTTGATGTAATCTTTTCCAATTTCAGTAAAGTTTTTGATACCATCTCTCACAGAATCCTTCTGGAGAAAATGTCCAGCCCACAGCTGGATAAACACATCGCGCAATGGGTGAGCAGCTGGCTCATGTGTCAGGCACGAAGGGTTACAGTGAATGGGGTGACATCAGACTGGGGACCTGTCACTGGTGGGGTTCCACAGGGCTCCATCCTCAGCCCTGTGCTCTTCAATGTCTTAATAAATAACTTGGACACAGGACTCAAAAGCCCAAATTAAGTTTGCTGATGATACAAAAATGGGAGGGGCCATTCACTCCCTCAAAGGCAGAGGCCTTGCAGAGAGGAGTCAACAAAAGACAGGGCTGGATAATTACCAACTGTATGAATTTTAAGAAAGAAAAGTACTGTATTCTGCACCTGGGACAGGAAAACCCTGGATGTATGGACAGACTAGGGAATAAGACCCTGGAGAACAGTGCTGTGGAAAGGGACCTGGGGGTCACTGTCAAGGGTAAGTTGAACATGAGTCAGCAGTGCCCTGGCAGCCAGGAGGGCCAGCCCTATATTGGGGTTCATCAGGCACAGCATCACAGCCAGGCAAGGGAGGGGATTGTCTCCCGCTCTGCTCTGGGGGCTGTTTTGGTTGCCACAATATAAAAAAGACGTAAAGCTCTTGAAGAGTGGCCAAAGGAGGGCAACTAAGATGATGAAGGGCCTTGAAGAGAAGCTGTGTGAGGAGTGGCTGAGATCACTTGGTTGATTCAGCCTGGAGGAGTCTGAGGGGAGATCCCATCACAGGCTACAACTTCCTTTTGAGGGGAAAAGGAGAAGCAGGCACTGGCCTCTCTGCAGTGACTAGTGACTAGACCTGAGGGAATAGAAGTTATGTCAAGGGAGGTTTAGATTAGGTATTGTGACAAGATTCTTCACTCAGAGAGTGGTCCAGCACTGGAACAGGCTCCCCAGGGAAGTGGTCACAGCACTAAGCCTGACAGAGTTCAAGTGGTGTTTGGATAATACTGTCATGTACATGGTGTGATTCTTGGGGTATCCTGTGCAAGGACAGAAAGGGGGACTTTGTGGTCCCTCATGGGTCTCCCCAAATCAGCATATTCTATAGTGATTGATAACTGACTTCTAATATGCCGTATGATGAAGCAGAGCTTATTGATCAAAAACTTAGTATCTTATTTAATTGTCTCCTTTACAAGTAACATCCTATTAGTTCATGAAGTTCTCTCACACAGGAATAAAACTCATAGACAGAAATGTGCAGAAATGTTATCAGCAACGAGACTGTTAAAAATCACACCTTCTCACCTCTGGACTTTCAGCCCAGTCCTACTTCCTCTTGAGTTCTGTGTGTTTTATGACTAAGTTCACCAATTAAAACTTAGCAATGTTAACTTAGTTAACATTGTGAATATGTGACTCACAAATGATTATGCTTGACCAACCAACTCATGCAATAAAGGCTGGAGTATGATACTGATACTGACAGAGGTGGAGTTCAGGAAAGACAAGGCTCCCAGACTCTCACAAGGATAAAATTCTTAACACTTTTCTACATTTCTCACCCCAGAACTTGCCTGAAATCTATGTGTCAAACTCTATCAGCTCTAAGCTGTTAATCTGAACCATACTACCCATTCAAAGCTTCATGCAATGAGACAACTTGGTACACTTCCAATAACTGGATATTATTTTAGCATATTATGGACTAGCAACACAGCATAGAAAAGCGGGAGCTTAAAACACTGTCTCATGTATCTGGCTGCTGCAAATTCCAGAGTCAAAAACCACAGAACTGGTAGGATGCCAAACACTGCTTCCACAGAAGATGGTACTTACTATCCTTTGCTAAGTTCTGTCAATAAAGAGAACAATGATGCACAACACCAGAAAAAACATGCCTATAGCAAATAATAATATGATCCTCTCTTCATGGACTCCTGCCAAATAGAAAAAGGTTTGGATTACCATGAAACAAACCACATTATGTTGACCAGACTTTATTCTTTGACTACTAGGTTTGATGATAGTAATTATAACCCATATGAGGGAATAGTAATTTTTTAACCTTCTCTAAGATATTCCTGCTTTTAATGACCTATTCTTCCTGACAGTTTTCTCTTTTACAGACAAAGGAAATCACTGGTCCTTTTATTATGTTAATCCTTGTTTCCCTTCTTAGTTTGTATAGATATGCAATATGTGAATACATGCTGAGAATATGTTCAAGTTTAAAAACAAAAATTGTAATGAAAGGACCAGAACACAGCCTTTATGATGCCAACACAGCAGGATTTTACACAAAATGCAGTCCCTCTTCAGAATTCGTAAACATTACACTTTCAGACAATGCTGTGCCTTCAACCTAATCCTCTTGTGATCCTCAGTAGTTTCACAATCTCTTCCCCAAGTATCAATAATCACTTTAAATTAAAACACTACATGCATAACAATAGGTCCCCACCTCTTCATTCTGGGGGCATTCCTTTCAATTTGACATTTTATTCCACTGCAATTGATAGCAGGCTTTTTTTCCATATGATTCTAAATAATTCAGTAGTCACAACAACGAGATTTATAATCTCACTGTTTCTTCCCCTTTCCAAATGGTTTATTAATGTAATCAATAACACAACACAGCATTATTAGAGGACTCCACATGCTGTCCCTTTCTGTTGAAGAAACAATTTAATTCTAACTAGAGGATGCATTTCCAATACACCACAAACCTGATGGACAGTTCTGGTAACAAGATAGAGTATCAGTATCTCCAAATTGTTCATAACATACTTTTACTCTAGTCAATTTTAGAAAACGACACTCAAAATTATAAAACATACCCAGGTTTCCAAACACCTGTGGGTGAAGACTTGCTTTAAGCATAAGGTATCTGTAACTGACACACTACATCATACTTCAAGAAAATCATTAGCAAAGGATGTTTTAAACAGCATACTTTTACTGAAAACAAAGGCAGGCGGAACAAGAGCACAAAAAGTGTCAGAAGCTCACAGTGACCACGTAACAAGTTATTTCTAAAGCAAGTGCCAATAGGAATGTGAAGATATACTTTACTATACATGAAGAATTCATTATCTTCAGACAAAAAAAAATTCCTTTTTTTTCCCCCCTGTGGTTTCTTCTAATAGCTCAGAGATATCACCTGCTCTGACTTAGCAGACTGATTTCCTTTATTGATCTCTTTCAGGTCAGTCTCTATAGCAAACTTAATGAAGCATTCCCTCTGGCTCTCTGTCCACCCAGACCACAACTAGCCTTGCCTAGCTATAGAATTCTGACAACAGAGATGCCTGCCAAGATGCTGCTAAATAAAAATTTTATTTTAAGTTCCTAAATAAGCATCAAGTTATTTAAACAATGATTAGGAATAGTAGTTCCCACACTGAGTAGACACTATAGTTATCCCTGAATTACCCAGGGATTTAAGCAGAAATTACAATCACCTGTCTAGTGTTTCTCTTTAATAATGACATTTCATTATTCATTTGGCACAGTCGTAGATTGATTATAACTTCAAGGATATTTCAAAATGCTTTAGCAAATCCTTGGAAACATCACTGCAGTATTTCATGGACATTAAGTTCTGAAGCATCAATTTGGTTTCTGGGAAAAACAGCTTTCAGTCACACTTCTGAAAATACGTGATTTTTTAAGAGCCAAAATCAACAAAAACATTGAATCACAAGTACACTGTGCCCTGAGGTGTTCCAGTGGGTGAGAAAATCCTGGGAAGAGCAACAGCAGCAAGTTCACAACATACAACATTCTCAGCTGTGTCCAACCAATAGCTCTACAAACTCAAGTACTAGCATGGCTGTTTGAGAACAGCACTGTAACATTTCTCAGGTAACACTGCACCTTCCTGTGTCACTTCCAGGAGATGCTCCAGAATACTTCTGCATTTCACCTCTTAGACTTCTGTACAGGTCAAAGATTTGAGTGGTCAAGTGCCCAGCTTTCTCTTTCCCTTTTTCCTCCTCTTGTAAAAGGTCCTAGCTGGTTCCAGTTTTCTGGGTGTCAATTATTGTGAAGATTTTAAAGGTACATGCTTTCTTGTTTTCTTAAAATCAGGTTGGCTTTGCAAGGGATGGGCTTCTTCTCTTCCTTGATGGGTAGGTACTGCAAATGCAGACCCTGACTGTGAGAAGTCAAGTGAGGTGGGGGTGGGAATGAAGTTAGTGAGGTAGGGGTGGGAATGAAGTTACAGTCCTGAAATGGTGCTGTGTTATTCATAAAATCATTTCTTTTTCCCAAGTTACTGCAGAAGAGCAAGGGCATCATTACTGATTCAGAAAGCTAAAAGGCTGCTGTATCATTAAATGGTCTTCTTGCCTCAAGCAAGCATTTCCCCTGCCCTAAATGCTTATTTATAATATCGCTTGCAGAAATGCACAACAAACATAAGCTCTGTCGCAAACGTTCTGAATCTTTGGGATTGGCAGTTCTCTCCTTTTGTGTTGAGGCAATCAACTGCTGAGTCACTTTAGTAAAAACACCATAAAGCCTAAGCTAGCTGCAAATTCATATGAGATATTGATAAAATAACTAGTCAATACAAATATGTTTTAGTATGTTTTACATGTTACAGCTCTTTATCAAGCCGTTTAGATTAAAAAACACATTTATTTGAAGTTACCACACCACCTCTTAATGGGCAACTGAGGTACAACAGGTGATTTCTTTGCGTTGAGGAAAGGTTCTTAAGCAGTAATTTCTTTAAGAATTTCAAGGTGCATGGACCATGTGATTTCAGGGATGGCATATGAGTCAGGTGAAAATGGCCAACTCTACAAAAGCCATGCAACAACCTAGACAGTCTGTCACCATACAATTGCTATTTTCAGGATACAGGAAGGGTTAAAGCTTTCAGGAAGGCTCAACAGAGCAAAACTAAGAATTGACTGCATTCTTTACCTATAAATTTAAAACATTATGAGATGGTTTTCTTTTCAAATATTACAAGTTGTGAGCCTGAGAAAATTCAGTGCCAATTTTCACAAAACCAAACACAACTTACCCTCCTTCTTCAGAACTTGACAGCTGAGCTCTGTTTTCTAACTATGTGTCATCACAAACACAGAAACTGAAATTATTCTCTTGCAGCCATGTTCAAGGTCCTCAGATTTTATTATTACTATTACTATTTTTACAGTGAGTCAGTGGTCACTTAAAACAGACTGCCAAACCTAATCCTAGTATTAATTAATTCAAATACACTATCACAGTTACAAAGCGGATCTCTGAAAAATTTTTCTCCTTACTGAGCATTATAGTTTTGGTACTAATTCACTGTTCTTGCTCTGCTAAAAGGCTGAATCACGTTTGAACTTTGACTATATATATATGCAACCGTTAAGGTAATCAACTAATAATCAAGCTGTTCACTTGCTGCAAAACACCATTTTTTGGAACTTCCATAGATTGGTGAATTTTAAGCCGAAATATAACCATGAGCATGACAATATTTCTCTAAATGGTCTGATTTCAGTCATGCACAGACTTCATCTATAAAAGGAAAAATCAGTTTAGTGTAATACCTGTATTTAATAAGCCAAATATATAATGAAAATTAGGAATTGAAGTCATTAGTGATTTTGTTCTGCTTCAGCACCAGGTTTCATACTTTTGACCAAGCTTCTGGAAACTGAAAAAACTGCCGGTCAGATTAATTTTAAAAAAAGCTTATCTTTAGGTTTTAAAATCTAAAGCTCTAAGGAAAATAGAATTAGAACAAAGAATCATGAGGACAAGACATAGCATAGCTTGTTTTGGGGAGAGTGTTTTTTGTTGTACTATAAAAGATAGTTATACTGAACATACGTCAGGCACAATTAATAAGAGATTTAACTTATAGAAACAATGTTGGTGATAAAGAAAGGCACGCCTGAATTCCATTGTTTCAAGAGGTACATAAACTGCACCATAAATGATCTTCACTTCACACCAACAAAGAACTGGCCTGCGTTAGTTAAGAAAAACACAGCATGCTCAGATAAAGAGTAAAGAATGCAACAGTAGATACTGACTGTTTTCTTTTGTAATTGACAAGGGTGCACAGATCACATGAGGAAGCTGTTTGTGCAGCTCTGTGAAAGCTGTGATGCCTTACAGTAGTTCAGCTTCCTGATTCAGGTATCAGACACCCAGGCATGCAGGTACAGTGCAGTGGGAGACCAAGGGCACTAACATTTTCCCAGGGCAACTTCAACTGGTTCTGCTTTCAAACAAGAGTACTCACATGACCTGTGCTCGCTACTGCAGAAGTAAACATTTCAGTTTCTTTTACGAAAAGTTATCAGTTCCACTGCTTTGAAGTAGGTCATCCAGCTTGACTCATTTTTAGTTATGTACCTTGCAAAGAACTACTACTGCATCATTTTAAAAGATAACTTTAGTATAGTTCTCACACATTAGGAAAATGTTTCCACTTGGCTAAAAAAAAAAGCCAAAATCTCCGCAAATTAATTTTATATCTTTAATTTCATATTTTTTACTTTATTACCAATGGTTGGTCACTTCTCATGCATTTTATTCCACTGCTAAAATAGGAACTGAGCTAGTAATGTCAATATTACTACTACAGAGAAAAAGTACTGCTCTTAACGAAGACAAGCTGTACTATTTCCTTTGTTAATGCAATTAGTTTCCTTTACACTTCATTTTAAAGAAAAGCAAAACAAAACAAAACCAAAAAAGAACTGCACTGTAGCACTGAATAAAAGCAGGAATATTTTCACACAAACAACCATACTCTGGACCACATGTGTCATTAAGCAATAGCACAGCCACACTAGGCCCCTGTACATGAGAACATTTCAACAGCACTACTGTTAAGCAACAATATCAGAATACCTCCTTAGAAGCGGAAAATATATCATAGCCAGACATTCCCTCAAATGCTAATTACACTTTGTACTCCTATTGCCAAAACAACCTTTCCAAACTGCCCAAGACACAGTGGAACACTATCATATTATAAGATATAGTAATGTTTTAGCTTAATGAAAAGAGCACATTATTTGTATTCATATTTCTTAATAAGTATTTCATTTCTAGCTCATGCATGAGTCTTTTATCAGATCCTAAGCAAATATGAACAAAAACAAACCTATTGTTTTCATACCATTAATTTCTGCAAATTTCTGTATATCAGCCAGACTTTTCAGTTCTTTCCTTGGGCAAGCTGATACACACAAGGCAATAGACTTAATCTTCTGATGCACTAGATCAATGTTGCATGGATCCAAGAAGAATACATACCTATGGAAGGAAAAAAGGTAAATTACTTCTACTTTAATTAACAATTACACTGAACAAAATTTCAAACTACAGGATTCAGTCAAGAGTGAGTGATTCAGTCAATCCAGAAACACAGGAAATTTGATATTATTGCAACTGTGTGGAGCAGAAGAATTTATGTACTCAACATATGCACAACAAGGTATGGGTATTTATATATCCATATTTATATACCTCTGGATCACACAGAAAGGATGTTTACCTGATTCAAGTCCATTCAAATGGTACTACTCATAAAAACAGCAGTAGTCCTACCATGCCTCGCCACAGATATGAGTCCAAACATTCCCAAACCTTTATTCCAACCTTAAACTTGACTTAGAGAATTACAGCTTTTTTCCAAAAAGACCCAACAAACCAAATAGTCACTCTTATTCTGCAAAATTAAAAGGTCCATGGCTGTATTAATGAACACACATAATACCAGTAATTAAGAATAGTTTTTTATATACACTGATTTTCCATGCTATGACTGAACTGATTACTTTAGTATTTACTTAGAAATAAAATTCCTTTTGATATTTTAAGTAGAATTATCTAATGTTAAAGTGCAGTATTTTAAAGAGAATCTACTTGCTAATGTTTTACAATGAATGTAATTTAAAAACTCAATGCATGAAGGACATTTTATAGATCCTTAACTAACATCTCCTGGCTATATACACTTTATGACAAACACTAACCCCACAGAATTTTCACAGATGGTATAATAGAGATACTTTTCTCTTTGAAAGTTGAACAATTCTTAAATCCCTACAATTCTGGTGATGTACTATGCATTGAAATGTTCTCTTCATATTGCCTAACATCATCATATGAAAACACCAGAAATCTGCCATATAAAATGCCATTTCTATTTTTGCTGTTGTTATGATTCTGTAACCGCTAAAAATATCTTTCGCTCTTAGAAGGCATGTCCTCCCTGAACATCTTCAGTCTACATGCTAATTGCTGTCTACTGTTCAATTACCCAGTGTCAGTGTACAAGAATGATTACTATGTAGTATAGTCTTCCTTGAAAGTCCATCAAAATTCATGTTGCCTAAATCAACTGTAACATGGTAAAAGATTACTTGCATTCTTAAAACATTCCTTTCTTTGTCAACATGTCAAGTGAAATCATCCACCCTTATTTCTTTTTTACTTATTACACACTACACATCCTGGGACTTCACAGACAGACCACTGAAGTCTGAGAAACAAGTGTAAACAAGAAAATTCTGTCATACAGACACAGTTAAAGTAACTGCATGCAAGGAATAAGCCACAGTTTTGCCTCATTTCGAAGAAAATACTCTTGAGTTGGTACCAAGACATACAAGGCTGTTTTAATTTAAGTTCTTCAGTTGTTTTCTCATACATAAGGGTAAAAGGCAGGCAATACTTCTTTGAGAGTATTTGGTCAAAGGAGCTACAAAGCAGAACCTACAGAGTCAAACCTAATTGATACAGCAAAGGAGGCTAGGATGGGAACAAACCTGGTCAGTCTCAGTAATTGATAAAGATATGTGGATTATGAAAAATGTTGGTTTTTCAGTAAGACTATCTGGCTAAGGACCTTGCCAAACTGAGATATGAAAAAGGAGGGAGACAAACACACACCTAATGTTAATAAAAACAATAATCAGAAACAAATCCAGTCAATGACAGCAATTGATGGGCTACCAAGAAATTGCTGACAGGGACTTTGCAACTGATAGGGATGCAAACTGGAAAGTGCAGAATGTAGGAGGGGTCAGTGGGACCCTGCCAGCAGCTGAATGAATATGCATGGGATAGGAGCATGGGTGTAAAATAGAACAGATGCATGCAAGTTGATGTTGGTCAGCATATTATCTGACCTCAGCATCTGATAACTGCAGTCTATCTTGTCCTATTACTAAAGCTTTTAACTCTCTGTATATTTCTAGTCTCTATCCCATGCGCATGGATGCTGCGGGTACTGTAGGCATTAAGTGCCAGCTACTGGGGGGACTGACATGGGTGTGAGGGATTTGATGCCAGCAACTGGAATCAGACCTGAGGTTCAGGTGCCACAGGACTGTGGTGTCAGCTACCAAAGTGAGTGGAGTCTCAGTGCCAGTGTCAGGGAGAGGTCTTAGCAATGAGCTGCTGAGGTGGAAACAACATGTGCCCACAAAAAAAATGAGCTACCGAGATGACAGACTCAGCATAGGTAGTCACAGCCCTTGTGGTGTTGGCTGTAGATGGAGCTGAGCACCTATACCTTCTCCAGAACAGATCTATGCAAATTATAGAACCATAGAAAATACTGAGTTGGAAGGGACCACAAGGATCACCAAGTCCAGCTCCTGGTATAACTCACTAGCAAAATCCAAGCCATATCAGGTGGTGAGTAGGGAGCTCTAGATGAGAAGTGTTGGGTGAGCAGAGTGTCTGTGGTGTTCTTTGGGGGAAACTGTGGCTCTGGGATGCTTGTGGAATCCGCATGTGAATGTTTGACACTTAGCACCAAACTGGATCAGCTGTTGAATAGGGGGAACCCATAAGGTGAATAAGGTGCTGTGCTGTTACTTGGAGAATCCGCAAATGTATGTGAGCTTGTGAAGCTGGAAAGCATCACGCATGTGCCTACACTAGCGACCTTCTGCCAAGGAGGAGGGGACATGGTTGGCAGTGCTTCTTAAGCTGAAGGCAGCACCTTGTCACTGCCAGTCTGTGTAACCAGTTATGTCAATGTCCTATATGTTACTGTCCATCTACACCCTCAGCCTAGGCAGAGACCCTGGATTCTGGGAACTGCAGGACTGGACTCCAGTTCCTGAACAGAAGGGTCCTCTGAATTTCCTGAAAAACCAAATAAGGAATTTTGCCATTAGCAAGCCAGAAGTCATCACACTTCTACAGTGACTTCAATTCAAGAGTCAAGCTATCATTTTAATCACCAGAATATTTTATAAAAAAACACTATAATTCTAACTCAAACCTGGAAGTTTAGAAATACAATGCAATTACAGCATCATAGGCAGTTTTGACGTGTGGGCATAGAAGTGTGGGCATAGCTTTAAACAGCACATATAATTCAAACACTGCATTGTATGGTACAGACACGGTTCTGACAGCAGTAAGGAAGAAAACTGATGGCTATCAAATCTGTGGCTTCAATCTGTGGCCTTGGAAGATGCAAGTAAGATAAGTAAGATTTTTTTACTTCATCTTAGCTAAAACAAGAACTAAAATTCTAGGAACCACCATTACAGAAGAAAAGTTAAATTTTGTTTGTAAAGTTTATGTGTAGAAAATAAGTGATTTTAATGCAGAAAATGTCATACTCTGCCACCACAGCACAGGTTTTGTTTCCCTCTAGGAGAGTGTCATGTGCTTTGTGTTCCAATTTCAGTTATTTACAATCAGCAATTTTCTAATAAGGAACTAACTTGTATCAGCAATACAAAGAGTGACGTAAACAAAGCAATCATATTTTTAGAGATGCTTCAACACTGCAAAGGAAAATATGTTTGCTATTTGAAAAACCAATATAGTAGACTTAGAATATATGCACATTTATGCAACTTTATGAAGTATCAGCCCTGTAGAGAAGAACTTGGAGGTACTGAGGTGCATGAAAAATTGGACATGACTTGGCAATGTATACCTGCAGCCCAGAAAGCCAACTGTATCTGGAGCTTCATAAAAAGAAGCATGACTAGCAAGGAAAGTTTTACTCCCCCACTCAAGGGCATCCTCCAGCTGTTATACTGCTCCCAGCTCTGGGATGCCCAGAACAGGAAAGACATTAACCCATTACAACAAGTACAGAGGACACCCATGAAAATGATGAGAGGAGCACATGAAGATGTGCTAAGAGAGTTGGGACTGTTCATCCTGGAGAAGAGAAGGCTGTGGAGACACCTTTTGGCAGCTTTCCAGTACTTATAGGGGGCTTCTGTAAAAGACAAAGTGACTTTTCACATGGGCAAATAGTGAAAGGACAAGGTAGAATGGCTTTAAACTAAAAGAAGGCAGAATTAGAATGATAGACTAACTTTTGTTGAAAAAAACCTCCACATCATCTACTCTGATTGTAAATGCACTGCCAAGCCCACCATTAAACCATGTCCCTAAGTGCTAAATTTACATTTTTAAGTATCTTACTTTCAAGTATCTTTTAAATCCTTCCAGGAATGGTGACTTAACCACTTCCCTGGTCTTGATAACCTTTAGGCAAAAAAATTTGTCATAATATCCAATCAAAACATCCCCTTACACAGTGTGAGACCATTTCCTCTCATCCTGTAACTTGTTACCTGGGAGGAGAATGATTCCCCCATCCTTTCAGGTAGCTGTAGAGCAATAAGGTGAAACTGAGCTAGTAATCTGAACATTAATAACACTTACACAAAGCTACCATCTTTAATATTACCTAAAAATTAACAGCTAGAGTGTACACCCCATAGGGTGTGTTATAGGAGCTATATGGTAATAACCATATTGCAACATGGAGTACAGAACCAAAAGAAACCTCTGCAAAAACAAACCCAAGAGGGTATGCAGGTGACCACATGACAACCACTTGGTAACACAACAGCAAACCAACAAAAAGCAAGTCCACTCCAAGCCCTAATAGTGCTGTTGGTCCAGCCCATCATTTAAGGGATAGGGAATTTAGATTGCAAGGGAAATAATTCCCCAGGTCTTTCTTTGTTCAGGTTCTTTTTTTCCAAGACACATAGAGCTACCAGATATCATAATTGATCTGTGCTATCTTATGGAGATGAGAGTCTAGAGTAAAAAATTTCTTCAAGAAAGGCATATACAGTTTCACTCAAATTCTATGTGTACATGCTGCAAACCATCCCTGGGTTTTCCTACTACCTAAACTTCAAGCATTTTCTGGGGTCAAAGGCATGTGTTCAGACAGAATGCTACCCAAACTATTCTCCATATATCCTATGCACATCTCCTAATAGTTGAGTAGACAGCAAAAACTGAATTCTGTCCAAATAACAATGCATTGGTGATCAAAAACCAGACTGAACTAGCATTTCAGAGACTTGCATTTGGCTGCTGTGATTATCATTTATTTGCAAATAAAAGGTCATTTTAACCCCTTACAACTACCAGAACTTGTAAAGCAAGCAGCTTACTTGAAGCAGATAGGTTTAACTAGAATTCATTGCCAGATCTAGAGCTTAATCCAATGTCTGACTCAAGAAAACAGACTATTAAAGTGTGTTATGGTTACTATGTAAAAATAAAAGGATGACTGACCCACTCTTTGTTCATGAGACCAGGTTGTAAAATCCTCCTTCCCAATATTTCATCTTGCTGGTTTCAGCATATCTGACGTACACAGAGCAAATCATATCCCTGTGAGAACTTTGCTCTTCACCCTTACCACACAGATTTCCATATCCACATAGACCAGATCAATTTCACTTCCACATGACAGTGCCTATGGGTTGCTGTCATATACAAGGAAGAAAATGTTATTTTTACAGATGATTTAACTTTTCAGCCCTTGGACTAGGAAATGAAAATGGAATTACCCTGCAAGCAAAATGAAATGAGAATAACTTCATGTTTCCAGAGCTCCATTTGTGGAGCTTAAAAGTCTTTTCTTTCTCTACACAAACTGAAATGTACAGGCAAGAAGAAGAGTTTATTTTTACAATCTGTCTGCAAAGTGCTCCGATAAAAATAGCATTAAATACTCTCATGAACTCCACCTCAGACACTGTAGGAACTCCATCTGCTAGAGACAGATGCAAAGCAGATAGCTTTTTAAATTTGCTTGGCAATTTTTCAGAAGAAACTATGGGGTGAGAGAAAGAAGGATCACTCACATATAAGAATCAATCTCTCCCAAAACTGGATACTCTGGACTATACCAGGCACCTCATGTGAACAGTTAAAGAATAATCTGCCTTAGCAGAGGGTTTTCTCTTATCCAAATAGAGATGATTATAACTTGTATGTGTTATTAATCTGCTTAGATCATGCCTCAAGCCACAATATCTTTGTTAGAAAAGCATAATTCTTTCAAATCTCATTAAGACTTCTTGACAAACAACAGGTTCTGTCAATTAGCTGTGTTAAAAAGTCTCTCTTTTTATCTGCTGTCTTTTGAGCATTACAAGAGGAATTTTAGTGGTAGATGTTTCCCCACATGATGGTCTGGCATGTTACATGTAGAAGACTATCACGATATTAATTATTACATTTCAATAAGGTCTGATTTTCTCTACCTTCAAATGAATTCAGACACCATGTCTTTCTAAAGCTAAACTTAAAATTATGATTTTACAATTTGCATTTTTTCTCAGAACACTAGAATCACAAAATCATGGGTTTAGAAATGCTAGAAATGTTTCCGTAAAAAAATAGGAAAATTATGCTGCATAAGCTTTAAGCCTTTTAACTTTCTTGAAGATGCAATTAAATTACGAAATAATTTTTCTGACAAAAGATATCTGTGAAAAGTTCCAGACATTTTATTTATCTCAAATCTTTCTAGTTTTATCGACATTAAATCTTAAATGAGATATTTAGAAGTCTTTAGAACAGGAACTTGAAATAAGCAGATCTCAGGAAAGCATGCTTCCAAAATAACTTACGAAAATCATCAATTTTCTGTTAATCTGAAAAAGGCTATCATACTCAAAAATTAGTAACTTTTTAGCTCGTTGAAGTAAGTGATGGTGATAAAAACACTTTTTTTTTGTCAGTTAATGTCACTGTACTAAGCTAAACAGTTTACTGTCTTAAGTTGCCCAAGTTGTACAGAAGGACTCTGAGCTTGTCTGACTGACAAGACAGAACTCAACAGACATTCACAGGTATTCAATCTGTCAGCACAGAATTCTTGCCACTGCTCCAGTACTATTACTGCAGTGTGATATGCACCTCTAAAATCTTGCGCATTTTCTCCAAAAGTCACATTCTGCCTACAGATTCAATTTGAAATTCTTATTCTAATGTGGTAGATGCATCTCATCTCCTCTTACACCCCTTACGCCCTCAGTGGCAGAAACTGAGCATACAACATCAAAAGCAAACATTGATACCAAATGCTCCCAAATCTGAGAATACTTGTCACACCTAAAACTCTAACAAACAAGACTTTTCAGCAGCCTAGTACAATATCCTACATGAAATGGATACTGAGGAAAAAGTAATTCTTCAGTGTCTTAGCAGTATTCATATTGCATATCTGCCAACATACAGTCTAATGTTGCTGGTTGTCACAAACAATTGCTGTCCTCTAAGTAAGAAAAGTGTCAAAGGACAAGTAGGAATGAGTTAGCATATTCCTTTTCCCACTTAATTTAAAACCACTCTAAAAGAAAGAAAGGTTTTGCCGTTCCTGATTTACAGAATGCAAAAATTGTACCATATACTTACTTCTTCTGTGTGAGGTCCAGACCACTGTTGACTATTCCCTCCACCTTGACATTTTTCTGTCCACAAATATTTCCATAACTGTCATATCCCGAAAGCAGTCTTGCAGCTGCTCCTGTAGCTATTGAAAAGCCACAGATAAAACCCTGGAGGAATAAAAAAACCCCATAGTTTAGCAATACTCTGTCTGACAGCTGAGAAAAGTCCATTTTATTAATTTATTTCTAAGCAGAGGTTGTCTAAAAATGCTTTCAGACTGGAAAAGGAAAGACAAGGATTATCACAGAGAACTGTTGTGCAATAATAAAACTGAATGCAAGCTAAAAGAAGATTCAGAAATTTAGCACTGGATATTACACAAGCACAGTTAAGACTCCTGTATGTAGTTTATTTGAAAGTCATATTGTCAGCAAGTGGCCATGAAGCAGAAGGGAAAAGTCAGCAAGTGGGCACGGGCAGGCAGTGAAGGAGAGCTACAAGCAGAGATGGAGTTATCAAGGATTGCTATGCATCTTAGACAATTCCACACAATCCAGATTTCCCTGAGGTCAGATTTTTTTTTCTTGCCTTTAAATTAAGTACTTTTAAAGATGAGCTAGAATGAAGAAACCTACCCAACACAAGTTTCTTTTAAGGAAATCCTCTTACAGGAAGTGACCAGGTCAAGGCCACTTCAGATGCCGGTTTTAAATGCAGGAAAGAAACATGCAAAGCAAGATGGTTCAGATCAAGTAATATGGAAAATACCCTAAATAGGCAGCTCTTACTGTGAACTTTCAGATATTTCACTAGCAAAACCAAGATTAAGGCAATGACTGTGCAAACAAGAGACTGGCCCAAAAGCTTCATTAGCAAAGCAGACCACTGACAAAGAAAAATTAACCATCAGCTCAGTCTACTAACACCAAGGAACTGATTTTACATGTGAGACAGGCTAAGATTCGAGAAATGGAAGTGGAGTAAACAGCTGAGACAAGTGCATGGAGCAACAAGTAGCAGGATCAGATGAAATGATGACAACAGGTAATGACATTGGCATGGAACAGTGAAAATGTGGGTGGCTCACCCTGCAAGTGAAGTCTCCTAGAACAGTAACTATGTGACCCAATCAGAAGATAGCTCTGTATATTACATTGCTTAGACAGGAAAATTTGGACACTTATGCACAGAAAAGTAATTTATAATTGGAGGAACAGGTAAGTATAACTGAATAACCAGGGAACATCAACAAAACCAGAAAAAAAACAAATGCAAAAGGAAGCTACGTGTTTCAGGAATGCTGTGCTTTTTGCAATTTTAAGATATTCACATTGCAATGACACCGTAATTCATATGATTTTAAATAGTCATATTATATTTTATAATTATAATAATTACAATAATTGCAATTTTTACATTTGAAGCCCAACTATTGAAAAACACCCTGAGGAAAGTAGAATAAATTTTTCAGTGGAATTATTCCAAACACCAGTGACCGAGGGAGAGCAGAAAAGAAAACTGAGAGCACCTCAGTCCCAAACCCCCCTAAAGACACCTGCTTGCAACACAGCAGTACAAGACACCAATACAAATTCCCTGTCTAAGAAGAGTAGCAAACATAGGTCCATGAAACAAGACAAGACGGAAAGAAGCGTACTTCTAGTTTTCATTAATCTGCAGCTTTTGGAGGTATGGTCTTTTAATAAAAAGTGTAGAGTGTTCTGAGGCTCACTTGGAAAAGGTGATGGTTTCATCACAGAGAACTGTTAAAACTTTGAAAGATCATATAATTAGTAATATGGATGTTAATAATAGCTGCTTCTACTAAGTATACAGTAAAAATAAATAAATGAACAAATAAACAAAAACCCAGTTAACTCTTTGATAGTCAGAATCTTTGTTTCTCACAAAAAAAGTTTACAGTGATTCACAGAATTTTTTACCAGACTCCCAGCTATCATTTCTGGGACATGCAGAGTCCCATAAGGAACATGAGTCAAGTGATAATTTACCATGCTGAAAAATCACTTACCATTGAGACTGCAATTTCAGGGGAAAAGAAGCTGGAACAAGAACTGGCACCAACAATAAATTACAGATCCTTACCAAAGGCCTTTGATATGTACATACTACCATTTCTGTTCTACAGCTGATGGTTCCCATGCAAATATATCCCAGGCTTTGCCAGTGATTAGGTTACTGACAGGTTTTAAAATTCGTTTCTTATAAATGCAAACTCTTCAACTGTATAACATTTACAAAATCCTCTGAGTTTTACTTACCATTCCTATGCAAAAGAGGATGAATAAGAGCAGCCATGGTACATCTGTGCAGCTGTGGTCTTCCAGAGGCTTCCATTCTCGCTTGGAACTCTTATGTGAGAAGAGAGAGATGAGGTTAACAATATTTTAATTGTCTGCTCATAACAGAAATAGGCAGAAAATTATTCTACAGGTAATTTACCTACAGCAGGAGTCATCTTTAAATGCCAAAATAGTTGAAGAAGCTTGGTTGAAAGACTTAAAGAGTAATGCTCTTTATGAGCATGTAAGATTCCCCAAGAAGTGCCTCCACAGGAGCTAGATCACCAAATAGTTATTTACCCAGAAAAAAAAGTTAATTTATCCAAAATTTATAGATGTTTATCCACAAAACAGATTCTTTTCACTTGTCTTTTTATTAACAGAAAACAGAAGTCAATGGCATGAAATTCACAATATCCCCTGTTGCAGTCTTCCACAGCAACCTTTCAGTAATCTGATTTCCAGGAAGGGTAAAGGATTAAACTTATCAAAAAATCCTACGTTTTCAAACACTATTGGCAGGCTGAACAAGAACTATGCATGTAGAAAGGATGTAATAAATTTCTGTTCAAGGAAAGGTTTTCTACCTGCCATAAGGCAGCCAAGCTCAACACTTCAGTGAAGAAATCCTTCATCTGTATTGCTATGGTACCAGAAAGGAATGTTGTATAATTAAAGGTTGGAATACTCAGTGATGGAGGTAGTTCCAAGTAATTCAGATAGTTTGCTGCTCATGAGCTAAAAATCCTCAAGTATGTATACATTGCTAATATAATTAGAGTCTTATAAACGGTCATTTAGGCAAAAAGGTTTCAGGAAAATAAGCACAAACTGCAATACAAAACTAACTTCCAAATCTGAATTTGTTAAAACAAAAATAATGATTACAGCTACAGTTACACAGACAAATTTTTTCAACAGACTCACAAACAGTGAATAGATATATTCACTGAGATCCAAAAACTGCAGATACTGTTTAAAACCTTGAGGAAGAAAAGGAGATTGATATAAGGAGACTACATACACAACTGTTCTCTCCAGAGCAAAGGGGATAACCTATTCAAATTTTGAATTTATTTTTTTCACTTAAGACTTTAAAGAATCTTCAAGATTTTGCTGATAAGGTAGCAAATGTCAATGTTGAATTAAAACAGAATGGCTGGATGAAATGTCAACAGCTTTTATCTCCAGTATGCATTTTGCATACTTTTAATTAAAAACAAACAAACAATAGCATGTAACTTACATGATAATAGCCATAAGATCTTTTTTTTTGTATTCATGACTTTGTCCTTTTTTAATTCACAAGCACAAAGCCATCTTTTCAAATCCTACCATTAGAAGCTAAAAACTAGGTAAACAAATGAAATCCTGCATGCATCACATTTAAAAAAAATGCAGCTTTGCATTAGGGAATACCATGCTAATTTTTGCAGTCTTTTATCAAGGAAGTTCCACTTACAAATGTGATAAATATAGTTTCACAGATGTGATAAATACTGTTTTAATTCAAAATGCAAATTCACTGTAAGTTCTGAGCAAACTTCTTTAGATTTCATTCAATAAATTTTACTCAGTAGTGAGAGATGCTAAAAGGTCACACTATGCACTCTACAATCCACATTCAACAAAACTGAATCTTCTGATCCAGGCAGTTCACACTTAAAAACTAACACACTCTTTGAACTTAACATTCACAATAAGATTATGACATTTATGTTGCTATAATTAGCATAATCATAATTCCATAAAATATGTATGGCTTCGTGCTTCCTAGTCCTAAATGCACTTCAAGAAATTTAGAAATTTACTTTAGAAATTTACTTTATTTACAAACAGCAGAGATAAATTTCAGCTACAGCTGCTGTCTTATGAGCAAACTGCCCTTGGCAAAAGAGGGAGTAGCAAAAGGCACTGCGGAGTGTGCTTTGTTTGTTTTGTTGGTTTGGGTTTTTTTTTAATCCTCTCTGTACCATCTGCAAACAAAATCTTTTAATAGGATTTTTAAAAGCCTCTAGAATAGCTCTGGCAAGGTTTTCAGTTGCCTGGCTAGTCACAGTTACCATAAGTAATCCATTTTACTTAGTAAGTGGTCTGCAATTTATATGTCAAAAAGAAACTTAAGATGCCATTACATAGAACATAGTGAGAAAGTTACATAATAAATTAATTTTCCGTCTATGGTTCTTACTCTGGCAAAAAACCAAAAACCTTTAAGAAAAAGCATTAACAAAATAAAATTCAAAGAAACAAACAAACAAAAACCAAACAACAACAACAACCCTTAGGAAGGCACTGTAAACAAAAAGTATCCTTGGCGGAAGCTCAACAAGTACTAGATACATACTAACTTACAATTTAACCACCTAGCATGGTAACAAGGTATGAAATTATATATGCTTAAAATGGTCAGCAGACCTCACTAAAACCTAAGCTAGCTACCATTATGTGTCTACTATTTTCTTCCCAGTTGCTTTCTTGTATTCTGGATTCCCAATGAATCCTCTTCCACAGCTTCACAGTCCTTCATCTTTGTCTTTGATGTTGGTGTCTGTGTCTCTTTGGTGATTGCTCTCTGTCTACTCTACACCCTTAGACATTTACTCAGAACTGATTTTCATGCTTTGGCAACATAAATTGTTAATCCATGGTCAACATAAGGTCTAACAAATGTTGTTTGTTCTGCAATCTGTAAACTACGCTTTGTCTCCATTGTGACTGAAATACCATAACATTTTAGCAGACATGCTTTGGCTAAATCAGCACTTCTCATTTCAGCTTTTCATCCAGATAGATTAGGAACCTGCAGTATTTACTTATGCAAGAAAGCTAGAAAAAAAATTGGAAATTATTTGATTCATGTTCAGTTTTCCCTTAAAACAGAGCTTTCATAATTCATACTATGCTCTCTAAGGATATTCTTGACATTAACAAACATGCACTGTCATGAAAGCACAGAGAACCTGGAGCACTATTAGTCAGAAGTGGAAGGCTGGCAAACCACTCTTTCTCTCCAAGACAAACTTGCAGGTTGGGAACATTTCCTTCTCATAATAGCTTTTTTGTGCTGATTTTACGAGTTATTTACTTAAGAATCCAGATGAGCGCATCCAGAAGTTTACATCTTTCCATTTTGCACAAGACTTAGCAAACTCAAAACCAAATCAGAACCTCAGTGTCACAGTTTTACAACCGTGCTTTAGCACTACAAACCTAGAAAACTGGATGTCTACAATTAAGACTTGTCTTGCAGAAGAGGAAGTGGGAAGAATGCCAGGTCATTAATGAGTGGTTCTTCCTGGTTGAATTCAGAGCTACACATTCTCAAGACTAAAAGCACTTGCATGTAAATACAAAATAAAAAGAGGTTATTTTCTTGGCATTCATTGCATCCAGTCATTCCAGAACAAAAACAGAAATTCCTCTTCCATATTTCTTTCTTGCTGCCACTTCCAAAATATACTTTTGCAGCACCAAAGAGGAGGTCTCCTCTGCATATTGCAATATACTTCTTACAGGATTGCCAGAACCAGTATAGCCAAAAACACTTTCACTGTTAACTGTAATAGCAGTACTGGATGCAGCTATACAAGCACTCATGTGCCATAACCAGAGTGAAATCCATACATGAGCATAAAAAGATGAAAAAACACCGCATTTCAACAGGACACTAAAGAGAATTTATTTTGAACACAACATGTCTCATGCAATGTAAAATTTGGAAGTGATGAGACTGAAGCAAGAAGCCAATTAAAGAACATCTGCAGCACTACATACAGATAATCAAGCTGTGGGTAAGTAGCAAAGATGTGAATAAGATTAGGATAAAGATGGAATCTGCCATCAATTGATGATGTTGCAACATCATGATGGTACAGGAAGCAGAAAGAAAATGTCTTGCAGTGGTCAGATGACATGTTTCAAGAAAAAGAGAATTCAGGTGCTAGTGAGACAGGTGGCCTGAATTAAGGACAACCTAGTGAATAACAGGCATGAGTTACAACCATTGGATGAAAATAAGTAGCATGTGAGAGCCTAGAGGTTATACTCTAGGCTCCACTTCGGCTATAGCAGCTGTAGAGTATAGGACTATTCCAATTTGTGTTCATATACAAAGGTTGTAAGAATAAAGTCACAACTTCATTCAGATAGTTAAGTCCACTTGCTGTTAAGATAATTTGTTACAAAACCCTATCCCAGGAATCATACTAATCTAACTACATCTCTTTTAAATTCTCTATTTTTTCATCACCTTGATGTAACTTCCTGATTCAGAATACATACAACTGTAGTTCAATACAGAAGAGTAAATTGACACAACTGCTCTTTGTTTATTTAAATTAGAATTCAGAAATTATTGTGTAGCTAACTATCTTCATAGAAGACAAACAGTCACGGTGTGCACACAGCATTAAAAAATGGCCTTTAGAGGCAAAAAAGGATTTTCAACCTGGCTGGCATCTTCTGTGGAAACTGCCGGAGTCCTGCAACGTCCATCTTTCCTAGAAGGCAGATCAACTCAGATAAAATACCAGAGTCAACTGATTGTGTAAAGAACATTTGGTTTATTCTGGTAGCACTGTGAGTACAGAATACATAAATTTTACACCTATGATGCAAGTTCAACCCTTCAGAATTAGAGGGTCCATTTGCAATACAGAGCATATCACCAAATGATATATAAGCACATGGCTCCTTGGGAAATGGGCAAGCCAGGTTAAAAAGGTGATAACCAAGAAGTCACCAGCTCAGAAGCTGTCCTGCAAGCCAAGTTTAATCCCGTACATTCAAATGCTATAAACAAACCCACATAGAAAAAAGACAGTTCCTGAAACATTTATCAGTATTTCCTAATGGCCATTTAAGGAGATGGTATTTTACTCATTTTACATCTTTGCAAGCTAGAGAACAGTACTAATCACATGTTGACCTTTACTGTGAAGCATTCCGCCTACAAATAAGATGAGCCATAATTTACTAGTTTACCAAACTATTTCTAATGCAAGAGAGTAATTCTCCAGGTTTAACAGATATGGCATTTTTCTGACCAAGACACAGTGAACTTTTCTACCCTGTTTAAAAGCTGTTTAAAAGAAGAATTAGCAGCAGCTGCATGTTATCCTAATGAAACTTCTTCCACCTCTGAACAGACCTCAATCCTAAACCTAAAGCAAAAGAGTCCTGACCCCCAAGCATTCACGCTCAATTCCCCACAGAAGTACACTTCTGAGAACAAAAGTAAAACTCAAGTAAACTGGTTCTCTCTATAAAACTTTCATGCAGCACAACTTTTTAAGTGTGCAGAACAAAGGCTTGAAGAATGAAACCTATTTTCAGTTCATGAGATTACCAATCATGTTACATTTCCATATACGCCCTTAGCTTATTCCACCAAGAACTCTAAGAACCCTGTACACAGATGACTTAGCCAAAACGCTCACCATAACCTATATTCCTCTCCGTGACTGATGTAAGGTGCTCAGACAAAGCACTAGACAGCAGCTTACAGCACTCTGTCATGAGTTCAGACAATCTCTCAGGTACACAATAAAACTTGTTTATTATAAAGCATATTATCGGTACATCTCCATTACTACTAGGGCAGAAACACGCACCAGCTACTGTAAACTTTTACTCTACAAAATTATACCAGTTCCCAGGAAAGAATAGTAGTCCTCCAACCTCAAAGAGCCTGCTAGTGGTTGCATTCTCATTGGAAGCAGAAGCTTGGGTTGATGAAGACCTAGAAAACTGAAGCAATGTCTCCCACTTACAGGGACAAAGGAGCTTGTCGCTGTAACACTACTGCAGCACGTCCCAGCCAACTCTGGAAAGAAGCCAAAATACCTTAGGGCAATTCCAAAAGGGATTGCATAATACAACTCACAGTGGAATCCAACATCCATTTTTGTGGAATTTCTGCTCCAATCTCATTATAAAACAGTGTATTTTTCAATTTACTGCAAAACAGACACTAGTCACACTTCAGACCTAGAGCCATATACCAGTATTTTACATAAAGGCACCCGCATCCTTATCTCCTGAATGGCTTCACATTTCACCACTTGTTCTCCAATACTCAGTCCACTAAAAAGATGCACCTGCCTATTATGTATGAAAATCAGAAATAATGCTAAAAAAAGTTTCCTGATGGTGTAATACTGCTTTATCCAGCAAAAGGTAATGAACTAATACTTTGCTTCTCTTCAGATATTAAGGATACCACCAATTCCACATCTCCTATTTCACTAATGTTCTCTGACTGCACCAATAGTATTTTTAAGTTTTTAACATAAGAGATCACATAAGGTATCACTTACAGTATTACTAATGGTGTAATATAAGGATGTTTACCCTGAAAACTCACACATGGGGACTTCACTCTTGAATGTAGCATATGCTGTGTTGTAGATCATCTTCCATGTATCTTTACAGTCAACTCATATTAAACATTGCTTCAAAACTCCTTGATTACATACCTCCACCTCAATCAACAACTTAAATATTTATCTCGAAACATAACACAGCTGATTAAATAAAGCTGACATGATAAGCACACCTGCTGCAGTTTTGAAGTTTAGAGATCAGGCCATCTGCAGACAAAAGCTCTGTTATTTAGTTATTGTTTCTTTTCTTTATTATACATTATTAAGTATTTATTTCAAATTAACAATAAATTTGGATACTTTACAAATATCACAGTAATATTTGTCAGGGGCTTAAAATACCCATTTCAATGCAACTTTGGTACTTTCATGGTTCTTAATCATTAATAAAAAAAATCAGTCATGCAAACAAAACCAAATCAGTAGCAGTAATAAAACGCCAAAGCAACGAAACCAAAACAAACCACAAAAACCCCTCAAAACCTACAGACCCCCAAAAACCACAAAACAAAAATCATAACATTTCTTTACTTCTGAAGACATTTTGCACATACCAAGTTACTGTACTTCATTTGAATTTTCTACTTGTTCATCAACCTGTTTCACGGGATTTCAAATTTAATTACTTCTACAGACTGCAAATCACAAATTACAAAATATTTTCTTACTCAGGACTAGCAAAACAAAACACACACATTTCACTTTCAAATGTTAGCTTTATCGCAGGATACTGAGACACACCCAAAAAAGCCACCCGGAATCTCAAGGCAGAACTCCCAAGTTACTGGTCTCCACATGAGATGTGGAAGACATTCCATAGAAAATGCTGCTCCTGTTCTTTGCACTGTCTTCATGTAAATGTAAGACCAAGGACATCACAGCTCATTAGGAGCTCATGGTCTGCACAGCACTGCAGTGAGAAGGAACAGTGTTGCCAGATACAGGGGCATTCATAGAAGGTTGATACACATTCCCTCAAATGCATCCTATATTCAAATGTGCTTGCCAAGTAAAAACCACAACTGCGTAAATAAAAACTCCTGACTTACAGGTTCAAAATTCTGGCATAACAACAAAGAAAAACACTCAGGATTACAATAAGAGGGTGGTGCTTGAAGACACTGAGAGTATATTAGATTAACAGAAACTAATACTAAGAAAGCTCTATCTGATTTATGTAACAAAAAGTGGGAGGAGAATGCAAAAGCAAATATGTCAAGCCCTTAGCTTATTACATAAGCATTTTTTCTTATAATTAGGCAATAATTTTGCAGTTTTTCACAGCAAACTATGGGAAGTTTGACAAAGCATTCACAGGACATGGTTATTGTGACCTTGAACAAAGCACTTAAATAGGTTTCCTGTTTTGCTTCTGTAGATCTGCATACAACATTCAGAGGTCTCTTCCTCAGTCAAATAATATATCTGGAGAGCAGCAAGACTGATTTCAATTTAAAACAAAATCAAACCAAAATAGGTCAGTGTTCATTGATGTAGACAGCTGCTTAACTACATTAAATAAGAGCAGGCACAATATATATTATCAAGTACAAGTCACTGTATTTTGCTCATCATGCTCTCCCTCATCATCCAGCAACACTACTGATAAAAATAGCAGCTGCTAGAAACTATCATGCAGTATGGAATCAGCTTTCCAATATACCAGAAGTCATCTTCTATTCTTATAGTGCATTGCATATTCGGTGTTGAAATTATATTAAAGCAAAGAAAACTAAGCTTTTGGACTGTGAACTTCAAAACAAAGTTGACACTTCTCTCTTCTTAAATATACATACAGATACTCTTGAGGCTGTTGTCATATAATTATACACTTCTTTTCCACATTAGAAAATTGCTTACCTAAAAGGTTTAAAAGAAAACAAAATTTAAAAGAAAACAAACACAAACCAAACAAAAAAAAAAAAAAAAAAAAAAAAAAAAGAGGGGGGCCTAGCAAAGGCAGGCCAATGAATGGAATGGCATTAATTTAGTGCATAAGTCTGGAAAATGTCAAAGTGGTTGAATGACCTAAAAAGAACCCTATTAGATATTCACTAACACAAACTTTCTCTAAACTTGATAGCCAAGCTTTCAGTACAGCTTCATAAAACAAAGGTAAAACTTAGCAATCAGTTTAGTCAATAGGTAGAAGTAGCCTGACAACACTGCATAAACCATTTTTAGAAGTTAAACATAAAATTTACAGTTTTCCAAAAGCTGCTTCAAAGGAGGAAAGATAAAAACACAAAATATCAAAGACAGTTTCTGTGGAATTGATTTGCAAGTTCGACTTTTCACAAAAGAAATCACTGAGCTAAGTTCATAGAAACAAAACTTACAGTCAGCCCAATTACGGAAAAGGGATGATCCACAGTTGCTGCCAAAGCTTGCCTTTAGAGTAAGCAGCATAAAGACAATTGACAACTTCACTACTTCACTACTACTACTACTCTCATTTCTTCTGAACGACAAATAAAGCCATCAGTTGGGTGATACTTAACATACCCTCACAATCATTAACCTAAAACTCTGATGGCTGACAAGAGTCTTAATGCCAAATAGATTACAATAACTTAAGCTTTGGATTTAACATGCACTATTAAAAATTAGATAATCAGTCTTCTCCAAAACTGTTTTCACTTAATTAAAAAAAATTTTGTAAGGGTGCTACCTTCCACGCTTGTCCCCAGTACAAACTTCCTGAAGTTCTTAAAATGTTGATGTTTGAATTACTTGAAAAAGTAAAGTAAATAACTCACCATCTACAAATTTTAAGAAGTGATACCACTGGAAGGTAGTCTGAACCTCAGATCAGCTAGTCCACAGTAAGAAAAACTCAATGAATTTCATAGAGTATTCACAAATATCTATGTAGTTGAAATATTTCTATGTTAAGATCAAAATGAATTATTTGCACAGGTTGTGCAGTCGCTTGTGACAGCATTTATAAAAGGACATCTCATGCTCCACAGGAAACTAACAGAGCATAGAGACCAGAAATACAGAAGCAATTCCATGAGATGCCTTATCATCATCATGTTCTTGGATCCTGCTTGTACACTTCATCCTTCATACTACATTTGCTTACCAGAGGCTAGAACAGAAGCCTCATCTACTGTCAATATACTGAAAGGGAAATCAAGCTTCCTATCTCCTGGAAGGAGAATTCCCAACTCATTCTGTTTCCCTTCATCAACACCATTATTTGTCTGGTCTTCTTCCATGACGGTACCCATGCCCAAAATGAAATAGGCATGTTTTGATGCCCCTTAAGCTCATTTGACTGCAAGAACCTCCGACAACTGAAGATATACAGCTGATGTACCATTAGTAATCTGTATCCCCATAGTCAGAAGAGACATTCCATCAGAACTACTCATTTTTTCAAAAAATCAGGGATTCCAGATTTATTCGATGTTGTTTTGATACCAGATGCTCAAGGGAAAGTTAAGGGATGATCTATCTTCATCTCCTCTTATAACGGGAAGTTCTTATAGTCTTTCAAAAACCAAGGTCACCACTAAAACCACCAAGAATAACATGTGCTTTGTTTTTCCCAGTCATGCCTCCAGTTTCCTGCAATATTTCAAGCTTCTCTCACACATATTGTAGATTAAGTCACTAATGTAAAAAGCTGTAAATTTATTTTAAACACACGCAGCATTCCCCAAGTACAATACAAACACTAAGACTTCAATAAATTGCCTTGTTTCCTATAACATGTAGCCAAGGTAAACACCTTTTAACTACTATCAGCTACTTCCATTGTAGAACAGCAGGAAGGGAAAACAGATTAGGTGTTACAATTATTCCATGAGAAAGTAGTTTAGGATCTGTCTCTCCCCACACCTAATTCCCTTTCACTATCTATGAATTTCTGTCCCCTCAGATGTAACAATGCAAACTTTAGAGAACTGTGATATAAACTAGATCAGTGGAACAATTTGAGTTATACTGTAAAATAAGTTTCTTAAAAACAAATAAAAAACTTGTATGGATTAGTTCAAACAAACAGATTTACAGCACAGCCTAACAATTGTGGCAACATAGGAGTGATGAACTCCAATGGTTACTTCCTGAAAACCCAGTTTTAAAATGGATTGACGCTGTGACATAGAGGAAAATATCACTGGAAAAGGAGAATAATGAAAAGCAAGGAAGAGAATACCAGCACTCAACTCCATTTTTCTTCCTCACTAAAACTAAAGATTTGAAAGAAATGCAATTATTTTAAAAACTCAGAACTTCAGCACCATTTGCTCAAAAGATCCCTACATTTAGGTAAGAGAAGATCATTTCCAAAACGGCACAAACAGAAAAAAACCCCAACCAACTCGAGCTACCTCTATCAAAAGTAGAAGAAACTTAAGCGTTGTTGCACAGCGGATCCATGACAAAAGAGATGCATCCAGACAGAAGCACCCTTCTTGTGACAACACCCATCTCATGATAAAGACACAGCTAAGAGAGGACAGTGGGCTGAAACAACATGAAGGTACTGACAAGTAACAGCAATACCAGACAGAAGATGGAAATTCCGCCTCACTATTTGTCCCTTCCTTTACAGATTTTCATCTCATATAGAATAGCACACCTTGGCTAAACTACAATTCAAAGGAATGTTAGTAGTTCATGATAACTATCAATAAGTAAACAAGACTGCTTTAAGAAAACTGCTAAGATGTTGCTGACATTTCTCAAGCTTTTCTGTACAAGCTTAAGGTTCAAGATGGTGATAGTAAAGAGACAGCAAGCACAAAAAAATGACAGCTTAGTGATCCTAAAGAAGTACAGAATTACGCAAGCCCCTAAAGAAAAAAAAGATGGTGACACCCTCATAAAACCAAGGAGAAACAACAGGTAGCATTGAAAAGGAACAAGAAGTAAACAAGAATTCTAGTTGTGATGATATAGTGGAGATCACAGAAGAAGCTGCACCAGGAGAAATAAAAGAACTTGGTGCAAACATGGAAAAAAGAGCAAAAATATAAAAGAAAAGGGGGGAAAAAAGTACGTCAGTTCTAATCGCCTCAGCAGGCAAAACAGCAGCGGAGCAACAGAAAGAATTAGCTCATCTGGAAGAAAGTCTGGTCTGGCTGCATTAAGTTTAATTTAATATGACTCTTAAAGATAAAGCTGATAAACTTGGTAAAACAGGAAGCTAACAAAAGGGGGAAGAAGGCTGGAAGTATAAACACAGACAGGAGTAGTGGCAAACAAACCATAATCAGGGAGGAAAAGGTAGTGAATAATTGCAAAACAACACTACTATCCCTGTACAGACCATTCACTTAAGAGTTGGATTCAAAAATTCTTGTGGGTTCCTTCCAACTCAGAAAATTCTGCGGCAATACAGGCATCTCAGGGAGAATAAGATACCATGTGGTAGAGGATTACATATGCTGAAATACGTATGTTGAAAACAACAGAGATAAAGAAGGGTAAGAAAGACGTGGAATCCTTGCAACTCTATAGGCACAAGAAGCCTACAGAGATGTTAATTGAACACAGTTTCAGCACAACATAGAATCTGGACTGGAATTAATTTAGTATGAAGAGAGAAGAAAGCATGTGTGACAACAAATATACATTCCTCTGTTCAGGAATTTGGAAAAGAAGGGAAACAGACTAGAGTGCTGTTATTTTTAAGGATGGAGAATAGCAGCTCAGAATAAAATTAGAAAGGGAATAAGATGGCAGCAGGAGGTAAAACCCGAAATTTGAAATTAAATCATAAAAACTGAATGAATGGGGCTTTGGGTAGTTAAAAAGGCAAAAAAGGCAGAAAGCAAATACGAGAATACATTTCTGTAAGTAGCAATCGATAGTGCTGAATAAAGATAAACATGTCAATTGTAATCAGCTTTTCTCTGGAAACCTTTAGATCCTGCTGAGGAAAAAGCATAGGAAAAGGCCTAAGACAGAGGCCTTTAGACAGCCTGCAAAGCAAAGGAACTGGAAAACGTATCTAGGGAGAAAAAATGAATAACTGAGTATGAAATAAAAGCTTTAATAAAACTACAAAGAAATCTATCCAGTTCAACAATCAGTCACAGGTAGATGCATTATCAGGAATGAGAGGAGAAGGTGGCAGTCATGAGAAAGGGACTTGGAGATGCAGAAATCAGAGAAGATGGTTGCCAGAATCTAAACAGAAGTAATCATTTCTGTCAGAAACAGAAATGGGGATTAGCAGATGAAGATCAAATAGGCTAGAGAGTTGAAAAATAAACTTAATGAGAAATCTACTTGAAAAACAAAGTCATAAGGAATGAGGGCGTTCATGGTAAGTGGAGATATTATGTCAAAGACCAATATGAAGCTACAAAGGAAGAAGCAAAAAGCAGGTGAAGAAACGTGAAGGAATGTCTGATGGACTCCAGGAAAAATTTAAGAGGGGAAAGTGCAAAGACCATGGTACACGAGGAACACAACATTTACTTTTAATGATAAAAGGGATGACAGGACAGACACTAGGACTTAATGTAGTGCTGTATGGTATGTAGCAAGGATTTTGTAATCCATATACCAGACAAAACTGGTGATAAAATATTTAGCAACTAGCCTTTGATTTGGATTTCCTGAGGAGACACACCATTGCTTACAGTTAGGAAATTAAATAAACTGCTATTCTTTATTCTTCAGTCATATGTATATGGGGTACAAAGCTCAACTGTTGTACCATATCTTGCCACACACAAGGAAGGCAAACGAAAAGTTTAGCAGAATACTATTAACATTATACAGTAGAACACATATTTCCCTAAAACCCAAAATCAGTCAGCTGAAACCCACTAATAGGCCAGATATGCAAACCAACTTATCCTCTAACACTGCCCACAAATAAGCCTGCATTTTCCTTTAAGAAATGTGACCTGCAATTCAAATTCATACAGAAGAGCTAGAAAGGGCCTACAAAACACTTAAGAAAAGCAATTTGGATAGGAATCACAGAAAATGAGGTTGAAAAAGGCTTCAAAACATTACTTCAAAACATCAACTTCACTCTCAATGCTCCGAGTCTGTACCAGCTTTCCTTAAGCAACTCCTGACAGATGTTTATCTAACATGTTTTTAGCAAACCTCAAACAATACAGACTTCACAATATCCTCTGACAGTCTACTGCAGTGACTGAACAATTTCAAAATCCACCCTTAACAGCTCTCTTAATTAAAATCATTTGTTCATGCACCATAAAACTGATTGCCTTCCTCTTTGCAGCATATTTGCTATACAGAAAGGATGTTTCCTATCGCAACTGGACAGCTCTCCGCAGTGTTCTGCATTGGAAGGACAGAGCTCTTATATAAAAATAAAAGTCTGCCTGAACGGCTGAGCTACAAAAACTCCTATCTGTGATGAGTCATCTGGGACAGCAGAGACGGACTTTCCCACATAAGCAGTCTGCTGGAAGCTAGATGCAGCCACTGCAAGTGATACAGCCAAAGGAAACTATCATTTACAAGCGAGAAAAGCACAGCCAAGGCATCAGTCGTGATCATTCATACTACAGCCTTCAGGAAAGAGCCACGCAAAAAAACCAGCATAGCTCTGGCTGTGTTGTTCAACGGCAAAGTTAAAACGGGAAGCAGAGCCGCAAACTGGAGCGTTGGGTGGAGCTCCCGATTGTGCCTTGCCTGGCAGCACCACTCTGGGGGAAAAAAAGGAGTCAGTAAGGGCAAAGCAGAGCGAAGGGGGAGGGGGAAGAAAGAAAAACCGACCTCGGAAACAAGAGATGCGCACGGGACCAATCACACACAGGGAAATGGATGTAGGGAGGCACCTGAACCCTCAGCCACAGAATGAGGAAGGAGGCTGGGATTAGGACTGTCTCCCTTTCTAGGAGGAGTGGACTTGAGGGATACCCTGGGCCTGATGACTTTTCTCCCATGGAATAGCTTCTCTCTGTCGGGCAGGACCCCGAAGAACATGCTGCAGGGAAGGGCAGGGCACGCAGAGCTATCTAGGGAGATGTACTGAGGCATGGCGCGGGGGAGATCACAGGACAGTGGTGCAAGGCCCTAGGAGGATGGCAGGTGAGAACTGGAAGTATGCAGCTGCAGCCATAGCAGGGAAGGGGAGCAGGGTATATCACAGATTGCAAAGCCAAAGGAGGGCTGGGGAAGAAGAGGCAAGGTGAAGATGATCCACAGCAGAAGCAGCACACAGAGCAGTACGCAGAGGGTGGAAGTGCGTTGCATGGTAAGGAGCAAGGCTATGGGGGAGCAGGGTGTACAAGGGGGTTCACAGTCACGAGGGGGAAAAGCACAGCCACAAAGCAAGCAAAAAGGTGCACAGCTCATGTGCATGAAGGCTTGGGGCGAGTGGATGTAAAGGGGTTGTACCCAGCCACGAAACAACAAGGCTACGGGAGGGGAAGGCAAGTTGGTCGCAGTCACGGGAGGGCAGAGCTGTTGGTGGAGGAGCGTGAAGTGGGGAGGGAAAGCAATGGGTCCCCAGCCATGACGGAGTGTGGTTACAGACCGGGACGCAGGAGAGCGCGCAGGCACAGGAGAACGGCGCTACAGGTGTAGCGAGGGGGATGCACTGCCACAGGAAAGCGGGGTGGGAGGCAGCAAAGCGGGGCTTAGCCTGAGGGAAGCTGCGCTGCGAGGGGCACAAGGAGGGATGCCCGGCCGCCAGAGAGCGCGGCTGCGGAGGGGACAGGCGGCTGCGCAGCCACAGGACAGCAACGGGGGCCGGGGGGCACAGCCGCGGGGCGGGCAGCGGGGCCGCGGGCGGGTGTGACAGGGCCCTGCAGCAGAGGACGGCGGGTCGGAGAAGGGAGGGGGACACGGGCCACTCACCTGCGCGGCGGAGCTGCAGCAGCCCATGGCGTCCGCAGGTCTCTGCCCCGAGGGTGCCCGCTAGGCATCCACTCCCCGCGACTCCCCCGCCCCGGGGGTGGCGCGGTGCGGGGCGCACGGAGGGCGGCACGGAGGAGCGCCGGCGAAGCGGCGGGGACCGCGGGGCCCGGTCAGGCGAGCGCGGCTGCACCACAAGCGCCGCCGCGGCGCCCTCGTCCCCCTCCCCCGCGGCCGCTCAGGGAAGGGGCGGAGCCCGGGGTGGGCGGGGCGTGGATGGGGCGGGGCCAGAGCACTGCGGCGCGGGGGGTACCTGCCTGGCCCCGCCCCGCCGCGCCCCCGCGCGCCGCGGCCGCTTCCGGTGTGATCATGGCGGCGGGCGTGCCGCCCCTGCGGAGTTCGGCGGGCTGCGCCCTCGTTCTTCGCTCGCCACTCGCCCCACGACAAGGTCCGCGCCGGGGCTGTGGCAGCGGCAGCTACGTGTGGAAACCAAGCTCTGCTCTCCAGGGCTTCCTAAGAGTCTGGGAGCCCGCCCGCTGAGAGAAAGAAAACAGTCGCTCGTATGACCTCGTAGTACATAGCGCATTTGCAGCCAGGAATTTGTAGTAGAATCAAGCACCATTTCTACATTTCTTGTAACGCTTCTAGGGATGATGACTCAACCACTTTCCTGGGCAACCTGTTCCAATGTCTGACCAGCCTTACGGTGGACAAATGTTTTGTAGTACCTGATATAAATCTCTCTTGCAGCAGCCTGAGTTGTTGCTACCTGGGAGAACGACTCTCGCCGGCGTGCAGCCTCCTTTCAGGGAGTTTTAGAGAGTGGTACGGTCACCCCTGAGCCTCTTTTTCTCCAGGCTAAAACAACCCCAGCTCTCCTCAGCCACTCCTCATAAGACTTGTGCTCCAGACTCTTCACCAGCTCCATTCTCTGGACACCCTCCAGCACCTCAATGTCCTTCTGCAAGGCCCAGAGCTGGACACAGAGCTTGAGGTGTGGCTTCATCAGTGCCAAGTACAAGGAGGATGATCCATAATCCTGCTGGCCGCACTATTGCTGATACAGGCGAGGATGCCATTGGCCTTCTTGTCCACCTGGACATGCTGCTGGATCATGTTGAGGCTCTGTTCATGTTCAGTATCCCTGGGCCCTCTTCCACCATGCAGCTTTCAGCCAGCCTGTAGCACTTCCTGGGGTTATTTTGATCCAAGGGCATGACCTGTTGGTTGGCTGTATCACTTGCAGTTGGCCTAGTTGAATCTCTTACCACTGGCCTTGGCCCACCTATCCAGCATGTCCAGATCCTTCTGCAGAACCTCCCTACCCTCAGTGTGTCAACATTCTCACTCAATTTGGTGCCATCTGCACAGTGACTAAAGGGGCACTCGAGCCCCTCAGCCAGGTCATCAATAAATATATTACACAGGCCTCAGTACTGAGCCCAGTACAGGTCACCACCAGTGACCAGTTACCAACTGAATGTGGCACCATACACCACCATTCTTTGGGCTCAGCCATCCAGGCAGTTTTTTATCCAGCAAACAATACACATATCCAAGCCATGAGCAGCCAGATTCCTTAGGAGAATACTATGAGAGAGAGAGAGTCAAAGGCTTTACTCAGGTCCAGAAAGACAACATCCACAGCCTTTCCCTTGTGTACTAAGCAGATTGCTTTGTCATAGAAGGAGATTGTGTTGGTCACTGAGAATCTGGCTTTCCTAACCCCATGCTGGCTGGGCCTGGTCCCCTGATTGTCCTGCACCTTCTGTGTGATCACGCTCCAGATGATCTGTTCCAAAACTTTCCTGGGCACTGAGGTCATGCTGACATGACCTGTAGTTTCCCAGATCCTCCATCCTGTCCTTCTTGTGCCACATTAGCTAGCTTCAGTCCCTTTTAAAGAATGTTTGCTGGCCCAGCAGTTGTCTTTGAACTCAACCTAAACATAAGAAGCTGTATAACTATTTTTCTTTTTCTGAATCTTAACTCAGCAGCAGAGTTACCTACTATTCTATCAATATAGTAGAATATCCATTATTAGAAATAGCATTGCAATGACTTAAATAAAAAATGATCCTTTGACAGGCAGAATGAGGCATAAGAGACCTTGTGACTAGAAAAGGAGTTTTGTTAGGCTTCCAAAAAACCCAGAAACTGACATGTGGGTGAGTTGTGAATCACACTGGGTTTTTATAGCTTGTGTCAGTTTAATGGCAAGCAGAATCACAGAATCATTTCATTTGGAAAAGACCTCTAGGATCATTGAGTCTAACCATAACCCAGCACTGCCAAGTCCACTGCTAAACCATGTCCCGTACTGCCACATCTATATATCCTTTAAATAACTTCAAGGTTGGTGACTCATCAGTAACATCACAATTTTCAGATTTTATGCTATCTAGTTAAAATAGTGTTTTACCATTTACATGTAGAATTATATTGTTATAATTTTCATTGTTCCACCTCATTCTATCCAAATATTTCTGTGGTGTTCAAAGGTGTGGCCATAAAAGAACTGTTTTCCAGGAACACTCTCTAGAAGAAATTATTATTTTGAGATTCACACAGTAATTGATAACAAGAAATTTGTAGCCAATTCTTGTGTAAGTTTGGAGCCATCAGAATCTCTGTTCCTCCACTTTACCATTTATACAATTGATTATTGTCCCAGTGTTTCTCTTTTCCATTTGATTGGGTATCAAAAGCACTAGGTCTATGCTATAGATGTTATTAAGTCAATCTCTTAAACAGACAAAATTAATTTTTTTAATATAGTCTATGCTTTTAGGACTTTTGCTTCAATAGTTTATTCAGGACCTCAAAACGTCATGGAAATTAAGTTTTGCCTTCTACTTTTTTGCATGTAGACTAAACATCTTCAGCATGATTATTAGAAGAGGGTAATGCATTAAAACATAGTGCCTGCCACCCACATTTGTGGACTCTTAAAAAAAAAATCTGGCCAATAATGAAAAGTTTTGTGCAGCTGCAGAGAGACAACAGTAACTTCATAGTGATTAAAAAATGCCATTCCTTCATTTGCTAGGGGAGCCTTTATGAAAAAGCTTGTAAAGACATACCAGCTGTAGCATAGGTAACTGGGGTTTAGAGCAGCTATATGACAACTGTAGAAATTATTTGAACAGATATGAGTGGTAGAAATAATTATCAGAATCTCTGCCTCTGGACTAAGGAGATTAGTTGTGTTTTTGGTAGGGATGCAGTAATAGTAGCAGCAGTAGTTTCCTGGCTCTCTCTAGTTTTACTGTGCTTTGTCTGGTCAGACACACAAAGGAGAGGAAAGTTTAAAGATCCTGGCTTATTCCTAATTATTCATAATTATATGAGCTTTATTTAGATTAGCATTTCATGAAGGAACTGAAATGAGACTTGCTGAATCTTAGTTCAGTAATACAGAGGCTGAACTTTAGGCATATGTCTAAGTGTGTTTTTTGAACTGTGCTTTTTGGATATCCTTCTGAATCTGAATGTAATAGGCTCTAAGGCATGGTTACATCACAAGCTGCTAAAGAGCAAATCTGACTGCCCGAATTTACTTTTAATAAGAATTACTTACTTTTCCATAACAGATTTGAGTCTGCCCTTCTGCCCTGGCCAAGAGCTTTGTCTCTATTTTCATTTCATTGCTGGACTAAAAATGACAGGTAGGAGTTTTTCAGTACCATCTGATACTGAGAAAGAAAGACAGCAACAGAGAGAAAGCTCTAGAATGACATAAATGCCTTTAGTACTTGAGAAAATTGAAGGTTATGTTCAAACTTCTTCTATTCTTAGAAGACAGCATTAATTGTATGGTAATATTTAGCTTTTTATTTATCAGCAGGTGCAGGATGTTGACCTTATCAGCCATATCTAAAAAGTAAGGATTTTACAAAGTACAATATATTCTATATCTTTTGTTCTATATTAATGAGAGAAATACCCTTAAAATACTGTTAGATAAAATTCTGTCCTTTTTGATATGTTCTTAGGTACGAATTTTGGGAGGGAATTTTTTAACAAACTTGGTTTGGAACTAAGTGCTCAACCAAAAGGTCGTTGAAACTTGGCCTTGTCATTAATGAAATGGGAAGCAATGCATTGTGCAGACTAAAAACTGAATATTACACCAGCAAGGTGTTGTTGCAGTCTGTGTGTTTGCCTTCTTTTTCTAATTGACAAATTCTGCTTATTAACGCTCTACTAACTTCTTCCACCTACCAATAAATCTGCAGCTATGTGTGCTTGGCAACCACTCTGAAATTTTTAAAATTTCATCCTGTGTGCTTAGCCTCCATATTCCTGAGGTAGTTTTCATTTGATTTTGGCTTTTTTGGTTGTTTTGGTTTTATGGTTTTTAAAATTTATTTAAATACAGAACCATATTCATTCCATAATGTGCCCAGTGGATGGACTTAGTTTCATACATATGTATCAATGCAGGATTAGGGGTGATTCTGCTGATTTCAGCAGAACACTAGTAGAAGTACATAATGAGAAGGAATTGCAGCAAACACATGGGAAATACGCAGTCAGACTGTCTCTAAGAGCAGGGGATAAAGCCCACTGACTTATTCAGACCTCTGTGGTCCTGTATATCTCAGAACCCATGTGAAACTGATCATCTTTCTGAAAAGTTAAACCAGGCCATTGCACATTTTTAACTGCTATGGAACTACAGCATAGATGCTTGTGTCAAATCACACAGGACACCAGTAACAAAGCAGAGAACTGCAGCTGCATGTTACAAACTCCAGGGTGTATACTGAAAATCCTGTCCAGCCATGTAAAAATATTCAAGGCATCCCTCTTTGAAATTAGAAAAGTAGGATTCTTGCAGACTTTTTGATTGCTAACTAAGAAAAGATACACAGTGCTCAAATAGTCTGAGCTCTTACCAGCTAGGATTTTCTTCTCCGTGCATGTCTGACCACAGAAGAACAGGTCAATTCAGTATACTCTCTGAGAAAGTCAGGAAATCTATTGTGGTTCTACTTTGTACTGGAGCTCCATAAATGAGTCATATTAGGTCTGTTTCCATTTAAAACTGGAGGCTCCAAAGGAAAGAGAAAGAGCATAGGGCTTTTTGAATGAATCAGGAAGGTGAAATTTTCTTTCTCCTGTCCTGAAACAAAACTTTGGTCCATTATACTCTTACAGATGTAACTTTGTGGTGAGAAGATAGAGGTGTACAGTGGAGATCCTGTCTATAGGAGGCTATCAAAAACATTTGGTGCTCATTAGAATATTATCATTTTAGAAAAATGGCTTTCTAATCATTCAGTTTAGGTACTGCTTTGTATCTATGATAGTACATTTGTGCCATAATGAAAGTAAAATGGGTATTCTTTGTATATTAAAGCATGGGGGTTGTGCCCCATTTAACACCTGTTGGACTTCATTCTAATGTCAGATCACCTGTGAATGCAAACTATTTAATAGACCATTTCATGCAAGCAAAACACCTGTCACACATTTACATCGTTACCAGCCTGAGCCAGAATCATGCTAGCAATTTGCAGCTGAAATCTTCCATATCCAGTATCCAAGACCTCAAAAAATCCACTTTTCAGAAACTGTTCTTTAAAATACCTAGGATGGTGCTGTTGTGAGTGCGTGGAAGTGGCGATGGGGTGTACAGTGATGGCATGATAGCAATCAAACCTGTAGAATTTATTTCAGCCTTTTGAGAAACTTTTGTGTTACCCAAAGGAGACATACAAAGCCAAGTACAATCCTTCCTGTAGAGGCTATACCATCATAATACATGATGAGCTATTACAGTCTCCTGTCATTTCACTCTAGGAGAGTTATGGCTCCCATAGTGAGGATGTAAGACTACAGATGGAGGACTGCCTGCAACAAATCTCTTACAAGGCTGCTGCTGTAAATCTCTTGAAGAAGAGCCATTGCCTAAAAAAAACTATGCTAAGGGGACCTGCCATTTGTTTTCTTAGGGAAGATGAAAAGAGGAGGTGTAGAAGGAGGTTCCTTTCTACACTCCTTAATGTTATGCAAGGAATCACTCATCAAGGAAAGTTCATCTCTTTCTCAGAATAAGAGAAGAAATGAGACATGGCTATATTCAAAATGCTGTAATACTTTGAATTTCTGCGTAGTATTTTGTAAGAGAGAGGAGTAGAAATCCCTCTGAAATTTTTAGCTTCATTATAGTAATTGCCGGCTAATGATTGATAGGTTGGCACAGGCCTGGACTATTGGTTGTGCTGAATATTTGCAGTGAGGTCAGAAGTGGTGTTCAACTCAGGTGCAGACTTAAGACCAAAGAATGCTTTGCCGTGGACAGAAACACTCATTCATGTACTCAGTGTAAGTGAATAGACATTGATAGAGCTCAAAATATTGTTACATATCCTATGTGTGAGTCCTTGAAAGTAGTCTTTTGAGCTTTCAGGCTGAATTAAACCAGGAAGGTGGATAGAGATTTGGGACTGTCAAGGGGTCTGCAGAGTACAGCTGACAGCACATATACAGCCAATACAGCTGGCAGTGACAGCTAACAAAAGAAGCTAATAGGGCCTTCATATTGCATTTCACTGATTTTTTTCCTTCTGGGGTGTGTTCTAAAGATCCCATCCCCAATGCCTGGTTGTCCTTTGAGTCACTCATATTTACGTTTAAAATTAGGGTAATAAAAATTTGAAAAGCAATTTCTTTTAATACAATGGCCACCACTCCAATTACAAAAAAGAAGTACGTGCATGTGTATAAATAGGCATTGAGATCTATTTGAAATTGCCAATCTCAGCGTGCATGTTTCCTCCATATATAGGTGTGCTTATCTTTAAATTCATAACAAGTACTTTGCGTAGTGAAAGCCTATAAGTGATGAAAAGAATGTTTGAAAAATCTGGTGTTATGTTAATTTTTCTGGCTTACAGAAAATATGGGGACTTTCAGAAGCTCTACACATTCATCAGCTCCTGTTAATATTGAGTTTCTTTTGGGAGAAAAAGCACAAAACTTATTTAAGAAAATAATTGCAAGTGGTAGAGCCTTGTGGGCCTAGTTGGAGGGTTTCCATCCTTATTGGTCCTGGAGACCAGGATGGTACTGTGAATGTCCTCCAGTGGATATTATGTTCAATTTGCTGAGCAGTATCAGCTATCAGGCTGCCCGTGTCCTTTGAACCAGGCATGTGTTAGCTGATGCACTGTCATACTACTAGCTCTGGGATCTAAGGCCACAAAACAATTGGATGGGGGAAAAAAGTCCTTGCCCATCTGCAATAACCACTGTAGTAATAACAACAAAGTAAAAACACTGTCTGGCAGTATTCTTGAGAAGAGCAAGTTCTAATAACCCCTTCAAGCGTTTTTTCTTGTCAGCACTTTATCTTTGATTATCAGGTCTTTGATTATCTAGAGGCTAAGGCTCACCTGGAGAATTTACAGAGGTACAGTTGCTTCTGATTGTTCATTCAAACTCAGAAAGTATTTTACAAGAACACAATCAGCCAATGTTATTTTTAGGTTTATTTAATTTCATTTTGGCAACATATCTTTCATTTGAAAAAATATCCCCTAAATACTGTAATAATATTCACCAAGTAAGTTGTTTTTAAACGTGTAGGATTTTTAGGAATTAAATTTCCCATCTTTCCCAAAAATACTTATTCATCAGTGTTCCAGAATGTTTCTGTTACTCTTCACTTCTACCTAATGCCATTCTAACTCCAGCCTCTAGTCACCTGCACCAGTTTTTCCTGTTATTAATGCTTTTCTTGACAGTTGGTATAAGCTCCTAAGTGGGAGAATACTTCCAAAATAAAAACTTGCAGGTATTAGTCGAACAAGCTAAACATGTTGTTGTTTCACTTAAAGATACATCACTCTTGAGCAGGTGACACTGAGAAATAGCTCTTTTACTGTGGCATCTTCACAGTTGTGACAGACAAGCAGAAGTTTTTAACTTCTGCTGCAGGACTAATGAGCATGTGGTTAATGACACAGAACTGAGAAACTGGGGTGAAGGGACACAGGCAACAGGCTCAGGAGGTGTAGGGATGTGGAAAGAATGCTAATAACTGACTGAAGAGGTTTTTGTTATTTGTTCTGTCACTGGCCTTGTTCTCTCACTGACCAGGTTCCAAAAACCTGACCAAGGCAGCTAGCCACAGAGTCCCTAACAGACCCTGGGTACAAAAGTGCAGTTTTATCAATTTTCATGGCACTGGAAAAGTTCTGGGGCAGGATGCAGTTTCTGGTACGGACACTTTTGCAGCTATTTCTGGTAGGAGGGATTGCAGAAGAGTGAGCAGTATGTCACTTTGAAATTCAAAAGACTTCATGAGAGTTTCAAGCTGAAGGATGGAAAAAGTTTAAATGTGGAAAGCTTATTTAGCAGTGCTGTGGGAACATTGTACATTTTAGAGAGGTGTCATCTATCCACCAAGTCTATTGACATTTCTGCTTGCTCATTACCAGAAAACTTCTTGTTTTAGAGGTATATGAGAAAACCTCTCCCTTCTTGATCAGATCCTCGGAAGGTAGGGTCCAGCACACATCCACATTCCAGAAGTTTAGTTGTCTGAGTTGAATTTAGCTGTCTGAGCCCAAGGTCAGCTACTTCCCTAGTAAGAACTGTTGTAGAGAAGGCCAGAGGTGGGAGTCTGTCCCTTATCTCCGTTAGGAGATGCTCTGTCCAACCTGATCACTGTTTCTGTCCCCAATCCTGACAAAGACTTGCCATTCTGCATCTCAGCTCTTTGTTGGTGAAGTCCTCACTCACAGGAGCCATAGTAAGGCTCCTGGCTACAAGCCCACCTCCCTCATTGCTTCCTAATGTGCTGTGCATTTGAGACAGCTGGAGGGTATGGCCAGTCTGTACTTGCAGAACAGGAACAGCAAATGAAGGAAAACAGTGAACAGCAGGAAGATTTATGAGTAGATAGAAAAAACACAGGTTCTCAGACAATTTACGTTAGACATTGTACTTTGCATAACAAAACCTCCACAGTGATAAACAGTACCATGCCACAAAGACAAATTTCAGTAGCTATTTGTTCTGCAGAAGGAAAAAAAAAAACATATTTTTTCTTCTAAAAATATAGCCCCCCCTGCTTTTTTAGTTAATCAACTAATTACTGAGATAATGCAAATGCTGTAGGAAGTAGTGCACTGCTGTTTGCTCATTTTTCAAATGAATGCCTCACTCCTTGAACAGTTGGTTCTGTTTGGATTAATGACCAAGGACAGACCTTGGTATAGATCAGATATTCTCCTTTAGATATCAAAATTAATTTCTAACAGATTTAGGCAAGATTTCTGCATTGCTAAGAGGTTCAAATTTCAAGGAACTTGCACTTTTCAATGAGTAAAACTACTTAGTCAAAATATTTCTTAGAACAACAAGAAAACTCAGTTACAATAAAAGTGATGATAAACCAATATTCTCAAATAGCTTCAGGTAGGATTGAGAGATCTGTATTCTTTTTTCAAGTGTTATCCCATCACATTTGCCCAGCAGGTCAACCTCTGAGACTTTCCTGAAATAAATATCTTCCTACTGTAAAGATCCCAATTCCACAAAATCACCAAAGGACATATTCTGCTGCTTAGCACTGGTGGCAGGGCACAGGGAAGAGGGGACTTCTTCCACCTCTCTAATGAGTGTATCTATCTTTATTGAGGAATAGGCTAACTTATGAAAGAATTAGAATGCTGACTGCATTTCATTCTCCTTTAGAGCAAGTCTTCTGTAGTAATACATTTGGGATACTGTATTTTCCTGTGAAATTTCTTGGAGAAATAGATAATCTCCATCCCAACTACTGAGCTTGCAGGAGGAACTGAGTTTCATTTGTAGTGCAGATCCATTCTGCTGTGAGGAGGGTTTGATCTATAAGTCATAATGGAAGATGTTAAGCAGATGCAAACAGTGTGTGTAACACACTGGTAAAGATGAAGCAGATGAGCTACCCTCACACTAAGTAGAGAAGTATTGGCTCCTGCTGTTCTTGTGTTTTCCTTTCTTATATCTCACTAAATATCTCTTGCAGCATTTATTCCTCCCTGTGAGTTTCTAGATGGGCATGAAGTATCAATCATTAGCCCTATTTCATTGGGATTGTATATTTTTTTATTGTTACCATGTCTGTGTCTGTCTGTTCTAGTGTCCCTTCTCTGAAGTAGGAAAGTTGTACCCAGTCCTGAGTTGTGGCCTAGTGACACGATATGTGAGGGACTGCGAATGTTTTAGCTGTGGTACTGATGCACAGTCAGTCATCAAATTGTCAAAGTGATTGTCTGTTTTAGGGACAAAGGGTTTTCAAGTCATTAGAACAAGGAAGATGGAGATGGCAAACCTGGATTCTGTTGCAGTCTGCCCTTTAATGACTAATTGCAGACTTTAATAATTAGTAAGACATCCTTTAAGCTGTGTAGCTTTTTGCCTCTTTGCTATTTCAACTGTAGTTTTCCTTGCATTTGCCACCCCCTTTACAAAACCTTGAAGAGCAATTTTGCTGTAGGTAAGCACTGAGAAATGTAGCAGATGGTGATGCCATTTCTATCTAGCTTAGAAATGCTTCCGGGGCAGATATGTAGAAGCTAATGTTTTAGCCCATGCGATTTTGCTCTGAAATCACATTTCTGAAAACCACACAATTTTGTAATGGCAGGCACAGCAACTTTTACCCTAAATGCTTTGTCTCCCCCTAAAATCTGTGCACAAGACAGGACAATGAAAATAAGGTGGGAAGATTTTGGGCAGAGATGAGCACATTCATTTTCACTGGATGATGATTTTCACTCATTCAGATGATGTCCTTTTTGTGTATGGGTGAGTTCAGAGCCATCTGACATTTTAGGAAATTGCAAAATCTCATTGAATCACTGTGTGGCTGACACACTTTAAAGATGCAGAGTGCCGATTGCCAAAGGACTGTGAAAGAACATCAGTGACTGCTGCCTTTCCCTCTTCCCAATACTGTGCTTCTGTGCGGCCAAAGCTGAATCTACTCACTGAGCTCTCTGAAGACAGAATCTAGAGGCAGCAGCAGTTCTGTTTGTACACACTGGCTTGGTCATCCTTCTCACGCACTGCTGAGCTGCACATCCTCTTTTATGCTCTGAGCAGGCAGGCAGAGCCCCTGGGCGAGCCACGGGTGCCGGTGGAGTTAAGGCAGTCCCACTCGGCAGCGCTCAGTGAGCCAGTCCTTTCTCGGCCTGTTCGCCAGCTGCAGGTTCACTTTCCTTGTCAGTAGGTGGCAGAATTTGCGTTGTCAAACCATGTAGGGAGTTTTTTTGGGTTGTTTTTTTGAGTTTTTGTTGTTGTTGTTTTGGGTTTTTTTTTTTGCGTTGTTTTTTTTTTTTTTTTTTTTTTTTTTTCCTATGCTTGCAAGCTTCTAAACTCTGTTCCTGTGAATCAGTTTCTACGTTCTGGTAGAGGCTGGGGAGCTGTGTGAAGGAGCACGCAGGACTCCCTCTCAGGGACATGATCTGTCCTGCAGCTGATGGATCACTTGCATTTGTGCTGGATTCAAGACATGGGCAAATTTGACCCGTTCTCCTAATAATGCATTCTTTCAGGGTTTGATTTGCAGCCCTCAACTGTGGTTCAAGCCTGATTCCAGGAGGGTTTTATATTTGTTGAATAATGTTTACTCTTTTGTTCAGTAGGAATCTGCCTCTGAGACATGTCATGTAGGGTTTTTTGGTTAACACTAGTGGAAATCAAAGCTCAGACTACATCACCAGGGGTATATTTTTTGAGCTAAGCTAAAACATTTGGAAAATTCAGGCTTGGTGAACTTTTTAAACTGTAACCTCTTTCTGTCAACACATTTTAGGCTGGTTTGAATGTTTCAGACACAAAAAGGGAGAATATTTGAATAATGTTTCTTATTCCAAGCACCCTTCTGATAAATGAAGAATGTCTAGGGAAAATGTTAACAAGACTGTGATTTTACGAGAAAATTTAAACATAGAAAACTGCAGAATATGAAGCAGCTCCAGATCAAATCAGTTTCCAGTTTGATAAATTAATGTTCAAGTTGCTGTGTCTTCTGTGTTTGATCATAGCACAGATTGGTCAGAAGAAGGAGCAAGTGGTGAGAACAAGATCTCTGGAATAAGACTGCTGTTGCCTGCCTTGGTAGATCTGGAAATACTGAAATGTCTGAAATACAGGGTAAATAACTTCTCTGCACTAGGGCTTTCATGCGGCACAGAGAAAAAAACATTCCTGCCACTTTCTTTAATCCTGTAATTGGCATATTTTGTTGTCCTACATACTTTGGAGACAGCCTTGCATAATTCTCCAAACAGAATGAAACAGGAAGAGCACAATTCATGCATTTACTGAAGTTTCTGCATGTCCAGAAAAAGTATAACATTCCAATACATGGATTGATATAATATTCCAGTATATGGATCTATGAAGGAATGTCTGTTTCATGTTGCAATTCTTTTTCCAAATATGCATACATCAAGTTAGTAGCAGCATTTGAGGACAGCTTGCTGTTATGAAAACTATTTTCAAGTGTTCACAGAGGTGAGTGAGATTTCAAGACTTTGAAATAAAATCTTTGGATCCTGGAAGGGAATTCAACTGCAAGAAAAAGTTATGGTATTACCGGGCATCTTTTTTTTTTTTTTTTTTTTTTTGTTGCACAGGCTTCATAATCTTCTGCTTCACATTCCCAGACCTTAGTGTCTTCAGACTTGAAACCTGATTCCAACTCACTGTCTTGAGCCCACAGAAAATTATTCTCCATGTACAACTCAACCTTCATCAGCTGTATTCCCCCTAGCTAAGAGTATTGAAGGACCTGAAGGAAAATGGTTTGCTGTGGTGATTCAAGTGTTTTTATTTTTTTTCCTGCTTCCTTTGGGTCTTTGTACTCAAATGTATTGTTACCATTCTTCTCTGAGTTTTTTCTAATTTGTCATAGCAAGAAGAAAGGGGATTTCTTATATGTGAAAGTATATTACTGAGGTAATGAATTCATTGCTACAGTCTTTAATAATAAGATCACTTATTCTTGGGGGCTGCTCACTGAATCACTTTCAATCATTTAACAGAAGTTCTGGCTGTCCTGAGAGGTTCCAAAGTGACTGGAGGCTACCCAGAATGATGCCCATCAACAAGAAGGGCAGGAAGGATGATCCAAGGAACTTCTGGCTTGACAGCCTGACCTCAGTGCCAGGGATGATTATGGAGCAGTGACAGCACTCATCTTGAGATGGCAGTCAGTTTCTGTGCCACCATGTGACATGTCCTGAACAAGCAGGTGATGAGGCCCAGCCAGCAGAGGTTTAGGAAGTTCAGGTCCTGCTTGACCAACCTGATAATCTTCTGCAACAGGGTGACCCACTTAGTGGAGAAGGGAGTGTGGATGTTTTTAACTTGGTCTTAGTAAAGCCAAGGAAGGAAGGAAGGAAGGAAGGAAGGAAGGAAGGAAGGAAGGAAGCAAGGAAGGAAGGAAGGAAGGAAGCAAGGAAGGAAGGAAGGAAACCTTACTGTTGGTTAGTCTGCTTTTCTGTCTACTGAGATAGGCAAAAATCTTTGTACTTGAAGTCATACTGTGATTCTTCCTGTCATTAGGAATGAGGAGCAGCATCTCCCTCTACATTTGAAATGAGAAAAAAGATTTATTTTTGGCTCTGACATATGTGGAAGCTGCTGGAGAGAATTTTACTGAAATATTGGAGGAGTCAATTGTTCCATTTCTGCTGGCTGGGGGAAAAAGTGCCTTTTATAAACATTGTTGCTTAATATGAGAACATACTTTGAGTCTCATTTCAGTATTCAAATTTTATGATACGTTATTCTCATTAAGATGGAAGGGTACCTTACAAGATTGTGATCAATATCTATACCCAGGTTCTAAAAATATTTACCCTCTTTCAGAATTTGCAGCGGCTTGGCTGTCTTGCCATTTTGTATATTCAGAGACCTGATCTGCCACACAACTGCAGTAACAATGTAACTAATTTGGTATAAAAGAGTGACCTCGCAGCCCTGAGACCCTGCTTTCTTTCCCTGTTTAGCCTTAGAAGTCAGACCTGTTCTGTGTTTGAAGAATACAGCGGCTTTCTTTATGCATACAAAATTCTGCTCTGAAATAGACAGAAAGTATTTTTAGTATTCAGCATTTGGATGTCAGCAGAAATATTGCTAACTGCTGTGTTAAAAATAGCTTTTCATTGCAAAGTTTTAATATCGCAATATTATGTCTGTTCTTGCAGGAGAGGAGGCTTTTCAGCCTAGAATAGAGTGACACACAACTTTGATTGATTGATGGGTTTTGAAGACCGTGTTTCAGAATTTCAGAATTTTGGATGACTTCTCAGAGGTGGTTGTTGTTCAAAATCATTGCCCCCAAGTTTTTGCGTTTGTTCTCCACAAGTTGTGACTTTACTTTAATAAGTAATGAAATAACTATAGGAGAAGGTCTTCCCATTATACATTCCTGCAGACCTGTCTTAGAAGGACAACTCAGTCTCAGACCTTGATGGATGGAAGGCTGTGATCTAGCAAAGCACTTTACACAGGTACTTAATTTCAACCATGTGTGCTTGAATGCTTGGCTGAATGATGATGGACTTCAAGCACATGTGTAATGTTAACTGTCTGCTTGGTGCACTGGTGCTTCAAGGAACAGCCAAAAGGCCTGAGGCCTCACTTCAGGCTTCTGAGCCCAGTGATTGTTTTTTAGTTGGAACATTCTATGGAATAGATAATCTCATGAGTAGCATTGATACCTTTTGGAGCATTTTGAGTATCAGTGAAAATATTGCTCAAGCCTCTCTTCTCTGAGGAGGGAATTTGTCTTTGAAAGTTCCCTATTGCAGTACCACTGAACCCTTTTTCAGAACTACTGCTTCCTGCTAGTTGCCATTATTTTATCTGAAAATAATGGCAAGACTTGCAGAGCAGTTCAGTACGTGTAGTTTTTCTGCACTGCAAATATTTAGTAGCAATGCATCTTGGTATAGCTCTCACAGATAGGACTGATGACTCTGTCCTCTGTCCAGTCAGCAAAATGGCATTGCCTTTCCTCTCTTTCCTGTATTTTGCAATGGCTTTGCAAGTCAGCACATAGAAAACCTTTGCATGTGTTTAGTTAAGTGAGCAGTGCTTGATGGGTAAGTTCACGTGAGATTAGTAATGAAGAGAATCTTCTCCTGTCCAAGCACTCTTCTTATCTGCAATGGTGATATTGCTGAGCTACAGGCTAAAGCATGTAAACAGATTACAGAGTGCTAAAGAAAGAGGACATGCATGCAAGGCATTAAAGCAGGAGAAAGCAACATTCCATATCCCTGTATGAATACACCAAAGTGTGCAGTGGGTCAAGAAGTGGGAATTTTAAACCAGTGACAGATCTGCTCTTTTTCAAAGATGAACCACAGTATTTCTCTTCTCCCTGCCCTATTCTGTTAGAACAGAAGAAGAGATGTATTTGGTCAAACCCTAGTCTGGCACAGAGTTTAGGGAGAAGTTTAGGAACAAGAAAGAATGTACTAACATCTTTAAATACTCCCCCAGACTGTACTAAGAGAACTTGATGTGGTCATTGGGATTTTTCTACTACAGATCTTTAACTATTCCATGTTTTCTCTGTGGCCTGTCATTTCTGTTGCTAGACAGAACCAGCTTACTGTTTTGATTTCATGCCACCAGAGAGGAGAAAAAGATGGAGTTATGACTATCTGTGTTTTAAGGAAAGACAGGAGATTACTGCACTTGGGACTGACATAGAGACACACACCACATGCACTCCTTCAAATTGGTATGTGGTCCCTGTAGATGCTGAGAAAGGACTTTCTAGGATGAATACCTGTGTTTTGAAAGTAAAGTACTGAATTACTTAATTGGAGAAAAAGAAAACACCTAAAAACTTAAACCTACAAGGCAGATAAATAGAACCAACTTTTAAAACTGTCATAATATTTGAAGCAAATTAATTTTTCAATATTTGAAAATTGAAATATTGAGTATTTGTGAAGGCTTCCCATTATATGACAAATGCTATAAAATGCTTCCTTCCTTTCTCTATTGGAATATAATAGAGAAAGAGTAACCTCTTTGCTTTAAAATTTGCAACCCATTTCCTTTAGTAAGCTCTGTATTTCTACCTCAAAGCATAATTTGGAATGGAAGTTGTTTCATTTGAAAGCAAATGTGTACACATTCAAAAAGCTTGAATAATATTCAAGCAGTAAGGGCTGGTGAAGTGTAAAAGAAAGGTCATATTTCAAAGGCAAGTAAATCTTTCAAGGATAAAGTTGCTAAATTCTTCCATTTATACAGACATACTCTTGAATTATTTTAGGATAACAGATGAGATGCTACCTATAAAAAATTGGCTGAATTATTGTCAACAGATAACACAGAGTGTTATCTGAGTGATGAAGAAGTACGTTGTTAATTCACAACAAAATCTCCTTGTTTTTGCTTTTGGAATGGGAGCAAAGCCACTCTGGAAACAAGCTATCTCCACCACTGTCAGGAGATATTTGTGTAGAGAACTTGCACATATTTTTTAGGCCAAATTCTCCTGTTTCACAATACATGTAATATTTACCTCTTCCAGAAATGGTCAGAGGTATTGAGGACAGACTGTGTGAAAAAAAGGGAATCCCAAGACACCTTACCTTTTCATTATTTCTTTCTGCAGGAGGTGCTGTTGGCAGGGTATACTCTTCTCTGAGTGTCACTGCTTCTATGCAGAACAGAAATGCATGCTTGTGGTGCTCCTGTTAGACTATGGCCACAGGTCACTGAGGTCACTGAGACAGAGGCTTGTGGGACTTCTCTCCTGCCTCTTTTCACTTGTCCACCAACAGTGCAGGCCTTTCCTAGTGGCTCCTTTGCCAGAGAGCACTTGCTGATAGCTCCCGGCTCTGAAGTAGGGTTGGAAGGGTTCCTAAAGAGGGAATGGGCTCCCCATCTTCTTGATTAAATACTGCCTGCAAGCTGAAGTGTTGCAGCTTCTCAGAGACTTACCTACAACCTGTGAAGCATGTGATAGGTCTTTCTCAGCACTAAGGAATTTATCCAGCACAACACCGAATTCAGTATCTTGTTTGGGGGATTTGTTTTGTGGATCGGAATGTAGGGATCATTTGCATAGAATGATTCAACTGAAATTGCCTAAGATGACCCAATTGTAATAAATTCAGTTGTGCTTTCTCTCAGTTTATTAGATGCAGTTATTTCTGGCAAGCTGTGTCAGAGATTATACCATCAGTGGAAGCTGAGGACTGGGTATATGATTCTTTTATCAGCCAACATTTTGGCTTTTCATGTAGTGCTGTTCAGACTGAAGATGATCTGTTACCAGATTTTTTATGTCCCAATAAATATGATTCTAACCACAAACAATCCACAAAGAAGACAATACTGCATAGTGGCTGTGAAGAAGATTGGGATTTGAGAAATGTGTTTTTTCTGTCTCCATTGTTTATTCCTCGATTTGACTGTTAACTCTACATCAAAGAAAGTATTTTTACATAATGCTTGGCACTGAGGGTGTCAGACAAGGTCTCCAGAGGCAGTTAGAGCAGTAAGATATATAAGTCAGAAGTTCTGACATTGAGATATTTTTTGCATACATTAATCTCTTGTCTCCACTGATTAAAGTTGAAAACTAAGATTGAACTCTGTAGGTCAAGTTTGACTTTGTTATTATTACACTGATTTCAAAGAGTCATCAATCAGTTTGACTCATTCAAAAGATGACTGTGTAAAGTTAGGAAAGATTTTCACATTTAACTTTTATCTCTAATTGCGTGTGTGTTATTTCAGTTAGTGGTGAATGTTTTCCTCTAAACAATCTTCATTGAGAGCTTTGCTCAATATTTTTGTCTGTTTGATTCAGATGAATAAGCACAGGTTTTCAGCATTATTATTAACATTAATGTTGCTGTTATTATCATCATCATCATTGTCATCAAATAGGCCAGCTTTTTTTCCTCTGTTTTCATAGCTACATGCATCCAAACTCATCTCTACAGTGAAGACAAAGATCTTAACAGCTCTCCTGCCTGTCAATGAAATCCTACTTGCATAATATTCACCTGAAGTTAAGTCTGTGTCATTCCAGAAAGATTTGCTCAGTACCAAACAATGTCTTTTGCTGGATAAATGCATTTCAGATCAAATCAAGGTCTTCTTTAACAGTGGCTTGATAAACAGTTTTCATTTTTTTTCTGATGAGAAAACTAAGAAATTAAGAAGCCAACAAAATACTGAGAAGAAGCCATTTCACAACAGAGACCTCTGTTGAGTGAGAACAAAATTGCAGTGTATCTGTTAATGGCATTAATAGCTGTTCTGTGACCAACAGTAATTTCTTGGAAGATGGTATTTTTAGAGCTAGTCTATGGTAGCTAGCTGTCAGCATATAATAACAATGTAAAGTGATCTATTGCATACAACGGTGAAACTGATGAGGATTTAGTGGGGATGCATTGAGTGCCTTGATCTTTTGCAAAGTGCTCTGCAGGTCCTGAATGAACAAGATCCCAAAAGTGTCAGCAGTGTTTTATTTATTTTTATTTGTGTAAATATGAGAAAGAATGAAGCAGAATGTTGGGTGCCAGATGACACTGCCACTCAGGGCCTTAACAGACCAGTATGTGAGCTACACCCTTGTTGGAAGGCGTTTGTGATCTCAATAGCACAAGTCACTGCTCTTTCTGCTTTGAAGCAGCAGGAAACTCCAAATAACATCAAAGCTATAGGGATCCAGTGCCAGACATCATAATATTTACTTTCCCCATCTAGAATGAGTTCATTCATCAGTGTCATGAAAATAATGGTTATAGATGTTATAGATGCCTGAGTCAAAGGTCTTGATGAAGAGGAGGGTGCAACAAAGACCTGAGTGTGACAGCCTACTTTTAACTTTATCATTTCTGGGTGTTTTGGCTTATTGTTCTCTTCCTTTGTTCACTTTGCTGGCATTTAGACCAAGACTGAACATTCACTTAATAGTAACTGAAGTATATCCTGTTCACTTCACAGTTTCAAAAACAAGAGAGAAAGGCCGGTAAAGCATTCATAACCTTGTACTCAAAAGTCTGACATGAAATTGAGAGCTGAAGGAGGAAATTAACAGGAAAATATATAGAGAAAGGAAAGAACTGCACTGCAAAAAAAAGAGCTGTAAACTCTTCACACGGAGATAAGAGAGACATTTTCCTTGTCTTGGCATTGCACTATAAAACTAAAGTCAGGCTTGCCTTTGGGTGTATAATTCTGGCTTTTCATCTGCAACAGGGAGGTAGTGAATTAATTGCTTATGCCCCTGATTATACTTAAGTCAAGGGATGGAGTATGAGCAACAAGCTAGGTTTGATAGGCCAGTATCAGATAAGCACACTAGAGAAAATGTGAATTGCTTCAGAGCTGTTGATTAGCTCTGTAAATTCAGACAACAGAAAGAGGAGAACCGCAAAAAGAAGAAAAGTGATTTTTCCTTGAGTTACAACTGACTGCTTTGCTGTACTTGTTCATAAATCTCTTCATAGATTAATGTGCCTAACATAGCTGAAGGCCTTCTGTGTTCTGCCCAGTGCCTTCATGAAAGTGAAGAAACCAGATATATGGGTTATATAAGTTTTGCATTAGATAATTGGTTTTGCATTAGATAATGGGTATCTAGGAACAGAATGCAGCTACTAGTGCCTTAGTGGTTTAGAGTGGATTAGAGCACCTAGACTTTTCAATCTTAAAATCATCCACCTCCAGTTGGTTTCCCAAAGGGACATATGCTTGTCTGACCAAATACTTGATGGACATAGTTACTGGCTGAATACTGTAGGACAGCAACATTTCTTCTAAATGGCACAAAAGGACATGTCCATCCCTGGGATGGCTATGTCCATGTTTCTATTTTCCATCTATTCATATTTGTTTCTACCTGTTTCTACCACAGTCTTTGACAGTATCAATTATGTCATTATGAATTCAGTAGTAATATCAATGAAGAAAAGAATGGATAAAGAAAAGGATGTTAAAAACCTTAAACCTGAAAAAGAATGAAGCTCATTTTACCTTGTGATGCCCAAATACATAAATTTTCATGTAATAGCACTACACTTTAACCTCTTCAAAAACCTGAAAATGACAGTTACACATTAATTTATGCCCAGTCCTGGTTGTAAACATAAACCTCTACTTCATCATTAACTGTGGTGAGCACTTGCAAGCTTTTGCCAGTGCTGATTTTGACCAGCTGCCTACTGAGTCAACATGCTCTTGCAGGGAATAGCTTCTCTTTTGCAGTATTTAGAGGTGGAGTCCATTCACTGAATAGTTGGCTGCTCTGAATCCCGCTTTTTCTGCACTGCTTAATGGTAGCAATATTTGGGAAAAAAGGTTTGGCTTTCCAGCTATAGACTGGAAAGCAGTCAAAGCAGAAGGTCATTCTCAGAAAGATCCTGTGCAGATTAACTGATGTATCTTTTTAGTGGCATCTGCCAGTTTATTATACACATGTGTGTCTGCCACTGAATGCTTACAGTTTGTCCAGTATTTTTTGCTAATCCCAGTCAGGGCACTGTGAGAGCTCACCTGAATTGTGCATTCTCCCTCCCATGTGCATGTTTATGGGTTTCTGCCAAGCTGATTTGTCAGTAATTAGTCAAATGTTACTTGGTGCATAATATGTATTAATGTTTTTCCTCTTGTCCTACCTTATTAGAAGTGAATGGGAATGTCTTTTCTTTGTATTCAAAATCTTGGGATTTCATTAAATATTCAGCTGAAGCAAATAATGTAGTACATTAAGTACTCTGAAATTTTGGAGGAATTAGCCTTTTGAGAAAACACCCAAGTAGAAATTAACTCTGTATTCGGGACCAGACTACCAAATTAAGACAGTAAGATAACAGATGCAATAACTGTCATCTCTTGCTATAACAAACATACAGGTTGGTCTAGCAGAGAATTAGCAATGGGAACAGTCTATTCTTTGAAGAATAGAAAGGTATTGGGTCATTACATTTCACTGCTTTTGTTTAGGTCAATAGTCTGAGATATAACAAAACAAGTTTAGTCTCAAGTTGGAGAGTCAATTGACAGTCTTGTCCCATTCTTGTCTGTTTCTCATAGGACCGTAATGTTTCCCAATAGTGCCATGTTAAGAATCTCTACTCATTTCCCAAAGAACTTTTTGTTCAAAACAATATATATTAACTCAGGGAGACAGCAAAAGAAAATATTTTCATACCTTATTTGTAAAACCTCTTTTTAGTTTTATTTTTAAGAAAGAGCAATTCCTGATCAGGGAATTCTCCATAGAATAAATTCTTCTTAGACTGCAGTGAAGAATGCCATTGAAAGCCAGCAGTTTATCTGTTCAGGAGTCTTCTTACACTGGACAAGATTTATCTGACAAGATTCATATGTGTAATGTTGGCCGGTACAGCACGACACCATAGTTCTAGAAGTTTTTGCCTTAACAGGAGCAGTTAAAGGCCCAAAGCAAAGATATTTGTAGCTGAAGATCTCATTTCCTCTTCTTCTTGTTTCCAACATACTGGTACAGTGACCCTGACAATTTCATTAGATCAGAGAATTTCACAGAAGAGTATTTCATACTTCATCTGTGTACAGAAAACAACTATATTGTGTTACTTGAAAGTTGGGCTGCAATTCACAAATATTATTTTTCTTTTCTTCTCATTCTGCTGGCGCCGATTCCTTTCCTAGTCATTCTCCTGTTTATCTGGACACTGACCTTGATTATATGGGGCAAATTTAGACAAACTCCATGGCAAAAAAGCAAGCAGTTTTGGGCTTCAGTACCACTGTTTTTTATTTCATAATTATGATTTTGCTGTCTTTGCCTGGTTTACATTCTACTCTTCTTTGTTTTTTCATGAAAGAATAAAGCAATATCAGTAAGAATGGCAAATGCAGAATGAGTGATTTTTGCTGTCCATTAGAGAGGGACATTAGAGAGTTGTGTGACCTTCTGCACTGACACTGTGAGTGTGGCTTGAGAATTAATTACACCAGCATCTCAGAAACAGACAAAGAAATCATAGACACAATCACTCAAAGCATGAAGGTCATACAAGTGATTTTAAAGCTTCAAAATACCCACATTCCAAGAAAATTCTCAATTTCCAGAACCCATGCTCACATCCTAAGGGGTGAGATTGATGCGTGTGTTCAACTACAGTATCAAAAATAAGCAGATATCTTCTACACTACTCGATTGAAGATTTTGTCACCTACTTCTCAAGGAACTTCTGGTCTTGACTGAATAAAAACCAATGGGACATGCTATTTATGGCTTTTCCAGATGGGCTCTTGTAGCTCTAGAAGAAGGTTTGCTGTCAGAATGGTATTCTCTCTATGTACGCTTTGCAGAACACTTTCTACTCATCAATCACCTGCAGTGTTGCTTTGGCTTTGAATTAAGACTTGGCTTGCTACAGCTGTGGACAGAAGATGACAATGATCTGTGGAAAATTAAAATTCATTTAGAGTAAACTGAGGACACATGAAGATGTGCAGAACACAGAGGGTGCTAAGAATAAACAAAACCCCAAATTCACTTGAGTGGAAGAAGAGAGCATATTCTTTTTTAAGTACTGGCAAACTCTCAATCTGCAGCTCATAAACCTGCCTCATGCTGGGGTTTAGGAAAGCAAAGTCAGAGAGTGAATGTCAAGGTTACTTACCTCTAGCATGTGGATGCATTTTTTTAAACGTAACATGATGTCATTAATTTCTGATAAGTCGTGTTGCTTTACCCATTTAAGTGAAATGACAGTAGAACTAACTGGAAGTAATTTTTATTGGAATAGAGTTCATATAAAAATGAGCAATATTCTGAGAGCTGCTTGCTATTTGCAACAATAACTGGGAACATGGTTCAGTCTACCCTTCCTGTTCCATTCAAATTACCATTCATATAGTTTTAGCCCAGTTCATCTACAGCTCTGGGGAACTCTTTAAGACCCAGACATAAGTCACACACCAGGTTTTCAAATAAGGATAATTTTCGTGTCCTACTTGGATTTTCAGTCTTGACATGATCTCAGTAGGCCTCACACATTAATAGGAGAAACTTCAGCCAAGAGTACACTTTTGTCTGTAATTATCTCACAGCAAAAATTACGTTATTTCAAATGAGAGTTCTAAAGATTTAGCATATATGTAATTGGTTCTTTTTTGTGGCCATGAAACTGCTATCATTAATTTACTCCAGGTATCAACACAGGCTGGGGGATGATTGAGAGTAGCCCTCCTAAGAAGCATTTGGGGGTGCTGGTGGGTGAGAGGCTGGACATGACCCAGCCATGGGCACTCCCAGCCCAGAAAGCCAAATGTGTGCTGGGCTGCATCCAAAGCAGCGTGGGCAGCAGGGGAGGGAGGGGATTCTGCCCCTCTGCTCTGCTCTGCTCTGCTGAGACCCAGCTGGAACCCTGCACCCAGCTCTGGGGTCCCAGCACAGGGAGCACATGGAACTGCTGGAGGGAGTCCAGAGGAGGCCACCAAGGTGATTAGAGGGATGGAGCACCTCTCCTATAGAGAAAGATTGATGTAATTGGGATTATTCAGCCTGGAAAAGAGAAGGCTTTGGGGTGACCTAACTGAAGCCTTTCAGTAGGGGAAGGGCTGCTAGGGCAGAGGAGGAGGGAAACCTACTGTAAAAAGAGGGAGCCTACAAGAAAGATGTAAAAATACTAGAAAAGGAACTGGAGTGACAGGACAAGGAGGAAGGAACTTAAAGTGGAAGAGCTGGTTTAAATTAGATATTGAGAAGAAAGTCTTTGCTGTGAGGGTGGTGAAGCACTGAAACAGGTTGCCTGGAGAAGCTGTGGATGCCCCATCCTGGCAGTGTTCAAGGAGCAACCTGGTCTAGTGGAAGGTGTCCCTGCCCATTAGAGAATGGTTGGAACTAGATGATTTTTATGGTTCCCTCCAATCTAAACCATTCTATGATATATCCATTTTCTACACAATTGTAGTTTCTGTCTTTTTGTAAAGATTGAAGTAAAATTCACATGTTCCTTGGTGTTTCAGGAACACAGTGCATGCACATCAGTGACAGATCTTTCAGCTGTAGAAAATGTCTGGATTACTTTAATCCCTATTCAGTAAGGCATTTATGCATATGGGCATATGTGCTTTGCTTTAGGCATGTAAATTATCTTCTTTAGTTCAGCTAGACTATCCATGTACTAGAAACCAGATTTCAATCTTGTTCAAACTCTGTTTTCTTTATAGAAGCCTCAGGATATAGAAGATTGCAACACAGACAGCTGAATTATGGGTTAGAGGAAAAATACTCTAGACCATAGATCCTAGATTTCTAGGCCTAGTCTGCACTCTTCTTCAAGCCATATTTTTTTCAATATTTATGCAGCTTGCTTGTTTTCTAAAATTCTTCTCTTCTTAAATATTGTTAAGCATGGCATCTGAGCATTTCATATTTTGCAATATGAGATCATAAAAAGATTTCCTTCTCTTGATATCTGAGGACACGAGGGTCCCCAGAAGCAGATTTTTCTGTATCTGTGCATTTGCTTAGAAAAGCAGTATGCTATGTTGACACCTTGCTCTCCTCTGGAAGAATATCCTAGGTAGATGGGACAGATCCCTGGACCATTCTCCAGCTTCTCTATCTGTTTGTTCTGACTGTGACACTGTCCTACATGTTGCAGAAGCCTTTCTCTTTCACAGAAGGACACAGGTCATACCTCTGATAATATGAAGATCAAACCCCTCATTTTATTTTGACCTGAAGCCAAGGAAAAGAGCAAAGCCCTGAGTTGTTTTATTTTTAGCCATCTGTGTTGCATGAACAGACGGTCTGTTGTGTATAAAACCAGCTGTGACTGTTTTAAGGGGCATCTGTTCTGTACTGAGGCATAACAGCTGATGGTATTTAGACTTGGCAGTCAAAGGTGCCAGGTCAGTCTAGCTCAGTCTGGGTCTAACAGGATGGGTGTTGCTTTTTGCTAACCATCGAGGAGCAGCCATTTGAGTAAGGAACCAAGAAAACCTGTACAACTGTCAGCCTTTCAACAAAAGGGGAGAGCATCTCATAGGAGCACCCCATTATAGTTGGGAAAAGGAAAGATTCAGTTAGTTTAGTATCAGCTTTATTGTGTGACTTTGGAAAATCATTTGTTTCTTGATATTTGAGAGATAAACTGAGCTCAATTTTAGGCCACTGCTTCACTGGAAGAGGCAAACTGCATTTGCCTAGAAGGAAGGCGGTGAATGGTGAACTATTCCAAGTGCTTTCTTATGCAGTCTGCCTTTAAGTTCCTCAAGATGAGCCATCTGCTCTTCACGTCTGCTGGACTTTCAGAGATATGGATGGTAGATTCAGCTGCACTGGATGCAGCATTGATGGGAGGAGGCTGCTGTCAGCTTATGAATGTGACAGACATTTTCATAATCTGCTACTGTAACTGCAATGTATTTGTCTTTTGGATTGCTTGTTTGATGGCATTTTTTGGGGTTTTCCAAGCAGCTACTGTTGGTGAGAATTTATTGAGTGGTTTAATTGCTCCTGAATGAAAGGCAGCTGCTAAAATATGTAAATACCTGCCAGTTAATGATGTGATGGCTTCTCTGAGGCATTAAATGTGGAATTTCCTCTCTTTCAACAGTTTGTACTCCACAGCCAGTGTCCAGACTACATGACTGTTTAAGTCTCACATGCTTACCCAGTAAGTGTAGCTGAGTGATATCTTAGATTTTTTTACACAGCTGGCCTCAGTAGAACTACTAACCTGGTAAATCAAGAGCCCCAGTCTTGTCTGGTTCAATTTCTATTGTGTAGATACATCTTCTGCATACCTACACAGCAGAGCATAGGAAGAACCATAAACACATTCTCTAGTATATCCCAGGTATTTTGTTTCTCCTTAATGTTTTCAGAAAATAAAAACCTCGCTCGTAATTCAGGCAAAGTTGTTTTCTCTCTGTGCTTACAGCTTCGGACATCTAACCCCATCCTGATCCTTCATTGTGACAACAAGACAGAAACTACTCCAGATGAGCCATGACACAAAACAGTATTGCTGGCCATTCCCAATTATTCACAGTGTTTGTAATACAGTAATTCTTGCAGATCTAGATAAGTGTTCTGTTTCGTTATGGCATTGTAGAAACTAGTAATAAAAACTGATTTCCATCTCAAAGATCCTGCAATAGACAGGCAAGAATTGGTACTTCCCATTACAATGTCATAGACAGATTTAGCGATTTCCCATAAAAACAGAGGAAACTAGTGTCAAAGTTTGGGACTGAAACCTTTCAATGTGTGAGAACACCCAAATTCTAGTCAGATACTGAAAACGAAAGAGCACTGCTCCCATTCTATGAGGCTCAGCTTCTGATACACAAGGATTGCAGTAAAGTAAAACAGCTGAGGTAGTGTTCATCTATATTGATCCTATGCTGTGACATAATTGTGGGGCTCTTGGGTGCATAGACATTAAAATTCATCAAGTCCTGAAAACAGAAAAGTATGAAAAATATGAGGTTGAAAAAAAACTAGGTTGCTTGATTTTTATGTGTATTCATTACAGTCACCTTAGAAACAGATATTGCAAGATAAGTTGGAAATAGGTAGGTCATTCAAAACGTGTTCTTCCCTAGTATGGAGAAGGTTGTTGGCTTCTTTTCCCTGCAGTTAGGATATAGGGCAAAGATTGACGGAGTGGGAATGGAAGTGACAGGTGATGAAAGAGAAAGAGAATGAAAGTGACTATAGTAACAAAGAGTTTGAATGAGCAACAGATGAGAAAACCTTGAACTTATTCAAGGCTTAAATATATGAGGATGTTTGTGTATAATAAGCTGTCACACTACGCAATTAAAGCTGAACATTAATTTTTCAGGTTGGACTGCTCATTTGTTTTGGAAAACAGGATGATAATGAAAGATGTACAGAAGGTATCCCAGGTCAAGCCTGCTGCTTAAGCAGTTTGTCTTCTGTAATACTGCAAGCTTAGTCTATGACAAAATGAGCTCACTTCTTTTCATGGGTCCAGTCCGCAATATTGACAATACTTCTAAGAGAATTAGGCCCCAATTTGCTCTTGGATATCAAAAGCTAGCAAGTATTAATAGTAGCTAAAAAATGAGCCAGAAAGAATCAGAACAATATAACTTTCTACACCTATCTTAACAACATAAATCAACCTAACCAGATATAATAAAACCATTGAACTTTTACAAAATCAGACTTAAAAACACAGGGTCAAAACCTAATACCTGAGTATGTTTCTAATTTGCATTTCCTAGCACTGTGCCATTTCAGCTTCCAGCAGTCTGGTAGCAGCTCTAGTAGCTGCACTGTGCTGCATCCTGGTCCCTTCCAAGTACATTAGCTCATTGAAGGCCTGGCTCACTAGCCCTTCTACTTGTACCTGGTATTGTCCTTCACACCTGGGTGAACAAGGCATAAAAGACTTCCAATTCAGTTTCAGACTATATCAAACCTACTTGTTATCTCTTTATGCATTTGAGAATTGATAGCAAAAGTAGAAGGCAAAGCAGAATAAAAATTTCTTAGTGGAATTTTCGTGGCAATTTTGTCTCAATTCGACAAAGCCAGAAACATTTGACCAATGCTACTGGGAGAAAGGCATGAAATGTTGGGGGTGGCTAGGTGTTGGAAGAACCTTTCATTTAATTTTTTGACTTACAGAGGATGGAAACAATGATGAAGGAGACTGCCGTCCAAGCAGCCAAAGATGAGGTTAGGAGATCTAAAGTCCTGACAGAATTTTGCCAAGGGATCTCAGATGACTAGAACAAAATTTTCTATAGTTATGTTGGTGATAAAAGAAAAACTATGAAAAATGTGGGCCTTCTCTGGAAGGAAACAGGACACCTGGTTACCTGGGATCTGAAAAAGGCTGAAATACTCAACAACCCTTTTTTGCCATGGTCTGCCCTGGCAAGTGTTCCAGCCAGACCACCCAATTCACAGAAGACAAAGGTGGGGCCTGTGAGAATGAAGAACCACCTGCTGTAGGAAGAAAGTCAGAGCCCATGTCGGGAAAGGTGCACAAGTCCAGGGGACCTGATGAGTCACACTGTGAGTACCAAGGGAATGGGTGGATGAAGATCTCACTTGAGAAGTAGTGGCAGCCTGGTGAACGTTCCAGTGACTGGTAAAGGGGAAACATGACCCCCATTTTTAAAAAGGGGAAAAAAGGAACACCCAGGGAACTACAGGGTGGTCAGTCTCACATCTGTGCCTGGCAAGATTATGGAGCAGATCCTGGTGGAAACTATGCTAAGGCACATGGAAAACAGAGAGGTGATTTGTGACAACCGAAATGGCTCCACTAAGGGCAAATTGTGCCTGACAAATTTGATGCTCTTCTATGATGGTGTTACAGGAGTGGTGAATGACTGACATTATTCTACCTGAAACTATGCAGAGTATTTGACACCCCTACTCTTTAAACTGAAGAGACAGAGATTTGACAGGTGGACCACTCAATGGATAAGGAATTGGCTGAATAGTCACACTCAAAGAGCTGTGGTCAAAAGCTCAATGAACAAGTGGACACCAATGATGAGTGCTGTCCCTTAGGAGTCAATATTGGGGCTCATACTCTAGAATATCTTTGTTGATGGCATGGACAATGGTATTGAGGGCACCCTCAGCAGGCTCATTAGTGACAGCAAGCATATACTTACATATATTTCAAGCGATTGTGAACATATGCTAAATTATAACATGTAAAAGAGAGTCTGGTTTATCTTTCTTCATTTTCTAAATTATCTTAGGTTTCCAGAGACCATAAATCTTGACTGAAGCCATCTAAGCTACAGCCATCTTCACATGTAAAGCAGAAGAAATCTAATAGCAAGTAAAAATTAAATAACTGTACCAAGACAGCATCTTTGGCTGAAGTATTAATAGCTTTTCCAGTACTCCTTGCTCTGTAAGACATGGGGTTGGTCTTATAGTGCAAATGGAGTGGTAAAGCTAGTTTTCTGAGAACTCTTAGTTACTACTGTTACTAGTGGTTGCCCTAGCAGCATAGGGGGCACATGTGGATCCAAGTACCACTGTGGTTAGACTCATGCAAATAGAGGACAAGGTGATCTCTACTGCTGTAAGACCTTTCTATGTGTCTGTCAAACTGAGATTACTGTCCCTTTCATAGAAAATTGCACCAATCCTTTGTACAGATATACAGCAGTTGAAGGTTTTCCTCCTGTATTTGTAGATACAGCAAGATGTCATAGCCTCCAAAAGTGGCTGAAGGCAGTCTGCTCTTTTGCTAAGTTGCAGCTCTTCTCTTTGCAGCTCCATCTGTTATCTGGAAGCTTGCTGGGCAGCTGCTTTGCTGGGAGCTGCAGCTTCTCCGTGTGCTCATGGTCTTCACACACAGTAAGACAGAAATTTTAATTCTCAAAGGCAGAAATGTTTAATTTTTTCCTCTTGTCGCCCTGCAAGTAAATAACCATTGTACTAGTACAGATTTCCAGCTGCTGCTCTGTGGGTTGTTGCTGTGGTCTCAGGCAAGAGGCATTGCTCGCTTATTGAAAATTAAAACTAGGTGTCTGAAGGTGTGCAGGTGGGCTGCTTGATCCTGGAGCATGTAGTTCTGAGACTCTTGAAAAGACATGTTTCCATTTCAGGCTGGACTACTTGGATACTCTTAGAAGGTCAAGTTTTCCATATACGACAGGAACTCCTGAAATGATACTCTTCTTCCTATGATATTGACATGTTTCAGGTCCAGTGCAATTGTACTTATGGTCTGAACTTTAGATTGCGTTCAAGCTCAGATTTTGTGGATGTTCATTCAACTAAGTCCTTAGCTTGACTCCTAGCAGCTGCCTAGCTCTTCTGCAGACTTTGTTTGATGGTTCTTGGCATTAACCCTGTCCACATTCCTCTTTCCCTCATCCCTTGGCAGGTCATGTTTGAAACTTGCTGCTGTGATTTGTAGCCAAGCAAAGAAAGTCTCCCATGTAATACTCCAGCTCCAAGCTCTTCAGTGAGCTCTCTTGTGTTCATCTAGAGCCATGGCCCACAGTTGGACTGGTGTCAAGTAAGCTCTGCTCAAGAGCCCAACACACAAAGTTGTATGGTGAAAGTTAGGTATGGGAGAAACATGGACATAGTTCATGTGGCTCAGACAGAGAGAAGGAAATCTGTAGAGTAGTGCCAAAGAGGTGATTTGAAATGCTGATGGCCTTTTTCTCCTTGGTTCTATTTTGAAACCAGCTGTCCTTTCTGACTGGAGGAAGAATACCAGCTTTGAGTCAGGTCTGGGAGCTTTTAGCTTTTGCTTAATTGTGCAGGAAAATACAAAACCAGATTGTGGCTTTACGACACAAGTACTACAACAAATTTTCTTAATACTCCTAAAACTCAATTTAAAAAATATTTCAATAACGCCACAAACCTTGAATTAACAACTGTGCAGAAAATGCCTCCCTGCAGAAAGTTTTAAGTATGTTTTCATCTACTTTCAGAGAAAGTATTTTTTGCAGATGTCAAATCTGTCATGACAATGTCATGTCTACCTACATAAGTAGGTAGACTACCATGCTTGAGGATCATGTGAGGTTTTTTTAACTTTTCTAGTTTATCATGTTTAGAGAGAGATATTTGTGATTCCAGAAATGGTTGCCAAATGGGAAGAAAACTGTACTGGGCCAGCCTGCAAGTTCCATTCACCTAATTGCTTCATAGGCAGTGGGGCGAGTGATCCCTGAAGCAAATCAGATGGGGTACAGCTAGCATAAATACAAAACCAGTGAAGAGAAGTAAAGTAGGATTTCATAATATAAATTGAAACAGCTCTATTTTACCCCACCAGTAACATCTGAAGCTTTAAATTCTCTGCTTCTTTGGATGCCACATGATAGGAAGACAAGATGAAAAACTTGAATATTGGTAAGTCTTGGTAAAAAAACCTGGCAACAGGATGAGCAAAATAAGCATCTTTTGAGGCCTGAAACATTGTTATTTTTTCAGATAATAAATTGTGTGGAAGCCTTGCTAGGCCTGAAAGTTGGTCAAGGGCACAATAATCTCACAGGCCAAATGCAGACCAGAGGAGAAGAGGTATGTCAAGGTTGCCTGGCTGCTGTTTTTAGTTATCAGGCCCACACAGCTACATCTGCAGGAACAAAGTTCCATCTGTGTAGATGCTCCTTTGCCATATCAGGCCTCTTCATGGAGCAATTTAGAGGTGTGCTAAATCTATACAAGCCTTAGTACTTACTTGTAAGTCAGAGTTCATATAGATAGAAGGCTGAACTCTGTTGCTCTGTGTTCCCTCCTGTACCTGTAAATTGCTTCTGCCTGACCTGAATCTTCAAAGTAGAGTCTGTTCATTCTTTGAAAATTCCTGCATCAGGGGTGGGGTGGGGGAAGGAAGTGGAAAGAACTGGTCTATTTGTTTTCTCCTTTGTTGGCAATAAAGTACATTTATTTTACTTATTTGTGTTTAAACATGTGTGTTTATGCTTTCGTAAAAGCAACCATTTCCAACAATTTAGATTTCTATTTCCCACATAATAGCAAGAGGATTAAGAAAAAGAAAGATTAAAATGGTGTAATGGAGTCTTCTATACCTCTCCTGGCAAATTCCTCTTTTTGATGATCAGTAATGAAAATGCATGCAGAGATTCACACACAGAAGAATTAACAGGAGCTTAACCTCCAACTTTGGAGCTGAACTTCTGTAGGTTATAATTTTTAGTTTGAAATATGTGCAACTCTGTGCTGGTTTGTTGAAGTATGGTCTCTTAAAGGATTTTGTTAAGCCCTTGTTGTCATAAATGTTTCATGAGTATCAGCACCAAGCACCAGCTATACTAACAACGTGGGAGTTTTCTGCTCCTTTGTATTCCTTACAATCACTAGTGACTACTGTTTATGACAATTGAGAAAAGACCAGAGTGGCTAAAGTATATTATCTGTATCTCTGTCATGACTTCAGTAGGCTTAGCTTCAACTTGGCTTTTGCCTTTTTATTCTTTATATAAACAGATACATTTCTTGCATTTCTCACCAGATTAGTTTCATGTATGTCTCGAGGTGCTATAACTGTTTTATATTTTTTAGTTTGGAGAGACAGAGTTTATAAGAGACGACACAGGTTTGTCACTTACAGCAACATTCTAATACTTTTCTCTAAATATTTTCTCTGCTTAATATTTCAAACATTTTTATTTTCTTTCAATACCAGTTTCCTCAAAAAGACCGCTGGTGTTTCATATCCCAAATCTAATTACAATGGAACTGGAATACTTCAGATGAAGCCAGAACTGTAATGCTTGTAATATTATAATATTATGAATGTTATAGCTGAAATCTAAAGTGTGTTAGAAGTAAAGATAATAAAAAATGACAGCTTTCTTTTTTTTGGAGAGCTGAAGTTTTTCTGAACCTGAATTCTCTTGAAAGAGAGCTATTTTGGGAAGCATGAAAAGAAACAACTTGATGCAATGGAATTTCTTTCTACATTTCATATTTATAAACAAAGGTGCATTTTTTTTAATGCGACTGAAGTATCCCAAGAGGAGGAACTGGCAACCTGAAATGGATATAATCCATTAGACCCAATGGAAAGAAAATCCAGTTTGGTTTAACCAAATCATACAGAATTAAATTGCATACCTTGACTGTGAGTGTATGAGCCAGGACATTACTAAGAATCCTGGGTCTCATTTGATGTCTAGCAGATGGATTGGATGTTCAACAAATGATTGAGGAAAAGCTACAGTAGAGGCAGTAGGACATCAGTAAATGTAGTCCTCCTTATTTCATTTGCTATGCCGAGAATGTGGGAATAGGTATTAGGTAGTATAGTTGAAGACTGGCTTGCAATTGTACCTCATTAGCATGAAGTGCCAGAGATAAGAGCTAGGGCATCAAGCCTCTGCACTCCCCACTTTGCCATCCTATTGTTCTGCCAGTAAGTCTGAACACTTGCCTATCAGCATTGTTTTGTCAGCTTTGCCAGGCAGGAGCTATGTCAGAGTTATATCAGTGAATAATTTACCTATCAGCCTCGTTAAAGATCAATACTATGTGAATCATCTTGTGTCATGCTTCTATTTAGCCCTTGTGCCTTACTTGCCCTGGCATGGGGTATTGCACCTAGTTTGAGGGGGGCAGTCTGAATTCCTTTTATCTCTGAGAATCTTCACTTGGTTTGATTTGGGAAATGTTTTGCCTTGATTAAGCTAGATGCTCAGTCAAGCATATATTTTAACTTGGAAGCATGTGAGTGATCCTGTTGAAGTGAGATTTAACAAGTACTTAAACATTTGCCTAGACAGGGATTGTAATTAATGATCTAGAATGATATCATGCAATGACTTTGTGACTGATACTAGAATTGCATCAGATTGCAAATTCAGCTAGACTTACAATGCAATTATGCACTGCCACATCCCTAGGAGTGCTCTTATTTTAAACCTGAATGTGATCCTTCCACTGCTTCTTTGCATTCTGCAGAAAAATAAGAGCTGTTTAATGATAGCGCTCATTAAATCTCACTGAAGTGTCACAAGTAGACTGCCTGTGCACCTTCTAGAGTGCTACAGACTTCTTGACAGACCTGTTCGTCCTTGTAATGACTTCCCACCTTTGATTTGTGCCAAAGACGGAAAAATTATTAAAGATTATTTGTTCAAATAGAAGGAATGAGTCAAAGGAGTTTGAGCTATGCTGTGAGGATGTTGGATTTGCCACATTATCTAAATGAATGCCTAATGTAAATAAAACTTAATATTCAGAGTTCACCTCATTTTGGAGTAGCAGAAGCACATCATTAAAAAAATTTCTGACATGTCAGTGAGCAATGAATTACTGTGCAGTGCAGCACTGTATAGAAATAACGAGCAACTCCTGCTGGGTGTATAATGTGTGGCACATGGAAGATGATACATAGAATGAGACAAGGAATAGCTCCTTAGGGGATAGGATACTTCAAGCCTAATCCTGAGGTGGTGTAAGAGGCATATATCTCCACTGAAAGAACTGCAGCTCAACTGATTTACAGCAGTTTGGGTGCCAGCTCTTTCTCATTAGTAAATGAGATTATGTTCTCTCTATTGTATCTTTTTCTCTCCACCTCAACAAATTTACTTCTTTGGCAGTGTTAAGATTTCTTCCCTGCTAGCCATCTGCTCCTAAGAATCATCTTTACAATTAGACTGGTGCTCTACCATTCTGCTCCCCAGTCTTCTATCCTGAAACTTGACAAGCCTTTAACTGGGAATGTATTTTGACAGTATTTTCCAGGTGGTGGTCCTCAACAACTTGTCAGGGGACTACAGAAGATTACTACCTGTTCATAAATTTTAAATTTACTGTAGAGCTTTCAGTGGAAAGCTTTCTGTACTTTCAATGGAAAAATAGAAAGACTACAAATTGATAAGGGTTCAATACCAGAGTCTTAGCGATTGATGTTTGCAACTTGAATGAGATGACAGAAATGCATGGCAGGAGGGTGGGAAACAAGCATAACCCAACACAGAAGAGGTCCAGATTGGTGTAAGGAGAAACTGTACCACCATGAGCAGAGACAGCTAGTGGAGCAAGCTGCTCAGAGAAGCTGTCATCCCCATCCTTGAGAATTTCAGAACTAGACAGCATGCTGAGCACCCTAATCTGATCCCATGGAGACCCTGTATGAGAAGGAGGTTGAACTAGAGATCTCCTGTGGTCCCTTCTAATCCAAATTATCCTATGGTCCCATGGCCCTCATTGGGATTACTTTCATGCTGTTTTTAACATTTTGATGTTATTTCTGTGTTCAAAAACACAGTTAAGTAAACAGATATAAAGATAAATACATATTTTGTTAATTTCTGTTAACAAGAGCACATTAGCACAGGGCTTTCAGCTCCTTGGTGTGTTGGCTGCTCTGACCTCAACAATAGATCTTGCTGAATAATTTCTTATTTTAGTTTTATTAATGTTATGTTGCCTAACTGCTAGAGGCATTGGAGCTGAATCTGAGTTACACTGTTGGTACCTGTTGCCACTTTTTGTGTCCAGTTTGCATATTTGACCAAAAAAAGAGAGATATAGATACTATTTAATGTAAATTTTGTTTGAATAATTAAAATAATTAAAAACCACAAATGGAAATCATTGATTTGACATGTCCTAACACCCCCTGGAAGTTACAGTAATTAGCTGCAAGCAAAGAGTAGGTACTAGTAGGTACAATTTTCAGAAGATGTTCTTTCTTTAACAAAGACTTCTACATTGCCTGAGCGTGCATCTATAGTTATTGCTTAGCTTATGTGTTTACAACCAATGCAATGTTTGCAAAATCACAATTAAATGCAGAGCATATGCTATTGTTGTGTATGTGGCTTCTCTGAGAGGACATTTATCAATGGGTGTTTTTGTCCCAGTCATGGGGTTATTCTAGTGCAATGGAAGACACCCAGATAAACAGCTGTTTGCAAAATTGTAGCTCTAGGCAGTGCCAGCCCACAAGAGAATTTTTGAACCTGCCTGTGTAGTCCATGACAAGTGAGCAGTGGCAGGCAGAAGGGTTACCAAAGTTCACCAAAGGCCTGCAGAAACCATGGATTACTCAATTCTCACAGAGCTTTAACTGCCAAATGAACAGAAGCACATTGTAGGATAAATAGCTGTTATCTGCATTTAGGGAATGGCTTCCAAGTGAGATGGAAGGTGCTCTGCCTTACAGGATTATCTGGCTGTTCATCCTGTCATGTGAAGCAGCCATCCTCCCGTTGTTATAAAACATGGGCTGTCAACAGAGGGGCCAAGGAGGGCTCCGTAAAGTCACAGGCACAGTTTCTATGGTTTTATAGAAGAAGGCAGGGGTCTTACTCATAACATTTTTTCATTTAGGTCACATAGCATGTGGGTTCACCGACCCAAATTGTTGGAAGAGTAGTTTGGAAGAAATTTAATGTTTCTGATTCTAGCTAAATCAAATTTGCAAAATTGTACACAAAACTTCTGTTGCTCTCTCCTCTGAAATTTTCTTGCTATTTATGGCTAGAATAATCACAGAAATTGAGATACTGACATGGTTTCTCTCCTCTTCTTGACCCTATCCTAATACAAACAATACACCATGGGTGTTCCTGGGAATAAACAACACTAAATTGAACCTGATGGGAAGTAACAGTTTACCAAAGTTGATGACAAATATTTGACTTTTGGCTCAGATATTCAGTTACTGTGTACTTGAATAGCTTCTTTCATCCTGTATGTTTTCTTACTAATTTTTGTGGGGGTGGAGCATGACCGATTGTAGCAGAGCAGATAATGATGAAACTATGGCATCCACAAAAGCATCAACACAACTCACCCACGTCTTTATCTATAGTTATATATGTTTGCTTCTTTAAACATATCTTCCTCAGCCATTGTTTTATTCTCCATGCTGCCCTATCCTTTGCTATTTTTTTAAACCTTTCTTCGAGAAGAGGCCAGGAGAAAATTAGAATTTAGATGTTGTCTTGAGTTTAAATTGTCATTTGGGTGAAAAATATCTCACAGATGAGGTTTTAGTTAACTCCTGGCAGTTTGACTGTCTTCACTGAATGCTTCTTACTGACTTAGTCTGAGGCAGGAAGGGCACAAACCTTCGCCACTTTTCTGTAATTTAGCACTTCAGTAACCAAAACTCAGCAGATTTTACTGCTTCCTCTTTTACCAGGCCAGCACATGTGTCCAGCACAGGTCACACTATGCAAACCAGCAAGCTCTGTTGCTTTCCATCAAGCAAAGGAGACTACTTCCTTATTCTGCCATTTCCACTTCCTAATGCTTTCCATATGTAACCCACTGTGAAAAGATTGATACAACTCTTGTTACAGATAAAGAAAGCCCTCTGCCTAAGTACCTATTACTCCAGCATCATGTTTGTACTGCTGTTGACTTAGAAGGCAGTTTAACTGTAGAGTGATTTAGGTCACTTTTCCTACTCGTTTATTCTGGTGTTCTTCTGATTGACCATGCTCTGAGCAGGACATTTGTCTCGAGAACTCCAGAGGTCCCATCCAACCCAGATTATTCTGTTATTCTGTGATTAAGAGGTGTCACTGAAAGAAGTCATCCCATTTCAGCAGATAGTCATCCTTTTATGCTTCCACTGTGTAGTGGTATATAATCACTAACCTAAGTAAAAGAGTGTGATGTCAAGTATGGAAATCAGAATGCTTTGTCCTGAATAATAGTGTCATGGGTTGATTGGTTGTTATTTTTTTAATGTGAAGTATTCGCTGTTTTCAATTATATTGTGTCTACTGTGGAAAACGATTTCTTGTGGAGGTATTTAGGGATTCCTGACAGTTCCAATTCTGACACCACTTGAGCTTAGGAGATTGACAGGCTCTTACTGCCTATGAAGCTTTGCATTTGCCAAGGGAGAATATTTCTTTTTCATCCACCATTTGCTGATGGTGTAACCACAAGGAGCTGAAGAACATTTTATCTCATGACACAGCTAGTTGTTATTTTTAGGCACTAAATCATTTCTTTGGAGTTATATTTCCCCTTAATTATAGGCAATAAGGACACAACAGACATTTTTAAAAGGGCAAGATCACAAGTCTAATCAAGTGTGTTGGTGAGGCTTTTACATGAGATCACTAATCCTCTACAAGTGCCTTAACTCACATTGTTTCTGCTAAAAAGGGAAACTAGGATCAATTTAATTCAAATGTCTAGCCGAAAAGTTAAGGAAACACTTTTCTTAAAGCTATTCTCCTTTTGGTAAAATTTATTTAACTTTAAAGTAATGCAAGTACCAAATCAGATTCATGTCAACAGTTTAACACCAGCACTGGCTGGGAATAAAAATTCTCTTCAGGAATCAAGATATTCCAGGAACACAGCATATAAATCCCAGAAAGGAGCTCAAGCAAGAATCTGGTGACTCCAAAATACTGACTACAGTATTTTGCCAAAGGCAGTCAAATTAAAGGGTCAGATAATGAAACTAATATGAATTATGCATCTGAACTTCTGCATTACAGTAAGCATAAGCCTCCTGGTAAGTTGTATGGTCTCCTACAAATTTCCTCACTAGTTTTTTTCTGTAGTTCAGGCCATCACTGTTAACAAATGAAGTTTGGCAGCTCTTAAATGACAGTTTATAGCTCAATGGTTTTTACTTTTTTAGAGAATAGAGAACATGGTTTATTGAGTAGCTGTATAAAGCTGTTTAGGACTGTAGAGTTTCTCCTGTTTACAGATTTTTTTATACTACTTAGGTGTGCATAAGACAAGTTATATTTTTATAACTCTTGTATCTCCAGTGGAAATTTAAAAACTGGAAGAGGTTGCGAAGGCAGTTGTGTACGCAATCCTCCATGGCAGCAGTTTGGCTCCAATTATCATAAGGTGCTTTCAGTTTTGTCAGCATCACCACCTTTGCACAGGATAAAGTCCTCAATCCTTGCTCAGTCTGAATGCAAAAATACAGAAGTTAGCTTTCAGACAAAGCTTCCCTTTCCTCCAGCTTCCTGTGATTGTATCTGGCCTGACATGTTACTGGCTTGGGGAAAGCTCACCCACAAACTGGCAAAAGCAGGAGACAGCAAAGATCCATCTACTTGGCACTTGAGTTTCAAGATGCAAAAGCAGTATAAATATAGGCAGATAGCACAATTCTCTTACAGAAAAGGCACTGCATCTACTCGAGGAAGCCAGGAATTTGCTTGATATTGTTTCTGGTCTGCAATCTCCCTATTCACTTTCTTCAGGTTTAACAAGAGGCAGGCACATTTGTTTGTTCATGTTCTAGTTTCTGGTTTCAGAGGTAGTAATTCTGAAGGTCTGGAAATGCTACTCAAGCCCTTATCCTTGATCTTCAATACCTCTGCCTTGTGTACCTGTTCCATGACCCTAAGTGGTGCTCCAGATCTCCAGCGCAGCAGTCTGGCCCATCTCTAGGCGTTTTCAATTGGAAATCAACTGGAATATCTTGATGCTGAAGAGAATTTTTATTCCCAGCCAGTGCTGGTGTTAAACTGTTGACATGAATCTGATTTGGTACTTGCATTACTTTAAAGTTAAATAAGTTTTACCAAAAGGAGAATAGCTTTGAGAAAAGTGTTTCCTTAACTTTTCGGCTAGACATTTGAATTGAAAATCAATCAGCATCTGCACAACAAAAAAACCTGCACCTTTCTCCTCTTCCTCACAGTGGATGCATAAATACTAAGTCAATCTGCTTTTTTTGAGAAAGCAGTGTGTACATACAGGCAGATGGTACTATTCTGCTTGCCATCTAGATTACTCTGCAGCCTCTATGTGTAGTGACTTAGACCACAAATGAATCAGCTCATCTTTAGAGATCCATCCCAATAGAAATAAGTAGATAGGTAGCCAGTGGTTTAGTATTAGCTGGATTTTGTTAGGAAATTTGACTTAAATTATGCAAAGTTTAATTAAGAGTTGCATTATCCTGCACATTTTTTTTACCTCATACTATGCTGCAGAGACGTAGGATGGCCCAAACATCAGAGAAACAGATGAAATAGACAGGAATAGAAAAAAATTTTTGCTAAATCACAAATCCCAACTACTTTTTCTCTTTAATTGTACCAGATAATCAGAAAACTGGCTATTTTTATTTTTCCATAGCACTGTAGGCTAGTTAGGGAGAAATATTTGACTCACAGGGAGCACATGCTCCAAAAGGATTGAGCTGGTGGTACTTTCACCTTCTCTGCATTATATCATATCTTTGGACCATTGTAGAGATGCAGACAATCAGTGTCCCTGTTTCCTGGCTATCTCTGATGATCTGCATGGGCGTAGGCAATACAATATCAGTGGAAAGCCTGTTCAAAGGATGAACAATTCTGACATGATTATCTATGGGAGTTGGGTTTCTTTTGAGACTCAGACGGTTTTTAAAATATCTTCTAAATTTTTTTAACCTACATTTATATATTTACAATATTGTACTAGGAAGAGATTTATTCTAAAAGTCTAACTCACTAAACATATGAGATTTCAGAGATGCTCTTTCTTTCTCTTCATTTTGGGATTCAAATAGGGAAAAGCAAATCAAAACCAGAACAGACATCTCCCAAGTACACTTACTAAAATGAAAATGAAATTCAACTAATAAAATTGTGAAAAGTGAAAGATATTGCTGGGCATTGCCTTTGTAAGGTAAGTGCTAAAAAATCAGAGAACCCATAGAAAGATTGCATGATGATTACCTGGATGGAAAAACCACATTCCAGATTGTGATCTAGATCTTTTTGAAAGCTCATGGAAATTATTGACATCCTGCATAGTTCTGGCAGGAACTTAAAGATCAGTAGTATCATGAGAAATTCTGTTAGATGGGGAAGGAAATGGAACTAGCAAGGCTGAACATTATTGTCTCCTTAACTTTTTTTTGAAAAGTTCATCAGAAACTCGGGAGTCATGTTTTTCAGACAGCATTTTATCTTAGACCTTTCCTTTCCAGGACTCCATGCAAGGGGCATGTTGGATAATTTGTATGTTCATCTAAGTCTTGAACAGTGTAAAATATGCTCCTAGGTGTACTTAGGAAACAAAATATTCAAAACTGTTGAAATCCAGGGCATTCCTGTAACTAATTATTTTAATTCTTGTGACTAAAAGTTGACCAAGGATAGGTTATCTGCTTGTGCTTGTTCATGTTGAATTGAGCTGGTTTTCCAAATAGATGCAAAATGTGATGCTAACCCCTTTAGATTCTATTTCTTGAATCAAAAGAATTAGTTCCAGAAGTAGCACAACTCATAAATCCTAATTTCTTGAGATTTGCATCTTATAGTTGCTTGATTTTTTTGTTATATCAAAGCTACTTTGTCAACTCACTCCTTACTAGACACCAGTAAACAGATTGCAGAGTGAGTGTTTCTGGTTGGTGAAGTATGGCTCTGACTTGAGCTCACCAGTGGATAAAAAAGCAGCACATGTGCATCTTTTGCTGGTGTTTTACACAGCCTTTTCATTAGAGAGAATGCTGATAACTGAGAGTCACTCTGCCAGCCATTTTCTTATTTTCTTAAAATGTGAAGCAAATCTCTATCTTCATTATCTCATTCTCTATCAGATTTGACTGTAATTGGACTACGGGTTCAGAAGTTTTTAAAGAAAACACACTTCTGCACCAGAAGACTGTTAAAACTTTGTTTCCTATAGGACATCCCCAGGATACATAGACAGACATATATGGACAAAAGGGTTTTCTACTCCAAAGTGAGATACTTGGCATTTGGGCCCACTTCCAGCTTCAAACCAAGATTTCACTTTCTTTCCAGGCTCCATATCTTTACCTTGATCTGTCCGTGTAAACTCAGCAGTGTGCTCTGGACTTGAGTGCTGTTAAAAACCACCTGTCCTGTCCCAGCCACTTGGAACATGTGCCTGCAGTCTCTTTTGTCAGAACCCCGCTCCTGCTTCCAAGAAGGAAAATTCTTGTGAGCTGGTATCTTGGTATCTGTGGGTATATAAAATAACTTCAGGCAGAACAGGTGCACCACATACAGTCTGCAGGCAGCCTCCTCATGAAGTTGTCATTGTGCTTGCACAGCAGGTGTGCTGTCAGAGATATTGAGCAAGAATACAAGGGCAGGGAAGGTATCTTGACAGTATTTGGTTGTAATGAGATGCCAGATAAATTTTAAGCGGATGATATCCTTTTAGCCCACAAGTGAATGAATATTTACACCCTCAAAATTATTATATCCTTTATTAATTTCTTAGTTCAAGTGAAATAGATGATGTAGCTGGGACAAAACCTATGTTGAGGAGAAGCTACTGGCCTCTTTTACAGGTAGTTGCCAGGAACTCCTCATCAGTATTTGTACAACTCACCATTCCTGTCTCCTGCTCCTCATAAACACGGATAATAAGGGGTACAGCACATATCTTATTGGAATTCCTATGGAGAGCAATTAAAACTTTGAAGATGTAAATGTTTAACATTGTTTATAGTCCACTTGGAAACAGGAAATGCCAGAAATTACGTAAGCTCTCTAGATATTAATAACTCCATGCAAGCATCTGCTTCTCTTCCTAATTGTTTGGCAGTACCTTGCACAGAGGTACTTATCAGAGCATAAGGCTCTGATTCTGAGTGGTAATCAATGGAGACTGCCTGATTATAAATGACACTAAATTATAATCTGAACCATTGACATTTGTTGTGTATCCATAACTAGGGCTGTAGTTCCTCATCTCCCTGGCATTTTTTCATAGTATGGGAATAGGGAGGAGGACTCTTTCTCTGGACATTGTTTGTTCTTTCCTTATTTTATCCTCTAAGGAAAAATAAATATAATTCAGAACAAGTATGCATTTTCTATCAAGGAAGAACATCAAAAGACAGCAGCAAAATGAGTATTTTGCTGTAGTTCTCACAACAAAGGAAAGGATGTGCAGATATTTGTCTGATGATAGGGCATTGTCACAGGGAGAAGCATTAAAAAGATGTCATATGAAAACTGTAGAAATTGGTGAATATTTGCCAGGACTGGATGAAGTTTACCTAGGAGTTCTTACAGAACTAAGGAATAAAATAGCTATACTGGTAAGCAAAATTATACTTTTTATGGCTCAGAAGATCTGTTTGGCTACAGAATTGCCCATATTATATTGTTTTTTTGAGAAAAACTTGTGAAGGAGATACTCTGAAGCAAATCATTAGAGGTAGAATTACATAACATTGTGATGTGAACAGTAAAATAGGGGTTGAAATAGTCCTGCCTTTTTAAATCCTACTTCTGAAATTAAATTCTTAGGTAAACTAGTGGTGCAGATTCTTGGCTACTAGTTTCCCAACCAGTGTAAAAGAGCAGAGTCCCCTGACTTCTGTGGTGTGAGGCCAAGCTGCATAGGCTAGGGATGAAACAAACCGTTCATGATAAAGAAGTAAAGTTTTCTAAATATTTCTAAATTTTTAAGGGCCTTGTTAGAAGCTATTAAGTAAGCCTGAAGTCAACAGGCAGAGGAAGTCTTGAGAAAGATTCAAAATTGGTTTCTAGCTACAGAACAAAAATCACTTTCTCATTCAAACAGCAAAACCTGCTGAAAACACAGATTTAAGGTAACCTGTACTAGGGGAGACTAGGAAAATTCTAGAAGAGCTAGGATATGATATATGGTATGATATATATGATATTGCTTCTCCTTCCACCTGTTGACTGCACACTCCTGCAATTTTCTCTTGTGCTGACACAAGCAGTGACACAGCCTTTTCGAACTGACTTGGCTCATTCATTATAAAAAGAGATGACTACTCCAGCAGCAAATTCCAAATAATGATGGAGCAGACAGGCTCTAACTGAGGCTAGAAGGAAAGTGACCACAAGCAGCAGTAAAGTTAACCTGTACATTTACCACTGGTGTTAAGAAGAAATTGGATGGTTCTCAGAAGAAATCTTCTGTGAAGACATCTTTTGTTGGTGCAAGGTGAGAGAGGAGTGATGTGGGGAATTTTCCTCAAGAGTCACATCTGCAGATATGAATTACTTCACAAGATACCTGGCTGAGATCTACCAGCTTGAAAGACACAAGTTAAGCTGTGCATGAGTACTAGAGGTGCCAATGGCCTCCAACCTTCTCCTTTGCTTTGAAAGAGCCTGGATTTCCCTGTTGGTTTGTATGTCCAAACTTCTTCAGGATTGCAGTTTATAATGGCTTCTAGTATTAGCAAGAATCAGAATACAGCCAGAGCCAATCCCAAACAGATGGTAGCCCTATTTAACTATTGTAGGTTGACTAAGCAGGAGCCATCACAGGTACACAGTTCTGACCACACAAATCCCAACTCTCATGCACAAATGGGGAAAGTCCCACTTGTATTTTAAACAAAGCTTTCACAACTTACATGTCCTGCAAGTCAACATGGACACTGTTTTTTGAAAGTGAATCATTCAATGGCAAGTGGATGCTTATGTTCTAAGAGATACTGATCCAAACCTGCTTACTGATCAGCAGGCAGGCAAGAAAAAATATCACTGCTGGTCACTTTATTGGTAAAATGAGAATTTTGCAAGAGCTGAAATAGTTGCAGACAATGCTGTTATTCTCCAAATACAACATTGGTAAAACCAGCAACTGTCACAAGTTGAAAGCTCCATCCTTTCCTAGGCACTGAAAGATTGGCCCAGTAGCCAACAGGGACGTAGCTCTGTCTGCTTCTGTTGTGGCTCATGCCCTGAGTCATACTGTTTACAGAAAAATAACTAATCAACAAAAGAGATGCCTTCTTTCTGGTGTTGTCCTTCCCATTCAGGATCACAAGCCCCTTCATTATAATAAATATCTTAGTTCTCTCACTCTAAGTCCTTCCTGAGAATAGCAGGCATCTAACTTTTTGTGTTTTCTTGGAAAATTAAGAGTTGACAACATTACTGAAGCTGAAGAAAAGGAAATGGACTCCATGACCAAATGGAAATTATTTTTATTTTTAAATCAGTTTTTAAAAAGCCCTGCAGTGATAGCTTAACAATTTAATTTTTTCCCCTTTCTTAGCTTTACCACTCTGTGTTCATGATATATATATAGAACAATAAGTAAAACTCTAGCGCGCAGAACCTGAAGCTAAAAAATTAACTAAAGCAGTCTGATTTCCAAATGTGAGTATGTACATTTCCAAAGGAGGCTAGTGACAGCTACCTGTAACCATCAGGTCTGGAAACTTGTCCTACATACAGAGTCCTAGGACTTTATATTTTCAGTGTATTTATGTCTTGATACTTAAACACACAACTCAGATATGTTTATGCAATCTTCAGTGTCTTTTAATGCAGTTTTTGGGACACTAGCTCTTCTCTACCAATAAAGTACTGTCCAAATTTGCTAATTTAGAAACATGAGCAATTTTTCAAAAAATATTTGCTGGTTAAAATGTCTTACACTTAAAAATTATAATAATACTTTTTAAAAACCCCAAACCCAAGCATTTAAAGACATTTAAGAGACTTTTTAAGAGACATTAAAAATTTGGTCAGTCATCTCATAACTGATGTACAAGAAAGAGTTCAAAAGCATGGCAGCTGGGCTTGCCCACCCTTTGCTTCTGCATTTTGTAAATTCAATGTGAGTGGTATCAGACACAACCTGGATTAAACTAGTGGTACAGTAGATTAACTAATCTTTTCTTCAAACATTTGGATAGTCCAAAGACAGGTGAATATCCCTGCCATTGTAGATAGTGTTTCCCCGTCAAAAGACAGACTGTTGAAAGCTTGAAACTGAATTACTGATCTTAAAAGTATTTGTTTCTTTAGGTGTTTTGGTCTTTTATTAGAAGCTTCATTGTAAGGAAATTGATTCAACACCAGAGATTATTAAGGCAGTATTTATATCAAAGTGTAGTGATAATTTCTTCCCAATTTAGCTGAGAAGATGACAGCTGTCTTATGCTGGAACTAGGCTGGGGGGGGAGGAAGTGTCCACAGCAAAGAGCTGTAAACACAGATCAGTAGCTTCCAACAACCCAGGACAATATTCTTTCATGTGTTACTCAAAACATAGGTCACAAGGTAGGATTGTATTGTGAGTTGTTTTGAAAATGAGAACGACCAGACAAGGTCCAGCTTTAAAAGGTGTGTCTAGCACCAGGTCCAGTTTTACACAGGATGATAGCAGTGTAAGCCCTTCTGTATTTTGTTGAATGGAGGTGCCATGAAAAGCTAAAAAATTTATTGAAGTACAGTACCGGGTAAATATAAAAGCTTATAAAAATGAGGGAACAACCAAACCTTCTGGAATCAAGAGCCATGACCTGAGAAGCAAGAAAAGAAGACCCTAGAAATGAAACTAGAAAGCCAAAGAAGGGAACTTAGTGTTAGCCTTAGTCACTAAGTAACATAATACCCACTATATGATTGCCTCTCACTCACCTAAGCCTTTTCCTTACAGAGCACATGCAGTAAAATAAGTGTGCAGTGTACCTTTCAGAAGAGATGAGAGAATGAAAGGTCAGTGACTATGGTTTCAGGTTGCTCTGTATGTGTGAAATGTCAATGTTTCGCTGTTCAAAGCATATAAAACAAAAGGTGTGCCAGCTTTGTCGATTTACCACCCAGCCCTCATCTCTGCACAGAGATGAAACAAGTATTTTGACTCTGTGTGTAGATCAGCTTCTAAAGCACCATGTGAAAGAACACATATTTGGGATAACAAATGAAAATTTGGCAGAACAGTGTGTACATATTCACATAATGGTCATGCTGCATCACCCCTAAGTGCTGACAGCAATTTGTTTAAATTTCATTAGATGAATCAATGGACTATTAAACACAAGGGTGAGAATACAGATTATTCTTAAGCCTCAAACCACTGAAAGACAGTATTATATCAGCAAAATAATTTCTATGAATGCTCTGGTTTTTGTATTTTTTTCCTAAGCCCATGTCTTTGGCTAGTCTGAGACAAGATACTGAATTAATGCATATTGTCTAATATATCTCATATTTGTAGCTGTACCTAGAAGTTAATATATTATGCAGTTGCATTGTTGTTGATATCTCAGCTCTTCTGTAGTGGTACAGTTTTCATTATGGTGTCTGTAGACAATATCTTTGCATGCACTGTACTCTTCTGGCACATTCCTTGTTCTTCTGCCCTTGCTAGAAAACTTGCTCCTATGGAAGGTCTAGTCCACTTTCTCTTTGTATCAAAGTTTTATAATATCTAGTAATTTTTACTGATTGTCCTTTGAAAGAGAGAGAAGCTCAGGTCTCTCCTTTAGCATTTGTCTCTGATGTTATACTTGTACTGTGTTGGGGATATTTGTGGCCAGGTAACACTCTGAACTGGAGCTCTCACCCAGTACTGGCAAAAATAATTGTGGTTATCAGGTAGAAAATGGAAAAGAGCTCCAAATCTGGGTTGAGTTGGAGGAAATACTTTGCCTAGAAAAACAACAGAAAATATTGAAACTTGTACTTTGCATTTTAAAGTACATGAATTCGCTAAATTAACATGTCTTTTGGCTTGGATTGAACCAGTGTGATTATTTCCTCAGTTTTTGGTGTGATCACTAAATAAAAAGTTCACTACTTATTCTTCCTGTCTTAGAAGAGAGATGTCTAGTTTCTATCTCTACCAGTACTTTCAGTGTGATCTTGAACATTTCCTTCCATGCTCAAGCCTCTTTTTATGAAATGAAGGCAATGTTTAGTCTCTTTTATAAAAAACTGTGAGATAAGCAGAAGAACACTGTAGGAGATCTAGATTACATGTAGTCATCAAAGGGAGAAAAGGATCCTTGGGAGTAGCAGTCAGTTTTCACTCATACTTTTTTTTCTGAAGATATTTACAGCTCTTTTGATAGTGAGAGCTTTAGACACCCATGAACCAAATAGAAAAGAAAATCACAGAAAACAAAAACACTGGTAAGTCCACATCATTAGCTACAGTCCTGCTGGGTATATCTCTGCTGGTATTGTTAATCAGTCCTTCATTAATCATCATTTAGAAAAGTAAAAATAGATCACAGAGAGATTGTAATTTTTTTTTCTTTGATGCTTTGATGGAAATTGATCTGATGTAGACTGAATAATGTGTTCTCCATTTCCCAGGAAATAACCCTGCACCTTAGAGCAGGGTCTGTCTCTCTAGACTGACTCTTTCATTCAGACCTACTTCACACACCTTACTGCAGGCTAACATGTTTTTTTAAACATTTTCTATAACTCCACTCCAGGGCCAGCTTATTCTCCTTGAGGTTACAGGTGTAGTCCATAAATCCCCGCAAAAAAACCCCACTTACTCTTGCAAGAGCCATGTGTTGGAAAGGATTATTACTGCAGTGTGTGCTGTCAGTAGTACAGGCCTAGGCAGATTTCAGATTCAGCCATCAAGCTAGTGAGGAACTTCTGGCTTTAGAATATGACCTTAAAACCTTCTTTTCTCTTTATTTTTTTCCTCTAATTTTATGGGGACCCTGACATCTCTGAGTTTTAGGTCACTGGAATCTAAGAGCTTATCCCAATGAATACTACTGTATGCCTGCCCTCATTTTACTTTTAACCTTGGGCCTTCTACTGCCCTCAGACACGGAGTGAGACGGAGCTCTGTTCTTACTGGTGCAATCATCCTAATGCACTTCTGTTAACACCCAGACTTGGAGGTCTTCAAAGCTCTGATCTGAACTGACCAGCACAGTAACAAACTAAGAATCACATTTTATTTACTTGTCACTGGAATAAACCATATTTTGACCAGACCAACACCCTGGGTCATTCCACACTAAAGCTAAAGCTAGCAGAACCAGGAGACTACAGACATCAAAACCTTGATAGTAGCAGCTGCAGTTTTATCTTGGTATGTGCCACCTCAGTTAAGTGTAGAAATACAATATCAAAGGAAACTACTATTAAGAAATGTCCTGTGAGTCTTACTGCTTCCACTCTGCTTCAGCAAACAAGACCAAGAGTAAAACAAAACCAAGTTCCCATTTTTTCCTCCATAGAATTGGGGTAAGACTTGATATTGTTTTATCTAGGATATGGCTTAAGCTCTTCAAGCAGATTCTAGAGCACAACACATAGCTCAGTGTTCCACTGACTTTATTACAAAAGCATTTGAGGTTACTGGTGAAGTTCAGTACTAAGATAAGCTTGATGAAGTGTCGAGCCAGTTGATAACAGGAAGAGTTATTGGCTGTACCTCCTGGCTAGCTGCATCCAGCTCCCAGCCTTCAGTTCAAGTCATGTGGTGTTTTGTTCACAGTTGCTGAGGATTCCAGACCAGGGGGGTTATATCCACACTGAACTGGTGCAGTGCCCTGTGGGCATAAGGCAGATACTGCTTTCTGTGGTGGTCAGTGTTTCTCCAGCCTGGCAGCATAGTATTTTCTTACATGCCACCAAAATGGTATGCTGCATGCCTCAGGCAGCATAAGTGCATGTACAGCTGTTTTAAACATGCAAAATCTTCTTGGATATGACGAAAAGAGTATGTATGGCAAACCTGATGCTGTCTTACCCAGAATGGCTTTTGAGCAGAACGAGCTACCTTCAAAATTACACTTTGTCTTATATTAGAAGGAATTAATTTTCCATCTCTGGGAAAAAAAACCAAAAACAACCCAGATGAAAAAGCCCAACAACAAAACCAACCAATCAGAGGAAAAAAACCCTGCATAAGACTAAAATAAAACAAATCTAAACCCACAAAGATTACATAAATTAGCATTTATTTAATAGAGACATAAAGGAATCAGGAAAAGGAACTGGCTAGGGAGCTGAACAATTCAGCCTCAATCAGTATCAGCAGAGAGTTTTCCCAGATATCTTTCTGGAAAGAAGAAATAAAGGAACAGTTTCTAGATGAATAGACTTTTATAGGGGACAATTTGTAAATAGAAAAATACTGCAGTTATTCATATTAGTATAAGCTGTAAGTAGGGGGCACCCAGCCTCCTGGCTAACACGAAACACAACAGCTTTTATGTGGTGGAGAAACAGAAGGAATATGGGACCAGCATGGAGGATCAGGAAGGCAGAGTTTTCCAGGGCTGTTCACAGGCAGATGATAACACTAATCACCAGCAGCTGATTAGACCATTATAGATGAAGTTAGGATAGGTTAGTCTATGTACCTCAAGGCAATTCAAAACTCACTGAAACACTTCTTGGCTCATTTCATGTATTGTGTCTGGGCCTGGATACCCAACAGTCTCTACCTGTGCAATATATTACTATCTGTTGTGCAAGAACTTCACTTAGAATGCACAGTCTGTTCAAGGACTTAGCTGGGCCGCCCCTTGCTTAAAGACTTTGTGGGTAGAGGGGACCCAGGTTCTTTCCTTATAATCAAGTAGTCATAGTAAAATCAACTCACCTTTTAAAATGGCATGTATACAAATTATTAAAATGATGGGCTTTACCAAAATTACACCCTTAAGACAGACTCATCCCTGAGAATAGATTGAGACAGGGTAAAAACTTGGATTTAATCGTAAAAGAGTAAGATGACCCAATGATAGTATGTCTTCAGAGGGAAGATTATTATTTCATTTTTTTATTTAGTAACCACCGTTATCTCATGGACAACTTGCAGAAGGATTTATTTTCAACATGTAGACGTAAAGTGAATATTCATCTGATATTACTACTCTCAGTAAAATGAATAAATAGGGTGATTAAAAATAAAATAAAATTTTTTTTCTGTTATTACATAATTGTCTTTTAATAGACTTGATCAAATAATATAATGGTAAACTCTATGGTGAAAAAAATAGAATCAAAACAAAAAATTTCTCTCCCAATATATTAGTTTCTGTACTCTATTTTGTTACTAAAAATCTCCAGATTTTTGTGGATAAATTCTTTATTCTCTCCACATATTATTTTTGTAAAACTGAGAGTTTACTATGTTTTACAATTTTATTCAATACTAATTTTCACTTTAGAGTTATAAAAGCAGTTTGAATATGGAGTTCTTCTAAAACTGAAGAAGTGGAATAGTTGATAGACAATATTAAATGCAAAAGATAAGGCAGTGTTTGCATTGATCTACGTCAAACAGAAGACAGGTGATAAATTTTTGGCATATGTTCAGACTAAATGTTTGCTTTTCAGAGGCAGACCAAAATTTTCTTAGATCGTAAATTAAGGAATAAAAGCATTATGGGAATAACAATGACTAACAGGTAAAAGACAAGGTTTAAAAGGAAAAATTTTTCCTAACTACGCTTTGTCTCTATTTGCAATATGCTTTCCTCATATGATTCCATTTTATGAATCAAAAGAACCACCTCCAGTTTAGAAATTTTTTATTATGCCATGTATAATGATTAATGTAGGAATATTAAAAATAAATCACCTTTATGGAAGATGCTGAATTTTGTGATGGTTGTGACATTTTTTATTTTCTCTTTCTCCTAGAGAAGCTGTAAAAACCTCATCGACCCATATTGTTGCTTCAGAAAATCTGCAGGGCAGCATGACAAAGTTCTGATGTGCTGGGTGTTCAAGTTTAGGGTTGACTATGGCATGAAGCTGTGTCAGGAGAGCTTTAGGTGGTATACCAGGGAAAGGTTCTTCACCCAGAGGGTGGTTGGGCACTGGAACATGCTCCCCAGGGAAGGGGTCACAGCACCAAGCCTGACAGAGTTCATGAAGCATTTGGACAACACTGTCAGGCACATGGTGTGATTCTTGGGGTGTTCAGTGCAGGGCTGGGAGTTGGACTCTATGATCCTTGTAGGTCCCCTCCAACACAGGAGATTCTATGATCCTGTATTGCCAATCCCTCTTCTCCTTTGTGTTCGGAATCCTGCATCAAAATTACTGTATGATCTCCTGATGTTTATGGTGTCAGTATGGATTTCTAGTAGTTTTGTTGTCATAGTTCATCATTATTACACTGAAGTTTTCTTTTCTGGGTTTCACTATCAGTAGCACTATGAAATAGTTGTTCTGGGCAAAGTAAGATACACCTTTACCCCCTTGGTGTCATATAGAGCAGTAACAGACTGGCCTGGTATATGAGAAGAGGCCTTGACTAGGGGGTCCACAGGAGGCAGTAGTAGGTTATGGGCATGGAATGATAAGACCTGAGGAATAGGTTGGTTCTGAAGGTCCTAGCCCACCAATGATCAATTAAAGAAACAGAGACCTGGAGGTGGGCAAAGCCCTTTGCATGATTAGAAATGTGATAAAATTAAAAGTATTTACTGCACATAAAACAAGTAAGGCACAGTAAACTCTGATTTAATATGGAGTTGTTGAGATTAGGAAAGAGAAATCAAAATCAACATGGCAAAGGAATTTGAATGCTGATGATTTACTCCCTCTGTTCTCTGTCAATTAAGTGGAAACCATCTACCCAGAAGAGCAATTGAGAGCAAGTATAATACTGGGGAAAAGGATAGAAAGTAAGAAATGTATGTTCAACCTTTTAAACTGTGTTACTATGGAGAATTCTCTCCTTATTGCATTCTTATTTTTCTTTTTCATGGCAATAATTAGACATGGATTGATAACCATAATATAATGGATATTTTTTTAATGAGCCTATTAAGATTTCATTTATACTATTGATAAATCCTTATCTTTATGTGTAAGGCATATTTACTTCTTCATGTAAGAGTTCGAGCATTGCATGGGTTAGGCATGGCTCCTTAACAGAATTTCACACATTGTGACTGGAGTTACCTGTTGGTAACCTCAACTAAGTGGCAGGGAAAAGCTATGTAGGGACATAGCACTCCTTTGCACTTCTGGAATACCAGAATAAACTCCTTAGATAAAGGAAGAAGATCTTTAATATTTGGTGGCTGACAAATGCAAATTCGAATTGCTTGCTGTGACAACAAAGGAGGTAATTTACATATTCTCAATATCATCACAATAACCTCTCACATGACTCTTTCTGATTTCCACTGTAGCTTTCTTCCCCTATAAAGCATTATGAAGGAACACTCCATGAAACACATAAGGTACAAATCACAGAATCACAGAATCACGGAATCAATAGATTGGAAGAGACCTTCAAGATCATGGAATGCCACCCATGCCCTAACACCTCAACTAAACCATGGCACTGAGTGACACATCCAGTCTTTTTTTAAACACATTCAGGGGAATCCAGTCTGATGAATCCAGTTCTTTATCATTCTTTCAGTGAAAAATGTTTTCCTAACATCCAACCTATATTTAACTTGGTGCAGCTTTAGACTGTGTCTCTGGTTCTGTCAGTTGCTGCCTGGAGAAAGAACAACCCTCACCTGACTACAACACCTTTCAGAAAGTCATAGAAAGTGGTAAGGTACATGTATACTTCTCTTTGGTATTGGCTCTGTCTCTCAGAGTTTCCTCAGATCTCCATTTAGTTGCTAGTAAATTCTGTTTTTCAGGTACTATGTTTGTGCATGCATGTTTGAAGCATTGTGCAGGGATTTAGTACTTTGATTCTCATTAATCAGTTTTGTGGCAAAACCAGTGAATGAGAAATAGCCCCCAAAATAAAAATATGTCTTCATATTTACATTCATTACATATTAAACATTCAGTTTATTAATTTTTCATAAAATGTTATACACAACTAGAAAAAGACTGAGTACCATTGTTTCTTTTATTATTTAGGGTTACTAGTAATACAGAGAGACTTTTAATTCTTAATGGCATCTGTTTCTGTGGAACATCTAGATTAAGTTAGTCTCTCTAGTATTTTCTGTCTGACACCGATCAAAAACAATAATAAAACTATTCCTACAGAGCTTGTGAATAAATGTTTATATATATATATCCTCTCTATATAGGCCCATTAAAGAAGGCCTGTATAGAGAAGCCCATTAAATAAAACTGTCATGGTGCTAGCTGCTGTACAGAATAATAAGACAGAGCCAGTCCTGTTAGAGGAGATGGGTGGGATAGCAAACATCTGTAAGGAAAGATAAGGCACTGAAGTGATATCAATGGAGCCTTTGGGTTCTCAAGATGTGCAGTTCTGTGCTCTCTATTTTGACTTACCTTAGAGAGCCCCACATTCCTAAATCTTTTCTCCTGAAACACCAGAATTGAATTAATAGGCAGGATAAAGGAGAAATTCAGAAATGGACCTTCACGGTCTATGAAAAACTGATTTTTGAGGCATTCACAGCTTTTTTTGGCAACATTTCCCAGAAAGTCTCACAGATTTTCATGGCGTAAGTACTAGCAAAATCTGTTATTTGTTTGTTTCTCACAAGAGAAAATTAAAAGCTGGATGATGCAAGTAGTCTAAACTATTCTCACAGAATATTAGTGGGCCTGCTTACTCCTGACAAACATGGATTAACTTATTTAATATGTATAAAATCAGGAATCTGTTATAATATCTGTTACAATGAGCACAAATCTAGTCAAAAATCAGGTTCTCAAGTCATTTAAGACCTGAGACACATATTCTTGCTGCTTAATTGCAATTCTCCAATAGAACATGTGACTCCAACAAATATGCAAATAAAAATTATTTGTAAAACTAATCAGTGGTGTTCATGCCACCCGCTCCCTCCCCCTCACCCCACCTCACCACCGCCTCCAAGTATTCTGGAGACTCTGAATAAAACTTTGAAAGATGATAATTCTTCATCAAGGTTCAGAACAGAAAACGTGCAGAAGCTGAGCTCACAAGCCTATTATTTTTCACAGAAGCAATACCATTGGACTGCCAAAACCAAGTTGCTCTCTGTGCTCCTTCTGGCTGATGCTGTGAACTGTGACTTCAGGGAAAGCACGTGTGTAACAGAAAGAGGAGGGAGGACTGAAGTTTAGATGAAGTGAAGGGCAAAATGTGAAAGATAATGAAACTTCCTGAAAAGCCTAAGGTGTTACTTTCCTCTGGAAATAAATGATCCCGATGGGAGGTGACATTCAAGCCTGCTGAAGTAGAACCTGCCCAAGACTAAACTTGACCGCACCCACATGTCTTTAATGTATGATTAACGAGCCATGATAGGCATACATCAGGTCAGTGAGGCTGACTCTAATAGATGGAGCTTTTTTTAGCAAAACTCCCTGAATAATGATGTGCACACGGTAAGCGCTGCAGATATTTTATTTAGATAAATGCAACCAGACATGAAGAGGGATAGGAATTTGCTTTAGGGGACTGACTCATTTATTCAGGAGAAGGAAATTATTATAATATATTCTTTTTATTTAATATTTATGGACAATCAAAAAATTATATCTGTATGTTGGGCAAACCTATTTATGTGCTTGAGACTTGTGAAATAAGCCAAGCACATGGTGGAGCAGAAGAGAGAAAAAGCACAAATCCATGGGAACTTATTGCTCAAGGCAGCTCTGGTGTTTATTGTTAAGTGGCTGTTTTTCTGCCCACCTTGATATATAGCTAGAGGCTCTGGCCTGTTGTGGCATGCTTCTATGCTGGCAGCTATGAAGGGTCATGTTAGAGAAAGGAAGGTTTTAGTACATGTTGTAATCCCATAATGCATATACACGAAATAGAAAAGTATCAAGGGAGCCTGCAGCAAGGGCCAAGCCTTCCAAGCCTTATCTTTGCTACAGGGGTTTTGAATAAATTTGCTTGGAATAAAGACACTAGCTACTTATCTCCACAGTGGGACAGTATAAGAGATGTTTCCAACCTCCTGATTCTCTACCAGTGATTAATAAATGCTTATTTAATTATAAAATCCAGCAGCAAAGGCCAGATGTACCCATGCAGCTCAGGCTGAAGGGTATGCGGGAGTCCTTCATAGCCAAGTTGCAACAGCATGCCATAAACGCATCCTTGGCTGACAGGCAAAGCTTTATGGCTCTTCCCTTTCCACCACTCATTAGTGTGTAAAGGCCTCAAACTGCAAACAGTCCACTGTTTGGACTACTGGATATTGTCCTTGCACCATTTAAAGCAAGGGGGTTTGGAACTTGAAGGAGAGTGGCATAGGTGTGAGTAAGAATATAGGTCAAATGGCTGGGGGATGGCACATATAAGTCTAGCAGGTAAAACCAGTCTCATCCTCTTCTGGAAACAGTGTGCCATGGTTGTTTGAGTTTGACTTCTCTTTGCACTGTGAGTTCAGAGTCTTTGAACTAAAGTTTAGCTTCAATCTCAAAATAATTGAGGCAATGCCTGCGACTCTTGCACTCTTGAACTTCTTGAAGAAAACAGCTTCTAGTTCCTAAACAAGGATCAGGCAGCTGGCTGCAGCATGCCTTCAGTCTGCAGAATTACTCTGCCCAGCAAAGCAACTGAGCTTTCTCTAAACAGTTCTCTCCACAAATTCTATTTAGTTTTCAAAAGGCTGTCCTTCTAGTTTGTTTGCAAAATCACACAGTGAGAAAAAACCACCAAAGGAAACAGCTGTTACTTTGATTTGGTAGGTCTCTGCCTTCATCAGGATTGCTATTAGAAAATGCAGTCAGTAAATTTAGGGCTAAAATTCTGCCTGAGGTTACATTACGTGAACATTCATATTTAAAAGCCCTTCTGTTTCTACCTAGTTTGTTGCTATTGCAAAGGAGGCACTTCAAAAGCCTTGGGCTCCTAAACTAGTTTTGGATTTCATTGTAGAGGAGAGCCTTTAAGACACTCACAGCCTTTACAGGCAAATGAAAACCTACAAGCTGTTGTATCAGGAAAGTCCTGTTCGTTCACTCACTGCAAAACTCTTGTCAAAATTTGCTGAAAGCACTCTTAAGATGAGCATCATGACACGATACTGGTAGTACACTAGGGAGAACTACAGGAACATGTTTGCCAGAGTATCTCCATATCCACGCTGGAGAAACATATGTGCCTCTGAGAGGAAGCACAGAGTGCTTAGGAGTCTGAAGAGGCCGATAAGCTCTTGGGGAGATTTTCCATAACACTGAAATAGTTCTTAAAATTTGGCTCTTCCATCCCTGGAAAATTCCTTACATTTGCATCTAACAACTAGATCATTAGTTCCAAAATTATGCCAGTGTGTTTCTGAACCCAGCTGCCCTTGCCCCCTCTAGCATGCATTACCTTACAAATCAGATGCCTTTTTTTGGCTGTTTAGTGCTGAAAACAGGATTTCACATATCCTTTTTTTTTTTTTTTTTTTTTTTTTTAATGGCTCAGGGTGGGAAGGTCTGGTTCTGCTGTGTATCTCTTCCAGCACTCACAATAATGAAAGAGTTCTCCATTGGGGTTACTTCAGAGATATTACACAAATGCAGCGTGCTGCTTTATCATCCAGCAGAATGCAGCCACTTCTAGGCTGAAATGGAGGAAGTTTTTTAACAGCAGAACACAGAGGATACACAAGAACAGAAGACAGCTGAGTTAATAAAGAGAAATACCCTAAGTGTACATGACAGCAGTGTGTGCCTTGTGCAACAACAGCGTGCCAACAGTGGCTGTAGCTAGAACCAATAGAAGCTCAATGTCAATCTATTTTAAAGCAGCTAGTACCTGGGAGTTTTGCTAAGGAAGGGTGAGGAAAGGCAAAGTCCATTCAGTAAAAGCAAGTGCTCTCAGTACAAACGAGATCTCACAATCTTCGGGGAAGAGCTTGGAAAGATCAGACATGTACAGTGCAAGGAGTGGTTTCAGCAGAGTGGGTACTTGCATGCTAGATCAATGAAAAGTACAGGTGCTTCTAATGCGGCAGGTATGTGAAGGTCAGGGAACTGTAGAATTCCCAGTGCACAGTCATCCTTTACAGAACACATTTTGTGACTGTCTGACAGGACCTTCTGGTATAAACTAAAGATAATCTAACAGAGCAGCTGCAATTATGATACAAATACTTCAGGGAAAAGGTAGAGACATGCTTCCTTGACTTGTTTTCTGAGTAATGCTAAAGTGAGCAGGCATCTGGAAGAAGCAAAATCAGGGCAATACAGACACTTTACTTAACACTGTCATCTCCTTTAGTTTGGTCACTTGCATTCCAGTCTCTTCCCTATTTAAAGTGCCATGGCATATGCCCGTGTAGCCTGCAGTACTAGGAACACTCTACATTTAAAAAAAAAAAAAAAAAAAAAAAGGCATAAAGCGGATGCCTCCAAGTGATATTTAGTTAGTGGGTATCGTAATCCCCTTCTACAGAGATGAGATGATTGTCTCAGCAAGCACAGACTGGGGTAGACTGAGGAATATGAGGTGCATGTGCTCACCAAACTCTACCTATTTGTATCAGTCAGACTTCATCTATTCATAACACACAACAAGATGACAGTTTTGTATCTCTCCAGAACAGAACTACCTCCACCTATCTTTCTTCTTTATAAGCAGTTCACTAGGGATATGGGTTAAATCTGTCAACTAATGATGGTGAATCTGCTCCCCTGAGCTGACCAGGGTGTGGTTTTGTAATCTAGTTCTCATTTTTTGAAACTGTAAAAGATAAGGAATCCATGTAAGTTCTGGGATATAACAGATGACCATTAAAGAAAAGTGGCCTGCTGAGCCACTGCAAACTGGTCATGATTTTGGAGATACAGCTCTCTAAACAAAAGGGAGCTGAGGTGAGAAAGTAGCAGTAGAGGGGAAAGTTAAAGCTCCCCTAAGGTAAGAGGGATGTTCAATTTCATCTGCTACTCCAATGGGGAGAAACGTTTAAAAGTAAACACTGCTACAGTAGTGTCGTTACACACGAGCTGTGTGAAAGCTTAGCCCTTTTCTCATGTTTTTATATGTACAAGACATACAGATCTGCAAGAATTTAACCAAAGCACATGTAGCAGATGCATGACTCACCCCTCTTTTGCTACAGAATTAGTTCAGTGCCTGTCATGTGTCAGCCTGTTCTGTGAAACCACTTCCTTAATTTACTTTGTCTCGATGTCACGGCTTAATCACTTGGTGTTGAAACCAATCTGGGGTTACAATAAGTCATTCACCTTATGTTTGAAAGCAGGCGGTATACTCAGAGCAAATTAGAGGCAAATTTTCAGCCTAGTATCCATATGACTTCATCAAAAATAATGTGCTGTGTTGCAGAATAGATTTACATTATGTAGGGCAGATTTTTTTAACAGCTCAGCACTATAAAGCTCCAGAGAAATGAAATTGCTGGATTTCCCATGCAGTTCAATCCCCACTGAGCACTAGGCATCTGCATGGTTGGGGGGATATGAAAAGAGCTGCACCCTCTCTTCTCATAGTGCAGTGAACAGAGCTCAGCAGGGCATGAGGATCTAGGCCTAAAATCTAGCACTTTTAAGTTGCCAGATGTGAATTGAGGCCTGTGTTTAATTTCCATTCTGTGACTCTCTCGTATGCTTACCTTCCTTTCTCATGCTTTTCCAAATATTCTTCTGTGACTGCCTAATTCAGTTGTCAACATAAAGGACAGGCATGTGAGTAGATCCCCCTTATGTTCCAGTGGCCTTCCAAAAGTCAAAACAGTGGGAAAAGCCACAGCAGGAAAAACTTAGTTTGACAGAAGGTAAAATCAGCAGCACACCACTTAAGTAGCTGCAATGAGGCATGATCCATCTTAAGGTCATGAAAACAAAGCTGTGCTTTAACTAAACATACTTAATGGAGGGTCTAATTTTAATAGGAGAGGTCAGGCCAAACTTTTGCTGTGTAACAGGGATAACAGGTCCTAACAGTAAAGTTAGCTTGCAACTTTACTGGTATCTTATTGGCAAACTTCAATTCCTAACAACTGAGATTTTCAGTGTAAATTGGGCAAGATCAACTCCTCTCTTACTGGCTTCGGTAAAAATTTAACCTGCATTCAAGGAGCAAAGCAAGGTGAACACTCTGAGTAAACCCAATTCTGAACCAGCATCCTGAAATGAAATGCTAATCTGTCTGCCATTTACCACTTTGGAATGAATTTAACATCACCTGCTCAAGTTTAAGGAAAATGGATTGTAAACACTTCAAGCCAGAACTTACTTTCAAATTGTTCTGTGAGGTATCTAGCACTTCTGAGGGTGCTGTAAGACAGAAATGGTATGATTTTAGGAATGTCCAAAGGCCTGGACAAACATGATGGGTTTTGAAATAATACATTCTTTCCTGAACAATTTGAAGGTTCATATCAGCTTTACTTTTCCTCCTCTACTGAAATATACTTGCAGCCCCCCTGTGCTGTCCTCTGGGGCAGCTGTGTTTTGTTTCAACATGTACAGGTTGCAAGAGGGCCCTTTGTTCTATGAGGTTAATCACATTTAACTTCCTTAGGAGTGGCATAGTACCTGGAACAATTGTTTCTGAGGCATCTGCAAAGAAGACTAGTAGACCCAGGAACAAGAAAAGCCAAGTATGAACTGAATTTTCAATATAGAAGAAACACAGTCCTGTCAGCCTTTGAAAAAATTGGATGACCTCTCTACAGTGAAAGCAGAATATGGAAGGGATTCACAGAGATGTAATTGATACACAGGTTTAGAAACCTACCATATTGAGTAATGGCATGATGTTTTCGACATGTGGTTACTGTCACCACACCTACTCACTTTAAGACAGATAGTTAAATCAGGCAAAGGTCTAATATGGAGTCAAATGCACGTTTCAAGGTGAAATCTGCCCAAAAATCTCTTATATGTTGTGTTTACAAATGTCAGAAATGGTGATGTAGGATGAACCCACCAAGATTTTCACTCATATAGCTTTATGTACAGTTATAAAGCACCTGCAGAATTCCTGGCACTGTATTTTTGTTTGAGTATGATAATTACTATCTCCTATCTCTTGACATACCCAAAGCTCAAAGAATATTAAACACCAATGCTCTTTGTGCTCTGTAAACTGTAGTACCATTTGAAGCTTGAAATAGCTGCAGTAAGTTATTCACACTTAAGTAGGAATTGAATTCCAGAGGAGGGAGAGGAGATGAAGACAGACTGTGCGATGCTGCAAGCCTGTCTCTATTACAGCACCTGTGCCATGCCACTATTGACAGTAGCCACTCTCCTCCTAATCTTTTACAAAACAAATGCCCCCTACAGCACTGCGTGAAGAAAGAGAGCAAAAAAACCTGGAGATTTATTAGCGTCCCTGTGGGATTTTAAGTTCCTTGTGTAGCTGTTTACAGAACAGGCAGCTGCCCAGCCGGAGCGCTCTGGTCCTGCCCCGGGCAGGATGCTGCATCGCCCCAGTCACACCTCTGCTGGCTGGCTCTGCTGACAGCACAGCAGCTGGCCCCGGGCACCCCTCTGCCCAGAATGGTTTTCGGTCCCTGACCACGGTCCGCCGGGAAGGTGCTTAGGACTATGAAGTCTAGCACTTAACATGCTGATTATACACATAATCATACAGAGGCACACTAATTTATGTGTATGAGCGTTGATGACTCTTTTTCACATGCTGGAAACTAACATGGAGGTCAGAGCCTGTCTGGGTTAGCAGCAGCATGAATTACCCATAGCTCCTTAAGGGAGATCATAAACAACTAAAAAAGTAAGTCTAAAGAGACGCCGTCTGTCACCTCAGAGATGAAAATCTGTTCAGATACCAATAATTTACTAAAGTTATTAAATACAGCTTATTGCTAGTAATAAAGGTGTACACAGAGTGTCTCATAAAGGAAAGGCGGCCACAGCTGGTGCCGGGCTCGGCGCAGCGCGCGGCCGCCCGGAGGCTGGGGCTGGGCTCGGGTTTGGGTTTGAGCGGCAGCAGCACATGGGAGCGAAGCACAGCTCGGGTCTGAGGCAGCGCCCGGCACCCGTGCAGCCCGGCCTGGCGGCAGGTCTTCCTGAGAGAGGGGGGTGATGGTGGGAGGGTGCTGGAAGCAGAGCAGCGCTTCCCTGTGCACCCCTGGCCCCCACCGCAGCAGCTGGGACGGCTGGGGGCAGGAAAGGGCAGGCACGGGGCTTCAGCCGGCCCGTCTCCTTCTCCCCAGCCAACGCACGTACCAAACTTTTTTTTTTTCCTATGGACGAGGCGTTTCGGGAGGGGAGAGGGTCCGGCAGAAGTTGGGGGCGCTGTCTCCTTTGTGCTGCGATAGCAGCACCCCCTGTTCCGCAGTCGGCCCATCCCCCGCCTCTGCCCGTGTCCTGCCCGCCCGCATTTCCTGCCCCCACCCCGGGCAGCCCCCCCGTCCCGTCCCCGCGGGCCAGGCAGGGCGGGGGAAGCGCTTCCCGCGGGCGATGACTCCGAGTTACTTTTCACCTACTTGGCGGCGGCTCTGGCGGCGGGGTTACTGCCGGTCAGGCTGCCGGGCTCCGCAGCCTGCTCCTCCGGCCACACAGCCCGAGCCCATCTGCTGCCTCAGCGCCCCCGGGCCCTCAGCCTTTTCCCTGGGCCCTCAGCCTTCCCCCCAGACCTCAGTCTTTTCCCTGGGCCCTCAGCGCCCCCGGGCCCTCAGCCTTTCCTCCAGGCCCTCACGGCCCCAGGCCCTCAGCCTTTCCCCCGGGAACCCACGCAGCTGGCAATGTCACTTTAGTAGGGGCGCGGGCTCTCCCGTGCAGCAGGAGCCGGTGAGTGTCATGCTCGTCAGTTCGGCTCCCACGACCACCAGCTATTTTGCCAGCGGGAGGTAATGTGCTCGCAGTCCTCGCACTGCGGATACCCCGGAGCTTGCTCATCCCGAGCGCTGGCAAGGAGAGCGAGTGTTTTCGCGGCTCGCCGGGGGTGGCTGGAGCGGGGTTACTGCCGGTCACTGCCGCAGGGCGTGCGCCGCTCGCTCTCCGCTCCTGCAGAGCGCCTCCGATCCTCTCAACCATACTTCTGCATTTCCTTTAAACGCTGCTAGCAAAGGCGCAACGCAAGCCCGTCCTGCACCACAATTACCTTGCTAAGTAATTTTCAGTAGTCTCAGTGGTAACGCTGCCTGAATGAGTCTTCTGTTGGGCACAAAGCTTGCAGCAATACTGTATGGATTTTAGCATTGAAAGGATTACTTCTACTGAGAATTTTGATCTTGGATCAACCAAAAGTGTTCAAGAGACTTACAAAACCTACAGACCAACACCAAACCATTCTTTTCTGAGCTGGCAGTGTAAGATGGAGAAAACAGTAAAAAGAATACTTTTCTGAGGTATTTTCTAGGAGTGAACTGAAACATGCTCATTCTGTAAGAGCTGGATATCTCAACAGTGTTTAAACCACAGTGATGAGGCATGCACAGCAATTTTTAAAAGAGCTAAATTAAGTACATTGTAATGTGTTTACTGAGACCAGACGTGAATCCTGCAGGTGGGTTGAATTTTATGCTTGAGGAGATTTAAGTACATACTTCCTCTAGGTAAAACTTACCCAGTCTCAATTTGGCCTTTTGTATTAATTCCTTAAATTTCCCTGTAGTCATTAGCCAGGAAAATCAGGTGAGAAGTTTGTTCTTTAGTATTGTATGTAGTTAGAACACAGCTGTTCCTACCTGTGTTTCAAGGACAATGCTATAAAGAATGGTAAAGGTGATCCTACGTGGCCTGTGAACTGCAGATACAGATTATCCATGGGGGCTTCTAGCTTGGTTTCAGGAGTGTTTGTAGATATTTCTGACACTGTAATGGCTTTTTTCTTTTTAAATGTCTTAACAGAAGGATAAGCTCTCAAAGCACAGCACAACAATCCTCCTTTTGGTCTCTAGAAGAGACCAAATTGAAGGACATTTAGTGCAAGCATTTGTAATACAATGCACGTTCATGATTTTTGTATACCACTCCATAAAGGAAATGTAAGTACAGTTTGTCATTAAGCACTTACAAAAGAAACAAACTAATATTTTTATTCTTTCATGAGGTACAGATTAGGTCCTATTTAGCTATTTAAGCTGTGGCATACACTTGCAGAAACCATTATATTTGGACAGCAATGTAAGATGAATTAGTAAAGAGGTAGAATGTCTTCTCACTCTCAGAAGCAGCTTTGTGATTTGCTGTAAATGCTTATGATGTTCTCCCTCACTCTTTGGAGTTTTTTGGTGTGTTTTTCACTGGAATCCCACCCATCCCACATAGAAAGTAAAGATTTTCTTCACTTCTAAAGCACTGATTGTCTTCTCTCTCCCTTTCTCTCTCTCTGTATTCTGTTGTTACCAGGTTGCTGGATGATGTTTACTACTCATCCCTATGCTGCAGAAAGGCACAAATACAACAAGGAGAAATTCGATTTACTATAGGAAATAAAGGGAGGTGGTAGAAATGTAACCATTCTATCAGCTTTACAGTCTTTGATGTTGTTTTCCCCTCCCCTTGCATTGCCCACAGCTGTTGATGTAGATTTTCCACCTGCATTTATTTTCTTTCACTTCAGAGATGTTTGAGGGAAACTGCACAATTGCTGTTTACTAAGTATTGAACTGTCTGGGGGCCCATTAAGCACAAAAGTGAATCTTCTGACTTCCTCATGAATACAAAGTTTACCAAAGCTGTAATTTTTATGTCCCTAGTGGGATAATGAGATGATCCAATTTACAATTATTCACACAACTTTATTGTCTCCTGAATTTTGTAGTACCTGTGGACTTGCATGCATACCAGTGAAGAAACAGTTTTCATACTTTAAAAGAAGTGTCAGCATGCGTGGGAGAATTACAAGCTAAAAATGGTGTAGATAAAACAATCTCTTGAAAAGGAGCATACCAGAGCTAGTATTGCAGTCTCTTTCCAAAGACCCTGCCTGTCACAGATTGTATTCTGGGTCTGTGCTTGTGAGTGCTTGTAATTTTTGTGCTTCTTTTTCATCTTCCCTTACTCTTTGTCCCTCCAGATCCCTCCAGATCTTTCTCTGTCTACGGATCCCTCCTTGTGTCACTTCAGTGGTGGCTCAGACTTGTAGCTAGAAATTCCAGACTGCAGCAGTGGAAAATGTTGTGCTTCAGGCAAGTGCATCTCCTAATCTGTCTCACAGTGTTGAAAATCAGGTAGATTTCAGCACTTTCAAACGTCATTCCTCTCCTACTGTATTTTAAGATGGTTTTACATTTATAATTTGGACAGCTTAAAATGTAAGAGAACTGTTCTTGAGAAGGATATCTTATACCAGATGGTAGAAAGCTCATGCCCCTATGACGTTTCTGACACGACTGGACATGTCTCGTCAGCTTGGAAACTAAGCCAGTTGAGCTGGAATTTTATTGTAAACTGCATTGTCTTTAAAAATAGCACAGATTTCCAATTCAGTTTCCTTGCAAGTGTAATTGGATCCCTGTTTAATGGAATATTCATTATCTGGCCTACAAAGGCAAGAACTCCAATTATACCTCATGTAGAAGTCCTGTGCAGTAAACACAGCAGTTAGGATGTTTAAGTCTTCATTTTCAGCTTCCCTTTGAGAATTAAGAATTTAGCATTAGGAACTAGAATGACACATTCTTATTTCAAATGTAGTACTTTTTTGGTCAGATTTTTTCCCCATTAGCAGGAATATTCCCATTAGCCTCTCCAGGCTGAAATTAAGACTTCAGTCATGTAATTAGGATTTTATAAATAGGTTTCTGAAATGATTTAATGAAATATATGAGGCTGGGTATGGAGCGAAAAGGACTTTATTTTTTATAAAAGTTCACAGTCTGAAAATATAGTGCTTCAGGTATGCAAAAAATTCTTATATGCTGCAATAACTGTCTTCATATTTGGTGCTTACACAGTACATGACTACTAACTGGAAGTCTTATGCATTACTATAGTAAAACAATAAAATGTGGCAACTATCACATTCATTAATAAAAGGATAACAACTGCTTTTGCATCAGGATGGAGGTAAAATATTAAAGCAAAATATCATGAAGAATGTGAAGTTAAAAGGAAGATAAGTGGAAGTTAATTGTTGAAAAATAAGCTTTGCTCTCAGAAAAATGGAGTTCTCTGTTTCTTGATTTTCAAATGGATGTCCAACATGTGATTAAACTAAGTGGTGAACATTTCTCTATATATGCAAGAAATCTGGGTACTTTTCTCAACTGAGCTCCCTTTATGTTTGCTTTAAATGCTTAGACTGTCCTGCAGTGTGCACACAGATGCAACAGATTGAGAGCCTGCAAGCACATGTGCACTTGCATTTGATTTCAAGAGCAGAGCATTCAAATACTGTCTTTGGTCATCAGCTACAGCTACTGTTCGGGGTTTGTCAGCACAATCAGCCCTGTACAGGTCTGAAATAACAGCGAATTACAGAAGCTTGGCTATGGATGTGTTTTACCTTTTAAATAATTCTTCTGTTAGTACTGTGCAGCTTTTCTTTTTTCATGCCAAAATGGTAACATACACTGATGAGCATAAAGAACAAGTTAATTTCTCTGACACTAGCTGTTCCCTATAGTTTACAGTCTACACTGTCTAAACAGCCTTGTGCTCTGAACAAAAGCCCTCCTATTGGAGAAGTAACTATTTTGGACTTCAAGAACTGTGCTGAACTCAATAATCTCTTCCTGTTCTGTGGCTGAGGAATTGAGAAGTTTAATACTGAAAAAAGTACGTAACAAAACAAACCTCTGCAGCATAGCAATTTAAAAACACATGGCTGCTTCAGTAGCAAAATGAATGTGAAGACCAGCCCTGTGCCTAGGGAAGCAAGAGCATTCATTTTTATTACAGTAAGAGCAGGATTATTATTACATCATATGTTCGTTATTTAATTTTCCCTTTGGAGCCTATAGCATGCTCTGGGCACTATGTAAATAACAATTCTTTCTGTGCAAGAAATGCTGTTCTATTTTTTTTTATTTGGTTACCTGTTAACATAACTGAAAGCTGCTGCCTGGGTCTGAGACCTAGCTTTACAAGCCCAGCAGGCTGAGAATTCTAGGTAGTAAACAGACAATAGATGCATCTATCTAGGAGTTAGAAATGTGTGGGTAATTTTCTTTCTTCTGATTGCCATTAAAAAATATAAATTGGACATTTCTGTGTTGACCTGAATAAAATTCTGAATCATATGGCTGAACCTCTGCTCTTTAGTTTATCCCAGAGCCTGCAATGCAATACAGACTCTATCAAGCAGTTTCAAGCCTTCTCTTTGTTCCCCTGATTTCAGTCATCTTGACACCAGTGCAAAATCATCACAGCTCATCACATTTTACCGGAAATTGTAATAGTTCAGCTATTCCTAAAGGAAATACTGGGTACATGAAATAAAGGTAGAGTGGCCATGCTACAGAAACACCATGTAGGTTTAATGTATGCTCTTCCTTTTTCTATTCAACTGTTGTGGCAGGGGGGATACACATTATTCCTGCCTTTACATTACCTCATTATATGACATATGAATCTTAAATGTGGTGCTTGATCTAGTTCAGATACAGGATGTGGGTGTTGGCTAGAATTATCCTATGTGCTGATGTCAGTGGCATCTGTAAGAAATGTGAGGTATATACATTTTTATAGGCCTGATATTAACACCAAATATATTAATGCAAATGGATGCAAGAACTCTGGGTTTGGCTGCTGAACTGCATACTGTGATCCTATTTAATAAAGACTGTAGAGGTTCTCTATTCATAAGTGATTTTTGACATTCTTCACTTGTTATCAAAGCAGTTCTCTGAATTGGCCTATAACATACTAAGAAGAGTTATGGTAAAGTGCACAAGCAGCCTTTACAGCTGTGCCCCCCTCAGAGTCACCTGGAACTTTGCAGAATGTAAGGCAAAATGCTCTTCCTGAAAAGAAGACAATGGAAGGGTTTTGTGGAGATGTTTTGGTACCACTACAACTTGCGTCACCTAAGCATGCCTAAGGAAGAAACTGGAAACTTCCTTGGGAGGAAGAAGGGGCAGACACTGATCTTGTCTCTCTGGTGCCCAGTGACAGGACCTCGGAGAATGGCCTGAAGTTGTGTCAGAGGAGATTTAGGTTGGGTATTAGAAAAATACCCAGAGTGTGGCTGGGCAATGGAACAGACTCTCCAGGGAAGTGATCACAGCACCAAGCCTGACAGAGTTGAAGCAGTGTTTGGACAGTGCTCTCAGGCATGTGGTGTGATTCCTGGGGATGATGCTGTGCAGGGCCAGGAGTTGCAATGCTCCTTGAGGGTCTCTTTCAAGTCTACTTATTCTGTTATTCTGTGAAGTTTTTTTCTCTGATTCTCACATACAGAGAAGGATATTGACTTCTGGCTAGGGATATGATTTGATGGGAAAGGTTGTCTTTTAGGATGATTCCTCACTGACAGAGGGTCATGTTTCTGTTTCAACAGTAGCCATACTTTGTCAGAGAAGTTCTGTCCAGTTCTAGGTCATAGGGCCATCTTAAATAAAGTGATGCCCAAACCTCTGGTGACAGTAATGTTTTGCATTTAACAGCATAACTTTTTTTGTTCATACATACACCAAACATAAAAAATTAATTTGCTTTCCTTTGCATATCTCCACCCATTCTAGAAAGCATTCAACAGGCTTCTGCTCAGTCACTGTAAGAATAAGAACAAAAAAAGGCTGTTAAAAATAATCAAAAAAATCCCACCCAAGAACAGCAGCATTTTCAGCTTTGTCTGCTACAGTGGAGTCTTTGTTGCCCTCTGAGATCTGTAGTGCATCAGTACATGAAATCTCTGTGAGAAGGGAAGAAAGACCTACAGTTCCAAACTCCACCTGCACCGCCTCTGTTTTCAAAAACAGTGGCCTTGCCCAAGGCTTAAAAGTGCATGTCTAGAAGGGACAAACATCCTTTCATTTCTTCCTGTAAGTTATTTGGCACTTTCTCTTTACATTATTTTAAAATTTCTCTTTTTTAGGCTTGGCAAAGTGTTGGTTGGGTGTTTGGAGGGTTTTTTTGTTTTGTTTGTTTGTTTTTGGTGTGGTGGGGTTTTTTTGGGGTTTTTTTTTTTTTTTTTTGGTTTTTTTGTTGTTGGTGGTGGTTTTTTTTTGGGGGGGGTGTTTTCTGGTTTTGGTTTGGTTTGGTTTGGTTTTGGTTTTGGTTTTTTTGGGTTTTTTTTTGTTTTGTTTTGTTTTTTGTTTTCTTTGTTGTTGTTGTTTTTGTTTTTGTCAGGAGTAAGGGAGTAGGGGACCGAGGGTCTTTGCAAAGGATAAACCTAAACCTATCTTCTTTTACACACTGTTAGGGCATCTGCACTATGCCTAGGGCTCACCTGTACCATGGCTTTCCTGGCAGAAGAAATCAGATTACGTTAATTGTAATTTATATCAGACAGTTTCTTCTGTCTTTTTGCATCTAAATGTACATGCAAACCCCAGAATCACAGGGGCTCTGTGTGGGACTCTTTAAGAATTTTTACTAGTCACAGTCTGGCATTGGCAAGAGAGCTCAAGCTTTATCTTTTACTACTTACAAATGACTCAAAAAGGCAGCCCCACATGCAAAGTGTTTATGAAATCTGAGTCTACATACTTTGAAGCTGTCAGAACATTGTCCTCATGATTCCAAACCTGTAACTGATACAACTGCAAGAGAGGTATTTCCAGACCGCGCTGCCGTGTCTTGAAATTATCCACTTCCCACCTAGTACAGGTCTTATTCCATAATGTTTCAGGAAGGTTTAACTGCCTGCCTTAGTGCTAAGTCAGAAAGCATGGGGCTGACGGGTAGAACAGTTAAACTGAACACAGAAGAGCCAGACCAGTCAGAAGAGTTTAGTTGACAAAGAAATCCTGATTTTAGGAAAGGGATGGTACAAGGCCAATGAATCTTGCAGCACAGCATGGAAAAGGAAATGAAGCACCAGAAAGGCTTCATTTTCATTTTGAAAATGTAATGGTTCTGTTAACAGTTGCCTAACTAACAGCAGAATGCACCTCATGTGTGCCTGTGTATCTCTAATATAGCAAGAACTTTTGCTTAGGCTGCTTAGGAGTTAACTTTCAAGCAGCTAATCTGCCAGCTGTTTGGCAAGCTGCAGAAGCATATCAAGAATGGATTACTATGGGTGATAAACATAACTTTGAAGGAATCCTTTGGTTTTCTTCTAGCTTTTTTTATCACTTTTTAAAAACTGGGTATTTCAGAGTGTTCAGCTGATTAGTCTTCACTAGGTCTCACAAGTCCAATCTACATTGAACTGAACAGTCTTCAGGGCTTGAATCCTGAGCAAATATTCACTTAAAACTTGAATGGACAGTAGTTTGTTCCATCACACTGAATGTGTACACAGAAGAATAGCACTCAGCTGTAAATTAACTTTCTTTCTTACTAAGAAGTAGCCTCCTTGTGTCGACAAGCTCTAAGTCAGTTTGTGTTTAAACCATCAGTGTAATGGTCTATGGAAATGGAGGAATGTCTTGCAGTAATTAAGACATATTTGCAGCCCGTCCCAGCAATTCAGTGATTTGCTGACTCCAAAAAGCAAACTCCCCATGTACATAAGCCAGGCTTTCATACTGGTCTGGAATGATGTGATGTAGCTAAGAGCACCCTGGTTTATTCTTTCACATACTCCACCTTTGTGTGCTGCTATTAACTGGTGAGGGATTGTATAGGCTGGGCATAGGTAGAAATTAAGTTCATTTTGTAGGTAGGAAAAGTGTAGGAGAAAGTGTAGGGGAGGGTGAGGGCTGAACTGGCATAAACAATAAATCACATTAGTTATTCTCTCTCTGTTTACATGGAAGTTTGTTGATATTTCCTTTGGTGCTACATTTTTCCTGAAGATAAATATTGAAAACCAGACTTGTCAAAGAGAAGAGAGATAAAAAAGGGTGCTCCAGGTAATCTGAATAGTTGCAATAACACCAACAGATGAGGAGTCATCCATTTAAAGCTCCTTAAATATGTGAGTAATTAATTAAGCTTGCAAAAATTTTAGAAGCACAAACTTTGCTCTGAGAGAATAATTTTTAATCGTAGTTAAGAATGTCCTGCAGCCATAGGCATGCCATATTTGGATGCCATTTTTATGTTGCAGAAGGAAGCTTTTCATGTAGATTGATTTGAAAGAAAAGTTTGAAAGGGTTTTCTGTTTAATACATGTATGTGAGGCTCAGGTTCTTCAATGTAGACCCATATAGATCAGTGGTAGTGTTGGAGCTGATGGAACTGTTACTTCCAATTAGAAGAAAATACTGTCATTTTGAAAATATATAAAAGGCTGAAATGAAGCTTACCTGTGGTTTAGCAACTGAACTTGAATTTGGTTTTGTAGGAAAGATAAAGGCTGATTTTTTTGCCCTCTCCTTTATTTTGTGTTTATACAGAGCTGAGCAAAACTTGAATTTTTCTGTAGCTAGTCTCCACCAATATCCACAGAATCACTTCTCTTATCCAGAGGAGCAGGGAGGAACTTGACTCAGAGGTGAGTGACAGTGATTTGTGAAGTGTCAGAAATGGGGTGGTTTGTGTGCTGCTTTGCAGCCCCCCTCTCCTATACTGGTTGCATTCAGCCTCTGCTTCATGGCCATCCACAGCTCCAAGTCGGTTGGTGCATTTTAAAGAAAGGAGAAAAGCCTGCCATCTGCTCCGTACCACTGCTGCCAAAACTCCACAGAACACAAACAGCAAGTCAGAGCTTAGCTGCCGGCAGCTTCCAGCCACCTAGGATGTGCCAGGGACTGTAAGGGAAAAGATGCAAATACAAAAACTGGATGTCTGCAAATCAGTCCCAGGAACAAAAAGCTGGAAGAACCAGGGTTTTCAGATTCCCAGTAAAGTACAGGTAAAATAAGTGTATGCAGGATTTGCATGCACTTGTGATAATTCCGAGTGTGTAAGGGAATATTATGCAAAGTATATTACTATTGATATTTGAAGACACAGGTTAAAAACTAGAGTTTGCTTCACATAAGACCCTGAGTTGGAAGGGAAGGGACCCACAAGAATCATTAGGTCCAATTCTTCTAAGTAAATGGCCCATATGGGGATTGGAACCACAAATCTTTTTGTTATTACCACTGCACCCTGCTCTAACCAAGTGAACTAATCTTAGGGTCAGTTGCTTTTTTTCATAAAAGCAGCCTTACTTTTTCTTCACCAGTTTTCCTCAGTGAACAACTCAGGCATCCAAGATTACATGTTCTGAAATCTTAGACACATGCCAGAAAATTTGTCAGTGGGGATACTCTCTAGAATTGTGGCCAAGAAATGTGGAATTTAAGTGACAAAGAGGTATGTTTAAATTCTGTTACTTGCTAATACCAAACAGATTAATTCCATACATCAAACTGGCTTTTTGTGCATGGCAGTTTATCTATCAAAACAGGGAGAGCATCTTTGTACAGCACTTGGTCATTCAAGTCTCCAGAATCAGTTCTAAATGGTGGGGAAGCCAGTAACTCCTATACTGCTGGAAAATTTTAACGTGAAGCACAGTGGTTTTCATAATGCTTTGATACCAGTGACATTTAAGCAGTCAATTTCCTCTGACATTCTCAAGGTTGTAGATACTGTGAAAAAGGGGGAGGTGACACAAAACTCCTGACTGCTAATCCCCTCCAAGCAAGTTGGATTTTTTAACTGTATATTTTCCTGTGAGAACACAGCATCCAACCATGATGCCATATTTGGTTTGACACCTTGTCAAGTTCCCTTGTGGCAGTGTGTGCAGCTGAGTGTGATTGTGATATAGCAGCATGCAGGTGTACTTTATAGTTAGGCTCTTCTCCCTTGTAGGGATAGAAAGAGTGGGAAGATCCCTTAAGAAATAATTTTTTTTTCCACTGTGTTTTTCCAAAGCAGGATCAATGAAACATAAAACTTTTTCGAATAGAATAGTTAGCCAAATTTCCTCAGAGTACAGGGTGAAAAATTGCCATGGGTTGACACACCGAGGAAATTAAAAATGCACCAAAATAAAGGTAATGGTGTAAATCAAGATAGATTCCTGCTTCTTACTGTCATTCTGTGGAAGGTTGCAGGAGTGGCAGTCTATAAGAAGGGCTATAATCCAGCTGTAGCCTTCAGGGACACACTTGCATTGGGGCTGCTCAATGCATAGAGGATGCTCAGCTCTCCTTGAAAGATGACCCAAAGAAACCCTTGAAAAAAATAATGTGGTTTTCTTTTTTTTTTTTTCCCTCTCTGGAAGGAGTTTTTTCTTGCGTAGGCAGGGTCACACTGCATCCACCAATCACTGCTGTTTCTCTGTGTCCACATGCAACAAGCTAATGAAGAACTAATTAGACAGAACTGATAAAAAACGTCAGTAATTATTCTCTGAAAGCTCTGATCTGTGGCTGATACAAAAATGTAGAGAGTTTGTGCCTCTTGATGCATTTCCCGTTTGCTGTCTTATGTTCTTTCCAGCTCTTCCTAGATTTTCTTGTTTGTTTTAAATTCCATTGAAACCATGGCAGCAAGGGCAGTGGAAGGAAAGAACAAAGAAGGTGGAGAAGATGGAGTCCTTTTATACCTGTGTTTAGGGTAAGATTTTTTTTATTATTCTGTAGACAGCATATTTTAATTCTTAATTTATTGTCATTTTTACTTTGCTGAAAAACCCATTTTCCATTTTTAGAGGCTAGTTTGCAGGACAGCAAAACCTGTCGCCAGTTATTTCTATAACCTTTGTTCTATCCATGCAGCCTGAGATTTCCCAGCTGTAATGTCCTACAAATCACACTGTATATAAGGTCATCATACATGATGACATATTCAGGGCACATTATTATTATGCAGTGATATGTGTTTTTATGTCTAAACTGTAATTGCACAGGGAAGAATATTGCATAAGCTCTCTGCTATCAGAGTTATTTATAATGCATACTGGAACATACATAAAGGGATCATTAATATTGCCTTTGAACAGTACCGTAATCATTGAGTATAATGTGTAGAAGCCGAACGCAGGTGAGACATTGTGGCTCCAGAGCTGTAACTCTAGTGTCCCGAAGAAATTCTAGTGATTGTTGGTAGCTTCAAAGGTAGTCATCCATGAGAAGCTCATAAAATCTGGAACTGAAAACAACATAGGGAAATGAAACCCCAATGCCCAAACTCAAACACTTCCAAAATGGTCTTGGAGTGAAATTTTGAGTCTGTAACTCTGAATGGATTTTTTGAAGTGGCAAAAATTTGGACAAGTGCATAATTGAGGACTAAAATAAGTTGGCAACATTTAAAGTCCAGGCTTAGTCTACTTTTCAGAGACAGTGAACTGCTTTACCTTATGTGCTAAAGGGACTGCAGAACAAGTGGGTGAACTGCATAGAATCTATCTATCCTGAGAGAAACACATTTAGCCAAATGAGTAGCAGGTTGAATCTGAAGAAGAGTCTAAACTTCTGTAGAAGTAGTCTGTGGATGATAAACATTTATTGCAAATGAGAACCCTTCTGCATTTTAACAGGAATCCACAGTTTATTGTCTTTTTATGACTAAAAAAGTGGTAATGGAATGGGGAAAATAAAATTAATAATAACTAGCTAGGCCTGATTCAAAATAAAAAATATTCAATAAAAAAAATCTGTATCTGAAGTTAAACTACTGAAGTAACACACATTTATTCTGAAGAGTGTATGTTTAGAGGGAATAGAATCCTGCAGGAATGGAAGAGGCATAAAGTCCAACTAATTAATTTCTAAAAGTGATTGCAATCACATCTTAATTATATGTGTGAACACTGAAGTTATATTGAAAGCTATGCAAAGCTGTATTAACTCCATATCTCTCTAAGACTAGCATAAAATATGACATAAAGTTTTAAGGGCACTAATGGAAAAAGATGTTTTTACAGAAATGGGATTGTATAGGTTGTATAGTTTTCATGATCATAGCTTCTTATGAGGTAACACTGTTACTGGCACTTGGATTCCAAAAATTTGTCCTGGTAATATGTCATTGATTTTAATAAAGAAACTAAATTTGCCAAAACCTAGAATGCATATTTATCTTATGGCTAATCTTGGGAGAGCTTTATATTATACCATACAAATAAAACTTGCGTTGCATCTTTCTGTATGGACTGCATCTCCCTTTTAACATCATATACCCAGTTTTCCCATGCCTTCCATTTCTTTATATATCTCTTTTGAAAACTAATAGTTTTAGGCTGATTGCTAGGAATCATTTTCACTGCAGATTTCTTCTGGGCAGGCTACGCTAGTTCAGTAGATTACCCACCACTAAAGAGAAGTCCTGGAAATCTTAGTCCTGACAATCTTAGGTTGTCCTTGATCATAAACACTTTTAGGAAGATATAAATGTCAACAGTAATAAGCAGCTCAGGAAGCAGCCTGGACAGAGATCACAGAATACAGCAATTGTAGTAAAATTCTTCCCTGAATGTGCAATAAGAAAGTAAAAACTTTTTATAGCTATCAAGAAAACCAGACCAGCATCTCATTGCTCTGTAATTCTGATAGGGATAATGCTGAAGACATTCTTTTCTCAAGAACAAGAAAATATTTTTATGGCTTCTGGGAGAGCTCTGATCTAGTAGATTCTGACTTGGGGAAAAAAAAAGACCAGAGTAGTTTTTTTCCTTTTAAGGTAGTAGAGTCAGTAAAGATAGCTAAGTCTGTACAATTATGAGTTATACTCTAATGCTTAAGAAATGGAGGTAACAGCTAATACAAAAAATAAGTAGCCCCAGAATTATTACTTTTTGTGGAAGGTCTGTCTTGCACATCCAGGAGCATGTGCAGCAGGAGGAATGACTAAATGAATGTGTAAAGACATGAGGGCAGAGAAATGGAGGTTGATTGTTTTGTCCTTCTCTAAACAGGGGCAGATGGGAATATGCAGAAGCAGAAGCACCCAAGTGAGAAGGAGGTCTTCTAAGGTGCAGAGAAACAGAAAGAACATCTTCTGAAGGAGGGGCATATGGATCTGGAAGTCAGTGAGTTTGGATGCTGGACAATCACAAGGCAATCTTTCACTTGGGCATGCCATGGTATAAAGAGGGAAACTGACCAAGAATGAAAAGGGCAGAGCTTAGGCACTGGAGCCTCTGTGGAAAGGCATAACAGACTGTGAGACCATCAAATCCCCTGGAAGTTTGTTGATATCTTGACTAGTGGCTGTACAGATTCTGGCAACAACACTGGGGGCAGATTAAATGCAGCAAGAGCATTAGTCTCTCCAACTACCTCACAAAATGTCACAGTAATGCATGGGAGGGGTGAGGGTGCAGTAGGGAAGATTAAATTCAACTTTGTCCTTTTGCTGCAGATGCTAGAGCAACAGTTAGCAGACAGAGAGAGAGAAATACCTGTTCTTCATATAATGACAAAATGAGCAGAAGCAGGAACTGGCTCATCCTGAAGCCAAGAACAGGACTATGTCTCCAGAGCAAGCTGTCTACACCCAAGATCCAGCCCCAGATACCTGCAAGCAACTAAAAAATGTAGAGGTCAAACTGACTGCCTTGATAAAAGTGCTGGAAATATTCAGAAAGTGCAGATATTTCAATGGGCCAAAATGTAACAGCCGGCAGAACTCAAAAGCTGCCTGATTTTTCGTGTACAACAACAGTGCCAAGCAAACCCCAATCTGGGCAATCAAGTTAGAGGAAAACAAATTAGGCTCTACAGAGCAGACTGAAAGTCTCTAAGTGTGGAATTCAACTGGCAGGTCTAAGCAGCTCTTCAAAAAATTGGGTTTGAATAGAGATTCTCCATTTTTTATGATGGGGTTTTTCTTGATGTTTGAGGAAACTCAAGGTTTGAGGAACACCCCTAAAGCCCACTTTCAGACCATCTTTCTCCAAGTGTATAAAGACAACAGAAGCAAAACCTCAGTCTTTTCTCTGTGAAAAGGAAGCATAAAGGTGTTTCTTTCCTCCTGGAAAGCAAATCCTTGCTTGTAAGCATGGACAGAAATGCTGAATTGCTGAATTGCTGAATTCTGCAGAATTACTGAGCAGAAAAGCTTAGTAATGTGGAGTACTTATGAGCTCAGTAGAAGCAAGGAGATGGGAGAAGAGGAGGATATGGTTTTGACAACAGCAAGAAAGGGTGACTCCTTCTTTGAGGGCACGTTAGTTTATAATAGACAAGAGACCTTTATCTTCCCTTCTTTTAAACTCTCTGCACAGAGATGATGCAGAGTCCTTTAGTGGAGGTATTCAGAAGCCATTGGAGACATTTATGAATGACAGCAGGTTTGAGGAGACCCTGCTGGGGCAAGGAAGGTTGGACTAGATGACAACCAGTGCAGCCTTCCAGGCTGACTCATCCTATAATTGTGTGAGATGCTATCAGAAGGCACTCCTCCAGCCCTAAGACTGCACTGCAGTGAGGCTAGGTAAAGGCCTCCCAGGGCCTGAGGATGGCTTGCTCTGAGTGTAACTTCTAAGACTATAGGTGAGGAATAGCACACTTTCCCTCATGGCCTGTGGTCATGCTGGGGCTGAAGCAGGCAGTACACTTACAGACTAGCTCTGTCCTGTCTCTCCTGGTTCACAGGCTGGTTTTGAACACATGATGGTGCATTTTCTTCCCTTCTGGAATGTCATTATCTAGCAAAGGAAAAGCATCATTTCCTAAAACTTATTCCCTTGCCACTAAGATTTGCACTGAATATTGTTGTGTGCAGCTTGAAAGCTGTGAGTGAAAGAAGTTTTATTAATGAGGGACTAACTCTATCTCCATTTAAATCTACAGCCAGCACATCAAAATCCCAGGTGCATATCTCCACTGACTTAATTGGGCTACTGAAATCTATGATGTTTTTATAAAAGGCTGAAACTTTTGTAGTAACAAACTCATTGTAGGAGTCCTTATTCAGGAAAAAGTTGCATTGAGTTCCATAACAATTGATAAAGGATCTTAAACAGACAATCTATTTTTTTTTCTTTAAGTCTAAGAAACTAAAGTAATGCAGCTGTTGTGGCATAATATTTGGCTGACCTCAAGGAAGCTTTGGTAATTGACCATTTTAACTTGTGTTTTAGGGGCTAAATTTGGTGAAGTTCATATCCTGGATGATCATGAAGATTCACCCATCAGTACCTAAATTGAAGTTGGATGAAAACATAATGCATCCTGTTATTTGTCTGTCTTTCCATTTGATCAGGCTCTATGTCTACTAGGCTTCATTTCTGTTTTGTGACAATTTTTTTATTCCTTGTTCCATGCACTGGGAATGTTATTAGCATATAAATTTATAATGGGAGATAAAGAGCAGAATTTTTGAAGCATTTCACATTGAATTCTAACATTCTGCATAGCTACCCATTCAGTCCCATGCTGGCACAGAAACCCTGGCTCACACAGGCCAGCCTATCCCAATATCCCTGTCTGGCAATGCATGTGTAATGCACTCTGAATGCACCCTATTTTGGGCTAATTTTTAGAAGACAGACAGTAGCACAGAGGAAGAGTGAAACATTAAAAATACTTTCCTGCTGCAGGCCATTAGAAAGTATACACCTGGATAATCTGAGAAAAGCAAAAACGTTATGGCAAATTAAAATTGCTACCTTACATAAACTTCCAGTATTTTAATTGGCAACTCTTTATATTTTCCTTGCTCCTCAAACTATAGGTTAGGTCCACGGTTGGGAAAATCAGTTTATTTCTGTCAAAGTCAAAGAATTTTTACCACCTAAGTATTTAGCTGCATGTATATTTTACATCTAAAAAGCAGTAATTTTGTTAACAGTGAGCTTCACAGCACCCTACTTTATATAGCTAACTGCAGATGTAATTTTACTCATATTAATGTTAAGTGTGTGTGACAAATTACAAGGTAATGCTTGTGATGATGGTCTCTCTTCTTAAAACAACATCAGTCATCTGGCAACTAACCCACATGAGAAATAGCTTTTAAATCACCCTTCTTAAACACAAGATAACATCAAGAACTGTTTCTAGTAATTGCTTAAACTGAAGCTTGCTCATATCTGAGCTACAATATATTTATATTTTATTTAAAGGACTTAGAACCATCTTATTAATGACTGCTGCCATTTTGAAGTCTATGTTTATCCTGAAAGATGGAGAGGATGAGCACAAGCTCTTTTGTCCCTGTCAGGCACTGGGACAGACCTGCAATATTCTTTGATTAGGAGGCAATAACTTCCCAGATTCATTTATTTGCATGGCACAGATAAGCACTTCAAAGCTTCCCCACTGCAGGGCATAGCAGATGATGTATTTAAACCTTCTGTTTCTTTGCAGGTGCAGTAACTAAACAGCAACTCTCTTACCTACTTTCTTCTGTAAACAGGATGGGAAGAAAAGCGTGTGAGGAAGGTTGCAGTAAACAGCATGTTGTAGTCACTTGCACCCACTGGGCCATAAACCAAGCTGGAGTGACTAACACTCCCATGCTAGGTAATATAAATCAAAGCTAGGAGGTTCAGGGAGAGCTTAGGTTGCTATAAAGTAAAAACAATGCAATGACTTCTTTCTAGAAGTGAGGAAGCTCTTTCCAAGAAGACCTTACAAAAACTGTCACCATCCTATGACTCAGACATTTCAAATTAAGGGAAAGTAAACCAAATCAGAACAGATGCTTGAAACACAGCATAATCTTCAGTGTGAGTCCCAAGAGTGAGGAATCTTGCAGCTATGTTTCTGTAACAAGAATGCCGAGCAAAGTTATTTGAAAAGTAATTTTTTAAATGGAATTATTGCTGATCTGCTGTCTTTCCTGCTTCTTGAATTTAGTCCAAACTAGATTATCTAGGGCTAAAAAGAACTTGGATTTCTAGATGAATATCTTAAGAGCTGACAACAAAAGGTGTATTAAACTGTGGTTTTCTTTATTGCTGAAACCTGTCATAAAAACCTCTGGTTTATACCAAGATATTTCTTGGTATGCTTGTCTAAGCCCACAGTCTTCTGTAGTATCCTGATATTAGGAAACATCAATCTTTCAGAGTTAACAATGGTGTGTTTTGCCTTGTAGAAATTACAAGTACAAAGAAACAACTTCCTCCTCACTTCCTCCTGTGAGAACACAGCGTGTTTTCCTATTTTCAGTTCCACCCCTTCATTGCACTACATAATGTCTTTTCCAGCAATTTACATGTCCTCTGACCTCTCAGTAACTGGTGCAGCTAACAGCCCCTTTGCAGGTCTGCAGCCCTCCCTTCCACCCAGCCTTGGTCCCTACTGTAGGCTGCTTGTCCAAAGGCAACGTAATGAGGGAATGGCTTCAAGGAGCAGACTAGCTTTTGGAAAAAGACAAAGGATCAGGTCTTATCTGAAAGTGCATGTCATGTGAACTGCATATTGGGTATAACTGGCAGGCCTTTAGTATTGGAAGCTGCAAGGGAAGAGGCCATGAACTCCTCTGTGCCAGTTACAGCTGCTGTCAGCCAGTTGAAAGGGATGGAAACAACCCACTGCATGCCAAAACCTCAGCTAGGTGAAAGCAGCACATGGCACTTCTGCTCAAACATATTTTAAAAAAGAGCAGCCTCTAGGACAGGAGACACTGGAGAAAATGAGGGTATCTCTGAGATGGAGGATGTGGAGAAGACACATTGAAGGAAGAGACATGGTCTTTGAGGGAGCCTCTCCATACCAAGGAAGGGACACCCTGTAGGGAACTGTGGCACATGGAGGATTCACTGTGAAATAGTGGAATAGTAAGGCAAGAAGCAGTGGAGGAAAATGAGTATGAAGCATGCAACAGCAGAAAGAACCATTGAACACTGACCCAAACTTTGTCCACATTGCTCAGTGCCTAACAGAAAGAACTGGGGCAAATGGACTGATCACTGATCATAACATCTATTGAAAGCAAGGGATGTCGAGACCAGTGTGCTGGAGCCACATGGAGCAGGCAGGGGGGATGGTGGTCTATCCCCCTGAGGAAGCTACTTGAGACTCACATGGTCTTAAGACAAAGGGAACAGTGTCCTCTCTAGGAGCCTCCCCTGAGGCTGCGGGGACCAATCGGAGACCTGGGTTGGTGATTGACAGCCCAGAAAACCAATTAGAACGCTGCTTCGCTTTCACAAACCACAGGGGAAAAAGGGTTGGGGGTCTTTTGCCTTTCCGGTCAGGCGGGGAGCAGGAGCTGGCAGGGCTCCGGGCCCCGGCATGGGGCCCGGCCCGGCCTGAGCTCCGGGAGGAGGAAGGGCCTGGCCCCGGGATGGCCCCGGCCCCGGGATGGCCCCCCGGGGTGGACCCGACCCAGCCTCAGCGGGCCTCTGGACCCGGGATGGCCCCGGAGGGGGGGACCCGGCCCGGCCCGGCCCGGCTCGGCTCGGCTCGGCTCGGCTCAGCTCGGCTCGGCTCCCAGCCCCGCGTGGCGACAAGAAGGAAGTCCAGCTATCTCATCACCACGTGTGGCTGCGTTTTTCCCAGCATGGTTTCAGCCTGGCTTTTTACCGTTTTGGATACAAGTTTAACTTTTAGTGCCTGAATGAGACTTCGGATTTCCTGAGCTCCCCAGAACGAAAAGCATGAAACAAGAAAAATTACAAAAGTCAGCAGAGTGAAGTCCAAGGTCATAAGAGGAGAGATCTGAGGAGTCACCACTGATAAGTAGCTTAAAACCCTTTTTTTGTGGGCTTTAAAGGATCGTGACTTTACTTAAAATTCCTTTAAACTGTAGAATATACTTGGGGAGGTTAAAGTGCCTGAGATGAAGACTTTTTTTGCCTCGAGAAATAGAGCTCTCTGTCTTTGGGCCTGGAATGGACAGAGACATTTGAGTAAGGAGTGAGATAAAGAGACTTTTTGTGTTTCTCAGCTGCCTGCCTTTAAAGTGACACCCCATGTGATTCAGCAACCCCTATACAGCTGTGGAAAGACTGTGAAAATGGGAGGAAAAATCATAATTTGTAGGTTCCGGGCAGATGCGAGTTATGAGGGTGAGACACCTTCTAAGCCTAAACAAGAAGAAGGGACTTCTCTCTCTTGAATGAACTGAAATGATTATTTAAGTGAATAACTGACCAAAGTGTTTTTCTGTATGTTGCTGGTATGAGGAAAAGGGGGAGGAGGGAATAATCTGGAAATCTCATTCTGAATTGTTTTGTGTTGTTAATAAATTTCTTGTACCCTTTTAAGCTTTAAGCCTGCTTTGTCTTTACTCCTAAATTCGATCCCCAAGAAAAATTAAACATATTAAAATTGGCAAACCCCAGTCACACCATAACAACCAGAAAGGGGATAGGAGAGATGCTTGAGCTTGGGAAGGAAGGAAGAAGGTCTTTCACTAAGAGTTTGCTCATGTCCACCCTTTTCCTCTCTGTATCTGAATCAATTGTTGAAATTTTGTGTTAGTCGTCAATAAATTAAATTAAGCAGGAAGCCCCATGTGAGACTGCTTCATCTGCAAAGACCTACCATACCTTCCACAGGAGACAGAAGCTGGAATGTTTGCTGTGCATGAAAGAGTCGGGAGGTACAAATGTCTTCAAGAATCTATAGAGTCACATGTACTCGTCTGCCCTGAGATCTCAAACTACTCAAAAGTAAGAATAGTTATTCTTAGAAACTATTTGCGGGGTGGCTATTGACTTTGTACAGCCTACTCATTGGATCTAGCTGTGCCCCTTGCCCCTGTCATCCTTGTGCCAATGCTTGTCCTCTAGTGACCTCACATCACTGCCATGTCACAAGGGGAAACAAAACTGGAGAAATGCTATCCAGTGGTGCACAAGGATTTCCCACCATCCTACAGTATTTTAACAGAACAAAATAAAACAAATGCTCCATTCACTTCTCATGAACAGCTGTATATTAGCTGTCTTATTGGAAAATGTTGTTCAAATGTTTTAACAGTTGGCACCAATTCCCAGAATTTAAAATATCCAGCGTTGCAAAAACTCACACTTTACTTAGTGGAACCGAGGTTTAAATAGACATCAGTAGCAGAGCAATTGTCGGCTCTTCAATATGGATATATCTTTGTTTCCACTGAAGTTAAATCACTAATTCTTTTAAAAATTCCATCCAATATAACCTCTCTTTGAAACTCCTTTTTATGTGGAATGAGGCATACCGCTTTGTTGATTGCAAACTAAATGTGCTCTTTCTCCCTGTGTTCTGACTATCCATGCAGAAATTCTTTGTTTTAGGATTTGAAATTACAATCCACTAATGTTTGGAAATGTGTAAAATGCAAAGCTCTAGCATATGGTGAAAAATACACAGCTGCATTTATACACTAAATAAAGACCTTGTTTTTATTTCAGTTTCACCACCAGATGAAGGTACAAACAGAATGAATCTGTTGAAGTCAGTGACATTAAATAGCAGTTACACTGGGGAATGGTCAGAATCAGGAACTTTTTAATTTTGTCCAGCCCTTAGCCCATTTGTGAGATGTTGACACACAGGTACAAAGGGAAGGAGTTAGGGTCACTGGGAAAATGAATGTGTCATCTTTTATTCAATGCAGGAGGGTCTGCATTATTAATTTGAATATTCACTGCTATCTAAGATGCTCCCGTGCATTTTGTCAGATTACAATCTGCCTGAGCTCTCTGGAATTTGCTTTCAGGTGTTTGTATTTCTGTGCCACCTGAAAAAATACCATGGTGGTAGTCTGAGCATGGAAATAAAAGCCAGGAAGCTCAAAGATACGGTTCCCTCAGTAACCATGTGTCATCCAGATTGTTCACAATAAGGCAAAGCATTAACAGCATGAACGGTAATATCAACCACTTCACTGCAGAAGAGAAATGGCAGTGCATTATGTCTGTAGAGGGAACCATAATTCAGAGTTGCCTGCCTTTTGTGCATTACTTGTTTTCATTCACAAAGCTTTTTATACCTTGCAAATGCACTGCTATACTTCCACAAATTGGACTGCATTATTTTACAGGGCTCCTGACATGAAACAAGCAAAAAATTTGGAAGAGTTTGCATGATGGGTGGTTTCTAAGGGAGGACCTCACGGTGGAGGACACCTTCAGCCATCAGACAATATTGCTAAGACCAGGCCATTTCTCTGGTGGACAAAACACACTATCCTTCACTAATTTTGTATTTGGACCAATTCAGCTCACTGTGACCTGTTAAAAAATAAATTGAGATTTGTTTTTATTAAGTTTGTAAATAGTTGCAAATTTCTCCATTAACTGACACAACTGAATTCATTCTTATTTGTGACTATCCAAGTGTTATCTTTCACCGCTCCTTGCCTTTTTATTGCCATAAGTGACAAGGAGTACAGGACGTCTGGTCCTGCTGAAGCTGTTTATTATTGATTGATTCCTTTCAGGCCAACACTCTTGGTACACGCAGTACCTCTGCAGCTGTACAGCTGGGGACGGACCCGTGCCCAATTTGTACCGGCTAAGCTCAGAAGATGCGGCAGCGGTGCAGGCCTGGAGAGGTGGGCGGCTGGAGCACACTAACCTCGCAGGTAACTCCGTGCCTGGGACTCGGCTCTTTCTTCCCACAGCCCCGGGGAAGAGAAGCCCGGGGGACCGGCGCGGGAGGCAATGCGGGGGGCTGGGATGCTTCTCGAAGCACCTGGCAGCGCGGAGTTTCACAAAAAGCAGCAAGTGCTGGTAGAACGAGGAGCGCCGAGCAGCCGTGCAGGGCTGGGACGGACATACCCATCCTCGCACTTTGTTTTTAGCTGCATTGTGCACGCCTACATGGAAATCGCCGCGCCCTTCCCCACACCCCCAATAGCAGTCGCTGCCGAAGGAAAATAAAAACAAACAAAAAAAAAATCAAAAATAAAAAAGGGGTGCGGAGAACAGGACAAGAGAAAACGAAGAAACGAAAGAGCAAGGAGAAAAGGCGACAGCGACAAAACCCCGGAGGGAGGGGAGACGCGTGCTGGGCGGCCCCGGCCGTGAAGGGGCGGGCTGGCCCGCCGGGGGCAGCTCCGCTCCGCGCCGCCCTATAAGAGGCACTGCGGGGCGGGGGCGCCCGGCAGCGGCAGCGGGGCCGGCGGCGGGGCCGGAGCCGAGCTGAGGGGATCGCGGCGCGGAGCAGGCGGCGGCTCCCCTCGGGACCCACGGCTGCCGGCCGGGGAGGGAGGTACGCGGGGGGACGGGACACATCGCGGGCAGCTGTCGGGGAGGCTTCCCGCTTGTCCCCGCTCTGCCTGGAACGGGCGGCACGAAGCGAGAGGGACAACGCAAAGGAGTGGTGGTGGTGATGGTGGGGGGGTGTTATTGTTTTGGGGTTTTGTTTATTTTTTTACTGCTTTAGGGTTTTTGTCTTCCGACGTGGTGCCGCTCTGTGTGCCGAGCCTGTCGGCAGCGCGGCTCGGAGGATCGTTTACGGCGTAGCAGGGCATCGGAAAGGGGCTAATAGTGTTTGTGTGTGAGAGGGGCGCGGTTGTGCGTGCTTATTTTGAAAAGAAATAGGTACTTTATTTTAGCTTATCCTGAGCGTGGCGACTCTGCCTTGGCAGCGCTAGCGGAGGGTGGCTCACCTTACCGCTGCCTCTCAGCCCCGGAGGGTGCTGGAAGATAACGGGAGGGCTTTCATCCCTTCGCTCCTACGCGAATCCTGTAAAGTCGCGGGGGTGGGATAAGGGGAGGGCCTTGGGATATGGGGGGAGTGTAAAAATAAAAAAATCGATGTGGCTGCCTTTGTGATGGGCAGGAGGCTCAGTTCTGTGCAGCGAATCGTGCTGCTGCGTGCCAGACTTGTGAAGTCTGGAGTGCTACACTGCAACCTATCATCAGACTGTTGTTACAACAGACGAGCTGCACAGCAGCCCAGATGCTTAAAACATGCCTGGAAAGATGCTAGGATTCTAAATTAAAAGTTCTTATTAAGCACCATTTTTTCCTAGTTGTATCCAGAAGTACCCCTTTTCCCGCAAACTGTTGGCCTGGTAGATTTTAAAGTCTGTACAAAAACATACTTAAAGGATCAAAGTTGATTTCAGGTGTATTAGAGTAGACCTTGCTGATGCCAGAGGGATGCAAACATCTTCTAAATTAAAGCCTAAAATGAGTTGAACATTTTTGAAAATTACTGCTATGGATTAATGCATTAAAATTTATTTTCACCTTTGAAAATGAGTTGGTCCTGCAGAGAACAGCCATGTCTTGGGGATGTTCCATTGACAACAGATGGTCAAGCCTGCTGTTGAAAGGCTATTCTAGGGGAACAGCCTTGCTCGGTTTTGAAAGGGGGTCATGGCAGTAAACATTCAGTCTGAATGCTTTTTGTGCTTGGTGGTTGTGGCACAGCTTGATTCCCTAACAAGGGGAAATGGCAAGGTATACTGGCACTTTCCTGTCACTCAAATCAGTGCATGATTCTGTGATGACACAGGAGGATATTAAGCTAAATGGGTAGTACCTGGGACTCTGCAGTGTTTAACATCAGATAAAAATGGTGTTGGTGGGTTGTCATTGTGCATATTTGAATTTTAATTTATGTAAGAATGGGTTGTGTGACACAGTCTGTATCTGCTATGGGCATGAGCTTGATGCGTTTACTCATGACATGAAGCACCTTGTTTCTTGTAATCGTAATTTAGTAGGGCTGATTATAGTAAAAATCAAAGTCAACCCTTAACAAAAAAAGATGGAGCTATAAGTTTAGTAGCATGGAACACAAGTGTTGCATAGTAGAATTTAAATTGAACTTGTTTAAAATATTTAGCATTAAATAATAAAATATTATGGTTTTTATGCTCATTGTAGGTGTTCTGAGGGGGTTACTAGCTGGCCTCTGGACTGCAAGAAATCAAAATTTGCTGTAATTTGGCATTAGAGTGTAATAATCCAGAAGCCAGCCCAAAGCTATTCACTGTAACTTTCCCCTGATATGTTGCTGCTGAAGGGCATGTAGCCATATGATAGTTATGAGATATAAACACATTGGATGCAGCTATATGTAAGACTGTTGTGTTTCCAGGAGCCGTGGTAATCTTTTGGATATTAGTTCCAAATTTCCTCTGGATAGAGCTGCACAGCAGTGCTAGCAGGTATGTTGAAAGTTTCTTAATGGTCTCTTCAGGCACTGAGGCTGAGGCACATTTATAAATCAGTGTACCATAGGCAGGTGCTAGCAAGCCTTTATTGTAATCCTAAATTTTTTTCAAACCCAAATGTCACTCAGTGCTGTATTGGTGTGATCATAGACTTACTTGATCTGGCACCAGATTTGGTATATATCATCACTGTGTATATAAAGAGTAGCTCCTGGTGCTAAACTATTAAAGATGAAATGCTGTTAGCTTAATAAAAGGCCAGTAAACTTATTTTGGCCTTTGTTCCAGGAGCATCCTTTTCTCTAGCATTCCTTAGGCTGTACTTCTCCCTCTCTATACAAGGGTAAACTAGTCTGTGGTTCAGGAATATGCCTTCATGACTTAAACGAAGTGACAGCAGCTCTTCTGTGCAGATTCTGTGTTGAAGCATTCTCACCTGTTAATAAAGTGTAATATACGCATTTCAGAAAGTAAGTCTTCCCTTGCCTACATCTGTGCAAGGCTGTTCTCTCACCACTGAGTTCACCTGGCAGAGTTAGACTCACAAAGAGCAGAAGGAGGAAGGTACTGAGCTCATCCATCTGTGGCCAAATACAATCAGCTCTGCTAGTGTTTATTAAGTGCATTGCACCATGCAGGCACAGTATTTCTTAGGGTGTGGTTTCTCCAGAACTTTAATCCAGAGTAATTGAAGGTTGCTAGTGAGCTAGTAATGGACCTGCTTCATTTCCCGTGGTCTGCCTATTCTTTTCTCTCCTTGTCTGTTTGATCCTTTGTGCAGGCACTGCAGTTCACCAACCCAGGGTGAGTAATTGAAAACAAACTCTTCTTTTTGCTTGGTGGTTTGTTGTTATTTTTTGTTTTGTTTTTTCACCCCAGCATCCTGCGTTCAGATACTTCTCATGGCTTTGTAAGCACTGGTACCAGCACAAAGATAATGACAGAAGGGAGCAGAGAGGGACCCAAATTACCACTTTGTTTGGGTAACCTTGAAGCAGGCACCCTCAGTGTTTATGTATGTCTTCTAGGCTGGGCAACACACCAAAACCTGAAATAAGTCCAGGGGCCATGGCTGACAAAACATCATCATGTTTCTCTTTTGCTGGTTATTCTTAATGACTCCTGTGAGAGGAGCTAGAGTCAGGGATTACTATGTTTAGTAAAACACTTATATATGAGATATATTTTCATTGATTATCTGAGGCTGCTAGGGACTGTGCCTGCTTTCTTCAGGTCTGGCATGGCACAAATTCACTCAGTCGAAGACTATTTCATATTTATGCCAGCTAAGGATTTGAATTCTGAATGCTTGAAACTTTTTTTAGTGTAGCTGATGAGCATGCACATCTGCAGTTACTGGTACTAAGAGTATAGATAAAAGATACCGTGGTAAGACTCTGCTTCTAGTGTTTAAAAGGTGATCAACCATGTAAAAACCTATAAGTTAAAATGTCTCATTCTGTAGCGGCATGTCTTGCTTGTGTTCATTACACAAAAGTAATACTGATAATTCAGAAGAAATATGGTGACTGAAACTACTTAATGGAGTACCTGAAGTACCCTCTTCCCTTTCTTTAAAATATGTGGCAACAAAGCAAGTCCTGTCTTTTTTAGCATTTTTGATGGGGAGAAAAATTATTTTTGCTTGCTTCAAGGACCAAGAAAGACAGAGTAGGATGGAAAACTGTTGATACAGCTTTTCTGACACAACAGGCTAACACTGTAGGAAAAAAAGGGAGCATTCAGTCTTTATTTGTGGGTTATTAGCAAAACAAGCTTGATCATAGGTAATAAAAATGCATGTCAGTTTGAATGACATAAGTATCCACATACAAGCTGACCTTTTTCTACTTCTGATATTTCTCTGGAGGAGTGTTGCTTAGCAGAGTTCTGTTTAATGCAGTGAGATTGGTTTTCTTATGCTGACTTTGTTAGAGAACAATTGGAGTAGGACAGAAAAAGGAGAGCAAAGAGCTCTCCCAAGACTGTTCTGGCTTGGGCTAGATAGAAAGGTTTTTCTCTGTGACAGAACAAAGTCAGAGTCTTTTACCACACAGTTCAGAGATCATTCTGGGGATCTGGTTTCCTTGTTAGCAAAAAGCAGGCAGAGTTGTGGAAGACAGGTGGCCAAAACCTGTTAGCACTCTACTTGCTTGACTCTCTGAAACGACTTGGAGTTTTACTAGCCTGTTTCCAAATGAGTGGTTGTTCCTGGGAAGCGAGGCATGCAGCTCATATTCATTAGCATAGTACCTGTTAGATTAGTAAAGGTCAAAATCAAGCCATGTGGAAGGTCTCGGAGCAGCAGTCTTGGTGATGTAGGTGACAAGAGCAAGATTAGGAACCAGGAAAACTTGGATCTCAGCACCTCTGCCCTTCTTGTGATGACTTGCATGTTTCCTCTTATCTACTTTCACCATTGTTCTAGTGATGGCATGACCAAAGTTTTTACTCTTTATGGTAGAAGTCAAAGTGTGTTTTTTTCTCACATTCAGCAGGTAACAATCATGTCTCTTTAAAAAGACTTCAGGCTGTGTTGCTAGTGCCGGCAACCGTTTTTAGAGATAGGCCTGTTTTTACAGTTTAATTTTTGTGCCATAACAAGAAACCAGCAAATGATCATATATGTTCTTTGAGAGCTATATTCATGAGGAATGTGTAGATATTCTGAGGATCTATTGGTGGCATTTTTTCTCTTCCTGTTATTTCAATTATGTTCCTGCAACCAGAGTTTGGCTATGACTGCCAAACTTGGAAGGTTTAAAAAGCCCAAGAACTCTCCTCATCCAAACAGTAAAGCAGCACTGAGCTTTTCTGAGTGCAGATCCATGGATATTTCTAATTGTGTTACGACTACAGGTGCCAATGTTCAAAATCTACTCTTCCTCTGAATGTAATTACATATCTAATAAAATGAATGAATGGATCCTGCATTTGTATTTTTATTCTGCCAATGGGAAAAGTGTTTTTTAGTTGTTTGTTTTAAGGTATTTGAGATATTTTAATTATTCTTTACCCTATTAAATCAGAGTAGCAGTTCTTAGTGCTTTGTTTCCCATCTCTCTCAAACCTGAATTTAAATATTCATGCTAAAGTAAGCAATAGGAGTTTTTCTATTATGTTTGGAGAGATCTAGTTTCGCTTCTTTCTTTTAGCAAACTAATGCAATCTCCTGTCCACCATCAGTCTTCATATTTCTACAGATTTTGTTTTTCCAAGATAATTTTTTAATTCTCCTGATTGCCAGCCCTGTCTCCCAGAGCTGCATTTCCTATTCTTGTGATGTCCTCTTCATATTCATCCCTACATCTATTCTCCCAATTATATTGGTCTATAAAAACAGATACAGTTGCAAAATGGTGTTGTCTGTTGCAGTCTGCTTTGGCTCCAGTGGATCTTTCTCAACACCATTAAGGATATTCTAAACTTAATGTAAAAAAATTATGTTTTGGATCCCATATCCATAAAAAACTTGCAAAATTTCTTTTTGCTCACCTTGCTTTTTTGTAAGCTTATTGCTTTTCCCACTTCATTCTACTTCTGCGCGCACCTGCTGTTTAGAGTAATTTAGTTGAAATTTAGTTGACCTCAGCTCTTCAGCTCTGTGCTTAGTCCCTTGAAACTTCAGGAGCAAGCTAAAGGAGCTCTGTCCTGAAAACACTTCTGAATTGTGAGGTGTAGCTTAGGACTTGAGCAAATTCTGTCATCCTTCTTTCCTGGATGTGTCTGTGCATGATGTTGAATTAGGCATACATTAGCCTGCTTTGCATGGCATTTTGCTGCCATGCTCACCCTAACAATTGAAGCTTCAGTGGCAGGAGTGCAGCTGGAGCTGAAGAATAGAAAGTGTGAGAAACAGGTGTTTGCTGTGTGGATCAGGAAAAACGGGAAGATTGGCACTCGCTTTCTGGCAGTGCTCCGAGCTAACTGCCCTGTGCCACACCTGACTCAGCAGGTATGCAGGCTGCCTTATCATGTGTGCCAGCTATTTTCATATTCTTCTATGAATAACTTTAGAGATAAGTGGTTATTGAAGTCTGTATGGGTTGCCAAGATTGATCAGAAATTCATTCTTCTTCATAGCTGACACTCGCTGATTTCAAAAGTACTTGGGCATCTCTTTATCACTTTAGTGGATTACCATCTTCTGTATCAGCACAGTTGGATGATAGCCATGTGGGAGCTGAGGTCTTCTTGTAGGCTTTACAGACTCCAGCTCTGCTCAGGCTGACAATGGCTGCTAAATACCGACTTTGCCTGTTTATTGCTTTCTTTCGTCAATGTCATTTCCTTTCATTGTGCTAGAGGCTTTTTCTTGGCTGATGTTTTTCTGCGTGTTTCAGGGATATTTTTGTTTCATTTGCTGTTACTTATAGCTGTGCTACAGATATCATTGCAGTTGTGCAGATATAAAGCTTAACAGATAGCTTATTCTTTATGCCTCTGAATCTCAAAGGCACCACTGTGATGTTCTCTACTCTGTAAGCTGTGTTGTGTTCTGGTCTGTTACTGAAAACATGCACTGGTTTATGGCATGAGGTTCCCAAATGGCAAAGACGGAGAGGAAAATAACACTAGTCTCTTTTCATATTAGAGGGCAAGCATGCACTCGAACTGCAGTTTAATCTTGTACTGAACAGTGTTGGTGTCCTAATCTTGTCCCAAGATAAACAGCATGTTCCAAAAGAAAGTCCTTTACAAAAAGGTCCTTATGAATGTGATGACAAAGGCACAAGGCTTCATAACTTTGCTCAGTAGAAGATAGAAATATGCCAGATGCTTTTAACTCTGTAGTAAGATCATGGAGTACCTGTCAATGCTGCACTTTTTAAAAGCAGCATCTGGCTGATTAGTGTAAATGATTCAGTGACCAGGATGTCCTGTGGAAGGGGTGGTGGTTGAAAGTGTTTCTGTCCTAACATTGTCTGAGCACGTGGATTTCTTTTGGAAAAAGCTGCTTTCTTGGGGAGGTTGTGTCTTCCTTCTCAGCTTTGTGGTTGCTGCCAAGCAGAAAGGTATCTTTTGCAATGTGAAATTCTTTACCCCTTTTTCGTAGTTGCAGTTACATTGTCTTTCAACAGGATGTGTCAAAAGCTGGAAAAGTAAACTGGGGCTATAGCACAGCTTTTTGCAAACTGTGTGCTGACCATACTCTACTAGCTCAGAGATCAAAGCTTAATGGCATGAATTGAGCTCAAATGTCGCAATTATTATTTTAGCAGGATGTTCTATTATTTCTACATTCCACTAGAAAAGAGCCATTCTTTGAGAGCCAAAAAAAAAAAAATCATCTGCTAATATGGACTATGGATTTTTGGACATTGGCCGTGATAAGGCAAGTCACATTTTGTGTTTGTTTTTGCCCAAGAATGGACTGTATTCTTGCCTTTTTTTTCTTCCATGGGGAAAGTAGGGGACACTCAGTGTAATGTTGGAAGTTGAAATGCTTCATGTATTTCACAACCTTCTAGTGGAAGCTATTTTTTTGTGAAATAGATGGCTGCATTTCATCTTGCGTGTTATACTTTACACTTTAGCAATCCTCTTGCCTAAGTGCATGGCACTGTCCCTTGCATGTGCATTCCTTATGGTAAGTCCAGCCGTGATGCATGCAAACTTGACTTCTTCCATTGCATCGGAGTTGTGCTTGTGTTCCTCAGTGAGCCCTCTATAAGCATGCTAGAAGTAATGAGAGCCAGTTGTTGTGGTCATTCTGTAGGCAGATACTGCTGACCTGTGACAGGTTTTTCAAAATTACTTGGCATGTTGGGTCACAAGGGAGGGTTGTAAACCAGCAGCTGTTTTTGAAAATGTGCATCTGTGTAAATGTTGTACTCTGAAAAATGTAGTCCAGTCTTTATTATGGAGCAGTTTGTAAGCTAGTGCTTTCCTGTGTGAGGAACTGTCCCATGTCTTTTTTTTCATGTTGGTAAGGATGGGCTCACCAGTGTCTCAGAAGCACGTCCTAGCAGTTTGGCTTTGACAGGAGAGACAGGTTAGATACTCTGAACAGTTTAGGACTGTCAGTGCTCATGGTATTAGTTTTGGGCCAGGTCTTTCAAAATGATCATCTGCTCATCTGTTCATAGTGGAGCATTCAGAAGAGCTCAGCACATAGTATACTAACTTATGAAATACCCATTTGCTCAGTTGTCGTGCCAAGGCTAAATAACTTTAGAAGCGCCTTGCCATTTTGCCTAAAGAATCGGAAAACCAGATTTCTGCTCCTAACATGACTTTATGTTGAGCCTGAGTCATGTCAGAGCAAATCCAGGCTTGCTTCTCTGTTTAGTACCTGGTGCAGCAAGTAGAACCTAATACTGGGCTTGGGTTCTGTCACTAGTTGTTTTCATAGCAGCGGTTCGAGCAGGTTGTGAATAGGTGTTTTATTATTGACCTATGCTGTAAGGAGTCCTTTTTCATTAGTTGTGTCCACTATTCTCTGAGGTTGGAGCTCCCTTAAATAACAATGTGAAATTATCTTTTTGGTGTTTTGTAGCTATGTGCATTCTGCCTTAAGGGTCCCGTGAGTGAGTGAGATGCCATGTGTCTTTGACCAGAGGTGGCAGGTTGCTAGAGGCATTCCATGAGACTGTTTCATCAGCTTCCTGATATTTTGGCATTGTCCTTTAAACGTTGGTTTTACCAAATTTTACATGCTCCTCAAGGAGGGAAAACAAGTTCAACTATATAGCCGTGTTGAAAGCCATATACTAGTTGCCTTTAGTATTAGTAAGCACTGGAGAACAAGACCAGAATTTGTTTACTACCTTAACCAAAGGCCAGGTAGTCAATGTGGGAAATAAACCAAGAGGCGATCTTGCCAAGAACTGCCACTAAAATATTGTTGTTTGTCACCCTAATCAAATTCTTGTCTGCTGATCCAGAAGCTCTCCAGTCACTTTACTAGGAACAAGGAGTTGGTGTGAACTTTGCGACATGACCTGGGTGATTTTGAAGAGGAAAGCACTTCTCACTGAAGGATTCTTTAGATGGAGTAGAAAACTTTGTGTCCCACATTCATTTGGCAAAAGGGAGAGAAATGTCCTCTGTGAGGAGGTTGTGAAAGACCAGCTTTTAGTGTCTGTGTGCCTCTGGTGATAACGATCCTGTGTCCCAGGCAGGAGCCCTTAAGTCCAAAGCTCACACCTCCACTGCTGATCCTGCACTGGCTGTGACTGCTACAGGCTCTGGCAGTGCTTAAGCCAGGAGACGGACGTGTGGGTTCTGATGGTTTCTTTCTAATCTCTGCTTTTGCTTGCTTGTGGTCTTAGGTGAGTTGCTTGAACTCTGTGCTGCTAATGCTTTTTATGGCACTTTTTTGTAACCTATTTCAGGTTCTTTGGGTTCAAAGATTACTTTAAAAGATCAGTACTGTTATTTGTATAAAGTTGACATCGTTCAGGAGCCAGTTTCCCCTCTTTCCTAGAGCTCCAGTAGATGTCATAAGTTTTTTGACTGCTTGGAAGTTTTAGAGATGGGAATGTCAGATTTGTTCCTTTGGGTTTTGCAAGCTTAGTGTGGCTTTAGATCACAGAATGGACATTACTTTTGGTTCTCTATGCACTGCCTGTTTCCGCTGGGGATTTTATGTCTAATTAGGTCTCTAGTGGCAGGACAAAAATTGCTTGCACTTGCCCACAGCTGCTCTTTATCTAGCCTAATCTTAACATAATTGGGATCAATACTGTTTTTTTCTTCTACTTGCATAGCTACTGTGCTGGAAGAAGGGAAATCCTGGTGTTTGGCAGAGAAGTGCCCAGGCACTAGACCTTGATTTGGGAAATAAGGATTTAGTTCTGAGCTCTAAGACTTAATTGTACCTCTGTTATGCTAGTGCCCATACAGGCCACTGGTCCTCTGGTGGTTTTTCTTGTGTGGGTCAGAATGTCAGTTCATGAGTCAGACCCTTCTGTCCTGCCTTCATATGCACAGTCCTTAGAGGGATCTGCTCTCCACTGATGGCATACATCACTGAGGGACTCTAGATCTGAGATTTGCAGAATTCACATGGCTCATGATATTGTTTGCTTCACAAAATGCAGCTTGACACTACCTAAAAGAAATTAAACGTCAAGACATTTATCAGTGTTCATAAAGAGGATGATATTTCTGCAGAAATCTGACGTTTATGTTTTAGTTGCTTCTTTTCTTCCAAAATGAGTCTTGTTTGACTTGATACTTGTGTAGACAAGATCTATTGGAATAAAGCAGATGTTCACATTTTTTGTCTGGGGTGGGAAACAAATGCTAGGTCATGTCTGCTTGTGAGGAAGGAAAGGCTCTTGTAGCTCATAAGGGCATCAGATGCAGCTGTTAGATTGGTATGCTTCATGGCCACTTGATCTGTGGAGAGTTGCCAGTGGTGGTAGCTTCTGTTATAAGGAACAATCTAAGTGAGAGGACAGGGGTTGCTAGCTTAATTCATGGAGGCCACTGAGCCTTCCATCAGTTGGTGAAAGCTTTTTAGCTCTGCTGACAAGGACTTAGTTTAAATTGTCTATAGTGTCTTGCCAAAGTCCTGAAATGTTCCAGTCTCATAAGGTTTGGTAAGTTCACTTTGTTCCCTCTTGAAATAGTGATTGAATTTTTTTTTTCTCTAGGGGAAAGGTTTTTTTGCCTCCCCAAAGAAAGCAAACAGCTGCATTGTTTGCAGAAAGCTGCTTTTGAAGGCTATTTTATGTTTACTTAGTACTGACACCAGGCGTGGGGGTGGGGAACTGATTTTCTGCCACTTGAGCTTTTTACTTGCTAAATCTACAGATGTAAAAGTACATTTATTTAAGAGGGATTGGGTCTGGAGACAGTTGGTGTACCAGCTAATGGACTTTTCAACAGCCATTCTACTTTCAAATAGCAGCTAGCACCCTGCTGGAGAGAAAGGACTGGCCAAAGGATGTGTTTCACTGTCATCATTTTCAGAGGTTGCCCTGTAGCCTCACTTTCTCTTGAGTAATTTTCTGAATTGCAGAAAATGAGATGAAATTGCAGCTGTGTAGGCTGGGGAGGCTGTTCAGGATTTCTGCAGCAGGGCAAAATGTCATGTGCAGGCAGTCTTCTGCAAAGGCAGACCATGGGGCAGGTGTGTGGAATCAGTGCTTTAATTGTGCAGGTGAGTGTTGCACTGTGGGGCTTTATATCACAGGAAAACTAACGATGTGGGGATGGATTCCTGCAACTTTTCTTATTCTAGACAGAAAGCAGTATTTCTCTTTCAGGGAGTTCTGGATGACTGTCAGGAGTGATCACTGATACCTGCTGTTGGCTCAAAATTTTACACAGGCGGGACATAAAAGCCATCATTGCAGACTAACAAAGTTTTGGCACTGCAGTAGTAAATGGCAAGTTGTATTCCCCAGCTGTGTTGAACTTATCAGGCTGGTCTGAAGTGGAGATAAAGTGCGACTTCAGCTCTAACCAAGCTGGAAATATTGGATCAATCAGTTCTCTGCATCCCTGGCTTACGGTTCTTGCCTGTTGTCAGCTGGAAAAACATCTGAAAGGATGCTCTGCCATTTTCCTCTGATATTAGTTTGCTGAGTGCTTTCTGATGGGATAGTGATTCAAGTGAACATAGTTAACTTCTGTCAGCAGTGAACCAAGTCAGCCTCTGTGGATGAAAATCAGAGGTGACTAGTAACAAACCTGTTCCCTGGTCTGTAACAGATGCTGGCTGGGGTATATGGTGTCACTGCAGCTGTCACCCAGCATGGCTGGAAGAACTGAATACACTTCAGGCTCAGGTGTTGCCCTCTTGGTGATTAGTGCACTGTTAGGCTTCATCCCTGCTTTAATGCAGGGACTTAGCTGGTATGCCTACATCTGGGCAGTCCTTGAAAGTCAATATTTTTATGTCATTTGAAACTTATGTCCAGGAAGAACATGCCAGATCATTTGCTTTGTTCCCAGTAAAGTCTAGCTCAACTCCAGAGAGATGAAGTTGGAGCAGGTTGCACAGCTGAATCTTCCTGGCTCTGCATTCTTCTGCTGGTCAGCTGAGATGAGTTAAATGATAAAATATGTACCCTTAGCTCATTACAGTTTGCTAACATGATGTGAATGTTACAGCCTCTATAACACAGTATTTCCATGTTCTGAATCCTGTGGCAAGAACTCAGTATCTGAATTTTCACTGATATGTGTTAAACCAGCTACTCTTTGATTTGCTTATTTCACAGTCTGATTGAACTTCCGTTTTGCCTCTGTGCAGGGTATTAAGGTGCAGGAGTAGAGTCTAATTCCATTGATGAGAACACCAAAAGTCCCTTTGACTCTCCATGGGATACTTTTTGTACTCTTCCTGTGGCACTTATTCTTATGGGTTTTGGTGTTTAGCTTTAGTTTTTGAAAAGCATTGGAAATTAGGTTTTTTGCAGAGATTTAACACTACTGGTGGCCTGAGCATGAGGTATGGAGTGGATACTCTGAACACCCTCCTGAAGATAAAAAACACCTGTTGCATAACTACCAGTGACTGGAAGGCTTTATAGTCCCTTCCAGTCCTCTGCTTCTGTATGCCAAACAGTGCAGTGGCTGCAGGATTAGACTCAGGCAGCAAAGATTGTTTTGTGGCATGGTGGACAGCACAAAAAATCAAATAGAGGTCTGTGGCTCACAGACCAGTACCAATGTCCTTGTGGAAAAATGCTTGAAAAGAGTAATTATCTTAGTGTTCTTAGAAGGATTTCTGTACCACATTAGTGATCAGTAAGAAGTAATCCAGGTTTCACTTTAGACTGAGTAAAAGTGTTGCCAAATCCCCTAAATACTGTGCAGAAACTTAAGAGTGGAGGTAGTACAGAGGAAGGGTAACAATGTTCCCTACTTAGTTTTGTTGCTAGGTTGATTGGAGCTTTAGATATGTCATATTGACATTGAGAGGAGGTGCTTCAAAGACCACCCCCCCCATATCCAAGGCTGTCTGCAGAAGTGTGCCTTGGGTCCATGAGCATGTGTGCAGTCATCAGCCAGGATTTTTCCTCTGAGATTCCCTGGAAGGGGTGGGCTTTTTCCCTGCTGTGGATATGCCAGTAGCCTGCCAAGTGCCTTTCTTCAAGTATATCTGGGAATTCATGGTCTACCAGCCAGTGCATGCATCTGCAATGTGTTAGTGTCAGGGTGTTCCAGCCAGCAGGATGCACTGGGCAGGGAGGGATGGCTGTTCTATCTGATGAGCTGGGCATCTCTCTGTGAAGGAGCATCTGTGGAGGTCCTGTCAGAGTTGGAGCAGCACCTGGCAGAAGGTAACGAGCCCATGCTGACTGCAAACTCTGCTGCTGGTGTGCTGGCATGAGGTTCAGTTTGTAAGGTTTTGTAGGCATCCATTACCTGCTCTTTGGGTCTCTGTACTGGCGTTAAGAAGCACTGTTGTCCTGTTGTGATACTGCAGTGTAATCATCTACAGAACTCAGTGTAACAGGTTTATTTTTGTTAGCTATGTTAGAGAAATTTTTTGTAATGCAGACCTACATTATTGAGAGACAAATTTTTAATCTGCAAGTCATTATAATAACGGAATTTACTTTTGAATGAGACTTAAAGATGATAATTGTTCATCATCTCAAAGCTCATATCCAGAATTTTTCTAGTCTTATTTCAATTTCAGTAGGACTGGTTGGAGCATTTCCTGAGGAAGTCTTATGTTCCTAGCACATTATGGGTTTTTGGTAATCTTTTCAATACAGTTTGCAATCAGACATGCAGCTCTGAATCTTTGGGCTAGGGTGCTGTTCTGTGGAACACCAGAGCCAGAAGCGTGTGTGTGTGTGTATTCCCAGTTTAACAGGGGTTGGGAAGAGTGGTTCTCTTGGTGTGTGTTTGAATCAACTGCTGCTCGTCCTCTTAATGCTGCTTCTGTCAACAGCGTGTATTCAGGTACATAAATCAGAATTCATTTTAATGTGGATTAACCAAGTTCCTGTGCAGACACTTCCTCAGGATTCAACTGCTCTTAATTTGAAGCGGCCTTAAAATTCAGAAGTAAATTAAGATGTGCTGAATTAATTCTGGAAAAAAGATTTAATGACATTTAACTAATATAGTGAAAGCTCACCTTAGAGCCTAAAGATTGAGCTGGAAGGGCACTGCTGGAAGGGTACATGTACCAAGCCTATACTATGTTCTTATTAATTGCCACCAAAAAAATCAGTTTTTAGAAATTACTATAATTTTTTTAATCCTATTGTGCTCTCATACTGTAGCAGGATGCACACTTAACATATCTAATTCACAACAGTCTTGGAAGTCAGGTGGTTGCAAGACCTGAACATTGACTGAACAACAGTTTTCTATTTACTTCATCTAAATGTTAACAACTCTAGTGTCCTTCTTAGTCACTTACCTTGAAGGGAATGGGCATTTCTTCCTTGCCTGTTAAGTGCACGGCATTTTCTCCTGCAAGCAGTCTTGACTGGACTTGAAAACAAAGGCTTTCCTAATTTGGCAGTCAGTTTTTGCCATCATAAAAGTAAATATGGAAACAGGCTTTAAGGGAGAAGGTTGGACCGTATGCTTCAGTCCTATTCAGAGGGATCTTTAAATTGTTTTTCAAAGCCTGTTACTTATTCTCGTTCTGGGCTGTCCTTGGTCTTGGAATTTCTGGGGCAGAAAATAAGAATTGTATTGAAAACCTCTTTTGTGCTTTGGAGCTCAGAGATTAGAAACAGTGAATGTAAATCTGCGTTTACTGAGACACATGAAACGCGGCTGGGTAGAGAAAGAAGGGAGTGGGGTATTGCATGGAGGGGCTGCAGAATCACAGAGTGCAGCCTCTTCTTTCCCTATCTTGTTGCCTTTTCTGTTTTGGATGACAGAACTCTTCTCTTTCAACTTTTTTCCTGTTTTTTTGTTTCTTTCACTAGTTAATGCCTGGCCACAACATCTGTACTGTACTGCTGCTGCTACACAAAGGGAGCTTCTAGGCTTTGCTGAAGGAAGATGGCTTTCTGGACACAGCTGGGATTGCTGCTATGGAAGAACTTTACCTACAGAAGAAGACAGACTGTAAGTATTAGCTCAAGGGTGTTTTGAGATCTTAAGTAACTGTCTTGTAGCTTACAAGACTGTACAACCTTTCAAGAAAAACAGGGAAGCATCCTGTGTGTTAATGTTCCTCCTCTGGTGATCCCTGGCTGAGCAACTGGTCTGGCTTTGGAAGGACCCTATTCAAACTGGAGAGGGTGGTGAGTGCACAGAAACCAGAGGGTTTGAAGGTGCTCAACACTTCTGTCCTGAATTCCAGTGTGGGAGAGTGTTGGAGTACTGCAACACTGGTGTCAGATCAGGCAGAGAGCGTGCATGACTGCTGTGTGCAGCGACAAAAATGTGAAATGAAAACCCGTGCTGGGACCTACTCTGCTCTGTGGTGGGGCATTGCCAGGCTGCAGGGATGTGCCCGTGAGTCTAAAACCTTTTGGATACTGCAAGCTGTAACAATGGCAGAAATTGTAGAAGCAATAGCAGACATCTCCCGTCACTTTAATCATTGAGAGAATCCCAAACCTGCTATTTAACTTTATAATAGAAGATACAGATTAAGTGGCTGGTATGAAGCATGTTCCTGTATCAACATGAGGATAAACCCAGGCAACTGATGTTCTTCTGCTAGGGTGTGTTCTGAGTGGCTAAAGTGCTGTCCTCACCATCTGTTGACAGTGTGAAAATTTACCTGTTTGGAATAGTCAATACATAAGAAGAGTTTCTCCTTGTGATAAGGGCACAGGAGTGTAGATCCAGTATGGTGTTCTTAAAATTGTTTTGCCATTAGATTGAGACCTCATAGGATGCTATACCTCTTGCAAACAGCTGAAAGGCTGAGAAAGCATGGTATTGAACCTCTAGGGGTTTAGGGAATACCTGTGTTGGACAAGGGCATGATTTGTGCAACAGGCTTGTTCAGAGGATTTGGCCTATTAGATCTGACCTTGAGGAGGTATCAGTAGGGAATGTGAAAGAAACACGAGTTACAGAAGTGGTGAGTGGAAAGTGGTCTCTGATAAGCTTTCTGAACTCTGCAAATGTCAGGATGCTTGCCAGCTGGTTGGGTTGGGTTGTTTTAGAAACTCAGTGTCACAAGGGAGGAAAAGGCTATCATATTCACCACTGGTAATGGTCAAAGTCCATGAAGTCTTCACTCAGGTGTCTGAAGCTTGTTTTTATAGGACTTGGGTCCAGTGAATTCAGAGCTGGAATTAGACCATTCTTAAATAAAACAGACAAAAGGGGCTCATGGCCTCTGTCTTTTCTTATGTATAAACAGAGCTGCCAATGATGACAAAGTTTGTTTTGCGTGTTTTTGCCTTTCATGGATCTTGATCTCCAGGACAGGACTGCCTACCAGAGAGGTCAGGGACTGTGCCAACTGCACCAAGTGAGGCTGTCTGCTCTCTGGATGCGGGTCACATCCTGGCCTTGTGAACAGCCTCATAGTTTAAAAAAATGAAGCTGGGAAAGTAGTCTCCAAACTGGCCATGGCTCTTTAAGGCTGGCTCTTCTCAGCTATTGCCCATTGTAGCCTAGGCCCTAAGAGCTAAAAGTACTCTTCCTGTCTTGCTACTGGAGGTCTAACTCGCCTATTACCAAATTGCCATTAGAAAGTAGGGGAATTCTAGAACATGGTGGGATTTTCTGGAGAGATGTTTAAATGAGGTAAACCAGGAGCCTATTTCAGAGGAGCTGTATTTTTCACTGAGAATGATGGCTTGGTATTTTTTTGGCAGGATCTTCTGAAAATAATAGAATCATAGAGTCATTAAGTTTGGAAAAGACCTCCAAGATCATCAAATCCTGCCTTTGCTGAACACCACCATGCCAGCTAAACTCTAGCACTAGGTGCCATGTCCAGTCATTTTTTGAACATTTTTAGGGACAGCAGCTCCACCACCTCCCTGGGCAGCATGTCCCAATGCCTGATCACTCTTGCAGTGAAAAAACTTCCTGATATCTGGCCTGACCCCTGACACAGCTAAAGGCTATGTCCTCTGGTCCTGTCACTAGTCCCCTGGGAGAAGAGAACAACCTCCATCTTGCTATAACCTCATTTCAGGTAGTTGTAAAGAGTGTTTCTCCAGGCTGAGCAGCCCCAGTATTGCATCAGGTGTGAAAAGGTCTAAGTTTAACATGCATGTTATGTCAAGGTAGCTGTGGGTTTACTGGGCAGCAGAGGTACATTCATGTCCTGTGGTGGTGCCAGAGAAGTGCAGTAGGGTAACCATTCTGGATCTGCTCAGCTGTTTCTGGCAGCTGCTGTACTGGTTTCCCATCAAGTACCTCAGAGGGCATGAAACTGCTCATAATCTCTATTCCACATTTATTGTTAGTCAATTCATAATGAAGGCCTGAGACATGGCTTTTGTGGGACTCCTCAGTTATGCAGCGGTTTTCTTATTAATGGTTCTCATTTGGGACTCACCTGAAGATGTCAGGAGGGGAAACCCACTTAAGAGGAAATGGCAGAGAAGGAGCAGAACATCTCCTCTCACCATGCTGTTATCATGGCTGCACAGTTCTTTATCTCTTTGCTTTCCTGTTAGGAGACTGTTGTCCGTGAGTTGGATTGTGCTGATGAAGGCTCTCTCCTGGTTTGTACTTACTTAGTATAGAAATAGTTTGATCCTTACCCTTCTCACGAAAAATGTGGGCTAGCCTTGGCTTCTCACTGAACCATCTCGTTGGCTGCTGTGAGTTTGGGCTGTATTGCGAAAGCTGGGTTCAAAGCTCACCCTGATGTGTGCAGTTCAAGTGTTACTTTGTACTGGATAATTTCCAGCAACACTGGAGTGGGGGGAAGGAGCTCACATGGGGAGAGAGAAAAGAAAAATCATGTTCAGGGGTCACTGTATAAAAACATTTCTCTCCCTGGTTTCTTGCAAATGAGGAGACACCTCAAATTTGCATGGAGAGACTGGTCAGCTTCTGGTAGCTCTCTGCATTGAAGCTGGACCATAAAGGTGGGAAGGGGAGTTGGCAGTGGGATGGGGTGATAGTCTGCTTAGTTCTTGCTCAACAGATTTCCTGTTGACACAATGCAGAGCTCAGTGTTTAATGGCATCCTGAATCAGGCAACTAGTACAAATTTGGCATGCTTTAGGGATTAACCTTGGTAAAATTAGGACAAATTTGTTCTTAGCTGAATTCACCCGCTGTGTGCGAATGGATGTTCCATCTTCAACTCCAGATGGAGCAGAGATAGGTGAGTGGTTTGGTGCTTGAAGATTCATTTCATTATTTACCAGACTGGTCACATAAAAGTAGTAGAGGAGACTTGATTTTTCAGTATCTACTTAGAGTGAATCTCAGTGAGACATGTTCCTTTTTAATGTCTTTGTGTCCTTGTCTGGAAAGGTCACAGTGGATGGAAAGTGCTGTTGCACTCACAGGGTCAGGAAGCAGTAGGGGAGGGAACCTGCTGACCTTTAGGAGCAAAGGAAGATAACTCAGGTTTTGTTGAGCAGCAGAAGAGACTTTCCTGAAGAGTCTCTACTGGCATGCTCCTGACTCTCTGATCTTGTCCCGGTGCAAGCCTCTGGTGCAGCAGTTGCCAGCTGTCTCTTACAGTGTTGCCTTTTGGTGCCTGCCTTCAGCTGTAAAGGTGCAGCCTGGTCAGTCTGAGCTCCATCCCTCCTTTCTCTATCCTCCCTGAGGCTGTTGATGTGCCAAGCTAGGTGTGTTGTGCATGCAGCCCACACGTGGTTGCCTTTGTGACTGGGTAACCAGACATGCAGGAGAGGAGCAGCGTGTGCAGGTGCCCTGTTCCCGCTTCAGCAACAGGGCAACTTGGGCACTGCTGTCCACCTCAGTGTGGTGTGGCTGGGCTTGATATTTCTCTGAGCAAGCCAGAGCTTGAGCTCAAGGTCATTTTCTCTTTGGTTCTGTAGCAGCTGCAGGGCTATGAGAGGCTATCTGTCCACACTGGTCACCCCAGGAAGCCTCCACAAGCCCAGCTGGCCCTGCTTTCCCCAAACAGGATAGCAGCAGCTGTACCAGGGTGTCAGAAGGCTGTGACCTGTGATAGAGCATGACCATTGATGCTGGAAGACAATGGTTTGTCCTGGTTTCATATCCATTTCTCTGTCAAGTGGAGGAAAAGTCCTGCTATGCCATCCTGGCAGCTGCTGTAAGAGTATCCTGAAAACAGAAGCAGACTAGTTGTCTGTGTCCTAGGTCTAAACATCTTTGATCTCTGGGAGCCAGAGCACTGTTTAATGCAGGTGGAAGCAGGCTGTCGATGTTAATGGCTGGAGTGTGCGCTGCCACTACATCGTTTATTGTAATAAGAGACCAAAGGTACTGAGGCATCTTCCTGGCGCCTCTGTTAGCATGGTCTCAGTGGAGTTTCTTACCCAGTCGTTGTACAGTGTATGCTTAACAATAACAGATGACAGAATATTCTGAGTTGGAAGGCATCCACAAGGATCATCAAGCCCAGCTCCTAGGGGGATGGTCTATATGGGGGTTATGTTGGCAGCCCTGGTGTTATTACGACCATGCTCTAACCAGCTGAGATAATCTCAGCATCCAGTGGGTAACAGTATCCAAAAATTATCTTGCAGTGACTGGCACTGTTACCAGGAGTGCCTGGGAGACTGATGCTCAATTTTTATGCCTTTTAGATAGGGGTGCTTTTAGCTGTTTGATGTCAGCTACGAAGGGTATCTGTGAGAAGTCATCCTACATAATTTCTTCTGCTGGATCCAATGGCCTTTGTTTTAATGCCCTGTTTTTACAGTGTGAGCTTCTTTTGAGGTACAATAGTTACCGAGAAGTCTCTGACCTCAAAGTTTGCATTGAGTGCCTTATGCTAAGTGTTAAGAGTTCAATTTTAGCTGTTACTGATGGAACATGGAAAAACATTGTTGTGGGTGGGAATTTTGCCTCCCACTGGGTTGCAGGTCTTACTCTCTGACTTTTAAGGAGAATGATGTAGACATCTTATTAGAAAAGACTGAGATTTTCAGGAAAGAAGTGGAAAAGATTTGTCTTCATTTGACCAAGAAAACACTCTGTTCTGCTAGTAATAGATGAGAAACATATGAAGTAGCAGCATAAAAAGCTTTCAGGTTTTCCTTGTCTCATAGTTGACTGAAAATACATGTTTGTGCTGTCTTTCTGGAGTGGGAAAGTATGGATGTGGCTAGTGAGGGTCAAGTCTGGCAAACTTCAGCTAGTGTCTCAGAAGCTCTAGGCCAGAGAGTTGCTTTGTCCATGTGCTTCAGTGGGATGTGACATATCTCAGTGAATTTTTCTGCACTTCACTTCTGTCTAAAAAATGTTGTGTATTTAATAGCAGGTCTTTTTTTCTTGTCTTGTCCCGTGTCTTGTGTTCGTTATTTATTTGCCTGATACTCACTGCCTTTCTGTAGATGACCTGTACCTGTGGGTGCTGCCTACCTTCAGGAAAAAACATAAATGGGAAGAAAACAGAAACTAGATATGAGCGTAATCTTATCAGCTCTGCTTTCTGGATACCAATACATTTCTGCAGTACTAAAAGAGTTGGCGTAGCATGCATCAGCACTTTTTCCATGCCTGATGTGTTAGGGTAGAAGCTTAATGGTCTACTGTGAGAGTGGAATATAAGTACCTCACTACCTCAAAATATGAGATAAAAAAGTTCAACTCATTGCTAGAAAGAATCATTGGGAGGTTTCTTTCAGTCAGGGGACAGAAAACCATAAAAAAGAAGCCAAAAATAACCCTTAAGCACATCCATTTTAGTTGAATAACTGGCACATAGCAATGAGAAAAAATTGTAATTCTTTGCAGATTATCCTCTGAAGTTGGAGGAACAAACTTCTTGATCCTGGAATGTGTAGGCAAAGCAAAGTGCTTACACAAACCTGTTTCAATGTACAAGTGGATTGTCCTAGAACTTTTGTTCTGACCTTTATTTTGAATATGATGTCTTAATACTTTGCCTTTATTGTTTCCAGTTCCAGCTGCTGATCGAAGTTGCCTGGCCTCTGTTTATCTTCTTCATCCTGATCTCTGTAAGACTTTCATATCCGCCCTATGAGCAGCATGAATGTAAGTACCAAACACAGCAGCTGCATCCAAAATGCTTGTTGTTTCATGGCTAGAACGTAATATTGCAGCTGGCAAGATGCAAAGAGCAGTGGGTCCCTACTTCAGTCAGAAATCTGCAGGAGGGCCTAGTAACTCCTTTGCTTCCAACTCTGGAACTGCAGTTAACTGATGGTGTTGTTCCAGGACTGTACATTGCTGTTCTTTTTCTTGCTGTTTCTCATTTTGCATTTATATTACCTGAGAATTTGCTGTACAACTCTGACATACCTTTAAAACCTGCATGGAACCTGGATCTTATTTTTCTTTTTTTGATCTGTGTGTGTCTTAGCATAAAAGAATGCAGTGTTCTGATCTCTGAGAAAGCAATCTTATTTCCAGGTAGTAAAGTGCATTAATGTATCACATGAAAGATTCCATTACTTCAAACAATTACAGTGTCAGCTCTGCATTTAGTAGATTCAGCAGTCATACGCTGCTGACAAAAAAAAACAATTCTACATTTTTCTTTGCACCTTATATGGGCACATTTCTTCCTTTCTTTCGAAGGAAGCTTGTTCTTTCTAAATTACTATCTATAGGTCTTTTCGGTTGCCATTTGATTTAGGAAGCATGACTTGTTTATTAGCAACATGATGTCATTTTACTGTGTTTGGTGACAGTTTCATACTGCAATTAACTGATTGTGGAAGAGCTCTGTTTATCTTTCCTTAGCCTGATTACTCCAAGGTAAGGCTAAGGGTCAGCAAAACATGTTTCCAAAGGGCCCACTGAAGTGTTTCTTTCTTAAAATGAGGAAAGAACTCCCTGTCTTTGCAGTAACTGGGGCATTTCTGCTGTTTGCTGGATGTTCAAGCTGGTATCTTTTAAAGCTGAGGTGTTAGTGTTTGCAGTTTCCCATTACACTTTGGACTCTGCTGATCCCATGTACTGCCTAACTCGCTTGTTTCAGCACTCAACAGCATAGTTGAAGCTTTTCTAAGTTAAATCTCATGCTTTACATGGAATTTGAACTGCCTCTTCTGACTGAATCTTACGATGGCACTAGGAGATTTACCTGTATTGTAGACATGAAGCTGAAAATAAGCAATAAGCAGTCTACTCAGCTTTTATAAATAACTAGCAACCTCAGTGGTAGTTAATTCCAGGTATGGCAAGGCTGTATATAAACTGAAACGTAGCAAGAGCTGTGATTTTTGTAGAACTTGGTTTGATCTTGCTAGACAGTAGCCTTCCTGTAAAACATTTGCTCTGGCACCATGGTGTAATAAGCATAGTTTTGAGGCTTTCACCTGCAATCCTTTTCCTTTCCCATTTATGTTGAGTGTTACTGCTTTGCTCACCTTCTTACATTCTTCTCAGCAGTTATAGAGACAGGGCATCTAGTAACTTTTAATTCATGTCTCTAGCTAATTCCTCTTTGTTTTTGAAGAATGTCTGGGAACATGTTTCTAAATTCTGCTGTCTGGGTTGGTTTCACTGAACGTTTGCTGATGCTGACAGATGTGGATGTGTTGTAAAGTGAAGCAGTTTTGGCTGAACTGTGAGCAGAGATAGAAAGAAAGAAGGCTTTTGGGTAGACAGTGAGCTCTTTGGCAACCCTGTGGATGCCTTAAGGATATAGGATTTTTATCAGTAGTGGAAGTGTTGTATGCTGTTATGAAATCACTTGTAGGTGCTGCCTAGTGATAGCAGTACAGGCATGTGCAAGTGCTTTGTAGCCTCTACAAAGCCCCAGTATTTTAATGGAAGTGTTTTTCAACAAACAAGTAGAATTTTCAGTTTTCTTTCCTTGTTTGAAAAGAACCAAGGATTGGACTGTTGTCAGAGTTTCTTGTTTCTAATGGCTTAGCTTAGTGTGAGGAAGTTCTCTTAAAACACGGAGGAACTATGAACTTTGAAGTGATAGTTATGTGGCTTTCACCAGACCAGTGAGAGAAGACATTAGATTGCTATTGGGCTGGTGTGCTGTTTTCTCAAGTTGGACTTTTCTTTTCTGTTCCAGTGACCCCTCAAGTTATTAAAAGTGCACTTTTTTGGTGGTGGGAGGGAGAGAATCTGACAAGATGTGACTGTCTCTTCTGAAAAGCTAGATGTTTGCAGGAATGCAATTGAAACTTATGGGCTGTTGCACTGTTTTCCGTGTATCTCATCTGATTTAAAACCAACAGATTCCTGCTTTACTCTTGGAGAAACTGGTGTTATGTGCAGCACCATGTATAAAAAGTTACCATAAGCTCTTGTGTGCCATTCCTCTTTCTCCATTGCTCTAAACATTTTCTTGGAGTTACTAACAATGTAATGTAGGACTAACAATGTAATAGAGGACAGAGAAGGAGATTCTCTGGGAAATTTTACTAGAAGAATCTGAAAGTCTTAGTGTTTTTCTTCCTTCTCCCCAAGACCCTCAGCCAAGATGATCAAAAAAGTAAAATGAAGCAAAAGTCAGACAGGTTGGGTAGATAGGTCTTCTATTTTAAACAGAACTAGGAGCACGAGTTCCCTGGGTACTGGAAACAATAAACTTTCATTTCCTTAACCTCACAGAGTCCTTGGCTTTCTCCAGGGAGGGCTGATAACATTCCTATCTTCCTTCAACCACACACATTAATCAGCCTTGCTGTAATTTAGGCTTTGATACTACTTCTTTTTTGGCTTTGGCACTTCCGTTGGGGTTGTGGAGGTAGAGAGCCAATCCCCTGAGTGATTGTAGGCATGCTGGGAGGATGAGGTGGGCACCAGAGAGGAGGGGGTGGGTGTCTGATCCTCAAAGTCTTGAGCTTTGAGAAACTGAGGAAGGGTCATAACCTTCCTCCAGGATCCCTTCTCTAGTATGGGGGTGAGGAAGCAAGCTCATTGCAAAAAGCAGGCTGACAGCTTGTGTAAGGTCTGGGATTATACAAGGGAGGCCTTTCTTCCCCAGTCATTGTGGTTCACAAGTATACAAGTGGCATGCTGGTGGATATCCGCCATGAGTAGTTTGTTACTGCTTTGTTCATAAACAGGATGTAAACTCTGGCCTATGACCTAACTAGTTCTTTATTGGAAAGATTTAGACTCCAGCAGAAAGATTTGAAAAAGCAGAGTGGAGTCTAATACAAGCTCAGTTCCTCTTAGTGTTGGCCATTCGGCTCTTTCATAGGCATTTTGGGGCAATAACCAGTGCAGAGGTTAGCACTGCTCTTCAAATACAATGTTGTGTAGTAGAGACTTGTGTCATGTGTTTGTCTCCTAACTCCTGTGTTTCTGTTCTAGGTCACTTCCCAAATAAAGCTATGCCTTCAGCAGGAACCTTGCCATGGATACAGGGGATCATCTGCAATGCCAACAACCCGTGTTTCCGGTACCCAACTCCTGGGGAATCCCCTGGTATTGTTGGAAACTTCAATGCCTCGATGTGAGTCTGTCGGCTTTTGCCTCATCTCTGTTCTTGTGGAAACATGGGAGAATGGCATATTTGGAAGTCACCTACCAGTTGTGAAGTCTTACACTATGCGAGGGTTTTGCAGTTTCTACCACCTCTGAAGTACCAGATTTGTCAGTCACTAAGTTCATAGGGGCTAACAGACAGCTGGTAGGTGTGTGGAAATCCCAAGTCCAAGCACCTGAAGCTCTTGGTGAATGAAAAGCCTTGTGTGGGTAAGGACTGAGTCTGTTTTCTTTTACCTGGGCTCAGAGTTTGACCCATGAAAAGCAAGGCTTTTTAAGATTCTATTTTTTTCAGAGCATCTCTTTCCTTGATTAATGAACCTCTGAACAGCATAGAGTGAGAGGCAGTTGAACAAGTTTAGGGAATACTCCCTGATGTTTATTGCTTACTGCTGGCTAACATGATGCAGGAAGCACAGTTTATGGCCAGCTTTCCTATACCTTCCCTTACTTGCTACATTCATAGTGTCAGGAAAGATAGGCTTAATGCAGAGCACAATACATCTGCAACCTGGGGAAGCATTTGAATGGAGCAAGGATATTCTTAAATTATTGTGCTTCTAAGAAGCAGCAGTTTATAGGCAGCTGGAGGGTCTCTCCATCCCAGTCCTAAAAATGCTTTCAAATGCATGATGTTGGCAGTGTAGCTTAGATTGACTTTGAATTAGCAGACATCTTTTATTAGTCTCCTTGGATTGTCACATTGAGAAAAGAGTTTTTTTTTGTGCTGGAGTGACATAACTAAAGGGGATTAAAGTTTGAAATTGGTATATAAAACTGTATCTGTGAATGGTGGCTCATGGAGCTGATGACTGCTTGTTATTTTTCTGTGTTCCTGCAGTGTTTCCCGCCTGTTCTCGGATGCCAGGAGGTTACTGTTATATAGCCAGCAGGACACAAGTATAAAGGATGTCCAGAAGGTCCTGGGAACACTACGCAAGTTGGGAAATTCCTCTAGCTTAGGTAACAGCCTGATAGAAAGAGTCAATATCTGGTATTTCTGGCCTGGTTAGTTCCATCGATGTGTGTAAATTTCAGGAATGTGCCATAATGTGAATGTATGTGATTATAACTTAGAGGTTACCGAACCTTTTCCAATCCTGTAGAGGTACCTTAAGCCTTTCCTCTGTCAGAGCTTTGTGTGCTCTTTAATTTATTTGGTGGAAGAAAAAAAGGCATGGTGTGTAATGCCAAGAACAGCAGCTGGTTTGGATGTGAAATGATAATCCTGGGCGCACTGAAGTTATTTAAAGTACTTGTTTTCTCAGAGGAATCGAAGTAGTGTGTCTTTTTGGAAAGCACTAGTTATTTTGATATTTTGTGAAGCAGTGAACACAATGTAGCTACAATTTGGTGTTCTACCCCCTGAGCTCCAAAGGGAAGTGTGCTGGACGAACACAGATGGGGAAAAGCTGATGCTGGCCTCCAGTTTACAGACTCAAAGCTGGTAATTAACTGATAATGAAACATCAGTTTTCCTTCTCATGTTTAGTTTTGAAGGGGTTTTTTTTGTTCCTATATGACTGTTTGATATTGATATTGTCTGGCAGGATACAAAAGAAAACTGTCTGGGGGACTTTCACATCCCTATTTCCTATGAAAAATTAGAATCCTCCCATTTTTAGCTTGTGTGAGAAGATGGTGTGCCTTCCTCTTCTCTCCTCTCTGCAGATGAATGAGTGACTGGTGTGAGATCACGTGGGAAGCTTGCAGCAGAGCTGGGACGTGAAAGAGCTCTGTCCAGTCTCAGGAAATGTGGTGAATCTCTTGCCATTGCCAGGTCTCTCTGATGTGGCACCTTGTAAAAGTTTTTTGCATATTCTTCCCTGAAAGATTATCTATCTTTCTAGCTGCTGTGTTAGTGTGGCATATGTCTAGTGGAAGTGATAGAAAGTGGCGGTTTAGAAAACAGAGAAATAGAAAAGGGAGCACAGCCCTTGAGGGTTCTTCACTTACAGCCTTTATGCAGCATGTAGAGCTCTTTGGACATGGGTGGTATTTTAGTGTTTTGTGAAAATTGTCCTTGGTTTCATAGCAGTAGTTCTTCTTAGCTCTCATTTGAGGATGGCTCAGGCAGGCTGCAGGAAGAAAAATACCTGACCTGATATGTGAGTAGTGTACTGAGCACACATAAAGCAGAGATGGTGTTTTTACATTCTTTTCTGTGTTGCTCAGTACATTGCAGGTCACCTTGGAATAATCTGTACTGTTTGTGACAGGTTGGCAGGTATGTGCTGAATGTTTGTACAGACATGGACTGTGCAAGGTATTTTTCTTGGATATTTATCCCCCCTCTCTCCCCTTCAGGGTTGTGCAGAATTCTGATGTGATCAGATCTGCATATAATACTGTGGTCTGCTGACTCTTACCTTAGTTGAGTATAAAGGACACTCCTCTTTGCTGAGGAGCTCAGTATCCTAACCACCAGGCCTCCTCTCTTTACTCAGAGAACTGTTGAGTGGCATCCTCATGCTTTTACCTAAATCTCCAGTGGCTTCAGAGGGGAGAGGATGCAGAGTGAGCCCTTTATGCAGAGATGGACACATAATGAACACAGCCAAAATGAGTTAAGATGACTATTTCCCAAGAAGAAGTTTAATTTTGTTTTTGTGGATATCTTCAGTTGTTTAGTTTGATTTCCTGGGAACAAGTCCTCTCCATCAGAATGACAGATATAATTGTTACTGGTTTTGAACTTGTAACAATATTTTTCTCTTTAGTAGTACTACTTTTACACTTGTATTGGCAAGTTTACTCTTCCAAAGAGAGTAAATCCTGGTCCTGGTGTGGTGTTTTTGTATTGGGACATGCAGTGAATGTCTGACATAGACATTTACAAGAACACTATCAAAGCCATAAGTTGAAGCTCTTGCTGCTGGGAAGGTCTGAGGGGGAGGAGTGATTCCAAAAAGAGTTTTGCATGTGGAGTACTATACAAGTTGAAAGGCTCATGTTTCTCTACAATAAAATATTTCAAATGTGTAATCAAAAAATCAAGCCTCTGTGTCATGAGAGTAACAGAATATTCATTGTTAAGGCTTTTGGAGAACAAAGCCTGTTTCTTTCTCATGGTCATTTACAGAGCCACCCGGCTTGGGGGATCCTGCTGCCCACTCCTTGGATGTGTGATTCATTCTCTGACAGCATGCATGAAACAGCATCCTCTAATCTTAGAAGCACCCATGTATTTATACTTAGCAGGGCTTAGGTTCCTGTGCAAGGAAGGTCAGTGCTCAGTTGCCCTTGATGATGAGGTGGGAGAGATGCAAATCCTCTTCACTCTGAGGCATTTCTGCCACTGACTCTGGGAACCTAAGGAGACAGTAGGAGTGGGTGTCAGATGTAAGTGTACCACCCAGCCTGAAAGCACTGCCTTTATGCATGTGTTTCCCCCAGTAGTAGGAGGGCTAATTTTCAATAAGCTGATAATTGAAAATGTTATAATATCCTATATGTTTTAGCTCTGGCCTGGACCCAAAGCCATGTGAATTGGTGGTGCAGACAGGTGCAACTTAGCAGCTTCCCCAGTGGAATGGACTGTATGCTCCCTGGTGTGTGGCATGACTCTGTTGGAGTGTCTGCAGCTCCTTTCTCCGCTCACACACTCTTCCCACTTCTGCCTGATAATTTTTGAAACAGGCTTCCAGGAGCTGATCTCTCATTTCTAGGATGCAAATTGGAGCTAATGCTAGTCATGCAGTGCATTCATATCTGTATCTGTCTTCTGATGTCTGAATCTGTTCAGAGAGCATTTGCCAAAGTCCTTTCACTTGAACCTTCTTTGAAACTACCCTCACAAGCTAATGTTCAAGGTATGACTCTTAGTCATCTGACCTGAAGTTAGGCATGAGCTGAACCCTGGGGATGACAGACCTACTTAAGATGGCAGACTGCTCACAGGTTGCAGTGGCTTGCACGGGTATGTGCAAGTCAGTGTCTTTGGTAAAGACAAGGGAGGACACGAAGGTTTTGTTCAGGCCACAGTATTCGCTCATTCCAACAGGTTTTGTAACTTAGGCACTTCTTAAGAGGAGATAATTCCTTGTAACAGGGCTATTTGTTATAGAGTTTGAGGAGGAGCAGCAGAGAAGAACTCTGTGTTGGAGAGGAAGGTGCTATCAGTACGGAACAATGCAGTGTTGCTTTATGTAGCACCTTTTTTGTCCAGAATGGCCGGATAAAGTGGTAAGTGGTGGTGTGGCTAAGTGTAGTTCAGCACATGCAGCTGTCACGCTGTTGGGCACTGCTGCTGTGTGGCTGCTTCCAGCAAGTCCCAAGCAGTGAAATCTACGTGCAGGCACACACATACCATAACATGATCAATTTTGCAGGTAGGTGCCAGGTGCCCTCTCTGTTCCACTTGTTACATCTCTGTCCAGCAATGTCACCGAGGTCTTTAGCACTCATGATAAGGCAGAGTGCAAATCAGTACAGAGAGTCAAAGACCTTGGTGACGGCACTTTCAAGGCTGCTGGGATTGCCAGCTGCAGTAGGTTTGGCTTGCTGCTTGCAGGGACCAAATTTGCAGCTGGCCTCAGTTCTGTATTATCAGTTAAAGTGTTTGAAGAAATAAGCTTTTCTTCTGTTTTGAAAGATGGAGATACAGCTTGCTGTTGACTCAGAGGCACACTTTATTTCTTTCTTCTGTCTACAAGACTCCAAAATACTTTGTTCTGCAGTGCCCCAGGGTAATAAATTAACAGGTATAATTGAAGTCATCTTCTTTGGTTATTGCTAAAAGTCACAGATATAAACCAGCCTGGCTAGTATTTACTGCATTGCTTTTAGTTTTCAGTAATCCCAAAGGGTATGTTTCTATTTTTCTTGAAGCCAGCCCAACTAAACAAAAATGAAGCAATGAAATAGGCAGAGGGAAACAAACATCGCCTAAGAAATTGCATCAGATCTTGGGCTATTATTCCATATGTGCCCTGCCTGTCCCTTGTTTGCTGTATTATTTATTTACTGTATTAGTGTTGCTTGTGGTAAAAGAGACATCAGCTGAGTGGCATTCTTTGCTGATGTTGCAGTGCTCTGCTGTACAGAGACATGTTGAGACTAAAGCAGTTTGCAGCCTGTCTGGTCAGTGCCATTAACGCTTCTTTTATATAACAGGTAAAGGATGGTAGAGGGCTTGGGTTGAAGAACAGCCTTTGGAGAGGTTTTTCTGGTGCTTGTGTATTACTGCATGATTACAGGGTGCTCAGGGAAACAGGATGTCATACATTATCTGCTAGGTGACATTAAGGTGATGGCTAACTCCCTCCTCAGTGTCTTGTCCCAGACAAAATTGAACCCACACCCTCAAGCTAAACATTCAGATTGATTCTTAAACCTGCCTACGCCTGCCTAATTAAACTGATTTCCTCCCTGACTTCCTTTGGGAAGAATCCTAGCCAAAACCAGACAGGCTAGAATGAAGACTGGCAAACCATATGTCCAGGTGGCCTTCACACCCAAAAACACCTGCTAACACCAGATGTGGCAGGGAGCCATTCCTGTTGCTGCACATAAATACACATCTGGGCACTCTGTTAGTGTGCTCTACAGTGATATTCAGGTCCTTGCCTTTCCTTTAGGCCAGGGGAAAAGTGTTGCCAAAATGCTGCCCTGTGGTATCAGTAGAGAGGTCTTGATTTATTGGGGTAGGTAGGAAGGCTGCTTTACCTTTGTGTTTTCAGTACCAGTTATCTTGCACTAGCCCTCAACAGAAGTCCCTGGCTGCTGCAACAGGGCATTCCTGGCTGCTGCTGCTTCCCAGCCCAAAGCATCTGTCCAGGAGTGGGAGTCTGAGAGTGTGTGGGAACCACTGTGATTTCTGCTGTGGATGCAGCCTGTCACAATGAGATCAAGGGGGAGAGGCAGCCAATACTGGATACTTGGGTTGCACACAGATTATGGTGTGGCATGTTGATTGGGTAAGGAGATTCAGGTACACATGGCAGTTTTTCTGCATTTGCCTAATTAATCTTTTCTTCAAATCTCTGTGCTGATGAACAGGCGCAGACATGAATGTCCTTAGAGGTTTTTGGGGGCTTTTTTGTTTCTTTTTTTTTTAAGTAATTGAAAACTGTTTAGGCAACTGCAGATTTTCTGGAAAAACATCTCCAAAACATTCTTGGAAGGGTGCTTTAGGTTCCTTACTGTCTTTCTGTGAATCCAGTGGGTCTGTTATTTTTTCTGTCCTCAACTGAAACTGGAAGACTGACAGTCAAGAGGTAGGCAAAGGTAGAAAAGACTTCTTGGGACCAGTGTTGGTCCCAGATTTGGGCTCTTAGATATATAGCTTTAATTAGTTAGGTGGCATGATATTTGCATAATTCAGAAAATAGTATCTTGTAACTACAATATAACTAGATAAAGAATTACCACTTTCAATGGAGCCTGTTCTGATTTCCTTATTATTGGAATCCAAGGATGTGATTAAACTAATAAAATTATCTTGATAGAGGTCAAGGTACAATGGTCTTTAAAATCTGTTTCCAGGAGAATCATGCTTGTTTTCCTTGGGACTGTTCATGAACAGTTGTTACTATGTGACTGCTTGAGATGGGTAAACACATATAGCCTAATGTGTATTGCTGTAGTCTGATCCCATAGAACTGGGCTTTAGTGGCTTCTTTTGGTCTAAACTTCCCTTGTACAGAGGCAGTTTTGAAGATAGAAGTTTAGAATTACGCCAGCTTGGATTCTAGGTAGATATGCCTGGATGCAATAGAGCAAGACTGAAATCTTTTGATTGGGGAATTGAAAAAAACATAAGCAGTGTTAGGTTAAATCTGGTCTTACTGTAGTGTCTGAACTATACTAGGTGACAGGAGCTTGAGAAAAACATTTCTGAGAATCCTGTCGCAGAAGACTGTGTGAAACCTGTTAGAAGCACAAGGTAAACTACAAGCTTGTCAGCATAAGGCTGCACTGGCAGTGTGGTTATTTTAGAACCAGCTAACTTGATGGTGCCAGTTCATAGTCTGACTGTGCACTGGGGAGTCAACAGCACCCATAACTACAACTAGCAACAGAGCTATTCCAGTAGATGCTATTTCTTAACTTCTTTCACCTTTATCTTTCTTAACTTGTGTAGATAAAGACACAATGATAAAACAAGAATTGCTTACTGTGCTTGTCAGTAATTAGTCTTAGTGTGTGCTGCAGAGGTTGGAAGATCTTTTAAAGTTCTGGGTGTTTTCTTTAGTCTTTAGCCTTGTCTGTCCACACTGACTTTTATTTTAAACCAGCAAATAAAGTGGAGAGTGTTAAGTGAACAGTTAAATGTCTCACACCTTGCTATCATCTCCCTCTTTGTATGTAGCCTTGTCAGTACAGCTTTTAAATATCAGGACTCTGTTTCCAAAACTTAGGCTGTTTTAGCTTCCATTTGCATTTATTTTTTGTTTCCTACTCTGGCAAATTCTGCATTTGCTTTCATTGACTTCTAATCTCGAATCTTTAGAAATTGCCTGGTTTGTGGAAGATTGTATTTGGTTTATTTAAGCTACAGTCTGAGGTTGGTTGAGACAGCTGGATAGAGATTTTCCACATTGAGCTTAGTGTTAGTAGTCCCCTAGGAAATCTGTAACACTGTTATCTGATGAAAAGTTCAGCTTTCTCGGGGGATTTCTGTGGGCCTGAGCTCTCATGAGAGTGGAGATTATGAAATCGCCCCATTTGGAAAAAGCCCTGTACACTTCTGTGTTTGATTGGTACTGAGGCCAGAGTGCCTAATTTGGGTCTGACCTCCCATATCTCTCAAGTTAATATTCAGCTTTGGAGCCATCTGTAGTAATAACACATTTTATCTTCAGCGTACATTACAAACACTTATTACCTAATTTTTACAGCATTCCTGTGAGCTAAATAAATAAACAGCTGTCCTCATTCTCAAACACAGTAGGATGTGGCAGTTTTCAATGCAGTCAGGATGCAATAAAAGCTGATGGCTTTTAAAAAAATGTTGATGGTGACTCAAGTTCTTTTTTACACAGGCAAGAGGACAGAGCACCGCTTGCCTGATTCTTTTGAAATCCATGACAGTTCAATTTTTGGGCAGTCTTTCATGTTCTCTTTAAATATTTTGTGGTCATAAAACAAGTGTTAATACCAGGATCCTGACTAAAATGAAGCAGAATATTCTGCCACCTCTTGCTGGATTTCTTTGCAGCTAAGTTAAAATGTGACATTCTCCACTTCCAACCCTAGAGTTTTTTTGCTCTTGGTGTGTGTTATTGAGCAGTAGCTGTGAATTGTTTGAAATAAATTTTTAATTCACTTTATGGGTTTTTTTGCTTATACTTTGTTTTGTTTTCGAAATTCTGGAAAAAATCCATTGCATTAAATGCAACAGCTGGAGAATTAAAAAACAGGCATATCCTTATGTATTTACTGAGTATCAATGATTAACAGAGTTTGTTAAAACTGCATATTGCTTAGGCCTGTGTATCAGGAATTCTCAGCTGATAAAAAGTCGATGTAGCTCTGACAATTTAGTGGAATGTAGCTCATCTATTATCTTGCCCTAGCTTTTTTTTTATGCTGACCTGGCAGCACTCTATGTGCTGTATGTGGGGGAGATTCATGCTGTTCTGTGACACACACCCTCTGTAAACAGCTAGAGTTTCCTTCCCTTTCTAATTTAGCTTTAGTTTTAAGAATGGTGCAATAAAAGACCCTTTAAGGGGATTTTAAAAAGGACACTTTCCTGTGAGTTTTGGTTTTTTTGTGGTGTTTTTTCCCCTTCCTGAACCTTTCTGTTCTTCTAAACATATTTGTAGAGGTAGATACTACCTGAGATAGTATTTACATGTGTTTTTTCTTGACATTGTCAGAAGGTTTATATGACCACAGACAGTCAGAACTTAATAAGCACAGCTTTGGAGGTCTTACTCTGTTTATTCTAACAGGTGCAGCTGAAACATAACTGGACCATATCTGAGGCTGGCTGAGCATAGATATGTGCCAGAAGAAGATTTGCTGATGGAGCAAAGACAGCTTACTGCAAAAATAGCAATATCTGAAGTCTGAGTGCCTGTTCTGGATTGTGCCAGCCTCCTCCTTAAGAAAGCAGCACTGCTGCCTACCTAACAAAAAGCTGCTTCAGAACAGTAGGGAGAAAAAAAACTTGTTTTGACACTTGAGATGTGATGTGGACATGGAAGTCCATTGTCCCAACAATGGTCTTCTCTACCTGGTCTCTTTCATGTTATCTCTGCTGCAACCTTAAAGTGCAAGGAATTTTACCAGTGTATCCGTAGAAATAATGCATTAAGACCTCTCCAGCAGTACATACTCCATTTTCTTCAGGTATTTGCAGTTCTTTGTGATTCTGGTACACAGAATCAGGTTCCTGAAGTACCAGGAGGCATTGCTCTTTTCTGTGCATAGAAGTAATCCAGTCCTCTGTGTAAAACAAAGTGGTTCAAATTCCCCAGGGTGTATTTTCAGCCAGGTATTTATGTCAGTACCAAAGGAAAGGACTGGTTAGTATATTGCCAGTCCATTAGAAAACTAGTTGGAAGGATGAGCTCCTGAAACTACCAAGGCAGGGTCTGTTGAGACCATCCTGATGTGGTGTAGTATAGTGTCACACTTAGAATATGAGAGATGTGATTTCCAGCCAAAACTTAACGTGAGTTTAGGTAATCGTTATCTACTAAGCATCTGTTTTTCAGTGTTTCCCAAAGATTAAGAAAGTTCTTCGATTATTTTGTAGTTGCTCAACAGCCTGATTTATAATAGTGAAGGGCTTCAATGGTTGCAAAGGTTGCCCTAAACTAGGCACAGAAAACATAATCTTTTCTTTAGTGCTGAAATTTGAGGGTTTTATTCCCTTCCATTGGACTTGAGACTCAAAAGCAAACCCAAACAAGTATCCAGTAGGGTAACTGCAGTGACCAACTAAACTGTAATGTAGAGAGCAATCATGGCAGGTTGAAATAATTTAGATATAGGTGAGTTTTCAGTGGAAGTAGACGGGATTCCTGGTTAAACTAAGGGCAGTATTGGTTTATTGTTGTTAATCTTGAGCATTTTTTGATTGGTTTTATTCTTTGTTCTGAAGGTGGCTTATGCTGCACTGTGCTAGATAAGGAGCATTGGGACTTGGCACTAAATTCAGAAGTGTCAGGTCTTCTTCAGTGTAGAAAAAGTAAGAGCTACTATGATCTGCTGACTGCAGACTTGGTATCTTGCTAAACTTTAGAGTCAGTCAAATGTCAGTCAGGTTCCCCGAATTTGTGACAAGAGGAACAGATATCTGGCAGGATGAGCCTTCACACCCAAGGGAGGGGTAGCTTTTTCTCTTCTCATCAGCCTTTTTGTGTAAGGAAGAACAAATACTAGTGCAGGACAGTCAGGCTGCTTTGATCCTGGAAACTTCTGCCTGCTGTTTTGTTTAAGGTTCATCATTGCCCATGCCAGTTTCATGGGAGAAGCTCTTCAAACTGGATAGGTGGTGCTGTGATAATTTTCAAGTAGGAAGATACTGCTGGATTCATTCTGCCTGCTTGTTTTGGGGGTTTAGAATGATTCTCATGTAAGTGTCTTCTAGTTGCATTTGAACCAGCAGTCTCATGGATGCATGCTTACATAGCCATCTAAAGAAAACACTTCTGCTGTTAGTAATGGTCATTTGTTTAAAATTTCCATTCCTGCTTTTATCCTGTGATTGGAATTTCTACTAAATTTGCATTCACTTGTTCAAGTACAAGGAAATCTGGACAGGATCCTCCTTGGTCACAGCTTACTCTTTCAACTTTTGCTTAGCTCCATGCATTTTTAATAGCACAGTGCTATTCCTTGCTTGTCATGTGACTGGATGTGACCATGGCATTTCACGTTTTACCTTCTGAGTTGTTGTTTTGATACATCTAAAACCTGCATATTATCCAGGGCATAATATTCCTAGTGCAGTGAAAATTCAGTCTTAACAGCAAAGTATTTTCTGTCTCTGTAGAGGAGCCCATCTTGCCCTGAGCTGGCTTTGACCTTTGGAGAACCTTCTCTGTAGTTTATACCATCCCTGAATGTGTTCAGTTTACCACTCCTGAAAGTAATTTTGTTGTAATAATGAAGTATTTTATATTGAAATATTTTATATTTTATTATTGTATAGAATATTTATATTGACTGGCCTCAGTCACATTGTGACTGACTAGCCAGTTCAGAGGCCAAGAAATTTGCAGTTTGTCCTTATTTTGTGAACACTAGCAGGAGAATTTTCAACTAGTTATAATGCTATGCAGTTTGGAGCTCTAGTCAGAATTTGCTTCTTAAAGAAATACAATGACTATTCTTAGGGTGTTTCCTTTAAGTCCGCTTAATTTTCTTTGCACTGTTAGAAGTCTTTGTAATTTCTTTCCCCTTTTTTCATTGGCAAGCCCTATTTCATGGCTGTCTGTGCAGATAACAGAATTTGCCTTGCAACAGGGAAAGTCATGAGAATATCTGTTCTGAAGCATAACGTGGGGCTTAGGGAGGTGGTTGGGTGTGCCCCTCCTTCGGCAGGAGCTCTGCAGGCTGTGTTTGCTGGCAGGGCTGTAGGCTGACCAGCCTGAGGCTTTTGCCTGTGTGCCTCATGTCTTGACTTTCTTGGCAGAGTCTTTCTCTTGTCTTGCACAAAGCAGCTGCACAGAGGGGTGTATTGGCCTTATGTTTGCTGCTGGCTTCCCACACAGGGCAGAGGTGGGATCTCAGCTTAACAGGCTCTGCATGCCTGGAGTCAGTTAGTGTACCCCCAGTGAGGGCTAGCTGAGGACTGGTTTGTGTATGTGCTTTAGTACACGCTGAGAGCTGTGCTTTCTGCCAGAGTAATTGTGCTGGACTATATTTAAAGCCCTTCTAAGCAAAAATAATGACTTAGAGAGGGATGGAGGTGGTCCCAATGTCACAGTCCCAAGATGAGAAGGAAGATCTGGGCTGTTGCACAGCACTTCCCTTTTTCTCTGGGGAGATGCTAGCTGCTGGAGATGGATGGCAGGCTTCCTCCTCTTTACTCACATCACCATTTGGCATGGCAGATATACGAAGATGATGGGCCCTGGTTAATGGGATGTTCACTTTGGTGTTATCTAGTGTCTGCAGAGGCAGATGTGTGATGGCTTCAGAGCAGAGAGCTGTAGCCTGCTGTAAAAACAGGTCAGGCCATGGCTGCAGAAGGAACAGCACTTTGAATGTGAGCAAATTAGGCTTGTATTTTCACACTAGTCAATCCTGAACAGCAGGCCTGCTGATCTGCTTGATTTCTTGTAAGCAAATCAGGGTACGGCTGCCCAACTTTTTCAGAGGATAGTTTAGCTCTTTGCCAGCATTAATAGGTACATACACAGGCAGCTCTGAGAGCTATTCTCAGTTCACAGGGAAAGCTGCCCTAGAGGAAAAGAATAATTAAAACATAGTAGCTGCTAAAAAGACCAAGACCAAAAACCTTTAAAAAATATTACTTTATCCTGCCTTTTGGATGTGCTGTTCAAGGCTAGGAGTATAATGAAGGCAGGTAAAAACTTGTTGCCTTGCCCAGCACTGTGAAAAGCTTGCTTTTTCAGGGTCATTGGCTCAGTAGGGTACAGTAGCATGGTTCACCATTAGGAGATTGCTGCTTCCTCTGGATGGCTGTCAGTTTATTCTGGATGGTCATAAAATTTCAAGTCATTCAGTCTTTGGTTCTCTGAAATTATTTGAGAGCCTGTTTTTATTTTCATGAGAAGTAGCTTCAGACATCTTTTGTCAATAAATCACAGTGATATGATTTATTGACACAATAATGAGTGTGATGAGTGAGTGATGCGTGTGAAGATCAGTCCAGGTGTTCAAGTGCACCTGTCACCTACTCAAGAGTAATACTTCCCAGATAATGAAAAATAAATACAAACTTCCAGTGTATAAGGTAACTCTCTGGCAGTGTTTGATTTGTCTGCCCTGGTCATCTTGCCATGTGAGGGTTTCCTGAAAGAAAGGTTTCTAGCCAGAATCTTTGTAGTGGTCATGTGTGCTACCAGTGAATGCAGTCAGCTGCTGGAGCTGGAGCTTCTGCTCTTGGTCTCCACTTCAGCATCTCTATGGGCTTATTGTTGTCCAAATCTCCTGTTGCTGGAAGTATGATCAGTGAAGAAGCAGTGTCCTGGGTGAAGGAGGCCTATGTGACCAGAGTGCCTTGTGACCTTGTTCTCCAGCCACACCTGGGCACAGTTTTGCACAGACTTGATAGCCAGCTGTGCAATCAGGCTGGGCCTTCCCTTCCTGTAAAAGTGCAGTTTTACCTGAATGGGGAACTGTGAATCTGAAGTCTTTGAACAGGGACGAGTAAATACCTTGTTTGCTTGCTTGACATTCTTCCTTGCTTTGCTCCTTCTGTTAATTGGTGGAGACAGGTGCTGAGCTGGGAATCCACTTCTTTTTTGTCTCTTTTGGGCATGTGTGGAACCTTGCTGATTCTGAAGAATGAAGCTAAAGTGTCTCATGCCTTATCCTATCTTACTGTTTCATTTTGCTGTGATGCCTTAGTTGTGGTTATGAAAATGATTGGGTTGCCCTATGAGCACTCTCTGTGGTAAGAAATAAGGGTCAGAATTTAATACCGGCTTCTGTGTTGTGTTGATATTTGGCTATGATGAATACAGGCTTAGCCAAAGGCTAGCAGGTCTCCCCAACTGCAATGGATGTAAAGGAACAAATGTAATTGTTTTCACTCTTGCATGTTTAATCAGTAGAGAGAAAACTTTTAATGACAAAAAGCTATGTCCATGAATCAGACATATTGCCCTGCTTTCCTCTTAGCTGCTGAATTAATTTAAGGCATGAAGCTCCTTTCCCCCTTCCCTTTATTTGTTTTTTATAGGGACTTAAGGTACATGAAGCTGGCAAGTAGATCTGAGTGTCACTGTTTTTACTGAGCTTTTTAGCTTTAAAGTGGCAGAAAACCTGCTATATTACAGATTGTGGGCAGAACCCTTTGGGCAGAAACCCCACAAATTAATGTGAGACCTGGTGAGCTTTGTACTCTACAGTGGATTGAGATAAGGTTGAATACCATTTGCATGCCTTTTATTTTTAGAACACAGTGTATCAGGATATGAAAAACATAGACACAACTTCCTTGGGGTTCTGTTTTCCCACCCTGGTGTTTAATTTTAAAAGACACTGCACCATTTTAAGTTTTTTTTGGTTGGTTTTTTTTTTTTTTGTCACAAAGATTTAATTCTTAAGCAAGGACTGACTGCCTGCCACTGTGCCCAGGCATGAAGGTTCTGGAAAAGGTTAGGTTGTCAGTAAAAGGTAAATCTTAGGATGTAATACAGTGTTACAGTAGGAGATGCTCTGTAATAGGAAAATCTGAGAGTTTCTGGTTTTGAAGCCCAGAATGCAGCCCCCCAGGTTTGTTTGAACTGTGTGGAAATGAAGGACAGCTGTGCCTTTTGTGAAAACAATGTCCGTGAAATGCTGCCATGTGTGATTGTCTAATCCTGACTGGTGACTTCAGAGAGGAAGGGATGTTTTGTGGTTAAGGCACAAGAACTCCAGGTCTGGGAGTTCTCAGTTGAGCTTGAAGCTTCATTACATGTGCTGGAAACTTCATGACCACACAGAGGATCTTCCTCCCTGTCCCACAGGGATATGGACATCTCTTCTGCTTGTTTCGTGTGGATAGGGATGGTCTCCTGTTGCATTGCCAAACTCTGCCCGAACTGAAGCTAATTGCAACTGGAGGCATTTCAGCCCTGCCGGACCTGTTGGTTTTGGGGTTATTTTCATGGTTTATAGGCAATAGTCTCTGTTCTCTGCTGTTGCTCTCTTGGTGCCAGGACTGAAACTGCAAAAGCAGTCTGCCATGGGGAAAAGCTGTCTCAGTATTATTTTTGCTGACTATCCCACTAGTGAATCAGCAAGATGGTTCACATCAGATTTGACAGTCTTTGAGTGTGTTTGCTCAGTCTGACTTCAAATTTATCTCCCCATTTGTGCCTAGGGCTTGGCTTGCTTGCTGGGGCCTATGTTTTCAGCTGGGGGAGTGAGAGCCAGCAGGGCTGCAGCCCTGGTTTTGGAGATGAAGGGGAGGGGCAAGGAGAGTCAAAGTCATGTCAGAGTATATGGAGAGACTGGTCTGCAGTTTGCTGCCTGGCATTGCTCTGTGCCCACCAGTTGCAGAGGCTGGCTGTAACGATGCTCTTGGCCACTCTCAAGCAAGAGGGGAGACATGCAAGTTATATCATGTTTGAGCTGACATTTTGTCTCCTGTATTTGAGTAACTTGATAGTGTGTCTAAAATTTTATGGCAGGAAAATATTGCAGTAGTAGGCCTGTGGTGGTAAAATGTGTTCTTTGACTCCAAGTGTTTGCATTATTAAGTAACCTTGGTATTAGTCTTCAGAAGACTTGCCTGTTTCTTTTGCTTTCTATTTTTGGAGGGGTTTTTCTAAGAAGTGCTCTTCTATTTCCTTAGGCCCTAGTGAGCAAGCAGTCATCTTGGATGTGAATGGCTGTTTTCAAAAGGAAACCTCTGTTAACTCTTTATTTTTTTAAGGTATCCAGAGAAAGAATTTAGATGCATTGCAGCATTTGGTGCTTTCTGTGGTTTCATGTGCAAGCTGTTATGCATGCCTCCATGATTGAGAGGGATTGCCTAAGACACTGACCCAGAAGTCCTGTAAGTAGGACCAGAAGGGGTGAGGGAGAAAATGTATGGTGCAAAAGGCTGGCTTTGTGCTTAGGGCACAGCAGCCAGGTCTATGGTGTTGGGATTCAGCGCCTTGGTCTTGCAGAGTTTCACATGTGACCTTGGGTGGTGGTCACGGCTTCACGACCAGCTGTCTGGGAGTCAAACACTGCCACGCAGTTCTGGTAACCTTGCTCTACTTCCTTCATGGTTTGCTCCAAATGATGATAAAAACTCGTTCTGATGTTTGTAGGATTTCCTTGGAAGGCATTGATGGTTTTCAGTAAATTCTAGTGCTAAGCAAGTCTGGCAATGCTTGGCATGACAAAAAAGACGGATGAATGCTGTGCTGATGCTGGGCTGGTTAATTACAGCTGTGGAGATGGTGGCTCTTTGTTACTCCCTGATTACAGGCAGGTCAGCAAGGAATCTCAGTGTAGTACAGGTTGCATTCTGGCAATTGCCTGTAGAATATCTCCCTGACTCAGAGAATTGTCCCTCCATATGCCAAAAACCTCCAAGCCAAACCCAGATAAAATAGACTAGCCAAACCAAAAAGTAACACATCACTGAGGAAACAGAAACGTGGAAGAATTACTTCTTTGCTAGCTTTTTTTTTTTTTTTTTTTTCATGAAGCATGTGACCCTTTAAATAAAACTTGAAAGATATCTTAAGTAGGGGCAGATTCAGTGAAAAAGCTTGCAAACATCTGATCTCTGCATGCCAGTGTGCCTTCAGTCAGCCACCCCTTTGTCCATCTGACTTTCTGAACAGTTAATGATCTCACCGAAAAATAAACAAGCTGCAGAAGTGTTTAGGGAGTTTGGCACATGTAGGACGTATCCAAGGAATCAGGGTGGGGGAAGTTTTCCTCCACTTGTGATGAAGCAGCGTGCTTTAGCCTCTGCTGGAAAGAAAAGGACAGTTTTGTGTTATTGCTGGAGCCAGATCTTGCCCCGGGCAGAGAGAGGGGTGATGGTGGGTTTTGCCAGCGGGGTTCGAGTGGGGCGTTTGCGCGGCGTGCTCAAAACCAGCAAATTCATGAGTGGTCCTGCTGCGTGGGAGCGAGCAGGGCGAGGGAGAAACTCGCCCCGGAGTAACCTCCGCGCCGCCTCAGCTGAGGCGGGTGATTTACTTTTTGGTGCGGAACAAAAAGGCAGCGGGGAATTTGTAACTGGATCTGTGGCTGAGGGAGCAATGACCGTCAGTAACCCCGTGTGCTCGGTTCCTCCGCCAGCAGCGCGCTGCGAGCCGCAAGTGCCACCCCGAGTGCTGCCGCCCCAAGGGCGCACACCCTGCTTCTTCCTGACGGGGCCCGTTCCTGGCGCTATCACCTGCCCAAGATCAGCCAAATCCACCCCCTAAAAAACCAAACGGAGAAAAAAAAACCACACACACACACAAAAAAAACCCAAAACCAAAACAAAACCACCCCAAAAAAAAAAAAAAAACCACCCACCAAAAAACGAACAAACAAACAAAAACCCCCCAAACACCAATCCCAAAAACAGCCAATCAAAAAAACCAAAAAAAAACCCCAAAAAAACCCCAAACCAAAACAAAAATAAAACCCCCAACAACAACAACAGAACAACACAATCAAAAAACCAAGCCAAACAAAAAACTCCTGCATAAGAGGTGGGGGAAAGGCTGTAACAGCTCTCCCCTATAGGAGGGGGAAGGTACAAGCCACTGGTTCTTCCATATCATTACTTTCTCTTCGGAGCTCATTGTTTTGCACTGTTTGCTCTGGGTTGCAGCATCCTAAAGTTTTCCTGAAGTAGAAGATACAGCATGACACCTAGCTAGATGTCTTACCTTGGTCTGGAAATCTTCACTCTGGTAAATCCTATACGCCTTGGTCTCTCACCTCCTCTTGGCTTAGCTGCTTTGTTCATTACTTCTTGTTTAAGCATTGTGGAGAGAATTCTCCTCTCTTTCTCTTAAATAAATCAGCAACAACAATAACCAAACCTAAAAACTAAACACTGCTCCCCCCTCAAAAAAAAAAAAAAAAAAAAAAAAGAAAGAAAGAAAAAAAGCCTAACCGAATCACAAAGCAAAACCAACAAACAAGTAAAAAATGAAAAAAACAAAACAAAAAAAACCCAAAAAAAACCACCACACACAAAAAAACCCCAACACTAACCCCCCCCAAAACCCACAAAATCCCCAAAACCCCAAAAAACCCACAACACAAAAACCAAACCACCCCACACACAAAAGCCAAGAACAGTGTCAGCTGTGAGATTCAGCTTCTGAATATCCAGTTTTGTGGACTTCAATAGTCTGCTTGGATTATAATTTCCAGATGGTTCCCCTCTTCTGTGGTGTAGGTACAAATTTGTTTTAAAATCAAGAGCTGAAACACAGATGGCTTGAGAAGGTGAAGCACTTGGGAAAGAAAATGGAAACAATGCTACAATTATATTTTTTAATTCCAAGTAGCTAAGATTTGTTTCCTAGATCTGCATGCAATTCTGTATCGTACCTGTGTGTCTGCATATGTCAGAGTTTGAAATTAATGGTAGAGTACATCGGCTGTTAACATAATTAACTACAGGCTAGTAAATCCCTCGGTGGTCAAATGTACCAGCTCAGTTCCATGTTCAGTAACAACACAGGCATTAAGTGCTAATGCTGTAGTAGGTTTCAGATGCAGGGAGCAACTTGGTGTGCCTTGCTTCTGTGTATCTATGGGCAAATTGATCTGAAGTAATTATGTTAATGGGAGTTGGTTTTGAAGGTTAGTTGCTTTTTCTGTTATTGGTTGGGGGTTTTTTGAGACCAAGACATCACAGATTGACATTTCTGAAGCCAAGTTTCAGAGCTCTTCACCAGCAGCTACTCTTCCTTTTGCACTATGGTTTGTGTAACTCCTCTCCCCCATTTGTTTGATTGACTTTTCCTGTTCAGTGCTCTCACGTGAGTTTCCTTTTGGCTTTGCTGTGACGAGAATTTTGCTTGTTTTGTCATTTTCCAGACTTGAAACTTCGGGATTTCCTGATTGACAATGAGACATTCTCTGACTTCCTCCATCATAATGTGTCCATGCCATCATCTGCAGTAGAGGAGCTACTGGATGCAGGGGTCAACCTCCAGCAGGTGAAGAGTACTTTCATCTCCTAACGTAATGCTTGTCTATTGTTTGTTTAGCTGTAGTGCCAAGATCCATAGTGCTGGACTCCTTTGTGCTAGGTGCTGCACAAACACGGAGGAGAATGTATTCCCTGCTTCTCTCTTCCCTCTTGCCCTCAATTTACTGTCTTATTTGATTTTAAGTTGTAAAAGGACACTGGGAACCTATGAGCAAGTGTTTCGACCTGTGTAAGAAAATAGTACCCTCAGGCTAAACTGCATTTCTTCCTTCCTCTTTTTTTTTTTTTTTTTTTTAAATGGAAGTAAAACATTAAGCTGCTACTGCTGTTCTGACTGTGTTCAGTCACTCAGCTTGGACTGGAGCAGGGTTTCTAAGTCTTGCTCTGCCTTACGTTCCTGTGTAGCAGAAGGAGCTCTGCTTTTAGGTTTGTGGTCAAGGCATCAGGACAGACACATCGTAAATGACATAGTACAAGAGTCCCGCTCCCCTGAGTGCTCCATGACTGCCATGATTGCAGTCATAAACATAGTAGGTGGTGGCAGTGGGCTAGAGTCCCTTCCTGCAATGGCTGTCTGTCATTGCCAAGCTTGTAACATGTTTTTTTGGTAGGCTTCCCTACCCAGCAGCATCCCTTATAATGCAGAAGTCAGAACAGACTTCAAAGGAAGACCCAGGGTTCTCTTGAAAGAATGCAAAAGATGGTATGCAAAAGGAGGAGGAAATCTGTTTTGATCCTTGGCTCCATATCAGATCTTTTCATTGAAGTGGTATGAATTAATTGTCCTTTTAGTCTTTGTTTTCCTGTAGTTACAGATGCTGTTCCTCTTTGCACACATTGTCTTGGTCTTCAGTGAATGCTTTCAATTCTTTCTGGTTTAGTGCAGTTTGACAAGTTATCCTACAAGTTAAGGATACATCCTACTAAAAAATGTAAAGCAGAGAAAAAATTCTTATCCATATCAGGCTGCAAGTTTTGTTTTACTTAAACTAATTAGATTAAGACAGAATCATGCTACAGATGATTCTGGGAGGGTAACTGGAAGGCTGCAGCAACAGCATTCTTGTCATTCTCCCTAAGTTAGAGGAGAGGCAGAAAGATTTTCAAGCAGGCAAAAAACCTCACCATACATTGTGTGGCTGCCATACTGTATCGGTTGTATATGGAAATGGAAGGAGGAAAAAGTTAGCTTTTACCTATGTAATGTGTAAGGATGGTGAAAGGGTGTCACCTAGTTTGTCCTTGAATGCTTCAAGCTGTGCTCTTGTGTAGTACTTGAGCTGATTCTGCTACAGCAGTGGGAGTGATGCTGCTGAGTCGTAACTGGATTCTGTGCTCAGGGATGGCAAGAAAGGCTAATCTGACCACCAGGACATTAAGCTGTGGAGCAGAGCAGTGGCCCATCAAATTTTCTTTGAGCACATTTCTAATACAGATGGTAAGTAGTGATGCAGACCTCTCCCTTCCTGCAGAATGACTTTTTCTCTGACTCACAAAGTGGACGTCTTTGATTTTGCTGGAGATCTGGTTTGGAGATCTGACCTCACTGCTGAGCTGACTTGTGACTTCAGTATTAATAGGCAGAATTTATTAAGTCTCTGAATGAGTGGGTCACAGCTTCAATCAGAAGTCATATAGTAGAAGGGCCTATCCAGAGTATGCCAACCTTTCACAGCAAATACAGCCTTCTTGTGCAGTCTGTTGGTGTCCTGTTGTTCAGTGAGGCCAGAAGTTATGATACACAATCAAGTAAGAAACTGAAGTCACCAAGGAGATGTGACTTTTCATTGGTGTCACTGTAACAGCAGCACTCCAGCAGGGCTGTGTATCCAGCATACTGAAATTAGTGCAAACAGGTAAAAGCAACCAAAGCCTTGTCTTGATGGGCATGTTGCTTCCTGGGGTTGAGTGGCTCAGCCTTGTGTTTTTCCAGTCTTGGCAGGTGTGCTCAGAAGGGTGTGGGATTTGGAAGGTGCCTGGGTCAGCAGTGGGCAGGCAGCTATATAATCAAGTCTGGTATGCTGCTGTTGTCCAGGTGTGGCCAGACAGCTCTTGTGTGGCTTGGAGGCAGGAATAGGTCCTGTCCCTCTGAAAAGTTGAAGGAACAGTGAGGTTCTGGGCCAGTGCTGCAGCATGATGCATTGAATAGCAGTGAGGAGTAAATAGTAATGGCCAGTGCATATTCTGCTTGGAACAAATCTCTGTTTCATGAAGCAGGAAAAGTCCCAAGGAGAGAATTATATGACGTGTAAGGACAGAACAATTACCTATGACTACTTTCAGGCATGAGCCGGGCACTTTGGGAGTCCTTGGGGGACTAAACCTGTCATTTAGAATGTATTTTTGCCTGCTGAAGGCACCATGGTTTCAGATGACTGCAAGTGGTTAGAGAACTTGCTGACTTGGTGAGTCTTGGGTCGATAGGTAGAGTGTCTTTTCTGAAGTTTCACACTATGGACCTCATTGCTTGAGCAGGGCATCTTCTCTCCAAAAGATAATTAAAATCTGGGTGAAAAAGGTGGACATTTTCAGGATGGCGGAAGGTTGGTCACCTTCACTTTTTTGTGAGTGATCACTGAAGCACTGGGAGACATTGGTTTTTCTATATGTCCACCCAGGGAAGCATGTTCTGGGAGTGTTATTTCAGTGACCCACAAATATCTCCTTTTCAGCATGGCTATAACACTAGTAGTAGTATGTCTGCTGGCAAAAAAAAAAGCACCCCAAATTTTCAAAAGGCAAGTCTTTTAGATGTGAGAGCATGATATGAGGGCTGTGTGGCATTGAAAGATCCTATTTTTGGCATATGGATACAGACCAAAGTTAAAGGTTTGCATAAGTATTGCATTAAAAATCTCTTCTCTCTCCTGTCAGTTCCATTTGCTTGTTTCGTGAACATAACATACTTTTCCCCCCAGATTGTGCATACCCCTTTGGTTTTGACAGACAAAAAATTTCAGACTTACCAGCCTGGTTCAGAAGCTGCTAACTCTTCTGGAATGTAGATCAATCCTCTTTAGTTGTTGTTTTAAGTTGGGCAATGCACACTAGGTCTTATGAAATGACAGAAAGAAGAAAATAAGTCTATGGCTGTTGTTACCTGTGCATTTACAGAAAAATGGTTCCATCTGTCTAGCCCCAAGGCAAACAAAAGTTTCTTTCCAATAGTAGACTCTGGATTTTTCCTTGTTTATTGCCTTTGAGAAGTGTGCAGCTTTTTGACATGGACTTTGTTGCTCAGCAAATATGAAGTTGATAACTGACCTTATTAAAAGAATTTGTTTATCAGGCCTGAAACAATCTGGTGATAACTCAGAGGGATTTTATCAATTTTGTTAATAAGATGATTGCATGTGGATTAGGAAACATTATTGACAGGGAAACCATTACCTTAAGAAAAATATGCCTGTGAAGGAAGACTCTAGGGTCTTATCTCATTTGTTGCTGCCAGTAAGATAACTTTTTTTGCTGATACATTATCTGCTCAAAAACACTGCAAAATGTTTGTCTCAGCAGTTAGTGAGTAGATACTTCAGACTTAAGGGAGATGATTCTGAATCATTACTGCATAGAAAATGTGGATGGCAGATATGTGTAAGTAGTTTGGGACATAGGTCTTTTGCCCTTCACATAGATTTGCCAGACTTGTGTCTGGTCACAAGCCTTGTTTTTCTCTGTGGCTCAGTTCCCAGAAGACGGAATGTTAGGCAATGTACCCTTGGTTGGAGGAAACGGCTGTTGAGGAGGATGGGATCACTGCTGCTTTGTGCATATTTGCGGGGAAGTGAAGGGAGAATTGCCTCCCCCAGGACTTCTCTCCCATGTTCTCAGCAGGGAAGGGTTTTTCTTGGAATTGAGTTGCATATGAATTAGGGCTGCTCAACCTGTAGAGAAGAATGCCCCCTCACCTCTATCTGGAAATGTTATGGTTTGCTTTATCTGAGCAATAACCAATGTTTTTGTAGATGAAGTTAGACTTATATGCTTTTCCCACTTTCACAGGTCATTGTATCTGGTTATCGAATGCGACTGCGAGATCTCTGCAATAGCTCGACATCACCTGAATTTCTTACCATCCAAAATCAGACAGCAGACATGAACTCTGAAGCCTTCATTTGCAACTTGTCAAAGGAAAAACTCCATGCAGCCGAGCAAGCTTTTCGTGCTAACCTGAATCCCCTGAAGCCTCTTGAGGTGAGTTCACTGGCTGCACCAGTGAGAGTCTGTCATTGACACAGTGATATTTTCCATGTCTTTCAGTCTAGGAGCATATCTCTGCGTTTCCAAAACTGCTTAGAGGCAGTTAGAAAAAGAAAGATAGTTGTCTTTGTCGCAGGAGCATGAGCAACATTGCTTCTTCCTGTCATTCTTACCCTTCCTGTTCAGCCTGCCACTTGCAGAGCATAAGTGTGCATGGTCTGCAGTTCAGCTTGTCAAGAGGGAAGTCTTTATGCTGCACAATAACCAACAGGCTCTTGGTTGTCCCTGTGTTTTAGTCAAATGTTGTATCTTGGCTGGAATGAGCCCAAATATAAGCCTGGCTTGTGCTGAGTGCTAAAACCACCACCCTCTGCCCTTAGCATGGGGCCACCGAGTACAGAAGTATCTAGTCACTGACAAGCCACAACTTTAGGCAGGTTTAAATGATATGAAGAAGAGTCAAGTTTTAAAGTTCTGCTTCAGAAATTAACCAGTGGAATGAGTACTGAAGGAAGAATTAATTGAACTTCAAGAAAATGCATTATTTACAGGGTGGCTGGAGACTAGAGCAGACTTGGATCTAGGAAAATCCAGTGATGTTTTGCTACAGATCTGCAATATCTGTTAAAATATGGAAGTTTGAGGAATTCAGTGCTGGAAATGACAGTAGAATGAAGAAAAGACCACAGAACCAACACTGTTACCCACTAAAACAAATGTTCTGTTTTCTGCTGTGTGAATTATCCGATTCGATGAGCCTTTCAGTAATCCAAGTCATGTACCACTTGCTTGGCTTTATCCCCAGTCAGAGAGGGTCATTATCAAGTATTGGAATCATATTATGGTCCTGCACACTATGTAGTGGTCAGTGACTTCATCTCTCCACAGCTCATCTTCTGTTTTCCACATGTCCTCCATCTGCACTTTGTCTTTCCTGCTGGAAGAGCAAGACAGCCCAAAAGCATTAAGAGATGGGGTAACAGCACTAAAGTTGTAAGATAGATGGGCTGTTTGAAGAGGATTGGCTATAATTTGATTCTTGTCTTCAGTTGTATGTGTATGTGCACAAATATACATATTTTACTTTAAACCATTCAAAGATGCTAGAATTTTGGGGTCTGAGAGGGTTGAAAATAATTGTACCACTCAGAATTGGTTTTCTGGGCCCTCTGGAGACTCAGTCTTGCTTTTCTTATTTTTGGAAACTTCTGCTGCTTAGCTGGCAGAAGCAGGTACTGAGTGTCTGTGTTCTTAGGTCTGTATTGTTTGTTGGTGAAAGGAAACACTCAAGCCACTCTGTGCCTCTTGGCAGCAGCAGTATAGATTTAAAACATTATGTGCAGTTTTAGGGGGCTTCTGGGAAACTGGCTCATAATCTTGTCTTCAAGGGGAAGAAAGCTGGAGTCCAGAAGCCAGCAGTTCTAAACCTGCTATGCACTGTTGTCTGGTAAAGGACTGCAGTTTTCCTCAGAAATGTGTCACAGTGTACCCTGTAGTTAAACTGCTGTAATGCATCAGTGAGTGAAACAAAAACTAACTGACTTCAGTGTGGCCAGGCAAAATGGATGAATTAACTGTAGGATCACAACCAACACATTTGAAACTTTGTGTCTTTAGAGGATAAAAAGTGCCCTGACCTGCAGTAACATCTTTGAACAAAGAGAGAACTTACTGCTCCTGAACAAAGAAGGCTTTTGACACAGCTTATTGAAGGCATTGTGTGGCAAATCTTGGGCATGCACATTGAAGATAGCATGCTCTGTATCTACTACAGAGTCTATAAACCAATGCCAACAATTTGTCAAGAGATCAATTTTTAAATTTTTTTTTTTTGCTTACTCCCTTTGATGTACTTCCCAGCAAGGCATTTCAGTAAGCAAAGTAAGGGCCAAGTCAAATGCAGGTGCAACAGCAATTTGAAGACAGGTTTTTAGCTTGTGTAATTGGACATAGTCTTCACTGGTTGCATTATTTTGTTGTGATTTATGGAGCGGCAGCATCCTAGTACAAGAAGGTTAATACAAGGGCTTGGAATGGTGTGCAAAAACTCTGTAAATTCAACACCACTGGCTTGAGTTGTAAACTGGAAATTTGTGCCTCTCTGATATCTGGACAGTGAAGTGGCTATGGTTCCTTGAAATTTCTTAATACATATGACTTGGCCTGACATCCATCTGCTTGTTTTTTCCCCCTCTGCATTCCTGTTTGTTATTCCTTCTGTAATATGATGCAGTAAATTTCATCATGGAATTGATCCGGATTAAAAGTGATTGACCTGATTGTATGTTTACGCAAATATTTATGCTAAAACATGAAGGGGAGGGTGCAAGATTGAGAGTCCTATGATCAGGGAGTGAGTGTGTGGGCTGAGACCCTGATGATAACACTCAGTTCTGTTGGCTTAAAGTATGTGTGCATTTGCAGCCTCAGTGAAACTCTAGGTGTTCTAAGTAGTTCTCAAAAATACAGTAATTACTAGCAAGTTATGGACAAATCAAGGTTTAAAAAAAAAAAAAAAAAAGTGCATACATGATGAAATGCATGAGCTCTAAATGCCACGGCACTGTTAATTTTGTCTTTTTTAAAGAAAGGCAAGGAATAAACACTTTACGTACCTGCTCCTCAGTTCTATCCAGAACACCTTGAGTGTTGCCCAAAGGGCAGTGATACAGTTAAGAACTTCTTATTCAAATTTCACACTAGGATTTTAGATCTGTCACTGATATTTTGTATTACTTCAATTTAGCCTGTTCTGTAGGATGAGAAAACAGAGCCAAGTGCATGGAGGTATGGTAGGGAGGTTAAAGTCTGTGTTCTTACTCTTTTTCATGTAAGAACCTACTTGAGATAGGCTGTTTAGATGAAAACCCTGCAGAAAATCTGGGTGTGATCATGGGGCATCAAGGCAGAGGATGAACTTCCCTTCTTCTCTGAGTATTCACTCCACTAGATGAAAGAAGTATTTCAAAAAGTCAAATTACATATTCCATGACCCATGTCTTAATCAGCATCCATTCTCTGAAGCCTTTTGACCAACAATACTATGGGACACAGGACATGCTGTACAAGCTCCTTGTGGATACATCATCTGTTCTTGAGGCTTGCCTTGCACTGGCTGATGAGAGTGTGGCTGGAGAAGTTTTGTGAGAACAGTGAAGCAGTACATCTGACTGCATGTGTGTGAATTTCCTTCTTGGCTTTCTCCTTGTGGTAGGCCAGCAGTTGTCCCACACAGGAACTACAGAGTTTGGGGAAGGATAACAAGAACAATGGCAGTAAGTTCCCAGCCATTACAACACAGTCCAGTAGGACATTTTTGACTGTCTTACACCATAGAAGTACCTGTTTGTATATCCCTCTGCAAATCTCCCCAGTTTTGAATGTGATTTGGTGAGGAAAGGTTTAATGATAATTCAGATTGCTCCTGTGGGATTTCATCTCTTAGACAACACTGCCTAATAAGGGCTTTGCCATACTCACTTCCAGTGGTATGGATCTGTAATAAGCCATGAATATGCTGTGGCTTGTGTACTGCAGTGGCCCTTGAAAGACTGTGGGTGAGCACATGAAAATCCAATTGTTTTTTCTCCCGCCGTAATATGGGTGGTATTTTGTCAAATGGGTAGCATGAACTAAACATTAGATAATAAATGCTTTGCAGTTGAAAAATGGCTTTTAGGAAAGGTCTCCTAATGTAAATATGTGCTGCAACTGAACTCAGCTTTTCTTGGTCTTTTGAGAGCGTTTTCAGTCAAGCACAATGATATCATCCTTTTAAGCAGCAGTGGTTTGAGACTTCCACTCTCAGGAAACAAAAGCAGAAGCCTAAAGCACGTGATTTTTCTGCAGAGGCCAGTGGAAAGTTTCTGGCCTGTGGAAAGTGGAAAAAGTCAGTATGAAGTTGTAATAACTATTTCAAAGCAAATGTGGCAGAGTCGTCTTTATAAAGGAGAAATAGTCAGCTGTGTGATGCAGACTGAATTTTGGCTGATTGTTTTGACTACCCTACACTTTAAACCACTGCACTCTCATGTATGTTAAAAAATCAGATTTGTCCATTGCCTGTAAGTCTCATGTGAATTTATTCAAGGCTTGTCTATCAACTCCAGCCATCTCAAGTATTTGTCACTAGAGTAAATCTTGTAACATGCACATATGAGCACACAGAGTCCCCCCCCCAGTGCACTCAGTGCCTCAAGAGTGTTGTGATGTTGGCTGCTGCAAAAGACAGATTTAGTGACTTGCTAGCCACTACCACAGTAATTGTAGAGGGCAGTTGTGTTCAGAACCTGCTAGAGCTTTGTCTTTCCACAGTATGCCTGGAACAGACAGGTGATGTTTTTGCAGCACATTGCCAATAAATGAGTCAATGCCTTCCCCAGTCCCTAGATGTAGTGCAGATATCTGCTAAAGACAGTCTCACAGTAGGAGCAGTCTTCCTGGATCTACCCTGAATCTAGAGATTTCTTATTAATGTAATTAACTACTTAGTGAGTCACTACAAATATGTGTATTACAGGAAAATTAATTACATGCTCATATGTTCAAAGAAGACTGGCCCTTGTGACTGATCTTTTGTTATTGTCTCTGGAGATGACTTATGAGAGGCTTCCCAAGTGGGCTTTGAGGTTCAAGAAGTGGTAGAGAGAGTAAAATTTCCTCCATATCAATGACACTGTTGTAAGTTCTGGTGAGAAATGATCTTGAAGTGGTATGAATTAGGGAAAAAGGTCAGGGTGCTGAGGTATGGAAGGATGGGTACTCCTCAGATTTCAGAGTATGGTTTGCAACTCCTTGAATCACCTAAGACTTATGTATGAGGTCAGGAGAATGTCCTGTTGAGCTCAGTGAAATCAACCAATAATCCAGCAGTGGCCCTTAATGGAGGCATGTGAAAGGATGCAGCCATTGGGCAAGTACATGACAACAATTCTTTGTTCAATTCAAGTGTAATACCTTATTCTTCAGTAGCTTGCAACCCAGACTTTCTCATCTGCTGCTGGGATCTTCTTGTTTAATAGCATTTGGCAAGATTTTTATGTTCCATGAATTCTTTTAAGTCTTTCTCAAACTCACAATACTTTCAGCATTGCATAGAGTCTACTGATTTTTTCTGTTTTGACTAAGTTGCATATGCAGAAGCTCCTTTGGTTTTGTTTTAAACTGATCATTTCACTGGAAGTTTTCTAGTCCTGTATAATAAGGCAATCATCACACTTCCATTCCCCATCCCACTTGTAAGTCTACAGACCTTTGTTATAACCTCTGTCTGTCCTTACACGTCCCATTGGAAGAACTGTAGTCTATTGCTCATCCTTCAAAAACCATTCCTGCCGTGAATCCTCCCATAATTTGCAACGTGCTTTGGAGCAAAGACTAACTGTGCACTCGGAAAAGTTAGCTGAATTTTAAAACATCCTAGCAGATCACAGAAAAGTGCCCATTTACACCAGCTGGTACTGACCAGGTCTTACCCATCTCCAGCAGATCAAGTGGAAATGAAAATCTCCAGACTTTGTTTCCAGAAGTTGAAAATATGTGAAAAGGAAGAGATTCAGCTCAAAAGATGTGTGCTAAAATCAGGGGCCTTGGCTGTTCATCTTCATGTTGCTATGCTGTAACTTTAGTATGCTTTCAAATGCTGCAGCATGGAGCTACTAATGTGAAATCTTACGAATTAATTTTGATCTTCATTCCCTTGAAACCAGGATTGTGTCCAAATGTTTTCCATGCAAGGTAGTCCAGATACGTGAACGGAAGGGAAAAAGAACCCCACAAACCGAACTCCAGGCTACCAGTTACACATAGAGCAATTGGAAACAAGGAGTTGTCTTCAACGTGACTTCCTGCTAGAGCAAATAGTTTCCTGAAAGCTATGCCTTCCAATTCTGGAAGCCTATCAGTCTTGCTCTTTGGTGACAGTGCATGCCAGCTATTTCCTGGAAGCTCTTTGTTTTAAAATACACTCTTGGTTTGGATAAAGAGCAAGGCCTGATGGGAGGACTTGAGTGATGATAATGTATACTGCAGTAGGGAGTTCTTTTGTGTCTGAGCTGGTATCTGTGTAGTTTCTGGTATCTGAAAACTTGTACCCACCAAACTGTCTTTTCCTCTGCTTATAGTGACTTTGTATTCACTTCTTAGCAGTGGCTTGCAGGATTTCACATCCTATAGACTGTGCTTGTTTTGTGACCTGGAATGCAAGCCATCCTTTGCATTGTAAGTGTGTATGTGCAAGCATTTAACATTTTGTTGGTATGGTTCTGAATATGGCATCTGTGTCCTTAACCTGTGAAAAGAGAAAGGGATGATTCTGTCATGCCCATGGTATTTTAAGTTCAAGGTTACACAGAAAGCCAGCTCCTTCCCCACCAATGTAAACAGTCCTAGCTGCTCTGTACAAGAATGTTTACAAGAGTTTAATTTCATTTGTGCTTTGCAGTAACTTCTAGTTTCATTTTCTCTCTTCTTGCAGAGACAGCTTTCTTTCAATTCCTCCTTGTGGGACCTGTCAGAAACTGTGGAAACTTTGAAAGAAAGCGTTGGGAAGCTTGTTAAAGAGGTAAGAAGAGCCTTTGTGTCAGGAGAACACATCACTGGGGTTGTTATCTTAGCCTGTGATTGAGGGCAAGATGCAACTCAAAGTCAAATCCTTGGTTTGTTTTGAAATTTTGTCCCATCCTACTGCTGTTTTCCTTGTGTCAGTGCAGGCAGTGCACTTTGCAACCTCTTGGCACTTCAAATTACAAATACCATAACAGGAATTAGGACATTTTCTGTGGTGTTTTGCCTTCTCAGCAGTGCACAACAGTTGGGTTTGCAGTACTTCTGCTGCCAGGTAGTGCCTTGCAAGCTGCATGTTGAGGCTTTCCTTTATATTTTTTTCCATCCAGTTTCCAAGTCACGTCAGGATTATTACTTGGTTGTATCTACTGGGTTTCCTGTTGAGTGAGGGTATAGCATGTGGAAAAGGTGCTGTGGCTGTTACAATTTAAATTAGTAGCTCTAGACTACCGTTTCCTCTTTATCTGTCTTGCTTTTTGTGCCAGAGATTGTTTTCCAGTGTTGTGGGGCACTCAGCACAATGACATCACAACACAAAACGTAGACAGCGATTTACACAGTCAAATTGACATTCTAGAGCCTGCAAGTATTTGTTTTTGCAGGTGAAATCGTGGATTAAGAAAAAAAGCCCCGCGTACCTAAGCATGAATGAGAAGTCCAAATCTGAGGGGTAGGGTGAGGGTGTTGAGCCAGAAACTTATCCTAGGTATATTTTTTTGGTTGTTTTTGGGTTTTTTTTGTTTTGTTTTGTTTTTTTTTGTTTTTTTTTTTTTTGTCTGGCTCTGACTTTGAAGTGCTGCTATTAGTCAAAAACATTCTCTGCCTGGAGCAGAAATCGCAACCATCTAAGCTAAACAGTGCCGCCGCCTCCATGTAAGCTAAACAATGCGGCCGCCTGCTCCTCCCTTCGCTGGTGCTCGGTCTGTGCAGCAGGGCGAGAGTGAACGGCAGTAACCCCGGCGGCGTGCGGCAGAGCGGGTCACTCCAGGTTAGCCCGAGCTCCCTCCCACGGAGGGGCAGCTGCCGGGCCCGCGCCCTGCCCGCCGCCATTCCTGGCACGGTGGCCGCAGCCCCGCCGCGGCTGCGCTGCCGCCTGCGCGCTCGCAGCACGGCGGTTCCAGCGCTGCCGGCGCCCAGGGCCGTGCAGGAGCCGTGCGAGCAGGGAGGCTGCCCTGCAGAGCCTGACTACAGCTGTTTCCTGTTACGTCATTTAAGCTTGGCTTTTTTTCTTGTCTGGGATAAAAATAATTGAAACCACGTGATGCTCAGTTTGCTGATGTGGCTGAAAACCTCCCAGGGTAACGTGCCTTTTGCTTGGCAGCTGTTTTGGGTAGGACTACCTTTTATTCTGCCCTGCTGTGCAAACAAAGGCAGCTTTTTACTCTGTGTACAGCGTGAGCTGCTCCAGATGGCTTGACCGAAAGTTACTTCTTATTGTCTGTCAGGCGGATTTCTGTGTGAAAAGGAGGGACTTGCTCCCTTGTTTCAAAGGGCAGCAGCTTGAGGGGGTGGAGGGAACTATTGTTTGTGCCATGTCTAGGAGCCTTTCTAGCAGGGAATTTTAATTAGAAAATGGTCTGAACAAAATATTTGTCTTGGAGTATGGGGATTGATTTGATCTGTGTCCTTGGACTCTCTAAATCAACTTCTAGGAGGGCAGATTTAACACCAAGAGCAAGGACAACTATTTAGAAACACTTAGGGAGCCAGGTCTGATGTCTGGGAGAAGAAATAATTTAGTAACCCTTCACCTTTGACATATTTGCTTCCAGAGGTGTAAAAAGATCAGCTCCACATGTAAATTGTAAAGATGCTGGTGCCAAAGATGAAACAAAGCTCCTTGCTCAAGCTGTTTCAAAATAATATGTATAAATGTATTTGCAAATGCAATTCCTCTGTAAGATGGTTGGCAGGCACTTTGTATGTTCATGGGAATTAGCTGCACTTCCTATTTGAATACCTTTGCTCATAATGTTAGGGAGTTTATGGTATTTTAGCTAAAGGAGCTGCCTTTTTGCTGAGCAGAAGTGAACTGTTTTAGCTAAGATACCAAGCACTTCCAAAGGGATCCCTTTGAATTGCACACTCAAACTGTCGCACCTGAAATGCAGCCTTGGACTTTTGGGTGAGGAATCATCAAATGCAAAAATCTGCATGAACATATGTAACAAAGAGAAATGGTTGTGCGGCAGTTTCCATTCATGTTCCATGATGCTGATGTCCTGTAGTTCACCCTGAAACTGTGGAGCTAGCTTGAGTGGCACCAGGCTGCAGGAAAAGGCAGCAGTGAATAGCGAGGAAATGAAAGTACACTTGAGTCAGTCAATCTGGACATTTGCACTCAGGCATTTGCTGTTCTCACAGCTGTCTTCCATTATATCAGTGTGTCCTGTGCTTTTAGGCATCTGAAAATAGAGGCTCCTTGTCTAGGTGACACGCAGTAGCTGTTGTTTGGCATCAAGAATTTTTCTCCAGATGTCGGCACGTCTAAAACACACACAGTGCTACAGATGGATCACACAAAGGGTCAGGTTTACCTCCCACTGTAAGGCCAAAGACTCTTGAGTGTGCTTTCCTTGGGTGAACTTGGACTGAATTGTTCCAGCGCACTGCTGCTTCAGCATTGTTGCTGGCTGGCTTTACCAGCTGTTTTAGACTTTGGTTATCTGCATTTTATTTAGACAAAGGTGACAGACCAGTGCACAGTGAGCAAAAGTGGCAGATGGTCTTTGACTCTGTTATTGTCTCTGAAAACAGGGCAGTTGGAGCACAGCATCTGAAGTTGTTTCTGAGATGCAGTTAATAAACAGTTACAAATAGGTCTCCGCAGCTCTGCTTACCCTCTTTAGTGCATGTGCCTGTTCTGGACAGCACAGTAAGAACATCCAAGTTAATGTCTTCTGATATTTCAGCAGCAGTCTAGAAATCAGATAAAATTCTAAAAACACTTAAAAAGGGATAGAGAACCAGCTGTAGCATTTTTTCCATGATACTATACAAAACCCTTTTGTACAGAATGCAGATCTAGGCTCTTGTTCTCTGAAAAGGGATGGCATAACTAGAATAACATTCAGAGAAGGCCAGTTAGGACATTTAGAAGTATAAAGGAGTATGGCTTTCAAAAAAGGAACAAAGGAACAGGCAGAGACTGTTCAGCTTGCAAAAGAGATGAGTTGGAGATATGATCTATAGAGACCTATAAAGTTGAGTGGCACACGAAGAGGAGGTAGGGATTGAATGTTTGCTGTCTCTTGCAGTAAAAACAAAACCACATGACACCAAATGGAGCTAACCATAGCTAGATAAGGAGAGAAAAGAGCTTCTTTCCTGTGATCTTGCATGTTAAATACTTGTGGATGTTCTAAATTCTAGGAGTTTACCATGGATGAAATTCATTGAGGGTTAGGAAATAGAAGTTCCTTGAACTGAAAATAAATGGAAGCTAGAAGGTTACTTAGGGGAAATATCCTAGATTCTTGCCTTTGTCTTATTTCTTCATAACATCCGCTTATTGTCACCATCAAAGAGGTGATATTCTGACATCTCAAGATAGGGGGTCTCAAAGCAACTCTCCAGTGTAGCATGAAACCTGTGCTCGTGGAGCTAGGTTGCTTTTCCTGTTGTGGTGTGCTTGGCCATGGCAGCATTAATGCAGTGAGTGTCTCAGGCTGAGGGCAGGATGCTTTTGTTCATGACACATTACAGGCATGTTGTCTGGCTTATGCCACTCAAAGTAGTCTGGAGGTACTACTCCAGACTGGCTGGTTGTATGTTGTCATCTCAGGCCTGGTGTTGAGTCAGCTGGTCAGGAGAAGGCTCCTTGCTGTGACTGGTTGTGTGCAAAGTTTATGCTGTGATTCAGGCTCCTGGCTGCAGCAGGGCTTGTTTTCAAGGATTTTCTGGGAATGCTTTTGACAATGGGGCAAGGAGTTTCTGGGGCAGGGATAAGTGATGCCAGTGTGGGAGGTCAAACTGACTGCCTGATGTAAATCATTGGAGGCTTGGTGGAATTGTGCCAGGTGACACTGCTGTGGACTGTGGCTCATCCAGTTTGTGACCTGTGAGCTTCAGTCACTTGGTGTTGTTCCTTTAATTCCTATTCTGACTCGATGTACCCACCCCACCTGTCCTTGTGAGGGTACTCCACTGGAATGTAAGCCATTGTGCAACCAGGAGGACAAGCAGCTTCCATGTTAGAGGGCAGGGAGGCCAGGAACCACCCACTGCACTGCAGGAGAAAACTCAAGAGTAAAGAACTTGGCAAGGATACATTCCAAGTACTTGCACGGAAGAGATTTCCCTCTACAGTCTTCCATTGTAGTGGTGGGGGGAAATGCTTTCCCTGGTTCTTACCCTTGATGTTGTGTTCAAGGGGAATATCACCTGTTCAAAAATCTGTTCTGTGTTTTGAAGGCGCATGGAAAGAACTTCTCTTTTTAATTATCCTGTTGGATACTTGCTACTTTTCTCTGCCCTTCCCTTCCAGCTGCTGAGCATGAAGAGCTGGAGTGACATGAGGCAAGAGGTGACGTTCCTGACCAACGTGAATGCCTCCAACTCCTCTACACAGATCTATCAGGCTGTGTCGCGCATCGTGTGCGGCCATCCTGAAGGTGGAGGGCTCAAAATTAAATCCCTCAACTGGTATGAGGATAACAATTACAAAGCACTGTTTGGAGGCAACAGCACTGAAGATGATGTGATTAACTTTTATGATAACTCTACAAGTAAGTGTAACAATGTCATGATCTGAGGTCCCATCTACTTCATGATTGCCATCGCTATTGTTTTCCAGACTTCCACAGATGAAAGCAGGTAGTCCTGAGGGACATATTAACTGCTGTTTCAGAAAGGCATACACATATTATCCTGCATATGCCCTTAAGGCCAGTAAGTTATCAGCTTGCAGAGTCTCAGCTTGCAAGGACCTTCTGTAGAGTCCACAGAAAGCTGTTCAGTGGACCTACTTTACTGGGAGAGGGAGCACAGTCATGTGCAGCCTCTAGAAATCTGACCTTTTCTGGTTTTTCAAATTTTGTTTATGCCATGCATTGAGGTTGTGGGAGTGTTGCAGAACTAGTACTGTGTCTCTTAATGTTGGAGGCTACCTGGTTGCTCCTTGTTCACTGGGCAGACTGTGAAGGCTTGCACTAAAAGGGGCTTTTCGTGGAGCTTTGCAGTAAAGGAGGGGGTTTGTGTGAAAAATGCTTCGCTCCCAGCTTTAATTGTTCTTGAAGCTCTATGCCATCTGCAGTTGTCACTGTGGTGTTCAGCCACTCACCTTTGTACTCTTCCTCAGCACCCTACTGCAATGAGCTAATGAAGAACCTGGAATCCAGCCCACTTTCCAGGATTATCTGGAGGGCTTTGAAGCCCTTGCTGATTGGGAAGATCTTGTACACTCCAGATACGCCAGCTGTAAGGAAGGTCATGTCTGAGGTAATTCTAGCCCTGTCCTCTGATAATGTAGCATTAGCTATGTCCTCTGGCTCTGCAGCTGATCCTCTCTAGTTAAATTGGACCCAAACACAAGCCTGGAAAGGATTGCCTGCGAAAACACAGCCTCCCTAATCTCTCACCTCCCGCACACTTACTGTTGAGGGCTCCATGCACCCTCTCAGTCCATGATGGGTCTCTGCCAGCTTTTGGAAATAACCTTCCTCTCCTCTTTGTGACAGGTGAACAGGACATTCCAGGAGCTGGGTGTGTTTCGTGACCTCGGGGGAATGTGGGAGGAGATAAGCCCAAAGATTTGGACATTTATGGAAAGTAGTCAGGAAATGGATCTCATTCGGGTCAGTATTCTGTCCTTGCCAGAACCACCACTGTTGTTTTTTGCAATAAGTGATGAAATATTTATTTTAGATGGTGCTTCAGTGCTGAATAGGGCAGATAAATATTATGGATGGGACCCCTTCTTGAAAGAGATCTTGATTGTACTGATCTTGCATTATGCCTGGCATTCCTTCTTTAACGTAACAGTCTCCTCCAAATAGGAGCAGTGCACATTTTATACCCAGTTCTAATCTGCCTCTTTTGGAAAATGATACTGTTTTGTCCACAGTATTGCCTAATATGTCATGAGCACATCACCAGGTTCCTCAGGTGCAGCTCTGAGGGGTGGATCTTTGCACCCTGTACCAATGTCTTTGGAAGCACAGTGATGTAACACTGACATCAAGAAACAGAGACTACTGTAGAATAGTTTTCCCAGCTATCTCTCCAACACATTTGGTTGGGTATCACAGTGCACCTTCTTGTGTACAGAGACCTCCCAGGTCTTACAAACCTTGAAGTACATTTCTTTTTACCCCAGTGTAATGTTCTGCTTAGAAATCTGTGACCTGCCCTGTTGTACTTCTCCATCAACATGGCATATTAGAGCACCAGAGACAGTTGAACAGATTGTTATAAAGTTCAGGCAGAAAGTTGAGGTCCAAAACATTGATTTGCAGTGATGTCCTCTGAAAAGTGAGTGTTGCTCCTGGTTTTTATTTTTTTTTTTTTTTGGTTTTTTTTTTTTTTTTGTTTTTGTTTTTTTTTTTTTTTTTTCTTTTTCATTTTACTGAGCCCTGGGCTTTAATGGTTTTATATTTTATGTTGCTTGTTAACCCTGTTGCCTCTGGTAGTTAATTATTGATCTTCCCAGCAATCTGGTCTTCTCTGCACCAGTGTAGGAACAGGGGTCCCTTTGTTGTCACCTGTTGACATCCACACAAGCAGGAGTACTTCCTTGCCAGTGCCTTAGCAGCTCCCAGACAGCATCCTCTCCAGCTGCCATGCTTCTGGGTTTATTTGCCATCACCTCTCAGCTTTCTGGGCTGTACAATCTGTTTGGCATATTTCTTCCTGCTGAGGGAAGGTGCTTTGATTGCCCATTGCTACCCCTTCTAGCTTGATGTTAATGTCCTGTGAACTTCAGGAAGGGAAACATGTGCCCCTAGGGTTGAGGGGCTTTAATGTTGGATTTAAACAAGTTGAGCCATTTCCCTGAAGGCATGGTGGCAGAAGTTAACCTTGGAGACCAAGTGAGAAGAGAGCACAGCACATGCAATTCCTGTTTGCTTTGATTTCTTTTTTGTATGTTTTCCTTTGCTAGCCTGGTCTCTTCTGTTTTTCCAGTTTGCAAAGCTGTTTTTTAGCTGTGACCCACTACTTTCTGGTTTGCTGGTTACAGCAGAGTATGGGGAAGCTCTTTACCTCTTTTTCATTTTTGTTGCGGCTAAAAAGCCATTTCCTGTTCTTAATCATAAGGATCTTTGCAGTTTTCTCGTTTGTGCAGGTTTTTCTTTTTATCTCCCTGACTTCAGGTCAACTATATCCTTCACAATTACTACTCCCTTTCTGCCTGGCCTTATACTGTCTGCCTAGTGGACTGGTTTCTGCTTCAGTGTATTTGTGCTAGTCATTGTGCATACAATAGCCTGTCCTCAGAAAGCTAGCAGTTAAACTGGGTGAAGAAACCACTGTCCCAGACAGGAGAACAAAGGCAGGACATCATGATTGCACAGGGCTGCTTCAGCCAGCCCTGGGGGCACAAAAACAAAATACAAAAATCACCTGGCTTCTAGTGCTGGTATTTCTGCTCAGCACAGTGACTGTTGAGCCTTCAGCCATGCTTCAGTCTCTCTCCATCCCAGCCAGGAGAAAAGATTTTTCTGGGAGAAGAGAGCAGAGCTAGGCAACCAGTACTGGGCAAATGCATTTCTGCTGAGCATGCCTGTCCCTCTTCCCTGGTTAGCATGTGTGGGCTGCAGAGCTGTGCATAGCTCTCTGCTGCCCTCTCCTTGGGACAGGGGTGGCAGGACATGGAGCCAGCCTGCAAAGTACACTGATGTGGTGTAGCTGTACCGGGGGAGGCATATCCTTCTCAAGGGGAAGGGTGGGGGGAAGGATGCCACTGTGCTGCTTCTCTCAGTACAGCAGAGGACCTCTACCTGCACCTTTTTAACAGCTGTTTTCCCTGTAGTGCTTGATTTCCTTATGAGAAAGGAATCTAACATTACTTCTCACAACTATTTCTTCTTTGAAAACAAAATACCTGCAGACATTGCTGAAAGGCAAAGCCCTCTGGGACCTGCACTTACCAGCTTCCAACTGGACAGTGGAGGATGTTGCCCGTTTCCTGTCAAACAGTCCAGAGGACTTTGGGACAGAAAATGGCTCTGTGTACACCTGGGTGGATGCCTTCAATGAGACAGACCGGGCCATCCAGACCATCTCCCGCTTCATGGAGGTGAGGCCCTGTTAGTGTGGGCAAGGTGCTGGGGGAGGGCAGCAGCTTCATCTTCACTCAAGCAGTTGGGTGCTCTGGAAAGTGAAGATAGATGCTCCTCCATACATTTTCTGGATACAACCAGGCATTAGTAGGGCTGAGTAGCATATCAGAAAATTATGATTTATTCAGATGATTAAGTATAGATGTAGGAACCTAAGTGTAGGCCTTGATTTTGAAGACTTTGCTTTCGTCACTGCTTGTGGTTTCCTGCCCTTCTGTTACTGGGTGACTGAAAGCTGCTGCTGCTGCTGCTGTCTCCAGCAGTGTAGCAGCTTTAGTCTGTCTAGTGCTGTGTAGTCTGAGGTTTAGCTGGGGACTGCGGTGAAGCTAGCAGCTGCTCTAAACTGAAGGAACAAAATTAGTTCTACTTTTTGCCTCATCAGCTTGGGAGATGAGTGCAAAAAGAAACAGGCCATGGCCTGTTAAGGGCCTGGTCCAAAGCCTTCAGGTCTCTCCACTGGTGTTTAGAGGCTTTGAATGACACTTGATTTATTGGTAACAGATGAAATAAGACTATTTATGGAAATTGATATTTGGATGAGATGCTGTAGGTAATACTGCAGTGCTAGCCTCTTGTACAGAAAATACCTTTGCTGGGGTATTTCTCAGTGGTATATATTTGACTGTTAGGTGACTGTCAAGCAGCAAGCAATGACAACTCTTGCAACCTGCTGGACTACAACAAACCATTGCAAAATAGCCTGATGCTGTCTTTTTCTTGGGAGTGACATTACCACTGGCATGTTTTCTTCTTCCCCTCCACCCCACAACTAAACAAAGTACGTTATGATTTGGCAGTGTATCCCATAAACTCTTCGAATTCTGTCCTGTCTAGTGTGTCAACTTGGACAAACTGGAGCCTGTGCCCACAGAAGTCCGGCTCATTAACAAGTCCTTGGAGCTTCTGGATGAAAGGAGGTTCTGGGCTGGCATAGTCTTCACTGAAATAGCTCCTGACAGCACAGACCTTCCTCAACATGTGAAATATAAGATACGCATGGACATTGATAATGTGGAAAGGACCAACAAGATCAAGGATGGGTGAGCCCTGACATCCTGCCTTATGATCAAGTTCTTACAAAAGATGGGATGAGGAGGATTTCTAACGGAAAGCTCTTGTTCCCTTGGTGCAGGTACTGGGATCCTGGTCCCCGTGCTGACCCCTTTGAGGACATGCGCTATGTCTGGGGAGGCTTTGTCTACCTGCAGGATGTGGTAGAACAGGCCATCATCAGGGTTCAGACAGGCACGGAGAAGAAGACAGGAGTTTATGTGCAGCAGATGCCCTACCCATGCTATGTGGATGACATGTATGTATGCAGGCTGCTTCAAAAGCTCCCAGGAGGAGGAGCTTGGGAGGCATGGGCTTTTGTCACTCCTCAGGCATGGTTTATGCCCCTATTATCAGGGACAATGTGTTGAGGCAATCTCCATAGTGTTCCTAATCCCTAGAATTAGGGCACCCACATGGAGGATTTAGGATATGTAATGATGTGCAGAGTCCTGCCCAGGAGAGGGACTGTGAGTAGTGGAGCTGAACCATACAAACTGCCTTCCTGAGGTGTAACCATATCCCCACACCTGATGCAAGCAAAAACAGCACTGAGGGAAAAAGCAGGCAATAGGCACAGGAGAGGAGAAAGAGGGCAATTAGGAGCAGTCCCCAGGGAAGGCAACTCTTTGCACCCTCTCTTCCACTGAATGACAATTGCAGCCCCAGCTCCCATTCCTAACTGGCAATGTGCTCTAAACCTGTCTGCCTCACCTCATGGTGAGACACGATCCTGTGTCAGGCTTTGCACATCAGCTGCTTTGTGCAGTGAAGCCTTAGCTGTCACCATGCTCTGATAGCCCTTGAAGTGGTATCTGAAATTGCAGTGATGTTTCTCACTCGGTTCTCCTGGCCCCTTTCCTTCATTTTCTCAGATTTCTGCGTGTCATGAGCCGTTCCATGCCTCTCTTCATGACACTAGCTTGGATCTACTCAGTGGCTGTGATAATTAAGGGCATTGTGTATGAGAAGGAAGCCCGGCTGAAGGAAACAATGAGGATTATGGGACTTGACAATGGCATCCTTTGGTTAAGCTGGTTCATTAGCAGCCTTGTCCCTCTCCTGATGAGTGCAGGACTGCTGGTGCTGATCCTAAAGGTGAGTTGTCTGGTTTGGCCAGTGGCAGCAGGCTCTAGAGCCTTTAAAGCCTGCTAGGCAGTGGTCTGCACTGACACACGGGAGGAGTTTGTGGGTATGTGTTGGCCAGTGACTTTTTGGGAATAGGGTTTTGGAACAACATGACTGTATGGGTGAAAACAGCATGAGGGAATGTTGTAGATTCAGTTCTCTTGAAAAGATGCCTCTGGTACTGCCTCACTTCTGGGAAGGCTGTTTTGTAAATTGCAGGAAGCCCTGCCTTGCCTGAGCAGCAGCTATGCAGAGATGCCTATAACAGAGGTGCCCTGGAGAGCCCTTTCAAAACCTGATGCATTTATTGTTCTCCTGCCAGATGGGGAATCTGCTGCCTTACAGCGATCCTAGCGTGGTGTTCATTTTCCTCTCAATCTTCGGCGTTGTGACCATCCTCCAGTGCTTCCTCATCAGCACCATGTTCTCTAGGGCCAACCTGGCAGCTGCCTGTGGGGGCATTGTCTACTTCACACTGTACCTGCCCTACGTGTTGTGTGTTGCCTGGCAGGACCACATCAGCTTCTCACTCAAGATTTTTGCGGTGAGTCTCAATGAAACTCTTCTGGGCACGGGGTCTCCACTAGTGTGGTACTCAGCAGCTCTCTGTTACAAGGGGGAAGTGGCAATGGGAGCTTGATTTTCACTCTAAGAGTCTATCAGGGTTTGGCTTAATAAAGAGGTTTACTGAACTGGTAGAAGCTGCTGGGAGGGTTTTGTTGACTTTGGTAGTAGAAGTAATGCAGCTGGACTAAGCTGCCATGACCTCTGTACACTGTTGATACTGTACCCCCAGACATGCAGGCTGAAGGAGCCACCTGCCTTTCTTCTGCCCTCCTTACCTGTCTGGAGATGGTCATTGTTAGCAACAATTCCTTTGCAAGGAAATCCAAGGAGTAAGGGAAATAAGATAGGGAAACTAAACAATTTTGGATGGAGGTCCAGTAGAGATTTCAGGCCCCTTGAAACCCAGACCAAATCTGCCACTCTGTATCTGCAAATACAGTGATGGTCTTGGAACTTTGACTTTTTATATGGACAATATCCCTTAGCCTTGTGCTACAACTGAGATGACTAGTTGGAGAGTAGACGTAAAAGACTCAGTGCTTGTTCATGCCTCCCATTTTCAGAGCCTGCTGTCTCCAGTAGCCTTTGGTTTCGGTTGTGAGTACTTTGCACTGTTTGAGGAGCAGGGAGTTGGTGTTCAGTGGGACAACTTCTTTGAGAGCCCATTGGAAGAAGATGGCTTTAGCATCACCACATCAGCTGTCATGATGCTGTTTGATACCTTCCTGTATGGAGTCATGACCTGGTACATTGAATCTGTCTTCCCAGGTGAGGTCTACTTTTGAGAGATAATCGTGTCTTACAGCTTTGAAATAAATTATTTTGCCCTTTTCACTTGCTAAGGTGCAAATTTGGCCCATTTTTAAGCAGACCTGTATAAAGATCATGGAGTGTCAGAGCAAGATTGTTGCTTGCTGCTAGCAGTGAGTGTTGCCCAGCACAGAAGCATGACCCCATTGTGGCCATGGCTGATGTAGCTCCAGAAACTTCACTTGTTCCCTCCTCTGAAGTTCACAGACTGTGCTGCAAGGAAGGAGTTAAAAGCATCAGTAGCACATGTGCTACTTAGCACCTTTCAGCATAGGGTTTTTAACCCTTTAGTGAAGTTAGATGTCTCTTACCCAGGGTCTGTCAGCATCCTCATATAGAAAGTTTTCTTCTTAGTCCTGCCTCATCTGGAGGTTTACTGGGGGTGGAGTACTTCCTTCTTGTCAGGAAAGATAATCAAAGAAAAGGGACAGATGCACTCAGGCTCACGTAATGCTTTTCTTTTTAGGCCAGTATGGGATTCCCAGACCCTGGTACTTTCCTTTCACAAAGTCCTATTGGTTTGGGGAGGAATCACAGGACAGGCAGCACCCCCATCCTGACCAGAAGGGGTCTTCAGAAGGTAAGTGCTGGACACAGAGCCCTTCCAAAGTGAAGTGTTAAGGTCTGCCTTTTTCTGAAATGAGAGTCCAAGGATATCAGGAGCAGTACTGGCATGGATAGGTGAAAATTGGTCACCCTTTTGTTATCACAGCTTGGGTATGCTTATCAGGTGGATGCATCCAGATAATCCCAAGGTACTTTGCGCACCTTAGTGAAGCTGGGTACTCCAGCTCATGGAATTGAGAAGTCCTTGGGTTTTTGCTGACCTTGATAACACTGGACATCTCCAGATCTTGAATTAGCCCAGGAGGGAGAAAACAGCTGAATGATAACTTCTGTGGAAGTTTCCTGTCTCTGGAGAAGAAAATGTGGTCAGTTCTTCATATAGTACATTTCTTCACAGGCTTGAGGGAATGTGATGTCTATTAAAACTTCCATGCAATTTCTGTTAAAACCTATCATATCTCTCTACTTTGTTGTGTTTTCTTCCAGTCTGCAAGGAGGAAGAGCCACTGCATCTGAGTCTTGGTGTTTCCATCCAGAACCTAGTCAAGGTTTACCGTGATGGCAAGAAAGTTGCTGTAGATGGTCTTACACTCAACTTCTATGAAGGACAAATCACCTCCTTTCTGGGACATAATGGAGCAGGGAAAACCACTACTATGTAAGAACAAAATAATGATATAAGACAGTAGGGAAGTGACTGAATACTTCAACTCATATCCATGTAGTAAAGGTAGCCACAGAGCTGCAGTGTGCCAGCTGGTGCAGACTAGAGTGCCTCTGGTGATCTAGTCTAGTTATGGTGCTGCCTTACAGATACAGGGGATTTGAACCACAGGGGGTTCAGATTGAGGCTGGGTCAAATGAGGCGGCATTTTGTGGTAATGCCATTTGTGATTCTGACTTACCAATGAAAGTAAGCAAGTTGGTACTGAAAAAACAACAAGCTTTTAGAGGAAAAAATGTTGTTTGTTTTTTTTTTCTAGCAGTCATGTGGGTGTTCTTTGATCAGCACTGGAGCTGATTTGTGCTTTGGTTTATTTAAAATCCATTAGTGAGATGTTTTTCATGCTACTTTCTTGATACGGGATTTCCCCAGGGTTTCAACCCACTCTTATTTCAGCCATCCACTGTTTCCTAGTGGTAGAACCTACTGATTTGTTCTGTTTTTCTTTCAGGTCCATTTTGACTGGCTTGTTCCCCCCAACTTCGGGTACAGCCTTCATCCTGGGCAAAGATATCCGCTCTGAGCTTAGCACCATCAGGCAGAACCTGGGTGTATGTCCACAACACAATGTGCTGTTTGACTTGTGAGTATCATTTGGGAGACACAGGACTGGTGCTATCCAACAGACATTTGGGTTCCCTAGGGTATAGCAGGGGGCTTTCAGCTTTGACAGTCCTTTTTCTGTGTGTGCATAATGTGAGACAGTGGGGTGGTGTGAGATCTGTACAGGAACATTCTGTTTGTTAGCACATTCTTAAGTGCCTGGGAATGATCAGCAAGAGCTTGTACTTTCATCCTTCATGTCTGTTAATAATCTACTCTGCTCAGGCCAAGTGTTTCCTTGGTGCCTAGTGATTTGGGTTGTTTGTGGTACTGTCAAGCACCCTTAAAAAAGGATTATTTACATGGGTGCTGAATAGTCACACCCTGAAGTCAGGCGCAGCCTGAGTGCACACAGTCTGTGGCTCCTTCATGAAACCTCAGCCTTAAAAATGTTTTTCTGAGCAAAAAAAAATGCCTGCAGTAATGCTAATAAAAGGGATGAATCCCAGCATGGTGCTTTCAACTGTGCCCTGAGGCTGCATTTGTTCCCTAGGCTGACTGTGGAGGAGCACATCTGGTTCTATGCTCGGCTCAAAGGGCTGCCGGAAAAGAAGGTGAAAGAGGAGATGGAGCAGATGGCAACAGATGTTGGTTTGCCTCACAAACTGAAAGCTAGGACAAGCAGGCTCTCTGGTAGGTTCAGATCTTTTACGTTTCTCAGCCTCAGAAACACTCCATTAGCTCTTGCACAGGCTGTGTTCTGGACCTTGATGGGATCCTGCAATTGTATGTGGGCTACTATGTAATTAAGCATTTAAGGAAATCAGTTATTTATTAAGTACCTAATCAACCTATCTTAGTAAACATCACAATCTTGCAAGTCTCAAGTTATATAATGGCCATTACAAGTCACTCACTTTCTCTGAGTATTTTGTGTTTGTTTCTGTCATTACATAGTTCAGCTGCATTTGCTCTGTGTTGACCAAAGCTTGGTGTTATATTTGGGTCTTTATGAGTTTAGGTGAGAGTGGCTCAGACCATAGTCTCAAGTCTCTTGCTGTTTGTGAACCATGCATGCTTTCCTTATGCTGTTTTCTGCCCCTTCAGCTGGTGACCTGCAATGGCCTTTGTTCAGGAGGGCAGAATTCTTGTATCAGGCTGTACCAGATATTAGAGAGACCAAGACGCCTTTGTCTTACTCAAGTATCAGTACAGACTGCACATTTGACTTTGGGGAGGGAGAGCAGATGACCATGGTTGACTTTAGTATTGAGGAATGCATTATAATTCCTTGCTTTTGCCTCTGGAGCATTTCCATGGAAGGGGAGTCTCTTGGGGACTTATTTCTGCAGCTCAGGCTCTGGAGACCTGTGTTCCAGATCCTCAGATATGCTTAGGCCTCCAAATCACCTCCTGTGATTTGCTACCCCTGCTGCTGAGACAGTATAATTCACTTAAGGAAGGGCATGCAAGGTGTGGGCTCCCTGCAGTAGGAGGAGAGTTAGACTCCACTGAGGAAAGACTATCCAGATGAGTTATCCACTGTCCAGAGAGTGGTGGGACCCTGAAGGCCTGAAACAGCAGCAGTACTTGTTCTCCTCAGTCTGCTTTCTTTCAGAGAGCTTATTACCCACCATGATGTGAGTATTGCTACTCCACTCATCTCTGCATCAGCCTGAACACCTCTTTCTTCTTGTGCCTGGCAGGTGGCATGCAGAGGAAGCTCTCTGTTGCATTAGCGTTTGTTGGTGGCTCCAAGGTTGTCATTCTGGATGAGCCTACAGCTGGGGTGGATCCTTATTCTCGCAGAGGAATATGGGAACTGCTTCTCAAGTATCGGCAAGGTATGTCATCTTTTTCTCTGCTCTTAATAAATGGATTGTAGAAAGCAAAAGGAAAATGTATCTGATTAATGACTTATTGTCAAAATAGCAATGAGTCTTTGCAAATTTATTCCTGCCTGCACCAAGGAATGAGCAAAGACAGTGCAGGACAAGGATGCTCAGATCTTTCATCTGTATTCCTTTCTCTTCCTATTCATGTCAGAATTCATGAACAAACTTTTTACTGGGTTGTGAGGAAGGGCAGGTGAAGTCAGAAATCACCCTTGGTGTTCAGCAGTGTCCTGTTCTGCTCCATGCAACCAGCCTTGCAGACATGAAATTAAACCTACCTTTGCTGAGCACAACAAGAGCCAGCAGACAGCGGGGAGAGTAAAGCCCATGACAGCAGTTGCGAATCTTCTCCATACTCCTAGTCTTGTTCAAAGGAGCCAAACTTGTGGCACCAACTTGGTGGCAAGATGCAGGTGATTGTGGCCCTGGCATGGCAGCACAGGTTTGTTTCACTTACCAGCTGTGTTTTCCTTGCTGTCTTCCAGGTCGCACTATCATTCTCTCCACGCACCACATGGATGAGGCAGACATTCTGGGGGACCGGATTGCCATCATTTCTCATGGCAAGCTCTGCTGTGTTGGCTCTTCTCTCTTCCTGAAGAACCAGCTGGGAACAGGCTATTATTTGACCCTGGTCAAAAAGGATGTGGATTCCTCTCTGAGCTCCTGCCGAAACAGCAGCAGCACAGTTTCCTATCTGAAAAAGGTACAGCTGGCCTTTTCTGCTTATGTTCATTCTTTCTTCATGGAATCTTAGGCTTTTTGGAAGCAGCAGCTAAGATTTTCCATGGTAGAATGTCTCAAAGGAGAATTCTTTGTTCTTTGAAAGAAGTGTTACCTGTTCCATGGGAACTGATCATATCTAGTTAAACTGTTTTGTGGGACATACATCTCCACTGTAGTTTCTGTCAGTGCCAGTGGTCCCAAGCTGATCAGGGAGATACCGAATAGGTGAAGTACACTGTTGTAACACTTACCTTTACACCTGTGATCTCTTACTTCTGTTTTAGCCCTTTGCAGTGCTATGTCACCATCTGCAGCATTTGATTTGACTTACTTAGAGTGTAGCATCTGGTGGGCCCCATTTTGAATAAACAGCAGGAAATAATGTTTGTCCTCTCTTTTGCGACCAGGATGACAGTGTCTCCCAGAGCAGCTCTGATGCTGGCCTTGGCAGTGACCATGAAAGTGACACGTTGACAATAGGTGAGGCTTGGAAAAGAATTTAAGATTGAATCCCAGTTGATATTGCTCTGTAGCTCACCTTGGACAGCTGTTTTAACCTTATCACTCCTGTGTAGCTACAGTCTTGGGACAATTATTAAATTCGCAGTGGTGGTATTTTAAATATTGGAATGCTTTTCTTGAGTGAGCCATTTTGAATTCAAGCTGTCCTGAGAGTTAATAAGCAAATATTATGTAGTTGCCTGGCCTATTAGCAATAATAATGTTGGTGAGCTGTACATCAGTGATTTGTTTGCAGGTCTTCCTCTAGCACGTATAAGCTCTCCCAAGTTGTGCACATAAAACATATAGCCAGGCTTTGGTCCAGGCTTTTATCCAGGCTTGTGTTACATTAAAAAGAAATGAGACTTTCATGAAAATGGGCTTCTTTCCAAAGATGTCTTATTTGTCCTTCTTTTCTTCTGGCAGGATCTTTAAGGCTGTGCTCTTTTCTCCACATAATGAATGGTAACCAGAACAGAACTGTCTTTTATATCTGTTTTTTCTAGATGTCTCTGCAATTTCAAATCTCATTACAAAACATGTTCCTGAGGCAAGACTGGTGGAGGACATAGGTCATGAATTAACCTATGTCTTGCCATACAAAGCTGCTAAAGAGGGAGCTTTTGTGGAGCTGTTCCATGAAATTGATGACCGTCTTTCTGATCTTGGCATTTCCAGCTATGGCATCTCTGAAACTACTCTGGAAGAGGTTAGTGAGCTGCTGATTCCTGTTTGTCCTAAACTAGGCAAAATTAATCATGGCAGACTTAAGAATGAGATGAAGCCTTATTGCTTCCTGTAAAAATTGACAGAACAGGCAGCTTTGCGTTCCTCTCCAAAACAGATTGCCTTCTGCCCTGTGTGTGCTCTCATAGAGGTGTGCATTAAAAGCTGAAATGCAGTACAGATAAGCATGGACAGCTCCTGTGTACTCACCTGCACTTAGCTGAGATCTCATGTGTAGGATGGCCCCTGATTTGGCTTCTAATGTCTGAGTTATTTTTGCTTTGTATTGCATTTAGCTCAAAACATATATTTCAGTACTGGATACATACATCATGTAAACATTTTAGATGTATGCCCTTGTCAGGGATTTTTTTAGGGTTTCAGGTTTGTTCCACGTGACTGTGTTCCAGCTGCCAAGTCTCTTTTTTTATCACAGAAGTATAATGCACATTATCTCTATGTGGAATATTTATTTGTTTATTTTTGAAGAATGATAAGAGAAACAGTGCTGTTGTCACTTACTGAGGTTGCCCTCTAGGTCCTTCACAGCTGTGAAGACCTTGGTTGTTATCTGCAATTTGAAAATGGGTTATTTCTGGTTTAGGAGAGTTCATGGGTCAAGCCCCATGAAGGTGCCTATTCAAGCAAGAGCGAGACCACAGTTAGACATGGAGAAATATGAGATTCATCAAGTTCAGTTACTAGGTCTATTTCTGAGACACAGGAAAGAGCTCATGTTTGAGCCGGCCTGAGAACTGATATTGGAAAGGGGGAACATGTAATAGCAGTCTGGCTCCCAGATACTGGAGAGGAGCCATAAAGTCCATATCTCCATCATGCAGAGGGTAAACTCAGTATCCTCAGTTCTCCTGTTGCACCTGCCAGTCTCACATGCATCTTCTGAAGCAGTACCCACAATATCTCTTCTCTTTTGATTTTCACTGTCACTTATCATTCCTTTTCAGATCTTCCTGAAAGTGGCTGATGATAGTGGTGTGGATGCAGAAACCTCAGGTGGGTATTGTTGTCCTCTACAGAAGTGACACATGCCAAGGTGTGACAGACTCTGATTGAGACTGAACTGAAGCTCTTCTGTCCTAGTATTTCTAAGAACATGAAATGGCTGGGTTTAGTGTATTTAATACATGCTTTTATGTGCTGTAAAGGTCAATTGATTCAGTTGGTAGCATGTTTATTTTGTTCTAGTGAAGAGTTTCTAGTGTTTGAATATATTGCAAATTACTTGACTGACATTGTTACCTGCTCTGAAGAACTCCTGGCACATCAGACCACAATAGGGTCCAAATTACTTTCTCTGAGAGCAGATCACTGCACTGAGTGCTCATAACAGCAAATTGCACTTTTAGTCACATGACTACGTATGACTCTCATGTAGCAAGTGAGAGTTTTCTTAAAATGAGAGTAGCCTGCTATTCACCTGGAAAAAAAAAAGTCTTTAAGTGCACTAGAAGAAGTTTGTGGGACATGACACAAAACATGACCCATTTCAGAATGACAGTCCTGATTTTGCTTCTGCCTGCACTGAAGTCACTCCAGATCAGCTCTTCAGTTTGCAAATGGAAGACACGTAAAATGAAAATTATATTGCTTTGTTTTTTTCTGGGGCTAGCTGGAGATTAAGTGAAGCAGTTCAGCTAACCATAGCTGCATTGTTTTCAGATGGTACATTGCCAGCCAGAAGGAACAGACGTGTATTTGGAGACAGACAGAGTTGCCTTCGTCCATTTACAGAAGATGATGCATTTGATCCTAATGACTCAGACATAGACCCAGGTATTGCTAGAGCTCAAGCCTATGTTCTTCCTGTGGATTCTCTTTCATATTATAAGTACTGCAGATCTGGAGGCTGAGACTGCCAAAGGAGCGGTGATGTATTTGCCTTTAGGAATAGGGGACAGTGCAGTATGCACAGCCTGTTCAATCCTCCCATCCAAAGCTAGAGATAAGGGAGAAAATACATTCATGTAAATTTCTGTTGTTATTGACTATGTGTTATATTTGGTGAGTAAGAGTGGCTACTCCAGCCATCACCTTATGCCTTCAGCACAGAGAGTGTCTCTGAACTTTTGAATGAGGTTGATTTCTTCTTGCTAGCAGAATCCAGAGAGACAGACCTTCTCAGTGGCATGGATGGGAAAGGCTCCTACCAGATGAAGGGCTGGAAGCTCACCCAGCAGCAGTTCATGGCACTGTTGTGGAAGAGGATGCTCATTGCCAAGAGAAGCCGGAAGGGCTTTTTTGCCCAGGTGAGAACCTCTAACGTGAGCAGAGTCCTTCAGCAGGGACAGCTCTGGACTGTGTATTGTAGTCTGAGGTGATGGTGGGCTAAAAACCTCACGGCAACCTTTTGGCACATAGCCAAAATTAGCCTTCACTACACATGTGAGCAGGAGGAGTGAAGTGTGCAAGTGAAAGGAGTTGCATGATAAACCATGTAGTTACAGTATTCTTGCACAGCAGAATGTAATTTTGCCCTTGAGAACAGCATTTGCAAGCTAAATCTTCTGCATTTGAAGTGAACTCCCTGATTGAATGCCAAGGTAGATGTTGCTTTGGTGTCTAGCACTGCTTTGGTGTAAACAGCAAAGATATTCCTAGGAAACTTTGAAAAAGTTTTGATCCAATAAGTGATTCGTATGTTACTCCTGATGCCTCTGGAAACGCTTTAAAAAAGGACTTGTTTTTTCCTTGCAATTTCAGATTGTGCTGCCAGCTGTCTTTGTGTGTATTGCTCTCATGTTCAGCCTGATCGTTCCTCCTTTTGGGAAGTATCCCAGCCTGGAATTACAACCTTGGATGTATGATGAGCAGTACACTTTCATTAGGTATGTTTTGTGAGGCCTATAAATTGTCTTCTTTGCAAACTTAAGTTACTGAGTTCCCTAACAGATTGTTTTGGGTTTTGTGCTTATCTCAGAAGCACATTTTAAAAGGGTGTCGTGGAGTTTTCTTCTTTGACCTTTAAATTCCAGCTCTGAGTACAGACAAAGCCATATCCCATTTTGAACGGCACTATGACTCTCCAAATACTGTGTGCAAAGACTTGGAATGTGTGTGTGCTCTTAGGCCAAGCATTCTTCAAGCGCAAATCCCCACCCACATCCTTTCACTGTGCTCTTGGCCTTGCTCTGTTGCTTCTTTTGCTGTGTGCTTGTTACCACACTCACTGATAGTGTTTTTCTGCTGTTCCCATAGTAACGATGCTCCAGAAGATGCAGGCACTCACAAGCTTTTGGATGCCCTTCTTGATAAGCCGGGGTTTGGGACACGCTGTATGCAAGGACATTCCATCCCGTAAGTAGAATTCTGGTCTGGGAACAGGAAGCACATCCCTAGTAGCTCTAACTGACTTTAGGAAATTACTGTAATGCATGGCCAGAGCATGATTTAAGCCAGAAGAGTTCTAATTATATTCAATTTTTCTGCTCATAACCTTTTTAACAGTTGCCAACCCTCAGTCTGGTGAGGAAGTGAGGTTTGAGTGCAAGTCCTTGCTGAGAGAGGTGGAAAGGAGAGAGCAAATGACTCAAATTACTGTTCAGTCCTGAACATGGTAAAGGACCTATTTATGTAGCTGTATGTTGTTGACTGGAGTTATTCCCAATCCATAATCCTTTGTTTCCAGCTGCATTAGAAACCTGAGTTAGCACCCCACAAACACAGAAGGAGTGGAGAGCCAGACAACATTTGTGTTGTTTCCTAACTCTGCCACCTGACTTGGTGCATGGCCTTGGGCAAGTCACTGAAGATCTAGTCTGTGAATGTAGAAGAGATTTACACTCCGAGAGTCTGAGATGCTGTGTCCAGAAGACCTGCTGCTCATGTTCACAGGATGATGGGGAGGGAGGCAAGGTGTCTGATATGCTGGCCAGTGGTGGAAAGCAAACTGCATCCTTCATAACCAGCATGAAATCTGTGCTATTCCACCAATGGGCCATGGGGAAAAAGTTGCCCACTGTTACCTTGGGGAGGAGCAGTGTTCTGATGCCCCAAAGGCAGAAATATTATCCAAGGAGTCATCCAAGAAGACTATCTGCTGTGATCTTAATATCAAGCAAGATATCTCAAGTTGGCAGAGACCCATTAGAATCACTGAGCCCAACTATCTGTTCCTTGGAGGACTGCTTCATACTAAACCATGTGACTAAGAGCATTCTCCAGATGCTCCCTGACCTCTGGACAGCATTCCTGCTGGGACTGACTGAAACAAAGCATTTCATTATAATCCGAAGAGGGGAGTGTCTGGCACTACTCAGTGTTGGCCAGCCTCAGTTTCTTTGGCAGTAGGGTCTGTTAAAAGCTGCAGAGTCTGATCTGTTGCTCTGAGCTGTTTGTCTCACTGAGGTCAAGCTCCTTTGAGAAACACACTGCCTCTTCTGGGGACTGTGGAGCTTGATCTTAAAATGCCTTGTAAGCAGAGGCCATCTTATTTGTCTTAAATTGTTTTTTTCTTTCCTCCTTCCAAACACAGAGATACTCCTTGCACTGTGGGGCAGAAGGAATGGACCACTGCTTCAGTCCCAGAGTCGGTCCTGGACATCTTCCTGAAAGGCAACTGGAGCATGGAGAATCCTTCCCCATCTTGTGAGTGTAGCAGTGAGAAGATCAAGAAGATGCTGCCTGTGTGCCCCCCTGGTGCAGGTGGACTGCCACCCCCACAGGTAGGAGGGGGCTCAGTGGAGCTGCAGTGAGGAATGCTCATGAGGGGCAAAGTGGCTAGGTGTGATCCTTGCATGCAGCATTGCACAGTATTTCACTCCACACCTGTGTTTTCTGATGAGCATTTATCTGTGTTTTCACTGGTGACACCAGCGCGAGCAAGACACGGCTGACATCCTCCAGAATCTGACAGGCCGCAATATATCAGACTACCTAGTGAAGACCTATGCCCAGATCATTGGGAAAAGGTAAGTGTTGAACACTCCCCCTTCCCTCCCTGACAGACACTGCTTGCTCTCTGGGTGATGCACAGAGCAGGCAAATAAGCAGCCCAAACTCTTCAGTAGTAAGCCAAATCCATTCAGATTCTCAGATAGCCCTGATTCTCAGCTCAAAGTGATGTTTCTGCTTGGTTAGTGATTCTGTGTGCTGACTCTCATGGGCAGATTATGGGGAAAGCCTAGGGATTACACTGCAGATGAATGGTGTGAGCTGTATCAGATGTGAGAGGCTGTTGCACTCTTTTCCCTGGCCATGTGCCTGCAGCTTTATGAGGTCTGTCTCTCCTCTGGTTCCATGTGTTATATATCAACTCTTTTTTCTCTCTGCAGCTTAAAGAATAAAATCTGGGTGAATGAGTTCAGGTGAGTTATTGCCTTTTCTTTAGCTTGTATGTGTACACTAAATCTTTAGCATAGTATTTAGCAGGACACATCTGCCCTGCTTTGCAATTTGTATTATAGGGCTCTTAACTGCCAGATGTTGGAGGAAGATATTTAAGGATAAACTGGGACAACCCCAGAGCACTGGACAGCATGTCTGCCTTATGCAGAGAGCAGTCTTGAAAAGATTTGCATGACCAGTGTGCTGGTACTCTATTCTGGGAAGTGCTCTTCCAAGTGTTCTTCCAAGCAAGGGCAGCTGGGAGATGTCCTGCTTTGCCTGCAGCAGAGAACAGCTGCATTTATTAAATGGACAGCATGCTGAGCAATCATGGTATGAGTATTTAACCCCAGAAATAAAGAGTAGAAGACATCATGGCTAAGCAGCCTTGTAGGAGAATAAGTCATCCCTTCACATAAGAGTGGAGACACTAGCTTTGGGTGTATTGCAGGAAGAGGAGACACATGGAGGGGGATGAGGAGTGGCGTTTTTGGAGGTCAGTAAATAGTCACATCTTAGCATCACTTTCTATCTGAACTTTCAGGTATGGTGGCTTTTCCTTGGGAGCCAGCAGTTCCCTCGTGCTTCCCCCAAGCCATGAAGTCACTGATGCCATTAAACAGGTGAAGAAAATTTTGGAGCTGGCACAGGTGAGCAGTTGTTCCCCATAAGCTCAGGATGCATGAATATTGAGTCTTGTTACCTGGGACATGACCTGGAAGCCATAAAATGAGGAGCATGTGTATGTTAGCTGTGTCCCCTGACTCCCCCACTACCTCTGAGCTGGGATCTCCCAGGCTGTTGTCTGGGAGTAGCAAAAGGCTGGAAGGCATGCTCAGCTAAAGCTCACCCAGCCCATGTTGCCAGTGTGGGTTCTGCCCAACACTGGTTGCAAGCCAGTGGGGATTGCAGACATCTGAATGTTTTGTGGCAGGACAGGGTGGGCTGTCTTGGGGAACTAAGAAGTGGTTGCTGCCATCTTCAAAACCTCAGTTGAACCTTCCTGAGCGGTGTCTGCCCTAGCTCAGAAGAGAAAATGGGGCACTGTTCTCCTCTGAGACTTCCAGCCTGTGGGCTGCAATATCTCTGAAGGTTGCATGCAACTTTGGTTAATACATTTTGTGGGGAAAAAAGAACAGGCATAAGACTAATCCTTCTTACTGGTGAGACTATAGAAAGGAAAGGGTGAAGGGAGGCTGCAATTACTCAGCCCACCAACAACCTCCAGTCTGGGGGGTAGAGGCTGTTGAATTGGAAGAAAGCTGTTAGATCTATGAAGAATCTTGTGTAGTCTCTGCCAGACCCCAGGGCATGAAGATATTCTTAGAGGGGAAGTAACTGTCTCTTTGCTGTTTGCAGGGGAGTTCTGGGGATCGATTTCTCAACAGTTTATCAAGTTTCATGAAAGGCCTGGATACAAAAAACAACGTGAAGGTAAATTAACCAATCTTCATTTCTGTGCCTGCTATTTGAAGCTTTAGTGACTTGGAGTCACAGCAGTTTTTCTTGGAAAACTGTGTAGACCATACACAGTTGTGTATGTTCCTTGTATTTGCTAGTGGAGTAAATGTAACTTGTAGTTCTATGTGGGCGTTCTCAAAATACATTTTTCCTGTGGAATCTAGGCCTAAATGCCAAAAGGAGTTCAGTGCTGGATTGGTGATAGCTTCCAGCAGCCTCTTGTGCTTATTGATTACACTGTGCTCTGCCCCCCAGCAAGCTGGCTGGAAGGATGTGGAAAGAAATACAGCCTTAAGAGAGGAAGGAGTGTTCTGCAGGGCTTAGGAATTTTTGGGTAGCTGATGTACCTGGTGCCTTTCTGATGCTGATGTGGTGTCTTGTAGGTGTGGTTTAACAACAAGGGCTGGCATGCCATTGCATCCTTCCTGAATGTGATCAACAATGCCATCCTTCGGGCCAACCTCCAGCAGGGTGAAAATCCCAGTGCTTATGGGATCACTGCCTTCAATCACCCACTCAACCTCACCAAGCAGCAGCTCTCTGAAGTAGCTCTGTAAGTTGTGACATGAATATGGATGGGTTTGGGCTCGTTCTGATGACTGGAAACAGGTAACATGGGAGGTTTTGGACTCACTGGTGGACAGTCAGTGGCCTCTGCCTTTTAGGCTCTTAACATGCAGGCCTTATTTTCTCTGGTCTGGGCAGGTGGCAACCCGTGCTGCTGTTGAACAGCATTGCTGTACAAACTTTGACTGTCTTTGAGTCCCTGGAAGCCGCAGTTTCTAAGAACCAGTCCTTTTCAGGAATCAAACCTTCTGCAACTCTAGAAAATTCCTCTCAGCTACCTTCAGAAAGGTGTTTCACCATGAATATGTTCATTCTTTTTTCCCCACCATTTGACTAGGGACAACTAATATGTTGAGTTTTGCTCACTGTCTCAAGCTGGAGGGCACACAGTAATGCACAGGCTTAACTCACTGAGGCATTGACTTCCACTACAATCAGAGTCAGGACTCACAATCTGTGAGGTCTACAATCCATAAAACAGTGGCAGATGATGGGCAGGCACTTATGAACTTTGAAACATCACCAGAAAAAGACAAATCCCATCAATCCCAGGAAACTGATTATGTGGGAAACAAACTGGTGGTGATGAGGAAAGCAGAAAGCAGTCTGTTGTGCTGAAGCTGTTCACCAGTCTCCAGGTTGTGATGCTGTGCTTGAAGTGCCAACAGACTGCGTATGTTCCCTTTGCTACATGGCTGGAGAAGAACTGTGCAGTTAAGACAGTCTTGCATACTAATCCTTTACTCAGGAATCTGAGTATAAGGACAGACTAACAACAGCAGCAGAAGAAATAGTTTGTGCCCTGCCCTGCATGAGCTGCCTCATTTCATCTCAAAGAAGCCAGTACCAGCGTACAAACAATTTACTTTCTTCCTTTTTTTTATCCAGGATGACCACCTCTGTGGATGTCCTCGTGTCCATCTGTGTGATCTTTGCCATGTCCTTTGTTCCTGCCAGCTTTGTGGTTTTCCTTATTCAGGAACGTGTCAGCAAGGCTAAACACTTGCAGTTCATCAGTGGTGTGAAGCCTGTGATCTACTGGCTAGCCAACTTTGTGTGGGATATGGTAAGGACTTCAGCTGGGCTAAACTGTACTCCATTTTGTTTGTCCAGGGTATCTTGAAGTGCACAGTGTAGTTTGGGCCAGTGGGCACCACATTATTTCAATGAATAACAACTGTAAATATGACTTCTATGTTTACTCTCATGGAGCAGTGGTTCATCTCAGTGGGTCAGGGAATACGACAGAGGATGGAAGGACAACCAGAAACTCAATCATTGGCATTTATTGTGTCACTCTAAAATACTTGCCCCAAAATGCTTGTTTGTGAAGCCCCTTGTTCTGGTCTGTCCAAAGCAAGTTTTCACAACCTGTGGTGTCTGAAACCTCTGAGAGTCTGACTACTTCTAGAGGCACCAAGAAATGTGTATTCCAGTGTGCTGTTCACACATATGACACTTTCAAGAGTCTGCCATTGAAAACAGCTTTGGGAACACTGAAGAGGTTTGAAAAGTACTGGATTAGAGCGGAAAAGCATCTTTTTTATGTCATCTGGAAAGAACTCTAACATCATGTTTTTCACCTTCCAGTGCAACTACATTGTTCCAGCCACACTAGTTGTCATCATCTTCATCTGCTTCCAGCAGAAGTCCTATGTATCCTCTTCCAACTTGCCAGTGCTAGCTCTCCTTCTGTTTCTCTATGGGTAAGGGATTTCTCATCAGAGGATCACTGGGAAGGCTTTTGTACTTTACTGAAAGTTCTTACCTGATGTTGCTGCCCTTTCTCTTGGCAGGTGGTCCATCACCCCTCTCATGTACCCGGCCTCCTTTGTGTTCAAAATCCCTAGCACGGCGTATGTTGTGCTGACCAGTGTGAATCTCTTCATTGGCATCAATGGGAGTGTGGCCACCTTTGTCCTGGAGCTCTTCACCAACAATGTATGTTTTTCCAGAGGCTCCTCACTGTCTTGTGCTGCTGTAATATAGTTCCATGTTGGTTCCATGCTGCCTTTAGCAGCCAGATCTCCAGAAATGCAAGGCCCTGTATGCATTAGCTTCAGCAGCAGTTTAAACACGGGTTCTGGTGGAAATGGATTAAAGCCCCCTTTAGAAAAGCTTACAGAGTATTTAAGGTGGGGAAGGAGCTCCTGAGATTATCTAGTCCACCTCAAAGCAGGATCAGCTACAGAAGGGCATTGGGTTTTTTGTAGTGGGGGGCCAAGGTCGAATTGCTACAAGCAGGTTGCTCAGGGCCGTTTGATTTTAACATTCCAGGGAAAGACTCCAGTCTCTCTGGACAACATTTTCCCTTTTCAGTCATTCTTAGGGTAAAAAAAAAAAATAGAATTTTCTTATGTTCAAATGGAATTTCTTGTTCTTAATGAAGGCATTTTCCACCTGTGAAGGCCATTTAATCACCCAACCATTTAGTTGCCCTGGGGAGCTTACACACTTCACTTCAGTTTTTCAGCACCAGATGCCTCCTGGGGAAGGTACAAGTTCCTCTCATGCTTGCAAACAACACGAGATGTCTTAGCAAGCATGGTTTGACCTACAGTATTGTGAAGTGTTTCTTGTGGGAGGAGGCTCAGGAGACACCATGGGAGTTGCTTGTTGATTGTACCCCTTTCTGTGGGCATAAGAACACAGTCCTTGATGATGGTTTCTTTTGTTACAAAACCTGTTCTAGCTCAGTAAAAATGAGTACATGCTCAGAGATGAGTACCTGACAGAACAGGAACTCAAGGTGCTATGAGTTCAATCTGTGGACTAAGCCAGCTGGAAGACAACAAAGGAAAAGTGTTAGAGCTTCCAATAAGGGATAGGGAGGAGCTCCCTACCGCCACTGGCATAACCAGTCTGTGCAAGTTCAACTTCCCTGTGTCCTCAGCCAGTAGTTTTTTGTGTATCATTGTTTGCAGACTCTCTCTTTTAGACTGTGAGGGTTTGGAAAAACCTTTTATTGCACTTTGCTCATGTTAATAGCATCATGAGCAGCACAACAACACTGACTGTCCAGAGAAGCTATGGCCCTGGCTTTTGGGAGAACAAGCTTGGCAGAATTTCTAATACTTGGATTTTAGTGGGGTTGCAGTGTTGGGGAAGGGAAGGAGAGGTCAGTGATAATGTGGGTCACTCTTGGGAGGTGGTGGCTGCTTTCTGCGCAGCTGGCTCACTGGCACTTGATTTTTTTCTTAACAGAAGCTGAAGGACATCAATGACATCCTGAAGTCTGTCTTCCTCATCTTCCCCCACTTCTGCCTGGGTCGGGGACTCATTGACATGGTGAAAAACCAGGCTATGGCTGATGCTCTGGAGAGATTTGGTAAGTGTAATTGTGTGTCACAGAGACAGTGGCCTGAAAGGAGCGGAGAAATCTAGAGTTTGTTCCAGATGAGCTCCTCTAACTTTTCAGGAACTGAAAGTGCACAATTTGCAGCACAGACCTGGTCAAACATGGCAAGTCATCACAGCCTTCCACTCTAAGTTAAGAAAAACTGCCAGATGGATCAAAAAAGTTTTGTGTTAAGAGCATTAAATAAAAATGCATAAAGACAATTATATAGAGATCATTAGGCCTTGTGTAAGGACTGGCTGAGGTTCTGGCAAGCTGGATTTTTTTTTTTCCTGGCATGCTGGTGCTAGGCCTGAGTCACAGTCCTTCTGTGCTTCACTAACCTTTTGTAAAGGTAGGCTAGCTGTTTTGGCAGATGTTTGGCCTGAGTCCCAGTATTGCTGCAGTAAAAAATGTGCATGCAGACACAGCTGGCTCCTTGTGTGGTCTAGCTGTCCCAGTCCCCAGTTTGGTGAGCTCTGCTGGAAGAAAAGCTGGCCTGATCCCCTCGCTCTGGAAAAGTGATTGTGCTTTTAATCTGATTTTGGCAGGAGAGAATCGTTTTGTGTCCCCTCTGTCGTGGGACCTGGTGGGAAGGAACCTCTTTGCCATGGCAGTAGAGGGTGTTGTGTTTTTTCTCATCACGGTGCTCATCCAGTACAGGTTCTTCATCAAACCCAGGTAAGTTGTTCTCTCTACTGCACTGCTACAGACAAGTGATGTTTTCATTGGTGTTGCCCATGAAATGGGGAGAATATGACCTGTGAAGGCCCTGTCATTTTCTGCTAAGGCTTTATCATGTTGCTTTCTTCAGGCCTGTCTATGCCAAGCTGCCTCCTGTGAATGACGAAGATGAGGATGTAACCAGAGAGAGGCAGAGGATAATTAGTGGAGGAGGACAGAGTGACATTTTGGAAATTAAGGAGCTAACCAAGGTGACAGAACTTCTGAATTCATACTCTTTGACACAAAAACTATGCAGTTCACTGTTCCTTATCAGAGGAATTTAGTGGGGTCAAAACTGGATCAAGCTGAGAATATTGAATATGTACAGCTCTAATTAGAATTATTAGACATTGTCTTTCTCATTCTTTTTCTTATGGCTTCAGATTTACAGAATGAAGAGAAAGCCAGCAGTTGATAGAATCTGTGTTGGAATCCCCCCTGGAGAGGTAAGCTTATTTGTTAAGTGCATTGTTTTGCTATTACTGCAGTATTTAGGAGCCACAAGACAGCTTACAGATGTAAGATCAAAACCAGATGAATTTTCAAATTGCACCAGAGGACAGTAGAAGCTGAAGTAGTTTCTGTGTGTCTCTGCCTTTGAGGAAGGTACTTAACTCTCAGTGTCTGGGACCAGAAGCCAAACTCCAGTATGCAAGGTTTGGCACAAATGAACTGTGGTGACAGTGTATCAAGGTGACACCACTTTTTATTCATCTTCATAGCCTAAAGATTTATACTTAAAATAAAAGCCTGGAAGTTCTTGGTTTTTTTTTTTCTAAAAATGGACTTAAGAGTCCCTCTAGCTGTCCTGAGGGTCAAGTTTGCTTCTTCCCATCTTGTCAGTGCTGAAAATGAAGCGGCTGGATCCTGTTCTCAAATAACACCGTGCTCTTTTATATCCCCAGTGCTTTGGACTCCTGGGAGTAAATGGTGCTGGCAAGTCATCCACTTTTAAGATGCTAACTGGTGATACAGATGTGACGGGGGGCGAAGCTTTCCTCAAAGGAAACAGGTGAAAGAGAGTGCATATTTTCTCTGCTTTCTCCTCCAGTTTTAACAAGATTTTTTTCTACATCAAAACTCTCTTCCACTTTTCCTGTTGACAACTCCTGGCATCTCTTTCAGCCCTTGTTTGAGTCTGGTAAAGTACGTCAGTGGCTTAGGAAAGTTGTTCTAGTCATTGCATAACAGCTCTTCCATGTTTAAATGTAATTTTTTTTTTTAATGAGGTGAAAAGGGAGAGAGATAAAAAGTAGTGTGATCGAGACGGACTTCTAAGATCCTGTGTTTTTGTTAGTTCAGTGAATCCAGAAACACTGTTTCACACTGTTTTAACATCTAAAATATCATATGCTCATGAAATCCTAACAAAGGCTTTTTTCTTTTACAGTATCTTGTCCAACATCCAAGAAGTCCATCAGAACATGGGGTACTGCCCACAGTTCGATGCTGTTAATGAGCTGCTGACAGGGCGAGAGCACTTGGAGTTCTTTGCACTCCTGAGAGGTGTTCCAGAGAAAGAAGTCTGCAAGGTAAACAAGACACCATGGTCACCCCAGTGACCAACTTGCAAATTCTTGCTTGCATGCACCCTCCCTGCAACTCATGTAATGCCATGATGCGAAGATACCATATAGTAAAATCTGCCCCCCTTTCCTTCAGGGCAATCCAAGGTTTTTTCAGTGTTGCCTGGAAAAATGTACCAAATGGAAGGGCAGATAATTTTAGTCTGTGTTTTCACAGTGAATGCTCTTCTCCAGTGAATAACTTCCTTCCTTTAAGAATTTAAGGTCTGTGGAGCTGCAGGTCATGCAGAACTTCACTTGCTGTCAAGTTTTAATTCTTTAAAGTCCCCAAAAGCAAACACACTACAGCTTTGCAGAAGCCTTGTGCTGAGTTTTAAGAGCTTTCTAATTGATCATGGTGCATCATTCAAGTGCTGCTATTTCAGCATTCAGACATGAGGTTACAATAATAGTTTTTATGCAATTGATGATAGCTGCTAGTACCATGCAGGACCCTTCTCAGTTCTGTTTCCTGCAGTTAACAGTTTTTACTGTATGAGGTAGATGATATCTAGGGTATGTCCAAGTAGCTTGAATCTTTCTGTGAGGCTGGGCATGATGAGTGGAAACTGCAGTCTCCTCTAAGATTGCTGCCAAGTTCTTCCATGTGATGTTCTGGGTATGGTTCGAGTAGTTGCTAAATCTCTTCCCCATAACACACTTCAGTCTGCAGGACAGCAATGCCTGCCTGTTGGCACCATTAGGGATCCTAGTGAACGGCAAGCCAGATTCCATCCATCCAAAGGGCTAAGATGCACCACTGTGTCAGTGCTGTGGTCAGCAGAGTCCATGTCCCTGCTGTAAGCCTGCAGTAATTGGAAACCTCGCTGAAGCTGGTGCTGCTAAGAGCACCAGGTTGTTGGTTAACGTAGCTAGCTGATGCTGAACTCATGCCCACTGGCCGATAGGCTGCAGCCATTTGATTTTTCAGGCCTCCTGGGGACAGGAGTTACATGTATCCTGATCCAAAGGTGTCCAGGGGTGTTTCAAAACCCCTGTCTATGCCACATGAGATCCTCAGATGAATGGCCCTTCTGAAAGCTGCTTTTGAAGCCAAAGCTTGTAAGAGGAATCTTTGTGCGGGTGTTGCTATGCTTGATTGAAGGTGGTGGTGTGCTGTCTCTCACAGGTTGGCGAGTGGGCAATTCGGAAACTGGGCCTTGTGAAATACGGAGAAAAATACGCCGGGAATTACAGTGGAGGGAACAGACGCAAGCTTTCCACAGCCATTGCCCTCATTGGAGGGCCACCTGTGGTGTTCCTGGTGAGTCTGCAATCTTTGCTTATCAACATTTTTCTTGAAAAAACAGAAAAACGTGTTGAAATAAAGACTGATTAAAAATCCAATGCATAAATTACTTTCTCATTTTAGAGAATGAGTCAAATTTGCTTATTTCGATGTTTCCATAATCAGGAATGGACAGATAATTTCCAAGATGAGGTATTGTCAGTAGAATGTAGCAGTGTAATCTGTTTTTTGTATACATTTTGCAGGATGAGCCAACAACAGGGATGGATCCCAAAGCACGTCGCTTCTTGTGGAACTGTGCTCTGAGTGTAATCAAGGAGGGGAGATCGGTGGTGCTCACATCTCACAGGTAAGTAGCAGCCCACTTGTGTCATACCTTGGCTTTTACATCTGCCAGGGCAGGATGCTAGGCTCAGCCTTTCTGCTCTGCCCTTCAGTGCTGTTTGCAGTACTAATGAAGTTATTTCTGCCTGCAGCATGGAAGAATGTGAAGCCCTGTGCACTCGAATGGCGATAATGGTCAATGGGCGATTCAGGTGTCTGGGCAGTGTCCAGCACCTAAAGAACAGGTAGGTGTTTTATTTTCACTTACACCACAGAGTTTGCATTTTTAGGGAGATAGTTAGGCTTAGTTTGTCATACAGCATTTTTATTGCTGTTCTGACTTTAGAAAATGCTGCTGGATTTTTAGCCTCACTTGTATTTCAGAAGCACTTAACTCTTGTACTGACATTTTTGTTGACAGGTTTGGAGATGGTTACACCATAGTGGTGAGAATTGCAGGGGCAAACCCGGACTTAAAGCCTGTTGAGGAGTTCTTTGGGCATGCCTTCCCTGGAAGTGTCCTGAAGGAAAAACATCGGAATATGCTGCAGTACCAACTTCCCTCTTCACCATCCTCCCTGGCCAAAATATTCAGTATTCTCTCCCAGAACAAGAAGAGACTCCACATAGAAGACTACTCCGTTTCTCAGACCACACTTGACCAAGTAAGTTTTTAGTAGCCTGGATGCCAAAATTTCTTTTTCAGAGGTAGGACTACATCCACCAATTTAACTGACCTATCTTACAAGGGCATTTAAACAGAGTACTGAATCCCAGGACTATTTCAGGATGTCCAGTACTTAAAATGCCATGAATTAATGAAATACTATGGTTGTGTATGACGTGGCCTTTTTTTCTTGTAGGTTTTTGTAAATTTTGCTAAGGACCAAAGTGATGACGACCATACTAAGGACCTGTCATTGCACAAAAACCAGACTGTGGTAGACATTGCAATCCTTAACTCCTTCCTGCAAGATGAGAAGGTAAAAGAAAGTTGTGTGTGAGCCAATTTCGTCAAAGAAATGATGAGCAGAATACAAACTTCCTTTTCCTGGGATAGTATGCTCCCAAAGAAGCTAGAGGAAAAGCAACTGGACACTCTACTGATAACCATTCAATGCAATGCAATTCAATGCAATGAAAACAATTCCTTTACAGGGGCAGTGCCTCATGGAGTCGTCTTGTACTGTTCTCCAGTGAAAGACTTGAACTTAGCTCATTACAGTGTAACTCTGAAGCTGTGGTAAAGCACCCACGAGATGCTGTGGGCTTTCAACCATACTGTATCTTGTTCTGTACAGTATGTTTTTATTAGGGTTGCTAAAATAATTCATTCAGGAATCATGGCCAGTGGTTATCTACAGATATTTAGGACATGCATGTTTTAGTCTTTAGAACATTCATGTCAGGAGTGGGAATGTGCTGGTGCTATATCCATTGCTGGCAATGAATGCACCAAAACAGTCAGTGGCAAGCAAAGTCACCACCAATGTTGTAGCCCTAGGTTATGAAAACCTACCTGACCAGCTGGCTTTCTTTAGGCTGGTGTAGGTCAGTGGTGGCAAAGCTGAGGCCACAAAGCAGTACTGTGCAGGTGGGATGGCAAGAGACAGGCCATCACAATCACACATCTTCATCAGCAAGTGGTGATACACAGAACTGTGAACCCTCGAAATGCATGATTGTCCCACCAGCATCACAATCAACAACATACTCTGACTAGGTGTTTGTGCAGTTAAGTACTTTTCTGTTCCTCTGAGGTACTGTCACAGCTCCATGAACATCTAGTTGGAAGAAGTGGGTGAGAAGCAGACTTAGGGTTTGGACCACAGCAGCAAACAGTAGTTGTACAAGCTGCTAATACCAAGAGCAAATTCTAAATCATGAGCTGTCACTCAGATTTGTAATATCTGCTCTTTAACCCCTGCTTTGCACCAGAAAGGTACCCATCATCTGGAATTACTGCTTAGCACAAGCATGTTGCTGTTTCTGGCTTTGCCAGATAAAAACTAGAAACAAGATGTAGATTTTTTTTTTTAAACAGTATTATTTATGACTTTAAATAGGTAGGTAGCATAATTAGGGATTGAAAATGCTTTCAGCTGATCTTTGTAGCCACAGTATTTCTTTACATTATGCCTGTAATGCTATGCTCTCTTTCTATCCGTATGGTGGATAGCTGCATTCATGATCTGACCATGTTCCAGATTCTAGCAATCAGCTGCTATCTGCAAACAACTGCAAATTGTTCACCTAAAATTCTCCTGTTTGGAAACTGGTATAATATTAATGTGTAAGTTTCTGCTTCTGTTGTGCAGTGTAGTTTCAGTCATTAGGTGATCCCTAACTGGAGAATACACCCTTACTATACATGTGACAAACAACTGTTTCATTAAAAATCCCCCTGGAAAACAAGAGAGTTCAAGATAAATAGTGCTACAGTTCATCAGTTTCAAGTTTTACAAAGCCAGACTAATATTAGAGGGGAAACAACAACCAATTCTTGTTCACATTGTACAACAGTCATGGGAGAGTATGCTTTTAGGGCCCCTCTGTGTTGCTTTTACATTTGAAAATTGGTTCAGTAACATGGTTTGAACACAAGTGCAGTTCCTGAGCTGTTCCTGTATGCCTCTGCCTTAAATACCCACAGAGGTTCTGCACTGGTTTTGATGCTACTCCATGAATCAATCATGGACCATTTTCTTCTGTGGATAACCATAGCAGCCCAGCAAATGCTGAAAAGGCTGGCATGAGCCTGAAGAAGATTGATTACATATTTCCAAGTATACTTGGTAACACTGACCAACTCAACATTTTTAAAACACAGTTAAAACAAGTTCCTTGTCCCTCTGTGTTCTGCCTTGAGGTAAAGTAAGAGCTTAGTACAGGCTCTGCTGAAGTGCCTTTTTTCATACTTTTTTTTTTTTTTTTTTTTTTTAATCTGTATAATTCATTGCTAAGGGGATTGAGAAACGGAGTGTAAAGGGGATTGGTATACCTCACTTAAAACATGCTTTCTTATTACGTTTATGACATCGTCACTCTATGGGGATGAGTTACAGGGTGATGAATACACCAGACTTCCAGGTGCAGAAACAGCAGAGCTACAGCCATGACTACTCCAGAACAGTCTTGCAAGTATGTTGCGGTATCATTGAAACAAGTAGCATGTACTGGAGGCTTGCCACTGCTAAAAGTCACTATTACAAATCAGCATTACATCACTGAAGTGAAGGGCTAACGTTTTGCACTGTGCCAAACTAGTGCATGTAGAGCTAGAACGAGTTCTAGGAGGATTCAGATTTGGTCCTGAAAGGGTTTGCTCTTGGTAACTGCTCATTTAAATTATTAATGTATCAGGAAACAACATGGTAATACACTTTCCTTAGCCCACCAAAAAGATTATTGATTTCTATTGCCCCATGACTGTCATGCTTACAGGGTCTGCTACCTGTGACAAAATGTTGCAGTAAATGTAGATATTAACCAAACTGCCTCACAGCTCTGATCTGCATTATTTGTACTGAACAGACAGCATAATGCAACACTGGCATGAAGATTTGTCATGGAACACGTTCAGACTGCCACTAATTTTTACTCATTCAAGTATGTGTAGGGGAAAAATCACTCTAGAGTCATACACATTATATGAACCACTCTTGATAATAAAACTACACTGAGGTGTTAACTTATTTTAAACTTCAGTACTATTGACATGTTGCATCCCTCTTTGTAGTACATTTGTATTTCAGTAAGGAGTTGTTGTACTTTCCCCATGGTTAAACAACCACTTTTGTGCTTATCTTTCCCTCCTGAATTATAGTTGGTCCTTCGTTCCAAGCACTTTATGCTATCTGTAATGGGATCTATTTTTGCACTGGAATATCTGTTAACTTTGCAAAAATCTAGAGAGATTTCACAACTGAAATTTCTAAGTTAAATCCTTAAATGGACATTTTCATTAAAAACAACAAAAAAAGTATATATATTTGTATTTGCTAATATCTGTTATGTGAAGTATTAAAAGGCACTCTAATTGCCTTGTATTAAGTAAAAAATAAAGCTGTTATAGCACCATTGGTCTTCACAAGGGTAATTTTTCCATTTGGTACTTCAAGGAGTACTCCTAGAAGCTTTTGTTTTGCCTGCTTTTATTTTGTTATTAATTTTGATGTATGAGATTTCAGTAGCTCTAAAAACTAGTATGGAGTAGATACACTATTTTCAGGTAAATGAAGAGAAGCAAGATATAAAGGTAAGTGCTACATTAAACTTCTAAAGTTTGTAAATAAAAAGGTCTCTAGCAAGTGATTGGTTAACTGTCAAATCCAACTCCAGAGCATAACTTCTCTTGATGTTTAAATCCCAACTCAAGTACCTGCCTCTGAATTTTTATTACAGAGATGAGAGTTGCTGATTATTCCTCCTTCCCAAAAACACCCTATACGCTCAGTTGATTCTGAACAGCAGTTTACAAATGAAAGCACAATAGTGGTGTGATTGCTCAAGCATAAATGGATACTAAAATGTTGTCTGCTACTGCCTGTAGTATCACCATCAACCAAGTTCCAGTATCCAACCAATTCCTGAAGTTACACTCATCAGGAAAATTCATCCTGAGATAAGAAGCCAATTAAAATTTCACAGAATCACAGAATATGCTGAGTTGGAAGGGACCCTAAAGGATCATTAGGTCCCATTCCTGGCCTGCACAGCACCATCCCCAGGAATCACACCATGTGCCTGAGAGCACTGTCCAAACCCTTCTTGAACTCTGTCAGGCTTGGTGCTGTGATCACTTCCCTGGAGAGTCTGTTCCATTGCCCAGCCACACTCTGGGTAAAAAACCTTTTTCTAATACCCAACCTAAATCTCCTCTGACACAACTTCAGGCCATTCTCCGAGGCCCTGTCACTGGGCACCAGAGAGACAAGATCAGTGTCTGCCCCTTCTCTTCCCCTCACGAGGAAGTTGTAACTGTGATGAGGTCTCCCCTCAGTCTCCTCCAGGCTGAACAAACCAAGAGATCTCAGACCCTCCTCATTTGTCCTCCCCTCAGGATTTTTCACCATCTTTTTTGACCCTCTCTAATGGCTTAATATCTTTTTTACATTGTAATGATGCCTTAGGATTTTAGCTTTTATATTTTTCATATATTTGTAATCCCAAAATTCTTCAGTGATAACTCTAAACTCCATATAGAGTGTTAGCTCCTGTTTTCCTAATTTTGGTCAGACAACACAATTCCTCTCCAGGCCTGGGAATCAAGGACACCTTACTGTCTCGGGCCTCAAGAAAAGTAAACAAAAGTGAGTAGGGGGGAAGCAGACTTGGGGTAAATTACTTCATTACCTGGAGCTGCAATTGGAAGATTAACCCCCAGACTTATAAAAATATGAAAGCCTGTGACCTGTTGTCCATTTTGGGTGTAGCCCCTGGCAAGGGCCTTCATCTGCCTAAAGGCCCTTCAATTGATTTAACTGCTTTTTATTCCCCTTAATTTTTCTGGCCTCTGTTTTTAGATAGTCCCAAAAGGCATCAGTGGCACCCAAAACAGCCCCCAGCACTGGAGGTGAGGCTGCCCCAGTGCAGAGCAGAGTGGGACAACCCCCTCCCTTATCTGGCTGTGATGCTGTGCCTGTGCACCCCAGGACAGGGCTGACCCTCCTGGCTGCCAGGGCACTGCTGGCTCACGTTCAGCTTGCCATCCACCAGGACCCCCCAGAGCCCATTCCTGCTGCTTTCCAACATCTTGTTCCCCAACCTGTCTACACCCAGGGTTGCCATACCCCACGTGCAGAATCTGACACTTTCCCTTGCTGAACTTCATGTGAACTTTGATGATTGCCCAGCCCTCTTAATTTCCTGGGTTTTCTGTTTTGAGCTACTGTCTAGCTGGCACCTCAGGATAAGCCACACTTCTAACATCTTGAATGTTCTTTACACTCAATGCTGGTGTTAAGAAAAATAGTTTTAATTAAAAAAAAAAAAACAAACCAACAAAACCAAAATCAAAACAAAACAAAAAAACAAAAAAAAAAAAAAAAAAACCAAAAAAAACACCAAACAAAAAACCCCCAGTGAAACAATTCTTGCAGTCAAATGAAAAAAAAAAATTTTTTTAATTCTCTCTCCCCATTTTTCAGCCCATGTTTTTGTTAGTAAAAAAATCCTCCTTTGAAAGAACTGATCTAAGGCAATGTTCTGAACAATATACTGGTTCATCAGCTCTTTGTACCTTATAAGGGTCTCTGAAGTACTGTTTTATTCCACCCTGAGAATGCTAAACATGGGTTTGTTGGAGTGAGCAGTGGATGAGGGCATGGATACAGCAGCTGGGACTTGTTACACTTCCTTAACTACAGCAGCCACCTTGGACACAAGCATAATGGCCTAGCTCTCATTTTAGTGCTTTCTCTGAGATCTTAATGGACTTTAAAGAAGCAATAATCATTAGGCAATCTGCACAAAGAAACTTTGAGTACTCAATTGCTCATTGCAGATCCATGATTAACATGCAGAAAAGCCTTCCAAGTGCTCTGTAATTTATAGTCAATACCTATAAATTGCAGAAGAGGGTGCTCTGTATCACTGTACACAAAATAGAAATTTGACTTCCCAGCCCATGAGCCCTCTGCCCTACAGCTATTCACTTTAGCTTACTAAAGCAATTTAGTTCTAAACCAATTTGTTGCTGACCAAAAGACAAGACCTGCAAAATGAATACTGTACTTGGAGAATGGGATTTATCATTTCATAGTTTAAAAAGAGTAAGACCTTCAGCCATAAACTCTAAAACTTAATGCCTTATACTCATTTATTTAGCTTTTAACAGTCTGACAAAAAGTATTTCAAAGAATACCAGCACATGTAAATCAGTTGAGTCTGATGACACAATTGACACAAGGGCTGATCAGCTTTAGCACCCTAAAAAAATATTTAAATATCCAAGGCAAAGTTTGTGGGGATTACTCACAGTTTTGAGGCAGTGTTTAATGAACAAAAAAGGAAAAGGCTGAAATGAACCATAACAAGTTATTAAGTAAAAAGTCTCATGGCAGAGCTCATTAGGATACACTACCTAATCAGCCCCACTGTTGCACTTACGTGCAATTCCAGCAACACTGATGTTGTACATTGCTCAGGATTACCATAAACATCCCACTGAGAATGAAACAACTGGGTAAGGTATAAGTGGGAGTTTCTTTCTTCGATGACTTAGCAGATTCTGTACTGCATTGATGTGTGACTCTGAACTTCATATAAAGTGTTAGCAAGTTTAGTTAGACAACTGAGAACCAAGGACAACATTGCAGCTTCAGGCCCAAAATGTATAAACAGCGCATTGAGGAGAGCAAGCAGGGAGGATGGGACTTCATAACCTGAAGCTGTAATTGGACAATTAACCCAGTAGTATGTAAATGGACCAAAATTTATAAAAGGGTGAAAACTCGTGACCAGTTGTCCATCTTGGATCCACCTTGGGTGGAACCATAGCAGGGCTCTTGTACTGCCCAAGGTGTATCCTTTAAAGACCTTTTAATGAATATCTACTTTATTCCTTTAAAACTGTCTAGCCTCTGTTCCAGGTAGTCTCTTTAGACATCATCTTAAACTGTGTGGTATAACTTAGATGTGATAATTATACGAGGCATCAAACTATGTTATAAAAATGATATCATCCCTGGCTGGAATGCTGGACAAGAGCACTTACTTACTCAGTTTGATAAGTGAGCTAGCTATGCAAAAATTATGAAGAACTTAGGGATAAAATAGATGATTGGTGAGGCATGGTTTGTGTCATGATATGGCTTAAGTTCTTTGTCCTGGAGATGTAGGATTGTCATCATAAACTTCTTGTGTAACAACTGGGATCAAGAGTGCTGATTTACATTGCTAGTTTGCATCGATTTTTTGTCAACAGAAGAACAGCTCAGCTCATGAGGGTATGGGAATCCATGTCACTTGGTGACAGCACTTCCATCTTGTCTCTTCTGCCATCAGTTACATCCTTTAGAAGAAGGTTACTTCAGCGGGGAGCATTGCAGAGGAATCAGAAGCACATTTTGCTGGGACTCCAAGAATCTGACACTGTCACGCACTAAAATAAAATGCATGTTTAATTAAGACAGTATTCCAGTGGAAAGTAATACTTTTCTCAGCATGCATGCAGGTAACACAAGTGAGTTCTCTAGATCCATCATGTCTTACCAGCTGCTACAACTCTGGCATCTTCATGGGCACTGTGTCTTCCTGCTGCACGGTGATCTGGGTTCTCGTTCCACCATAACACATGGACTGAGGAAGTACAAATAAAGTCAGCTGAACACTACTGTGCTGCAATACAGCACGTACTCCAAGTCCTAGCAATCTGCCTTCATCTGTTACATGCCTTGCAGTTATCAGAAACAATTCTCCAGGCATGCCAGTGGTGGGATGATGTTTTACTGAGCCTTGTGCAGTTTGACTTTAACATCAGATCTGAGAGTCTTTTAAGATTGTGGCAACTGGCTTAAGCCTATAACCCAACACACAAAGCTGGGTTCAAGAACTGATTACAGGACTTTGATGATCCCCACCAACATTTTCAGCAAGCTGGCCAATTCTGATCCAGGATGGGGTCTTGTCTCTCTGCCTCTGCCTTTTCCCATGCCAAAGTCTTATCAGAAATTGATGAGTACCTGTGTTAAGTAATCCATATTCTGTGTGGAAAACACCAATCAGCCTCGTATATCCTGTGTTGATGTGAGCATTGATTGCAGCTCGAAATGCTTCACCCCACAATGCTGGCCCACCAGGCTTCATCTGGAAAGTAACCCATTCATATACACCTAGAAGAAAAGGCAAACACTACCACAAGGAAGGAAATATAAATTGATATACCAGATCTTGAACTGTGTCTCATGGCCACAGTGCATTTGCTGTGAGATCAGTGTAACATTTCCTTGCCATTTGGGGACAGCAGGAAACTGCCCCTTCCTTCCAACATGCACAAGAACTCACAGCTTCCACAGGCTCGCAAGAGCACAGGTTCACTAACTGAAGTTAGCTAAAGTGTAAATCTAAGTAACAGGGCCCTGAAGAACAGAAGGCTTCACACAAAGCCCAACTTGGCAATTTGCAATGTTGCATGGAAACTTCAGGATATTCAGACTGTTCTGCAGGTATCACAAATGCTCATACTTGTTTGAGGAATTTGGGTTGAGCAACACCGAGTGTCTTTTCTAAGACTGGTGATGTTTTCTGGCATTGAAGTGGTTTATGACATTACAAACCCTTTGACTCCTGGCAGTTGGTCACAGTAAAATCTGACAAAATAATCAACACAGCAGGAATAGTTTAGCACCTCTGCTGTGCCAAACAACCTCCCTTATTTGTAGAGAAATGGCATCATTTGCCATTTGTCCCACTGAAAGTTACTTGTCTTCATTTTGTTCAGGTAGTTACTTCAGATCACAACTGTTGACACAGAAATAGAAAGACCAACATTTGTGTCTGGTGTCACTCTCCAGCATGGATAAACTACAACAGTTCTGAAGTTATCTCTCTGGATTTTAGAGAAAACTAGACTGCTTTCAAATTCAACAGTAGCAACATAAAATTCCAAATCCTGGGGAAATAAACAACAAAGATTACTCTATCTATACATGTGTTAAAGGCTGAAGCAAGGTCTGTTCCCTGTATCTTCATGCAAGAAAGCCTGCCAATGTTCATAAATTGGGGAACAGTAAATATTATTAATATCAAATTTGCTACAGAGATAAGTAAAATACATAGGGACATGATTTCTACACCTAACCTATGATTGTTACAGAAAGAGACATAAGGAAGAACTGCAGAACTACAGCTTGGTCAGTCTCACCTCTGTGCCTGGCAAGGTCAAGGAGCAGATCCTTATGTTTGACTTTCATGTATCTTTAAAAAAGTAGGGAATCTTTTAAACTTTATGTGAAAGAAGCAGTAACATCAAAGCAAATTGATAAGAGGAAAATCTCAAAGAGAACAATGATTATCCAGGAAATGCCCTCTCACTGATGGATAGACAAAGGAAGTCCAGGATCACTGCTCTGACCACTACTATGGCATTGTCATTTTGCATGTTCATTTAATAAGTCACAGTTCTGGTCATTAACAACCTTAATGATCAGCACTCTAGTCAGTTATTGATGTATGTTATTGTAAAATCCTTCTGAAAACCTCTGTCCCTCATCTGTGTTGTGTCACCTTTTCCACATGGGTGCATGTACATGCATTTGTTACATAAAGGGTCATAAAACTATGCAATATCTGGTTTAAACTTTAAGCCATTTTTTGTTAGTGTCGGTAACTTTAATCAGCAAAAGAAAAGATAAGCTCACCCCCTTCCTTTGGAGGCTTCCCAAGTTGACACCAGGGCACCAGATAAGCAACCTCATTGTGCTGCTTCTCTACCAAGGGGAGAATCGCAGAGATTAATTTTCCCTGCCATTCTTTGTCATTTGCTAGTGCATGCCGTACTGCTGTTCTGTGGGCAAAATTATCTGTAAGAAAGGAAGAAAAAAACCCATGAAAAATGCATATGATATCACATCAGGCTCAATCAAATGTATAATTACACGATAGCAAACGACACTTACCTAATTTTGAAACTGGTACTTTGAAACATCATATTAGCTCAAAGCAGATGCGGTAAGTTTCCTTTAAATTGTGCAAAACTACCTTTAAAATCTGCTTCAGCTCCCAAGTTAAAATGGATTCAAGCCAAAAGAAATTTTCCAAGAAAGTTTACAAAATAGTTAAAGTAAGTTAAGCAATTTTACTGTTAAAAATATTTGCATATGGCAACTGCAGAGACTACTGGATGGTGCAACTGTTACCAAGGATAAGATTTGGAAAAAGCACAGTGGATACAGAAATGAAGTGGAAATAAAAATCAGGAGAAGTAATAGCCTACCAAGAAAAAAAAATTAATAAATGTGGTTTGGCTTATATAAAGTGACATTAAAAGTATAGAATTAATGCTTATGTGTTTGTAATGTTCGTGTGTAGTTACGTAAAAAGATCTTAAATGCCCAAAAGCTAAACTTTTTCTTCTTTTTTTCCCTTAATGGAAAACAAATCCACTTAATTAAGAGTGTGTATTTCAACTGCTTAGGCTACAGAGGTATCCTAAGCAATATATTTATGCAGACAGCTCCCAGTATTACAAAAGAAAAATCCAGCATCTGAGAATGGGAAGAACCTTGAGAAATATCAGTATCTTGGGACTAAGAGAGAAATATAACAATTATGTAAGCAGGGGTCAGATGGATCAAGGAGGAAGGATGTTGTAGAAATTGTTCATTTTTCAGATCCTAGTGTGGTCTCAGGGTGGGGGGAGGAACCACCACAATTTGACATGTAAAACACTGTTAGGAAACAAAAGGTACAGGTTTTCCCTTGGTTTTGCATTTTAAAGGTTTCCCTTTTTTTTTTTTTTTTTTTTTTTTTTTTTTTGGTTTTTTGGTTTTTAAATAAAATGTTCTGAGAAGCAGGACAATTTATAAATGCAAGTGAACTCAAAATATTGACAACTGAATGGCTCTCTCTTGAAGGAAAAGAAAAACATGGCTGCCCAAGTAATGAAAAATGTCCTTTTTTGCCTTGGTCTGCCCTGGCAAGTGCTCCAGCCAGACCACGCAAGTCACAGAAGGCAAAGGCAGAGACTGTGAGAGTGAAGAACCGCCTGCTGTAGGAAAAGTTCAGGTCTGAAACCACCTAAGGGACGTGAAGGTGCACAGATCAATGGGACTTAATGAGATACATCCACAGGTCCTGAGAAACTGTCAGGGGAAGTGGCTAAGCCAAAATTCATTGTATTTGAGAAGTTATGGCATACCATTTTCAAAAAGTAACACAAGGAAGAACTGCAGAACTATAGCTTGGTCAGTCTCAACTCTGTGCCTGGCAAGATCAAGGAGCAGATCCTTATGGAAACAATGCCAAGGCTCATAGAAGACCATGAGGTGATTGGTGACAGCCAACACGGCCTTCCTAAGGGCAAATTGTGCCTAACTAATTTGGCAGCCTTCTATGATGGGGTTACAGTTTTGGTGGATGAGGGAAGAATGACTAACACCAGAGGAGATGATGAAGATCATCCAAGTGCTCAAGCACCTCCCCGGTGAAGACAGGCTGAAAGAGTTTGGGCAATTCAGGCTGGAGAAGGCTCCAGGGAGACCTTACAGCAGCATTCCAGCACCTAAAGGGAGCCTACAAGAGAGTTGGAGAGGCACTTTTCACAAGGGCATGTAGTGACAGTACAAGAGGGAATGGGCTTAAACTGACAGAGGGTAGCTTTAGAATCACAAGATGGTTTGAATTGGAAGGGACCTCTTAAGCATCACCTAGTTTCAACCCCCGGCCATGTGCAGGGCACCCACCACTATACCACGTTGCTCAGAGCTCCATCCAGCCTGGCCTTAAATACCTTCTGGGATGGAGCAAGATTCAGATTAGATTTAATGAAGAAATTCTTCACTCTGAGAATGTTGAACCACAGGAGCAGATAGTCAGAGAAGCTGTGGACACCTGATCCCTGGAAGTGTTAGAGGCCAGGCTGGATGTGGCCCTGAGCAACATGGTTGAGAGGAACCAAACAATTCTCGGAGTCTATGACTCCGTGATTCATCCCTCCAAAACAAAAGGGGTGATCCTTTAATCTAACAGTACTGTGATCACACTGGATTCAACGAGCACACTGTCTCAACATGTAGACAGACCTGGACTGCAGCAGGTGTACAAGGGGAATTATGCCAGAGTGCTTTCCCACCCCTCTGTAACCCGAGTGTCACTTCCCTTCAGCTCCACAAAAAGCACAACCAACACACCTAGTTTTTAGCATAATAGTAGCTTTTTTTGGCTCACCTGCACCTTCCATGTCACCACCAACTCCATCAACACAAAAAGTTGATCATACTGCAAAAATTGTATTGCTAGCAAGGTTAAAGCTGTGACAAAAATACTCTGCAAGCTTTAGAAGTCAGACCTGGTGGAGTGGCTTCCTACCTCAGTAAAGGCCCACTGCTGAAAGGAGTTTCAGCATGCAAACTGCCTGCTCACTTTTTTATGGGAGTGACTGGTACTCTGAGCTAAAATACAAGAACAATTATACATGCATATAAACACACACAGACTGCATAGGTGTGCATATTTCCTTCTTTCCATTCATTCTGAAAGTTTCAAGACATTTGTGGAACTGACCCTAAATTAAAAATATTTACCATGAATGAAACACTCTGACACACTTCCTCTATCATACCTGTTTTGAACAGAGACTGCTGTTCAAAAACATTTGTAAATTTCTCATCCCAACACATCAAAGTTGTCCTGACAAGCTCTAAAGTGTTCTTGTCACTAATCAGTACAGGAGCAATGTTTTGGGGGCACCTCCTAACAATAAGAGCAACAAATAAAAGCCAGGCAAGCATTCCCCTCACCTTCTTGCGTAGGAGGCAGGGGACACACAGAAAGCAGAGCACCATACAGGGATGCTGACCGTACCGTACTTCCAAATGTGAAACACCTTGTTCATGGCTCCCAGCTCCGAGTACCAGAATCCCACCAGCTCCGAGTGAGCTGTGCGGATGTGCAAGTACTTGTTGATCATTTCCAAAAACTCCTTCATCTTCGCTGGCTTAATGTCATAGGTGCGAATTTCGTAGAAAATGCTATTATCTTGTCTGGGCCCTGTGGCAAGGCATACCTGAAAGAATACAGTAAGAAAAAAAAGTAAAAATAATTCTCAAGCCAGAAAGTTGTATTCTTTAATTAATGCAATACTACAGAAGGATCTGTTGCTGCACATTGGAGAGTGGTACTTACTTCACAACGTCCACTAAAAGAAAGTACCTTTTGACATTTTTCTTTGGAAGTAGTTCCAATATCTATTATATGCTGCCACTCCTTCCGGCAATGCAACACACTGTGATGTGTCTTTTATTTGATGCACTCAACTGTTTAATTATTAGCTCATAACAAAGCAGGGTTTTCCTTTTCTCAGCCTCTTCCTCAGCAGCAAGATGTATTTGGCTAAACATGTTATTCAAAAGCAAGGCTGCTGAGATGCCACCAAAGAGGAAGCAACACCAACATCTGCCTGTGTTGTGCTTACCCAACCAACTCATGCTACTGCATCGTGTTTTCTGCTTACAATCTAACATCAGTATTAGCAAATTACATATTATTGGCAAATCAAAGAAAAGATACCAACACTTGGGAAAGAGTGATTCATTCCAACACAAGATTGCTTAAGTCCACATCCTACCCCTTTACTGACTGCTTCCCAAGGGCTGATCATGAACAGGTTTTCTGTTCATATTAGATAAAACACTTGGGGAATCCCAGACTAAGTGAACTTTTGAAACTGTCTCAATAACCTGGCACATGCTACTCACCTCCCAAATAAAACATGAAAAATTAAGGCCAAAACACAGCTTTAGCCCATGTTTACACAGAGGCAGCTACAGGATGGATTTTGGACATGTCCTATTTCACAAGAATCTGCAGGCACAAGCACCATGCAACTCAAGCCACAGAACATAATTGCTTTTGTTTAGAAATTACTTTAAGGTCATCCTATCCACTGTGAATCCAGATGTGCCATGTCCACCATCAGTAAACCATATCCTCAAGTGACATATTTATCCATTTTTTGAACACTTCCAGGGATGGTAACTCCACCACTCCCCATAGCAGACTGTTTCAGTCCTTTACAACCCTTCTAGTAAATATTTTTTTCCTAATATCCAATTTAAACCTCTACTGGTTTAGACAAATTGAGGCCACTTCATCTGTCACTTGTTACCTGGGAGAAGAGCCTGACCCCCAACTGGCTGCACTTCCAAGTCGTTGAATACAGAAGGTGAAAACCAAAGGCTTTGATCCTCAATGCCTTTGCAGTTTGACACATCTGGCTGCCATGAGTCATAGCTCCTTGGGGCTGTTATAAACCCCTGCAGGATCCTGACTGAGTGGGGAGAACGCAGTAGCAACCCATGCCGCACTGGATTACTGTGGGAAATTAGAGGCCCTGAAGCTTTCTGATGCTCAGGCAGACACTGGGACACTGCAGGACCACTTCTGTTCCAGAGAAGGGCAACGGAGCTGGTGAAGGGTGTGGACTACAAATCTTATGAGGAGGAGCTGAGGAAACTAAGGGTGTTTAGCCCGGAGGAAATAGGCTCAGGGGGACCTTATTACTCTCTACAATTGCCTGAAAGAAGGGTATAGCGAGGTGCGGGTCGGCCTCTTCTTGCAGGCCGAGGACAGGTGACAGGATAAGAGGTCATAGTCTCAAGCTGCAGAGGGAAAGGTTCAGATCGGACATCAGGAAGAAATTCTTGCCCGAAAGGATGACGGAACATTTGAACGGGCTGCCCAGGGCCGTGGTGGAGTCCCGTCCCTCCCTCCAGGTGTTTAAGGAAAGGACACTTGGCGTCACGGTCTGGTTCACGGGGCGGTGCTGTTCGAGCACGGGGTGGACTCCCTGGTCTCAGCAGTCTTTGCCAACCGAATCGATCCTGTGACCCGGGGATGGATCTCAAAAGACCCCACAAGACTGTGGGCAGGGCCCGGGGCTCGGCGCGCCCGTCCACGCACGCAGGCTCGGGACAGACGGTGTCGCGACGGGCAGCGCGGGGAGGAGCAGGGGCAGCACGGGGGCGGTGAACTCCCCTCCCTCCCGCTGGGGCCGCCTCTGCAGCCCGGCGCGCCGCCTGCGCACCGAGCCGGCCCTGGACGGGCCGGGGCGTGCACGGCGTAGCTGCTGCGGTTCAAGGCTCAGACGGTGGTGGAGCAGGCCTTCGCTCAACTTTCTCCCGCCCCTGCCTTTCTTGTCTCCTCACATTGGTGTAATGCGAAAGAGAATCTAATTAAAACTTGAATGTTGACGTAGGAAGAGTTTAACAATTGAAGCAACAACAACAACAAGCGCCAACAATGCAGTTCCTCACCATCCACTGACTGGGCCAGACCCCCTTCCCGAAAGCAGCTCATCCGCCCTTCCAGGTAACTCCTCCAGTTCAAATACCGGGCACGACGCTCTGTGTGTGGGACATCCCTTTGGTCAGCTGGGGTCACCTGTCCGGCCATGCTCCCTCCCACTTCCATCTGCGTGCCGCCTCCCTGGCACAGCGAGGGACAAGGAGAAAAACAAAAACAAAAAGGTACTTGACGCAGGGTAAACACGACTTGGCAAAATACCAAACCATCAGTGTGTTATCAACAGCATTCTTATGCCAAATCCATACCACAGCCGTGTAATAGCTACTGAGAAGAAATTAACTCTACCTCAGCTGTAACTAGGGGCAACAGCTGAGATTTGCTTAGGTTACCTGGCATCGGTGCCTGAAATGTAGTATCTGTGCCTCTGTCCATGCCCCTGAATACAATAAAAAGTATCCTGACTGCTTGAGGAGACGTTGAACCTTGTTCCTCACAGGCTGCTCTGGGGCAAATCACTCAGAAAAATCACCCACACCCCAGGATCAAACTTCAAACTGATCACACTGATCCTCCTCTGCAGAATCAAACTTCACCTTGTCCAGATACAAATCCTTCATCAGCAGTTCTTCTCCACAAGAAAGTTGCATGGCACTCTTGGTGAAACTCTTTTGGTGTGAAACCAGAGATGCCAGTGGTGCACAGCACTGGGAACTCTTACACCATTACAGCTCTGGGCCCACCTGCATATTTCTTCCAACCACACAGTTACCAAGGGATGAGATTTTGTCATGGCTGAGGCTTCACAGGGTCAAATATTGACTAAGATGAATATAAAGATAACATTTCTTCTGGTGTCAGCACAACCTAGAGTTTTACCTTGGGAGACAAATCAGCTCCTAGCAAAGCATACTTCATTATGGAATGCTACCTAAATTTACAAAGCATCTTTTATGATTCCTCCTAATAGGGGCAACACAGTCCTTCCTCTACACCAAATAATTGATTCTGAGGGTCTCTGCATGGAATAAATGAGATAAGAGCAAATATGAATGCATACCTATGGAGCTTTCATGCTTTTTCTCACAATAAACAAATTTTCATTTTATTAAAGACAAATTCAGGAAGAAAGGCTTTCTAAATTAAAATAAGATAGAAAAGGTTGTTTTAACATTAAAAGAGTATTGTGCAAAGAATGAAGCATCTACATCATATATAAGTTATATGTTACTTTACAAGTGGTTACATTTGTTGTATATTTTTTTGCAATATGGCATGAAATAAGTCTCAGAGTTTCTACAGCAGAATCACATAATCACAGAATGACATGAAATATGATTACTAATGCAGTTGCTGCCAGTTTAAAATCAGTTTAACATGGAAGTTTTTTTTTCACTTATGAACAAACTCTGTTTCAGCTGAAGGCAAAGAATGAGATGGCAAATTACAAAATATTTAAACTTCTTGTTTATCTCATTGTATGGTTGAAGTAATGTTCTTCATAATCATGTTGTAGTGGAATATTCCTTCACATCTAAAATATTTTATTTTTATTGTTTGAACAGTGTTTATTATTTTCTGTGTTTGCTTTTTCATCAGTAAAGTTAACACAAGCCAGAATTTGAAGTGAGTAGTGATGAAATGCACGTTTTGTTCTTGCTAATCTGAAAAGCCAAGAAGAAGCTTTGGTTTTATATTTATTTTGTGTAGTCAGGAAATACAAAAGTGATCATGAGTTTTATAATTGAGCATAAGAGTTCAAAACAGCACAGGGTTGAAATGTACAAAACTGTGCTGGAATTCAGTGAAGACCTGAAATGATTCCCTGAAACAAGTCAGTGGATGATTTTGCACAGCAATTAAATTTGAGAAAATTGCAGTCAAGGAAGTGACTAAGATAAAATTTGTTGAGAAGACTGTTCTTTCAGCTCTGAGATTTGCCTGGAATTTGGGTTCACTATACTTCCTGGTATTTTCTCATTCATATTCTTCTAGAAGTCCATGTGTATCTCTGTCTTTCTATGTGGATGTGGCAGAGACAGTGGTGAAGAGAGAGGATTGTAGATCCAGCTCCTGCCAACTGCTCAAAAGGCTGTCTACCAATACATGGGATGGTGAATGGGAGCTGAGCTTCACAGACAGCTGGCACTGAACATCTGGGAATGACAGTATTGATCTTGTGCAAGAACTCATACTAGATAGTGTCCTGTTTTTGATGGGACGTTTATAGTTTGGTACTGAATTCAAGAATCATGTGCTGTGTTCAGTTTATGTATCTGTGACTGACAGAGCTGCCCAAGTACAAGTACTTTTTTTATTAAAAAGTAGATGAAACATTTTCTTCCATTCTTTTCCCAGGGAGCAGGAAACACTTTAAATCTCATCTCTATGTGTCTTGTGAATGTGGGCAAGGTCTGGATAGGGGTTATACTCAAGTGAGATTATAGTAATGGAAAAAAGGTACCAAAAAGTTCAGTGCTTTCAAAAGCAGCCTAAACTTCTTTTGTGATGTTTGCTTAAACACAAAGTAACTCAGAATTTTGGAAAAGGAGAAATCACAATACATGTTCCTTAGGTGGGGGGATATTTCCATTTGCTTCTAGCAAATCACAGCTTCCAGTTTGCTATTGCATGAATGATAAAACAAGGGCATTTCCTTCTATTTCTCCATAAATCTTTCAGCTTGAATTCCTTTCTCAGAAAAGTAGTTTTCAAAATCACAGGAGGGTATTACACACCGTGCCTTTTCTTTCAGTAGCAGTAGGGTTTTCATTACATAATGCTGTTTGTAGGCTTAAGAAAAGTGTGCAACAAGCTTGTTTAGTTTGTTAGACACGGGCTTTTGACTGTTAGTTTTTCACAGATCTCTCATACTGAGTGCTTCTCTTCCTCTCTCTCAATCTGCTGCTGTGTGAGCAAGTAACAAGTGGTTTCCTGCTATGCACACAAGGCAGCATTCCTGAATATAATGCAGCCTCTTGGTATGTTCCCAGTAGGCCAGAACATGTAAATATCCTCTGGTTTCCATTCTCTCAGCCATTCCATATGAAAATCTGGACAACAACTCAGCAAACTTGGTATTTTCTTCCCTGTTTTTCCTAGCCAGTATGCATTCCTCATCTCATTAAAACAATCTGCATTGTTTATAAATATTTATTGTGTACAACTGATTAGAATGCCTGAAAGTACCAATGTCATCTTTGTGTTTAACAGGGGAAAGAGTCACATTACTGTTCTTTATACCTAGGGCCTGAGGACATGGTTGAACCAGAGTTATATGCAGGTACCCCACCAGGCAGTGAATGAACACAGAGAAGTTTGGTTCCATGTTTTTGCTTTGCTGGAGAAGGCAGCAGGACAACAACGTAGCACTTTGCCTCTCTGACAAGCAGGTCTGTGTTTTTCCCTCTGGATTTATCCACTCTACACCCAAATATGTGCTGAGGTTTGACACGTTCCCTGGCCTCACCAGTATGTAGTCCATCAGCTCATTTAGCCTGGCTGAGAGACTGTCTTCCAGAGCTGCACAGTTGGAATAAAAAGGGCAGAGCAGGTGCTTATGGCTATGTGGAAGGGAATTAGGGAACTGCTTCATACTGCTTGCGTGTTTTTTAAACACTTAAGTCTGATATTTGTCATCATGACATTTGGTGTCAATGCTTATATGAAATCATGGAGGAGATAATTTCTACTGTATCAAAATGCTCTGCTTATCTTTCAAGTCACTGAAGCACAAACCTGGTATCAGGCCACTATGTCTATATGAATTAAGCTCAAAAGAAAACATTTATATATGTTCTCTGTTCTTTTTTTAGGAGGCCTGTTTCTTACACACTTCATTAATGGATTTTTCCTTTCTTTTTATTTCCTGGGAAATCTGTAAAAGTTAAATGATTCCAGAAGAAGGACATGTTAAAGACAACACACACATTGAAATCCTCTATGTGTTTATGTACAAATGGTTTTATTCAAAACTTCTGAATTGTATATATTTTAAAAGCTCTTCCCTGTAACAGGCCAAAAATATTACAATATTTAAAAATAGTATTAATTGTTTATGCTTATTACTTGACCGCTCTAATTGCAGTTCCTTTCAGAATATCTACTTCAGCTTTGCAAATGATGTTTTTAAAAGCTGAAAGTGAAATATTCCTTTTAGTAAATCCATTTTTAGTTAATTGGGAAAAAAACAAATTCTCTGCTTGCATGTCTTCACAGATGGGGTGACATAAGGTAGCTTCTCACATTGTAGATATTTAAAGCACGATGCAGCTGAGACCTGGGAGGCCTTTGCTACAAAGAGCACTGAAAGGATTCAACATGAGACAGAGGCTTACACCAGAAAGACCTAGCTGGGTTGACTTCTTACTTCACAGGTTCTAACTAGTTTAATTAACATTTTCCCTAATAAAATTAAGACCTTAAATGATGCTGATAAATCACCCAGACCCCCTCTCCTTAGTTAAAACTCTCTACAGGCTTCTCTTATTTGCTTCTCCTTTATGTGTATAACAAGCTTTCTTCTGGAAGCAGAGTGAGATTTTTCTCTAGGATTTAGCCAAAGTTGCACTTGTATGCTTGTCTTAAATGCAGCGCTGACATACACACTGAGACAAGGTATTTCTGCTTTTTATTTTAGTTTGTGCAAAGTATGAGCTAGGTGGTGATCCACAAGACTGGCTCCCCGATCATCAAGATTTTACACCAGCTGTACATTTTAACAAACAAATCACAGTTCATTGTTTACAAGTTACACAGTTCTCATATTAATTAGTATTACACCTTCTACTGGTTAATAAGTTGTTATAACAATTAGTTCACAGATTTCTTTTCTCCTGAGTCGGCAGGTTTCCTTAGTTGGTGGGCTGTGAGTCAGTGGTTCCCGTCTTCCTCTGCCAGAATTACTTTTTACCCAGTTAGAGCCAGTCTCAGCACAGTTGCTGTGTTTGCTTTATTAGTTTCTTCCTTATCTTAGGAGTTGTGCCAAAAGTCCTTGTGGCACATAAATTCTGCTTTGTTTTTGTCCACTATCATCCCTTCTACCCAAGCTTTGTTTACTTCCCACTAGCTCTGAAATTACTGAAGCATGTTAAGCTTTAAACCTTAACAGGGCAGTTCTACCAACAAGTAACTTGTCTTTCTACATCTGGCCATCATTCTGAACCCATATTTTCTTGAAGAGAAGTGAGTGTAAAATGGGAGCTAAATGTTGTTTTATGTCAGGCTATAACATCTCTTGTATGAAAGCAGGTAAAGCCAGGTAACACAGATCATTATTTCAGGGCCATTCCACCATTGCTTGGTCCTGTATTTTCTGTCTTCTACACAGTGACCTGGCCATATTTAACTTGGAGAAATCCTGAGTGGTTTCAGCTGAGAAACAATATTGTGCCTTCTAACCTCCTAATCTTTATGAGGCTTTATGCCATAGAGAAATCAGATGCCTTGCCTCAGATTTTTATAAAGGAAGAGAGAGTCCAGTGTAAGGCAGCTGACTGGAGAAGGCACCTTCTTACCTTGCAGTGTCATGCCAGGCCCAGCCCATAGGTGAAGAAGAGACACAGTCCTTAGCAGGCACAACAAGTGGTGTGAGGAGGATGCGACTGACCCTCGCACTGCCCCAAGCCTAAGGACAGCACTGCTTATTTACTGTGGGACTCATCAAGCTGGGTGGAGATCCACCAACGCTGGCACATAGTCAGTGTCTCATTTCTAGGTATTCTGTTCTTTATCTCTTTATCTGTCACTCACTGTAATACCAGTAATACTACTTATGACACTGACCCATGCTGCCTGCAGCAAAAGTCCCAATGCCTGTGTTAAAGAAACTCCCTGATGGCTGCACTTGGCCTCCTTAGGGCTAGAGGCAGCAAGCCATGCTGGTCTTTCATTGTGAGCAAGCTCCACTGTCTTAATTCAGCTCCTGAGTTTTGGCTAAAGTCCTGGAAGAGTTTTTAAAAAAGTAAAAGCCAAAAATAGTAAGTGAGATTTCTAAGCAAGGCTTAATAACTCCAGAAGCTCACCTTTCCTAATTATTGATGCATTGCTTAGATAAACATTTCTTTCTTATAGAAAAACAGCCTTGTCCCACTTACTTGGAAAAGTTATTCCTTCTTCCACTCTCTGTAAATAACCTCTTTCAAGGCTTCCTTTGCCTGAAGTTGCATTGAAATGAGCACTGATAATAGGAGTCAGTTTCTGCCTTGGTTGCTCTTCCCTCAAGCTTTAAAAAACTTGCTTTTCTTGGTATTGCAAGATGAGAGGTTCCCTGCTATACAATGTGTCTTGCCAAGATTCAGGAGGAACTGCTAATCTTTAGAGTAACAAGCTGTAGGTTGGTGCTAATCACACGGCAAATTTGCAACAGTACTTGTTAGCTACCTCAATATATATCCAGCGTGGTGCCAGGCTTGTCTCTGTCCTTCTGATCTGGATGCTTGTGCAATGGGTAGAGCTGAAGGCTGCGCTACTTAATCTACCTGTGCGTGAGCTATGGTTAACACAGGTTAAACATGCTGAGCTGGGTATAGCTCAGTTAAATAACACAATGTGCTAAGAGGATGAAGACTGGGAGCAGAATAGACAAGTTCTACCACCATGCTCCTCAAAGAAGCCCCTAGAGTGGTACTAAGCAGAGGAGCTGTGAGATTAAACCTGAGCACTCCTGCTATCTCACAGGAGTGGCTGTAGTGCAATGAGTGGACGTGCAATGTGAAAAATGTTTGCAAGTGGGCTTGACTCACCTGGGGTTTGTTAATTTACATCAGTAAATTACACCCTTTTACAAAGAATACTGGCTTGCTTACGTCTACTTATGTGGGACATTCTTTCAATAAAGAGTTAAATGAAGTTGGTGTTTTTAGTATGCCCACACTATTTCAGAAAATCCTGTGAAATACTGCTCTTTGTGAAGAGAGATGTTTCTTAGAATCTAATGTATTAAACCCAAAACAAATCAATTCTGTTTTAGGTTAGGAAATGTGTTTGAAGCTTTGATACAGTCTCTCAGCTAGCACAACTAAGGGAAGGTAATTTTATGGAAAGTTCCAGTCTGGAGAAAAAGTCTCATCAGTAAGTGTTTTTAGTGATTCCATGTAGATCTCTCCTGCAGTGAAACAAGAATAAAAACAACAGCCTACACTGGAAAGGAGTCTGCTACTTGTCATCAACTTGTAGGAAGAAATATACCTATTATAGGCAGAATTCTCCCAGGAGGCTTGGATGGCTTGATATTGGGAAACTCATGGGTCAGAGCAACTTTAGGAAAATTGGTTTAATCATTTACTTGGAGAGCTTCAAATATCAATACTTACCCAGGGCATTCCTGGTATTCTGAAGTCCTGAACTTCCCCATGTTTACTTGGAAGCTACTGATATCCCAACAGTTTGATGTAGTCCTCTGGAAGAACGTTGATTTTTCAAAACCACCTGGAATATTTTAGAAAAAAAATTAAAATAACTTCTAAAAGAGGACACCTGTCCTCCTGGAAGACTGTCATAACAGTGAGCTCTTCCACCAGAATTTACAACATCTGCACAATTTCCAGCTTTAAATTACTTAGGCCATCCTTTGCTCAGTAAAGCAAGTTGTTATTTCTAGACCTGTCTGTCAAGTGAAGGAGCTGTGAACTGGAATTCATTTGCCTGGGATCGGACAGACAGGCAGCAGCAGAATCTGAGTTTGAATCTAGGTGTTTCTAGCTCTGTGTCCCAAAAATGTATAGTCTACAAGCCTGAAACCTTTTCTTCACACTGAGTAGTTTCAGTAATCACTGCTCAGGTCTAATGAGAAAGTAGACTGTTGCATTTTTGCTTTATCTGGCTGCTAGGCCTGTCTCAATACAAACAGGTTACACAGGCAGCAGGACTTACAAGGAATGCTGAACAAAAGACAGGGTTGTTTTAATTTAAAGTAGAGGTAACTTGGGGGTCATACGATCCTTGTTCATGTAATTACAGGAGTGCTTCATGAGAGAAAGGTATAATCTGTTCTCTCTGGTGGAGAAGATAAATGCAGCTGGTTGAAATTACAGGAAGGGAAATTTAGATAGATGTTTTCCACTTGTTAAGATAGTGACACATTTGAAAAGATTACATAGGAGGAAGAAGGATATCCAGGCCAAAAATAATAGGGATGGTTAAAATGGTTTTCATACATTCACACAGCTGATATGAGGTAGATTAGTATCTTTATGCTGTGAAATATGGACTAAACAGTAACAGTCCATGAGACATACATGGCCCAAGGGGCATGCAAGGGCAATGGAAAAACAATCTAAAGATACCCCTCAGTCTGCACCTAGTTCCCTACCTCTACTCCCTACTCTGAGGCATTATTTGACATTTTGGGAACAAAAATACCATTTTGTAAAACCTTGGTCAACACTTTGACCAAATGCTAATTTATCCATATGTTGCCATCCCTGCTAATCACATTCAGATCCTGTAATGCTTAGGCGGCTACTGCCAAGAGCCAGTCCTTTTTCTCTGAGCCTTCTACATTTTGAGTGACTACCAAAACAATCAAGATTAAAAATTGCAATGCAGCTCTGCCCTCTATATGCTGTGAATAATTTCTTGCTGGGATCAATGCAGAGTTGGGGAAGGGTGAACAGGAGTGAATGCCATTCCATAATTCTGCTCTGCTGATCTTTTCATTCTTGTTCCTCTGTCTATGATAATGGGGCAGCAACTCAGGTGTTCATGAAAGAGCTTCCCTTTAGCAACCAGGAGCTCTTCCTTCTGCTAGCAAAGAGAATGAAGTTAGAGATGACAGGATTTGAAGGGCACAAATTGTGTTGTTAGTGTTGAATCACTGAACTATGTCCTTGTTTGCCTGCTGGCAGTGCACATGTATCGCTAGGAACTTCTGCCAATGGTAACAAAGCATACAATATTTTGTGAAATATCTCTTCCTACAGATTCACACTTTTGGGCATATCTCTTGCACTTGTGTCAGTATTTCCCATCCCCATTTGTGTCCTGCTTGATACATTTGGCAGGTAAAAAAACTGCCTAGATGAATGAATCTCTGGCCAATGCTGACTGGTGCCCAAAGAGATACACTACTCCCTGTCTTTGCCTTGGAACAAGCATAAATGAAGTGCTGATTTATATTAAATTAATTTTCCCTGAGACCTTTGTCCTACATTTGTTTGAAATTAGCTAACCAGCTCAAAAGATGCTATAGGAAGCAAACAGATGAACAAACAGATGATAGGTAGCATAACCCCATAAACTTTTGTTTTTCTTAGAAAACCCATCTAAAACAAGAATGGTTTAATCAAATTGTTGCTGCCTATGTGTTGGTCAAGTTAGGCACTCAACAAAAAGCCTGCACCTCAAAAACCATGGAGGACAAATCCAGCAGACTACTTGGGGGAACACACACTATATAAATACGTTTATATTTTAATATTTATAGTATTTGTTTTTGTATCTTTGATGAATATAAATTCCCTGTCCAGCCTGGATTGTGGTTCAGTGTTCAGCAGTGCTCTCAGTACAGCTTCAGCAGAGTGTGGGCAAAGGAAATGAAGACACCCATGTGGCTGAAGGGCAGGACTGAGTGCAGAAGGACTGGGTTTTTTCTCATCTGTGATGTTTCCTTCTTTTGGGACTAAAGAGAGACGCTAAGGCACTGGGTATCAGGATATGGCAAGAGGGGAACCACAGAGCCCCAGTACCAAGTGTTTCCTTCCATGTCGCCTTTATTAGCTAGCTTCCTTGTCATGTGATTAGTTGACATTTTAGAAATTGAACATCAGCTTCTAAAAAATAACACTTAGATTTAGATTGAACTGTGAACTTTTTGGGTAAGGAGCAATGCTAGCAAGAGTTGTCCACATTTTGTTCTCTCACACAGAGTACACAGTACTTACATTAATAGTTTTGGGTGGTCTGCACAGTACCTTTTTCACTGCAACATACTCTAGTCTTTGAAAGCATTCCACTGTGTCCCTTTTCAGAACAGCTTTCATCCTCCAGTGCAGTCCAAGCATACAAGTTCTCCCCATAGCTGTCCAGTCTATCACTGGAATCACATTTGAAATACATAGTGCCTTATCTTAAAGATTCCAGTCCAAAAAGGAAGTTTTTGTCTGGTGATTTGTCTTGTTTTAGAGAAGATCTTGGTGGCTTGAGATGCATTACTTGTAGGTAGAGTTGTGTGGTGTATATACTATAATCTGTTAGATCTTCTATGGGCTCTGGTCTATAGGAATATCCATGATTGTGGTGGCTGTTAAGGCAGACTGTATCCCTCTGTTCACTTCCACTACCTTCTACTAGATCTGCAGCCACATACTTTAGCCAAATTAAAATGGTGGAGGCTATGCCCACGCCTGCCAAGTCTTGTAAAGTAGTTCTTGGATCCCAGAGGTCTTCTGGCTTTATTAATTTAAAACACCTAAAGAGTATAAAAGTCCTTTGACAACCTTTTTTTGCCAGGTTACCTCAGTGCATGTAGCACAATGAGTCTTTCCATGAATTTGAATGTTTCATACCCAGAAGAAACCCTTGGTAAGGTACTTGCAAATCCTCAGGCTGCATCAAGTGCAGCTGTATGGCTTGAGGTCCATAGCCTCAATACAAAAATTAACTTTGTGATATACATGTTCCATCCAAAAAATGCATTCCCTGCAGGAAATGCAGGGAGAATGCAGAAATGCAAAAAAAATTCCTGTCATGCCACCAGATAATTTGGTAGTTGTGTCATCATAAGTCATCATAAGCCTGCAGTATTTGTTTTCTTTAGAGATCAAAGCCATTATTTAAGTAAGTTACTTTGCAATAATCACATTCCCATAGTGGGAAGTAGAAAGACTTTCCATTGTACTCTTGGCTTTTGCTAACATCCAGTTTGAATCACTTTGCTTTTCATAGGTGTATTTAAAGAACTGCTGAATGAGTTCTTTGGAAAAGCTGAACCTTTATATTTCACCTACAGAAAACAGTGATCTCTTGGTATCAACGAAGACACTAACACATTTGCAAATACTGACTTGCAAAGAGAGGCAAAAATCTTCCACCCAATTCAGAAAGTCCCCTCAAGCTCAAATTCAAGATGTGAGTCAGGTTTATTAATCTGAGCTCATTGATTTAAAGGTTTTCCCCATTTAAGAAGGGGAATGGAGGAACAAACCTGAATGCCTCAGGAATATAATTCTCTTCTTTTTCCATCCAGTTCCAACAAGCCCAGTCAACCTGGGGAAATTCAGGCCTTCCCTGAATTCTCATTCCACAGAGCTCACTCCTGAGACAGCTGGGCTGGCTGGCTATTTTGTGGCCACTTCAGATATAGTAGATGCATTCAACGCATTTCTTGACCAGCTAAAAATGTGAATGTGAATCTGAGATCTTTGGGTGCTGGATTTATAAAGTAGTGGTGTGTCTGGCTAATTTTATGTATGTGACTATCTGCAGTGGGACTGAACCACGTGTTTAGTAGGGACTGAGAGGCGCCTGGCTGAGAGGCATTTGGTTCATTGCCATGCAAAGAGCAGCCCTTTCATATTGAGTGTAGCACTCCTTTGCATCTGTGGTTTGATCGGGTCATTTAACTTCTCTGCCTCAGTTGTTTCATCTGAGAAGTCAGATTGCTAGGACTTGCATTTTTGACAAGTGGTGTAGGAGGATTAATTGAAGAGTGTGCACCCTGGACGTCAGACAAACCTACCAGTATGAAAAACTATAATTAAGATTGCTTGTCCTGCACTTGAAAACACTTGCACACAGCCTTATCGTGAGCACAGCTGACTGTTTGCCACTAGTACTTAAGGTAGTGAATGTTGAATGTGCTTAGTAGGATTGCAATCAGACTAAAAATTTACTTTTGAGACAGCCATTGAAAGTCCAAAGTTTGGGAAGAACCGAAAGACACTCCAAAGGCAAAAGCAGGTAGTGACAGCTTTCCACCGATTCCAGCAGGCTTTGAATGAAGCTTGTATCTCCCAGAACTGTCTCAGATAATTATCACTTCCTCACCATACATACTTCTTCATCCTCTGCTTCTCTCAAAAAACAGGAGCCCAGCAACTTCTTCAAGCCAGAAAAGACTATCTCTGACATCAAGGAAAGGGAAGCATTCTAATTAAAAATAAATAAATGGAAAACAATTGTGAAGGATTGGAGCACATATTGTGGAACTGAGCAGTTTTTTCCCTTGGGCTGATTTTTGAGTTGGATTTGATCTTGAGATAATTAGGGAGTTGTAAAGCTGGCTTGATGGAATTGTAAGAAGTCAATATGGCAGTGGATTAAAAAAATCAAGCTTTTGGAAATAAAATAAATAAGGATTTTTGGATTTGAGGAAGTTGGGAGCAGCACATCTGTTCCACCTATAGGTGCTGGATCCATATGGTTGTGATGTTAGGTACTGATAAATGGCAGGCAAGGCCTACCAACACCCTTGATTGTTCAGATAAAACCTGCTTTGGAGGAAATTGAATCTCCATGCTAAAATTGCATTGTCCATTTCATGCCTTCTGCATTCCTGGTGAGGATTTTCTGGAAATAAGGAGAAGGAAGAGATAGATGCTGCATAGCAGCTACTCTGGCTTTTAGTACAGGCATCTGGGTGCAGAGGAAGATAGATGCAATGGTGAAAATTAATGCTGCAGGTTACAGCACAGGAGCAGGTGAGAGCTGCTTTACCCACTTGCTGATGGAAGAGTAAGGCTGAGGCAAAGAGTAGGGGGAGCAAAGGTGGTAAAAACAATTAATTTGAGGGGGGATAAAGGTAGGGAAAAAAAGTTGACATGCAAAATGATGGTCCTTAGCTAGAGCACTCTGTCTACAAAGACTGCGCCTTTAAGTGGGGCACTTGACACAACAGCAAAATGGTAGGAATGAATGAGAGTGGGGTGGGTAGGAACTTCCTACATCTTTCCTGCTGCTTCAAGTAATATGAAATGTCAAGTTTGTGGCTCCATCTCATTGATGAAGTGTTGGCTCCAGGCCATGGCCAGGGTTAATAAGGTAAATGATTGTTAAGGAGGTAGGGAGCGTGAGTGTTGGGATGTATGGCAGTGAGGTTGGGACTCTTCACCAATAGGGCAGCAGTGCTACACAGCAGGAGAGCAGGGGGACTGAGAGCTCCAGTGTTGGGCTATGGGTTTGAGTGCTGCAGGAAACCAGAGCTGTAAGGAGCAAGAGACGGAGTTTGGTTGTGAGGAAATGAGGTGGTACAGGAGACAGTGGACATTTAGAGGATGCATGCTGACATTGTTTTTTGGAGATGAAAAGTTTGAAATGAGGTCTGGTGTCCGACTTTGGAGAAGAGCAAGAAACTGTAGAAGATTAAAATGAGAAGAGAGGATGTGAGTCTTCCCCAGCAGCCAATTTTCCATCCACATATTCAGTGTGTGATGCCAGGCATATGCTCCCTGTCTCTTGATGCAAAGCTATGCCTCCCTTCTTGCTCTGTCCTTCCAGGCACCTCAGGGTTGTTGCTCTTCTAAGGCTTTCCATCCCTTTATATGACCCTTTGAGGCTGATACTAGCCCAGTAGGCTGTGCAGCAGCCTTGTGTGGCAGGCTGCCCCAAGAAACCACAGAAAGCCACAGAAGAAGAAAACACCATACTCCCCCCATGCTTGGTGATACAGCCCACCACACAGCAGACCATGGCTGTTACCATGGTGCTGCATCACAAGAGTGACTGTCTCTGGTGTCACACTCTGGCTGACACGTGATACTTCTCTCTCGACTCTTTTACAGTTTGGCTCCTTTCCTCTGCTGTGGGAATGAATGGTGTTTTCCTTTGTTTAGAAAATCTGCTGAGAGATCTGCCAGCTGAGGCCTTCCAGTTCTGACCAAAGCCAATAATGATCTGTTCACACTGGCTAGGCTCACTCTGTCCCAGTGAAATGGGCTTGACCCCATTTAACTTTCCACCTGTCATTTGTGACTGATGTGTGCTCGTTGCCGGGGCAGAGCTGAGGAAGGATGCGGATGTGCCCATCCATTTCCAGCTCTCTGCTGTCAACACCCACTGCAGATTTGTTTAAGCAGAGGAAGTGATCTTGTTAGTACTTTTCTTCAGAGCAATGTTGTATGTGTTTTTGAGGGGAGCATTTCAGCCAGAGGCTGCTGTATGAACATGCCAGAGTTACAGGCCATAATTATCTCATTTTGGGAAGGAGAGTGGGGTGTTATGCTTTACATTTTCCCAGCTCTGAAGGCTTCTTGTTGCATGTCAGTGTGACACACTATTATAGCTGCAGCAGTCCTTCTCTGACTCGGGTTTTCCAGATGCTGAAAGTTCTGTAAAAAGCTGCTATCTACCCTACCAAAAAAAGGCATTGAATAAATGTTCTTTTCCCCTCATGTCTCACTGGCTTTGTATCTAATGCACAGTCTTAGTCCTCTGAACCATCTGTAGCAGGATAAAGAAGACACTCATGAAAAAGGGAGAATTGTACAGGAGACTCAACAGGAATATGCCAGTGTCTAAGGAAGCCAAAACCACAAACCCACCATATCTTGGCTTGAAATGTATGCTTCCCTTGATGGTAGCATACCATACAGTTACAGTATTTGGCATCTCCTTTTGGAGGTCAAAATCCAGAAACATTTCTGTGAGACTGGCTAAGGCTTCCATAGAAAGAAAAATGCTCTATAGAATCACACGTATTGTTCAAGAGGGTAAAAGACTTAGGCCATTTCTCTTCTGCTCAAATACCTTATCTCCTCACCTGCGTGTTTGAATGCATTTTTTGAACACCACTGCTGATATTTATGCAAAACACTCTTTTTTTTCTTTTGGCTGATAGTCTAGATGTGCTACATTGCTACTGAATCCATCTGGTTATGAAATGCAGGCAAAAATTAGGGATGGGAGAAGGAATCAGTGAGTTTAGGGCAGGTGGGGCTCTGAGTAGAAGACTCCTAACAGTAGGCATGCTTAGGCAGAGGTTTTTCACTTATTTTGAAATGGCCTTTGATAATCTGATTCAACAGATGAATATAAGAATCATTGCTTCAGCCTGAGAAAAAAAGATATCTCTTTCCTTATATGATTCCTGTGCTTTTCTACTAGGCACTGTATCCTCTGGAAAAGAGCTGGAGGAGATGGGCATGCCACTTGTGGGGCTGATGATTCTTGTGTGATGCATGCTCTGCAGTACAAAGCAGTGTGTCCTTGTTAAGCTAGGGCAGAATTAATTTCTTCTCACTAGCTGTAACAGGGCTGGTTTTTGATTCAGCGTGAGAATGGTGTTGATACCACACTGATGGTTTGGTATTTTGCCAGGTTATCCTAAGTCAAAGACTGTTTTTCCCCTTGTCCCTCGCTGTGCCAGGGAGGCGGCACGCAGATGGAAGTGGGAGGGAGCATGGCCGGACAGGTGACCCCAGCTGACCAAAGGGATGTCCCACACACAGAGCGTTGTGCCTGGTATTTGAACTGGAGGAGTTACCTGGAAGGGCGGATGATCTGCTTTCGGGAAGGGGGTCTGGCCCAGTCAGTGGATGGTGAGGAACTGCATTGTACAGTACTAGTTTCTTTTTTATTATCGTTGTTATTATTTACTGTTATTATTTTATTCTATTTTATTTTCATTATTAAACTGTTCCTATCTAAATATACAGGTTTTATTTTGATTCTCCTCCAGATTCCACAGGGGCGAGGGAGGAGAGAAGACAAGGCTGAATGAGCAGCTGCATGGTGCTTAATTTCCATCTGGGCTTAAACCACGACACAGTGAAAGAACCCTTCCCTCATATTCTCCCAAGTCCAAATCTATCTTTGCCATATGGATGATATTGCAAAGAAACCAAAATGTAATTCTGTTCTTTACCCTTTATGTGGCAAGTTGGGGGAAGGGAAAGAGTCTTGGTGATTTGATCTCTAGAAACCTCCATCTAATGATCTAACATGGCAAAGATCCAGACAGAGAAACAACACCGAGCTCCTGGGAACTGGCTGAAATTTCCTTTTCCCTGCCTCCACTGTTGGTGTTCCCCTTGCTGAAGTATCCTCAATTCCTAGACCTGGCCTCTTGCTTGCCTGTCAGGAGCAGGATGGAGGGCTTTCCCCTATCTAAAGAGAGGGCTAGGTGGTACCCTTAATACTGGGGAGCAGCAAGAGCAGGACTTGCTAGGGCTTAGTAGCCCAGGAAGAACCGGCTATTTCTCTGTCACTGTTGGAGATGCTCAAGAAGAACATGGCCAACATCAATCTGGCTGGAATCCTGTCTCTGCTGTGGGCTCACCAGTTCGACACAAACATCCAGGAGTTGTGGCTGTTTGTTGGGGAGGGGATGGGCAGCCTGTTTAGAAGGTTGTACCCCCTACAGATGGGCTGATTTCAGGACCCTGCAGCCCTTTCAAAAGAGAAGGTCGAAGTGACAGATTTGTTAGACATGGGGAAGAGTAAGGGTTAAGATTAAGAGAGGATGTGACAGCAGAGACCCATGAGGTAACCTTCCAAAGCAGGGATATTCAGCAGGATTTTCTGTGTTCCTCAGTTTGACTTGGGCTAACAAGTAGATTTCTAAAGACTCACTCAGCAGGGTGAAGTCCTGATGCTGTCAAGTCCCTGGTTTTGGAAATAAATATAAAATTGGAGATCCTCACACTCTGATGGATAGAATAACAAAATTGAGATATCCACATCAAATGGTCTATTTCTGGCCAGTTACAGGGCTCCCTGGGCAGGGAATGTTGGTCATTTCCTTTCCTCCCAATGAGCATGTCAGATGGAGGAGGGAGTGAAGTGAAATCTCTGGGTTGTTTCCTGGCCCTAGCAAGACTCTAGAGAATTGTCCATGAGTGAAGAAGCAGGACAAGAGTCAGTTAACCCATGAAAGGGAATTTTTGCAGGATCTCTGGGTATGAGGCCAAACAAACCTGACAACCTGTGAGGAAAAAGCCAAGTGAAGAATGGCGATACTGTTGTGGCTTGCAGCATGACACCCACTTCTCACAGTGAAGCTGGCTAATTAGCCAGCGTGCTCACTGGCCCATTCCATGCTGTGGCTGTCACCCTGGGCCTTACTATAATGATTTATACCTGACTATTTTAAAGAAGTAATAGGAAGGTTACCATCTTTACATGTGCCCAGTTTATTTACTCTGCACCACACCTCCAAGTTTGCTGTTCCCCTTGTGCTGTTGCAGCTTCTTTTCCACCCTTAATTCAGAAAAAATTGTTTGTGATGGCGACTATGTTTTTCTGAGTAAAAAGGGAAAAAAAACTGTTTTTCCAGCTGTGTCCAGAAAATCCAGACACACAAGGAAAATCCAATAAATTATTAACTCAGTCTTTCCATCTGTAGATAGTAGTGTTTCTGGTAAGGCTTTTAAAATGATACTTTTTTTTTATATTGCAGCCTTCTTCTCCCTCAAGACAAAATAGAGTCTCCTTTGATTTGAAATGCAATGTCCTAAGAAATTTTATGGTGAGTACCTGGATGATTGCTTTTCTGCCTTTTAAATAAGGAAAGATTATTTGAAAGTGAGTTTTCTGTACTACTTCCCTGTGAGAGAAGAATAATGAGCAAGACAGCAACTTTATTGGCAAGAAATTACATTTTATGCATTGGTTACTCTTTGCAGAACACTGATTTTAATACACTCGTTTCAAATTTTTTCAGCTTATATTTTTTCTTCATTATGGGGTGGCATATTGAGGTTGGGTATTTTCAGCTGTGAACTTTTGACCCAGACAATTAAGTGTGTCTTAGAAAGTGGTGGGAAGAGACTGGTGACATCTGGCAGACACAGGCAGTGACACAGCAATGCTCAGTCCATGCATCCACCTAGGTGCTGCCCTGCTGATTAAAGAAAGCACCCCATGACCTCTGTGTTGTTACCAGAAGCAGGTTTGACCTATGTGCTATAGTCAGAAAAACAGGTTTGGTTTGCTGCCCTGCTCCCTCTCTGGGGGTCAAGTGTGGGCTTGCTTGACAAGCACACCTTGGCAGCCCTTGACATGGCCTGTCTTACCCATTTTCCTGTTTATTGACCTATTGTTTTCTGCTCAAGACTCTGCAAGACAAGCAATACACCACAACTACTCTTTTGCCCTGGGTACCAGTTTTGCTACCTGGCATACCCATACTTGATATTTTCAATACTGTGACCTGGGCAGTCTCAGCTGATGAGCACTGTTAGCCTTGCAAGGCTCCACTCCACCAAAATACCCCCAGCAACTGCCTTTGCAGTTTGGCCACTTGTCACACAAATCCCCCTGTCCAAGCTCTGGGATCCTGCTGCCCCTCATGGTGCTTTCACACTTCTGTCTGCTGCAGCCACCAGCTTCTGAGATTGTCTCCCATTTCCTGTGCCCTGCTCAACCTCAGCTCAGCACCCATGCACGTCACCTGCCCAGTGTTGGCTCCCTGCTCCCATCGCTGCCTATGCTGGGGAATTTGGGCCAGCTTAGCCACTGCACAGCTGGACTTGACTGTTTGCCACCTTCTGAGTTTTTGGGGTTTTTTAAAAATTTCTGTTTGGTTGTGTAAAAATACATGCTGTATGCTCACAACTACATTCTTTAACAATTAAGAGTGTTCTCCAACTGTGATCATAGCTCATAACTACTTAGCAAGCTGACAGGTTTTGTGTCAGTTTTTTGTGACTTTTATTTTCTTAAATATAACTACCTGGAAATTTATATCAAGCATTTGGACAAAAAATACAGATTTCCTTCAAAAATGTACTAACCCCTCCACATTTCTCTGCTGATTGTCCATTCACAGAAGTGTTTTAGGATTTAATATGGCCCTTCTGCAGAAAACATTGATTAGTGGTGTAAGAAAAGCCAGTTTGTGCCAATTTCAGGACTCCATCACTCTCCTTTGCAGTGAAGTTAATCAAGAGCTAGGTGCCCACATAGGAGAAGCTTGCAGGACCATCCTGCCCCAGGCTGGCAAATGCTCTCCTTTCCCAGTCCTTTGGCACAGAGCATGCTCCTGGCAGCCTAAATGTCTGAGTGACTCAGGCCAGATGCCTGGATCAGAGAAAAAAGGTCAATTTTTTCTCAACACAAATAGGTGGGGAAAGCTCCAAAGTGGAGTGCAGTGGGTGCATCAGCCACCTAGATGCCCAGGGCAGGTGGATGTGCCTTGCAAGAGACATCACCAGCCCCTCACTCCAGCTCTGCTTTTGCTCCCAGCTGCCTCCTGGCCTGCAGTCGCATGACCTCAGCCTGTCAGGGAAGAGGCAGGCAGAGTGCATCTACTCCTTGGAGACCCAGCCACTGGGTGGTTTCTTTTTCCGCTGCATTAGCCATCTCAGATGTGGCACAGATGGGGAATCTGCAGCCTGCGAGCCCACACCAGCTCCCAGGGCCCCCGGAGTATCTGACAGATGGGACAAAACCCTGGCGGGGTCAAAACATGTTTAGCATCACAGCTGTGGCTGGGGGAGAGGAGCGAAGCCCTTCAGCACATCACCCAGCCCTGCTAGCAGCGCAATTCAGCCACAGACAATGGGCACAGGGGAGCTGCATCACAGGGACCTCTTCGGGACCTGTGCCAGCTGTTTCAGGGGATGGAAAGACAGGTTTTCACACACCTGTTCCCAAAGAACAGAAACTACTGTATTGGAGTGCGGCTGAGCAGGACAGGGTTGTGTGCTGCTCCTGGGATGGATGGTTAAAGACAGCCTGTGGTGCTGGGGAGCAGGCAAGAGGTTTAGGATGGGGAGAGGGGAAGCTGAAGGGCAAGAGCAGAATGCAGAATGCCTTCTGAAATACAGTATGCACCACTGGCACCTAGATGACAGAAGTGGTGCAGTCTGCTGCTGGGTGATATGGGTATAATGCAGGAGCATTACTGTTTGGGTAAACATGGAGCTGGAAGTGGTGAGAAATAGTAGGTCCAGTCTAGAAGCAGTATGAACTCTGTATTCCACAGCCATATTGGGAAGAGCATGGGGGCGTGCTGCTGGATGGAGTCCCCAGACAAGCTGAAAGAGCCCAGAGGTGGTGCTGGTACCCCTGTCTTATTGCCAAACAGGCAAAGTTTTAGGCCAGGGTGCTTCAAGCACCTGGACATACTTTTATCCTGATGGAAATGGATTTTTTTCCCCATGGGGCTGAACAAAGGCTGATATCGTGCAGTGCTGGCAGGGAGGGTGGTTCTGGCACTGAGCTGTGAGGCCAGTGGGGAACAAGGCAGGGCTAGGCTGTCTCCTCAGCCACAGAGGTGCTGCTGTGTCTGGGTGTGGTACACTTATGTCAGTGACTTCATGGTGATGGACTTCTACCGCCAGCACTGTCCAAAGCCTTTCAGGAGAGCACAGCATTAGAGAACAACCTTGCCTACCACTGAACACACAGGTTTTTTTTTACCCATGCTCAGAACAAAGGAAACATACAGTGTGTTCGGTGACTCCTGGTCCTCAGAGATTGCTCCAGAAAGCCTGTCCTCAAGTTTGATTGGCTAAAACCAGGGAAGTTTTCAGCTGCTGCTGAACAAAACACAGATACAGTGAACTTACAGAAACTGACATCCTTCTTTACCCAGTCTGCCAGCTTCTTGTGCAGTAACTCCTCTAACTGGGCTAATGAGAGTTGGGGGTATTTCCTAAAGCACAGCTCTTGACAGGGAAACCCCACTTTTACTTAAGAGAACAAGGCTCAGAGGTTCTAGTTAGAGAAATTCTAATGATGTGGCCGAGTGCTCTAAAACCTGACGATGCAAGAAAGCTTCCAGTGAATTGTGAAAAAAACAAAAGTGGAAAATCAGTTTCGAGTGTTCAGAGGGGGTTACTCCGAAGACATCTGCGCTCTTCTGCTTTTTGAAGTCAGACTGCGAGGGAAAGCCCCAGGGTTGGAAAAGGCTTCTGCTTTTTCTTTTTCTTTTCTTTTTTTTTTTTTTGTTTTGTTCTCCCCCCGACAACTGCAAGCCGCACTGAGGGGATTTAAGAGCAGAGTACGGCATGTCCCAGGCCCCGCGGGCTTTGGACGCGTTCCTGCCCAGCGCCGCTGCTGCGGGCACGCTTTTCACTCTATTGCTTTGCTAATCCTGAAATAATTCCTTTTTTTTTTTTTTCCTCTTTATTTTAAAATCTTTCCAAGGAGCACGTGGTGCACTCAGCTCCCCTCCCTCCCCTTCCCCGCGCCGACCCCCGCCCCCGCCTCCCCTGCCCTCCCCTCGCGGCCCGGCCCCGCCCCGCCGGGCCCGGCCCGGCCCCGCCGCCCGGCCCGCGCCGCTCCGCTCCGCTCCGCGCCCACCGCGCTGGGGCCGCCGCGCTGCCCGGCTCCGCTGCGGGCCGGGGGCACAGGGCCCGGCCCGGCACGGCACAGCCCGGCTCGGCGCGGCAGGGCTCGGCGCGGCCCGGCGGGAGGGCGGCTGCGATCCGCCGCGGCCGGCGATGGGAGATGGAGGGAGCCGGCGGTGCGGTAAGGGGCGGCGTGTGCCCGTGCGGGTGCGGGGCTGCGCTCTCAGCCGGAGGCACTTTTCCCCATTTACTTTTAAATTTTTTTTTTTCCCTTTTCTCCCCTTTCTTTTTTTCTTCTTTCTGTTGTCTTTTTGTTACCTTTTCTCTTTTCCTTCTTCCCTTATCCCTTTTCTTCTTTCCTTTTGTTGTTTTCCTTTAACCCTCTTAATTTCTTTTTTTTTTTTTTTTTTTTTTTTAAATCGTTTTCACAGTGCCCTAGGGGAAAAAGCTGGGAGCCCACTTCTGTGCTCGTAGCTGCTAGATCCCGAGAGACACCAGCTGCAGCAGGGAAGCTGCTCCCAGGGCTGGGACCCCGAGCCTGCATATCGTGCAGTTCGTTTTGCTTGGGTCTCCAAGTAACTTGTCTGTGTAACACATCGGCGCTCCTGCTGCCCTGACAAGCTCTCTTGATCTAGCCAAAAGCTTGAGTTTTGAAACAAGAAACTGAAACAAGACGTGGTCAGAAAAGTCAGCTGAGTAGTTGCATTGCACTTTCAGGGCAGGAGTGGGGTTGGGATGATTTCACTAAAAGTGTAAAACTGTAGAATGTTAAACTACACAAGCATGCTCCTGTGAAATTGAGATGATGTCTTCATCTTGGCTCCCGGGAACTGGAGCTATACTTCTCAGTGGGAACATAAACATACGGTTGTAATGAGTTTGAACTTCACACAAACTGACTGAAGTTTCTAGCTCCCACATAGGTGAGTGTTTCTGTGCTATAAACATCAATTACCTGGCTCCCACAGGGTCCAGTTAGTATATCGTCAGGCAGAGCCACATGTATATGTTATTGAAATGATTTGGGTGTGTAATAGACAACTGCAAGTACTATTAGTTTTGTAGCTTCAGTCGCACTTAAATTTTGTCTGTGCATAGGGCCATTAACACAGAAAGTCAAATGCAGTATTTGTAATGAAACTGGAGGTTGCACACCCAGTGTTTGAAGCAATTGTAATAGACCTCTGAGAGTCATCCAAGCCTTTCTGGTTTAGCTAGTAGAAAGAAGCCTCTTTCTACTCCAGATTCTTTTTCATCAGTCATATCCTTAGTTGATGCATTCCAGCAGATGTTACCAGTTTAATGCTCTCAGTGAATCTGTCCTAGCCCTGTTGATTTACACAGATGGAGAGCTGGTTTTGGGGCACGCTTTTGATGGGACAGAGGTGAGGTTAACCATGTAGGAGACCCCGTACAAATGATCCCATTCAATTAGAGCCCTGGTTCATTCGGGAGTGTAAGAACATCCTTTGTGGTGATGTTAAAAAAATCCAAGAAACTTACATGCTGCTGTTTCCAAAACTTGAAACAAGTTTTGAAACAAAAACTAGGACTTCTTAATCCACACAGAAAATTCTTGCACAACTGACCTATGTGAAAGTGGTTTTCCTGTGCTGTTTGTTCATATGTGGATTTACTATTTCCAATTTTCAGTTTGATGCCTGTGCAACCAAAGTGAGGAGAAGAGCATTGAGGATCTTAATGAACATGCTAGCAGCTTTTTCTTTTTTTCAGCAAAGCTTCTTTACTGCTTAACAATAAAGAAAGCTAAATAGTTTCTTTGCTGTTGTCAAGGTGCACAGCTGAAAAACATGGATATTGTTTAGAGTATTTCCCCTCCCTGCCTCCACACCAACACAGTCCATTCTATTCTTACCAATCACACCAGGGAAGTCTGGCAATTGATTTTTCAGCTTTGATATAAGAGATGGTTTGGGGTTTGATTCCTGTGGGCTGAAGAGGCAGGCTCTCTGCGGGAGTGCCATGGAGCATCTCTGCAGGCACTTGTCTCCATGTGTGTGTTCTGAGGCAAGTGCTAGAAGATTCAGCGTTTAGGCAGCACAAGTTGTGCGCCACACTAGGCCACCAGTGCTAATAAGGGTGCTTGGGCCATGGCTGATAAACTTTGTGCGTGCTCAGTAGCTGATTGCTACTACCATCCCTGCTTCATGGAGGGGCAGGCTGGCAAACCTGAGGGCTGGAGTGATTTTTCTCAGGCATGTGCTTCTCTGAGGCATGTGTTTCTCTTTGAAGAGCCTCTTTTGGCTTGCAAGGGTCTTGAGAGAGAGCGAGAGGCTAGGGTACTGCTGGTGCTGATTTAAAGGTAATTTGGAGGCACAATGGTAATGAAAAGGTAATTTAGCACGATGTAGTGGCCTATTGAAGGGAGCCCAAGAAAGGGAGGGAGGGAGTAGTGTCTGCAGAGCACGATTAGGAGAGTCAGTCCCCAGGGTACTGGGGAACCATCTGCCAAGCTGCTGTTCTTCAGCTGAGGCTGGACAAACCTGTGAGCTGCTTCTAAAACTCAAAGGTTGGGCTGTCAAAGTATGCTGCTCCAGATCAGCTCTGCGTTGGGAGTGCTGAGGATCCCCAGGGTGCATCAGCTGTTAGAGCTGTTTGGTGTGAGTCTTGCTGAGCTCACCCAGCAAAGGTGGGAGTAATGTTCCTGGGCTCAGCAGCGACATATGCCACCCACCGTCCTTTAAGGGACATTTCCTTGCAAATGGTCCCTGATGGAGAGCTGGCTTCTGGTGGAGCAGGAATTTCTCGATCTGCTCTGTGGCCTGGGTGGTTCACTGCATCCTGGTGGGTTGTAAAGTTGCACATGGCTCCTTCCCTCTGGAAGTTTGGCTGAGAAGGAGGATGTCAGCTAGGGAGCTTCTCTGGACAGTTCCCGTACAGCAAAGTGGGTCTGCAGATAAACAAATTTAGGTCTTGTGCAATTTTTGTTCTAAACGTCTGAATATCCTTCTGAATGGATTGATGCCCTCCAAACTCCATGATCACAGAAACTGTTTCCAGTCCTTATTTTCCTGTTTGTGGTGATGTGACATTGGGGTGGGGGGGAGGGAGTTTGTGTTAGAAATAATTTTCTTCTGTTAGATGAAAAAGCTGTTTGAGACTAGCTTAAAGTATCTGCCTGTTACTTTCATTCTGGATGTAAGTGTTCCATTCCTCTCAGTAATAGTGCTGTTTGAAGTATCCCTTTTGCAGAATGCTTCCAGATACTTCTCTGAGTGCAGCTCCTCCTTGCTCTGAGATGTTTCTTGCTATTTTGCCAGCTTCTGTTGGAGACCACAGACTCCTGTGTGCATCCAAACATTTATTCTCTGCATTACAGAGATGAGAAGGCAGGTTGTGGATGGTGTTTAAAAGCAGGGTGGGGTGAGAGCTAGCCCTGTGGGTGCGGGCTTGTTTGCTACAGGGTTGAATCAGGAGTCAGAGGAGCTCAGGTATTATCTAGCCCTTGAAGCCTGAATGGCTCCTGAATTGACTGTACTTCCTGGATACTGTAAGTAAAAAAACCAGTTTGGGCACTGGCTCAGGCTGTCCGTCAGGGATCAAGCTGTCCATCAGAGTGTGAGCACTGCATTTCCATCTCCACCGAGTACCTCAGCCACCACTGATGGCTGTGGAAACTGTGCAGCATCTGCTGTGGCTCTCTTTGCATGAAAAGATCTTGTGTGTTGCAACTGCTGGGCTAAGCCAGGCTGGAGCTGGCTTCTGAGGATGGCCTGCCAGGGCAGAAGCACATTGGCCACTACCATGCTTGCCAAGAACATCATGTCATAGCCACAGCAACTTTTTGCTGCCTGGTGAAAGGACTGTCTTGCACAGGACCAGGAGCTGGAGTTGATGATCATGAGGGGTCCCTTCCAACTCAGTTTATTTTATGATTGTATGACTGAAAAGAGGCCCTTGTCTTGAAACCGCGATGCAGTAGTTTGGGAGCAGTAAGAAAACAACCTAAATGGCACAGATTACATAATACAAGCCTCCCTTTTTGCAGAAGCAATGAATGAGGCTTGCTTTCTCTTCTTGGCATGAAATGGCACAGTGGAAGAGGTGGCTTAAAGTGTACTCATTATTTTTTTACAACAGTTTTCAAATGGAAAGTGTCATTTGAGTAATAGCTGCATCTCCCAGGCTGAATGAATGCCAAGCGTGATGGCAAGATGCACTGAGGCCTGGGATATGTCTGCATGTCAGTGCTAACAGAAGAATGCTTGCCAAGGAAGCCCTGTTCTCAAGAGGAAACAAATTATAGTACCAGCAAGTTCTGTTTGTTGTCAGCTGTCTTGTCTGTGAAGTTGCTGTGACTTAATGAGGAAAAAAGAAGAGGTATTAACTTCCTCACCAGCGCGACATGAGTGCCAGCTGGCCTGTGTTGTGCTGCTTGTGGGGGACGTAACATCTCTGATGTCTTCTGCCTTCCTGCCGCAGCTGAAACTGCCTGTTGGCTCCTGACCACTTGTGGGACCATAGCTGCCCGACAGTGCTGCAGTCCTTAAGGTGCACTTTCTTAGCAAGCAAATGGTCTTGCAACAATATTTTCAATCCCCCAGTGCCTGTATATCAGGAGAAATTTGTTGATGTGTACCCTCGCTTCTGCCTCAGTTGTGCCAGAAATTAGATGGCTCAGATCAAACTTCAGTCAAATTTCTGTTCCAAAAAACTTCTGTTTAATATAGGTGAGGCTCAGAAAAAAACTGCTGAAGTGAAAGCTGTAAAATTAATTTAAATATGTGATATGAAATAATCATGCAGAATTATTAAGCTATGTGTAAGCCAGCAGGAGATACATATCCCATTTTGCATACTCTGTTGCTGTGTTGTACTTCTACAGTTTGTGCTTGGCACAGAGAAAATGCAGGATTTTACTCTTCTGCAAATGTAAATTCTTCCAGTGTAGAATGGTGTAATGGTTGTGTATGGGGTGTTCTTTTGTTTGTTTGTTTGTTTTTTGGGTTTCTTTAACCATTCATTGAAATGCAATATTTTAATCATTTGGGGACACTATCTTGAGCTATGTTTATAATACTGCTTTGAAAAATGAAGATGAGCTCTCCTGATACCCTTTCCTTCTATCCATAAAAGCAGAGTATATTTAGCTGGACATAAACAATGTGCAGCACATGGCAAAGGATGCCATCTGAAAATTTTCAAGGGACAGCAGATGTTGGCTAGGGTTGTGGAAATAATTTAGTTGCTTAAAGATACAGAACTAACTTCTGGTAAGTTCATGAGGCATTTAGGTATATTCAAATTTTAGCTTCCATGAAGTAGAAATCCATGTGGAGCAGGCCTGTAGCCTGTCTAAACATTGTTCTGCCATCTGAGATCCTAAAGATGATGGAAGCACACTACCTGCCGAAGAGAAGCAGTCTGTCAGTTTGCTAAATATACTGGAACAGATTGAACAAAAACAGTAAATGCAAGATGTCTACTACATGCATCACTGAATTCTCTGGATTAAAGATGCTGTCTTTGCACAGTTTTTCTAAATCACACACCCACCCCAATGCTCTTTGACATAACTCGGGAAAAATACTTGCACTGTGGCTTTATAAAAGTTTTGGGTGTTTTTCATTATCTGTATGTGTTATGTCAAAGAACGTGGTGGTTCAGGCAGTGAGCTAAAGCCTTCTTCTCAGTGGGCTTCTTTTGATTCTTGCACATACCTTAGAAATAATACATAGATATCCAGAGGTCCATACAGCATGCATCAAAAATCACTTACTTGGCAAATATGAATTGCTGAGTGACCTTTAATGGTAAAGTGTAATCATACAGTCTTTGAATTAATATGCTATTCACAGCCATGCAGTTACAGCTCAGACAGTGTCAGCCTCAGCATAATAAAAAGCATTTAATTCTGTATAACAGCTGACTGCTTCCTAACAACTTCAACCAAACAACAAAGCAAATGTTTCTTTAAGGGGAGAAAAACTCAGGTGCGTGTCTAAAACAAGGCGACCAGGCTGGAAACAAATTTTACCTGCTTGATACTGCTGCTAAGGCATTAATATGAGTTTTTTGTCACTGTTCCCAGTTTTTTTGCTAAGCAGCAAATATTTTGCTTAATTTCTGAACTGAGCCTCTCTTTTGACACTGAACTTCTGTGAAGTTGGCCTTTGCACAGGTAGAGCAGCTTTGATAGTAACTGCACCCTTTCAGTTTTGCTCTCTCCAGTCTGAGGAGTGAGGCTGCTCATAGCAAACAAATCCTGTAGTGCTGGGAATAGTGGCATAGGAAGCCTGCAGTGCTTTTGGTGAATCCCTGGGGTCAGCTGTGGAGGGGACTGGAGAGGAGCTGGCTGGATGGTATCAAGCCTGAGGTCTGTCCAGTCCGTGGCAGTACTGAAGCCTGGTGAACAGGTAATAGAGACTCACTGCGCTGGTTTGGATTCAAGGCTGCTTTAGCCCAGGAGCATGTCTGTGGTCATGGAAGTCATCAGATGCCCAGGAACAGTCCAGCTTAGAGATTCATGTGATTTCTATATTGTTAGGGATTTGTATCCCTTGAGCTTGTTCACCCTCCTCAGGTACCTCAGTGTTTTGGTTTTCTGTGACATTGCTTTCCAAGGAAGTTGATGGTTTTGACTATAAACCATGAGGAACCCTGTCTTCTTTGGTAGGGTGCTGACTCGCAATACCTTCTTTTGTTGTCTTCTGACTATTGCATTAAAAAAAAGAGGTGTTGAATTACTGGTTGTTCTTTACTTTTTGCAGATCCCTTGTCACTGCAGGCACCTCTGCCACATCTCGGTTGCCTCGCTGCTGAAAAGTCTTACATGACTCTCTCTAAAATCCCAACTTTTCTGCCAGAAGACAGCTATAGGCAGTGCTCTCACGCAAGCCCATTCTTTCTTCCCCACCTTCTGGCTTTTTATACATCTCCCTGCAACTCCTGATAGTTAGGAATTAGTTTAAAACCCCGGCTGAGATTTCTTCTCTTTCAAAACATTGGCTAGCATTAAGTTTTAGCAGCTCCAGCTGAGCTTAAGCCATGCAAAGCCCCTGTTCTTTTGAATTTTAATCTATTTTACTAACACTTTTATTCAAGAATTGCAAACACGTGTATTAGTGTGGGGAGGTATGAGGAAAACAAGTATGGTGTATAAGGTCACATGGAATTAAACACTAGGGCCCTTGCTAGTGGTCTTACTGTGAGCACCCACACTCTTTTGTGATGCCGGTGCAATAGGTTTCACCAGTTAGCAAGTTTATTTTAATGCCAGCTTTCTGCATTTAGTCCTGTTACTTAGGAAAGTGATTTAAGGCAAACTCAACAGGCATAGTCTTTTCAGAACAATTGGTATGACCTACCAAAAGCAGTGAAGCTTGCTGAACTCTTGGCCACACAGGGATGATGTGACAGCAGAGGCAGAGCACTCAGTGCAGGATTCTGCAAAGACTTGTCCATGACATTGCAACTTGCTGGAGAAGGTTTTAAAATCTGTGGGAACCTTCTGTCTGTCATCATTCTTGCTGAGAGCATGAGCCCACTGTATCAGAGTATTTGGTAGACTGCTGACATGCAATTGAGTTTTTTGCTGCTAGAGATGTTGTTGAAGCAATGAGAGTGGAACAAGCACAGCCTGGGATTAGAAATGGTCCAGGTGTGGCTGTGAAGTTCTCCATAGTGGACTGTGATTTACAGGCATTCTTCAAGGCTTTTTTCTGCTTTCTTGCAACACTGCAGCATTTCCCTAGTAGCTTCATTGAAACCTCCAAAAGGCGCTGCCATGCGGGGGTTGTTGCCTCTGTCAAGGAGCTGACATCCAGTGGTGGTATGGCTGAGAGGGAAGGCAGGGAGCTCTGGGAAACCGAGCTGTGCACATGCGGAAGCGTGTAGAACTGAGCTTCCTCTTGGTATGGCTGAGCAGTGCAGACATGCCTGAGGATGCTTTCAGCTCTCTGTCCCAGCTAACAGTTCTTCATGAGTGGTCCGTAGGTCCCTTCCTGCTGATGTTTCCCCTTAGCATGAGTGGTCTCTTGCTGTCCAAAATTTTGGCTGACTCTTGCTCCCTGAAGACTCATGCTTGAGCACCCGTCCTGTTCTGCTTTTTCTCAAGCACTCTTTTCCCAGGTCTCCTCCAAGGAGCGAGTCTGTCTTAATAGCATCTGTCCTCTCAAGAAGTCTGAAAAATTCCAGACTGGAATTTTCCATTTAATTATCTACTCCTTTGAATACTTCCTCCTCATTAGACGTTTTCAAAGAAAATGTATGACCTTAAGTGTGAATGCTTCAGGAGGCATGGGTTCACCCTGGTTCTTTGTGCACCGACTGACAGATTCCTTGTCACAGCAGCTATAGACAATGTTATCCCTACCACTGAGACAGAGTCTAGCTCTCCTATCAGCTCAGCTGAAAATGGTGGTGAGATAGCAACAGTTTGATATTCTTAATTTAAAGCTCTCTGATACGTAGGTATGTTGTTTGAGACAAGTTAGGGGGAAATGTTCACCCCAAGACAAGATGAAAGGAAAAAAAGGCCCCAAGACAAAACCTATTTGTCCCAAAAAAAAGTCCCAGCCAGAACCTCACTGAAAGTCAAAAGAGGATGCTTTGGTGCTTTTCTTCTGTGGAGAAAGGAGAAGCATTTTCTTCAGCTTTTTGTGACTCACTATACCTATCTAAAAACCAGTGAGATTTTTGGAGGGTAGTTTGAGGGGAGCTTGAGAGTTGAAATGAAATTCATCCAAAGAGAGAAACTGTGCTTCAGGAAAGGCAGCACCCAGCTCTTATCAGGACCTAAAGACACCTCTTAGGGGTGAATTGTGGGAACAGTTTCTCCTTACAGATACTGACCCTCTGCTCCACTTGCACATCCAGACAGCAGAGCAGAGGCAGTGTGCGTGCTTCCTGCTGGGCTGACTTATCTGTCCTTGGCAGCTCCTGCTGGAGTAGCAGGAACCCTGTGGTCTTAGCATCCTGCTGCTGTTCAGTTCAGTGCTGAGTTCAGCACTGTTCAGTTCAGCACCTTCATTCCTGTGCTGGCCTGAAACCACCATGAGCACCACAGGCTCATCCTAAAGAATCTCTCTGCTCCCTAAGCATGAAACAGAAAGCCAGCAAGGTGGGACCCCTGTTGACCCATGCCAGTGCTTTGTGTGATGTCAATAGGAACTGGTCCAGTGTATCAGTAGGAGGTCTGAGGGGTGAGGACTGCCAAGTGCAAACTAATGCAGCCTCATAAATGTTATCTAAAATTCACTGAGAGGCAAATGTAGCCTTCTAACTCCTGACCAAGAGCTATGACCTAGATAAGTAGGCTTGCTCAAACATGTTCAAAGAGGCAGAAGGCACTGCAAGAGTGATGCACAAATGGGTAGGAACTTGCTGCCTCTCTGCCCAGACCATCACTGGACTGAAAAATAATATGTACATGGGTCATGAGAAATGTATGTACAGCTGGGCTGATTTGAGGGGATTGGTGCTCTAGGTGTCACCCTCTCCATCAGTGACAAAGATGACGTGCATCAAAGGTGGTGGTTAAAGCCCTCTGAGGGAAGCAATTATGAAATGAGCTGACCTGGATGCAGATTTCTTTGCCCTTGAGCTGAGAGAGAAGGCTTAAGCAGGAGTTTTATATCCCTTTCAATCTTGCTCATATTTAATCTTTGCTAATGCAGCTTGAAAGCACCGTAAATGTTTGTCCAGCCCATTTCTGGGCTCTTGGTTTCAGGGCATTTTGACTTCTTCAAGGCTTGGGTGAGTGGTAGATCGAAAGAAAGAAAGGAGAGCCTCTTGTTGTTGTCTCTTGATTTGGACATTGGTAAAGCAATCGTCTTAAAAACTAGCTCTGACCTCAGAGCATTCTCATTCTTTCCCGCTCTTGCATTCTTTTTTAATATTTCTTGTTTGGATGAAATATGATAAACTTATCCTTAAGCCTGGATCTGGACTTTCTTTATACATCCTTTTAGGGCTCTGACAACTTAAATATATGTTAAATACAGCTGTTCCTCTACATAAGCCAGTATCTGTAATTCTCATCAGCAGTGTTGAGCACTTCTGAAAATCAAGTTACCCCTTTCAGATGCAAAAACTTAAGCTTTTGTAACCTCTGTTTAGGCCTCTAACTCTGATAAATGATGCCCTATACACTGAAACCCCATTAATTAGACAATTTACTTGTGCCTGTTACTGGATGATGCAAAGGGTGCTGTGAGCTGGTCTTTTCTTCTTTTCTTTTCAATAAAAGGTACAGGTAAGTAGAGATTCTTGGAACATGTGCTTGCTGGCAGGGATGCTCAGTGCAGCAGATGTCTGTGAAATCTCAAAGAGCAAGGGTGAGGGATGGAGAAGCTGTGTCCCGGAGGGGTGTAGATCAGAAATTCCTTACTGCTCAGGAACTGGATTTTCTGTTCATTTTATTTTTCGTTTCATTTATCTGTCACTGGGATTTGGCACCAGCTAGTTACTAGCTATCCCATCCCTTCACATCCATCTGAGTAGGCTGAATTTTTGTCTGGCTCTGTAAGCTACTCCTGTCTAAACTGTTGCAGACAAAGAGCCTTCTCCTGTATGCTCTGGATCCAGCTATTCCTTTTCTAGCCCTTCCTGGCTCCCTGCCAGTGAATGAATGCAGCCCTGTAAAGGCAGGACAGACATGGGGGTTTCTTCCAAGCTCATTCTGTCATGCTTGTGATAGTCATCTTTGTGCTAGAAAGCCTTTATCGGTTCCATCGCATCTTTACCAAAGGGCTGGGTAGGCTGGTGCTAGCACATGCATCAATGTACGGGAGGCCCTTAGTGCTGAGTAGTTGGACTAGTGAATGATAAATAAATTAGTCCAAGACCCTGGTGTAAGATCTGCTGTTGACTTAGGCAAAGTGGTCTTAGACTAAATCTTGCAGAACTGGCACAGTGCAGAAAGGTAGGAGAAGAAATGGGTGTAAAAGGCCAGGAGAACGTGGAGCAAAGCAGTTATAGGGCATGGGGCAAGATAGCTATTCATCAGTATCCTCTTGGAAGAAAATGTAATTGTTGGACAGATGGCCTAGGAGGAATATATGGATTTGTGATTCCATCCATCTCTGATTAATAGCCATGACTATGTGTTCCTGTGAATTTGTGTCCCTGGTACTTCGAATTTCTCTTTGTGTCTGATGCTTATCCTGAGGTATTTGATAGAAATGCATAAAAGTTATTGTCCTGGGGGACAGAATGCTCTTCTTAGCTTTGTTTTTTAAAGAGTGTTTTGTAAGCTAATGCTTTCACCAACATAAACCATGCCATGGCTTGCTATGATACAACAATTGACTGCTTCATATGAACATAAAGTTTACTGAAGAATTTATGGAGTTAATGATTTAGTTTATCTGTGACTTCAAGCAGAAGAATTATGGGCTCCATCTTGCCCAGCTGGGAAGCAACTTAGTGCTGACTCTCTAGATAGTTTTTGCACAACAGTTTATTGTTGGTATGTGCTTTATCTTAGAGATTTGTTTCCCTGCCTGTTCAGAAAAGTATTTTGATCTTAGTCCTGTAGCCTTTCTCTCTTCTGAGGAACTGGACCTTTACTCTATCTGAGTGTTTCTTACAAGAAGGGAGCCGTGGGAAGGTGCTGGTGGCACCAGGCCTGGGTAGAACAGGTTGCTCAATCCATTTGTCCATCCACCCTTCCAGGTGTTCCTCTGCTCACTGGGCTCACCACCCTGTATCCCCTTGCTACCTCCTGGCCAGATAAGCAGGTTTGACTACTGTGGCATGGTTGTAAAACCACGTTGGGGTCTCATTCTGACATAGACAGTGGTGGTCATGCATGGGCTGCCCAAAAGGGACCATTAGACAGTACTACTACATGTTTGCATACCTTATCCTTCTTCCCTTTTTAAATCATCCTTGTTGTAGTCCTTGCTTCTCACTTTCTACCCCACTCTCTTTTCAAAGAAACAGCCTGCCCCATTTATGGTTTTCCCATGGGTCCCAGTTTTATGACATACATACTCAAATTTGCTATTTCTGATACTATTCCCTTGATATTTTTAACCCTAACTGGTATTATTGAGATAGTTGGCCAGTGCTGCTGGCATTTCAATGGGTAAGCTGCCTAAGAGTGGGTAAAGAGTGGTTGGGTGCTCTAACATCTCTGTTAGATCTTTGTTCTTAATACTGAAATTTTTGGGTTCAATGACAGAGGGTGAGCTCTTCGAAAGTGCTCTGAGTTGGCCCGTGTCTACTCTGGATGATCTTGGTGGTGACAGAGTGAAATGATTACTTTAAATGCTGCCTGAAGGGATTTCATGTTCCTTCAGCTGTTTTTTTCGCTAAAAGGTAGATAAGCTTTGTTTGTTTTTACTCTAGGCAGAAGCACTTGTGCTGGATAATGACATATCAGCTCATGCCCAGAATGTTGCCAAGGCCAAATATGAATTTTTATTTGGCTTGGAAGAAGAGAAGCCTTCAGGAATGGGTAAGTGCTATTTATTACTCTTGTGTGCAAAAAATCCAAAAAAATCTCTTAACCACTTAGGGAAGTTTTACAGAAGCTGTGCCTTTAGTGATTCTGTGAGGGCTCACTCACTGTGCTGTGCTGCCCTTCACAAGTACCAGACTATAGGATCCCACTGGTTTGGCCCCAGAAAATGGCAGTGGTTCCTTGTCTTATACCCGCCTTTCTTTCTGACTCGTGTGGGCCTCCATGATATGACAGCAGGGACTCGTGCTGGAGACACATTGGTGGAGGGAGTCTCTGCACTTCCCTGCAGTGGAGTTGTTCAGCCACGAGTTCTGCAATTGCACATGCTGAAACATGGCCATTTCTGCCTGGAGCTCCTTCCAGAAATGTGCTTCTTGGTCTTTCTGCAGGTAGTGGTGGGTAAGATTTTAATTTAGATACTTGAGGTGGTACCTGAACTGCTCTGCCCTCTTTAGTCAGTAATTCCAGAAGTCCAGGCGCAATATCTAATGTTATGCTTAGGGATCTGTCTTTTCTTCTGTTGTCTTCTTGTAAATACAGGGCATTTTCTACCTTTTAAGAGCCCAAGCTTAGAAGAAAAATAAGTGTAGTTATTGTAAGTATTCCTCTTGCCTCGTCATAATTATCAACAAGCTCTGCCCTCTTTGGAAAGCATTTCCTTGGGCTGTTCTCTTTATACTTTGATCCTTTCTAATTGCAAACTTTCTGGAATGTCACTTAATTAGAGAAGACTCCCTTCTTGCCAGAAAATGGTAGCTTTTTGTTCACAAACTGTGTAGGCTCCTCAACTTCAGTAAGAAAAGAAAAAAAAGAGTATAATAGTAATAATAATAGTAATGATAATGATAGTAATAATAATAATAATAATAATAATAATAATAATAATAATAATAATAAGCAGAACTTGAGTTTCTTCCTGGATTTTATAAAGTTTGGTCACCCACTTGGGAAATCCTATTTGCAAAGTGGAAAAAATCTAAACTTCCAAAAAGAGAAAAAAACCCTCAAAAAAACCCAAACCAAAAGGACCTCAATGTAGGAATTTTAAAAACTCTTCCAAATTGCCACAAAATGTGTATCAGTTTATTACATGAATCATGATGACCTAATTTCTTGCTTGGAAAGACACTGTGTGAGAGTACTGTCAGCAGGCATTGGTACAAAACTAGAGACTGGTATTAAATAAATTATGCTGTGTCTAATAAATGCAATTGAATCTATTGTCATTACTGGGCAAAACAGTTAACAAATATGATGGGCATTCTGAGCTAAGTACTCAGCTCTAAAATAAAGGGTGGCGAAGAGTAAGCCAGATATATGGACTTATGTGCCTAATTCTCTGTATTTTTCCTGTGCTGCCTCTTGCCTTATTTCTGGATTGCCTCCTGTTCCTTTATTAATGAGAAACTACAATTAGGGGCTAACAATTAGCAAAATGGGAGTGATTTCAAGTGACCCTCATAGGAGGGTTTGTGAATATTTAACAGTGGTTAACATACAACATTTGGGAATTGTACCCAAAAACTGGGTGACATTTTACCTACCCAGACTGGCCTCATGCTCTCATAGACAAATGCACCTTCCTTCTCCTCCTCTCTTCCAAGCTGTTTGACTACCCTGGAGAAATGAGTGATTCTGTCCCTTCTAGTTTTTTCTTCGAGTGAGCAGGTTTTAACTGCTTGTTAATGGAGGTGAATGAGGACAGGGTGACTGAGGGGACAGTAGTACAAACTCAGGGCTTTTTTGCACCAAATCATGGGGGGTTTTTTGATTTTATATATGCCAAATATGTCATGACATATGCTTTTGGGGGAAGCAGCTGTGCTTGAAAGTCTTTCTGTTCTTCTCTGTGTTAGATGGGAAGGGAGAAAACACCACCAAAAATCCAAATAAACATGCTACTTTAAAATTTCCTTTAAAAGAAAGAAGACATGCTTTTTAGGGGGCAAAGTATGAAATATTTCAAGCAAATGAGTGACAGAGGCAAGGCCAGGAGAAATGTTGGTGTTTAAACTTGATCAAGAAAACAACTTGCCACTGTGGGCAGTTAGGCTGAACTTTAATTTATCTAACCTAAAGCAGTTGACCCGTGCCATGGCTGGCCTCAGAAACGGAACATAGCATGTAAGCTGCTGAATGGCTTAATTACTGCTGCATTCTGGTGTATCCTTTCCTTTTAGGCCACAGCCATATTACTGTAGCCCTGCTGATGCTGCTGAGGATATATATATCTTGACTGAGTACTAAAACCCTCGCATCACACAAGCCAATTCCCAAGGAGCAAAAATTGGGGCAACTTGTGGCAAACACTCCTGTTTACTCAGGTGGGAGATGGCAGCTTTTGTTAATAAGCTCCTGTGCTGATTTTTACCTTACGGGTTGAAGCTGCTGATCATTTTCAGATGAGAGGGGGGAAAATAAAAAGTTAGATGGTTTTAGAAGAGGTGTTTCAGCAGTGATATTCAAATGCTAATAAAGCTGTCACATACAAAACATTTTCTCTCCTTTGCTGTCTTCATTCTGTTTTTTTCTGGGATATTTGTGATCACTGATGTCCTAATGTGCTCTTGTCTTTAATGCGTGATGCCTCTTGTCTGGGTCCTCTCCTCTTTTGTCTGTTGCCCATCCCCCTGCCCTGGATGCACTTCTTGGAGCAGAAGCAGGTCCAAGCCCCTGGAACCCTCGTGTTGTGGAAGGGTTAAAGGCCACACATCTCCCTGTAGGCCCCTCCCACTGGGGGAGCGGGGAGGATGCTCCACACTTGTCCACGTGGCCCTGCACAGCCTGGCCACCTTCCTTGGCAAAACCCCAGCCTTCTGCCTTCCAGCAAAAGAAAATGTTTTTTAGAAACTGAATTTAGCTGGGTTGGACAAGACCTCTTCTCAGACTCACTGACATAAAAGGCTGCTTGTTGTATGTGGAAACATACATTCCTCTTCTGGAAACTGCTGTGGAAACAGTGATCTCTATTGAGCAGACTTGTCTTCAGGCTTGGCTGTGCTACAACCTGATTTTTATGACTTTGCCATTACTACATTTAAATACCAAAAAGAAAAAACCTCACGGCTACATGATTTAGTCCTAAAAGTGCTTTCTTGGGGAAAAAAGTGGGGGATACTACAAAATAATTCCTTTAATAAACACAAAGGCCAAATACCCCATAATGCCTGTTATATGAGAAAATAAATCCAAGATGGGTGTTAGGAAGAAAATAGCTTCTGAAGATTAATAAACAGTCTTTTCTCTGATGCTTCTGAGAGAAGAAAGCTTTCATCCCTCCTGTGTACCAGAGGTTTAATCTCATCCTTCACAAAAAGGCCCTGTATAAATACTGCCTGTGTTGCTATGCAAATCTGGTCTTTCCCAACAGCTGCTGGAAGAAGCTTGGTTTTGAATTGCTGGTGAAACAAATAGCTTTTTGGAAAGCCTGTCACTTGCTGTTTTGTGTTCAGTGAGGTGTCATGAGGGAACTGAGCTCATTTAACATCTTGATTCTGCCAAAAGAGATGGTCCCAGACACACACTGCCACGGATTGTCTCATGCTAGTTCTTGTGCTCATCTGTTAGCTTAGCAAGCTCAAGCCAGCAAAAACTGAGTAACACTCTCCCCTCCCTCCACCCCCCCCCCCCCCAAAAAAAAAATGCCAAAAGAACAATTCTTAGAAGGGCTTGTTTTCTCCTGGCAATGTGTGCTGAATAACCTTTGCAAGGGGTCAAACAATGCCAGATCTAACATGTGAAAGGAAATCAAACATATACTTTGACCCATGCAACATACCCGTTCCTGGACCGCAATCATATAAATGATAGCTTTTGCTTTAGAATTTCTAGAACTTGTTTTAAGAGCAAAGGAAAGCACAATGGCTGCTATTTTGTAAAAGTAAAGCCTTTTCAGGCTTCTATGCTGCTGATGTAAACAGCTTTAAGAAAATTATCTCAGTATCTTTGTGCAAAATGAGCATCACTGACATATGAGGTTGTCCTTAATGTTCTGCCTCACTTGTTTGCTCTGCTATTTCAAGGCACGCATGTCCAGCTCTGCTGCATTTTCCTCCCATTTTCCTCCCATTGCATGGAAGTGGCACCCTCTTGATCCTCACTGCAGGAACTGCCCTTACACCACAGGCACTCATTGCATTGTTCTCATGATAGCCTAGACTGCTGACTGTAGTCTTGCCCAATACTCCAACCCCGTTGTTTTCCATTTTGAGGCACCACCCTTTGCCATATTTTCGTCTCTTGTTCTTTCCATCTCCAGGCAATCCTGAAAGTCTGGGCTCCCTGGTCTGGTATCTTCCTCTGCAGCTCTGCTTTCCTGAAAAGGTGCAAGACTGCATTTTCTGAGAGTTCGAGGACTGCCTGATTTTCACATTAATTTTGCTTTATTACTGTGAAGAATTGGCACATCAGGTGTCCTACAGTGTTTACCAGGAACACACACAACACTGGAATACAGAATGCTCAGGGCTGTGGTACCCCTCTCCCCCGTAATTAAAATTCCATCATCCTGTTGTGCATACTTGACTTTATCAGCTTGTGGCTGTTGTTGTTGTTTCTACTGTCCTACTGCATTTTCTGACATATAGAAGACCTGCAGGAATTTTTAAATCATAGTGTGTAATCAATAGTTTTCTCATAAATATCCCCAATGTTTGGCATTGTTGGTTGGCAATGATGTGAAAAGAAGGTTAACTTCTTAAATTTAAGTCTCCAGAGGCACTGTAATAGAAGGTACTTTTCTAGTTGAGTTTGTGCACTGTAGGAAGTGATTACCTCTTCGGCACCAGCATGTTCGCTGGCCATGCTGAGTGCTCCTTTTTCACTCCAATATGGAGTAAACCAAGTCATTTTGGATGCTCTGAAGAGCAGCAAGCTCTTACAGTTCTGTGAGAAGAGAATTGTGCATACGGAAAAATAAATGCTGGTGCAGGAGGACAGGTTTCATTGTGCTCTGCATGTGGGCTGCAGAGGTGGAGAGGTGGAGCTGTCTTGCTATTTCCCTTGAATTTCTGAATCCCGCTTCCTGGGACTGGGAGAAGCTGAGACATGCCCTAGAGCTGTCAGGTGTGGTGTGATGGATATCTGGGTTTCCAGTCCAGGGAAGAGGAAAGCTAAAGCGGGAACAAGGCATTATGCTACGTCCCTTGCTCCACAGGAGGAAATTGTATGTCTTGTGACCTCCACTTGAAAGCTGGATAGTTCAAGTTATCATAACCTACAGCTGTAGGGAGGAGATTACCACATCCTCAACTTTTCAAACAACAGAGTTGTTTGAATGCCAAGGGTTTAGTACAAATAATCTTTAAAACACAGGTTGTTTGTTTTTTGTTTTTTAAAGGTGCAGAATTAAGCACTCAGAAGTTAGGAAATGCCAGAGTTAAGGCAGTTAATGTCTGCTTGTCTGTGCTCCATTGGCTGAAGCTGAGAGCCATGCTGATGTGAGCACACAAATATTTGGGGACCTGGTGATGCTGGCAGTCTGTCAGTGTCTGACCACATCAGATGTTCTGAGCACACGTGGCACAGGCTGAATTTGGCTGGATCTGACAGGACTCACCAATACTTTCCTGGAGACAATCAGGCCATCCCCTTCCATCAGGCAGACAGAAAATGGGGCATCCAGATCAGTGGGCACAATAGGAGAGGCTCAGTCAGCTGGCTTGGCTTGTTATAGGCAGGTACAGTGGGGCAAGCTGCATTTTTACCTGTCACTGTGGATTCCTCTCCTCGGCCTCAGCCCCATCATCTGGTGAGATCTGCAGCACACCAACACAAACCCTCTGTTGTGCTGTAGCCTTTTTTTATTTCTGAAGCTTTCTGAAGGAAATGATGCATGTTAACTTGCTCTTGATATGTCACAGAGAAGACATTTAAATAAAATTATGTGGGTAGATGCAGTTCTGGCCTGGTATTGGACTGAAGAAGTGTAACACAGAGTACAGCTTGTATTTTTCCTGTTCACAGTTCACTGCTTTAACAAGTACCTTAGATCTGCCTTAGATCCCAGTGTTGTTTATTTAACTCTGTCCAGCTTCCTCAGGAAGGGAGTCTCATTTGCTATGAGAGCCTGCTGAAAAGATACTATGCGATGTCCAACTGCACCTTTAGCAGCAAACACTTGGAGCCTGGGAGATGCACATGTCCCTCCATGTCCTATTTTAGCTGGGCACATAACCTGAGATCCATCTCCTAGGGTGCTTTCAGAACTGCCTAACAAGAGTACTCTTAGCTTGGTTAATTGTTCCCAAACCCTGAAATGTAAAGGACATCCTTTTCTGTAGACATGCCTGGTTTCTGGATCTACAAAAATCCAGAGTTTCTGAGATCTGTGCTTAGAAGTGAGGGATTTTTAAAGCCATTTTAGCTTGCTCAAAGCAACTTTCCAAGGGTTTTGAGAGGATTCTTTAAAAATACAGTATTTAAAATATATAACATTAATTACAGATGAATTTAGAGAGGCTGTAAAGTCTTTGTAGATGCTGAAAGTCTCAAGGCAGCTGTGAGTTGTCACTGCTTCAGAATTTGTTCTTCAGGTGAAGGCTTTTATGGAACTTTTAAAGTAATTCTTGCTAATTACAATGTGTATCTATACTTAGAAAATCACTTGTTAGCCATTTCCTTTATAAATCATAGCAGCAGAAAAATAGAAAATTTCAGATTATTTTTGGATCTGTTGTTTACATTTTGGGTTTCAGACTTCTCCAAACAAGTCTTAAATCAAAACTTGAGATTCTCACAGCCATATCATTCCGGAGTGTGGGACTTCAAAGAAGAAAAGTGCATTAAATATTCTAAGACCCACTTGCACTTTTATGTCGGGATAAGGAATCCAGATACTCCCTTTGTATTCCCTCTTGTTCCTGCTCATGCTAACAGCTGTTCCACTCTACCATTTTGCTTTCCAGGGTAATGACTCTTGGGACTGAGCTATCTCACTGACCATCTGTGGCCCATACAGCAATTTGTAGTGGATAATCCCTCACACTAAATCCTCGCAATGCGTGCTGCATGTTAGTTTTGGACTTTGTCCTGTTTTGAGCTTGCTGTAGGCCTTTGAGTGACTGCGGCAAGATGCCATCTTTCTTGCAACCAGGGGAAAGGTACAGGGCTCTTTGGAGGACACTTAATTCAGTGCAGTTGGGCTTATGCAAGTCATCCCAAACCCTGTTTGCCACTCGGAAGTCATTAAAATCTGGGGGGGAAAATATGCAACCAACTCATAGCATTGCTTGCATAAACCTTTCCATCAGTAATAGGGTTAGAGCTTGAGCAGATATAAAAAAATCCATGCATTCTCTCAAAGAGGCACAAAGTGACCCATGTATTTTACATGCTTTCTAAATGGCCATTGCTTTCTAAACGCACTGAATTTACATTCTTATCCTAGTGGCTTTTCTCACTCTGTTTTCCAAACCAATGAAAACTCAGCATCATCACACTACCAGACTCCAGCACTGGGACTTGCTAGCAGAGACATTTGTGACAGATCTACCTAGCATGGGCATGGTTGTCCTGTGGCAGACTGATGTTTCGTCTAGCACAGGCTCTGGTAGCCCAAAACCCCCAGAATTTAGGGAACTATGCAAGAGCAGTGCTGAGCTGTACCTTTTGAGAGTTTCTTCCAGTGTGCAGCAAGCTGTGGGTGTAAAATTTCCTGAGCAACACACTGCCCCTGCATGCGTGCAGGGGGCTTATCTTTTTCCCCTGAACAAATTAGTTTAATTTCTGGGTAACCCTGAGCCACTGTCTGTCACACTGCTGTCTGGCTGTTCAAGTATGGTGACTGCAAAGAGCACGCAGGCTGTGCATGCTTTTGGGCTCTGTGCCAAACCTCCCAGTGACCACAGCAGGGGTCCCTCTCATTGTCTCTTTTTGGGGTGAGTGATCTCAGCCAAGACAGTCAGTTTTTCTGCAAGGGCCCTGCCATATCTCTGTTCCCCTCTACCTTCCCTGCATGTTTGCTAAGGCACAGAGGCATTTCACCAGGATTTATTTCTAGGCAGCTCTCCCCAACCTCTTCCTCAGTTTCCCTCTCACTTTCACTCAGCTTCCCCATTTCCACCAGCATGTTGTTTTTACATAATGCTGCTGTAACATTTGACGGGATGAAGACCTGGCTTCACTTCTCCTTTTTGGAGCAAGCAAACTGCCCAAAAGCCTGGAGAGTCTGCAAGCTGCAAAAATCCTGCCCCCAGTCTGGTGTGGATGTTTGCAGTCCAGTTACAAAAGCTGCGTGTTTGTGTTATGTTAATCCCCTGGCTTAGGCTGTGCTGGCCAGGCAGGACCTATCGCAGCATGGAGAATGACATCATTTGGAAAAAGGGCTGCTGCACAAGGCTGCCAGAGGCCGTGCAACATCCCTCCCCTTTTACAGAGGATGGCCGCTCCATCTCAGCAGGAGCAGGCTGCTTTATCAATTTGAATAGTTTTAGTGACCGTAGAAATTGTTACATGATGCAGTGCCAAGACAAGGAAATACATGTAACCCTCCTCTTTGGCAGGCTGCAGTAGTGATATGATATCATAAATCCTGTGATTAGTTCATTAAACTGTCACCTAGAGATTTGTTTCATCTTAATGTATACGTTTTTTTTTACTTGCCCTAATCTGCCTTTTACAAATAGTGGCAAGAAATACCAGGAAAGCATAACTGATGCGGTGCTGCATGCAAGCTCACCCACGTGCTACTTGTGATCGGCGCAAGGAATTGCAGAGATATAAAATGCAGGATGGCTGGGCTACTCAGTGAATGCTTCCAGCTCACTAATGCTGAAATGCCATAAAGCATCCTGCATTCTGCGATCAGCACATGACTCTCAGCATCGCCATTCTGCCCAATTCTCCCCTTACAGACGCAGTTACAAAAACGGCAGCTAAGCACAGACGTATCCCTGGCATGCCGTCAGGCAGCCTTGCTGGAGGAATATTTTTTTTTCCCCCTGCAAGCTGCCAAGGTGGACTCCTTAGCTCCTGCGATAGACTGAATGAGACTGCAGTTCCCCCATCAGTTTCATAATACTCAGAAAGCATCCATTTACATCATTGTGTGCAGTGCAGGGCAGCAGCTGCCAGGAAATTTGAAACTATTTTGATTCCAGTTGACTAGAACAGCAGCAATTGAATTAGCTGGTATCGCTATAGATAAACTGATGATCTGTGCATTTTATTTCTTTGACCAATGGGTAACTGCTGGAGCTACAGTAACCTCTGTGAGTAAGGAGACTGTTCAAGCAAATATATCTAATTTCTCGATCTATATAATATATATATATATATACTGTATAGAGAGAGACACTCACACCATTCTTTTTTTAAAATGTACCTGTAAACAAAATGTCTGTCTATGCTTTTAACTTGTGTTTTGCTTCCTAGAATTTCCTTTTATTATGCTGTAGACAAGTTTGCTTGACATGGAATGGTTATTTACCTATGAAATATCATATCTATGCCTGATTTAAGTCATTAATTCTTTCAACGTCTAGTCATCAGAAAGGCTGCCAAATGCTCTTAGGTTATATTTGCCCAGTCTCAGTTTTCTAGTCACTCACCCCCTTTCTATTTTAGCCTTTTCCCTATCCATTTCTTTCTTTTTTTTTCCTTTCTTTTTATTTTTTTTATTCATTTGTTGAAAGAAGCCACCTTCAATGCAAAGTAGAAATTTGTGTTACCTGAAAGTGTGTGTCCTTTGTTTGTTTGGTGATGGGTATTTTTTTTCCCTGCGCATCTTCAGTGCAGTCCTTAAATTTTGTTGTTGTCTTTCTAGCCTTGTTTGTAATGCAGTCATATTGGGGGATGGGGTTGGACAGGATATGCCAGTAGCTGCAGCAAGACATGATGCTGTGGTGGTGGATGGGAATAAGGGAGGAGTTTCCCTTAAAGAGCTCAAGCTCCCCTAAGCTCTTGTACCTGAAATAGCTCTCTGAGGAAAGGGAAAGGCTTTTGGAAGGGAAAATTTTGGGAGAGAGGGGTGGATTGGTTGTGGTTTACCTCACAAAACAGAGACCTTGGCAGTCATGTGCATGGTGGTACCTAACATAATGGCAACAGAACACTGCTTTGATGTCATATATGAATTTTTTCCTGTCAGACAGGGAATTAGGCAATATTGCTGCATGAAGACAAGAATCTCACTGACTTGTGCTTGTATACAGCAGCAGCAGCAGCAGCAGCAGCAGAGGCAGTCTGTCCAGAGGAGGGCTGCTGACATCTCACTTTAGGAAGGGCCTTACCTCTCTACTGTGATAGTGCTACTCTCTTGTCCAGATGGAGCACAGCTTGCAGGTGTGGCAGACAGGAGTGCGTGTAAGCTCTCTCCTTCCCCTTGGACATCTCTCTGTGCCCACATGTGTGGGTATATGCTCTGTATGTGTACCTCTTCTGGAATCTGATGGGCTTGGCAGAGTATGAAGTTCAGGAGAAGTAAATCAGAAACTTGCTCAGGATTTCTTTCCACTGTCAGCACTGGCTGTTGGTGGCAGATGGGGACGCACAGCAGAGCATTTAGCATTCACCCTGAGGAATAAGGCCCTCTCTGTTTCCCTCGTGTTGGTTCAGAAGCTAAGATAGCAATTAGCAGAGACGAGCCTGGCCCCTTGGCAGGATCTATGTGCAGTGCCTTGTTAGGGCTTGGCCTCCAGAGCACATTGGCTGCCTCCCAGCCCCACAGGCGGCTGGGGCTGATGCTCTGGGCTTCCTTCCAACAAGGCGGGATGTGTGGGTTGGAGTGAGGCGCAGGGGGTCCCAGCTCTTGGGGCACTATGAATTGCCTTTCTTCACACAGTGCTGTCAGAGAGTGTGCCTGGGCAGTGGCCTGGCCAAATGTTGTTCCACAGTGCTGAGGGCATGCACTGAGCATTGCTGTGGGTGTGTATGTGTTCACGGTTTATGTTAGCATCTATAGTGACAGGAGCCCTATCAGTCCTCTCCTAAGAAATCCCACCTCTAAGACCGTGCTGAGAGAGCAGCAAGCACTAGATCTTCTGCATTAGAGAAGACTGGGGTTGTGGAATGAGAAGAAAGCTTGGGGTTGCTTGCTTAGGGTTATTCTGGTGCAGGTGTAGGGACACTGTAATCACAGAGCATCACTGTCATATGTGAGTCTGTCCTGGTGGAAGTGTCCCACAGTGACAACCTAGTGCCTGTGCCTTGAAAAGTATAGGCTTTATTGACATGCGCAGCACTGTGTGGCTGAGTTGTGTGCAAAGGGGACTGTTTGTCTGCTTCAGACACTTTGGAAAAGCACGGTGGGTGCACCCACACCTGTGTGTTGGAAGCCTTGCCATGAAGATGGGCTGGTGACGCAATTGTGGACAGGGCATCTGTGTCCTTACAGCTCCCTGGGATCTTGCATCAAAGAAGAGGTCCCTGCTTTGTCCAGTCACTGTCCTGAACAGCAACCAAGCCGTCTGGTTAAAGCTGAATTTTTATTTTATGGTCATTAAGTCAATAGCACGTTTGGACAACCCACTGGGGAAGATTTTGAGGCTTGGCAGGGTCCAAGACTGTCAGTTTGATCCTACACCACGCCCAGAGTGTGATATTTACCCTGTGGCTAGATAGACTGGGATATACTGGCAGGTGTGAACTTCTGCTTACCTTAAAAGCTACTGGCACATAGGTAGCCATATTAATGCGGTTCTGAACTTTTGTTAGATTATCTCTCTTTCACCTTGAGCTCAGCCTATCATTAACCTCAGCTACATGGCCTCCGCCTCTTGGAGCTGAGGTGGGGACCAGTTTGCAATGCAGCACCTAGAGATGCACCTTGGGACCAAACCATTCAAATGCAAGTTGATGTCTGGTTTTAGCGCTGTCACTCCTATGCTTTTCAGAGAAGGTGTTTGGGTCTGGCCACCCTGCAGTTTGGTTTGAAACACTTTCATACTCCAGGCTGAGAGATAAATGCAGCTGTTGATGGTTGGGTTTTTTGTTGTTGGGGTTTTTTTTTTTTTTTTTTCCCCAGAAGCTCAGTTGCTCCTTGGGCTGTGATATAAGGTGGCCAATTATCTGTCATTATGTGATCCCTGAGGTCCCTCTGGACAGATGGTTCTCTGTTACCTCACAACAATGGGAGCCACTGGGTGCTTGGCGCTTGGAAAATGGGACCACCCACTTTTGCTCCTGCTTTGTTTACATCAGTTGGAAAAGCAGCACAAGGAAGGGAGGGATAACAAGGTTTTTCTGCAGCAGTGTATTTACTGCAGTAGAAAATATAAATTACTTGGTCGGCATCCATCACTGCAACATGACCTTTAGCTACCTGAGTTGTTAAAGGAAGAGGGTAGTGCTGGCAGAAAGCTTAATTGCTCATTAATTGCTTTGTAATTTAGCTAATTAGTTTTGTCAAGGCTGTAGAACATAAGGGGTGTGGCTGATATCTTCCCAGTGTTTCATCTTCACAATTGCAAATTGCCTAAAAACATAAAACCATCGTGTGGTGTCTTCTTAAAGTAAAACCATCATGTGTAGTGTCTTTTTAAAGTAAAACCATCATGTGTGGTGCATGCTGTGAATGGATGTCAGATATTTGAATCTCTGCTTTCTTAGGCCCATGCACCTGGCCTGCGGCCTCAGACTAGTCGTGTGCTACTGGGACCTTTTCTGAAGTGTAGCAGACATTTCTGGCATTCCTACCTCTGTAGTGCACACTCCCAAAGTAGGGCTGCCCAAAAACTCCTGGGTGGAAGGACCAGCTCTGGATAACTGCAGTGTGAGAGCGTGCAGAAATGAGTTAAACTGAACAGTATTTCCCCTGCAGGGGAGAGCTGTTACTCTGCTGTTACTCTGTTAGGAGCAGGCTGGGAAGGGAGATCAGGCTTTTTGTTTTGTGCATGTGGTAGACAAATCCAGGGTCTCTTTCCTTTTTCCTTACAGGTAGTGGCCGTGGAAGCAGCAGTTTGCCTCCTCACACCATCATCAATGAGTTTCCAGAGTACGGCACTGTAGAGTGGAGCAGACAGGCGGCGGCTCCGCCGGCGTGCCAGGCCGCGCCGGTAACGCGCAGTCCAGAGGGACGGGACGGCCGCCACCGCGCCAGGCCTGTGCCTCAGCGCGCCGCTCCTGCGGGGAATCCGAGGCGTGATGCAGGCGCAGGGCCACTCCACACCCCAGAAGAAGGCTTGCAACCTGCAGGTAATCTGCCAGAGATTATGAAGATCTCTCGGCTAGAAGCAACAAAGGTGCAAGAAAGAGCAAATACTTCTCTCGATTCAGAGACGCAAATGGAAAAAAAGAGTGTTACTGGCAGCCAAAATGTGCAGGCAGACAGAGATCCAGTTCCAGCAGGCCAAGAAAAACTCTCAGACATGCTTCTTCCATCTGAACGAACAGCTGAGGGAAAAAAGCATTTGATCATGGAGAAGGATCTGGCTTCAATATGGGCTGAAGAAAAGCAGTCCAAATCCTCACAAATTATAAGTAATAAAGCAGAGGAGGTCCACGCAGCTCAGGAACCAAGCTGTCACAAACCATCTGTGATAAACCTGGAAGCAGTCAGCAGAGTGGAGAGGGGAACAGGTTCTGAGGAGTTTCCAGAGTACAGTCAAGGCAAAGTGCAAACAGGTCCTGAGAGAAGGCCTGCTAAAGAGGCAGCTGTGAGTAAACATGTAGAATTTCAAGGTGTGGAGATCTTATGGCTGCAGAAAGCTGAGGAGCAGAAAAGAAAGAAGCACTCACTGCTGGACTCTGTGTCTGTGGAGAGGAAAGCATTCCTCAAAACATCCAGCCACCCTGTGTCACCAATGGTCTCCCCAGCTTTGGTTTCTTTGCCAGACAGTGCGTGGAGTGAGGTCTGTGAAGACCCAAGGCTGGGACCTGCTGCCCCTGGAGCCACGCCTCTAGCACTGCTCAATGAAAACGGAAAGGATGAAGTTTCTGTGAAGGACAGGAAGAACTGTGGTGAGGAGGAAATGGCTGTGCTTGCAAGAGGCCAGGGCAGGTGAGTTGGTGCTAAGAGGGGAGCAGGGGTCAGGCAGGGGTTCTCTTGTCTAGGCATGTGGCTTGTGCCTGTCTGTTTAGGAGCTAATGAGAAGTAGCAAATACTTGTCTGCTGCCTGGTGGTGGGCTAGTGCCTGAAGTTGGTACTGAAGCCACACCATCTTACTGAAGTTTGCAGTCCATCTCAGGTTTTAGAACATAAAGATCAGAAGTCTTGCTGTTTGCACGGTGATGTCAGTGTGATAAAGCATCTGAAGCAGGTGTAGTTGGGATCTGGACATGTAATTTAATTAAATAGAGTTGGCGTGCAGGCCTGGCCATATGCACCTAAACGGATTTTCTGGTTTCATTCAGAGTTTGTGCAAGAGCAGTGTGAGAACCTCTGAAAGGCTGGATAATAATTTTATCCAGGGCCATGTAGATCATAGGAGGAGAAATACTACAGTATGTGCTTTCTGTATTATCTATCTATCTATCTATCTATCTATCTATCTATCTATCTATCTATCTTTATATCATTTTAACAGTACATATTGCAAGAACGGCATGCTGCTTTGCATCCTGATTTGCTTGCTTTTCTTTCCTAATGCACATTTCTGACAAAACCAAGGGTTCCACTGGTGCACTCCGAGCAGACCATGCCCACTTTGACCCGGAGAGGTGTTTGCTGCTAAGGGAACAAGTTCTCTGCAAGGGAGACTCTCCTGCCTCTCCACCTCTGGATCTGTGGGGTTTTGCTTCGGCTAGCGCATGGGATTACTTGGGCTGGCTACCCCAACCACTGGCATGTTGAGGAGCCCCACAGAATTTGGTGCAGCAGAGAAGAAAACTCTTAAGGGGGATGGTATACCTTTACTTGCATCTGCAAGCAGGCTGAGTCTTCTCCCTTCAAATCTGGTTCCCCAGGGTCCATATTTTTAATTGCATGTGCTTCCCTTTGCATTTTGGAGTGATTTCCTTCAGCCTTTTGCTGAAGACCCCAGTTCTAGGACTGCAGAGATAGCAAATTATCCTTCAGGGGCAGAGGCTCCATCTGGATACACATCTCCAACATGGGCAGCCTCTGGGATGGCACTGGTGCTAGGACATACCTTACACATTGTGCTTTTCTCATAAGCAGCTGATGTTATCTGTTAGACAATATTAGGCTGTCTCCCAGCCCTCTTCTTTTACCTAGGAAATTGTTTCTTTCTGTGTCCCTGGAGAAGGAGAGGGTGCCAGTCATAAAGAGAGGTAGTGCAAGGAGAAACCAGCATTTTACCTGAAGTGCCCTCTCTTGTATAAAGCTGCATTGAACTTTCTGCTCAGAAAGGTGAGAAGGTGAGAAGGGTTGCCCAAAGTCTAAACCTTGCCCCCAAGATGAAATGAGCTGTTTCTGGTTAATTTTCAGGATGGTGGAGGATGGGGAAGCAGCCACAGGAGGATACGAAGATTTCCTTGGGCAGAGGCACTCTGACGTCTCCACTGATCTGTACAGCTCACAGTTTGAAAACATCCTAGACAATGCATCTTTGTACTACAGTGCAGAATCGCTGGAGACATTGTACTCAGAGCCCGATAGCTACTTCAGCTTTGAGATGCCACTCACTCCCATGATCCAGCAGCGCATGAAGGAGGGTGGACAGTTTTTAGATAGGACATCAGCCTTGGGGCAGACAGATGTCCCTGACAGGGAAGTGAAGGGATGTGGTGAAGGCATCGCCAATGGCTTAAAGGATGCAAGTGAAACACTCTTCAGAGGAGATGTCACAGAAGTACCTCGTCTGGAAAGGTAAAAGCAGTGAGTGAGCTTTCTGTGTATCTGCTGATTTTTCCCCAATCTCTGCAGTGTACTGTCACAGAATGTAGTTTTGCATCTTAACACTTCAAATTTTCTACAGAGAATAATTTCCAGGGTGACTGCAGGAGGTAAATGAGCCATGCAAACCTGCCATTCATAAGAAGAGTGCAAATTTACATTATGAAGGTTTATTAGGCAATGCTGATGTGTTGGTAAAAGTCTGGTATTCTCACTTCTCTGGGACCTGTCTTCGGAGGAGTTGGTTGTTGATTACAAATTAACCTTGCTCAGCTCTAGTTCCTACCTGAATTTATTGGCAGCCACTTTAGGAATGGTAGCACTTTGTATACACAAATGAGTTGTCCAAATGCAGTTTGTGATCTGGATGTTAAAGACGTGTCTCTGGGCGCAGTGTTCCCTCTCTTGAGGCCAGTGGGAGTTTAGAACCTTAATTCTGCTAGGATGAGATTTTGCTCCACCACATTCACAGATTAGCCGCTTCTTTTGAGTGTGCACTTACTGAAAGAGAAGCAACCATTGCAAAATTGTTAATAATTTCCGTTTAGTAAAAGGAGAGGTGAGAAAACCTATTAAAAGAAAGAGTCATGTGAGAAATAAAAACTATTCTCAGTGGTCAGAAAAGACAGTACAGTTGTGGAGAACCACTCTATGTGCAAACTTTTCTTATAGTGTGCTGTCAAAGAGTGGGGACAGTGAAAGGCAGACACAGACAAAGTGGGAGGTTGAGTTAAAAGCAGCGTGGTGAGGGTGCAACTCACCTGCAAAGTGGTGAAGGACCTTGTGAGTTACAAAGATGCCTCTGGCTTTCATCCTCCAGGGACAGGATGTTACCTAAGACTGCTAGGACTATTCCCTTAAATGGGACTAGTCTAGTTTGAGCTTTCCTGGGAATAAGGGTGGGAGATCTTTTGTCTGTTTTATTTCTTTTCTGCTAAAATCAAATAAGTGCTTTGAGCAGAAGTAGTTTTGCTAACTTTATGGATTAAGGTGCAGTTTGCTCTTAAAACAACAGGCAGAAGGATCTTAGAGTCTAAAATACTTTTCCCTTGATCAAACAGTAAAAAAGATGTGTATGCATGGTGCCTGCCAATAGGCAGTAACCTGTATGGATCCAGAAACTGAGGCCAGTCCCAAGACTTGCAGCTCCTTACGTACTACAAAACCAAAGACTGACATAAAGCTGGACAGGGGAGAACAAGCAGCACATTGAGATCCTGATTCTGTTATCTTGGAGTTGCAGCATCTAGTATCTGTCAAGTAAGGCCCAAATTGGCTCATCAAGACAAAAATTATCACAAAGACAATGTGTGCTTAGATGAGTCACATCAGGTGCCTGCCTAATGTGGATTTCACTTGGGATTAATTTTAGTTTAGATTTGCAGCCATACTGCAATCTAAATCATACTGCAGCAGTAGATGTTTAAATAGTTTTTTTCCTCACTTAATTAAAAAAATAAAGAAAAGGAAAAAAAGAATGTTCCTGCTTTGTTAGGGACAAGCCTCAACGGCTCACCTAAGGTAGGTGCCAGTAGAGGATGTCACCACAGCAGGATGGCTAGCCACGAGTATGCCTAACAGAGTAATCCTCCCGACAATAATCTTACAGCAAACACCACCATTCTTCCTCTGGTATTCCAGTAGAATGTTGTATTGCAGGAGGCGTGTGTTGTGTGGTGACTGACAGGCGACTTAGAGGTCGTGAGTACTACTTTATTGGAGCCAGTGGGCAATCACAGTGTTAAGAGCGCGTGGGTGAGAAGCAGTGTGTGCCTGCTGGGAGCGGCGGGAGGTTTATCGCTGAGGGTTCAGGGCGGTGTGTCTTGGTGGTGCTCAGGTGAACCAGAAATAGCCTCCTGAGCCCTGGCGGCTCAGGAACGCGCGGTTGTGTTGCCTGAAGCAACCCGAGACTTAGGTTTACCTGTGCGCTGAGTGTGTGGCACCTCTGTGCCTGCTGGTTCTCTACGGTGCCGTGAGCCTCCGGTTGTGCTTGGGGCTGCAGTTCCTCACGCGTAGCGGCTGCCTGGCGCCGCAGAGCAGCGGGGACCCCTCCGCAGCGGTGCAGCCCTCCCGGAGGAGGAGGAGGAGGAGGAGGAGGTGGGGGGAGGCAGGCGCCCCGCCGTGCCGGCCCCGCCGCGCCGCCCGGGCGCTCCGTGCGCTCTGCCCGCCGGGGCTCCCGCTCCCACCGCCCCCGCCCGCGGAGAGCGGCGGGAGAAGCCCCTCCCAGAGGGGTGGGGGCTGCTCTGGGGGCTCGCCATGTGGATGCTGGCAAGTGCTAAGAGAAGCGGGGGGATTTCGGGTGCGAGGAATTTGGGAACTGAGCAGGATAGTGTGGCAGTGCGGGACAGCAAGGAGCATGAGACACCCCCCTCCTCCCCCCTTTTCCGGAAACGGTACTGTTAATCCGAGAGAGCAAAAACCGAAACTAAAATCTCAGCAGTGCCTTGTGCCGTGGTGTTTCGGTGATAAAAAAAGTGACTGGGGAGGGAGCATGCTTCCTAGTACCAGCACTAGTTAATGGGGGAGCAGTGTGAAACACGAGCAGCTCTTCCTGGCCCAGAGCAGAAGGGGATGGCCGACTTGAGAGCAAATAGCTGGTGGTTTTACCCCTGAAAATTGAAATCCATATGCCAGTTGGGAAAGGAGGAGCCAGGGCTCCCGTGGCCATGCCCTCCTGATAGCAGGTAACTGAGCACCATAGCCCCTTTTGCACCTGTCCAGAGGGATCCAGAGTGTACCTCACACAGGGAGTGAGTTTTTGATGCATAAGGACAAGGAAACCTGGCCTTGTAATGAATAAGCGGGAGGGTAACATCATTCTCTGCTCTTAGGAAATTGCAGGCTTTGGGAGGGGTCAGCTCTGGTATGTGAGGGCCGGTCACATGCCTTCAGAACTGGAAAAAAAAAAAAAAAAAAAAAAGAGGAAAAAAGTTATTAGAGGCTTGCAGGCTGCAAGTTCCTATGAGCTCCTGGGTGTCTGAAGATTTCATCCCTGCTGTCCTCCCTGTCAGCTGCTGGCCGTGGTTAAACACAGTAAGTCCTGCCAAGAGCTGTGTGATGAACCTGCCTGCTTTGACAGCTACCTTCCGTGTTTCTTTAGAATGGGGGGATGTCAGCTGCCCCTGGGTCTTCCTGCAGAGCAGGCAAGCTTACTTTTGCAAGTAGCCCTTTCCCTGGAACAGCTTAGGTGCCCTTTGGCCAGTGGAGGAGGGATGGCTGGGGGAGAAGGGTGTGCAGCCTGCCTTCCTTTGGGACTCTTCGTGTCTTTGGAGTGGAGTTTATTCTCTTTCAGTTCTCTGAGATAAGAGCATGGTGCTGATAATTACAAAGTTGTTGGTTTGATCCCCATGTGGGCCATTAATTTAACAGTTGGAATCGATGATCCTTCTGTGTCCCTTCCAACTCAGAATATTCTATCATTCTGTTGTGATTATCCCTCTGAGGGAGAAAAAAAAACAACTCTGCAGCTGAAGTAGCCTTAAATTTCCACAGGAGGGGATGGGAGAAGGGGGTAGTGTGAGGTCTCAGAGCTGAGCGACAGCTTTGCTGCGTGTCAGGGCACCGTGGGATCCTCATGAAGTAGGCTGAGCCGCAGGTTGCCAGTGTAAAGAAGCTTTGTAGTGACAATAAGGACGTTGCATTTGGGCCGTGTTTGATGCCCTTATCTCTCTTATCGTACAGAGGCATGCAGTCCGCACTGTCACTCCCACGCCCCAGGTGCTGTACTCCTCCCTTCCCATGCCACTGGGCTGTGTTAAGGAGAGCAAGGCTCAGCCTTCCTATCTGGGAATTTAGTCTTACTTTTAGAGGCAGTAGGGAAAACTGTTTGCAAGCTGCTACCAAGAAACTGAGCTTGAGTTTGCGTTGCCTGGACTAGGTGTAATTATTTGCAAATTGATTCAAATTGGTGATCCAAGTCAGAGTGGGGTGAAGGGGATGTGCTTCCAAAGCAGTAAGATATACCTGAGTGGAAAAGGAGTTATCCTTTCTATGTATACCACAGCCAAAGCATCTTTGTGATTAAATGCGAAGTGGGAAATTATCTCTGTGATGATCTCTATATACTTCCAGACTTCAAAGACTAGATTTCTTTTAGTCTTTTCTTTTACTGCACGTTTTATAGCAGGCTATCCCTTTCCCCTTGTAGGCTAAAGTCAGAATAAGAAATTTTTAAAAACCCAGAAAACAGTAACAAAAACTTACGGCATTTCTTTTCCTGCCACAAGTGCCTTTTCCTCTTGTCTTGGGAGATATTTTCTCTGTTGGCAGGACATAGGTCAAGATTTTTGTAAATCCAGAGAGAAAATAAAAAATCCGTATTGCAACTCCTAATCCTCAAAAATGCTAAATATTTGCCACCTGCCATCATCTTCAAAGAACTGCTGGTGCTCAGCAAATTCTGCAAGTCCTGTTATTTTCTTTTCTCCTAGAGATGCAAACACAAATTTAGTTTCAAGAAGGATAGAAAACAAGCTCTCTAAAGCAATCTGGTGATTATCATAATAAATTCACAAGAATGTAGCCTGAATTCCCATGGGTACCAGGTTACTTTTAATTGTTGGGGCCTCTTGTAGTAGTTCCAGTGGTGGATATTTTTCCTCTGTGTGTAGGTCATTTCCAGCAGTTTCTTACTTGGCACTCTGCTTATTCCTTCTTTACAGCAATAAACTTTGTTGACAAATAAATCCAGTTTTGATTTCTTTCTCTGGGTTGATTTTCTAAGACTCTTCCCAGTTTATAATTCTGGTTTTCTGTTTTCACACTGGTATTTCTGTCCAAAGTAGCTTGTATTTTATTTTTCAGTGTAGTTACAAGACTCAGTACTTAGGAATCTAACATGTAACCTTTATACATTCATTTTATTTTAGTCTGACTGAGGTCTGGTAGAATTTTTTTGCACTTCAAAGATTCATTTTGAGACCCAATTGAATTTTTTCATTTAGTGTGAAATCTGCTGAGATCCCTGTTTTTCTGAGTGGATGTTTTTTCACCTTCAGACATGCCTCAGCTCATGGGAAACCCTGGAACCTAGAAGACTTAGGTCAGTCAGAGCACAGTACTTTGTATTTGCTGCCAACCATATGCCCAGAATAAGGAAGGTTGTTTGGAGGGATGGCATTGGTTATTGTCCTATAAAAGCAAATGGTTCAAATGCATCTGCAGCTGGTGAGCAAGCAAACAAGTGCTAGAGCCCACTTGCTGGCACATAGGCTAATGCATCTAATTGTTGAGCCACTACTAACCACAGTATGCTGGCATGGATGTATGTTGAATCTAGGTAAAGATGAAGTGCTACAATTCACAGGGGTAAATTTCTGACACCACTAGCATTTTGACAGCTGAGGATTTGCCTTGTTATTACACAGCCTAGTAACTTCTAAAATGTTATGCTACACTTTTCACCTTGGTATTTCCTCCAGGAAGGTGTCATCACTTTATCAAGGCTCTGGTGATACGCTGTACAGAGTTTGCCTTTGCTCTGGCTAATGAGGTGCTTGGAACACCAGTTTAGTGAGAGTTTGCAAAGCTGCTTCTAGTTCCTAAATAAACTGTTGTTTTAGGGAAAAAAAGGGCTGCTGATTTTTCACCTCTTCAGTTCCCAGCCTCCTCTGAAAATAAAACAAACAAAACAAAAATCCAGGAGCTGACAGAGACAGAAAAGAAAAAGTAGAGCAGCTGATCAGTTTGCTACAAAAGCGTCTCAGTATAGAGCTGTCAGCAGCTCAGCTTTTAAGCTGGCATCTGTTGGCACATCTCCATTAAAGTCAAAGCCATTTAGGTCAGGAAGGCTTGATTCACCAAAATCGAGGCGTCTCTGCCAGCTCTGAGCTGGTCCCAAAGTGCAGCCTGCCATCTCATCCATTAGCCATGACTGGCTGCTAGTCAAACCCCTCTCCACGTTATTGCTGGTTAAGCCTCTTCTTCCTGTGTGTGTGTGCTGGGATAGAGAGAGGCAGAGCCTGGCAGCTGGCAGGACGGCATAGAGAGGCATGCATGTCTTCAGATGTGATGCTGGAGCAGCGGTGAAGAACAGGGCACAGAGCATGCAGACTCCTTGCCAGCACAGCTGGGTGAGCTATGGGTTGGTTAGTGGGTTTTTTTCTTTGATTGTTTTTTCTTTATTCACTATTCCTTTTGAGGACAGGTGGTTCATTTTGCTGCATGGTTTCAATGTAAAACTTCTGTGTGATACCAGTGCCAGTGTTCAAGTGCTTAATCTGCATATTTGCAGGGAAGCCTGAACCCTAAGGTGTAAACACATGTGTTTTTTATGCATCAGTTTTGCTCCTTACCAGGGAGCTCCAGCTGGACCAGATGCCTGGTTAATATGGTCTTCCTGAGCCAGTCTCCCAACAGTTAAACGAAGCCCAGGCATGGTGGGGAAGTACTCTGCTGGCTTTCTGGTTTTGGTCCTATCCTGCAGGACCCCACAGGAGCCTTATAGGGAAGGAGAGTCATGTGGGTGCTGAACACAAGGATGGTGGCTCTTGACTCCTGGAGCAAGGAGGAGAGCCTGAGGGTTCCTGGGACATGTAGGGGCTGAGTGTTTTCTGAGCAAAGTCACAGGTGTGCCGTGCATTTGTTGGGTCTGTTTTTTATTTTTATTGAGACAGGTGGATCAGATATTGAGTATGGGACAATCCTAATGCATTCAAGTGACTAGTCAATGTGTCTGTGCATGTGAGAAATACCCATTGCAGAGAGGAGTCTTTGGGTACCCCATGTGGTGAGGCCAGGTTTTCACTTTCTAGGCATGGTGACATGAACGTGGTGAGTGTCCCTTTGCAAGCCCTAACCCTTGCCATAGCGATGTATAAACCCTGAGGTCAAAATGGAATCAGACCTGAAGTATTTTTAGCAAGACATTTGTACTTCAGGTGGCAACAGGCCAGCATGTCTGTGTAATAAAGTACATGCTGTCTCTCGGAAGGGCTGCAGTCCTGTCCCTGCATGTGGCAGGACTTCTTGTTCTAATGCTGTGATCCTGTAATGACAATTGCATTTGCTGTATACAAGCCTACAGAAATGGTGTTTTCTGGATGTTTTAGCTGTTAGCTCCCCTTTTTACAATAAGTAGGAATTATTTTAATGAAAGAAAAAGACAAATGATTACAGGGAAGAAAAGTTTATTTTCAAATAGCAGTGTGCATCTCAGCCCCTGAAATTAACTTTGCATATGTATGTTATTGATAACTAATAGGGGATTACAGGGATTGTTACTTTTAACTTTTCTCCTCTCCATGTGATGTGACAAGGTTGAGGTACTTTTTGAGAGGTACTTCATGGTTACTCTGGTGTGTGGACACTGTCCTCACTTTGTACGTCCTGGCTGATGCTGTGCTTGTGAGACACCCACTGAATTGAGTTGCAGCAAAGTGCAGCTGTGTCAGTCCTCAAAGAGGAATCTACTTCAAAGCATGTCTTTGAAGAGAATCCATACGTAGGACTTCAAAGCTGATTAAACCATTTGGAGTAAAATAGCACACTGAGTCATCTGCCAGGAAAGGGCATTATTTTTATTTTTTTATTATTTTTCTCCCCTTCCTACAGTTGTATCTTGGAAGAGGCCTGGAGCTGAAAGTAACTGGCAAGGTAAATCATTGCTTGAAGTGCTTTTGTGCTCACTCTCTCTTGGCCTTAAAGAAGCTGGTTTGGAGCTGCAGCAAAGCTGCAGCACAGCCCTTCCCAGCCCATTTGTGTGGTCGGGTCATTTGTAGCAGGAACTGAGTCATCACATCCCACTGCTGCCGGGATTTCTTCACTTTCTTCAGTGGGGCTGTTCCTTTCACATCTGGGCTGTTCAGGCACAACTTTTCAGGTCCTTTTAAACAAAATTCAGACTGTGGAACTGCTTATGTCTGGTCTACTCTGAAATGTGAAAGGAACAGCTGCATCTCTCCGAAGGGTTGCAGAGCAGGGATTTGTTTCCGCAGGGCAGGACGTGGAGGGTGGAGCGGAGGAGTGGGGACAGACACCTGACTGTTTCTGCTTTGTCCCTGCCATGCTTCTGAGGGGCAGTTGAACTAGTATTAGAGCATGCTTTTCATGGACACAGTTGATGGTTATGGAGGGAATGCTGTCCTGTTTCAGAACCGGGAGGAGAAGGCTTGGAGTGATAGCACTGAAAACAGCAGGGCACTGTCATGAAGTGGGTGATTCTCAGCCTCAGTGTGGATCCCCCCGCAGTGGAGGTCGTACTCCTGCTGAAAACGTTACTTCTCACCCTAGCTTCAGCATGCCAGAATGTCTCTCCACCCTTCCTTATTTTTAATCACTGCTGCGTTTTGCTCTGGTGGATTTTGCTGGCAAATGCCTGACACAGCCTGCCTTGGACTAAAGCTGATGTTAAAGGCATGCGCATTTATTTGAGAGAAAATGTCCTCTCTTACCTAAAAGTCTATGAAGGTTCCAGCTGTGTCTTAATCCAAGCTCCCCTGCAATTGATGCAACCAATGCACTCCCTCCAGACATGTATGCCAGATGAATTAATGTTCCTTGAGGAAGGAACATATGCATCCAGGGGAGTCCATGTGCCACAGAGCATATGCTGTGCATCAGTCTGGTAAAAGTGAAAGGCAGTGGCAAGCTGAGATCACTGAAGTGGCTGCAATGAGGACAGCACTCAGGCTGAGTTGTCACACCCTGCCACTCAGTGTCAACTCTGAACATTGCTTCTTTGTTAGCAGCTGGGTTAATTTCTCAGTGCTTTTACTCTGTAAAGGAAAATGCTGATATGCATTTTTTCCTTGAGACGAAGCAGAGAGTTTTTTTCCCATGGACTTGCTACAAAATGAGGAGTATACCAAGATTTAAGGCATCATAAACTCACGCTCAAGCTGAAGTTTCCTTTTGCAACCTAGTTGGCTGTGAGGGTGGGCCACTGAGATTTGAGGTGCCTGTATCGTTATCATTATGTTATGGCCTTGCTGTGTTTTTTTCTGGAAATTGCAATCATTCTTCAATCAAACATTGCTGTGTAGAGTTTCAGTTTTGGTGGTACCTGGAATGTGAGACAGGGGCAGTGTGTGAATCTAGAATATTCTCAAACAGATCAAGTGTGCTAAGTTCTGAGCATGGCAAGATTGAGATAGCTTGGCATTGGGAGCTAAATTGCTGTAAACTGGTCTATAATTAAATAAGCGAAGAAAACGGTATAGAATGCCTAGTAGTTATGACATATTACAGGAAAGCTGGAAAGAGCTTACAGTCACCAACTTACTTGTTTTATCTGTGATCATGGAGAGGTATCTACTGCTGATAAAGAGTATTGCATTTACCACAGCAGCTGCCTATCAAATTCCTGTAATTTCTGCTGGATATGGTGGTCACAGCCTCTGTGCACTTTTGTAGATCTGGGGATGCTTTGACCAAAGGAGACAGGATACATCAGGAGTGCATTGCTGGGGACAGAAATATCAAGGTCCGTAGACCTGATTTCTGGCCACAGCTCATGTGCTGTGAGACTAGAGAGATCTCGAGTTTTTTTGTACCTTCTGTTTTCTGTGTTTCCTGATAGCAGAGATTAATATAAGTGTCTCTGGATAAAAATCAGCAGCCATTGCTGGACAGGCAATTACCAGTAATATCATTACGATCTCTTTTGGCCTTGAATCTAGGATTAGGAGGAATATAATATATTACAATTTTCATATATTGTGTTTTTTAAGGGAGGTTTCTCATTTTTATGTGATAAAGAGTAAAGCTGCATGAAAAATCCATGTCCAGCCTTGGTCTGTGTCACAAAGCCCTTTCTTGGCACTGTTTTGATGGTAATGTTGCCATGGATTCTTTATGTGTAGAAACTGTAGACTGCAGAAGAGAAACCTATTTTAAGCCTTGGTTGCTCTTAGATCTTGATTAGAATTCATTGTAGGCACTTTACAGAGGGAGGCAAGTATTGCTGAGTTCAGCAGATTAGTAAACTGAGGCACAGAGGGAAAATGATGCACCTGGAAAGTGGTGAAAGTAAGAAGAAACATCAGCCTTTCCCTGAATAATGCCACTGGGACCCTGCTAAAATATCCTGCCCTGAAAGCAGCTTGCACAGTAGCCATGCACAGGGCATCTGCACTTCGTAAGCTGCCAGTGATATGAGCAGAGTCTTCAAGCTACCTAAAGCCGCTTGAGAACTGAAATCTCACTTTACTGCTAAAAATATGTCGTTTCCCCTGAACAAGAGGCTTATGTTACAGTCAACCTGTATTGATTTGACAGCATTTTTGTACTTTGTACTTTTGTATGAAGTACAAAAAGTACTCACTTAGTACTTACTTCTTGTATTAGGTACAAAAAGTACTTACTTAGCCCCCCTTTGTACTAAGTAATAGGCTAATCAACTGTCAGAATTAACTACTGGAATAGTAGAAGGAAGCACTACTTATTCTTCTATGCACAGACGGGCACCCTCAGTCAGGATGAAGCTTTAAACTGGAGAGGTTGCAAGATAGGTATTCTTACGCAGCTCTGTTGACTAGTTTTGGCAAGCAAGGGAAAAAGTGCACGCTCCCTCTTGCTGGGTGTTCCTCCTTCACATCCCAGCCATGGCTCTGAGAGGCAAAGCAGAAGCTGGGAGCTGCTGTACTCTTAATTTCACTAAGTGGTAGATGCTGACACTTCCTTTCTTTCTAAACTTTGGTGGTTTGTGGTAACGTTGACTCTTGTAGTGCACTGGTTCCTAGCAGGGTACAGATGTTTCTTGTCAGCTTTGGCCATCTTTCAGGGCTGTAAATACTACCTTCAGTAAAGAGCAGTGGTGAAAGAGGACTGTGATTTATAGTGAGGTGAGGCTCTGTGAGTTGGCATGGCTTTTGAAGTTGCATTCGTACATGAAAAACTGTAGATGTGTTAGCTCACCTGAGTATGCCTTGTTCTTGTCAATTGTTAGACATGGGAATTTGGAGCAAGTAGTGCCTAATTTGAATGGACAAGGTGTTACTCAGGGCTTGTGTCAAGATACTCTGTCATTTGCTTTCTTCATAAGTTTGGTATAGGCCAAATTTAGAGAATTTCAGACATTGGCTAGTGGTTTTGGACAGAATCGAGGAGGCATTTTCCACAACAATGATGTCAGGAGGAGCTTTTTATCTTTTATAGGGTAACTGATGGCCAGTAATACTACAAGTTGTTGGAATTATATTTACAGTATTAATTTCCTACTAGACGTAGAGACGGACTCCCTTTTGTTATAGCACCATTTTATTTACACTGAAATAAATACAGACCAATGCAAATCCCCAGTTCTTGCAGGAACAGGCTAGATTTCTGTTTTCCCCAGATACTTGATAAAGAAGTTGTTCCCACAGGATGGATATGTGATATTTCTGATGTTGTAGGAGTACTGAAAGGATGGAAACAGACATAAAATGGGCAAATCTCCATTCTGTATGTGTCCTCCTCTTAAACCATGGATGAGAAGAGAGATAGGAGGCAGGTGATGATTTGTGGCATGCAGAAAAACAAATATTTTTATTTTAAGCTCACCTTAAAGATGAAAATCTCATCTTTGAGGAGTTAGTAAGTGGCTAGCAGACATATGAGTAAATGGCTAGACAATTGTTACTGGAGCACAGCAATCAGGTTTTTTTTACCATGGCTTGTCAAGTCTGAAAATTATAGTGGTGTGTGAAGCTGTGGTATGTTGTTTAAAGTGCTGTGTGTTCAAAGTCATGTTTAACTCATTCCACTCATATCTGCCCTGTGCATGGCCCTTGATGATCTTTCATTAGCCCTGTGTAAATGTAGTAGAAAGAATTTCTATATAGTATAAAAATATAGAAATAAAATAGAAGTATACACAGAACCATACACAGAACCAAGATTTTGCAAAACTTTTCATGCCAGTGTCAGAGAAAAGTTAAAAAGTAAAAAGCCTGCCATTGTGCAGGGGTGTATATGTGCTTTTTGTTCTAGTGGGCTCTTGCCTCTTTCATGGGAGAAGTGAAGCAGGCACACAGCTCAGCCAGAGCTTTCCTATTGTACTAGAGGTAGGAGGAATCTGTAAGTGCATGGTTTATCTGAGGTGCCCTGATGCTGAGTATCTTGACTTTGGGCAGCTGGTGAGGGGAATAATTGCTGCCATGAGGGAGCAGAAAGGAAGCAAGGAGTTCTCCAGGCTAGCATGGATGGTTTGTGTCTCTCGTAATCCAAACTGGGTTCCTTGCTCCAACTCCTGCTTTTTCTAGCAGTGCCTTCCCATGGGATGTTCGCTGCTCATGGGTGGCGCAGAAGCCACTGAGAATTCTGGTGATATTATTTTAGATTTTAGGGGTTATGTTGTTTCCTGGACAACTGGTGAAGAATATGGAAGGCACTTCTTCTTACTCAGCTTGAAGTGATCACCCTGGCTTAATCACTGCATTTCCCCTGAAAAATGGTTAATTTTCCTACTTGCAAAGAAGCCTCTTCAAGCCAAGCAAGCAATTGGGTTAAAAAATGCTAATGCAAGAAGTGTTCAAGTGCAGTTGTAGGCTGATAATAGCGAAGAGCTCTCTCTGAAATGAGCCCAAGTTGAGGATACTTAGCACAGTCAGAAGGAAAGTCCATATTTGGCTGTCTGTTGAACACCCTTAACTTCTGCTGACTGCTAAGTGAATGTCCCTGTTCTACACTTTTTCTCAGTTAAGTGGATTTTGTTACATTGTGTCATCTTGCCTCCATACAGTTAATTGCCTTCTATTCTAAAAGGAAACTCTAATGTTGTCTTATTTTTATTCTTTTCATATTCTTTTCATCTCACAGCAATGTTGAACTACAGAATGTGGTGTTAGACTCCAGTGCAGCCATGGGGAGCAATGAACTTCAGGAGAAAGATGCCACTGGAGCCCCTGGCCATGATCTCAGCAATGGCAGCAGCAGCAATTTGGAAGCAGCCAGGCGCTTGGCTAAACGCCTCTACCATCTGGACAGATTCAAACGCTCTGATGTGGCAAAACATTTGGGTAAAAAGTATGTGCTCATATGAGGCCTTTGGCCACATTGTTATTGATGGTTCTGCAGGGGTTCACTCTTGAATGATAACCTGTACTTATTTCTTCACTTTTCTTTAGCAATGAATTCAGCAAGCTTGTGGCCGAAGAGTATCTTAAATTTTTTGACTTCACTGGCATGACCCTGGACTGTTCACTCAGGTACAACCATTTCTGAATGTTATATTCCTATTTTAGTAAGTGCTGTTTGCAGTGTTGTCCTGATTTACATGGTCATCCTTTTGGGATGTATGAAGATGAAGAGAGGACTGTGATGTATTTTGGGGACAGAGTTTTCCTTTTCTGTTTGGCTTGGTGTGCTGCTGTACTGCAGTGCTACTGGAGTGGTGGCCATGTAGAGAGGGAAGCATTTGGGTGGCCCTGCTTAGGGATGGTCCTTGATACAGAGAAGCTGGAGAAAAGTGTCCGGTCACTGGCAAAACAGGGGACTTGTAGTTTGCCAGGTGCTAGTGAGCAATTACACTGTTGCTCCCAGCCGATCAGCACAGACTTCCTGGCTGATGCCTTTTGGAGTTTACCCTGCCTTGCTGCAGTGCACTAAGACCAGGGTTTGGTGTGGCTCAGCAGCTCCCCTCTCTTTGTCTCCCTGAGGAATCCAGAAATGTGCTGAGCAGCAAAAGCTTCTAGATGGAGAAAGCTGTAGTGAGTTTGGTAACAGCCAGCGTGGGTGTTTGAAGACCCAGCCCTTCAATTTTCTTTCCTTTTTACAGTGGAATCAGACCTCAGCAATGTTTCTTTTCAGTGTTTTATTTCTCAGAAGTCAAAACAACAAGTTTGTGTAGCAGTGGCCTGTTAGTGCAGTTGCTGGTGTTCTGGTGCTTAAGGGGATTTAAATTAGTTTAACTCATTTGGCTGAGGTTGCCTAAGTGGGAATTTTTAAAAATGAAAATCCAAGAGGTGTGCATGCACTTCTCACCCCCTTTGCAAATGCATTTCTGGGGGTCTGATGCCATGAGACCACAGCAGATCCAAGGCATCCACAAAGGCCTACCTGCTGGAGGTGGTGGAAATGGAACATACCTGTGCAAGTGTGAACTTCCTGAGGCAGGGGGAGTGGAGCCAAGCTGGAGCACCCACTCAGCATGGGGTGGGAGCTGCTGGGCAGTGGGAGGTCTGCTGCTCCTTCCAGGTTTTAGCACCCCTGAAGCATGATGCTAAATTTACTCTTCTTTTAAATTGTGAAATCCAAGACATAATTGCTTTGTGGCACATATTTAGGAGGTCTCTGCTCCCTGTAGATCTCCTGTTAATATTAATAGTTATGACGTTCTCTAAAATGTGCCCAGGCTCATGTAGGACTTAAACAAGCCAAGGGGTTGTTGAGGTTTCAACAGTAGCTGCAGTAATTGCCAGCAACATGCCCTAAGCATGCAGCAGCAGCTAGGGACAAAGAATTATCCCGAAGCCAGAGGAAACTGAGGCATGCTACCTCACACTTGGCAGAGGGTGAGAGGTAGCAGTGCTGTTGTTGCTGCCTCGCTGACAAGCTGTGGTTCGTTGAGCATTTTGGAGGCAGCTGCTGAGATCCGTGCTGCCTCCTAGCTGTGGGGGGCTGTTGTGCAGCATCACTGACAAGTCTGAGACCTGTGAAGAGTTGTTCCTTCACTGTCCACTCCCTGAATCCATGTTGCCCATGCACCTCCTGAGTGGTTGCATCTCTTGCAACCTCTGCAGGACTATAGGAGAGGATGTGGTGGGATGGCTGCTCCAGCTCCTCTCAGTGTCCGTTCTGGAGTCCGGCCCTGGACACAGGGAGAGCAGACTTCAGGCTTCTCAGGGAACTAGTTATTAAGGTTCCCTGGGAAAATGCTTCTGAAGGTGCTGGGATCCATCAGTGCTGGTTGCTACCTCCTACAGGCACAGAAGCAAACAAATCCAAAATGTTGGAAGTCAAGCAGACAAAGCAGAAGGCTAACTTGAATGACCAAGAGTCTTCTGGAGCTAACACAAAAAATCCAGGGTGTTAGTCCAATGAGAGCAAGGTCAAGTGATGTGGGAAGAGTACAGATTTGCTGCTCACCACTGTAGAGAGAAAATGCCAGCTGACAAAGTCCAGCTGGAGTTGAACATGGCCAGTAGGTGTATGGGACAACAATAAGATTTTTTAAAAAATAAGTCAGTAGAAAAAGACAATACAGAATGGCTCAGTGCCTTGAGCTGGAGGACCATGGCTGTGAGAATGATAAACTCCCAAGAGTTTAACTTGTTGTTTACTCCAACAAGTACAAGACCCTGTACTTGTGTGGGATCTGCTGCTCCATCTGGATCCTCATAAGTCTAGGGGCCACATGGGATTTATCCAGACATACTCAAAGAGCTGGTTGATGTCATTGTGAAATCTCTGTTGATGATTTTGGAATGGTCTTGGGCATCTGGAGAGGTCCCAACTGAGTGAAAACTGTCTAACCTTCAAGAAGGGCAAGGATGACCCCGGAAACTATAGGTCTGGGAGTCTCACTTCAGTGCCTGGTGAAATTATGGAGAAAATTATTCTGGGTGGTACTGAAAAATACCTGAAAGACAATGCAGTGATTGGTTACAACCAGCACGGCTTCATGAGGAAAAAGATGATCAAGGGAAGCCAGTTGATGGGATCTTTTCGGTTTTCAGTAAAGCTTTCAATAAAGCTGTCTCTCACAGGACCCTTCTGGAGAAAACGTCCAGCCCACAGCTGGATAAACACATGATGTGGTGGGTGAGCAGCTGGCTCATGTGTCAGGCACAAAGGGTTACAGTGAATGGGATGATATCAAACTGGTGTCCCTGTCATTGGTGGGGTTCCACAGAGCTTCTGAGGCCCTGTGCTCTTCAGCATGTTCATAAATTACTTGAACATAGGGCTTGAGCATATAATAAGTAAATTTGATGATACTAAACTGAGAGGAGCCATCAAGGAAATATCCTGCAGGGAGGCTTTGATGAGTGAGTCGTCCAGGGAACTGCCAACTGTGTGAATTTAACAAGGGCAAGTGCTGGATTCTGCACCTTGGATAGACTGGAAAATGAGCTGCTGGAGGGCAGTGCTGTGGAAAAGTCCTTGTGGAGGACAAGCTGAATATGAGTGAGCAGTGCCCTGGCAGCCAGGAGGGCCAGCTCTGTCCTGGGGTTCATCAGGCACAGCATCACCAGCTGAGCAAGGGAGGGCATTGTTCGCCTCTGCTCTGCACTGGGCAGCCTCATCTCAAGTGCTGGGGGCAGTTGTGTTTACTTCAATGTAAGAAAAATACAAAGCTACCAGAAAGTATCCAGAAAAAGGCTGCAAAGATGGTGAAGGGCCTGGAGGGGAAGCCAAAGAAGTGGCTGAGGTCTGAGGTCCGTTGGTCTTTTTAGCCTGGAAGAGACTGAAGGGAGAGCCCATTGCAGTCTACAACTTCCTCACACAGGGAGGAGGAGGGCTCACACTGATCTCTTCTCTGTGGTGACCTGTGACAGGACCCAAGGAAATTGCTTAAAGTTGTGTCAGGGGAGGTTTAGGTTGGATGTTGAAGGGAGGTTCTTCACTCAGAGGTTGGTTGGACACTGGAACAGGTTCTGTAGGGAAGTGGTCACAACACCAAGCCTGAGAGAGTTCAAGAAATGTTTGGGCAGTGCTCTCAAGCACACGGCCTGATTCTTAGGGATGTCCTATGCAGAGCCAGGAGCTGGACTTAATGATCCTTGTGGGGTGCCTTCCAGCTCAGTGTGTTCTATGTTCTCTGTTCTTCCTGGTGTACAGCAACTCATCCCTGTGGCCCTTGGCTGCAGTGTTGTGCTCTGAGAGTGAGGAAACTGCCTTGTTTATTTACCAGTGTTCTTTTATCAGTTGCCTTTCCAAGTCAGCTTCCAAGGGGGTGAATGGGCTGCAGAGGAGGAGATGGTGTAGGTCTGTGATGTCTGGCATGAGCAGGGAGTATTGCTGAAAAGAGCCCAGACTGGGGTAGGAGACAGAAAGATGGCTAATTCTCCAAATGTACCTTGGGAGCTGTTGTGAGTTTAGGAGCAGTATTACCCAATTTAATGTTCCTACTGAAACACTGGAAACCATGCTCCACTAGCTCCCTTCCCCCTCCCCCTCTCCATGGGGCATCTGGAGAAGAGAATTGGGGGCACATAAGGCAAAGATGAAGGGTTGAGATAAGAGCAATTTACTGGAAAAAGTAAACAAAATAAGAAAACGAAGGGTAACAGTGACAATATTAATAACAGAGTGTACAGAGAGGTGAGGGTCCACACGCAAGGGCTCACCATGTGGAAAGCAGCAGTAACTCGACTGCTCCACCATCCTATCTGACCAGAAGGGATGCCTCCCCTCACAACCCCTGCGCATGGCCTGAGGTGGTACAGAATAACATCAGGCTCCTAGGCGTCCTAGGTGTCCCTCCTGGCTACTGAGAAATTTAACCATCTTGGCCAGAATCAGTATGGTTTCCTTCTCTTATCCTATACAGTCTATGTCATGTCCAGGTCCTACACCTCCCAGCTACATATATGTGTGTGTATATATATATATACACAGAGGCATCAGTATCATTTCCATAGTCAGTGGCTGTCCTTTCAAGATGTCTTTTGAGTTTATTTAGTCCGTGAGTGTGGATTCTATCTGTTCTAGATATCTTCCAGGGTAGGAGAGCTGCTGTGCTTTTGGGTGGTTGCAGTCCACATCAGGAGCTCATGACTGGTATTTCTGGAGCAGTCCATATTCATTTTCTGTAGTAGTTATGGCATACAGTGGCAGTGCCATTCAGCAAACAGTATTGTACAATTGAGCATTACACACCATTCTCACCCAAAAATTTAATCCCCTTGGGTTACACCTCATATTTCCCTGTCCCTCTATATTACCATCAAGTGCCCTCAGGTCCTTGAGCAAAACAATCCCATGGATGGATTTGCCTTTGCAAAAAGGTAGAACCAATCGAGATCATGCTCCCTAAAACATTTCTTGTACATACCACAGGGACTTCATCCTCTGCTACAGCATAGAAGTTTTGATTGGGCAGGACCAGCTTGATTGGTAGAGCCTCTTGTATTAACTAATGAAATGGCCTTTACTAAAAGCAGATCCCCATGTTTGAAGGTGCCATCACCCATTGCTTTCCATGTCATTTTGGACAGTCCATTGTACTGTTCAATTTTCTCAGAGACTGGTGTGTATTAGGCAGTATGTTATACCCACTCAATCCTGTGCTCTCTGGCACGTGTATGTAGGGGTCTCTTTTTGAAATGAGTCCCATTAGTCCAGCTCAGTGTTTCTGGGGTGGGTTGCCATGGAAGTTGCATCTCAAGGCTCAGGATTGTGTTTTGGGCCCTGGTGTGAGGCCCGGGGTTCATCTCCAGACATCCAGTGTTGTTTCCACCAGTGTTAGTGTGTAGCGCTTGCCTGGGTGGGTTTGCAGCCGTGTGATGTGACTGATTTGCCAGGCTGGCCCACGTTTGTGTTTCAGCCATCGCCCACCACACCAGAGAGGCTTCACCTGCTCGGCCTGCTCCATGGCAGCACGTGTTTCACAGTCAGGGGTAGCTGGGAGGTGGCGTCCCAGCCACAAGCCCACGTGTATGTTGCATCTCTTCTCTAATGACCTGAGGCATCTTGAGCCCACTGAGCCAAAGTAATTTGCTCTTACACTGCCAGTCCAGATTAACTGGAGATGCTTTAATCTTGCTGGCCTGATCCACCTCTCCATCGTGGTGATGTTCTTCAGCAGCCTGACTCTTGGGCATGTGTGCTTCCCGTTATGTCCTTCTGCAGCCAGCTTCTCTGCCAGGGCAGCAAGTTCTTGCCACAATTCTTCAGCCCAGCTGGGTTTTGCTCTGCACTGCTGGTGGGCTTTTTCTGTCAGTCCAGCTACCCCAACACAGCATTTGCCACCATCCAGGAGTCAGTGTAGAGGTAGATTGCTGGCCATTCATTCAGTGACATCTAAACCAGCTGGATGGCTTTCAGCTCTGCAGCCTGGCTTGATCCACCTTTTCCTTCAGTAGCTTCTGTGACTTGTCATATAGGGCTCTCTGCAGCTGCTTTCCATTTTTGATTTGTCCCTGTGATACAAAAGGAACTGTCAATAAAGAGAGTATATTCCTTTTCATTTTTAGGTAGCTTATTGTGTGGGGCTGCTGCAGCATGTGTCATCTTCTTGTCTGATCATGATGGTAGTCTGAAATTTTCACCTTCAGGCCACTTAGTGATGACTTCCAGGATCCCTGGGCAACTGGGGCTTCCTGTTCAAGCTTGCTGTGTGGTCAGAGCAACCCAGCTACTCCACAGTGGCATGGTGTGTTGGTGTCGCATGATGTTGAATATCCAGCTCAGTGCTGGCAGCTGGGGCATCAGGAGGAGCTGTGCTTTGCTGTCAATCACTTCTGAGGCAGCTCCAACCCCTTCATGAGCTGCCAGTGTCTCTGTGTCAGTGGGGGTGTAGCTGGCCTCAGATCCTGTGTATGTTGTAGTGTTTTTATTCCCAACTCCAGAACACCAGGGGTCGTTGTCGAGTCTCCACGTGTACCTTTTGCCAATGACTCCAGGAAGGACCATCCTTCCCGGCTGCATTGTGGAGCATATTTTTACATGTTGCAGTGTCCTGACTGGTTACTGCCTGAGCAACCTCCTGTTTAATTTGTTCAAAATCTCATTATTGTTCAGGACGCTGCTTGAAATCGTTCTTCTTTGTGATCACGTGATAGAGAGGTTTTACAATCTGATTGTAATCTGAGACATGCATCCTTCAAAAACCCACAGTGCCTAGGAGAACCTGTGTTTCCTTCTTGCTGGTTGGTGGGGACATAGCTGCTATTCCATTGGCTATGCCCATTGGAATCTGATAACAGCTATATTGGCATTTTACTCCTAAAAACTGAGTTTTCTGGGCAGGTGCCTTGACCTTACTTTGCTGTGTGGCAAAACCAGCCTTCAGGAGGATTTGGGTTGTCTTCTCACCTTTCTCAAAAACTCCTGCTGTGTTGCCCTGCGTGATCATGTAGTCCATATATTGGAAGTATTCAAGGACCTCACCCTTTTCCCCACTTCCAGTGCAGTTTGGATTAGTCCAAAATTAGCATAATTTGCATAATTAGCATAAATATTGGATGTTTGTTTCTACTCATGGGGGAGTTGGTTCCAGGTGTATGTCACACCCCTCAGGGTTAAAAATGGAGGCCTGCACCCTGCTGCTAAAGGAAAGAAGAAAAACATGTTATCAGTGTTGATGGTGGCACCACTTGACTGCTTTGGACTGCAGCTCGTACTGAAGTCTCAGTGTGTTGGGCACAGTGGCACTCAGTGGTGGTGTGACTTCGTTCAGGCCACGATAGTCTGTTGGTCCCTGGGCTTGCACACTGACCATAAAGGACTGTTTAAGGGTGAATGAGTCTTGCTGACCACTCCTGGCTGTCCAGTTCATGGATCATCTCGTGGATGGGGGTTTCAGAGTCCAGGTGGTGCAGTATTGTCCATGCTGCAGTGCTGTGGTAGCAATTGTACCTGTTGTCCTTTGACCCTCAGCAGTCCCAAGGCAGAGGGGTCCTCTGAGAGACCAGGGAAGATATTCAGCTGTCTCATTTCCTCTGCCTCCACAGCAGCTATCTCAAAAACCTAACAATGCCTTTTTGGGTCCTTGGAATATCCTCCCTGCCTAGGGTTTGTGAGGCCTCTGGGCCAGTCACAGTGGGGTGTTTTTGCCATTCATTTCCAGTTGTGCTCTCTCCACCTTCCAGTGCAGTCAGCTGTTGGCATCCCCTTGGCAGCCCAGAAAGAGATGGATTCTGTCCCCACATATCTTGATGGCATCAGAGTGCATTGTGTGCCAGTGTGAGCTAGAACCTTACACTCCTGTGTGTCTGATGTGCCAGGGCACTGGATCCACACAGTCCAATAGATCTAATTGTCCCTTCTACCTGTATGGGGCTTTGTAGTTCTAGTAATAGTATATGTTGCTCACTTCTTGTAAATATGAGCTGGGGGTCCCTTCAAGAGGATCCAAAATAATATCAGATCTTATATTGAAAATTAACTCTGTCCTGGCCACAACCAGGACAGGAGCACAAAGCAGGAAGGACATAAAAACCCTGTGAAGTGAAGATTCACTTGTATCTACTTGTGAATTGGAGTATTTGCAATACATTATGGGTGAAATTAAGTTATTACCAAGCAGATCACACTCCGTGTGGGTGTGAGATTGCTGCAAGTACAGCTTGTCTCTGACCCTACATCAGAGAAAATCTGAAGTTTGTTTATCAAGACGAGATAGATGTGAATGTTCCAGGAATATATTCCATTCCTCTCAGATCTGGTGTTAGTTTCAGTCTCAGGGCATGTTTAAAAATTTTCTATTAGACAGTTATTCTGTATGTCTTCTTACTTCAGATCCAGAAGTTTTGTGTTTTCAGTATTTTCTTAGAAGCATCCTGATAAATGAATGCAGAAGGTCATCTTTGGCTGTGAGACACTTTTTTCTAGTGGGAAGAATAGCAATCTGGTTAAGAGGAGGGGTGTTCAAGTAGGAGAATAGAAGTGAAAGGTGTGTGTCCTCCCCACCTCTCTGCACAGTCTTGTTTGCTATATCCAGTGAGTGTGCCCAGATATGCAACAACCCCTGCACCCTGGACTCTCATGAGTAAGAACCTCAGGAGGCCCAAGTTACTTGTCCTCCTGTTGAAGCTCAGTGGGAGATGTTGCAAGTCTTCTGCCCTTTTGCTCAGATATTTTCTGCAGGTCAAGTAGTCACACTCCTCCCTGACTGATGTGGTGCTGGCCACTCTGAGAAGTGATGACACATTTGCTGTTAGATGTGAGTGCTGTGCACTTGCTTGACTTCACCATCTGGAGTAGCTTCTCTGATTTGGAGAGCAATACTAATGAAGTAAAGTTAAAAGGTGCAGGGATGATGGGCAATTAAAAGACAATGGAGAACATCCTGGATATCTTATCATGCATAAAAGACACATGTTCCAATTCATTGCCCAAAGGAAAAAAAACTAAAATTAAGAACAGCTCTTTCAAATGGTGAATTACTTATTATTTTGTACATTCTGTGGCTGAAACCAGTGGTAGTCAAAAGCTTCCTTCATTTACTGTAATGTTGGAGTTAACTGCACATGGCATGATAGCTCAATTTCCTAGAAAGCCTCCTTGGAACCGAATGTGTGCTTACATACTTCTTGCTGTGATATGTGCTTTGCTCTTTGCACTGTGTGAAACAAAAAGAGATTTATTACCTTAATTTCACCTTTTTTTCCCACTGCTCTTTTAGGAGTTTCTTTAAGGCCTTTTCACTTATTGGAGAAACTCAGGAACGAGAGAGAGTTTTAATCCACTTCTCCAGCAGATACTACCAGTGCAACCCAAATGCCATTTCTTCTCAAGGTAACTTTTTTTCTGATACTGAAATCTTTGCTTGTTGCTGTCTTCCTTCATTCTCACCTTCAATAGCACATACAGTGTATGCCTGGAAAATGAAGCTGTGTCCACACTTTAGAGACTGTCTCTGGTAAGCATTGAAACCCTCAGCAGGAAGGGTGTTTAGCCCTCCTCAATATTAATCCTCTTTTGTGGCACCTCCAGATTTGTCCTCAGTTGTAGTTTCTGGTCACACTGGCTTCAGTGTGTGGGTCCTTGTACTCCAGCTGCACTCATGTGGACAAGAATAGGTCTTATGTCAGGTGAAGAGAGGCTGTTCACTTTCTGTGCTCCATTCCATGCTTGTGTCTGCGTGCACTGCCATCAGGCATGCCAGTTCTTGCCAGTTGTGGGGGTGAATCTTGGGTGCTGTATCCAGACCCTGGCATGGTTTCATCTTGACTAGCTAACATCAGAGTGCTTCTCTTTGCCAATGTTTTCAGTCAGTTTGGAAATAGATGATGGAAACAAACAAGCACATAGATCAAACCTGAGAAAACTGGGATTGCAGAAGAGGACAAACTGTCTGTTGGCATAACTGCTGTGTTCAGCCAGACAGGCTGGCAGAGCCTTGTAGCCCTATGATTGCAGCACACGCTGATCACACACTGAAGGAGGAGGTTGAAAAAAAAGGCAATAAAGGCAATAGTGTGTTTAGTTGTACCTTTAATTTCTGGTGTGAGAAAGAGCTGCTACGCTTGGAGTACCACTGCATCTCCTTACCCCTTGCTTTGAGACCTGCCCGTGGTGCAGTGAGATGATGCTTGGGCACTTTGCACCTCTTCAGCTTTGCTAGCTGTCTGCAGAGGAGGGAAAGAGTTGGGACTAAGACAGAATCTGCTCCTGTGCTGTCTCTGTCCTCTGCCTATTCCTTTCTTATTTCAAGACACTGTAGACAGTGAGGCAGAAAGAGTGATCATGTCCAGAGTGAAATAATGACTGCCTGATGATGTGGCTGTCTTATTCTAGTCCAGGGTGCAAGAGGGAAATTGCAGCCTCAGACTCTGAGTGAGCACTTAAATCCTACACACTTTAACCTAGGATCTTAGTACTATGTGCACCACAATATAAGAAAGATACAAAGCTATCAGAAAATATCCTGAAGAAGGATATAAAGATGGAGAAGGGTCTAGAGGGGAAGACAAATGAGGAGCAGTGAGATCACATAGTTTGCGGAGCCTGGAGGAGACTGAGGGGAGACCTCGTTGCAGTCTACAGCTTCCTCATGAAGGGATGAGGAGGGACAGGCACTGATCTCTGTGGTGACAGTGACAGGAGCTGAGGGAATGGCTTGAAGTTATGTCAGCGGGGGTTTAGGTTAGAGAGAGGTTCTTCTCTCAGTGGGTGTTTGGGCACTGGAACAGGCTCCCCAGGGAAGTGGTCACAACACCAAGCTTGATGGAGTTCAAGAAGAGCTCTCAAGCACATGTTGTGATTCTTAGGGATGTCCTGTGCAGAGCCCAGAGGAGTTGGACTTAATGATCCTTGTTGGGTGCCTTCTAAACTTGCTTGGAAAGTCTATTCAAAAATGGCTTAAAGTACTACTACTTTTTTCTGAGGTGGGCACAAAGAACTTGACAAAGGTTCGCAGAATGTTTGTAACCAACCTTTCCTAGCAAACCAAAGAAGTTCAGGAATTTGGCAAAATTTAAAACAAACATTCAATTAAAAGAAAACATTTCACAGAGCGTTGACTTACTCATCAACATTAATTACCCATATTTCAGAAAATGGAAATTAGGAGTAGAAAAGAAGAAAAATAGAAAAAAGAGCAAAAAACAAGATATAGCTACTGCCCTGGCTCCCAGTGTGGTTTCAGCTTCCATAAAATCTGAAGACAACAGGGACACAATCACAGTCGTGGGGTCTGCTCTGGCAAGTAACCCCTGGGCAGGCCAGATGGGGTTGACTGGGGCTCCAGGGCAGGGTGTGGGGCATTGCTTTCAGTGTGCCAGTGATTGGTGGCAGTTCTGAACTTAATGGCTCCCGAGAGTGGGGTGTGGATCAGTGCACCATCCCATTTTCTGCAGAGCTGCTCCCCATACACACACATTCCAGTTGCTTTGAGACAGTAATAATTTTCTTCAGTCTCTCAGTCCTCCAATTCTATTCTGTGGTTCTATGAATCTGGCTTATTGCTGAGACCCCTGTCCGCAGGACCAGCTTAGAAACTCCTGGAGTGCTCTCCATTCAGCATGGAGCCAAGGCAGCATAAATAACTGGCTGTGCTTCTCCAAAATTAGGTCTAATTGAGCTCTGAATGAGCCAGAGGGGGAGAAAAACGGGATACCCTGCTGCCCCACTCTTTACACAAGAGCAAGTGTATTTTACTTTTCCCTTTCTGCACTGAAGTAAATGAAGAGGAAGGTGTTGATTCAGACAGTAATATTAGTATTAGCAAGCTAAGAGTGATAGCATGATTTCTTGTCTTCTTGCCTCGTCCATGGGTGCTGCAGGACAGTTTTGACAGTTACTAAAAGTTAAAAGAAAGACTGTTCTGGTTTGGCAGCTCTGTGATGACCTCATTGTTCATTTACTTAATTATGCATATTTCTTGATAAAACAGATTCTTATAAAGGGAACAGACTCAATCTACTAGTCTCAGTTTCAGTTTCTTAAAGGTCCAGATGTGGTTTTGCATGTAACTCTGTCTGTTTCTCTTTTTGCAGATGGAGTTCACTGTCTCACGTGTGCCATGATGCTGCTGAACACCGACCTGCATGGCCATGTGAGTATGCACAGCTATGTGTAGACTGCTCCTATCCACACCATGCTGGGATGGGGTGGTCTTGTGGCAGTCCCTGTGCTGGTGGCTTTCTTCTAAAGCCCCTGCAGACAGCAAACAGTGAGAAGGCTGCTCTCCAAGGCTGTTGTCCTGGGCAGGCCTTTCCAGCACGCCTTGATCAGTCATGTGTAAGCTGGCATTGTGCTTGGTGTTACCATAATGTCTGAGCATACTCCCTGTCCTCAGGCATTCTGGTGTGCTTACCATCCTTCCTGCAGCAGGCCCTGACCAGGAAGCTGTGCTTTGGATTGGCTTCCCCTTTACAGTATGTACAAACATGTGGGAAGGCAGAGTAAAGATGCGAAGAAGTGAGGTGAAGGGAGGCGAAGAAGTTTTGGGAAGGTCAGAAAGGGAAGGTGATGCTTGCAAACATTCAGTTGGAGGGGGCAGATATGGTGGAAGCAGAGTTTTGCACGAATAAATGATAGGTGTACTCAGAGCCAAGAGAATGGAGGGGCAATGTGGGCATGCTGAGTGGAAGCCCTGTGTTCCTGCTGTGCACACCTCTCCCCACTGCCTGCCTGGGTGAAATAGTATTCAGGTTTGAGTTCTCTTAGTCATGCTGCTCCAGGGTGCCAGTAGCCTTAGGATGGGTATTTCAGCACCCACAGTGTAATACACCAGCTATGCAAGGTACTCCTATGCTGATGGGAGGCTTCCTCTGCTCTGGAGTTAGGATGGAGTGTGTAATGGCATGACAGTGTGCAAAAGCAGTGCGTTCAGCCAAGCAACTCTGAGGTTTCTTTCTGGCCCTCCACTGCACTTGAAAGAGCTCTTCCAGTAGGATGTCCCTTGGGAATTTTTACCCATTAAGGGTGTTAGATTGGGCAACAGGACGTGGAGGCACCCTGGGTCTGTCTCAACAGTCTGCTTAGCCCCTGTGGGGCTGTAAGTAATAAAACCAAGACTTTAGTGTTCACAGGGAGTTCTGAGATCCACCTCCGTTAATTGAATGTCTTTGTCTGAAGGTTGTGGAAGCAGGAGAGAGTAGGGAGTTGTGAAGAATTTTTTTCTCTGAAGGTTTAGCTGTCCTTACTGAAGGGTGTGTCAGTCACATGTAAATGGGGGGTGCAGGAATGTGCCCCAGTTTGTCTCTTAGCGTGCATGGCTTCTCTTGAGTCTTTCTGCACAGGTATCCCACTCCTCAGGGTGGTGAGCAGCCTGGGACTCCTGCTTTACAGCCTGCCTGGCCTCACAGTTCAGGGAGGGAGACCAAATAATGGTCATGCATCAGCCTGACAGCAATTCTCACTGCTCCCTGCGATGCTTTAGTGGGCCCTTACTGTCTTCAGTAGGTACTGGAATAAATGATCTGGCTCTGACCCATCATTGCTGTTGCTGTGTGTAACTTTGGAGGCTTTTCCCACTGGCAGTTGACAGTGTGTTGTTGTGTATATGCAGCTACAGTATTTGCCAGACTCCTGCTTGTATTACGTGTCATTGTGTTCTCTCCAACCCTTCTGATTTCCTCTAATTTTGGTCTTCCTCTTACTGCTTTACATTTTTCCACATAGGTGGTAAGTTTGGCATTTTTGACTTTGGAATGCATCCCTTGAAGATATGCCTAATTGCCTGTTTCCTAACGAAGATAATGCTTTGCCTCATCCTTACCAGGATTCTGCTAGAGCAGGAAGCAAATGAATCACAGGGCCTATCTATATACTGAGCTCTGTTTGTTACTGATATACTGATTGTAAGCACACATACTTCTATTTCACAATCACCTCCACTGCTTGTAGGGCTGTAATGCAGCTGTTCTGCCTTCAGTTCACACTTGCCTTTAAGTCTTCTAGACACACTCTTACTTATCCCCTTTATTTTCCCTTTCTTGCCACACTTCTATTTGTAACTAAGCAGTTTTTGCTAGGTATGTCTTGGAAATGCGTGCTTGCTTCTCTGCACAGAGGTCATCACCCACATTGGTGCTAGAGAGTTTCAAGGTATCTCTAGACCACCAGCCACATCTTCTGGAACCTCTGTGGCACAATATGGAGATGTTAGCTTTGGTCCTGCAGCAAAATAGCCATTTGTCTGCAGTGCCACATTGCTGTTGGCTTTGGTCAGCATGGAGAGGCTGCAAACTGCTGCATGGAGGAAACAAATAGAAGTAGGCTGAAGTTGCAGAGAGAAGCTAAAGCACTTGTAAATCTACTAGACCAGCTCCAGCCTGGAACTCAAGACTGAAGTTATGAGCTGTGTTCTGTAAGCTTTGCAACCATAGAGCCAGGATTACAGCCTGTTTGTATTGTCAGAAGCCATCTGTGGGAAGCCATGAATTGTTCCAGGGTTACTGCTTACCTTTTTTTCTGTAGGTTTGTGCTGGCTGCTGCTGTGGGATCTTCCTTATTAGCTAGGTGAGGCTGATGGCCAAGATTTGGTGGTTTTCCTGATCATACATTATGGAAGGGAAATAGAGGTTATGTGCTTTAAGCTGTCATGTAACTCGTAACATTGAATGACCTGTTTTACCAACTGGTGCCCTTCCTTGGGCTCCAGTCCTGTGTTAATTTGGGCACCTCCTTCTAGCATAAGAAAAGGCTCACACAGAGCTCTTCTGTATTTCTTCAGAAAAAGCATGCCCTGACAGTGGAAAAGTCTTCCCTTCCATCTCCTGACTGATAGTGGTGTTATCCTCAAAGATACCATGAGGAGCCCTATTTTCCCTGTGTCTATACCATGTTTCACAGCTCATCTCAGGCTGCTTTCCTTTCCTCAGACGTCTTTGATGTCCTTTTTCATCAATGCAGTGTTGTAATTGTTGCCCACTTACAAGGTTCCCTGCATGCTAAGCAGGGGCCTTCCAGCACCTGGGGGACTGAGTACAGACACTTTCTCTGAGGGGTGATGGAGATGGGGATTCAAGAGTCATTTAGGCAGCCTCAAACCTCTGGATGTAGTTTGGCTCCTACGTGTTGGAACAGCCAAACTGTTCCTTTCCACTTGTGGCTTATTTGGGCAACTTCCAGTCTGAGACTTACACAGGAAGAGAGGAAAGAGAGTGAGCACATGGAAATGTCAAGAGACATGGCATGTGTCAAGAGTCATGGGTATAAGGCACCATGTAACTACCAGAGATGTTCATCATTGTCCTCTTTATTACCCCCAGTATTAAGTTGGGGTTTTTTGCAGGGTATGTGTCAGCCTTTGGTGCAAAATTACTTTCCTACTTCTAGCTATATGCATACAAGGATGCTCATCTATGAGTAATCTCATTAATGCTTTCTTAGTGCTGCCTGCCTTAGGCTTGAAGGAGAGCAGGAAGATGCATTTAATCTGATGTTACTCATTCCTGTCATTTGGGAAAGCAGCAGGAATATGATATTGTGTTTCTCTGATACTCCTTTCAGAACATTGGGAAAAAGATGACCTGCCAAGAGTTCGTTGCTAACCTGCAGGGAATGAATGATGGCAAGGACTTCCCAAGAGGGCTCTTGAAGGTAAGGAATTAACTGCAGAACGTGGGTTTCATTTTTACTGAAAGATAGTTCAAAACAGAACACCCATCTTGCATTTTCTGAATCTTAATTGTCAAACATGACAAGTGATAGGCACATTTCTCCTCCCAGAACATACATAATATATATAATGTTTATTCTCTTGTTTTCTTCACTTGATAGTGAAGGAGAATCTCTGCCACACAGAGGGGCAAAATTGAGCTGCAGCAGGTCTTGCCCCAGAGCTGTGTGCCTTGTAAACTCCTGTGGTCATGCCAACCCAGAGTGCTGTCTCCTGATTACAGCAGACAGAAGCAGCCAGTTGGCTCTGAGTGTGAATACATAAAGGCTAAGCCTGATCTCTGTGTACAATCTGGAAGGTGTGTGTGTTTTTTCATCAAAGGTGCTTTGGGGTATTCACATTAGAGCTGGAGATGTAATTTCAGATTATAATGTGCTGTCTGGCACAGGCTGCATTGCTTCAGCTTTTGTTCATTAAGTTTGTGCCAGGAGTTAAATCTGAAGAATGGGGGAAGAGGCTGAGCAGGACAAACCTTGTTTTATTGTCAGTAATAATGAGAATGTTTCGCTTCTTTTTTGTCTGATTAGTAGCATGAAATAGCACTTTGCTCAAATGAAGACAGGTGCACATACACTGGAGTTCATAATGTATTTATTTTTTTGTAATGGAAATAAAAATAAGAGGCTGCCAGTCTGAGAGCTGACCCAATACCTATTGAAACAATTCAAATTAATCTCTTCTGTGGGTTTTTTATCAGGACCATTGTGAAATACAGATGTACCCGCATAGTTGAAAGCAGCAGTTTATCTTCTAATATTGGTAATTTCTTCATTTTCTTCAGGGAGCTTTTTGTTGGGCCCTCCTGCTTCAATATAAGCTCAACTGCCCTTTATTTTAGATTTAATGCACTTAATTTTTAAATCTGTATATCTGTCAGCAGCCACACTTAAATTATTTTTCCCCCAAGGAATCTCATTTCTCAGTTTGCCATAGAGGGATGTGTTGAGATTAATTTGCAGGCTAATTACAGCCCTTACTGTATAAATAGTTCTCCAGACTGTGTTTAAATAACCTGAGTGTACTGACAAGAGACTTCCACTGGTGCTCACCTGCTGTTTGTTTTCCTGCTGACAGAATTATGCAGTTGTGGCTGTATCTTGGTGTTTAGCACTCACCTGCTAATGCTAGGGATGTCTGACTTTTCACCCAAAGCAAATACCAGGGCCCAGTATTTTTTGAACATAGATGGAAGGAGTTTGGTGTTGGTATCCCACTTTGCTTAAGGCTTTCTGCCCTTTTCTGTGTGCTGCCTTGATGTCTTGGGGACAGAGGCGGTGCTCAGCTTTGGTTTCTCATCTGGATTGTCTGAAGATTTGATGAACCGACCCTTGCTTTTTAATTTATTGGTGGAGGGGAGTGGAGTGAGTACGAGTAATTATGTGACAATGTTCACAGCAGCCATGCTGCCACTAAATATGCGATTACAAAGACTTAGCGGAAATTAATTTTTGCATTAGTCTCAATAAACTAAATTCACAGCACCCTGCTTCAGCACAGCACCAAAGTGCACGTGTATTGCTGCTGCAATAGCTGTGTAGCCACTGAGAATGGGTGAGGCTGCAACCCTTCTCCCTGCATCCTTGCCCAGCCACCTGGGAAAGGAAGAACAGTTTCCACAGGGTGGCAGTGTGTCCCTGTGGGAGTGAGGTCCTGAGCACCCACTGGTGACTAATGCAGACCTGTGATGAAGTGAGTGGGCTTTTCTGTCTCTGCAGTCTACCTGTGTTCTCCTCGTGACCCTGCTGCAACCTTGTATGAAGCTCTGCAACTCTGCTGAGCCCCAGAGCAAACCTGAGCAGTGCTGGAGGGGAAGGAAGGCCAGGGAGAGTTGTTCATCCAGGGCTTATGAAGCTCTGTGCAGCATTTATTGTGGATCCAGTTCCCAGAGTCAGGGGTGCAAATGCGAATTCTTGGTCTATCCAGGAGAGCTGGCTGACAGGTGTCAGTCAAATATGGCCTTCAGTGAATCTCTTCACCCTGAGTGTGCACATGAGTATTTGGTCTGGATAGGAAAATAGCATATCAAGAGCCAGCCATCAACACATGAGGAGGGACACTTTTTTGTGTGATCAGCCTCAGAAAACTTGGGGCATTAGATCAAGTTACTGCTTTCTTTCACCTCTGTGGGGGAGCTATCCCTAAGTTTTACTAACTTTTTTCCTAGCAGCGAGAACACTTTTGGTACAAACCACAAGGCCTTCATGACCTGATGCTCCTTGTTTTCCTAGTTGTGCTTTGAGAACAGGTATTTCACTCTGGTTCGAAAGTAGAAATGAGAAATGATAATGTGGTCTTGCTCACCTTGCGTCTTGCTATCTGTTCATTTAACATTTAAAAAGGTTTTGCTTTTGTACACCCATCTGCACAAAGATTCATTGCCTTTCCTTTTTCCTCATGCCTTTAGTCAGATCTGAGGTTGCTTTTAAAGTTTGGACCCATAAAGACAAGTATGCCAAACTGTGATTAAAAGTGCACTTCTCCCCATGGGCTCTGCTTGTAGTATTCATGTATTCATCACATATATGTATGTAGAAAGGGAAACTGTGGCTAGGATCTTCCTCCTTGGAAAGAAAACAAAATCAATCTGACATTTTGGCAGTGTCAAACCTCATGATTACAGTGTAGGAGGAGTGGTTTCTTTCTCACATGCTCACACTAGCTTTAATCTACTGTAGTGATACCATCTCACAGTGATGTTCTGGGGAATTGTACTGTGTGACCAGAGCCTTCTTCAAAGCTGGGCTTCACAAGATTTCTGGAATGAGGAGGAGATTGACTTGGAAAGAGCCTAATTTTGACCATACATTCTCGCTTCGATTCCTGTGGGCAATGTGGTCCCCACAAATAAAGTGCCGGTATAATGCTGGCCGCAATGTTTTCCTTGTCATCTTGAGACAAGGTGTGTGGGAGTCCACTCCAAGAAGGTGGCAGTAACAAAGCTTTTCATATGTAAGGAAGAGAAAATGTCTTCTGTGGTCCACAGATTGCAAGAAGGCATCACTGAGGAAATGGATCCCTGCTTTTGTTGGTCAGTGTTCTGGGAGGCGTGCTCTGTTGTTAGGCTATATGCAAAGTGCCCCTGTCCTGCATAAGTAAATGTTCTCTGCATTTGCAGTGTCCAAGACACCTCAGTCATGGAATCACGCCATCATCCAACCTCTAACATGGGCTGACTGGTAGCAGTGCTGCCCCATGACATGAACACTGGATGTGGGGAAGTCATATGTGGCTATGTGTCTTTTGGTAGGGGATGGTAGCTCTTCAGTACTCTATTATACCATGTGGGAGCCTCCATCATGCTGAGGTACCTGGGATGCTCTACAGGGACTTGGCTAGACTCATCCTGTCAGGGGCTGCTGATGCAGATAAGATGCCAATCCTGCATTAAAAAATCTGCTTTTTCTCAAAGGCTATTTTTGGGTAGGCCTTATCTCCTGCAGAAGCACTATAATGAAGTGACCAAATTAACTTGGACTTGCTGGTGCTGAACTCTTCCGAAGAACCAGTCCTTCTTAGTTTCCTAAATGATCTGAATTCTTGATCAAGATTCCTGGAATATGCAATTTCCTACAGAAGCTGCAATGTAGGGTTTATCTTATGTTGCTGTCAGTTCCCTGCACTTTAATTAAGGGTTTTTTTGCCGCTGTTTTTCTGCCTCCTCTTGCTCTCCCTCTCTTTTTTTAATTCTCTTTGAAAGCCCTCCAAAGCAAACACTCACTTTAAAGAGAATTACTAGTACCTTCATCCATCCAATCACTTCAGGTATTTAGCAGAGAGAATGAGCATCAGGTGGCTAACTTCTCTCTGCACAACCTCAGCCCTCCTTTATGGAGAGGAGCACATGCTAATTGAACTGTTGTGTGCACCCTAATTGCACTAATCAGCAGTCTCTGTACTTTATCCATGTTGTCACTTTTTGGCAAGAAATTCCTACCTTCCAGGGAAACCTGATGAAGTCGGGGAGATGAGAGCGTGTAATAGCATGCCAGGATGGCCCCAGGAAAACCACACTGACTGCTGCAACACCTTGCAGCAGAGGGCAGAGGAGGGAGAGGACCAAGTGTCTTTGTTCCACTGAATAAGACAGAGGTCTGCCTCCTTGTTTCTTCCCCAAAATAAAGTTTTACCTCTTAAAAATACTTCTGTTGGAAATAATATTTTTGCACCATTTCTTATCTGTATGAAATAGATCTGTTATAGAAGGCCCCTTTCAGCTGCTAAGAGACAGCAAAGTCTAATCTGGCAGTATAAAAGTCAGGGAATGCAGGATTAAGTCATTAATCCTTGTCTTAAACAGTTGTTTTTGAAAGTATACTTTCACTCTCAGAGGAGCCAGAGATCCACAGTGACTGTAGGGAGCTTGTCTTCACTCTTCTCCATCCTTCCTGAGAGCCTTCCTGCCACGACAATCTTTGTTTTCTTCAACTTTAAGATTTTTTGGTGTTGTCATTTGTCCTATTCAAGAGCAATAACCATTTAAAGCATGCTTTGCAGAACTGAGGATTGGAGCTGGTTATGATGGTGTGTGTATTGCTTTGTGGTCTTTACATTATAGAGATTCTGGGCACCATCCAGCCATGTTGAAATGCAATATATTTCCTTTTTGCATTTCAGGAACTTGCTTCAGTGCATACTGAAAGAAAAATCTATAATCTATATATTTTTTCACAAGTCAGATAAACCCAGATGTTGAGTTGAAGAAAGCCTCATGATAGCAAAAGCCTAATACCAACTGTGTCTCTGAGCAGGGAAAGCAGAACTTTAAACAAGACTTAAAACAGAAAATTTTTTGAAGGTGATCCAAGAATTAGGATTGTTTTGTGTAGTCTAAAGGTGGTACGAGGGATTGCTTATCTAACTGGGAAGCAGACTGGATTTCAGGATGGACCTGTTCTGCTTTGACAGTCTGCATTTCTCTGAATTATTTTTGCTCCTTCAACCTTTCACCTCTTTAATTTCCAATTGTTATTCAGAAGATCTCATCTAGCCTACCAGGCTTTTGTGTCAGCAAGGAGTGAAACCCAAGCAGTCAGCTAAGAATTTCCATTGTTACTGGCTGCAATTATGTGGCTCAATACCAGCCTCATAATGAAAATTTGGGGGGTTAATTTTCATCTGTGGAGGCAAGCTGTCTGTAGTGTCTTGTCCAGGTGGATCAGACAAGGGAATTACTTGATGTTTGGCTTCTCCAGCCTGTCAGCCATGGCTGTCACTTGTTTCCTGCTGCAACTGAAATGCATAGCAGGTCCCAAGGATAAATGTCGACTCAAGTGTGGAGGATACAGACTGGTAGTCTCCAGGAATGATACACTCTGCCACTTTAAATAAGGAATTTTGGGCTCTTTTCAGACAGGGAATTCTCTAATACAATGTCACACGTACATTTTGGTCCCTATGACATATTACTCCCACCTCCATGTAGGTAGAAAACAAATTCTGAAAAACATTCTTTGATCTTCTACCCACTGAACTGCTTGAAATTTAAGTTCTGTGCTGCATCTCAAGGGAAGGAAGAGTAGGAATATAATTTATACCATATTTAAAAAAGAAGAAGAGAGAACATTCCTTCCACCAGCTTTAGGATTATTGCTGTATAAATCTTTGGTATTCCTTCCTTCTGTTTGTTGCCACACTTTTCAAATAGAATTGGACTACTCTCTCTCTGACCCAGTTACACTGTTTTCTATCAAACAAGATTATTAAGCTGCTCCTTAAACTCAGATTTTTTTTTCTCCTTTCTTGTGATGTTGAATGGAATATTTAGTTTCCTTCTGAGGTCATGCTTTCTTGGATGATCAAGTATTCACAAGATCCTTGTACAAATGTGAGACAAATCCAAGGCACAAGTGTTCTGTGCTGTTGACAGATGGGTTCTGGAAAGTGTCAAGAGAGGTAGGAAGGATTTCACCTGCTTTTGGGGCAAGGTAGCTGGACATGACTCCATAGGTAGATGTAATTGTGGAGAAAAGGGATGTCAAAAGCTATGCCTGTTTTTTCCCACACTGTAGTTCAATGCTTACAGTCACAGGTGAGACTCATGTAACCTGTGTGGATCTTAGAGTGGCCTCAATTTCCTTCCTCCCCCTCTTTTCTCCACTTCTTCCTATTGTGCCCCCTCTCTTTCTTTTTGCCCCCTTCCTTTTGCTCTCCTCCTTCCTTTCCCCTCCACTTCCATGTCCTCCCCTTCCTTTTCCTCTTTTCCTTTTTGTTGATGTTGTCTTTTGCTATTTGAGTCAGAGAGAAGCCTTAAAGGATGTTTTTTGTCTTTTAATGCAGATGTCTAGGGTGAGGGGTTTATTTCACTGCAGGGACAGAGGCAGAGATTGTTTGGAGCTGATCTGAGATAATAAGTAGACTTTGCATCTCTTCACTTTCCTGTGGGTTTCTGTCACACCTGTGCAGAATTTTAGGGTTTTGATGCATTTATGGATTTGCTGCAAGTACTGCTCTTTTTTGTAGTTAAATTTGTCTGATTTAACTTAAGGAACTTGGTGGTCTGTGTTAGTCTGTCTACTATATGGCTCACTTAATTTCTGTGAGCTCTGTTGACAGCAGATAATAATTCCTAAAAGGAGGAAATCAAGAAGAGGAACTTCCCCCCTTGGATACTGTAGTGCTTTGCCAGGAAGTACAGCAGCTAGTCTGTGAAACAGCTGTTTTCAGATCTGCTGCAATAAATATGAAGATGGCTGAAGGCATGTTTTCACTTGCAGTGCTAATCAGGATAACAGGGTGCATGATATCTTTGCATCCCTGTTATTATCCAACAACTTGTTTTCATTAAACCAGTGATCTCCTATCATTCTCAGCAAGGCACTTACCTCAGGAGTGGTTTCTTTTGGCACAAGATGCATCATGGATCCCAGAGATACTGTGATACCAGGATTCATTTGATCTTTCTCCAGTCATTGTGGTTTTATCATTCTGCTGCTTCTAGGTGCTTATTGATGTAAAAAGTCAATTGTAAAGACTTGTGCTGTGACTGTGAGCTGCTGGTTGTGGATGCTCTTTTAGCCTTCTTCTCATGTAACCTAAACCAGAGATAGTTCAGTTGGCCTCATGTAGTCATCCATCGTTCTCCCACCATTCCGGATGTTACCCTGCTAGGATTCCTGTTGATCTGGTTGCTTGTGCATGTAGAAATGAAGTTGCTCTAGTATTTCTGCTGTTCACAGGAGACGTTTAGATTTAATCTTGTCAGCTTCCCCTAGTCAGCAGACCTCAGAAATCGTTATCTTAATATTACACAAATTTTATGTTGATCAGTTTTAGGCTCTTGTTCTTTAGCCATTGTGTTAGAGTAGCTTATCTGTCAGAATTAACTTTCCCCTTCCTTTTTGTTTTGGGGAGAAGGGAAAAAAAGATAAAAGAATGAAAGATGAAGGACGAAGGAAAGAGTTAATGTTGTTTATTTAACAAACAGCATTTATTGTCAACATTAAGTAGTTCTGCCTTTCTGTGCTACACAAATATGCTACTGGCTTCTGAGGGTATATTTTAAGTAATTGATATGCGTGTGTTTATGTGTTTTGTCAGCTTTTGTTGTTTGTATTTGTCATTGACATCAGGTTTAAATGACACTAATGAATTCTTATGACTTTGTTTGAGGACATTGGAGTTCTTTGGATACGGTAATGTCATCTTTAGGTTTGTACCCCAAAAGCCAATATTGAATTTTACTTTGAATTCTGCAGTTTTTCTTCTTGTGTTGTTGATTCACTGAATGACATTAGGAAGACCAAACAAGGACTGAGTACGTTTTGCCTCCCAGGGAAACTTGACTGGTGGGAGGAACAGATGGGAAGGAGCTTATTTCAGGGTAAGTTGGAACAGCTGCCCATTTCCTCTATGGGTGATGGGATCTAACATAGTGCCTTGTGACAAGAGAAAAGCTTTTGTATGGTTTTAAAAGGACAAGATGGAAAGAATAATAGAGACTGGTTTTCTGCTCCTGCATCTGTTTTGACGCAAAGTTTAAAATTTTCCTGCTGATTTATAGTTTGCTCCTTAGAGTAACTGATAGAGAAGGTCGCTATATAGGGACATGGTCCTTTTGTTCACCCCAGTTGTGTCACTGACTAAACAAATATTTACATTCTTCCCCTTTCATACCACCTCTTTGCTGACCTCTGAACAAGAGGAAAATCCTGAATTCTTGACATACTTGGAGGGTCCCCTGGGTGTGGTCAGCTCTGATTTTTCTGATACTGCGCAGCTATTTTAGCCCCTCTTTAAAAACATCCCTTCTATTCTTCTATTTATGTTAATAAAATACTTTTCCCTCCGAAATCGCTATTTCTCAGTTACAGACAAAAATCAATCCTGTGTGCATACTAACTTCTAAAATGGCGGGTCTTCTCTAATGTTGAAGCATGGTCTTTCCCCAGAATAACAGGTAGTGTGTATACAGAATACTGCCTCAGTCAGGAGTACAAGATTGTATTATCACTTGGATGTAAATCAGGGACACTGATGAAATCTGAACTGAATTCTCAGTATATTTAAGGCTTCAAATGCATGATCTCGGGAGGCTCTGTTTGGGAGAGTGTGAGCTGAGTTTTCCGTACTCAATGGAAACGAGAAGAAAGAACATGACTTCACGTCATCCTTGGAGTTTTGGACTGCTGCAGAAACAGACTTTTTCCTTTCTGAAGTAAGGTTCCTGTCCTACCTGAGCATCTGCTAACTTCAGCTCAGAGAATTCTAGATGAACTGCTGGAATTAGGCAGCAGTGATGGTGCTGTTGGCAGCAGAAGATAAATATTGCTTTGATTCAGTCTGGCTTGTGTTTAATAATAAAATTGCACTGTGTAATTGACACTGGCCAAGCCTGTGTGTGATATTTAGGGAGTATAATTATTTCAGATGTGTTGAGGGTGCTTGGGGAGTTTGCCTTATAAATCTGAGAGCAAGAATAATCTGCTAGGCAGGGGGCTGCTAGGATAGAGAGTGATTTGTGGCCATTTACGTAGCACCTGTCAGGACCTGCTGCTTAGCTCATCTGGAGCTGTTTGACTGCAGTGCAAATTTCCTCTAAGAAGAGATTTTTTTTTAAAAAAGCTTTCCCACAAGAAGTGGGTAATTTCACATGGGCTAAGTAACATAAAACCTTTCTTGCAAAGTAGCAGAAGTAACTCAGAGAAAGATTCCTTTCAGCTATCCTTTAGCAATGACAGGTTTGGGTAAAAAAGGGGACATTTGAGATTTGATCTTAATTTGTGAGGTAGGGATGGGCTTGCTAGATCTGACTGTTGTGGAAATGACAATGTACTTTTCTTGTTGGCCAGAAGGGAAGATATCTGTGCCTCAAGCAGGACAGAGGCAGAATCTGTGAGGAATCAGAAGTTTCCCACCCCAGGGACAGTTTTTATGTTGATATTTAGGTAATCTGACCATTGTCTGTCAGCAGGTCTACACCTATTACAGTCTGTGGGAAGAATATGCACCTTGTAGCATCCTTGGGGGGAGCATGAGCAAAAGGTTAGTGCTATCAGAAAGGTTGCTGTCTGCTGGGGAGACAACAGCATGTTTTATGAGCACAGATTCACCTAGGACCATTATGTGGCTGTCTAGCCATTTACCCTGTAAGGATATAAGCTCCTAAGTGCAAGAGGCTGCAAGGGAAGATGTAACCAGGGGAAAAGTCCACTCAGTTCATACGCATCTTACTTACCCCTGGGTGCTGTTGGGTGCATGATGTAGGATAGGCAAACCTCTTACTTTGCTTTCACATGGCTTGGCATACATGGAATGGGGCTCAGACGTAAATGCAGACTGGAGCTTTCTTACCCAGCTTTTGGCTGCCTGATGTATCTCAGCATGGGACGTTCACCTCAGGATGCCAGGGCAGCACCAGCTCATTGCTGTCTGCATGCACAGACTTGCTCCCTATGTGTCTTAGTGGGAGTGGGATGAGAGCCCTCATGTCCTCTCACAACCCAGCACCACTGCTGCTGTCCTTTCCCTGCCTGGTGATATGGTGGTATGGGGCAGGTTGCTTGACCTGGCGTTAGCCTTGCTGCAGAGTCTTCCAGCTCCTTGTGCACCCTCTGCACAGACTATTTGCCTTTTCTGGGTTTGGGACAATGTCCCCATTGTCCACTTCTGCCTTGCTGCTCACACAAGCTGCTCCACCTGTCCAGTGTGTGTGTCGGCAGTTGTCGTGATCCTGTGCTGAGCAGAGTAGAGCAGAGCAATCTCTCTCTCTTTCTCTCACAGTGGAGCACGTTGCCATGGCAATGCACAGTCTGCTGCACTCTGGGTCTCCAGGAGCCAGAAATGATGGTGCTTTTGCAACATTGAGGTAAACATCTCTCTTTTCCTGTATTTAGCTCATCCACCCCTCAGCAGGAGTACCAGTTCCTTTTGGCCTCAGCTTCCCCTTGCCCTCTGCATGAAGGCAGGTGGCTCCAGGCAGAGAGTGTGCCTGGCCTCTGGAACCACGTTCCTGTGGGTTGGAGTGGTGCCTCTGGCAGTGGTAGTGGTCCTCCCATCACTGGCTGTATGGGTTTGCCACAAGGGAGAAGCAGGGTGCCACTCAGGAGCTGCGTCACTTGTGGGGTCAGCCACTGGAGCATGCTGTTTGCCTATGAAGGGGTATGGCTACAGCTCTCCTGGCTGCTGAGTGTGGAGATGAGTCCCTAGGTGCTTGTTCACAGCTCTGCCTCAGATTTGCACTGATCACCTTGGGAAAGTCATCTCTTTTTTCGTAAGCCCCTTTTAGAGAGTGAAAAGGGTCTTGCTCTCTTTGCACCCTGGGAAAGCACCCCAAGGACTTTGGCTAATGAGTGCAAACACTTCTGGAAATTTGCTGATTTGTCTTTCTGGGGCTTGCCAGTACTTTGTTATGGTGATGTGGGTTTTCACTCATTTCTCCGGTGCTTTGGGAATCCATCAGTATTTCTCACATCCAGAAGCCTGTAGCTGGCAGGTGATTGAAGACTCTTTTTACAGTGTTCTTTGTTATTGCAGGCAGTAATGAGCATGGCAGGCTATTACAGGCAGGGAAGTGTGGCCGTGTGAACTGAAAATGAATGTCTTGCTTGATCTGCTGGCATTTGTTCCAGCATCTTTCTCTCCACCTCTCTCCCTCTCACTGTTGGTGTGTGTATGAAGAGGGAGTTGATGCTGGAGAGGGAAGCGGAGCAGAGCAGGGGAGGAGTTTCTGTCATCCTCTTCTTTTTCTTTTTCTTTTTTTTTCTCCCATGCAGTGACGTGAGCAATGCCTGGAACAATCAGGCTGGCTCCAAACACTGTGCCTGAAGATGCTGGAGAAAACAGCCTAGTGTGCTTTAAGCGAACACTGATTGCTTGAGCCTGGGCTCTCCAGTCATAACCTTTTTCTGTTCCTCTGCAGAGGATTGGGAAGTTTCATTAGCTTTCTTCTTTCCCATCCCACACACTCACTTTTGGAAATGATTGGAGTTAATAGTGTTCAGAGCACCAGCAAAGTCCGGGTGAGAGCCACAGGTTCGGTGAAATACTCCCGAGAAGAATCTCTCTGGCGGCAGTCCCATCGGTCAAAATCTATGAAAATCTCCAACTCCTCTGAGTTTTCTACTAAAGAAAGCAAGGTAAAGGACTAAATATTAGTAGTATTTTGCTTGGTTAGGCATGGGGTTGGTGTTGTGAAAAGGTTATGCTTTGCATGAGTTAAGAGCTCTGGATGATCTGCAGTGATCACAGACTTGCTGTCAGCTCATGAAAAAAAAATCTCTGCATTTGAGGAGAGACCTGAAGGTGAAAGAGCTGTGGTGTTATAATGATCGGGTATTAGCTGAATGTCCTGAGCTTGCTGCAATGGTAAACAGGGAAAACTTGTTAGTGACAGTGCTAGTTAGAGCTCTACTCTTGGGAAACGTGCCAGAGTTGGCAGGTGATGTCCTTGGGATTATCTGTTTAATGGGAATTGTTTCCTGTAGAAAAAAATTTTTGCTCCTTATGTACAGCTCTGTGGTTTAGTAGGTGTGGTGCTAGGTGAAAATATTTTCTCGCATGCATGATTAAATATTGCTGTCAAGTATTTATTAGGAAGGCATTGCTTGTGCATTTATAGGAATACATTAGTGTATTGTAATGGTTGGTAGCACAGACAATTCCCAGCTGCTACAGTGACTGCGTGCAGCATATCCTCACCCAGCCCAGCCCAGTTATTCAGTTCCTAAGCAAACAACCTCCACTCCATGCAGCATCTCTTTTTTTTCCCTCATCCCTCTCTCCCGCACAGTAACTGAGGAGCATCCAGGAACTCCTGGCAAGCACTTTAAGATCTGTCTCTGTCTCAAAGTGCTCCATGTCTCCAGGGATTGGATGAACTTTATGCAGTGACCAAAATGCACTGGTTCTGACCTTGGGATTAAAAGATACAACCACTTGAAAAGGTGTACTGAATCAGGGTGAAACATTTCAAAGCATCAGCTGAGCATTTAAATATGTCTTGGGTCCATGTGTATGCAAAGCAGGCAGATGTATGGATCTTCCTGTAGTGTCCCTTCCCTAAATCTCCTGTCTATTCTGTGAGAAACCTCCTCTGCTGTGGTGAAAAGACCCCAGTGCTGCATAGTAGTTCCCAGCAGATCACTCTCTGCTAGCTTACAGGTTGTATGGCATTTCAAATCCTGAGCTGTGTAACTTAAATCACAGGGTACTGCAAGTGGAATAAATCTAAGTATTTTTTTCAGTTGAATTTAATGAGCCTCTGTTTTCAGGACCTTATAAACCATATCTAAAAAATAGTATATTGCTGAGTTGGGGCAGAGAAATAGCATGGCCATCATTTTCAGGCTGTTGCTGGTGCATTATGTGCTTCTCCAACAAATACCAAAGTAAAGGCTGCATTTTGCAGGTGATCTGGGACCCTGCTGTCATGATCACTTTCACCCTAAGCATGAGAATAATTGCACAGTATTTGGTGAGAGGATTTATTAATGAAAACTCTCGTGCATACAGTAAAACTCCAAGTCTTTTGATGTTAGATGAATTACTTAATCTCTGTATCTTCCCTCTCCCAGGCTTTTTGTCCACTGTGTATGCATGATGTAGCGTCCTCAGGGCAGGGACTTTCTCCCAGGGGTTGTGTCTGACACAATTAGTTAACTACTGCAGTAATGAAAGCTCTGTGTTCATTCCTCCGTGGAATTCACATTTCTTCCTTTTAAGTGCTGTAGATTGTTATTTGAGACGTAACCACTTCTTTTCCTGCCTATCTCAATAAGCTGGGAAGAACACTGCAGCTTTGTTTCAGTTTGTTGTGCTGTTGCCTTATTTCAAACAAAGGTTTTCGTATCTGTGGGGCATCTAAGATGTATAAAAGCTGTGTTATGGAGGGCTGAGAAGATCTCTGCATTCCCTTCAGTGGTGCCTGCCTGATTGATAAGATAAGCGGCTCTGCAAGTGATTGGTCTCGTGATTTTGGACAGTCCTGTCCTTTGCATCTCTCTGTTTCCCCTTCTGATCTTTGTCTGCCCATTTATTTTGCTGAGATGTCACTGATTTAGAGAACTGCTTTATAATTGAGCTTTGGCTCTTCGATACTGTTGTGTTGGTGGAAGAACCTGGAGGTTGTTAATCTGTAGTGTGGCAAAGGAGCTCTTTTTATCAGCGTAACTATGCATATGTGTTCGTGCATCACTTCTCAGGAATGTCTTCAGTTCTAGGCCGGGTTTTTCTGGACACTGATGCCATGTAGATCTCATCAGTTTTAAGTTAGGTTTGGTTTGTAGACTTGTCCTCTTCATATTTCTTTGGTGTGTTCCCCTCTTTGTGTCTGGACTGCCTTGTATTTTATCTGCTCCCCATATAAAGTAATTACAATGCCTAAGAACTGTTTCTGTGACTGCTTCAGCTGACGTTGGGCAGGAGATACATTTAAACCATTTGTGCCTCAGAAACGTACTCCTCTTTTCCTTTTCACTGATGTGACTCAATCTATTTTGGTAAGCTAGAGAGTATTATGCGTCCTAACTAACATTAGAGAGTATTATGCATAATAATTAACATGCTTTAGTTAGCATGAACAAAGCACCAACATGGTGCCTGCAGATGAGGTGTGCCTCCTGCCAGTGTCAGAGAAGCTAGGTAGACAAGCACCTTGCACCTCCTTGACACACATCAGGTAGTGCAGCTGTGTGGACAGGCTTCACTAGGGGGATATGTCCTGAGTGTGTATTATAGGCAGGTACCGTAGCCTTAGGCCAGCAAGAGAACCTGTGAAAGGATACTGTGAATTCTGTACCATTGCTCTCTGGAGGACAGGCTCAAGTCCAGACTGTATGCAAGATGAGTCAAAGGATCTTAGGATCATCTGTGTGACCCAGCACGCTCAGTAGTCTCTTCTGACAGATTTCTTTTCTGCAGCCATGGACTGAATTGCCAAGTACTTGCGCCTGTCCTGCCTGCAAATGCACAGGGCCAATAAAACAGCTTGGAATAGGCTGTGTAGAAATAGGCTGTGTAGGTACTCCACTATCAAGAAGTACTTCTCTAGCCGTTTCTCTATTTTTCTGTAATAATTCAGTATGCTGCCTTTACAATGACACTGATGAAACACTTCAGCAAGTACAGAAAAAAATCTATTCAAGCAAGCCGTGTGTACAGAGGATGCAGTTCTTGTGTGGCATTAATTTCTTGGCGCTTAGGAGACATAGCTAACCATCCTTTTCTGTTTTATGATGATATATCTGGCACAATCTTTCTTTCCTTTTTTTTCTTTCTCCCCCTCCCCCTCCATGCAAACCAGATTTTTAACAGAGGAGTTTCTCTTCAAAATGTTCTCCTCCAGTTGGTGACGCACTTGAAATTCCCTGGGTGAAATGATCTCCTTTCCTTCCCCCTAAAACATTCCTATCAACCCTATCTCCTCCTACACCAAAACAACATTCATCGGTTCCATATGCTGCTGAACAGCTCTGTGCTGTTTTATGAATAATGTATGCTGGCTTGTTAGAAGAACGTTTGTTGTACAAACCAGTGGAATTTAAAATTGAGAGCGATATCAGCAGACATGTGATGCCATACACTAATGCACAGGCTTCTTGGGGTGCTATTCTGGCATCCTTGCTGCATCCCCATCAGAAGGGGGAAAGGTGCATGAGAAATTGAGGGTGTGTGGGCTTTGAATCTGGCAACGAGCTACAGACACTCAGTGATGAGAACCCTTATCCTCCCCTTGCCAGGTGTTACAGATCCATGCATGAGGACAGGAGAAAATGTCAAGATCTGGGTTTTGAGGGAGGCTGGCAAATAGCAGGCGGTGGAGTAGTAGAAATCTGTATTCTGAGTGAGGGCCAGCCTTCAGGTAGTCACTTAAACAGCAAGTACAAGTGGTACATAGCAACGTGTTGCTCCCTATCCAAACCTGGCAGAAGGCAATGATACAGAGCTGTGCTCTGGTCCAAAGGATGAGCACACTAACACCTATTAGGACTCCATGCAGACACCTGTGATGTCTAGTATCTGTTGCCTCTGTAACTTGTTTTATTTTTGTAGGGTTCTGCTACTTCAGTTGTTTTTTCTCCCTCCAGTAAAGCACATAGGGGGGGAGCCAGAGCTGATGCTTAAGTTGACTGCTCAGCTCCAAAGGGCAAAGCCGATGGGCCGGTGCTTAGTGACTGGGGGAGGTGCTGTGGCTTCGAAGACTGAGCATGTCTTTGCCCAGAGGTAAATCTGGAGCTTCCTTGCTGCTTGGAGTCAACCATGCCATTATCAGCTGGAGGTGAAGAAGATGTGTATCCAGGCAGGGCTGCTTCTGGCAGTGGCAGCAGGGAAAGTGTGGCAAGGGCCCGGCTTAGAACACATGTGCATCCTGTCCTGGGCGTGCCAAAAGCCACCCAGGTTTTCCTCTGCAATGATCACATGATCATTCCTCCAACAATGACTCCAAAAATCAGGGAGGAACTGGGTGCAAGCAAAGACCACGGGAGACAAGAACTGGAAAAGATAGTCTGGGTCATCCCTGTTGTCTCTATGAACTTAGTTTTTGTTTTGCCTATTTACCGGCTCACAGCAGGTGTTTCTCACTCCTCTCCTATGTGTGGAGCAGGTGTAAAAAATGTGTGGTGTATTCCTTTCCATCTTGGTAGGCTTTTCTGCATGGGCTAGTGCAAACAGAAAGTCAGTAGCTTGCTTCAGGAGCCAGTCCTCTGTTGCTTTTTGAGGAGGGGAATTGCACACTGCTTTGGGATCTCTTTAAGCATCTTGCACCCGGCTGGCTAGGCTTTGGGGGCTCTGTGCCTGCTTGTAACTTAGATGATTTACCACTCTCAGCATCTGGGTAGTTTGCTATGTCTTTGTCCCTGTGTACACACCTGGTTATGCCTTTCTTCTATGCACTGCCTCTGTATGCAGAGGTTGACTCACAGCATCATTGGCAGCCAGCAGGTATCAAGAGCAGCCTGTTTAAATGGGTCCAGTGGTTTGTGCATGTGACAAGATTTTGAGGAAGGTAAGGGTGGTGGATAACCATTTTTCCCTTGGTAGCTTTGTAAAATAAACTGGAGTTTTCAGAAGCATTCTCTCCATAGTTTTGCTTTTCTTTCCAATTGGAATAAAAGTATACCCACTAGTAAGAGCTGATGAAAATCTGAGGTTTTTGTGGACCTTCTTGCTTACCGAAGGGACAATGGGGGTGGAATTCGGCATTTATTTAGAGTTACAGCCTTCCACCTAAAAAGGAAAGTGTTTCTTGCTAAGTTTATGAACAAATACAAGCAAATCCCACAAACACATAACAAATCTCTTTTTTTTTTTTACACTGCAATCTTCTAAGGGTCAAATTGGAGCTGTAGGAAAGAGCATTGGAGTTAAAACATGGAGGGTGCCTAGGATTTTGCCTACTGTTCTGCTTTATGCAGCAGTCAAAATTGTACTTGTTTCTCCAAGGAGCTTACAGTCGTGCGGGGTCTGAGGTGTGGTGGACCTAGAGATCAGCACTTATCAGAAAGAGGGAAGCTTTAAGCTGTAAGGAGTAGGTCTTTTTGTTCTGGGTAATAGGGATAAAAAGTCAAAGCATTGAAGTCAGACACTGCTGAGTAGTTGGTATCTGGGAGTTTGGATCCTGTCTAGAGTAGCCATGGGTAACAAAAGAGATAGAAGTCTTTCTACTTTCTGACTGATACCAGTCCAGCTTGGAAGATTACACCTGTGCAATATTCATTCTATCATTCACTGCTGTGGTTTGCCTCCTGTTTTCTTCCTTACATAGCAAATTTGCCAAACACTTCCCAGGCTTGCAGGTAGGAAGTGGTGATTATTGTCAACCTGTAAGAGTGCTTTAAATGCGGGCTTTTTTTTCCTTTTTTTTTTTTTTTTTCATTTCCCAGAGAGAAAAACATGAGTTCATAAAACCTGTCCTTGCAGCTAGCTAAGTATGAGAGCTAAGTATGAGAGTCATGCCTGTGCCATAATCTCTGATGAGCTTTGTTGCAATTTAGTGATGCATTTAAGTGCTTGTCTCCAAGTTTGTTTGATTTACTCATACTCTGGAGAAATGTGTATTGAGAAGAGCTGCTGTCTGAATCAGGGCCTTGGGGAATAGCCATGAAATAAATCAGAGAGCAGGTGCTGTGCTGTACACGTATGTTTCTGGTTGCAGAACATGACAGGAGGAAATTTTGCTTCTCTGGAACATATGAGAGCCCAGGTAGACATCAGGAAAATGTTAAAGTGCAAATTGTTTTGGAGAAGGGACATAAAGCGGCTCCGAAAAGGCTGGTGAGTCCAGCCGCAAGTGCGCAGCCTTGCAGCAGTCTCTGCCAGAGATGTAGGTTGGGGGACAGGCATGAGAAATGTATTTGCATCCCTGGAGAGGTCTCCTTGCTGAGGTCTCAGTGAACGTGCCTGGCAGACACACAGAATGTGCCATGTATACAGCTGCCTGGGCTGTGCATATTCTGCAGTTTTGTTTCTGTTTCATAAATACCAGAAACTTTTTGACAGGCTCTATTTGATGGTTTGTGGGGGACACCACGTCCTTGGTCAGATGTGTGCCATATAACTGGGTTGGTGTCTGTTACTCTCTAAAGAAGGAAGAAGGTATCTGGCTCATTATGAGTAAAGGTTGGGACAAACATAGCTCTCTTCTCACAAGGCAAAAGCCTAAAGCATTTGTTAACCCGGCACCAATCTGGACTGCTGCTTTTGTGTGTTCTGCTCTTTGGCTGCAGTGATCCCTACAGATGTGCTTAGCAATGAAATCTCATAAAAACCTGTGCAGGTCAGGTGTTAATTTTCAGAGGTTTTGACCCAATCTTGTAGGCATTTCGGCCAGAGAGCAACAAATGTGTTTCCTGAAGCCAGGCTTTTGCTGTTTCTAAAACTCCTTCAGCTAGATGAGGAAAAGAATACTACTTCTGAAAAACTGGGGAGGCAACTGGAAGAAGTATGCAGCCTCTTTGCTTTTGGAAATAATTTTCTGGCTCAAAATGTAGGCAAATATATCTGGCTCAAAATGTAGGAGAATGTATCTGCCTCAAAATGTAGGAGGGTCATAGGCAGGAAGAAAAGAATAAGTCAAAGAATAAGACAGTGGCTTTGGCCAAATCATGTAAGAAATGCTCGGTGACTGCAGGAATCAGTATCAGCATTGGTTTGTGTACAAAAATGGAGTTGTGTCTAATTCTGCTGAACTGGCAGGAGAAATATTACCTCTCGCTTTTTTTCTGCAGAGTGTTCTTAAAATTTCTTGAGAGCTTTCACCTGAAAATTAAGCAAGTGCCTACGAGTTGCTAGAAATGCCCATCCATTCACCTTTGGCTGTTTGTCTTTGGTTCAGAGCTCTTTATACAACTGTTAAGAAGATAGGTTCTATACTCCATTTGAAGTATTTGGAAATACTTCATCGTATTTATTTGAATAGCACAGTGAAGCTCAGTTAGTGGTGAGGACCTCTCTTTGCTAGTTCAGTGTCAGTAGGATGAGGCATGATTATTCCTGGTGTTCATATCTGTTGTATTGCTCTGAGAAACCTATTTTCTTGACTAAAGAGTTGCTGCCTGTGTAGCATCAGCATGAGGTGAATTATACCATAATGTTTGACCTGCTTGTGTATGGTTAAGCCAGATTTCCACAGAGTTGAATATTAAGAATCTCAAATAAGACTTCCAGATTCAGAAAGGAGCCAGTGGATGACAGGATGAAGAGTGAGATATGCTCATGGTATTGCTCATGCGAATTCATCTGTGGCAAGTGCACAAGACTAATTTCAACTCTTCAGTTTCCAAATTATTTTTGGGTTGGGTCAGCATTAAGGCTATCTAAATGTTACTGTTTCTGTTAAGCATCATGTCATAGCTATTATAGCATGTGATTTTCAGCCTTGTACATACTTGATGTGTTACTTTTTGCTAATCATGTGCATCAACAGTTCTTCTACACGTTAACATATTTTGAGGCTGTGTAGGAGTTATGTGCCAGAGGGAGTAAATCTAGCTATGTATGTAAGGTGAATTACAAATGCAGATTATATGTGTGAGAATCGGGGACATTCCATACCAGAATACTTCACTTAAGTGACCTATTTGAAGAACTTGATTAGCTTGCAGTAATACCAGGGTTTTAACTATTGTATACATCAGCTCCTGGAGGGCTGAGATACTACATACTTATCCAACTGATGTATGTACTTTCTCTCAAAAAAATATCCATCCCAGCTGTCTAATACTCACCCAGTTTTAAGTCAGGTTTTAGACCCTTTTCTTTGCAGGCTTGTATCAAAAACAGAATTTACCTTTAGTGCCAAACCTACTGGGTACCTTTCCTGTGAATTGAAAGAGGAATGGTGTTAGTGGGCAGTAGTCCAAGATAGTGATCTTCAAGCACAGAAATTGCTTGACATTCATTTTCTGTTTTGCACTTCGGGATTGAACGTGTTTTTGTTTAGGTGTGTGACTGGGAAAGGATTCAGGTGTCTGTGAGGCTCAGGGACTTTGGATAGCTATTCTGGCAAATTCTCACTGATTAGCCCATATGCTGAAATCTTAAAGTCCCCATTAAAGTCATTGACAAAAAACGTCTCATTGAGTGTCAGGAATTAGACTGAACCTTGAATTTCAAGGCCATAGTCTTGTGGCTTTTGCATACTGTAAGTAAAGTTCAGGTTTATGACCACCCGAGGAGCTAGAATGTACCTAAGTCTATTAGAATGAGTGAGATGTATCCCAGAGTCCTGAGGGAGCTGGCTGATGTAGTTGCCAAGCCACTCTCCAAAGTGGTGGCAGTCAGGGGAGGAGGTCCCAGCTGACTAGTAGAGAGGAAATATTGTACCATCTTCTAACAGGGTGGGAAAGAGACCCCTGGCAAGCAGGGACCTCCCAGCCTCACCATGTGCCTGGGAATACCATGGTACAGATCCTCCTAGAAGCTGTGCTAAGGCACATGGGAACAGGGAGGTGATTCAAGACAGCCAGCACAGCTTCACCAAGGGCAAGTCCTGCCTGACAACCCAGTGGCCTTGAGTGAGGGAGTGACCATGTCAGTGGACAAAGGAAGGGCTACACATGTGATTTATCTGAACTTCTGTGAAGCCTTTGACAGAGTTCCTCATAACATGCCTGTCTCTAAATTGCAGAGAGATGGATTTTATGCATGGACTGTTAGATGGATAAGAAAGGGGTTGGATGGTCACATCCAGAAGGTTAGTGGTCAATGGCTCAGTGATCTGATAGACATCAACGACAAGTGGTGCCTCTCAGGGCTTTATACAGGGATCAGTGCTATATAATGTCTTCATTAATGACACGGATGAAGGCATCAGATCAGCAAATCTGCAGATGACACCCAGCTGAAGGATGAGATGGCATCCAGAGTGATCTGGACAAAATAGAAAAGCGGATGCATGGGAATCTTGAGAGGTTTAACAAGACTAAGTTGAAGGTGCTGCTCTTGGGTCATATCAACCCCTGCCATCAACCCAGGCTGTGGGATGAACAGATCAGAGCAGCCCTGTGAGAAGGATGTGGGGTGGGTGAGAGGCTGGACATGACCCAGCCATGGGCACTCCCAGGCCAGAAAGCCAAATGTGTCCTGGGCTGCATCCAAAGCAGCGTGGGCAGCAGGGGAGGGAGGGGATTCTGCCTGCTCTGCTCTGCTCTGCTCTGCTCTGCTCTGCTCTGCTCTGCTGAGACCCCAGCTGGAACCCTGCACCCAGCTCTGGGGTCCCAGCACAGGAAGGACACGGAACTGCTGGAATGAGTCCAGAATAAGGACACCAAGGTGATTAGGTGGATGGACCACATTCCCTATGAAGACAGGCTGAGAGAATTGGAATTGTTCAGCCTGGAAAAGAGAAGGCTTCGGGGTGACCTAATTATTGTCTTCCAGTCCCTGAACGGAGCCTACAAGTAGTTTTTACAAGTACATGTAAGGAAAGGACAAGGGGCAGTGGCTTCAAACTGACAGGGAATAGGTTTAGACTACATGTAAGGAAGGAAATCTTTACTGTGAGCATTATGAGGCACTGGAACAGATTGCCCAGAGAAACTGTGGATGCACATCTCTGGAAGTGTTCAAGGCTGGTTTGGATGGGGCTCTGAGCAAGCTGGCCTAGTGAAGGATGCTTCTGCCCATGATAGGAGTATTGGAACTAGATGATCTTTAAGGTCCTTTCCATGGCTATTCCATGGTTCTGTGTTCTTAAAAAGGCACAAACCACAAACCCCAAAAACTTCTTGCTTGAGAAAATGACTGTAATTTCAAAACATACATTCTGTATTTTTTTCTTAGGTGAAATTTCTACTGAAGGTTCTCACACTGCTCTTAGCAGATTATGGGGCTTTCTTGATCAGAGACTGCTTGCTTGCTGGTATTAGCTGGGTATCTTTCCTCAACATAGTAATGTATGTGTAGTAGGGGTCAAACAATAATTCCATCTCATTTCTTTCCCTTTGCAGGCCCTCTACAATTCAATCAAGAATGAGAAGTTGGAATGGGCAGTGTAAGTATACTTCTATTGTAGAAATTAGTAGTTTAACAATAGTACCTCTGTAGTAATCTGTTTATATGTCCTATGACACTGTCTGTGTGGGCTCCAAAGCCAGTAGAAGATAGCCTGCATACATAATGAGTTTGCTTTTTTGCTAATGAATGACCTGGCAATACAGCCTCATCTGTTTCTCCAGCAAGGGGAGTTGTCAATGATAGGAGCCAACTGCATTTGTAAGGAAAGAGGACATTTCATTTAGTAGGAAACTTCAGCCTGAAAGGAGAGAAATTAAATCCTCTGTTGTTCTATGACTGCATAAATAAAACAGAAGTTGACGTCTCCCTTTATCTTTCTGTTCATTGTGTCAGAACCACTGAGTAGAAACACACTTCTTGGATTGAGTTTCCTGCTGTTGGTTGATTGTCTTGGTTTGTCTCCTGATTAACTATGGATAACTTGACAACAATCTAATGTGAAAGATGATAAATTGGACAAAGTCTGATATTACTCCCTCCAATCCTCAGTTGCTTTTGACAGGCTAACACTTGTTAACTATGTAAATGCTACAGACAAGAAAAAGCTTCAGTTTCTGATTGTGTCAAACTGACATTTCTCTGTGCTTAGGTTTCATGTGGTCTAGTTATGCCAGGAAACGGTAGAAGTGTCTTCTTTTGATTTTGCCACTTGCAGAACAGTGGATTTTGGTATAAAATAGGAAAACTATATCTTTTATATATTTTAGCTATACAAAGGTACTTCCCTGCATGTATTTACATATCTATAACCTCACCTTCTTGGGAACAGTGTATGTCTGGAATGCATGTTCCCACACCTCTTGTGCTAGAAGTTCTAGCGACTGCCGTACATTTGCAGGCCCAGTGGCTTCTGGTCTTCATTGTTTTAAGCCTGCACACAAATTTCTTGTCAGTGTGTGCAGCCTTGCAAGGGCAGCTGGTTCCAAGTGGGATTGCTGTCCCAGTTCAGAAATGTGCTAGGTGATGTCAGAGTAGTAAAGAAGATGTGCTATTAATGGAAATCAGCAAGTGCCATCTCTGATGAGCATTGAAAGTCCTGGTGGGAGACATTTTCACAGACTGCGTCTTGGACCTGGAGCACACTGTGTGAATGTCACACCAAAGCTGTTTGCCAGACACTGTCACAGGTAGTTTAGAACCAGCAGAATCCATTATGTGACTTTCTCAATGTCAGAATTTTCCTCCAGCTCTTGCCAAGAGACCATACCGTGTCTAATACACTTGGGCAGCTTCCAGGTGGGAACTGGTTCATGACTGGCTCTGCTCCTGTGAACCTCAGTCAAGGTGATTCATGGGATCTTGCTCCTGTATAGGTGGTAACTGCTTTGGCATTTATGTAGTCTAATCCATGCCCTTTGTTTGGGGGAAAACTCCAAGCAAGCTGGAAGAGGGGTAATTCAGACTCTTTCTTAAATAAGGCTTTGTTGGATATAAAGCGACCTTCTTACAGGAGAACATTCAAAACTGCCAGTTGCCTGTTCCAGTTTGAGACTGACATGTAGCTAGGACTGTTACAATTAAATTCCGTGATGAGAAAGAAAGCTGACTCTGGGAGTAGTCAGTACCTTTGGAGCTCAGAGTACTGTCTGGAAGAGGGAGTATGAAGATGTTTCTCTTCATTTTTATAGAGATGTGTGATTAGTGTAAAGTAATAACCCCAAGAAGCCCTGGGGCTGCCTGAGCTTGAGGGAGGAGGCACATAACTCTCTTGCTCTACTTTTGTGATCTGCAGAGAAAGCTAAATGGTAAGGAGACGTGGTCAGTTTTGTTCTGATGAGACCAGAGAAAATTATCTCTCTCTTCCAAAGATTATTCTTTTGTCTCCTTGATGCACTTGGCAAGGTAAGAAGTGGGAGGTAAGGCAAAGGTAAAGATAGGACTGCAAACCCTAGTATAAGCGTTCTTGCAATGCTGGTATTTGGACGGAGTACCTTTCCTCCAGCCAGAAATCCTTTGAGGATCTAAGACACTCATGAGCAAAGCAAGGGTTTAAGAGCTGTTCTGAAAGTACATTATTTAGTGGCTTAATGGCTGTCAGTAAGTCCATAGGCAGGAAAAGGTAACGGTGAAACATGAGATGGGGAAAGACTGCTATCCAACCCTTATCTTACTAATTGTGAGCTAGGTGTGTTAAGTCTTCAACAGTTTGCAGTACATTTCCAGTAGAATTACAGTCTGATCCAAAGCCCACACAAAGAAAAGGCTACCATTGACTTCAATTTTGTAATCACAAGAGGTGACACCCTAACCAGCATATGTTTACCAGAGACTTCAGTAGGAGTGTTTATTTGTCTTTTTTGAACAGAAAAGCGTGAGTACACCTCTGAAGAGAGAATTGCATTACAGCTCTTCTTCGGCAGTAGTACGTAGTTCAAGTTCTCCACAAAGTTAAAAGTGAATCACATACCATAATCTTAAAATAAATAGATCTGACCTGGAATTTACGCTGAACTGGTGAATGTGGGATCCTGAAAGCACACTTTTGCTCCACACTGCAAACCCCAAAGGTTTGAAGGAGGTTCTTCATGTCTGTTGTGAGTGGGCTTAAATTTGAAACAAGGGAAGTTTGAAATCAACCTTTAAAAAAGTTTTCTATCAATTTAAACAAAGGCAGGTTTATCCTTTAAACTCCAGAAGTGCTTTAATTGGAGGCTTTTGTGAACTGGTTGTTCTGTCTGGAATGGATTAGGAAGAGGAGATCCAGCTATAGAGGCGAGGAGATCCAGCTATAGAGGCAAAGAGATAGATTGCCTGGCCTCCTAACATCCCTTCATTGTCTATAATACTATATCCAAAGGTTTTTAGGTGTTTCTTATTCTTTGGCTTTCACACTGATCATTGCCAGCATTAAGCTGAAAAAGAAAAAACTGTTTGATTACAAAGATGCCAGAGCTAAATATGTTTTATTTGCATGATGTCTACATGGATATGCCATGGTGGCCATTATTGTTTTAGTTTGTACTGTATCTGTTTACTGTTAAAGATAATAGGAATAAAAAAATTACCATCTTAAAACAGGTGATCTAGAATTAATATATGAATTCCCAAAGTACTGTTTACAAAATTGCTAAAGCTAAATGGCTGCATTTGAGCCAGTTGTGTCCCAAAAGCTGCCTCTCAGCAAAACAGTGTAGTTTTCAGGAGAATTAGTTAGTTTTTCAGTAGCCAATGGTATACTTATTTATCCAGAGAAGTTTACAGGGGCATGGTATATTCTTTTCTTGATTTTCTGGACTACACTGAAAAATTATTTCAGCCAAAACAAAACGGGTCATTCAGATAGTGATGGTGGGAAAGAGATGCTGCCAAATCAAACTGTGATGCTGAGATGTGCGTAGTTATAAAGATATCTGTGCTGAAGCTCACCTTTTTCTAGGTCAAACTGAGAAATTTCTCTCTATTATAATTAACTTTTGTCTCCCAAGTTCTAGGCTGGTTTCTGTTTGCAACTTCATGATTGATTTTCATGGAGGGTCAGGTGGTATTCAATCTGGTTCTCTTTTCTTCCCTCCTCCCACTGGGAAAGATGCCAAAACTTCTCTCAAGTAAATTTCCTAATACAGGTGCTCTTAGTACCATGGATGTATGTTACAAACATGATTTTTTTTCCAATTGCAATATTTAAATAAATGATCTCAACCTTCTCCTGTGTCATATAAGTTTGCTATTTGAACAAATGCAGAGATGAAGCAGAGTTTTAAAAATGAAGGGCTTGACCACATCGTTTCAGATTAGTGATTGCAAAATTTTCTGAGGCAGAGCCTCAAATCAGACCATAGAGTGTACAGAAATAATTTTGTTACTGAGAGAATCAGATGGTGCTTTTCTCCCAGAAGACAGAAATGGGACTTCCTTGTATAGGAAGAGGGAGAGGCAGAAAATGCTTTTCTTCACCAAAATGGCATCATCTGCATTTTTATGTTTTTCACATTCATGCGTTTAAGAGTAAGGGGCAGACTCTTTCTAGCTGTGAGTTGACATATATTTGGGAAGGCACACATTGCTGTTTCAATGCTGTGACTGCAAGTAATAGCACAAGCAGATCCTGGCTTTGGTGTGCTGGTTCTCATGGGCAGCCAGAGGGCTGTACTGCTCTCTCTGAAGGTCCCTTTCCAAAGAGACAGGCTTACAGAAGTGGAACCGATGCTCCTTGTTTTGAGAAGCTTTGCAGACATCATGAGCCATTATCAGAGTCTTAGAGAAACTTTACAGATGGTAACCTTTTCCTGCCACCAGTACTCTGCAGAGCAGAGACACTATGGGCTCCATTTCCTATGAATGGAAAGTGGGACTTAAAAGTTTTGCAGCTATCAGTCCTTTTCAGTCATCAAGGAGGGGTCATCAGGAGAATTGCTTCAGACCCAGAGCTGGGAATGATCATCTTCTGCTGATCAGGAGCAGAAAATCTCTTAAGACTTCTCCAAGCCTAGTTGAACCCCCATGATGATGATGTTTTGCATACTGAAAGGTGTTTGGAACCATTGTGGGTTTTTTTCCGCTAAAGGCACAAGGATTGCGCTACTTCCTGTATGAAATGGAAAACAGAGGCAGTGGTCTTGCCCTTCAATAGGACCTGAGCTCTTGTGACACCATGTTCATGACTCTCAACATACTTGCATAGAGACTGCCACCCACTGACTCTTACCCACATCACTGGAGGCCTTCACACTGGGGGTATTAGAGCACATGGATGATCTGTGAGACTGTCTGAGGATGGGCATGTAGTCACCTTCCCCACAATTTAAGGTTTCAAACAAAGATCAGTTTTCAGGTTTATGTATCCGGAGGCCCCCTGAATTTTCTGCAGTTCTTTCTTGCAGAAGTACCCTAAAGGCTTATTAGAAGTAAGCTCAAATTTTTAAAATCCCTGATAAACAGTATTTGGTACCTATCTTTTCAGCTAGCTTTAGAAGGTACCTGAGGTAAAGCTAATACCTGAACATTTTTTGTTATTTTGACATTCCTCCAAATCGTCTTGCTTTCTTCTTATGTTTGACCAATAAGTCCCAGATCCTCTGGTTTTCTTCCACTTCTTGTTTGTAATGAGTCTTTCTTGCCTCTCTGTCTCCCTTCATGGCCTCTTGCAGACTGACTTGTGCACCTTGCCCTCATGCATATTGTCAGAGCACTCACCTCTCAGAAATGCCTGAAGCTTCTGAGTCTCAAAGATGTCCCATTTTCATGATGAACAAAAGACCAGTTAAAGGTTTGTTCAGGGCTGTCAGCGATTGTAACAGAAGATGCTATTTTGTCCTTTCTACCATGTCTTTTGAGGAATTCCTGTTTTAGCAGCTACCCCAGAAGTGCTGAGTTTAAGAGCACTGCCCCCAGCTCTTAGTGGTGTCCAGGATCCCCCCACAGGATTGCTCATCACACCACTGTGGCTGCTTGGTTAAGGGCACTAGTATGTTCCCACAGGACAATTGATCAGTATACAGTAATTCACTCCCATAGCTCCAAACGAGATAGCTTATTCCAAAAAAGTATTAAGCCATTTACTGCAGTTGTTCTCTGCTGACAAGGAGAAATCTGCTGTGTCCTTGGCTGAAATCCCAGAATTCACAAGGCACTTCTATGTGACAAATCAGCCTGTGTGCTTATGTCCTTTGAGAGATTTTAGTCTGGATTAGGTGCCTCAGACTCACGTTGAGAGAATTTGCTTCTGGAATGGACATATATCTAAGAAACACATAATACACAGTGGTTCAGACTTACCAGCAACTAGTAAGTGTAGTAGACTCATGAAGGGTGAGGACAAACAAAATTGTGAGAACTGCCTGCACTTTTTCAATTGAGAGAGGGCTTCAAATAAAGCGTAATTAAAGAAGTCCTTATTGCTTTGTATAATAAAAAATTTTTGTAGAACTTTCTGTGCTGAAGTGGGAAAGCACACATCAGTTAGGCTAAGGATGCAAGGACTGCTCTTCCTTGCCAGAATCAGGTCTTTAAGTAAAAATTTCGTTCCTCTTAATTAGGAGACCTTGCAAGACAATGTCATGAAGATATGGTGTACCTCCTTAACTATAGTTCTGTAATTTATATGAGGTGATCAAAGTCAAATGCTTGGGAACATGCCCTGCTACTGCAGAGTTCACGGGTACAGCCACCATGTTTCTGGATTTATTTCCTTGTTGTCAAACCAGTCTCTTATCCTTTTACCTCCTTAGACTACATTATTTCCCCAAAGACCATTTTGTAGAATCATAGAATCATTTTGTTTGGAATAATCTGGTTTGGAAAAGACCTCCAGGATCATCAAGGAGCCTTTCCCTTCTGACACAATGTTGCAACATCACCTTTTCAACTAGACCATGGCACCAAGTACTGAATCCATTTGTTTCTTGAACAGCTGCAGGGTGTTCCTCCTGCATCCACCATCTCCTTGGGACGTTTGTTCTAATGCTTAACTACCCTTCAGTGATGAAATTTCTCCGGAGTCCAACGTGAATGTCCCCTGGTACAGCTTGAGGCTATGGTTGCCTGGGAAAAGCTCACCTGGCTACAGCCTCCTTTTGGGTAGTTGTAGAGAGTGATAATGAGCCTCCTTTGCAGCAGACCTCAGGACAAGACAGTTTTATTGTTGTAGCCTGCTGTTCTTGGAGGACATTGTTTTGAATGGTTATTCCCATAAGCAGCCGTGGTAGCAGTGTATTCCTAAAGGAGCTTCTGGATTGATATATGCCTTGCTAATCCTCATAAAATGCATGCCTTTGAATGTATACATGTGTTTAGAAGATCTGCCTGAGCTTGCTCTCTCTGCCGGTCATCTGGGTCCAGTGAGATGCAGCAACTTGAGGTCCACCCCCAGTTGGTTGGCAATATTAGCCATCATTATGCTCAAGTGATAATTTTTTTAAAAATCAGATGCTGGTCTCAGGAGGTGTTGCTACCATGACTTTCTAATGACAGCCTTCATACTCCCTGACACATCTTTCCTAGTCACCAGAAGGGGATTGTATGTGGACTTTAAAGGATGAAGGGCTGCTCTGTAATCTGGCCTATTCTCTAAAAACTGTTGTCCTCCTCCTGTGATGGATACCCTTTATTTTCTAGGTCACCTAGTCCTTTTTAGCCTTTGCCTTTGACAAGCAAAAAGGTATTTATTAGTCAGGCAATGCTTATGAATTGCCTTGTTGTCCCCAAGAGCTCCGTGGAATACATTACCTTAATGAGTAACATTTTGAACAGTAGTTTGTTTCCAAAGTAAAGATAATGTAATTCACCTAGTATAGTTTTTATTCTTAAATTACTAATTTTATGCTGGTCTGCAGAGGAAAATAAAGAAAAAGAGGTATATTCTATGTTTCATATGCTAAGTTAAGGGGTAAGCCACAGTGATCTGGAATATTCTAATTCTTTTCATGTACATGTGAACTCATGAAGAAATCAGGGTTTTTTCAGCTGAACTCAGCAGGCAAATATTTTCCTTTTTAGCACTCAAATACATGGAATTAAAAAACAGGCGAAGTTGGAGGACACAGAACACTCTTGAAGTCTTATGAGACAATAATGGAAACTTGGGCTTTATTGAAAATTGGTGTCCTGTGCTGGTGAAGTAGGTGAACTGAAGTTTTGCCATGATATGTCTATATTTTGATATATTTCTAGGTTTCCCTATGGAAATATGGTCCCCTATAAAGAGAGAGGTATGCTTTGACAAGGAGTGTTCGAAAATTGCTGAAATGAAACTTTGCTGGTCAGTCCATCCTTCATGCATGATTTTCACTACTTTTTAAGGGATGAAGAAGAGAAAAAAAAATCTCACTCGGATGGTACAGATGAAAAGGATAATGGGAACCAGACAAAGGCTGTCAGTCGAATTGGCAACTCGAATAACCCATTCCTGGACATCCCTCATGACCCCAATGCTGCCGTGTATAAAACTGGATTTCTGGCTCGGAAAATCCATGCAGATATGGATGGAAAGAAAAGTGAGTAATTTTTCGATCCTAATATGTTCTTTTCTCATTATGTCTTCACAATGCCACTTACCAATGAGCCCATGTACTTCTCAAGGTGAATAGTGCTCTTCATTAGGGGAAATAGCAGCAATAACGGGCAACACAACAATTGGATTATCTCTCACTTTTACTGTTTGGTCAGAATTTACAATGTTCAGTCCCATTTGCAGCAGTTCTAATATATGAATATAAGAAGTAATGTGATACAGCAAAGCAATGTGGGTTTTTTGTGCTAAAAGAAAATTAATATAGTGATTTACAGAATAGAAAACAATTTCAAGCGAACTACAGTAGCTGTTTTGCAGCAATTTGATAATTCTCCTTTTCCTTATGCGACACCAGATTGTTCCAAATCTCCCCTCCCCTCTTGGCTCTGTCTTTAAAGAAAGGCTGTTCTTTACCTCTGTTTGGAAGGTGCTGTTCCCTTCCCTACTTTCCCAGCCTTGGGTCACATATCCAATGAAGGGCAGCAGCTTTTGGCACCAGCCTGCTTTTTACTATGCAGTTCCTCCCTGCCCCTTTCCTGTAATAATCCTGCTGCATCTCTTACTTACTTTTATTATCTTCTTCCCTTCTTGTCCTACTTCTGTTTGTGATGCACTAATTATCAAGGGCCTCTGATGCACCTGTGTGTGTTTTGTTGTTTGGCTATCTTCATCTGTTGCTACAGATTTTGGAAAAAGCTGAAGTTAGTGAGATCATCTGCATTTTCCCCAGTCACTGTTGATGATTGCCTACTCATGGTTCACATTGTTGGGCTAAATCCCAAAGACAAAGTCTGGCTTCATAATGGGATTCCAGTAACAGCCAGTCTTTCCTAGCTGGGCTAAGCTCTCAGATACTCACATGTTTTGCTAGGCTGTTTTAGAAGGTACAGTTGGAGGTCAGTATTTTCAAGATGGAAGCTGACAGCTGGACAACTGGATCCAGGCAGAGGTGTCAAAGTCAAGCTGACCTAATTCTTTGTGATGGCTGGATATGCTAAATAGACTCATCCTTACTAAACATCTTCTTATTCAACCTTAATAAGCAGTTGTATTTAGTTGCCTTTATTAAATTATTTATTTAATTTTAAATACCAGAATTGCTCATTATTCAGCACACTGGACACTGGCATTCTAGAGATAACTCCTGAATGAATAATGTAATTAGGGCCATGTTTTCAGAAATTCCTGTACAATTTGAACGTCTGTCTTTCTTTAAAAAGTTGCATTCTAGCTTTTCAGGCACAAATAAAACAAAACTTCTTTCTTTTTATTTGTTTGTTTGTTAGACTATTTTGTATTTCATTTCCTAATGGAGTTTTAGCAGGGCAGAGATTAGCTCGTGTGGGATTTCTAATGAAGTGATGTGCTAGAATGCACATCTGTATTTTCTTGGGAACCAAGTTCTGAGGGCTAAAGCACTTAGACACTTTAAGGGAGAAGGATGTAACAGGGGCCAGTGACTGGAAACTGAGCTGAACAAATGCCAATTAGAAGTAAGGCCTGTCATGCAAGATGAGAATAATTAACCTCTAGGACAAGGAACTTGTAACCTCTTCATCTTTGCTTTCTGACTTCAGAATGGGATGCCTTTCTGACTGTCATGCTTCAGTTGTGCGTGTATTAATTTTAGTATAGCATCAGTGATACACTATATGGATGCTGGTCAGTGGTGTGCGCTTGGTGGGGAGTGAGCTTAGATGCAGGCTTCTGGTCTCTGGTGCTGTGACTGTGCAGCGTGTGCCTAATTTTCTCCCTCTGTCACACCCGAATTTCAGATTGGATACTTCAGCCTTCATGCTGAATTTACTTCCCCCTTCCTTCTCCCACCCCCACTTTGTTTCTAGGAATTTATGGGCTAGATATGTTGTCTCTGTGATGTTCTTCAACCTCTAACTGACTTTGGCTTTCTTGTGTGGTTGGGTATTTTACATATGATTTTGGTTGGCACCCTTCTCCTTTCTAAATGTCAGTTTGGAGGTGCAGCACCAGTGTAGGGGAAGGATGCTACGTGGGACACTGCTTTCTGAGCAGTATCCCACTGGTTCTGAGTAGTGCCTGCCAGCCCGCTGTGGCGCGTAGAAAGACTGTTTCTTTGTAAAAACTGCTGTGGTGCAGAGCTCAGACGTAGTTGTGTAGGGCCAGTCTGCCTGTCGTCAAGAGCACAAAGACTGGATCTCTGTGGCCTGCTTTCTGCATTGCTGCTGTTCTGTTCTGATCCAGTCCAGGACCGTCATCAGGGTTGTATTACTCTGTCACAGCAGGTACTGTGCTAAGTTGCATTGTCCTTTGAAAAAGATAGTATGAAGGAGGTTTAACACAGGACTAATGTAGCTCTCCTGTAGCCTAGACAAAGTGTAAAAATATATTGGAGTTAAATGGGTTTTCATTTGTTTTCTTTACAGCTCCCCGGGGAAAACGAGGCTGGAAAACCTTTTATGCTGTGCTGAAGGGAACTGTCCTGTATTTGCAGAAGGTAGGGGAAAGCACTGTATTTTGAAAACTCATTAAAGGGGGATAAAGCAGCATGCATCCTTTCCACTCTCTCAGCGCACCTCCAGGCTTCCTTCCCTCTGATGCACAGCATGGCTGATCTCCCTACCCCCACCCTATTAACATACACGTTCAGGCATCTGAATCTTTCACTGACATGCCCTCCCTTTTCACAATTTCAGTTCCAATGCCCATATCCACACATGCACCCTTTAAGTTCGAGTGTATGCCACTGCTGTCTCACATGGCTGAAAAAAATAGCCAGCTTCACCAGCAAAGACAGCATCACCTCTCTGTGTCATGCACGCATTCCTCTCTGCTGCTTTTAACTTTGCATTTCAGATGTATGACTTCCCCTTCTGTAAGGCTGTCCTCCTTTCCCACCTTTTCATAGTACAATTTTCTGCAGTGCCTGCAAGACCAGCTGCAGACAATTGAACAACAGCTTGGCCTTGGTAGGAATTGTAGCTTTTGCAAAATTGAAGGATAAAAGGATACTTTTTTTCCACAAAGCAAGAAAAGACTGGTTTCTAGCAAAATGTGCTTCCTGACAGCAAGATATCTAAAAAAAGTCTGATGAAATCCTTCAGACCTTTTGTTGCAAACTTAAATATATTATAGTACAGTTTTGACTATACTGTTAGAACATAAAATGCAACATACGAGTGAGAACTTACTTGATTTTGTCAAAATCAAATAAATGGCAGCAGCTGAGTAGGTTTTTAAGGCTTTTTGCCCTCTAATATAGATGAAATATTCATGGAATAGATACTGCTTGTCCAGACTGCCCTATATTGCAGAGGTATGCTTGTTTGAAGGCTATTTTACATTTTCACTCTAAAACTGATATTTTTATGACGATCAGGAGTGCAAGTACATACTGCATTTCATTCCCACCTGCTGTGGCTTTCTGAAGTTGTTGGTTTCATTGGAGCCAACCTAAATAATCTCCTGAGAAGAAAGAGTGATTTGGATTAGATTATTAGGTTTACAAGGTGAATGCTTGGGGTACTGTATCTTTTTGCGGGGGCTGAAATTCTGAAACAGACAAAACAGTCTGCAGTCAGGATAGAAGATTTGGGCTGAAACTTGGATGTGATGTGCTCAGAGCCAGTGCAAAAGATAGAACCAAGTCTGCTGAATACCAAGCGCTTTTGTTGGGAGTAAGTTCAAGTTTTACTAAAATGCCTTCATAGCAGACTTGTACTTGATCTTTGCTGACCGAAATGGATTAATCTGCTTCAGTTTCTGAAATAAGTAATCTTCAATATTCTCCTGAAAAGACTGCATGGTTTTCTCTGAGAAATAAGGCTCCTTTTTTGTACTACAATCAATTTGTACAATAAATTAATTGATTTCTTGTTTGATATTCAAGGGAAAGAACTGAGAATACTGTCTATTTTAGCACCTTAATTAAATATTTTTCTGAATATTGCTGACATATTAGTTTAAAATACTTTCTGTTTAATAAAATGTAGAGATGCTGATGTAGCATGCAATTTTTCAATGGAATGCTGCCCTCCTCCTTGTTACCCTCCATGCTTTCAGGAGCAGGGACTAATTTCACATATGACTGAATCTTTGCAGAATGAAATGCATTGTTGGAATTCTTGTTCTTATTTGTGTACTTTGCATTTGTCAGAGCACTTGAATCCAGTGATTACAGGGCAGTACTGTGCAAAGCTGCTTTCTCCCATTTGCATGGGAGCCATCCATTGCACTAAAGCCATCTTATTGTAGCTCACTGACAAGCAACATTTTTGCTTTCATGAGGGATGGTGGGAAGGGTGTCATGAGAAGTAACTCATTCCAAGAGTGACAGGGCTGTCAGCCTCCCCAGGGTGCCTCTGGCCCCTGCTCAGCCACGTGCTGCAGCTATGAAAAAGGCTATGGTTTCAGCTTCAGAAGGTCCACCAGGGCTTTCCTTTAGCACTCAAATACACTTTACTTGTTAGGGATGCAGTATCGTAGAAGGTAAAGGTTCCAGAGTTTAAAATACACAGCTAGGCTAAGTAGTTACAGTAAAGGTTGCTGAGCTGCTTCTGAGCTCCTTCTGTAGTATACTAGGGACTGAAATTACCCTAATTTTAGGAAGTAATGAAGCATTTTAGAACAGCTTGATTTCTTTGCAAGAAGTGCATAATTCTTGCAATAGTTCTTGCAATAATTCTGGTCAAAGGATTACCTTGTCTCAGTTCACCTTCTCTCCTAATTATAGAGTGCAGTAGGGCAAGGTGCATTCACATGCATGTCCTCTCATTCTCTATATATTTGTGGAGATGGCATATTTGATGGTGGTTTTGTTGCACTGAGTGCTATTCATCAGGATAGACAGAAATCTCACTGTACAGGTGCTGTCTACACACAAACACATGCACAAACCTCTGCAGTATTGCTTTCTGTGTTCATCTGTAACTCAACTGTTCCCTCAAGATAGTATTGCAATATAAATATTAATTTTTCATAGCAGCTGTGATTCCCCCAGTGGGCAGTGTGATCCCACAGTTCTTCTATCACTGTTTGCATTCCTGTTCTTCTTTTCTTGCTGTCAAAGTCCATGTATGAGAGTGTTTTGTAAATGGTGGCCACTTGAAATTTTCTGAGGACTTTTTCTGGGCAGCCTAGTCTTCCTGCCCACCTTTTTTTTTCTTTTTTCCCCCCATTGGAATTATTCCTGTGGTATGTATTGTTTTGTTCTTAAATTAGTGATTTAGGAGAGATGAATTCTGAATTAGTGAGCACAGAGAGCACCGGAGGAGTTCAGTGGAAATGTTCACAATTAGCCAACTAAACATGACTGCACAGTATTATATAAAATAAGAAGTTTGACATGTTTGGGATGTTGGCTGTGTCTCTGGGCATCCTCAGGCCAAGGTTAATTTCCTGCCCTCAGTTCATAGCAAGAGGAAATTGCAAAGTAGGAGCTTGACAGAATGTCTGTTCACTAGACTGACATGGGATGTGATGTGCATACACAAGAGAAGCTTATAAGGAGAGGACATAAGGCTGACCTCTCTTCCTTGCCAGAAATTGCTTCTGGGCAAACAGTGCAGGACATGAACCTTCATGTTTTTGTTCGGACTCTTCTGTGAGGTTCGCAACATCTTTGCTCTTTGATGTGGCGCTTTATAATCTTACACACTTTGGCTATTTTTATATGAATTTTCTCAAATTTCCTCTGTTAAAAATTAAAAAAAAAAAAAAGAGAAAGGCCTGACTGATGTAAAGTGTTTGGTGGTGAGACTTTCTAACAGAGAATTTTGCAGCCATCACATGCAGCTGTATGGAGATACCCATCCATGGTACAGTGACTGATAAGAAAAGACATATGTCATTCTCTTGCTTACCAAAAATGTATTTTGAAATATGCTGACTCTGGGTCATCAGGATATGGGAAAATCATTCTCCAGAAGTTTGAGAAAGATGTATTCAATATTCCATTGCATTGTGTACAGCACTCACATCAGCTTTCAGCTGATAGACAGATAACAGTTCCTTTCTGGCTCCATACATATTTCTTGCCACTGTCTAGGTCTAACTTTAGAGAACTGCCTTCCATTTCAGCTCAGCCTGCACACTGACACCAGCACTGCATAGCACATGCTGTCCTTGACGGCTTAGGCGAAAATGGATTCACTACCATTCCCTACCAGTGAAAAAGAGTTGAAGGCCTTGGAGAAGGAATTTTGGCAGCATATTCTTGTCCTTACAGCTTTCTCCGAGGCTGGCAAACTACGTGGAGACATTTCCGGTATGCTGATCAGTGCCTTTGGAGAAGCTAGCAGAGCCCCAGCTGTCAAGGTAGATTGCAGCCAACTGTTCTGGTGGGATTAGCAAGGATTGCCATGAATGCTTTCTGTTAGAAAGGAGAGGTTATCAGCCAGGGCTTTTTCTGGGACTGCCCAAATGTGGACTTCTTCTGAAACAGGTTTAGTCACCAGAACAGGTTGTAGACATCGGATGCAACTCACAGACGAAGCTAGGAGGCAACAAGTTAAGTGATAGGTGACACTGTCTCTAGGCAAGATAGAATATCATGTGTCTGAAGCCTGTCTAAATCCATTTCCTGGCTCTGAGGTTTTCCCAGTCTTCCTAGGCAGTGGAGCCAGTAATTTCCCCCAGAACTACCACCAAATAAATCAGCTTGGGAACTCTTAAAGGAAGGTGCTTGACCTGAGGCCTTGCCTCCTCCATCTTCAAGACAGAGTGTGCCAGACTTCCTTGAAGAAAGTTTAAAGAATGCCCTTAGTGGACATAGACAAAATCCTTCAAGATAGACAGATGCCTCCAAATCTTATTGAGTCTCAAATTATGAGAGAGGAAGGACATTTGGCTTTGTTTACTGCCTGCCCTTGAAAACCTCTTATGTCACAGTCTTTAGGATGGAGGCTGTCCTTTGGTCACCTGTGCAGTAATGCTCTACCTTTCTGCTGGGCCTGCCAGACCCATGGTTGGTTGTGCCCTTACCTAGCTCCAGATGGAGGTGATGGTGTGGCAGTACTGCTGGGTAGCTGCCTCTTCTCAGGTTAAGCAGCAGTGTAGCAGACTGTGGACCTGCACTAGCAGAACCTCCATCAGAAAGGACGAGACATGGCAGAGGAGGAAGATGTTTTCTCCCACCTTCTGAGAGGTGGTCACTGCAGCTGGTGACTCCCCACCCACTGAAACTCAACCTGGAAAGCCCCAGCCCAGCCTGGCAGAAAGTGCAGGTACCTTTGCCAGCGGTGTAGATGCTTCTGGCTGCAATCCTGTTTGGTGCTGCCAGAGAAGTTTTGTTAATGAATTCTTGCACATTAACCAGCTCTTCTCTCAGGTGGGTGCCTCCCTGGATGTTGAAGCTAGTGCTGTCCCTGCATACACTCTTGTCCTGCACTGTGTTTCCTGCTCAACCTCACCTTGTAAATTGTGTTCAAGTGCAGGATCATTAGTTTCTATGCCTGCAGGGAGGTATTTCACTGTTTTGCAGCTGTCACAATTGGTGGATATTCCAGGTGAGACTGATTTCTCTGATACAGTAAGGGGGAGGAATGGAGTCAGTTACAGGCTACTTTGGCCTGCCCTTCAAAAACAGTGATGCAACCTTGCTGGCAAATCACTTTTCTTTCAAAAAGCTCCTGGCTTTCTCAAGCCATTTATAGTCATGTGGACTTTGGATGGAACTTGTGGCTACATTATGCCTTTGTCCAGTTTCTGTCACTCAGGAGATCAAAGACTTCCAGGCTGGTGCTTGCAAAACAAGAGTCCCTGGTTTTGTCATCTGATGTTAGGAGTGGTACTGTTATTGGTCAGAAAACCAGATAGAGCTGTTCTTGCCATTTGTAGACCCTCATCAGAGAGATTTAAGGGAGTTTGCTGTAATTTGCTTTGTGGACACTGGTAATGAGGCTTCTGCAGTGTGTGAGGACTTGCCTAGGAGCACCTACAAAGGTAGTTGGTTGAGGAAAAAATCAGGCAGTATAGGCTGAGAACCCAAGTAGCTGAACAATGGAGGTGGGGAGCTGATTATGAAGGATTCTTGAAATTAAGACAAATAATCCACAGCTGTTGTCATAGTCAAATACCTTCTTGCTTACATCTCTTCCTGTCAAGCAGGTAGTGGAACTACTTCTCTCCCTTTGGAAAGACACCCAAACAGAGAAAGAAAGGGAAAGGAAAACATGTTAAAGGTAGTGGAAACCACAAGTGTGCAAGTCAAGTTGCACTTAGTTCATATGCTTTATTACTATTTCTGAACTCCGGAACAAGGTTTTTCCCTGGGTCAAGGAAAAAGGAATAGCACGTGCAGAAATAAAATGCCATCTTCCCTCTGCTATCTCCTTCAGGATGAATATAAGCCAGAAAAGGCTTTGTCGGAGGAAGATCTGAAGAATGCAGTTAGTGTGCACCATGCACTGGCATCCAAGGCAACAGACTATGAGAAGAAACCCAATGTCCTCAAACTTAAAACAGCAGATTGGAGAGTCCTGCTTTTCCAAGCCCAGTAAGTGCTCTTGTCATGCCACTCATTGAGGAAAGCAAGCAGTGCTGAAGGAGGAGTAAATTCCTGCCTGGGCAGGTTAAAACAGAGGCTTACGAGGTTCAATCTGTTTATTTGATCAGAAATAAGTTTAAATAATGATGCAATTAGAGTGCACAAGTAGTGCATAAGAAAGAAACATCAGGTTTGAAGAGGCTTCTTAATGTAGCTCAGAGAGGTATAACAAGATGCAGTGGCTAGAAGCTGAAGCTCCAGGAAATTGAATTTAGAAAAAAGGCACAAACTTGTAACAGTCAGGGTGATTAATCATTGCAGCAAATGACCAAAGGCAGTCTTGGATTGCCTGTCTCCTGATGTCATCAGGTCCTAGCCGGATGTCTTTCTAGAAGATATGCTGTGGTTAGAAACAAAGTTACTACTTAATACAAGAATGATTTGATTAAGTTTTTCTGCTGTGATATCCAGACAGAATAGATTACCTGCCTTTTGCTTCTGAGCCCTTTTCTGCCGAGATCCAGTAGATCCATACTGAGATGAAACCTCCTAGAGATCTGTGGTGTCTGGCACAACCAAGACCTTAGGACATACGTCTGAATCAAGGCATTAGTTAGCCCTGTCACCTGTGTTATTGGGATTGCATTAGGAAAAGATGTGTGCCAGGGTGAGGTATGGATCTCACAAGCCAGCCTGTGACTGAGTTACTTAGCACTAACTGCTTTTAAACATAGGCAGGAAGACAGAGCAGACTCTTAAGACTTGTCCAGTTCTGATTATTGTGACTTTTAAAATGCTATAGAAAGGATGAAAAGAGGTACAAAAGGCTGAGTCAAGTGCTTAATATGTGTTGCTTCCTCAGGAGCCAAGAAGAAATGCAGACCTGGATCAACAAGATTAACTGTGTGGCTGCTGTCTTCTCTGCACCACCATTTCCAGCAGCCATTGGCTCTCAGAAGAAGTTCAGTCGCCCACTCCTGCCAGCCACCACAACAAAGCTATCTCAGGTGAGACATTTTTATGTAGAGGGTAGGTGATGATGATTTCTCTTTCTGGCTGGAGACTGGGTGGTGGTCTTTGTCACTGTTTTAGAGCTGTTGCCACTATCAGTGCTAGGAGAAGAACACCTGCAGAGTAAATCTCTGCTCATTTCCTCATGCAAGATTTGAAGTGGGGGGAGAAAAGGAACAGACTCAAATAAAATTGATTTATGTTTTTGAAGAAAATAGTACCAGATAAAGAATTTTCTTCTTGTGCTTGTGGCCCTGCAGAGGAGATTTATACTGATTGATGGGGTTTTTTTTAATTTGAATGTTTATGAAAGCCACTCATTTCAGAAGAAGTAGACATACTCCTGGTCTTTGTCTTATTGAATTGATAAAAGGTGAAAGCTGATGCATCAGACAAGCATCAATTATATTTCTCCCACTAGATTTTCCAGATTTTCTCCATTTATCTGCTCAGGGATTTCCTGTATAATATATATTTATAGACATTCTTACATGAATGTTTTCAGCCTCTCTTGTGATCACACAAGCTTTTAGCATCCCATGGCAAGGAGTTTCACAGCTTTACTGCTTCTTGCACGAATGCACGTATTTCTGCTTGTCTCAGACTGGCTGTGTCAGATGCTTGTGCCCATAGCTTTTTGTACTTTGGAAGATGCAGTGCCTGCCTGGAATTCCTCCTGCATTGGTAGGAACATGATACTGATTGTGTTGATCAGATTGACAGAGTGACAAGGTTATACTTCTTGACTACTTCCTGTAGTTTTTGAAGTGATCTGCCCATGCTGGATAGCTTCTTTAATGCTTTTTTGGGCTTTTTTTACCATGTTCATAGCTTAGCAACTATCCTTAGAAACCACTGTCTCAAAATCTGTGTTTCTTTAAGGGTGTGGGTTATTTTAGGTTGCCCCTGCTTTTTCTCTCTCTATGACAGTGGCCTTTCTTCTTACAATGTGGCGACTGACTTACCGTCTTCTGTTCTGGGTTAAAGTTTAAAGTATGTTATGTAAAAATAATACTAATTTGTCTCATCCTTGTGGTTTTTCTTTTTACTCATGCATACCTTTTTAAAAATACAGAATGGGGCTTCCATAATTTATTCCCTGTCACCAAAGGAAGCTTTTTCACTCACTGTTGTTCTGTGTGATTGTTCCATTTAGCACGTTGTTTCCTAGTCTTGTTTCCGTTTAATCTGGAAAGAGAAAAGATATATCACAATCCTGTGGTTTGTATCTTGAAGAAGGAGAGACACAAAAAGTGAAATAAGATAAGCTGCTTTAGACAAGCAGAAGAATGTTAAGTGTTCAAAGTAGATAAATTCAAAGGCAAGCAGAAACATTTCTGCTTTCATCTGTCAGTGTGGAGAAGCTGCCAGCAGGCTGTTTCTCATTTGTCAGACAAAAAAAAATACAAATTGTCAAATCCCTGGGCTGAAGTTGAAGATTTTGTGGGGTGAATCATGATGGACACTACTTCTTCAAAGGGTCTGTTCCTGGTCAGCCAGAAGTCGGGGTGCAGTGAGGACCTAACATGGGTAGGAAGAGAGGCTTGTGCAAGGTCATTGTTCCAGATTTTCTTTCCAAGGCAGAGCAGTGTCTGATCTTGGTTAGTCCAACCAAAGAGGGATGTGACAAAGCTATATATAAAGGAACAACCAGTCTAGAAAAGATTTACTAGGGTATTTTTTTTTTCCTGAGAATGTGCAGCACACACAAGAGCTCCAAAGCTGGTGCCCTGGAAATGACAACTGCTGTATTAATAGCTGCGCAAAGACCTCCTGTTGTCTATCTGTAGAGCTCACTACCACAGGATGTCCGTAGGAATCAGCACAGTGTAAAGAGTGTTTGGACACTAATGAGAAAGCATGCACATTTAGGGTAATAACTAACAGAAACAAGAATTTTTGGCAAGAATCATTAGCAAATGGTTTCAGCCCTACCATATTTATCCTCTTTCTTTCTTCAGTTCCCCTGCAAAAGAGTTGAAACACAAGATTAGCTGAGGCTTGACTATCATCATCTATAGAAATTTCCCCCCTTTCTGCTGTTTTCTGCAGCTCCAGCTCAGTGATCCGAGAGGCTCAGTCCCCAGTGTGACTCAGTGCAGTGCAGGCATGTATGATGTATGAGCTAGGTTTGAGGATCCATCTGAGCTGTGGGCTGCACTCAGAACCACACTGAGGGACAACACTGGCAGCTGTTCCCTCCTCTGAGGAGAGGTGCCTACACAAGACCTGACCTGGGTACTACTTCTTGGCTAGTTCACCAATATCTGCATGATCATGTGTCTGTTTTGAACTTACCTAATTCAAAATTCAGATCCAAGCCTAGAAATGGACAGAAGGCCGTCCTGCAGGAGATGGAAACCTTCTGAGATAAGGGAGGGTTAGCTGACAGATGGACTGAAGGAAGTGAGTGGGCCTGGGATTATGATAAAGGAAACTGCCTAAAAAGTGGGAGTAGCAGCTCCTCACTTTCTCCAACTGCACAGTGGGATAAAAGCTGGTAGCAGCTTAGCAAAATGAAATCCTTTTTGGGGACTGGACAGCCCTTCCACTTCTGAATGCGTTGTATTGTTCCAAACAAATAGAAACCACACCCTGGAGAGCTTTTGGCTTTTTGGCAAAGACTGAGAGGGTCTTTGCCTGTCTCATTCTGCCCTTGTCTGCATATACAACAGTCTTAATTAATTTACCAAGAAATGTATTAGAGCAAAAGTGTCATGTTGTCGGTATTGCTCGGCAGCAAGCTGCTTCCATTGCTCACAGCAAGGCAATGGATGACAGGTTTGCTCTCCTTCCCAGTGGCGTCTGCTAGCTGCTAAGTTTTTCTGCAAATTTGGCTATTTTGCCTTTGAGAGAGCTGTTGATGGCAGTGCTCTGGGATGACAGACCTTGTCAATCAAAGAAAAAGAAACTATGAGATATTATTGTACAGGAACCTCTCTGTTTTTCTTTGCTTATTGGATATTTTAGATTCTGTCACTTAAGTGCCTAATGTATTTCTGAAGGATGAACAGCTGAAGTCCCATGAAGCTAAGCTGAAGCAGATCTCCACTGAGCTTGCTGAACATCGCTCCTATCCTCCTGACAAGAAGCTCAAAGGCAAGGAAGTAGATGATTACAAACTGAAGGACCACTACCTGGAATTTGAGGTACATATGGGAAACATTATTACTTTTACTTCTTGGGAATGGATGGTCTTATATTTGGGGTACAGTCCTGAAGCTCTGCATTTTTCACTTCCCTAAGAAGTATGTTTCTTGCTAGACAGAAAAGTGACAGCAATTGCAGATCTGGGATGTGGCTCCTTTTTCTGATGAGAACTTCCTTAGCTGTGAATTTAGCCCCTAATCTGTAACATGGAGGATAGAAATGGAACTCCCGTCCTTCCTGATGTGTCTGTTTGAAGAGATTATAAGATCTGCATGCACAAAGTATCTTGTGTTGTAAAACTGTGTTGCCTAGTGTATTGGAACCTCAGTCTCTAGAGAATGACTGCATTTTGAAGGAATGCAGATCATGGTAATTGTCTTCCATTGGTAGGTTCTGAAGGAACTGATATGCTGAAGTTATTGGCATAGGCATGCCTCCGTCATCAGAGCTATTTGTGTTGTATACCACTGAGATGGATGTCAGAATGAGAAGGAAAACAGTAGAATTAAAGATCACAGGGTTGAGTGATGCAACTTAGGCAGAAGCATTAGGAGATTGTTTTGAATATCTGACAGCAGGTTTTATCTACAATGGTGTCTGCCACATTTGAGGGCTCACAATGTGGGAATGAATCGGCAACCAGCAGATGTCTAGTATTTGTTATGACTACACCTTTGAGCTTTTTCCCCCAGGACCGCAAGTCAATGTTGCCTTGGGTCTGAAAGGATCCTACTCTAAATAGGTACTGCCTGGCAAGGAAAATACCTAGTCTGAAAAAGAGGAAGAGCAGATAAGACAGATGAAACCACCAGAGCTGATGCTGGAGGCAGCACAATACAAGCCTCCAGAACTGAAGTAAGCCTTGTGCCACGTGCCATCAGTTTCTGTTAGAGGGACTCTTTTTACTCCTGGGCTTAACTCATTGTATACTTTTGCTTTTGCAGAAGGTTGTAACCACTGTGTTGAGTTTCACTTTCTGTAGCAAAGTCAATCAGTATGGCTTTATGAGGGAGGAATCATAACCTGATCAACATGATAGTCTTTTACAATGTGATGTTTGGTGTGATGGATGAGGGAAGAACAGTGGATGTTGTTTGTTCCTCACTTTGACAAGAATTCTGACATTTACTCCTCAAACGTGCTTGTTTCAAGCTAATGAAGTGGGTTTGGAAATTGACAGTGAGGTGGTTTGGCTGAACAATCGAGATCAAAGGGCTGTGATCAGTGGCACAGTGTCAGTTAGTTTTGAACAGAGCCCTCAGGTGTACAGAGTAAGCCACACACTTTCTGTCTGGAGGGGATCTTATAAAACTTGGAAGATAAAGAAGTTTCTTAACTTTGGGCGCTTGACACAAAGTTTATTTTCTATCACTTTTAGAAGCTTGGTGAGTTAGGATGAAATGTAGGCTGGAGTGTTAAATGTTGACAGAAAGATTGATGGGGGAGTAGATTGTTGTGGGTTTTTTTCTGTTTCCTGTCAATTTTATCAGGGTGATCTTCTGAGATGTTCCTCAGGTACTTCAGTACAAATCAGAGCCAGTATATCCCCCAGGAAACAAAAGTTGTTGTCTTCACTAGTGAGGGTCTCAAACAGCATTTGAGCTGTGCAGTTCAGATAAGTGATCAGCTTTGCAGGAATGCTCATCTAAGCAGGCAAGTTGTGGCAACAACTTCGGTTATGTGGAAGAAATAGTAATTCAGGGTTCTGGCGTGCAGTGCTGTGTTAGCTTCACACTAAGCAGAGATTTCATAGGCCATGTTTTACTATCAGGACACCATTCCAAGGTCCATGAAAGCAGGCAATTCCAAAATGTTGGAAATTAAACAGATGAGACAGAAGACTAACTGGGATCTTCTGGAGCTGAGGCAAAAAAGGAATGTTTATGCTGAGTGGAGGCAAGGTCAGGTGGCATGGGAGAAATACAGAGAGAGATGCTGCTCACCATTGTAGCAAGAAAATTAATGTGGCCAAATCACAATTGGAGGTGCAGCTGGACAGAACTGTGGGGGACAATAAAAAGAGTTTTAAAAAATATTAATGGCAAAAGGCAGTGTAGAAATAACATCAGTCTCTTACAGGATGAGGATGGTCATCTCACAAACAGGGACATGGATGAGGCAGAGGTGTTTAATGCAATATTTACTTCTGTCTTCAATATGGATGATAGACTGGGGGATCTCAGTGCCCTGAGCGGGAAGACCATGACTGTAAGAGTGATGAGCTCCCAGTTAACGTTGGAGTTGTGTGGGATCAGCTGTTCCAGCTGGATCCCTACAAATCTATGCGGCCTGATGAGGTTCATTCAAGAAACATCAAACAGTTTGTCTGATGTCATCACAAAACTTCTCTTGATGTTATTTGAACAGTCTGGAGAGATCCCAGTTGGCTGGAAACTATCTAGTTTTCAAGAAGGACAAAAAGGATGACACTAGAAATTACAGATCTGTTAATATCACTTCAGTGCCTGGTAAAATTACAGAGAAAGTGATTTTAGGAAGTGTTGGAAAACACCTGGAGGACACTGGAGCCATCATCACAGCTACCACAGCTTCATGAGAGGAAAGTCCTACTTGTCCAACCTGATTTCCTTTTATAACCCACCTTGTTGACCAACAGAAGCCAGTTAATGCAATATTTTTTGATTTCATGAAGTTTTTGATACCATCTCTCACAGAATCCTTCTGGAGAAAATGTCCAGCCCACAGCTGGATAAACACATCGCGCAATGGGTGAGCAGCTGGCTCATGTGTCAGGCACGAAGGGTTACAGTGAATGGGGTGACATCAGACTGGGGACCTGTCACTGGTGGGGTTCCACAGGGCTCCATCCTCAGCCCTGTGCTCTTCAACATCTTCATAAACAACTTGGACACAGGACTGGAAGGGATACGAAGCAAGTTTGCAGATGATACAGAACTGGGAGAAGCTGATGACTCCCTTGAAGGCAAGGAGGCCCTGCAGAGAGACAGAGGTTCTTCTTCACCCAGAGAGTGGGCCCTTGAACAGGCTCCCCAGGGATCACAGCACCAAGCCTGACAGAGTTCAAGAAGTGTTTGGACAATGCTCTCAGACACATGGTGTGTATCTTGTGGATGGTCCTGTGCAGGGACAGGAATTGGACCTGGATGATCTCTATGGGCCCGTTCCAACTCAGTTTATTCTATTATTCTGTGAGGCAGTAAAAATCCCAACCCAAACCTAAGTTGAGCTGTATGAAAATTGTGAATGGCAACTCTATGTATGGAAATCTTCCCTTTAGAACAATGTCTTGTCAGGGCTGGCAGGAGGTGGTGAAAGAGCTTGCTGCATGAGGTTAAATGAAAAGGGCAAGAGGCAGGTGAGGTAGGATTTTTGTAACTTTCAGACTGGGACTGCAGGCTGAACCTAGTGTATGTGTACAAAGGGCCATCCTGATACATCTCAGGAAACACACCAGAAGGGCCTGTGATTTCCTAAGGTAGCAGCATAGTACCATTAGGAAGGAAGATGGCACTTTCCTTTTCTATAAGGCCTTGCAATTTCTTTTTGTTCACACACTGGCAATGCCTTCATTCTTGTTCCTGAAAAGACAGATGAGATGGAAGGGAGGTAACCAGGAGGTAACTGGTCCTTGTTCAGGTATGCAGCCGGTGGCATTTGATTCTGATGGTCTCTTTGCTTACACACACCATGGAAGGGACAGTTTTCATTGCCTGCTCTCTTGAGGAAGTACAGCATCAGATTGCAAAAAGTGTGATGCTTATTGCAGAAAATTTATTGTTGGAGAAAGATCTTTTGAGTGCTGTCAGGTGAGAGGTGAAGCCAGAATACTGATGTGTGTCTACCTCATACTTCTTTATTATGTGCATTCATTCATCAGAGATAATGTTACAGAAGCTTTTGAATGGCTTGAACTTTTGTGGTTTTATTTCTCAACAGAAATTTCCAAATTAATTTCTTTAAAGGCAAAATTTTCACTAGTTTTTGCCTAACTTCAAATGTCAGGTCATTGAAAGACTGGCTTTTTTGTGGTTGAAATCAAAGTAGGAATGTATTGATTAATTGTAATAGAAATCAAGGACCCATAAAGTCCAGGGAAAAAAGGCCATTTGCACACATGCAGGTCCTGGATTTCTATTCAGAATGCCAAGTCTTGAAACTGTGGTGGTGTTTACTGGACCAGTAAAAGCATAAATCCATACAGCAGTAAAGCCCTCCTCTCCATTTCATGATATTAAGCTGTTCCCAAGCTAAGAATACTGGCTGGCCTTTTGCAGAAGTGTCTGGTTCATTTTGTGATGAATCATCCATCAGCTCAGTGCATCATTGTCAGAGTTCTTCTTGCTGGTTCTCCCATTTCCATTTTTATTAAATGACACATCTTACCTGCTTCATGTGTTTGTCTCTCACATTGTGGAGCTGCAACTCCAGATATGGAAGTCATAGGAATGCTTATTTATTTAATTTGTGGGAGGATTCTGTTATGATTATCCTCTAAGAGGGTTTGTTTATTTAAAGGATTCTCAAAAGCCAGTCATGTTCTCTTCTTTCCCCCCCTTTATATTCCACACTTCAAAAGTGGTTACCAAGCTTTTTGACTTCCTGCCCTCAAATAAATGTTTTTTAACAGAACTTTATTGTTTTATTACAAAGTTTGAATTACTTTCTTAAATACTTTCTCCTCTGTCAGGAATAATAGCTAGGCTGCTGTTTTGCCACTTTGAAATACAAATTAATAATCAGTATGGATGTTTGCATCTATCTTCCCTGGCTCCCAGCACACTGAGATCGCTCTAATTACAATGCCTGCACCATATCTTTAGTGGATATATCAGGGGCAGTTTATTAAATCACTCCTGGGAAGTGGATTACTATGTTTTCAAGACCTCCTGCCCCCAACATCTGTGTTTGATACCCTTCAGGGATCTTCAGTTACTGTACCCTCATTTTTTTCCTTGCTGAATTGTTTCTTGGAAAATGTTGCAATTGTAGCAAACAGAATAAAATCCTCATGTTGGAGAGGGAAAACTCTGGTCCAGAAAAGGAATAGAGCAAATGGCCGTGGGGTACATTAAAGGGAACCTTTTCCGGTTGAAAAATACAAATGTCTGGACAGACAGCAATCTTCATTGTTCCCTGTGAGTGACGTAGCAGGGGACCATGCCACGCTGCTATCATAGGCCTCTCATCTGCTCCTTTTTGTTAAGGTCCAGCCTTTTAGCAGATTCTCTCACAGGCCTGAGAGAGAGTGGTGAGTGGTGGCCATGCTGGTGCAGTCTGAACTTAGACCCTGCTTTGGTTTCTCCCCCCTGGATAAGAAAAGCAGGAAAATCGGGACCTGCTGGTGGGAGTGGAGGATTGCACCAGAGCAGGATTTTTGTTGTCCCTTAGTTTAGTGCACTTTATCTCCATGTGTGCCTGAGCACAAAGGATCTCAGTATGTGTGAGCACAGTTTAGGTCTCAGCATGGTTGAGGTAGCGAGCTTTGAGCTTTCGTTTGGTGGTGTTACTTGGAATGGGAGCCACCAGTCAGCAAAGCATCAGAATTGGTCTGCTGCAGAACTGAGTGCCTCTAATTACACTGCACCCCAGGGCTCAGTCTGCCTGAAATCCTCTTTGTTTAGTTTACGTTAGCCACTGTTGTTCATATCCACATTGGGCACCATTGTTCGCATACATGTTGAGCTCCTGGCTTTCAAGGCCAGTAAAAAGCATTAAGTTATTTATGTGGTCTCTCATGTGCCCCTGCAGAATTTCTTCCAGACTGATTTGGCCTTTCTTTTCATTTCCCAGAAAAATCGCTATGAGATTTATGTTGGCCTACTGAAAGAAGGGGTGAAGGAGCTGCTGAGCGGAGGAGAGAACGATGCGCCAGGACTGAAGAAATCCCACTCAAGTCCTTCTTTGAATCAGGAGTCTCCAGTTAGCGCCAAGGTGAAACGCAATGTCTCAGAGAGGAAGGACTACAGGCCAGAAACACCCAGCATTAAGCAGAAGGTCACTTAGGGTGGAAATGACAACTAGGGGAACAGCCATGCAGCAAAGTATTGGTGGTCAAGATTTTTTTCATTTAATAACCTGTCATTCACAAAAAATAAGTGCATCTGCCTGAATGGGGTGTTAGTGACATTTTCTATTGTATATTTTTGCTGTTTCTGTGCAGATTGTGGGAGATGTCTTTGCTCCTGCTTTGCTTTGCTTTGTTAATTTATCATTTAGCAGTTGAAGCATCGGGACTTTTTTGTGTTGTTCTGTTTCTAAAGGAGCTGGGGAAGGGGTAGAGCGCTGTGACGTTTATTCTGTCTCCTCCCCATTTATCTCCTCCCATCGGCATGTGGCTTTCATCTCTCAAGTCACTTGTCACTTTATTTACGTGGTGGGTGGGAAAAATAACTGGACAAGTGCTGCAGTGCTGTGAATATGAGCTGTAGCTGTGAGAACTGTGCAAACATGCAGCTGCAGAAGGCTGACTAGAGGCTAAGGTGCTGGGAACACTAGTTTCCTGACAATGTGGGGCATGTTGGTACTGGTACTTAGCAGCAGGTGGTACAGTAAATAGTCACTGTTGCTTATTGCTACTGCATTGACCTGGACACGGGAGTGCAAAGAAATGAAACCTGGAAACCTCTGGCAATGCTGGGATGACGGCATTGGAATAATTTGTTTGCTTCCTTCCAAGCAGAGAGCCTTCTCCTGAGTTTGCAGGCTGGAAGGCATCCAAACCCATGCTGTCTCTGCAGGAAGATTAGCGATTACCCAGTTGGAATGGCTATCTGGGCTTCACATTTATTTGCAGAGAAGGCTGCTGTAGATGTCAGCCATTAGCATTATATATTAATTATATATATTAAAGACAAAGGGCCTCTGTGTAGTTTTTAACTATACGCTCTCACTTAGCTGCTATATAGAGCCTTATGATATATTGTGTCCTGTTGCTTCCCCTTCCAGGGGTTTCCTTGTTGGTGTGCACAGAGAGCTGCTTTCAATTCCTCTCATAGTGACAAAGCACTTTGCCTTTTTTATTCAGAAAGGGATTCTCCTCAGTTCTCCATTTTCCTTCTTTAGCTCACATACAGGTAGAAGAGGCTTGTGCCTCCTCACTGTTCCTGCATACCCTGTGCCAGGTTTTCCAAGGGGAGCACAGGACCGGGAGAGACCACCATGGGTAGATCTTTTCATACCTGAAAGGCCCCTGTTTGTGCCATAGACCCTTGGGATGGCCAGCAGTTTTCAGGCACAGAGAGCAGAAATATGACATCCAAATAATTTTCCTGCTTCCCAGCCCCACTTGCCTGGGCAGTGTCCTGGCTCTGCAGAGAGTGCTGGCTCTCCTGTTACCTAACCTGTTACCTGAGTTTTAATCTCAGTTTTTATACTGGTGCACAGGGTGAGCTTGGACAGGTCTCTCCCATTTTTTGTTGCCCTTTCCCTCTATGAAGTAGTATTCCCACAGAGTACCTTGGGAGATAATGTTGAGGGCCAGTTGAAAATTGCTCCTTGCTATTCATTCTGTTGTGTCTGGCACAGGACAGCCTTCCTGATGAATGCAATTCTTAATGCATATGGAAACGTCAAGATCACTGCAAGGACTGTTTAGAAATGCAGTGGTGTTTTCAGCCCAAGAAGTCAAAGAGCCACACATCAAAAAAATTGCTACCTGAGAGGATGTGTGTTCTGTCGGGCTTTCCAAGGGTCCAAGTCAATTCATCTAGTTTATTGAGCTGCCAGTCCAGTGGGCAGAACTGGGAGTGATCAAAGAGAAAACAGGCACTGCCTGACTTGCCTCCCCTACCAAGTACCACTGTGCAACAGTTTTCCTGGTGTTGTGCTGACTGTTGGCTGTAACAACGTAGTTGCACTCAGGTGTGGGGTTTTGGGGCAAATTGATCCTTGCAGCTGGAGCTTGACAGCAAAACCAGATGAGACTGTTCTCACAAGTGATGTTGGGATGCGCATCCATCTGGCATCTGCCACTGAGAGTGGCCGCTCTGTGCTAAAAGTCGGGAGGTTGGCTCCTAACCTTGGCAATGTTGCTAAAAGCTGTAGAGTCCTGACTAGAAATTGGCAGTGTTTCCCAAGTGCTGGGGCTTTAGAATTTGTGCATTTCTACTAAGGTGAAATTAACATTTAGTTCTCTACTTGAAGAAGAGAAATGTGTTCTGTGGCTGAAGTGATGTGGTGCAGCTTATCGCTTGGGGAGACTCAAGTGTAGAGAGCATGATAGTGCTTATTGAGAGGGATTGTTTGGTGTAATTAAGAGTGGTAGATGAACAGTTCGTGGAGGGGAAACAAATATAGATCCCTGCAGCTGTTTGTCATGCTTTGGAGGTTGAAAATGAGCAAGCAGAACAGAGAGAAGAAATTCAATTGGGGAATGTTGAATGCGTATTTGGGAAGAAAGCTTGATCTCTCTGTTATGATTAAGGAGTGGCATTCCCCAATTGAGTGTTCCCACTGAGACTCTCCAAACTTCATGGTCCTTGCTCACTCCCTTCTTCCCCTCCCTGTCCTTGCAGTGAGCTGGAGAGGAGAATTAGAGGCATAAAAGGCAAAAAGGTTGAGATAACAACAATTTACTGGAAACGGTAATGAGATCAGAAAATGAGTGGTAGTCAACAACAGTATTAATAACGGAGTGTTCAAGAATGCTCACCACGCAGAACCCAACAATACCCAAACACACATTTCCTAATACCCCGACCCAAAATGGACATCTTCCCGTTCCTGGAAAATGACATGAGGTGGTATAGAATAATCTTGAAGTCCAATGCCCCTGCCTGCCTACTTCAGAAATCAATCCCATCCTGGCCAGAACTAGTACATTATTTTATATAACAATATGATACATGCAGCAGACACAAAACCCAAAAAAGGTGCAGATCTGTAAATGGCCCTGCTTGGCTGTCAGGGTTGGGTTGACTATAGATCTTTTTGAAGGAAGGCTAGAACATGCTTGGCAAACCTCTCGTGTTTATGGAGTGCAGTGCTTCAAAAGGCAAAGAGGTGACATTTAACTTTCTTCTTCTCTGGATTTTAACATATTTTGGTTGCTAAAAATTCCAGTTAAATTGCTGAACTCAAAAAGAAATTACTCCTGTTAAATGCATTTTCCAGCTTTGACACAGAAACTGGGTAATTCCTCTTCAAAGTCATTGCAGAAAAGATTATTTGAAGCAATAGGAAAAATCAAAAAGTGAACTGCTAAAAGGTGTTTTTTTCATTATTTAATATCTGTTTCCCTGTGTACTTGTAAACGGATTAGGTTATTTTTTTAGGTCTCATCTGGGCATATCAAATGAAGTTTTTCTCTGCATTTTTTAGTCATTAAATGTTTGTCGAGCTTAGACAGTCTTGCTGAGACTGCTGGGGCATGCAGATTAGTTTACCCAGAATGTATGGTTTCTGCTGCAGTTTTAATTGGTGCCATTTTCCTCTGTTACTTTATAAGCATCCCAGGCACCCATGTAGAAATGCACGCTTTTAAGACCAAAAAAAAAATGTGATCCCATTGTGAAAGTCTAAGACTTCTGCCCTCCCTTGGGAATAGGTTCATCCACCAATCAGTACTGTAATTTGTTTTTTCCCCTCCTGCTGATACTGTAAAGGGTGGGGCAGGTTCTCAGGCAGTCTTAAGTGGTGCGTCTCCTTGAGTGGCTTTGCATGGTACCCTGTGACCTGTTTCTTTGCTGAAATGTTTGTCTTTAGGGGAGAACAGTGCTTGACTGCAGCAACTCAGGAGCTCTGGTCACAGTATATAAGGATATTCTGCTTTCAAGCCCTCCTCTGGGTCTTGAGCTGCAAATCACTGGAGCAGCCTGCAGTTTTCTGGGTGTGCTCAGTGCAAGCAGGAGTTACTGGCTGGCCGCCACGAGCATGTGTGCATGCGGGAGATCCTTTGCATTGGTGACGCAGGGAGGTGTCATCCTTCCTTGTCACCCTCCCTGCTCCAGTGTGCTGTCATTGCTCAGGCAAAGCCTCTGCCTGCATGTAGACAGTGGGGATGCAAAGAGGAGAGCAGGCTGGGGCCAACACTTCCTTGCTTCCCCTTATGTAGACAGTGGGGATGCAAAGAGGAGAGCAGGCTGGGGCCAACACTTCCTTGCTTCCCCTTTCTTAAAGTGCAGACAGTGGTTCTGGAGGGACCTACCCTGCTTTGAAGTGTTGCTGGCTTACTCATCCTCTAGGAGTTGGACCCTCTGCTATCCCCAGCTAAGGAAGGAAAGACAGGAAAGGCCCCCACTAGTCTGCACCTGACAGCAGAGAGCTGATGGAGGAGGGGAAGATTGCCTTCCCCTCTCCCCACCCAACAACCAAAGAGGGTGAGATGCTCTTCTGAAGCCAAAACCACACTCCTCTATGAGTCAGCAGGATGCAGAGGACTGGTTGGGATGGTTTTTGCTCATCAGCAGCTGTGAAAGAGACTCCTTGGACTGGCTGTGTGTTTGTCTGCATCTTGCAGATAAATTACGCATGAACCAGTGAACGTGACTACAGCTTCTAAATCCAGTATTTATGTTGTGTCTTTAATTGATGTAGAGAGGGAAGTCAGCCATCAGAGTGATTAATGCATCAGAGTTGTTGGGCTGGAACGCTGTTCAGCTGTGTTTCGACTCAGAGTTTTTCATTGTAGCCAGTCACTTGTAAATGGTTACCAGAAACTTTCTAATGATCTGTAACAGCTCATCGCTAAAATACTTTCCCTCTGATCCTGCCTGCTCCCAGGTTGCAGTCTGTCCATGTTAAGGGGCTGTCCTGGAGAGCCATGCTCTGCGCAGCCCTGCTTTGAGGAGGAGTTTGGCCTTGCAGACCTCCAGGGACTGGAATTATTCAGTGACTTTTTACAGCTCCACTGCCTTTGGATAACAAGACTGATTGCTCTTCTGACTTGAAAAAGCCAAAACTTTTGCCCTTTTCCAGTGGGGAAATGAGGTTCTTGCTTGACTAGAGCAGGCCATTCAGTGAAGACATGGTTGTGGCAGTGGAGGAAGTCAGGTATGACAGGGTTATCATCAGGCTTCTTGGACACGTTGCATGGCATTGTTCTCCTTGGAAGTGGGAAGGGCTTTTCTCTGCTGATGGCATACTGCTTACTGTGTCTGCATTCTCCATTTCTAAATGAATTTTGGTCTTATTGCAGTTAGTCTGACAGCTCCTCCTCCTTTTCTGACAAGCTGCACTTGTCTGTCATCTTAGCACCTCAGCTGCTTCTGTATAACAGGTCTGTTTCCTTCCATGCTTGCAGAAATCCACAAAATTTGACTCTCCCATCTTGCATTGAGAAGACTTGCTCTGAAGCAGTGCTGCGTTGAATGGATAACCCTGTGAACAGCTTTTTCACTCTGCTTGTCGGTAGCCTGTGTTTCCAGCCACAGTTATAGCTGGGAGGTGCGAGACCAACTTTTAGACTGCCGTGATCCTCTAGCTGTATGCTGCAGGGATGCATAGTCCCTCCTCCCACACTTTGACCAGACACTTGCAACATTCCCACTCTTCTGGTATCCAGGTTGTTGGAAGCACTGGCTGCTTCTGCAGGATCAAAGGCAGTATAAGCGTCTTATGTCAAGCAATCTTGCAGCTTGCTCCAGTGTTGCTCTCCCTAGGCTCTGGGATGTCACATCTGCTCTGAGGGGGCAGTTAAGAAGTCCACATTTCTCATCAGAGCACAATCATTGCTCCTCAGCATGTGTTCTCAGCATCTGGTATCTAGGCTGCCTAGAGGGATGAGCCATAGAAGCTGTCTCAGAAAGAGCTAGTCTGCAGCTTGTGCTTTTTAAAGGATATTTTTAGTGCATATGGAAGCAGTATTTCTGGCCTCTCCTCTCTCCCAGAGCTCTCCCAGCAGCATAGGTGTGGTATAGTGAGCTGCTTCACCTGGAGCTTCACTCTGGGGACCTGAGCTCCAGGAAAGAGGCTTGGTCAGCCTTTAGAGAAATGATACCACCTGAGCTGGGCACCAGTGCACAGGAAAATGATGCTGTGGGAAGAAGCCAGTGCCACTGTCCATGGCTGGTCACCTGCTGGGAGACTGTGAGCTCTAGCATTGCCTTCAGTGCTGGGGATAATGAGAAACTCTGGCTTCCTTTTCCCTCTAGTCTGTGCTGCTTGAGGAACTGACCTTACTACCCACTGCTTTTCTCCCTTGTGATAGCAGCACTCTTATCCAGGATTACTACAGTCTCTTTGCGAGGAGACTGGTTTACATGAGAGCAAGGAGGATAGGTCATTGGAAAGAGTCTGAATGCCATCTGGGAGTATCTGCTGTGCTGATGGCAACATCCAGTTGAACGCTGAAAGGAGGCAGGTCCAGCCTTGCCCAAGAGAATGTCCCTTGCTGATATATTTTGTTAGCTGCATTAAGGTTGTGTTTTCGTTATTTATTAGAGCCCATCCTTTACCAAATGCAAGCAACAACTTTCCCAAAGGTTTGGACCATTGACCTGACTTTGCCCTTATGGTCAGAAGGAGCAAATTTAGTCTAGTCCAAAGTGTTCTCTCTTCCTCACCTTTGAACGCCTAATTACTCCATAAGAATTATAGATGTTTAATCAATGAGGGACCTCCCATGACATCTGCTTTTAAATCTGGGCCAGGAACCAGCTGGGGTACAGGCCAGAGGTTTATTTGGACCAATAAAGGTACATCACTTAGCGATGCAAGCATTGAAAGTGCAACAAGCCACAAGGGCAGAATTTTTCTCTGACATAAACCACTCTAATTAGTAGCCACTCTAGCAGTGATCCTGTCTGTAACTCGCCTAAATGAGGACAAGAAGACATTTTTGTCTAAACATGTGAGGTTTCAGCTTGGACCAATTGAGTATCATAGTGTAGTGACGAAGCAGCTGGCTAAGCTGCCATGGAGACTTGACACAAAATCCTCCAACTCACCTTAGCCTCTCACTGGGAAGAGGGAGATAAATAAATGCTGTCGAGTCTGTGTCACCATACAGGGCAGACTCTACTGGTAATAAAAGTCTTAACTCACACACTTATGAAAATCTCATGCTCAGAGCTGTCAGATTCTGAAAGACTGTAGGATGAGAACAGGGGTGGGTTGTGGTTAGTTTTTTTTTAAATTTGTACATATTCATGACAACTGTGTCCTCTTACTTGAGCCTAGAATTATAATTTGGCTAAAAGGACAGAGTTTTTTGGCTGTTTAAAAACTTTAATATCACTCTGCTGTCTGAGGTACACTCTGAGGCTTACATTATTTGGTGAACATATTAAGCGATGCCTATAGATGTGTGTATTTCATAAGTGTAGTATGACTTCTGTGGCTCAGCACTGCAAAGCCTGCTGTTCTTTTCTGAGGCTTATTTGGTCAAAGCACTTCTGCAGCTGCAAACGTTGTTAGGATGCTTGTTCTGATTGTTCTCAAATGAGGTTAAACAGCTATCAGAGCTTTTACAGGTTTAAGGTATACTTTGAGCTGCCTTTGATCTTCATGTGTTGTCCACCAGGGGCTGCCTGTTGTTCTGCATGTTGAAAGCAAGGCATATATTTGAGAGTCTTAGCAAGAGTTAGTGGGTGGAATTTTCTGCTAGCTTAATACTGGGCTGACTTTCTCCCTGTTTATATCAGCCGATGCCTGTACAAGGAGCATCCACGCTGACTTCTGAAAATCATGCTCTGGGGATCTAATACACAGCTTTACTTCTGAAAACGTTGACCTTGCTCTGTGAAAATTCGGCAAAGGGACATCATGTCCAAAGTGTCCAAGAAGGACAGGTGCCTGTGATGTCTCCTGCAGATACAGATGTACAGCAGTATTGAGGGTGTTTTTCTTTTCTGCAACTGTACAAATTTCCAGAAGAGTGGCTCATCAGCAGGGCAAAGAAGAGCAGCAGGGCTGAAATGTCTCTTCTGGGCATCTTATATGCTTCCAAGAGGTTTCTCTTGGGAGCATTGAACAACACTTTAACAAGTTGGTGGTCTGAGGAAAAAAACATAGGGAAAACCCAGTAGGTTTTCCTATTGCGCTCTAGTAAGGGCAACAGTAGCCTGATCTGGATTATTCTTGGAAAGAGAGAGCAAAACCTGAGGGTATGATTCTTACCTGGAGTCATAAAACTCATTATCGTGCAGTTAGGTTGAAGCACTAGAGCAACTTCAGTGAAACTATGCCTTTGCACTTCATTGGACCACAGCCAGAGTGATTGTGTCTTGCAGAACTGAGGTGCAAGTGAACTGCAGCTCAGAACAAAATGAAGGGGGCTACCCTGTCACCTTGCTTTGGGCAAGCTGTAGTCCTGTAATCTTTTTTCAGGTACTGGGCTTTCCCTTGGGTTTCCTCCCCTCCATGGTGATGGGAAGATGAGTGTGAGCACTGTCAGTTTCAGAGTCACAGTTAAAATGTGTCATTTACCCTCCACCTGAGCTGTTGCTATGTTGTTTTCCCTTAGGCTGAGAAAGAGAGCTGAATTTTCAGTCAATGTTGCTTGGTAGCCATATGGGAAGCATAACTCTCAGCAGTGGTAGTACAGAAAAACATTTTGCACATGCGTGTACATACACCTTATACATATCTTGTGTGCAGAACTAACCTTACAGGGCTTGACAGCAGTCCTTGCAAGACCTTTTCTTGGGTGGTCTCCTATTGCTTTTGTAATGTGTAGGAACCTTCTTTCTGGTAACCTTGAATTCAGTTTACTCTCATCGCTGAACTGCTGGAGTGTTTTTCATGTAATACACAAAAGGCACAGTTCCAGTCTCACCGCTTTGTGGTTCTGCTGTGAAGCAACAACATTGAGGTAGCCATTAAATCTTTTCCAGCAGCATGGAACTTGCTGTTCTGACTCTTGAGGAAGTCATCATCTCAGGTTTGACGCTGTCCTACCACCAGGACACCCTGTTTTGTCCTTGGGAATAGGCATGGCCAGAAAAGTATACTGGGTGATTGGAGTCAGAGCTGTGCAGACTTAAGTCAAGCCCTGGTTCAGGGGAGATTTTTCCATGTGCTGCTGATGTCCATAAGGACTCAAACATATACTTGCTTACACAGAGATGCTTTCCTGAAGCAGAGTTGTCACTCTTTTCTACAGGTATCACAGGATGCCCTCCCTTATTCTGCTTCATGTATCTGGTACTAGAATGATCATTTCCTGATAAATGAAGGCACTTAATCAGTCCTCTTCCCCTTGGAAGAAGGACTTTTGGGGATATTGTTATATCATTTAAAATAATATTTTGGAATTTAAGTTTACATTGCTTTATTTTTCACTTGAGGTGACTGTATATAAATATTTTCCTCTATTTTATCATTGCTGATAAAGTAAGCCTACAGTATACAGACAAATAATTTGCCTTTGATGTATTGAAACTGTGAGATATAAAGTAGACTTCTTTCTTGTGTCCATGTTCCTGACTATAACTCTGTTCCTCTGTGTTTTTATAAGTTGGAATAAATGTTGCTTACGGGCAACAAAGAGCCTGCAAGCTTTCCAATAATTTTTATGTCATTGAACTCAAGCAACCCTATTGAAGGATCTCACATATGTATAATGATATATGTATATGTACAAACTTTAGAAAGAAATAAACCAAATGTATTTCACGTTCTGAAGCTGAATGTTTTTGGTTTTTTTTTTTTTTTTTTGAGCCCTGACAGTAGATCCTACAAGTAAGAGCATGAAGGTGGCTTTACAGTGGCTGTCTGTTCTGCTTCTGAGTCCTGGCAGTCAGTACTTTCAAGGTTTCCTGAGCTGAAGCATACGTGTACTGTCTGCCTTACAGTCTGGATCTGACCTGTGGTTGGAGTAACCAGTGGAGCCAGTGGCATTTCGTGCACAAAAGTCCCATGTGAGGGCAGCTGGAGCACATCTCTCTTCCTTCTGCACCTGTACAAGAGGTGGCATCCCTTCCAGTTCTTTCAGGGTGTGTAGCCTGCAGAGATACCACTGCTTGCTGTGAAGAGACAGCAAGAAGATAATGGTTCTACCAGCATGTGGATTAAAAGAGCGAGGCTGCAGCAAACAGCTGTTCAGAAACAATTGGTAGTTGGTCTCAAAATTTGTATGAGGAGGTCTTGGGGTTGGGAATTGCTTCTGACATGGCATATGGGAAGAAAAGACCCATGAAAGGCAGAAGAGTCAGACACTAAAGAAAAGAAGGAGTGTAAAATGGCGCAGGTGAGAGTGGTTAAGAAACTGTGCCTGTCCAAAGTAAGGAGGAGCAGTTTGTACAACACACAGCAAACAGCACTGTGCTTGCAGTTCTTGGCTTGGACATAGCTCAACATGGGAAATTAGTACACTATGTGGAGAGTGGGTGACAGGGCAGATGGGTGGGATGTGTCCAACACAGGTGGGACATGCCCAAGCTTTGCAGCAGCTTGTACTTGGAACAATAGTAAGGAAGACATGTTGTTTCTTACCAAGATTTCTGTGAATGTTTGACTATCTTGAGGTGACTCTTTCTTTATATTTTTCCTCGGTGTTTTGCCTTTAGATGAATGGTAAGACTTTCACATTGAGATAACTGTGTTTGTTTGTTTGTTTGTTTGTTGTTTGTTTTTTCACACTATGCCTTGGGATACCAGATTTCTTAATCATTGTACCATCCTGGTTCCTTCAAAGCACTTGGTATTTTTGATTCCAGTGCATGCTTCTGGATTAATATGTTTTTAATGAAAAGACTAAACAAAGTGGTAGTAAGGATGGGTGGGAGTATTTTACAAACATGCATTAAATACCTCCTCTAAGCCAAATGAATGTTTGAACTGTGTCTGAATGTTAATGTCAGTACTGCTCATCACATCTTTTCTTATTGTTTCTTCCTAGCTGACAGAGTCAACGCTGAGCATTTTCTGGTGATTTTTCCACCTGGAATCATTAGTCATATCACGTTGCTCACAGTGCAGTGAGCAAGAACAAAATGACAGAACAGGTGCAAAGTGAAAGACAGATGCATTTATATTCTTTTCATTGTCCATTTTCAGTTCAAGTTTCCAAGTACAGAGTATAATTATCAAGGAAGATTGAGAAGGCTAGTTTGTGTACGCAGGAGAAACCTTCACAGTCTACAGCAACTACACTTCTCTGGGTATTTATAAATAATTTAGCACGAGAAAGAGGCTCAGCCCAAAATAATGCAGAGTTTGGTCTGAAATTGTCTTGGTTATCACTAGATTGGAAATGAGAAGAAAATTTTCACCCGTCAGAGCACTGATGTACTGTAGTGGCCTCCTAATCTACAAGGTAAGGGCAAAAATACCTAGTAGGTTTTAAGGTAGAGCTGGAAGAGAAATCATGTGATGTTAACCCAGGTTTTCATTTTTCAGGTCATTGCACATTGCATCTGTTTCTTTCCACGTTTCCTACTAAATTGATGTTTCTCAAATTATGTCAACCACTATGCTAACTATTTCTCCCAGAAAAAGGGCTATTCTACAAAACATGACCTGCTGCACAACAGCTATTCACCTTGCCAGGTTTGCTGTGTCATGGTCACATTCATTTTAGGATGTCTTTTTTGGTCCCATTCCACAGCTAATTTTTTGATAGATCAGTACATAAATGATGCTGTTTTTTGTTTTGCTGGCCTGCTCCTCTACTAACTAAGTAGACTTATTTGCCTTGGAGAATGTGGAGGTAATACGTTGCTGTTATGAACTGGAAGTTTGTGGGGATGTTTTGTCCCCTCTTCCCAGGCAGGGTGTATCAATAATAGGCTGAGTTTGTCCCAATAACCTCGGAGAGTCCAGACTTTGGGACAGATTTTGTTGAATTTGGTCAGTGAGGATAAACTAACAAGGGGTGTGTCTTTAGGGAGGAATCTGGGCACAGAAGGGGAGGAGCAAGAGTGGCAAAAAGGTTGTTCCAGGAATTAAAAACAGTAATGAATAAGGCAAAAATATCAGATAAAGAACAAAAGAAGAGGGAACCTTCTGAAAGGATGAGGTGATATATCATGTAAAGAGGTGTGTATTTTTGTGATGGATTTGTAGGTGAACAGTTGATGTATGTGATTTATAAGATTTAAGAGTGTGAAATAAGCACTTTTTGTAATTGCATGTAATAGGGTGGAAAATAGTATAATTGTAGATTAGCGGTAGTGGTGTGTTTGTTTGATAATCGGTATATTGATTACTTAATAGATTGACCAGTTCCTTAGCAGCACGTTGCTTAATCACTAAAGCCTGTAATTTTGTTGTAGCACTTACATCTTGATACTGCAATCTATACGGATGGAGCTGCTTCCTGAAGTAGCAGTTATACTGAGTGATCACACAATGACACAAACTAAATAGGATGAGTCTTGAGAATGCAAACACCATAAAAATTACATATTTGGGAAAGCGAGATCTGTGACTTAAGTCAGTCAAGCAAGACTTTCAAGTATGCAAGTACTTTTTTCTCAGCTAACTGCTTATCTACATGTACTGAAGGGCTTTATCTTTATGATGCACACTCTTAAAATGTAGGGGAAATGTACTGATGATGAAAAATCTGTGGAAGAGAGCAGAATATCACATCAAAGATTGAAAACCCTGTGGAAAAGAAGATTGCAAGGAGGGTTAGCACAAAGGGAGAGGATTTATTTGAGGGCCAGAGGTGAGACAATAACTGAACAAGACTGTAAAGAAAAAGCATGGGAGGCATGCTAAACAGTACACAGATACAGTTGCCACTTGGAAAAGACAGTCCATTAACAGGAAAGGACCACCCCCTTATGAAGGTTGCCTAATCACTCCCTTTATCTGAGTGCTCTTTTGGTGAAAAGTTCTTTTTCCTCCATTATTTGCTGAGTCATTTTGAATACTACCAGGGCTTGCTGTAGGGTCAGGAAAGCATGCTGTGTGCTGGCCTTCAGGGGTAAGCATCTCAGAGTTAGCCAGGGTACGTATTCCTTCCTGTACCTGGTAGCTTGTAAGAAAGCAGCATCCTTGGGCCTACACACTGTCTGCTGGATGGGGCTTGTCTTTGCAGAAAGGACAGAAAGAAAGCCCAAAACCCAGCTGAAGCCTGTTTTCCACTGTCGCTGTACTAAGATTGTTCAAAATAAGTTGTTTAGGTGGGTGGGTATGGTTTGCTTTCTTCCTCCCCAAGAAAATGTTTTTCGTTGAGCCAGAAATCATCTTTCTTCTCTATCTTACTCAGAAGTACAGTGTAGATATGCTCAGTCAACTCTTTGTAGGGTGAATATTTTTAGTCAGCTTGTGCAACTCTCTCCTCTGCCCAAATGTCCAATGTAAAAAAAGTACACCTCTTTTCAGGGTAATTGCAGTCAGGACTTGTAAACCGAGACATGGGTCGCTGAACACTTGCTGGGAGTGCAGTCTTCAGCGCAGACATGTGCCCTGTCCTTTGAGAAGAAGTTATTTTGATCAAGGTGGTAGCAGGGATGCTGCTGTGAGGGTGGTGTAGAAAATGCTCCTCTCCAGTCAGAAGTAGATGATACCCAGCTCTTGGTGTGCTCTGCTTCCTGTTCCATCCCATCCCAGGCTGAACTGTGCTGAGCACCCTGTAAATAGGAGTACTGAGACAAGGATGGATGGATCCATTGCTATTAGCAGCATAATTACCTGAGTAATAAAGACACTAGAGATGCTCACCTTGGCAGAAATTTGTGGTGGTCTGTACGTGGGACAGGAATACTTTCCATGTCTAGCTGCTGGGACAGTTTTGTGGGGGCCTTGCAGCCAGCCAGTGATAGCAAGAATGGTGTAAAACCCGAGTCCTGTTACCACAGCCATACCCACGCTGCGTTTCTCAGGCAACTGAAGTGTGGGCGGCAGTTAGAGGTTGTAATTGTCTCATGGGGGGAAAAAAAGCCCATATACATACACACGCAGAATTAAAAAATGAAGTGCTCTTTCCTTTTAGCTGCAATTTCTGACTGCACTTTGGACAAATTGTCAGAATCTGCATTCCCACTGGCAGGGAGCCAGGCTCCCTGGCACACTGATTAAACGGTGTGTGGGCAAAATGTAGGCATATGATGAGGACTTGGTACATTGAAACCTTGCAGAGCTGTGTTTTCCTTTGCTGCTGCTTTCTTTCTCTCTCCAAACTCCTTTCAGGCTGGTCTTTTGGCCATCCTTCACTAGATCATTTTTGGGGTCTGAACATCCAACTTTGGGAACTGAGAAGAGACATGAAGCCACAGAGGCAACTGCTCAAGACACATAATCCCTAGCTGCTCGTTCTCCTGCAGGTGTGAACACAACCCTCTGAGTGCAGTGAACATGGTCGAGAGACAAAAATATTGGGCTGCAGCAATATAAAGGAAATTTTTGCATGTAGATGGCAAACTTCTTCTGTGGAGGATCCAGTCAGCCGGTAAGACACATGCCTTTCTCCATCCTGGGGCACTGGGCTCCATCCAGCTGATAAGCACTGGAACTAGGGATTTTGAGACGTCACATTTCTCATCAATCTGACGCTTAGATCTCACAGCTGTCACATTTACATTGCCATATGTGTGAGGACTGGGGACTGTTGCATTGTTCCCAGGATTTGTAACTGCTTGTCGTGGTGGGCATCCTGGGTTTACACTGATTTGCTTGCTCACTTTTTATTTGGTTTCTCCTCATTTCTATTAGGGCTTGACAATACACAGGAAGGTAATATGAGTTGTCCAGCCTTTGAAGCCACAATGACATTCAGTGGAGACAATTTTCATTAACATAATGGCTCCACTGTGAGTCAAGGTTGCCCCACTACCATGTCTGATGTCACCACAAAGGGTTGGACTGGATAGCTAAACCTCAAGTGAGTAATTTAAAATGCATGAGCTGCACTGCCCTGAACACTGGTGTGGACCTCCCAGTTCCGAGGAAGGGTGGCCTCCATGCTCACGCATGCATGTGTAGTTTCCAGGGTAAGATGATTCCCTTTTCAAAATAAGGACAAAAAAAACTCAGTCTTGTTTTTAAACCCCACAGCAATTTGGTTCACATCTTTAGCTGATTCAAACTTCTTAAGAAATCTGGCACAAACAAGTCTCTGGAGGTATTTTGCAGCCCTCTGAGTTCTTGCTGCACTTGTGATTCATGGAACATGTTTTGATGTTTAGTTCAGTGTGCAGCATGACTGACAGGGCCTCTTTCGCCAAGTGTTAAATCTGCAAAGGTCCTGCAGGGGCTCCTATGTGCTGATGGTGCAGTCTGGGGTTCAGCCTCTCATGATTTCAGAGAAGGGTCTGGCGCTCCTGGTAGGGGCTGTCACCTCCAGCACAGCTGCACTGTGATCTGTCTCTGTGCCCAGGAGCCTGAGAGATTTCACCCTCAGCTTCCCCAGGAGCAGACCAGGGCCAGAGCTGCATGTGTGCTTGCCAGTTCTGCCTACACTATTTAAACTGCAAACTCTTCAGGGCAGTGGCTTTGGCTGTGTACATTCAATACCAATAAATATTAATCCTAGTGTTTTGCAAACTGCTTGGCTTTCAGAACTGGTATGACTTCAATGCAAAACACCTGGCATGGTGTTTTATGAGCCCTGGGGACAGTTTAGTTTGTTCAAATGTGTACTTGGGCTTTGAGTCATTGGTGTGGTCAATCACAGGAGCAGTCTTTTCCCTCTGACTCACTGAGGCTGATTCCTTGAATTTAAGGAGTTTAAATATCCACTTGATTCAATCATTTAGGGGGTTTGACTTAAAAATTCTGGCTGCTGAAATCACAGTTGGGGCAACTGACCCCAGATTCCAGAAGTTCAAGGAAACATCACTCAGGTGCTCAAGATAGAGAATATGTACTAGCTTTCATCAGCTGAAAATTGAGCATTTTGGTAAAAAATCTGTAGATTCACTAGACTGCCAAACCCCACAAACTTCCCCTGTTAATTTGCTCTGATCTGTCACTCATCTAAATGGCTTTATAAAGAAGGAAAACAAAAATCCCAAAAAAACCAACCAACCGAAAAAAAAACCCAAAAAAACAAAAACAACAACAAAAAAAAAAAAAAAAACCCAAAAAAAAAAAAAAAAAAGAGGAAACCAAATCCTGCACCAAGTAATGGGATTTTCAGGTTTCTCATTCAACTCCATGGAACCCTGATTTTGCCATGGGGCGCTAAAATGAGAAGGGAGAAAAAAATCTCATGCCCTTTCTTTTCCATTCAGGTACTTCCTGTTGCAGTACAACCTTTATTCCATATTTCCTCAGCATGTACGCCTTGAGGCCTGGTGAATTTCTGCAGTCGCTGCACTGTCTCACCTTGAATGGTGTAATGCTGCTATGGCTTTTGCTGTTACTGTTCTGCCTTCTGGTATTGCTGATGTCATTGGAGTATATAATTCTTTGCTTATCTATGCCCCTTAGTGCTTTTATTGTTGTTCTAACTAACCACATCAAGTTGTATCTTCTCTGTGAGCTATTGTCCCTATGTCCACTACAGGGAAAACAAAGCACTAAAAATAAATCCTAAGTAACTGGGTTAAACAGGAATTTGTTAGCACATCTGGGAGGTGAATTCCCATTTTCCAGAAAAAGCAGTTGGTCAATTTGTGTCACACTCCATTTTTAGCTGCCTCCAGTACTTCAACAGCTTTACCTCCTTTTTGAAGATATCCCTTCGTAGTCTTATCCTGCATTATTGCTCTCAGCTTGTTTAGTTATGAATTGTCAGGGAAGACTTCAGCAACTGGCTGAATCTCTGCAATTCTGACTAACACCTCTATTATATGTGCAACTCTTTTAGCTCAGTGCAGAGCCCTATTTTTGGACCAAGCAGTAGAACTGAACAGATACATTTGTGGTCACCTGTGCTGCAGTCATCATCTGATTTCAGAGTTCTGCTATGCTAAGCAATGTGTAGGCCTCCCATACCTCCAGTCTGTGGATTTATTCCAAAGATTTATGCCTAAACTGAAACTCAAGGGTGGAGATTTATTGGAGTTTTTGCCATTAGACAGGTCAGGGTGCACTGTCTGGCTGGAGATTAACAGACAAAATACTTAGGAAAGAAAGAAAAACAAAGGCAAATAAACACTGTGGCTATTTGCCTCTGATTAGATGATTGTTACTGTTAACTGTTCTTAAGGATTGTTTTACTCACAATAAACAAAAAGAGGAGCTCTTTTGATAACAGGTAGAGGTTAGCCCTGCTGTAGCAGTTCTGCCCTAGCACTTCCATCCTGCCCAGTAAGAAAAGGAAAGCACAACTACAAGCAGAGCTAAGCCCTGGAACCTTTCTGTTTTCCTACTTAAGCACTGTGTAAATTATACAGCATTGGCACAGTCTCCTTATTAATTTCACTCTATAAGCAATCATAAAGCATTTAGTTTTAACATGAAAAATTCAAATTCTTCTCTGTTTGTTTTTGAATTCTTTATGTATAATTTAAAGAATTTGCTAACACAGAAATTATTAAACATGGATATGACAACTAAGCTGAAGAAGAGGGACAAGGATACTAGAAACTGAAGGATTTTTCCAAAACTATAACAAAGTGTTTTGAATGCAAGATTTTTCCTTGGGTGATGCAAATAAGAAATAATCCCTTATACTATGGCTAGGAATGACCTTGTTGATAATGTGACAGAGCCAGCACTGCTCATTCTGCAAAGCAGTGGATGGGGTTATTATTACTGGCACTTATCTGTCATCGCATGATGAGAACAGATTAGCCGACTGCCTGCTTTAGTGTAGTCACAGCTCTTGCAAAGGCTGCTCCAAAAAACATCACCCTGTAGTTCACACACGTTTGAGCTTAGGAAACCCCAACAGAAATTTCTCAAGGTACCCATCTTGTGCCTAGTTAAACTGCTTTTCACTTGAAAAAGAGGTGCCATGCTGAGCTCTTCATGCACCATGTAGCCATAAAGTATTTGCAGCATTGTCAAAAATAAGAAAAGAACTCCATCCAGCAGGATGTTCCAATATCTCCCAGTGCTATGCTTTTACTGGCCTTCTATGTGTATTCCCAGACTACCTTCCTTATAAGTGGAGGGTGTTGAAGTGGGGTTGCAGAGGAAGAGCTTTTAAGATGAAAGTCCCTTTTGCTCCTTCGTGGACTTGAGCTTTGTCTATAATCCATCAACTTTTCCAAGTCAGATTTCCCCTCTGACTTTCCAAAATGGGATTGCCCCCAGCACTACGCATGCATGGCCCCAGGAACATCCATGTCTTGTGTGCTCCCACTGTGCCCCACAGCAGCATGCCAGTGTGTAGTGCTGTGCTCCAAAATCCTGGGCTGCAATAGGGTGCAGCACCTCTTTCCTACCAAACTCAACTCTTCATCACTCTCCTGTGGATTTCCCAGCTACCTGGACTCTCTCTGTGGGTGCACGGTGGCAATGCTATCTTGCTTAGACATCTGCTCTCATCTGAGCCCAGACTATTTGGGTTCATCCATGTTGACATTCCAGCATTCAGCACCCAAATTTCTCCCTGTTTGCTCTCCCACTGGTGGCACCCTCCTGGCTGCCCTGAGCTGCATAGAATGGGAAATCTCCCCCATGCTCAGCTGCCAGGCAGGGAGGGGACTGTGTGATCTGCACCATTCACAGAACAAGTACCCTGCTGCTGGAGGAGTCAGAAGGATCAGAGCAGTAGTCCTGCATGGTCCTGTTTGGCATGGTCCTGTTTGGCATGGCAGGGATAAGGGATTGTGACTGTAGCCATGGATGCCCGTGGGGATGGAGAGGAAAAGGCAGGAGCCCCTTAAATGGGCCAGAGCAGAGCTCAGAATGTCCTGACAGAATACAAAAACCCTGGTCACCATCCAAGGGCCAGTGGTACTCTGGGACCAGAATGGCAAGGGAAATCTGCTTGATTCAAATGGCTTGAAGGGCAGAATGGACTGAGCAGTGGGCAATAACCAAAACTCAGTGCTGTGAAGAAATCTTGATCAGAGGAGCATGACAAGTTTTCCTTGCTGTCAGAGGATGAGGGAGCAGGAGGGTTACAAAGAGTGTGGGGGCTAGGTCATGCAGGAGGTGGATGGGAGAAACACTAGCACCTCCATCCTGTGCCCCAAGCCTTGGCCTGGAAGTCTTTAGCTGGTGTTGGTGCCAGCAAGACATGAGTCATTACTCAGAGCCTGAATATGCATCCTACATCACTTCAAGCTTCCCACCTGATCGAGTTGTGCCACAGGGTGTTGATGGGCTTGGCAAGATAAAAGAGGGGGCAGAACTTGCTAGATGGAGCTGGATGTTGCTCTTTGGCCAAAAAAAGTTGATGCTGTGATTATTCACCCTTTCTGAGGCTATTAGTGGACTTTAGGCGTACAGGGTTTCAAGAAAAACATTATCCATTTAAAAGTCAGATAAGAAAAATCTGAAACAAGCTATGTTTCTGAGTAGAAATAGGGATTTTTGGAGAGCACTTATTCATTATTACTGAGAAGTCAATTGCTTCTGAAAAATTTGGCTCATTGTTGCTTCTTATATTTTGAAATCTGATGCAGTTGCACATGAGGGTGCAGTGCATATTTAGTGGTGGGAGCTTTCACACAGATTTGTAGCACAATGGGTGCAGGAGCAGAGGGAACAGCTGTATGCTGTTGCATCACAGCAGCTAAGAAAGCCATATGTGAAATATCAGCCTCCCATCAGCCATACAGAAATACATTTCCATTCTTTTCTCTCCAAATGGCTCCTGTTTCAGAATGCAATGAGAAATGGAATGCTGTATAGGGAATGCAATCACTGATTGCAGAAGAAAAGGCATCCTTGGTGAAGAGGTTATCATTCAAGCTTTGTGCCTATTCCAGAAAAGCTGTGACTTAACATTGTTTGTGAGCAAAGGGAAGGGAAGGATGGAGTGGGGCAAACCACTGTGCATTTTAAACAGCTTTGATTCTGAGTTGGAGCTTTATGTTAAATACCATGATTCATGTCTATTTATTTTGTTAAGCAATGAGCAAGCAGAAAGTCTAGCAGCTGAAATGATGTGCCTGAAAGACTCCTGGCAGGCGATCCATCAAGCAGCTATTGATTAGTGCTGCCACAGGAACTGTTTTGCACAGTAAGACCTTTATTCTTTACTCTGACAAATGCTCACTTAGATGTAAATTAGCTGAAGGTGTCCTCTCACTTGTTAGGGCTGCACTGGGAATGAAGGTTCGCTCTCCTAAGAGCAGAAGTGTGGAAAACAGCAAGAGCCATGAGGAAAAAAAAATGTGGATAAGATTCCAGGGATCCAGGAGGTGTTCTGTCCTTTTACAAAAGGGGACCAGAAGAAAAATCAAAAAACTCTCCTATGGAAGATAGCATGCTACAACTGAAAAGTGCTACAGTGAGCTGTAATGGCTAAACAGAAACTTGCTGGTAATGGTGCTGCTGAACAGTCCAGCTTCACTCTCTTCCTGTGGTGCATAATGTGAAGGAAATCAAAGGTGGGGAAGGTGCTATGACATCATTTAGATTTGCACTATGTTGCCTGCATTATCTCAATAGTGTGCATGTCAACACAATAGATAAGCCAAGCAAGCTTTGCACTACCAGAAGGGGTCTAAATGTGCTGCCCTTGTCACCTCCCACAAATGGTTAATTTCACCTTAATTTTACAAATATTTCTAAACCCATCGTAAACATCTGACTTCAATTTCCAGCCTTTGGTTCCTATTGTACCTTTCTCTGCTTGATTAAAAAGCCTGTCAGGTTTCAGAACTTTCTGTCCTGCAGAGGTGCTTTTGCAGTGCAGTCACTGCCTATTTAGTTATTTCTTGAAGAGCTCTCACTGTTCCTCAGTATCAGGCATCTGCTGTGATTTTAGCCTCAAATGCCCATTCTAGTTTTTTCGATGTTGCTACTCATGAGTATTAAAGGTCAGTGTTCTTGACACAGTTACTACATCTTTGATTTCCTTTTCATGGGGTACAGAGACATAGTTCCTGTCCTGCCCCTTGCCTCTCTGCAGGGACTTTGCAGAGGCAAAAAAACTGCTCTTAATAGTTGGTGCTGATAGCCACAACAGAACATTGCATTTTTTTCTGGGCTCCATGGTGGTCTCTGGGTGAATTAGCTCTGCATGGACGACCCTGAGCTTCTTCTTGCCCTCAGCAACAAAAATATGTGGTATTGTTTCTGCTGGCACTGTGTTGAACTAATTATTCCTTGTTTTTTTCCAGAGAACTGAGGTATGCTTGTTCTTGCCTCATAACTGAAATACTTTCCCAAATTCAGGAAAAATATTTGGTGGTGAAACAACCAGCATAAGCCCATGCTTGGTTGTTTCTAAAGGCTGGATGGCTTGCCAGTTTGGTCTGGAGATGTCTCTACATGATGATTTTTAGTCTCTCCATGGGCAGTGTATACCTGATAGCTTGCAGCTGATGCCACCTCCCTCCTGGAATTAATTAGGTGTTGCCAAATCATAGGTGAGTTCCTGACCTGCAGTGGGTGCTGTGCTCAGTCTGTCAGCAGCTCAACACATCACAGATGTTAGCCCAACAAGCCAGTACACTGGCAAGCCTCACTGGTGAACAAGGTTGGTGGACTGTTGAGCACAACAGCTGGGGAGAGGTAATACTGGGGTAATGCTGAAAACTCAGACCTGAGTTTTCATGCCCATGATGCTATATCTTGGTTTAAGACAGTTTAAAGGAGAGCACTCTCAAATGAGCTTCCTCCATTTGTAAGTTCAGCCAATCCCTTTTCACCAATAAGGAACAAATATGAATAAATATTAGTGAAGAAGCAAAAATAATGTGGCACAAGAAGCCAAGCTGCTTGCCTGAGCAGACTTTAAAATGCCTGCAGTACCAGTCCCCCTTCTCCCCCTTCCCCTGCCCAGTTCCACCTGTTCCATTTCCTGGCTGCAGGGTCTTAGAGAGACGAAAAATTTTTAGGCACAGATAGATATGGAAGACAATAGCATTTTAAGTTACCCATGACATGCTATCATGAAAGAAACAGTTGTTTAAATGTGTGGAGGTTGTGCCTAAGTGCTGCTGAGAGTCAGTGCCTTTGCTGGAGACTAGTGTGTGTAAGGTGCATCACCCAGAGCCTCGATGGTGTTGCTGAGAGGAGGTGAGCTACAGCCCTGCCAGGTTGTCTTGCAGGCAAGGAAAGGGGGGATCTTTGTGCTCCTCTTCCCCCTGCATCCAGGGAGATTTTTTGTGCTATTTCTGATGCATGCTGTCTCCATTGCTCATGAGGGTCTTAGTCTGGGTTTTCTCTACTATGGTACTACTTTGTTTCTTATCCTGGCAGTATAGAAACACCCTGCTGACCTGCACTCTCTGTATGATACGGATTTAGTTTAAGTTTAGGTGACTAAAGACATTACTGTAGTCAGATGCCCAGTCATCCCCGGAAGAGTGTTACTGGACCAGAAATGAAGCAGTACATTTAGGCGCAGTTCATCTTGCACCACCAATAACTTGAAGTAGCATTAAAACAACTAGGCTGTTAGGTATCCTATTCCATCCAAGAGTGTTAGCCCATGCAGGAAATAAGATGGCAGAGAAGGAAAATGAATCCATCTCTTCTAAACCACTGCCTAAATCCACTTTGTGTCATGGATAAATTATTTTATTACAATGATTCTGACTGCTGATTCTGGATGACTTCAACTCTTATGGCTTCAATGTGATTTTAGTCTGTGCTTAAACGAAATTGAACTGAAGCTGGTGTGAAAATAAAACAGTCTTTGCAAAACTGTGACTTGTGCTCTTTCAGATTTTATATTTTTTGTTTGCTTATTAATTTTTTTTCCTTTGCAACTAATTATTTCAGGAACAGGTGGCAGGGGAGAAGGTGAATGCTTCTGTAGAGATGTCTACAATCTCAGCCATTTAAACAGCAATTAATTGCAATCTCTTCTAGTTTATTAACTTGTGTAGGGTCTAGTATCACAAAATACTAACAAAAGCTGAACAGGGAATTCAGCAACAACAAACTATCTGTATGCACTTGACTGAGTGTTCAGTTTATTAAATTATACCTGTAGTACAATTTGAAGGCACTGCACTGTGTAAAATGATGTGACCTCGTATGTTTTACTCTGTCTTTTTAGTCACTGAGGTCTCTCAGCATTTGTCTGTTTTTCCTCGAGGCCATTTTTACCTCACTGCTCATCTATTGATTTCTCCTAATAAGGACCGGCAGAAAAATTATGAAAAAACACAGGTCAGGGTCCAGCCAGGGTACTAGAAGAAGAAAATTGGTATCTTTGAAGTACTGGTGTTTTAATTCTATCATTAATTTTTCAGGAAAGAGCACAGAATGTACACTGGGCAGCCAAGGATACACTGGCTGCAAAGACTGACAGCAGCTGGTAGGGTCTCATGTACCACATGCAGTTCTGCTTTGCTTCCATGGTACACCTTGTTTGTCACAGCTTGGTGCTTTATTTTGCTCTATGTGTTTCTGAGTTTGCTACTTGCAACACCTCAGGGTTTTTTCCTGTTGCACATGGATGCCAGCAACCATTAGCAAGATGCCATAAGGCTTGATCTTCTGTATGTCCAAAATGCAACAAGAAGTGTCTTCCATGGACCTAGCAGCCCTTTTACTGATTATTCTAGCTGTACAATTGGCCAGGCCATGGAAGTGGACAAGGAGAGTATGGGGCAGGAGAGCCAACACAAAAGATGGAGCAGCCCTTGCAGGTTTATGATTGTAAGTTTCATAATCAGTGCTACTCAGGCTGTGAACTCCCAGTGCTCACCATATGGAGACCTTTTGGAAAAAAGAACCTCTTGGTGGTAGTACATCACTGGCTGCTGTCTTAGTCCAGATGTTCTAGGCAGCTCTGACAATGTCAGTCACCCCACTGGTGACAGTAACAGAAGGCAATGGGATCTGAAGGGACTGAAGGAGTTGTGGCCACCAGAACTTACTTCTGAGAGTAAGGAGTTCTGGCGTGCTGTGGCCAATGCTGATGAGCCTCTGACTGAGAGGCACAAAAGCAGGTATATCTTCTGGAAGCTGGTATAGAATCACAATATTGTTAGGGTTGGAAAAGGCCTCTAAAATCACTGAGTTCTAAAATCATTGAGTCCAGGCACAGCTGTGCTCTGTGTGTCACCTCTGCAGCAGTCTGGTCACAGCCCTGGGGTCACTGCAGCCCCTTTCCCAATGTGTCTTTAGTTGTCTTAGATATTTGCAACTGCATGGTGCTGCCTGTCTCTATTTAGGCATGGGGCATAGTCAGAGGATAGAGTTGTGCAGCACCAGTATCCCTTGTTTTAATATACCCATCAAAAACCCTGTTTTATGACAATGTACTAAGGAGACAGAGAGCAGCATCTCCTGTAAGATGGGAAATAGGCAAAGAAGAGCACCCTTTTCAAGACCTGATACTCATTTTTTTTGCATAAGAAACTGGACAAATGTTTGTGTGCTTTTACTCAGCCAGTGAGCCAGTGGGAGGAATGCAGGACCCAGTCTTGTCCTGTACTCGCATACTGGCTTTGTGTATATCCCTACTACAACTTGACTATCCATGCCATGGGCATAAAGGAGGATGGGGAAAGGAAACTTTGGCAAACCTTGGGAAGGTCCTTCTTGGGTGCAGCCAGGAGCCTGGCTCTGGGGTGGGTGTCTGAGGCACCACTTGTGCTTGCAAGAGCAGGGCCTGACAAAATGGTTACAGCTACCTTTAACAAGGTCATGCAAAAGCAGGATGGCTGCTGCTGAGGGAGAAGTAGGGAGTCTGCCCTCCCAGGGCTTCTTCAGTGCTGGCACCCTCCTTTGCCCTGCCAGAGGATGCAGCTGACCTTCTCTGGCCTGGCTGCTGGCAGTGGTCTCTTGGGTTTTTGCATCCTCTGCTCCTTTGACGTCAGAGTGAGCAGGACTCAGAAATAATCAACACCTTGGAAATGTTCTCCACTGATGCATTAACTCTTGTGTAAGTGCTTACCTCAGTGCACCTGACAGCTGGACACAGGATGGGGGATCCCACACAAACAGTAGTGGTTAGCTCAAGAATATCCTGTAGTTTAGTTACAGGCTTTGTTATTTCTCTTCATGTGTTCTAAGCCTGTTATTTGCAGATCTCTCTGCATCCATGTTATTATGAGAGTGGAATTACTCACCTGCCCCTCCACCAAGCCATTAAGTGTTTGAGACATAGCCTGAAATTTCCATTTATGACTTCTCTTTCTGAAATGGAGTCCTGATTCTTCAGTCCCTGAAACTGTATGACATTCTTGCCTTCCACAGAGGCTTCTCCTATGCCCAGTTTGCACTCATCCAAATACTGCTAGGCAAGTGTGTAATTTCACCTAATCATTGCATGTTCACCTTCTAAAGTTCAAGGACTGCCTTGGCATGCAGACTCCACATCAACACCAGGTCTAGTTGCTACTTTACTCATTATTCATTCTCAAATGGTGAAAGCAAGTGACTCAACTCCTAAATGTTTCCTACTGAGCTTAACCGAGTAACACTTGTGAGGAGAAGAGCTCCTGTTTGCGTCCTCTTCGCTTTCAGCTTCAAAAGACCATCTGAAGAACACCGACAGCCTTCTCCTTTATGATCTTTCCATCGCACCAACCCACTGGAGTAGTTAGGTTTTCCTTTTTGGTGCCAGCAGGTGGCATCGCTTACTCTCTTAAATGCTCAAAAGTTAAGCAAAACATTTGGCCGAGCCTTTAGAAGTAGTACCCAGTTGGAAAGTCACGGCCTTTCCCAACATTGCGACAGCTTCCAAATCCAGCATCTAAATTTTGGCTGGCAATCAGTCTGGTTTCTGCCCCAAGAGGAATGAAGTTGTTTTAGCACTTCCCTGCTGAAATTACAGGAGCAGAAGAACTAGGTACTTTTATGCCATAACATGATGAATTTGTGAGCAAGGTGCATGGTAAGATTATCTATTATATGATAGAACAGCAGTCCATGATCTTGCCACTTCTTCAGTGGTGTGCTGGTGCAGTCTGCTCAATGGAGCTGTGCCACCAGCAATTACACCTCTGTCTTGTGCTGGGTTGTAACCCTGATTGCAATCACATTATGTCACTCCATGGCACAGATTGACAATGATGTGGCCTTGCCATCTTTCTCCCAATGGATAACCATTTCCTGTCCTGAAAAGACAGCACATGGGACATCATCTTGTCACCATATAAGATGGGAGAGATTTTCACAAGTGGATGTTGAAAGTTCCTGGCACTGCAAATGCAGCTTTGCTGAGAATCAGTACTCCAGGAAAGACAGCTTGGCAGGCTGGGGATGGCTGTGGTGTCATCACAGGAGATGGCTCCTTACAGGCTACTGGGAGAGGGGTGGTGCATGAGGAGAAAGGCAAGCAGCACAAAGGCAATTGGAAGTCTAAGTGCAAACTGCCTTTAGTGTTGTCTTGCATCCAGGAAAAGTTACGGGCACATACATGACTCCAGGGTAAACCTCAGTGTCTCTTAGCTCTTTGTGGGCAAGCAGTCTTGTGGAGGACTCAGAGTGCTCAACACCACCCTTAGATATATGAGACATATCCTTGCTCTGTTCAGGACATGTGCCATGCCCAAGGTCACCCTGGACACCTGTCTCAAGCAGAGGGCTAAGCATCTCGCTGTTCATGCTGGCTCAGGGAAGTGGAGGCCCTGGAACTTTTATCCAACCATTTCTGTGTCATCACATGGAAGGCTGGGATGTGCACATTGCATCTGCTCATGAGTTATGCTCTGAGCATGCTGGTGGGAGACTGCATGATTCACCTGCTGCCTCAAAAATGTTGAGCAGCTCTCTGAATGAGAACCAGGTCCAACTTGGCTCTGGAACACTGCCCAGCACCACATGCCAGTGCTTTAGCTCCAGTACCCAGGATGACTCTGCCTTTGTTTGCACAGCAGATAGACCACTATTTTCTGAACTATGCGTGGCAGCTGACACCAATATGGAATATTGGGCAAATATGGAATTTTGATTGCATATCAATCCCATGGCAAAGACAAACAGGCCATTCCTGGCTCTACAGTGGTCTTTTCCTACTACATGCTGTCTGTCCCTATTTTCTGATTAGGAACAGCTTATTAGAGTGCATATCTGCTCTTTCAGGAGTTCAGGTAGCTCTAATGGACCTGGCCTGTGTGGTCTCTTCTGTGCCACTGGAATCATTGATCTATCCCAGTGAGATGCCACTCTTGGTCTTGATGTGAGTGACTTATCTGGCAGGGGAACCTAAGCCATGTGGAAAACACCCCATCAGGAACTCCTGAGGACACAGACAGTGACTTTAGGACCTTTTTTTCTTCACCCATACCTGAAAGGTTATATGTTCTACCTCTTGTCTCAAATTGTGGACAAGAAGTGATGATTTTGGGCCTTGAACATCAGCTGTGCAGCAAGAGCAAGTCATGGAGAATACATTTCCTTATCAGATGACCATTATGAAATACCTTTCAGTTTGTGTCATAATGTTCCTTTGTTCCAGAATGAAGATTCCTGAGTGACGAATATAATTAGCATCAGGTGATATTCACTGTGAATTAAAAGATTTTTTATTCCATTGTATGTAATTTCTAGGCACCCTACTAACATTGCATTTTCATGATTTATTTTTAACTTGTGGCAAAGCACTGGAGTCTGTTCTTCTCAGAAGGAGATGTATGACAAGCTGTGGGATGTTCCCCTGAGTGGATTCAGACTGCCTTCTTACGTACTCGCTTAACCATTTTCAATTGCAGACTCTCAGCGAAAATTTGAGGGTGATTCTGGTTCCTAAACACATGTACCCAACAATATTTCAGATATTCCTAGGGTGTCCAAACCCTCCACTCAAAATAGGCAAACGTGGTGTGGCATCTGTGGGCCCACAGGATTCACGGATTATTGACCACAAGGTACAGCTTTGGTAGATAACCTATTGATATACATTATAAATTTTTTCTTGCATATTGTTGTTCCAATCATTTCCATATTCTATGGGGTTTTTTTGTTTGGTTTTGCTTTTTGTTTTTGGGTTTGTTTGTTTGTTTTTATTTTTTTATCTACAGTTAGGGAACCCAGCTCCTCAAAGATAAAAAAACTACCCATCAGCAGAAAAAGACACAAAATGACAAGTTGTTCTAACATCCTGTGTGGCTGTTGGACTTGCAGCCATTTTCTTCACTGGAAGAAAGAAGAAGCTAGTCAGGATATACCACAGAGAAGGGCCTTGGGTTTTTTATACGTCTAGTCAATTCATTCCAGAAATCTTTTCTTCCATTTATAGCCTGTTAGCAAGCACTGGCATTGACCTGAGTTGTGCCAGATGCTGCTGGCATGGTTATGCCATGCTGGAACTTGGAGGTGCTGTTTGAGACCAGGGTCCTCTTTCTACTATTTTCACATGCTAGACACATAGTGAAATGGTTTTTCAGTTTCCATGAGGTCTACTTTCCTTGAGCACGAAACCAGAGACCCAATTTCTTATCAAATCACTCCATGAGCAATGGAGTTCCTTTGAACTGTATTTCACGGATTTTCTCCTCCAGATCAGAAAAAAAAGTCCTTCTAAGGCCCTATTAACTATTGGTAAGGAGTTGCCATGTCTGTGTTTGGCAAGGAGCTGTGTGTTTTCAAAGCAGTGCAAGAATGCACATTGAATATGCCTGTGATTGCTCTTCTCCTAGAAATACCAACTGGCCAAGAACCTCAGCTATGTAGTGCTGTGAACCTCAATGTGTCTCCCAGAGCCTGGCAGATGAAAGACCTAAGGGAGGAAACTGAGGCATAGCGAAGTGTTATACCTCTTTTGATAGTGTTTGTGGCCCCAGAGTGGGAGAAAATGGTACAAGATCTTTTGTCCATAATGAACATTACTTGATGTCTGTGTGTCAGTTGTTTTAGTGACTGAGGTCTTTCAGATTAAATTTGAAATCAAGATTTTCCCCATGCTATCCTTTCCCCTTCCAGGGTCATGTCATATAGTCTTTCAGCACCTCTTTAGGACTGTATGAATGTATTTCAGTTCCTGAGGGCCACAAATTCTTCAACAGCTCTCTACAAGAAAAAAAATACCCAATATTTGCTGAAAAGCCACATCTGTTCCTTCTTGCAGACCTGAAATGCCCATAACCAAGACCTGCAGGTCATGTCTCTGAGCAAAGAGACGGAATTACTCCAGAGAATTTTACAATCTCGATATTGAACATGATACCTGAATTGAAGGTCAGATTTGGTGTTACTTGTTTTAGGACAGGCATTGCTTGCTTCAGGCAGCTTTAAGACTTAAACTGTTTTATCCACAGTATACTAAATTGTCTAGGATTAATTTGGTTATGGTGAGAAGCTGATTTCTGAAAGAGAGCTCCAGGATGTAAAATGGTAAATCGTTCTAACATTGTGTGTGTTAGATACTGATCAACCCCATTAGAATAAATTCTCCTGCAGCAAGTGAACTTCCTGAGGCAAAAACAGATTAAGAAATATTTCTGAACTTCTTAGCTTGCATTTAATTTAAGTAATAATGATGAAAATTTAAAATAGATCAGGACTGGCAATATGTTTCGTAATTTGTGTAATACTGTCTTTTTCCTAACTGTACACTAGGGATGAATGGTAGGAGTTTATGTCCTATTGCAAAATTAACCAATTCATGCTGTTCTTTCCTGAATTTTCACAACAGTCTGGATACTTCTGTAGCATAATGGGGGTCTTCTCTCTGAAGATTTTTGTTTCTTCTTTCACATTTCACTGCTTATAATACAGGCTTATGGGAATACCTGCGCCCCCTTTGCCTTAACTTGCTGTCTTGTCAATAGTTGCCCAGAGGGTCCCTCCTTTATCTTTTGTAACTAATGATATATGTATTTGGGTTGCAAACTCTTTTAAAATTTTTCCGTATTTCCCCTGCTCTCACCTGGTATAACAGAAGTGCTCCTGGGCTCCTTGTAAATGGCATGGAAAGCCAGTAACAGATCTTCCAGAACTGTGGGTCCTTTTAACACTCATGTCTGAATACCCAGCCTGGAACATACAGGAAACTCCCTATGCTTTTCCTGCAGATGTTTCCTTCTCTGATGGCCTGTTTTCTTTTGATACTGTCTAGTGATGCGGAGGTCTTCCATGATAGTTAATAGATTTAGGTGCCCAGTTTAGAAATAAATGGGTGTCAAGGGTTCCCCCAAGAAAGCCTTTCATCTCTCAGTATAAGGTCTGTGTCTTGACATCCAGTTTCACATAGAATACAGTGGGAGAGCTCTCTGATTTGGGTGAGGCCCTAAAACTGCTTTGTTTTCCTGTTCATGAAATCCTCTGTGTAATCTAAGAAAAAACAACTGGAACTTTCCTCTGGCTGAATTAGAGCTTGTGTTTGACTTTCTGGAGGTTGAATTATATTCTTGAAGGACAAGGAGCAAGGGAAAAATTTAGAAGGCTACTGCCAAAAGTTGGTGGTAGGGACTTGAGTAGGTGTAGGGATAGCAACAGAGTCATCTTTCTCCCAGAGAATTGTTCCAGTGTACTCTCTTGGGGTTTGCAGAGCTGAACATGTGAGTGGGAAGGGCTGTGGTACTGGCTGCTTGCCATGGCACTTCGGGGTTTGGAGGGCTTAAAGTGGTGAGTACTGGCCCTCTGTGGGGGAAGTGGGGAAAAGAAGGGGGAAAAACATGCAAGACATGATACTCAGGACACGTTTCCTGCTTATTTCTCAGCAGACCTCACTGGGTGGTCTTCAGTCAACCAAAGTCTTATGAGATTGATGTGTTTCCAGTCAAGATGCACAGAAATGCTTCGCTGTAGTAATCTGTGCTGGATCAGGACATTTCTACATAAGGGCATGAAGCACTTTGGAGCCCTCCTTGGTGCCCATGATGAGGTTTCACAGGGAAGGCATCCGATGACCAAGTGAGTTGCCCCTGTATGCCTATGTGGAAACAGATACAAACACTTGAGACAATCAAAATGCCCAGACTCAAGAAATGAATGAGAAGTATCAGAAGGTGTTGAGGATACCTTGCAGCTGTACTCAAGGAGTAGTTTTACAGTGGAGTGTTTTCAGTCTGTGGTGTGCACATCAACCTTGCCTCAAATACTTGTCTCCAAAGCCCCACCAGTTCCCAGATCACCACAGAAAGATGGTGCTTGTAGGATGCAGATAGCCATCTGTGGTGAGTGCTGAGTTCCATTTAGCAATCACTTGGCAAGGCTGGCTGCAGTGCAAGCACAGTTTGTGTAGTTTCAACTGTGTACTCTCTCCAGGGTATTGTGTCATGCAGGAAAGGCCTCTAACTTTTAAAAAGGTCATGACTGGACTCCCAAGGGACTGAGATAGCCCTTCTCTATCCTTGGGGAAGAGGTTAATTTTCCAGTGTATGTGGGTGTAGATAGAGAAAGGATGGTGTAAGGTCTTGGAACAAAACATAGGGGTTTAAGCAAGTTTGAGGCTAGAGGGGAATACGCCTGATTCTCCTCTTGGGTTATTGTGCAGTCATTTACTGAGATGGTTTACCCAAGTGCAAAGACCCTTAAGCACAAGTTTAGCTTTGCTATGTTGAAAGGGAAGGATGTTCTTAAATGAGAACAAGTCAGGAAAAAGTAATCAGCACAAGAAAAAATTAGGAAAAGGGTGTATTCCTGCAATATATACTTCCATGAAAACAGATGAAAGAAGGCTTTGTCCTATGAGGAAGAACTAAAAAACTGAATTTACAATGTGTATATTTTTATTCTCAGCAGGACTTTTAAGTTTATCAAGAAAAAAATCCCTTTGCATGTCCCCTGGTTTGACCACATATCTGAAGTGTTTTAAAAAATGAGACATCTTTCCAGCTTGTGCAGCCATAACACACAAAGCTAGTGAATTGATCCTACTTGAATTCCTGTTAGGTAGATGGGAAGCCACTTTTGTGCCATACAGATGTTGTAAGAATTATTTGCCATAGAAAGTGGCAACTGTCTGCATGAATCTGCTGTATCTTTTGTAGGGTTGGAGTTACTGGAACTTCAGAATCTTTTTTTCCTGTCACGTTTCACAAGGGTTGGTGTATGCACCTCAGGACTCTGAGTTTGGGTTGGATGTTGCAGAGTGCTGTAAACAACAGGGGATGAACAGGGCTGTACCACCCTATGTGCCGTCCAAAATTTTGCCTCCAGAATAGGTGCTTAGGGGAAGGCTGGCAGGTACACCACTCTGCTTGAGTAACAGTAGTTAGCTGGCTGACACAAGGGAACATGTGCCTCCAGACACACTGGATTTATCAGCTGTTTTACACCCTTCACATGATTCTGGAGGCCATAACCTCCTAGGGAGCTGTCCATATAAATTTCACTTGCAGTTTCAGGATGCAAGAGTCCTCTTCCTCCAGACTGTTTCCTGTTTCCATGTTTCACTGCATGCTGTGATCACTGGATGGCAGGTGGTGAGGGAATATATCATTGCTGCAAATCTCTTGCTCTCTATGCCTGCGTCCAACTGTGGTGAAATAACTGGGGAAGTGCATTTCTCACTGAGCATCAGTGAGTGCAGCAGCAGGTTTAACCAGGTACAGATACACACACTGATGTATTTCAGCAGGCCCCCAGTAGGAAACTAATTCTGTTCCTTGCTCAAGTCAATCAATGCTCCCAGCCCCGTGCTTCAACAGTACCAAAGCCTACCAACAGGCTGGGCTGGGAGGAATGAGCCTGTTCCCTTGCAATTCCTGTCGGGAAAATCAGCAATTCCTCTTCAAGGAGATACCAGACTTTGTATTCCACGTGTGTAAACCCATCGTTGTAGAAGGCAATCTGGCAAGGAAAAAAGCCAAATAGCAAAGCATCTTGTTTCACTGCAAGGAAACCTTCACTGACAGATATTGCAAAGTTACTAGTAGCTAATTGGAGCTGATTTAAATGGTATTTAGTGTGTTATTCCAGAAGAAAATACTTTTTCACAGAGAGAAAATGCAACAATTACACAGATGCCAAATTATTATAATATAGTTTATATTTTTCATGTATTTGCATTTTCAGATTCTGTTTCCAGAATTTTAAAATTTATGCTGATAATATAAAGCTATGGAAATTACTTTTTGGGAATATATGTTTCATTTTTGATAAAAAATATATCTTAAAATGCTACATTTTTTTTTCTTCAGAAAATGACAATTGAAAGGGACAAAAAAATTGAAATTCCTGCCTAAGACTGAACACAAATACTTCTTAAAACCATCAATGATCACTAAAATAAAATAAAATAAAATCCAATTAAGTAAAAAAAAATTTCATTATTCAAATTTAATTTCAAGGACTGGGTGGCCATTTCCATTTTTACTCATTAAAAACAATTTTAAAAGGAGATTATAAACCAGAAGGTTTTAAAAATCAGTGTTTTGCTTTAAAGGTGTCAAAACAAAAAGGTTGGATGTATTTACTTTTTAATCTAGAACAATTTAGTTAATTCAACCCAAAACTGCAAAATACTGTGATTGAGTCATAGCCTAACTTTTCAAAGCCAAGAGCTATTTAGGCTGAAAATACTTTGCTGAGCTCTACTTCTGCCTCAAAAGAGAAGCCTGCAGCTGTTTCATCGTGAATTATCCATGGAGCACTGAGTCCTTCCTTTACCATGCCTAATCAGCCCCAAATTTGCCTTAATCCATTAGCTTTGTTTGCTCTGTTGTCTGTCTCTTCTTTATCTTGGGAAGTAATAAAGGTGACAGCCCAGAACCAAACAGTGGAGGACTGTCTTCTTCAATTGCTTGCAAAGCAACTCACAAGGTAGTTTTTCCCTCTAATCAAAGTTCTATTATGCCCCTAAAACACAAGGAAAGAATTTTTTAAGATTTCCCTTGTGAAAGGAAAACTTCATATAGGAACAGATTTTACCATGTTCACTAATGGAAACTCCTTTCAGGGTAATTTTTTTTTCCTTCTGCAACTTTTTTTTTTTTTTTTTTCAAGACTGTTAAAGAAAAGAAATACATGCATAAATACAAAATACAACTATTTAGAACAAACTGACCCTGCTTATCTGAGATTACAAACCAAAATACCCAGATATGAACTACTGAAAGAGTCAGAGAGTGGCTTTCCACTAATTTGCTCTTCAACATAAATAAACTGTTAAAGAGAGAGATTAGCAAACAAGAGAAAATCAGTGGCACCTTATGAACTGTTCACTAGTCCTAAAAGAAGATGAATCTTTCAGAATGAGGGCATATTTTATAGAAGCAGGTAGTTTAAGTGAGACTCTCCTTCCAGTCCCACAATTGCTTACAACTCAGAGCTTGCATTACAGATGAGTAAATATTTAGCTTTCATGGCCACAAAGAAGGGTTTGGTGTTGAGAATGTTAAACCTTAAAGACCAGAAGGCAAATAAAAATCACTCCAGCATTTGTCCTTTGAAACAAAACAAAGAAAGCCTAGCAGTTTTTAAGCTAGACTCAGTAGTATTCATTCATTCTGCTGTTTGTGATTTCTGTAGTTTCTTCTCTGGCCTTCCAGTTCAACCTTGTACTTCAGCCACAGGATTTTTAGAAAACCCCAGGATATGGATACAATCCCATGCACTTCTGCTTCTGCTTGTGGTAGAGCACCAGGAGGTCTGCATGGGCTGGGTTCATGCACAGCCAGGCTCTCCAGTGGGACAGGGCATTGTCAGTGCATTCCCAGCCTCCCCTCACAGTTTCTGCAGCAGCACTTGCAGTAGGTTTAGTGGCATTTCTATGAGCTGAGCTCAGGATCACATCTAGGTCAGGACTGCTACTGAAGAGGGTCCTCATTTTGGTGTTCAGGGTGTATAAGCATCAAGCAGCCAAGCATTCCCAGAGTTACTGGTAAACGCAGGTTTCCTTGGAAAGAGCCATCTCTGTTAGGAGCAATACCTGCTTCTTTTGCAAAAGATTCTGTGCTAAAGCTCCTGGATGGGAAAGTGCTCGTTTGGTCCTGGACTTGAGGCAAGTTGAGGCATCCAACAGGAGCTAAGCGTAAAGACTGAGCACCAAGAGGGCTGAGGCCATTTGCTAGTCTGTGGGAAACTTTGTGCAAAAGACAATTTTGTCAGGTTTACATCAAAGTGGCCTCAGGAAAATGCTTGGAGTAAAATACAAATCAGCAGTGGAGAGTTGTTAATTTCTTTTCACTGGAGAGGAAAAGCCTAGCTCCAGCACACAAAGCCTAGCTTAGTGCACTGTGGGTGTGTTGGTTGAGGCAGCACCTAACCTGTGGTGGGCTCCTGTGCCCAGCAAAAGCTCAGCTTTGGTCTGGGGGGGCTGGTGAGTGCCTGGTGCGAGGGTCCCCTTCCAACAGCAAAGCAGACATGCTCCTGGGACCTTCCCACTTAGTCAAAGCGAGTTTTCACTGCTTCCACAGCCCCACCTCAGTCATCTGAGTCTACAACACTGTGTTCACTGGGAACTTCATGAGATTTTATTTATCTGTGAGTTTTAGGAAAAAAAATCATTATATGTTTGCCATAGGTCAAAAATTACTTTTTTATGTTCCTACATGCAAAGGACTGGAAGCCTCAGACTGATATGAAGTAATGCATAAGGATGTGAACGACTTTAAATCCTAACACTGGAAAATTTGAGAAAGGAATGCACTCAATAACAAAGGAACCAACATATTAAAAGAGCTGCATTCCCAGAGTTCTCATGGCATCAGAGAGATCGAAAATCAAGTTCACATGTCCCTAATTATTTAAGGGGAATTCTTAAAATTCCCGCAGGATAAGTAATTTGAAACAACGCACGGTGCTATTTTGCTTGTTTCCTGGGGCAAATTTATGTCACAGTTTGGTAGTTACAATGTTATCAGCTTCCTTGGAAAAACAGGCTCTGCTAATGTGACCATTACCTAATTCATGCCTGGAGTCTGATCCTTGGAGGTTTCTGAGTCTTTTAGTGATTCCTTGAATGGCCTCTTTATAACTTTAAACACAGGGACATTTAGTCAGGTGGCTGCCATAGCATGAAAACAGGAAGGTTTATAAGAATAGCCATTTTTGTTTGATGTCCTACCATCTGCACAGCTGCAGACTTGTGTATAAACACACATGACTACTTTTTCACCACTATACATGCAAACAAAAAATACCCAAGACTCTCTGGGAGATGGGAGTGTGGAGGAGATGTAAGTAGTGGTGGAGCCTGATATCCATGTCTTGTGGAGGAGATGGAGGCAGAAAATACTTTTCCCTCTTTTCCTGTTTATTTCTTTTTTTCGTTTTACATCACTTAGGAAGGACATTAAGTGGGGGGCCTGCCCTGCTGTGGGCAGTCTGTGCTTTGGGTTTCTTTATGCTCCTCACATTTACACAGCTCTGGGGCAAGCCACTCCAGTCTTTGGTGCCTCAGCTTCTCACTCTCCTGTGAAGTGCTCACCCAGAGCCTCAGGGGCTGCAGAGGGTGGTTTCCTCTCACCAGGTCCCCACTGCTGCCTGCTCGGACCCCGGGGCAGTGCTCAGGCACTGCTGCAGTGAGTCAGGAGGAAGGTGGTGTCAGAGACCAAAGCAGCCAAGTTTCCATCTGCTCTGTGTGGGCTCTGGCTGGTGGAGAGGACCCTGAAGTGGACTGGCTGTACTTTCTGCTTCCAAGGCTGCCCTTGATCCGCAGAGCTGGTGCCCCTGGGCTCCGGCAGGAGCTGGATCGTGCCTTTTCTGCGGCGCCTTGTTTGGCAATGCCTTCAATGGCAGGCACGTGACTTGCACAGGGATTGTGACAAACTGAGCGCTTTGCTACTTTAAAAACAAAAAAAAGCTTTGCCAGATTTGTGGCTGTAGACAGCAATCATGGCAGCTTTTGGTGCCCTGGAGGCCAAGCAGATGTACTTCCCTAGCAAGCTGTCTCTAAAACAAATGGCCCCATGGAAAATGTGATTTTCCAACCTGGAGAATCCTGTCTGTGGGATCTGAAGACCTCCGTGACCAGGGACTGAGGTCTGCCATTTTTCAAGTATTTGCCATAGTTTGCATTGTGTTGGGAGCTGATGGATGAATAGTGAGATCTTACTGCTGTGGCCCTAGTCCTTCTCTCATCTTCTCCTCTTCTTTGTGTCTCCTCTTTTGTTGCCATGTCCTAGTTTTGGCAGGAGTATCTCTGGGACAGTGACCACAGCTACACATGTTCCTAAAAATGTCAGCATACTTGTCAAGATAGTAAAGTAATGCAATGAAAGATGTAGGCGGAAATAAATACTATTTCTTGTTTCCTTACTTGTGGCAAACAGAACAGATCAGGCAGGGAAATTTTACTGTGCATATGTAAACTCAGCCTGTTTTCTGGTCATAGTTTGAAGGCAAATCACTAACTGAGCTCAGGCTTTGCTTGAAAACTTTTAAACCTCCACGAGAAGTAAAACTGATACCGATAAAATTTAGGAGCACAAAATCACTGCAGGAGTTCTCTGTAGTTCATGGAGGCACTATATGAGTGTGCCTTGACTGCAGGCAGGCAGAGCTGTCCTTTGGGGAGCACACCCCTCACTCCATGAGCTCTGGGTTTGGATGTCCACAGCAGGAGTGTTGGGCCAAGGGGGCATTTTTCTTACCAGTTGCAAAATTCCAGAGAAGCAATGCTAAGTCAGCCGAAACTTTAAATAAAAATTAAAACAAATCCCCTTTGGGATGAGATGGAAATGTCAGCCCAAGGATGAATCTGTTCTCAGTAAGTTGCAAGCAACTAAAGGAGATACAAGTTGGAATCCAGCCTTGGCTGCACCACACACCATCTGTCAACCTTGTAGAGTGAAATAAAGAAAAAGCAGAGAGCCTGCAATTATCCTCTCCCTCGTTGGATAGCCCAGAGGCCAGAGAAGAGGATTCTCTTCCCTGATACATTCCTTGTGACGGAAATGACACATTCATTTTCCCAGGGCAGGGTGCTGTGCATTGCTCCCTCATCCTACTCGCTCTCTCCTTGGCATGCAGGAGCACAGACTGCCAGGCTGGGACCTGAGTGAGAAGGCTGTCTTCCCAGGGTAAGAGATATAGGTGTAGCAAATTGCAGAAGAGCATGAGAGAACAGGAGATGCTGAAGTCTCTCTACTAAGCACACTGCTGGCAAAATGCAGGAGCTTGCTTCTGCCCTTACATGCACCTAAGCACTGCTAGTACTGAGCACTTTTAGTCAGGCAAAATCTCTTCTCCCTCTCTCCTTCTCCCCCATGCCCTTGCACATTTTCGTAACCTCACAAAAGTTTCAGACAACGTCATCTTTAACCTACTGCAGGCAGGACTTGGGAGCCACGTGAGCAGCAGTGAGGGGGGACCATAGCTGATCAGAACACCAGCCCCATGGCCAATGAATGGGGGACTTGCACTACACTCCCCTACACACCACCCCAAACAGGGTGCTGGAATGTCTCTCCCTTGGCATTGCATTTTGAAAGATGTGTCTGGCAAGGCAGATAGCTGACTTTGGCAGACACTGCCATTAGTGTGATAATTAATTAAAGAGCAGCTGAGGAAATCACAGCATGAGGTTACTCCACAACTGGATCCACCACTCACTACCAGAGCAAGGCATCCTGCTTTCTTCCATATCTCTATTTTTTAAAAAGGAATTAGTAGCTTACATAGTGCACTGGAAATAAGAGAGCGGGATGAAGAGGAATGAATCCTTGTGCTAATCAGTGAGAGGACCTTGTCTGTGAGATAAGACAACCTGGGAACAGAACAGCAAGTGATATCACAGCAGTAGAAAGGACAAATATGGTCAGACATAACAGCTAAAGGCTGTTTTACACAAGCCTCCTCTTGTTTTCTCTGTGACACCAGAGACTGGATGAACCTCTCTGCAAAGCAGAAAAGTTAGCAGGAGGAACAGGTGTCCTGTCATTGCAGTCAGAGCTGCAGCTGCTGCATAGCTCCCCATATTTCTGTGTCTTCAGCTGGGCTCTCCCAGGTACTAACAGGCTCTAGGAAGGTGCACATACTGTGCTCCTAAGCAGACACCCAGGTGGTTCCTGCTGCCACCTTTCCCACTGCTGCCCATTTAGGGAGATTCAGAATAACCACCACACACAGGCTTTGGTGCAACTACAGCTCTCAGCTGCCTGTCACTGGGCTGTCCCTGCCCCTGTGAAAGGTACCTGCAATCCTTGCTCACTGCCAGTGTGGAGAGGCTGGCAGACACTGTGCCACAAAAAGGGCCTCTCAGTGAGTTTAGGTGGGACTGGCTCAATAGTCACCCTCAAGCCCCTGGGTGTCTTGGTGTTGTGTTGCTCCTTACTTGAAGCAAAGAGGCTCAGCCCAGGACAAGAGGGCTTCTGCTGCATGTGAAGTTATTGTTAGTGGTTATCAAAACAGGAAGGGAAGAGTAAATTTTTTTATTCTCCAACTGGAGTTTCATTAAAAAAGGCTGATTTTCATAGAACTATATTTAAAAAAAACATTTCACTGATACCTTTGAACAAACTAAAAGTAGAAGATAAGAATCCTTTTTTGTTTGTTTCTTTGAACTTAATAGTACAGAAATCATCTGGAAGCTTACACTGACTTTATGGCTTTATTTTCACTATTTTTCTTTTGGGTAGGGAAAGGAAATTTCAAATATTTACAGAAAGAAAAAAGAAAAACCAACAACTTCTTGCTTGTATTTCCTATTCAGAAAGAGACCAGAATGTTTTCTGCTCCTAAGCAGATACTTTTGTTGGAAGACTTCTCTCCCTCAGTTATAAAATCTTTTATGTTAAAGCAGTACCAAAACATTCAAAGTGTCACGATGTATCACCCCTCTTCCCTTCTCTCTGTGCTTCAAGCTCTCTTTGGAGCATTGTTGTGGAAATGAAATTTTCTTGTTGGGTCTCCCCTTGCTTTTCGCTGTGTGAGGCCTGTGAATTTGCTCAGGGTTTAGCACAGCTGCTCCACAATGCTGCCTGTGCTGTGTTGAAGATGTTTCTGGGCTTGTTTTCACTTTAGCCTTCTACATGGTCTGTGGCTGCAAGTACCAGTCCAGTTATGCAACTTCTCTCTCCATTGCCCAAGCTTTCTCCAGTCCTTATTAGAAGCAATGCACTTTAGCTCTCACTATAGTACCTTCTACCCACTTTGGAATCCATGAATACTATAAATCAGGCTCTGTTTTACAGATGCAGCTTTGCTTTCCCCTCTAGGATTATGTATTTCACAGAGGAAGAGGAACTCAAGTCCAGTTAATGATTGCAATGAAACACCTTGAGTTGATGCCATGAAGCTTCTTTTTCGTCCAATCATGATTATCTGCAAGGGAAAAAAGATTTTTAAGTGTTGGAAAAATGTGCTGTGTCCAGTCTATTTCAGATTATTTTACATCCGAGTTTAAAACAGATTTAGGCACTTTGTTCAAGATCCAAGAAGCTGGAACTATCCCCTTCCCCTCATTTTTCATCACTTGAAAGGTTTTTCTTAGTGTTTTGCTTTTAATCTTCCTTCCTTTATATATATATATATATATATATATATATATATATATATTTTTTTTTTTTTCAATTTGGTGGACACTTTGCTTAACTCTTTCTTAGATACATAGCTATGTCTTAAAGTGAGGCATGGGCATGAAGAAAAACTTATGCAAACAAGTCTTTTCAGTGTAACAAATTGGATTTCATTCTGTGTAAATCTGCTGTCTGCCCTTGCTATTGATGGGTTTCAGAAACTATATTGGGAGTTAACTGTAAGTCTGATTACAGCCCAGGGATTTACAGACAGGGCCAGCAATCTATCCAGGACTGGTGTGCCAAGCATTGACACTGCTCCTTTCTACCTGATTCTATAAGCATTTAAAAGTACTCTATTTCTTTTCCCACAAAATTAATATTATATGCAACATTGTAAGCCTTTTTTTTTTTTTTTTTTTTTTTTTTTTTTTTTTTCTGTCCTGCAGTAGCCATGGATGTAGTTGTGCAAATCAGGACACTTAATCTCCTGTTTTGCTCTGATGGGTAGGTAGCATCACTGTGATTTGGGTTACCTGACATTCTCCCTAACAGCAGCTTGCCTTGAAGTGTTTGTTCTTTTAGTTTACCTTATGCTGCCATCAGAGAATGAAATTTTCTAGGAAGGATGTCTGACCCTAGATAGAGTCAGGCTGATTTCTAAGGCAGAAATTACACTGTAGGGTTTAAACCAAATTAGATCAAGAGAAATGTACTGTTTAGTCCACACTTGGGGAAAAGAAAGACATGAAAAAATTCTTGCTATTGTTTTGACAAGAGGGTTTCAAACACTGTGTGTTAGAGGATATGCTCAATACTTAGCAAGCTGCAGCACAAACCATATTTTTCCCTGCTCACATCACCACAATCCTCTGGGGGAGAAAGGCTGATCTCTCCTGCCTCTTCACCTCCAATCCCCTGCTCAGACTCCCAGTCTCTCTCCCTGCCTCACCCACTGTATTAGCCCCCTCCTCTTCCTGCCACTCAGTTGTCTCAATGGAAAAGTCTCAGCATGAACAGTGTGTACCCTCACTAAATTCTTCTGATGCCTTCTGGATATAAATAGGGATTGCTGATGGAGGAAACTCTAGTTGTGTCTTGGGGGAAAATGTATTCTCATTTTTAGATCTTACTGGTCATTTATTAGAACCTAAAGTTGGAAAGGTGACCCAGTGTTACTGCTACACTTGAGCAATCTCTTACTGAACAATGTCACTAATACAAACACTAATATATAGATGTGTTTTGGTCTCCTAAGGTGTCTGGTATGAGAAAGTTCTGTTACCCTTGAAGTGAGTCCCGTCTGCTTCACATTGCAAAACCTAGGGAGTCCTCATTCGCTGTGTCATAAGCTTCTTTAGGAAGCTGGGCCTTTGGCAACAAACTGCACAATGAGATGAAAACTGGTATTGCTATTAAATTAATGTCCTTACATAACTGATCTTTCACCCAGTGGCTGCCAACGCAAACCTCAGTGCAAACCACATTTCTGAGAGGAGGGCAGAGAGAGTTGAAGAGCTCAAGGAACCAATTTTTTATTTTTCAAGAGGACAGATACAGTCTCCAGTGAATTATTTTTTTCTCTAAACTAGCATCTCCTCAAGTGCTGGCAAAACAAGGTCTCGGCAAATATTTTTCAAGGAAACGACAGAAGGCCCCTGCAAGCACTGCACAGAAAATGCAGTTAGCTGCTGGCTGCTGGTGCAGAAGCAGGAGTGGGAAGGCAGACCCCACCAGAGGCATAGCAGAGCTAGGTCTGCACAGACGGGAGGGACCCGGGGGGTGAAAGGCCGGGACCGCATCCTGGCTGTGGGAGCCAGGAGGGCTCGGAGCCAAGGGCTCTGTGCACGCTGTGCCGAGCCGGGGCCGTGCCGTCCCATCCCATCCCGTTCCGTTCCATCCCATCCCATCCCGCTCCGCTCCATCCCGCCCCGCGGGAGCGCCGAGCCCGAACCCGAACTCGAGCCCGAACCCGCCCCGCCCCGCGCCGCTCGCCCAATGGGCGCGGGGGGGTCCCGTGCATATTTGCATATTTACATATTCGCGTATTTGCATATTTGCATATTTATTTGCCTATTTGCATATTGCCCGGGACATAAGGCCGGGCGGGCGCGGCGCGGGCAGTGCTGGGCGCTCCCGGGGCTGCCCCGTCCTCGCCTCTGCGCCGCACTTCTGTTCACTTATCATAAGTTTTTAAAGCAAAAACCGCGCTTGCTCACTCTTAAATTTTTTAAACCCTTTTTTTTGTTTCTTTTGGCGCCGAAACTCGCCGCGGCGATGTGGAGGAGGGCGCTGGTGGCCGCCGTGTGCCTCTGGCTGCGCTGGGTGCCGGCGCTGGGCGGTGAGTGGGGACCCGGGTCCGGGATGTGCCCGCTGCTTTCGGGAGAGGGGCCGGGGGAAGCGCTGCCGGCGCGGCGGGAAAGGGCAGCTCGCAGCCCCTCCTTTGTGAAGCTGTCCCGGGGTGCTTGGGGTGCTGCGGGACCCGCGTGTCGCGGAGTGGGCTTGTAAGCCTGGAGCCTGTTCCCCAGCCGAAACTCGGGCTCACAACCTGCCGGGCTGATGGCGCGACCTGTTGAGGTTTGGGATGTGTTCTTTTCCCCAGAGACAAGGTGGCTTCCGAGAGTCCCTTGCGCCCCAGCAGGGGATTTGCTCAGCAGTGGCACCACGGTAAGGTCCCTCGGCTTCCTCCTCCGTGGGACTATCCGCCCCAGCATCCCAACTCCGTACAGTTCTTGGTCCTAGGCAAGGCAAGGCTGAGTTCCATCGTTATCGTGGTAATGCGCTCGAGGTGCAGTTAAGCCTGAAATGAGCAGAATCCACTAGGGAAAGGTTGAACAGCGTGTTTTACTCTCTCTAGGTTCACTTATGGCTGTGTTTGTGCTCAGCCTGTTGTACCTGCACTCGTGCATAGACACCCTGTTGTCCAAGCTAGAGGAAGTGGCAGATGTGCAAACGGTGCTGGATTTTCACTGATGCTCTCTCAACTAATCACAGTGTAATTGAAGCTGTTATGAACAGAGAGACCACTACTCCTTAAGCTTAAGAACTAAAAAAAGCTCTTAAAATATTGTTAGCAGTGCCCTGTCTTACTTTCTTACACTGATCTCCCACACACAGTACCTATCTTTAAAAGTTTCTGGCCTTAGAAGAAAGGGTGGCTGTAGTTCCTCGAGCTGCTTTGTGATCCTAAACCAGAATATATAAACTGCTGGTTTTTCTTCTCTGGACGCCTTTGTTACTTCTTTGTGTACCAGGAAGCTGAAGGGAAGTATTCAAAAATAAGAGGATGGGGTGCTAGGGTACAGCGAAAGGAATGTATTCTAGCTTTGAATCCAATCTTGTGCCATCAGAGACAATCAAAATCTGTTCTCATCACAGTATCCAAGTTCTATACAGTAAAATCGCTTTCTTCCCAGAGAAGGCTTTCATCCCTGCAGGAGCTGATTTGCCACAGACTTACTAATAATTTCATTATTTCTTCTTAGGAACAGGTTATATGAAAGCAGGTTGTTCCTAAAGCAATTCAAATCTTTAGTTCCACACTCTTCCACACACACCACAGTAAAAACATTTTGAAAACACAGAAAACACATGATCTAGCCCTCCAGGAATCCAGAGTATTTTAAAAACAACATAGAAAAAGACTTTCTAGGTGAAGAAAATGTTGGTGTTTCAGGAAAAGATAAAAGCATTGCTAGGAATACATTCAGATCCTTATTTTTCCAGTGTGAATCCAGAGTTAGCATATTTATGCTGTTCTGTGATGTGAGTTGCTGGCTTTTTCTATGGCTTTTGTTTGGGATAGACATACCAGGGCAGGTGTGGCATGGCCTTTTGAGAAACAATTAATTTTTGAGAAGGCACAGAGGCGAGGCTCTCAGGCATCAAGTTGTGCTGGAGATTAGCATGATCACTAGGACTCCTAAAGGCTTGCTACAATCTCCTCTGTGCAGAAGTATTTGCATGACTGGACTTTCTCATGCATCCTTACCTCTGTATTACTGCAAAGTCTGACAGTGGTTGCATTTTAATTGTCTTGGGCTAATTCCAGATATCCCAAAGGGACTGATGCATGGCCAGATATCTGCTGCATTGAGTTTCGAGTGCCCCAGCGGCTGCTGAGTAAAGATTTGACAAGGAGAGCCATGGAGAGAGGTGGGCACCCCTGTGTCCACTGGGAGAACAGCAGTTTGCCAGCTGCAGAACTTGAGCTGGGAGGTTCTTGATTAGCTTCTGAACTTGTGCCCAGTAACTCTTCAGAGGTGTTGCTCTTTCCACTGGCCACACCTGGGAAGCGAAGCAGAATGTACTCTCAGGTCTCTGCCATTAAGGAATACATAAATAAACTTGAAGTTGTAATATTTTTGCAGCAAAGTTAAACAATAACCTGATTTGTGAGGTAGGTTTCCTGGGATTGCAACACGCAGTAGTCTGCTTTTAGTGTAGATCAAATTAAATTATAACCATCTCTCTGATATAGGCCCTTTACTACAGCTGTGAGTTTGCTTCAAAACTCTTAGGAATTCTGACTGATGTTGGGGGTATGATCAATGATGGGTGATCCTAGTCTTGATTGTTGGCTGAGGGAAGATTTAGCCTAGTTAACTATGCTGGTAAATGTTCAATCTTATGTGCCGATATTTGCTGCTGAGTGTGTATGTGCATGCATGTTGCTGTGGGCTATAAAAGACATAGTCTAGCAGTATAATTTCTAAGGATCTTTGCACCTAGCTAATAGTATTTCCATTTCTGAGTGCATAATGCTAGGAAATTGTTGTTTATCAAAGATTCCATTTTTAAAACCATAGCTTAGGTGCACTCATTCTGGCAAATGCATTGTTATCATGTTTTGGCAACCTGTGTGATGTGGGCAGTTAACTTTTGATTAATATTCCAGATGTTGTTACTTCCTCAAGACTCACATTCTCCACCCAGCTGAACATTGGTAAACAATTTCACAATCAAAATAATTTGCCAAGTTGCCTTGGGCTTTCTGTGAAAGAAACTTGAAACTGGATTCTCTTGATTAATGTGTCAGAATGCCTGAAGTCAGTGGGATGCTTTCAAAATTGATAATTGATAGGAGTCCCTAACTGAACAGAATTTCACAAGTTGCAAGTCTAAAGTGTCACAAACTTTGGACAGGAAAAATAAAACTACTGACTTCTCAGTTAGTAAGCTTTTCCCCCACACACACTTTCTTAGAATTCTGTGACAAAATATTCTCGATACCTTTCTGCACAGGATAGCTTTTTATTTTTTCTAGATATGGAAATTCATATTTTGGAAGTAGGGGTGTAAGAAAAATGTATAGCTAGACAAAATTGTGAAGTTTTGGTGATGCAGCCTGAAAAGCCAGCTTCCATCTGGAACTGATAATTGAATTCTTAATTCTGCTCCCTTAATTCTGCTTCAGTTCCCTAAAAAATCCCTTTGTAGGTCATGTTAACTGTGAGCACATAGCAGTAGACAGAAAACTTTATTTTGCAACAAGTGCTTGTATTTGTAACTGAGGGCCTGGAAGCTTTGACAATGCATAGCACATAGCCTTTGTAACTTTGCTGAACTATGTCTGGGAAAGTGTAGTTTCTAGCAAAAGGGTGGATTTCTTTTTTGTCTGCATGTGTTTACTTCTAGTCTGTTTTATTCAAAGGCCTTGTTTAGAAATGAGACTTGCATTCTTATCATGAAAAGCTACTTCGGTATCTCAACATGGATGTATGCATATTTCTTGGTATCTAATTTCTGCATCTACATTATGAAAAATGCAATGTTAATTCAGATAGATTTCTGTCCACCTTTCAGAAACATGCTGAAAACTATCTATTTTTGGGTTTTCTGTGGTTTAATTAACTTGAGTTAAAACATCTTATTAACTAAACCATGGTGGGTGTGTACATTGGCTGTCTCTGCACTACTTTGTGTAAGACTGAAAGAATGAGGCCCAATGGTTCACTGTCTCCAGACATGATTCAAGGAGACTTCTCCCTTTAAATCTGTGAGGAAAAGCTCTACGGCAAAAGTCTATGAATGACAAAGTTGGTTCTAAATAACTTTTTAATAGACCAGGAAATACAATGAGGTATGAAAGCAGAAGTGGTAAATACTAATTTTCTGAAGTGGTATGCTGTGTAACTTCTCTGTAATTGTTGGTCTGTGTGGTAAGTGTGTGCAGACCATGTACACCCTGCAGAAGCTGGGATGTGAGGTGGTGCTGCAGCATGTGTGCAGCACAACATTAGATGTAGGCAAGATATCTTCTGCTCTGAGCCGTATGGAATTTGCCAAACTCAAGGAAATTCCAAGGAAAGCTTCTTGATGAGCACACCAGGCAGAAGTCTGTAATGAAGTCCACTACACACACACTTCCCTCATCCAAAGGGTATCTTGCCTGCTGGGAACTGACCATGTGTGGACAAAAGATAGCATGACACTTTTTGTGCTCATAAGATGATAACAGTAATTTCTTCTGACTTTCTAATTCCTCATACAACATAGTTAAATGAGAGAAGTGACTGCCTGCCATTTCCCTAACTCATGGGCTGTTGCTTTGCAGCTGCTGCTTTCCTGGTGGTGCCTGTATCTCAGTGATTTTATGTTCTCAAATCCCCATCAAAGCTTTTTAGACTAAAACAAGCAAATATGTGTGAAGCACTTAGCACATCTTCAGTGGCAGGTGCCACTGTACTGCAGTCTTTCTAAGCTTGGTGCACTTTTCCAAGTGTACTCTTGAGTATAGTACACTTAGAGTTGTAAATTTCCTATGAGCTTGTTTTCAGAAGAGCTGTGGTCTGAACTTACATGCAAATTCTAGCATGTGTTTGTAATTGAAAACACACTAGAAGACAGGATATCAATGTAATTTAGATTTTGGATGATTATCAGATAAGTGTAATCCAGAAGGGAAATGATATCTAGGTATGAAAGGAAGCACTATTAACTAGTGAGCAGGTGGACTATTCTTGTTTGACTTCCTGTACTAGGAGGGAATATACATAATTGAAAGTCCTTGCGTTGTATGCCTTACTTGAAATCTGTTCTTGTTGCTTTCAAGGTTTTACTGATTCATATCTGAGTGAAAAGTTAGAGCTGATATTTAACCAGCCCAGCCTTTTGATTTTCTTTTTCCTCCTAAAAAGTAAATAATATAGATCTAAAGATTTGTTAAAAAAAATGTTTTATGCTATCCATTGGTCACAAAAAAATTTTTGAACTTGCAAAAATATAGAAAAGGTGCAAACATTTGGTTAGTTTGGTAAATTCAGCTTTCATTAGTGGGTAAAATATTATATTTATTATTTATAGTATTTTGTGAATGCTTCTACTGGTAGAAGGAAAGGTAAGGTATGAAAAACACCTTTCTTTAGGAGGAAGGAGGCAGGAAGGGGGCCCTCAGTGTAATTATCCTGGATCAGCTAGCCAGCCTAGCACAGTCAAGGTCAAAACCTAAAGCTGAGTACTGCTTCTGTTCTGTGAGCAGTTCTTGCTTTCCTGCCTGTGCTTTGACAGGTGAGAAATCAAGCTGAACTTGGGCAATGCTAAGCCATCCATCGATAATGGCTGACAAGTTTCTCTGAGACTGCTACATAAGCATTTGTTGCAAGGCTCTGTGCTGGTTTTAGACCTAATGCAAGAGGTTAGACCCTGATTTCTTGTGACCCTCCAAGCACAGCAAGGACTTTCCAGACTTTATAGAGCTCCCAGAGATGAGGTCAGGCATAAGTCAGTGCCTTGCTGTCTGTGGCAGCCTGAATGAGAAGACCAGAAAAACTGTTTTGGAAAAAAAAATGAGTTGTTAGTTATTTATCACCTGAGTGATGCAGCACAACATTATGCAGGGATTGCAAATCTACCAATTATTGTAGAAAACCTCTTCTGCAATGGGAAAAAGGAGTGGAAATCTGTTTTGCCTGCATAGCATAAGGTCCTTGCCTTGTTCATTTGTATTCCCATGGTGGCTCAGAGCCATTCATTAATGTGTGTTTAGGAGTGTGTGAAAGTTTGGTGGTCTTGATGCCAGGAAAGACAATGCTGACAGGACAGAGTTGGGCTAAGTTCAACTGAACCTGAAAAACAGGCAATCAATATTTCCCTAACTCAAGTTGCTGAACTGGGGCCTGGGTTTTGAAAAGTTAATTACAGGGTGTGCTGTACATAGAGGCATATAAGAATTGAATCAGACACAAAAAGAGGAGACATTTAAGTTTCTTTCCAAAGGAAGTAATGAGTATGAAACCTAAAGTCACTTCTCTGTCTTTGCAGGAAAAGGAGTACTTAAATTTGGAAGCTGGAAGTTGGAGGGAGTGATCTTTCAGGCCAGAACATACTTTGTTACTACCAGTACATGATCTCCACCTCCTTCTCAGCCTCCTTCCCTCTGCTTCAGGCAGAGGAGATATTTTTCTGCAGCTCATTTCTCTGTAGATTATCAGATGACCTGAAAATGTACTCCAAAATAGACTGCTGCTTTGCTAGTTCAGTTTCTGTGATGGGTATCTGACCTTCTGACCTGCTGTTTGTTGGTCAAAACTTAAAATTAGTATTTTACAAAACAGTGGTGACCTCACAGCTTTTAATGCACTGCAACTACCTGGTGTTATAAAAGGCCTTGTTAGGCAGTGATTATTGGTGAGGTGGTTTGGAAGATACACCACCAAAATATGTAATAGTATGGTAGCAGCTCTCTGCTTTCCTGGATGACTGAGACAGTCTGTGACTGTCCTGTGCAGTTTTCTGTACTCTTGTGATACTTAAGAGGTTTCCTGCTTGATGTAATGGGGAAAATACTGATCCTTAAAATGGATTTATACCTCTCTGACAGCTCAGCAGATTCTTACTGTTTTAAGAGGACCTTGGAAAGAGAGCAATTTTCACCCCTTCGTTTGCCCTTTACGTGGCTGTTGTATGTCTGTTGAGTGCTGTAGGAACTGAAAGCCACACGTCCCATTTCTTGACTGTTCCAGATATCTCTCCAGCATTGTACCTGTGCCTTCTGGCTTTGTCCTAGTACTCCTAAAACACTGCTATATGTTTTTTGCGCTCTTTCAGCTGGCGAAAACAATTTTGAGGGAATTGAGAGCAAGTTTTCTTTACGGACGCCTGCAGAGCCCGATGAAGATGTCTGCTACCTGGTTCCTGGGCAGGTGGACAGCCTGGCACAGTGCAACTTCAATCATACCAGTAAAACCTTTGTGGTGATCCACGGGTGGACGGTAAGATGAAGTGGGAGGATTCTCCCTTTTAACCACACTTCCCATGAACTGTGCAGAAGTATCTCACAGATCTATTAATATATCTCCTATTTTAATTAAAATCACCAAAACCAACAGGTGACAGGGATGTATGAAAGCTGGGTCCCGAAGCTGGTGGATGCTCTGTACAAGAGGGAGCCTGACTCAAACGTCATTGTGGTGGACTGGCTGGTTCGAGCTCAGCAGCACTATCCAGTGTCTGCTGGGTACACCAGGCTGGTGGGAAGGGATGTTGCTACGTTTATTGACTGGATGGAGGTAAGACATGGAGACATGTCTCACGTTGTCATTTGAGACAAAACAGCAATGATGCAGCTGTGTTAGTCATCTCCTGTTGGGTAGATGGAGTTAAACTCTTGCAGACAGTAGTTTTGCTGGACTGGTAAAAGTCCAGCCTTGGTTTACTGGCTATCTCCTACTCAGAGGCCTTTTGTACTGCATTCCAGAACCTTTACCTTGTGGTCTGTGGGGTCCTGTGGGCCCAGAGCATTTCTGAGGGCTCTGTGAGAGGTAGCTGTGAAAGACAGGTTCCTATATACCATACAGCAGCCAGCCCCTGGGAATCGGAAATGTGCCCACCCTTTAGGAGATCCAGAAACTGGTGGGGAGAGGGTGGCTGAAAACATTTATAAAATAAACATCCCTGTGTTCTGTCCTTTATTTTGCATTCCTCTCAGTTTAGATTTTGGCCATAAATTAGTTAATCAAGAAATCTTGAATGACACAAAATTATGATAACTGTATAGTGTTTCTTCTATTATTCATGGCTCAAACAAAATCCCAGTATTAATAAAACATTTTATTTTGTGTCTTCTGATGTTTTTGTGTTTGGTTGTGAACTTTAAATGAATTGTTTCCTTCTGCAGGAGCAGTTCAATTATCCTCTCAACAAACTCCACTTGCTGGGGTACAGTCTAGGTGCCCATGCTGCTGGGATTGCTGGGAACCTGACCAAAAAGAAGGTGAACAGAATTACTGGTAAGAAAACCTGTGACTGTAGAGTGGAGAGTTGCATCTCTTCCATACTGAAGTATTATATTCCACTGAAAAATCACCAGAATGATTGTTGCTTGCTGGCAGTACTTTGGTTATGTATTCATTTTTTAATGAAACAGCAGGGTTGATGTTTCTGGGGTAGAACTGGAAATGGATTCAGGAAGTAGCAAAAAAGGTGGTAGGTGAGAAGCCTTTATTTGCTTCCTTAAAGGAAGTGAGTAGGCCCTGATAAAAGAGTAATTTGGCAGAGTTGTGGTGGGGACTGACCAAACCATGGCTTGGAAAAGGCCATGGTATCTCTTGCAGGATGAGAAATTCAGTGAGTTGTATTTATCCAGGCTGTCATTCCTTGCATGGGAGCCCTTGAAACAGAACAGCAAGTGAAATTCTGGTGCAGCAGGTTTAGTACCTGCAGAACTCTTTGCCATGGAATGGTGCAGATGCAAGAAGTTTATATGGGCCCAAAGGGAGAGTGGACAGATAACCAGAAGAGATCCAGTGTGGATTATTACAGAGTCAATCATAATAGGCTCAAGAAATATTCTAGGCTGGAAATAATACTGTGAGAATTTGGGGAAGATGTATACTTGCTGTGTTGCTATGTCTATTTAGATGTCTGTTTAAGGTGATTTTTGGAGCCTGAGAAATCTACTAGACAGGACAGAGTGCATGGACACTCTGGGGCTGGTTTACAGCCCAGCACCTGGACAGCTGAGCCCCTAGCACTGATCTCAGTGACAAAGGAATTGCCAGCATCAGCAAATGAGGCTGAGAAAATTGCTCATCTGTGGTGCCTTTGTTGCTGAGAGAGACTGGGAGCACCATTCAGAAGGGAGCCTAGCTCCTGGCATGCTTTTGTCTTTCACCTGAGCCTGGCTGTGATCCCAGATCACAGGCGTGTTGGGAGCTGGGCTGGCAGTCACATCTGTAAAAGGTGGAGTCCTGAGAGGTGGCTGATTAAAGTCAAGAGGCCAAAGCACTGGTCCCTCTGCCCTTCCTTTCTCCAAGCTGCAGCTCTGCTGCTTTCATTGAGGCTGCCAAATCACTGATGTGCCAGTAGCCCTCTGTTATGACTCCACAGTTGCCCTTGGTGCTGAAGATGAACCTTTCCCTGGGAAAAGCATAGGGAGCAACATAGTGTAGCCCCTGAAGCCCTCACAGCTGGGGAGGAGGCAGCTCACCCTGGGCAGAGCTAACTGTGGGTGATCAGCACAGGTGCCTTTCCCCAGCTGAGGGCTGCAGAAAACACCTGTCCCTTCAGCCATCTCTCAGGTCATCCTCTGAGTAGGAGATAGTACTTGCTCACTGGCAGTATAGCTCTGGGGTTTTTTGGTGTTAGTGTTGCTGCAGCTTGACAGTTTACCATAATAATCCCCTTCCCCTGAGGTATGTAGACAGTGAAGCCCTCATTTATGTTTCCCACTTGTTCCCCTGCCATGGACTTGTCAGCAAGACTTTTCCATACTTCAGACACTTCAAATACAAGTTCTACAGTTCTTGACAAGAAAGGAAGGCATTGAGAAAATATTTACGAGCCGGTTTCTTCCATCCACTGGAAATGCTACAGCTCTGAGGAAGTTAGCTGGGCTTCTTTCCATGTGTTTGCATACACTTTTATTTTTTTTAAGCAGCAACAACATTTCAAGGTAGTGCATTTGATTCTCCAGTATACATGAATGTTATTTAAATGATCCATCTGTAATGCCTGCAGGAAAACTCAATATTCCAGCCCAGTGTGGCAGCTGAGTTTGGCATTTGTTATCAATGTCAGTATCTTGGGCAGACAATAATTTTCAGTTTTTCCTTGTGGTTTTCCCCATAAAGGGCTGGATCCTGCTGGTCCTACCTTCGAGTATGCTGACGAACTCACCCGCCTCTCCCCGGATGATGCTGAGTTTGTGGATGTCCTACACACCTACACCCGAGGCTCTCCAGACCGTAGCATTGGGATCCAGAAACCTGTTGGACACATTGATATTTATCCCAATGGTGGAGGTTTCCAGCCAGGCTGCAATTTTGGGGAAGCACTGCGTCTGATCGCTGAGAAAGGCCTTGGAGGTGAGATTGCTCTGAAACAAACAGTATAACATTCTGAGGGAAACCTGAATGGCCCTGCAAGAGGTCTTGCAAGGAAAGATCTCTGAGAGGCACAGCAATGTTATTTCAAGCGCCTTTAAAAGTCATCCTGTAAACCCCAGCTCTGCCATGGTGGATCATGCCTGTTGACAGCATTGCTTAGGGGTTTATATCATTATACGCATATGTATATACATATTGCACATTTTCATTCTTTCAAGATGTGGATCAGCTGGTGAAGTGCTCCCACGAACGATCCATCCACCTCTTCATTGACTCTCTCCTGAATGAGGAAAAGCCCAGCATGGCCTACCGCTGCACTACAAAGGAGGCCTTTGAGAAGGGCCTCTGCCTGAGCTGCCGCAAGAACCGCTGCAACAACCTGGGCTACAAGGTCAACAGAGTGAGAACAAAGAGGAACACCAAAATGTACCTGAAAACCCGTGCTCAGATGCCCTATAAAGGTAGGCACTCCTTGCTTACCGGTGAGCAAGAGTGGTTCTTGTGCTCTGCTGTGTGTGCCGTGGTGGGCATGGGATGCAGGTGGGAATACTGCTGCTTTGGTGCCTGCAGAGCAGGGGGAAAGCTGGCCTGTCCTTTGCCATTGAGTACAAGTATCAGACAAAAGTGTTGTCTTACTCGAGGTGTGGGGTAGAGTACAAAAAGAAAGTTCCAAGCTTCTAAGTAACAATAGTTAGACTTCCTCTGCTGCCAGATCACTTGAAACTTCTTCAGTGATTTTCATCCAAATGCTTACTTCCTTCTGCTGGGGAAATAATCAGCAGAACTTTGTCTGGTGAAGCACCTTATTTAAAGATATGCAAGCATCAGATTTGTGCCTTTGGTAGTGCACTTGCTAGAGCAGCTCCAGCCCTCATTAAAATATCACAGCAGTTCTTGATACCAGTTGCTACTGTGGGAGGTCTGAGAAGGACAATGCCAGAGAGAACTGAAGGCTTTCAGCAAGGAAAATAGCATTGGATCCTTCTACTTTATTTTCCTCCTTAGCTTTGCCTGTATACCCCATGATATGCTTATAGTGTTTATTGTGTGATGGACCAGCAATCAAAAGGCACATTTCAGCACTGTTAGAGCAGCTGCAAGACTGTGTTCTGTTGGCATCTGGTGCTTAATCTGCAGTGTCAATGGGTTGATTTTTTTTCCCTTTTACCAAGCCTCTTGTAAGAGAAGGGCACAGCTCACTTGTTTCAAGTCAACTATAGCAAGTCTTGTATGCTCAATAGCAGGTTTGAAGGTGATACTGCATACTCTGGGGTTATTATAGTGGCAGCTTAAGTGCAGTGTTTAGGTGCAAGAAATGCAAAAGTTTCTTGAATGGTGATTGCCTTACTTGCTAATACTTACCTTCTCACAAAAATAGTTCCCTGGACACCCGCAGGGAAATAAACTCATTTTATGAAGTTGGCATATTCCAACCTGGGATTTTCAGAGATGAGGCAGGGTGGTTTTGTCACCAGCTGTCTCTTTGGAGATTGAGTTTTCCTAATGGCATTTTCTTCTGTGTTCTTTCAGTCTTTCATTACCAGGTCAAGATCCATTTCTTTGGAAAGACTAACATGACCAAGACAAACCAGCCATTCCTGATATCTCTTTTTGGCACTCTAGATGAGAGTCAGAACATTGCTTTCACACTGTGAGTAGCTACAGAAACAGCTGCAAAGTACTGTTGGGTCTCAGTATCTGCTCTTGTTATTGATAAAGCAGTTCCCAAAAAAAGCAGAACCAAACCCTACAGAAGCTCTTCTTGATAAGACATCTGAAATATGGAAATGTGAAGTCAGACCCATAACTCAGCCTAATAAGAATTTTTCCAGTGCTTTCTTATTTTCTTCTCAATATCTTTATACCATGTTAAATCTTCTTGAAAGTAGACTTATGCATCTGAAGGTGTCAGTGCAGAAGCTGAGGGAGACTTGGAACTTGCTTCACCACTCTGCAGATAAGCAGGGGTTTGTGTGTACGTCCCTAGACACAGGCTGGCAAGGAATGGAGCTAGAAAACACCAAAGCCTGTTTTTTGCTCTGGGTAATGTAGACTGTTTATTGGTGGTGGCTGTTTGGCTTTTCTGAGAGTCACCAGCACAGGAGAGGACAACCCTTGCCTGACAGATTGTCCCAGGATTTTATCAGTCTTGCTATAGGAGGAAGTTCCTTTTGCCTCTACAAAAGGTAGAGGTGTTTTTTTTCCTTACTTCATCCATCAGGACTATGCAGAAGGTTGTGTCTTTCTCTGGAGTACAAAAATTCTAGGTTCTATTTCTCCTTGATTTTCTTTGTCTGTCCAAGAGTTTCAGGTGGTTTTTTTTTTTTTTTTTTTTTTTTTTTTTTTTTCCCCTTCTCTCCACAGGCCTGAAGTCTCCTCAAACAAGACCTTCTCCTTCCTGATTTACACAGAAGTGGATATTGGAGACCTGCTTATGCTGAAGCTGCAGTGGGAAAAAGACACCTTCTTCAGCTGGTCAGACTGGTGGACTCCTTTTACATTTGACATCCAGAGAATCAGAGTGAAGTCAGGAGAAACTCAGAAAAAGTAACTTATTTTGATTGTTATAATCTATATTAGTTCTAATTGACAGTGCTTCCTGATTTCTGGTATCTCACAGGCTGAGGCAAACATGTTAAGCAGATACAAATAGATTCAGTATAATGGTAATCAGGGCTCCAGTGGTATCAAACCACCATTTATATCAGTCAAGTTCAGTCATTTACTTCCACTGCATCTGCAGTTTGTAGTCTTACTCCCATGTAATTAATCTGTATCCTGCTATTATATCTGCTTAAGGTTAGTTATACTATGCAGGAGAATATCTCCTTGAACCAGCATCTGTGTTTGCAATTTCTGTCCTTCTTTTCATTCCAGGTGTTTGCATAGGTTTTGTTACAGAGAACATGCTTAGATGCAGATTTTTAGAAATCCTTCCAAAAGAGTGTTTGCACAAGAAATTATTGCTTAGTTAAGTTGGATTTTCTTAGGGGTTGAATACCTGAATGGTGGGTGAAAACTGAAGCACGTGACTTGCAGGACATTGCTAATGGGTGAATGTTGAAACATCAAAGTCTGAACAGAAGTGCTTTGACATGAATCTTTTGAAATACTCATATTCACTAAACATGAGATCTGTTTGCAGAACATGGGCCCAGAACAGAGTATGTGTGTCCTATGTATAGTATAGTAAATAATAATAAGTTCCTTCTTTGAATAAACAGGTCAGTCACTTGATCAAAGAACAGTTATCAGAGCTGAGCAAATATAGGGGTGGGGAAAGTTCTGATAAATCGAAAAGCAAGTGCTCATGTTTTCTGGAAATTGTAACCTACTTCATTTGCAAACATTTGTGGGAGTATGACTTTCTTCCGAGTTCATTCACCTGGCATAAAGCTCACGTAAAGACTGGTGTAAATAAAGATCCAAGAGACTTTGGGATAGAACTTCTGCTGTCTTAGCCACAAGAAGATTTTTTGCAAAGGATCAGTGAAAGTTATGGCTATGCTTTGATACCCATGTATAATTCATTTACCAGTTCTTGCACAGCGTTTCTTTTGTTACAGAATTCTCTTTTAAAAATAACTTTCTCACAGGCCTGTGAAGTAGCAGTGCCCCACGTGAGAAAGTATAAAGACTGTTTCCAAGCACCAGTCTTCTTTCTAAGATTAAAAAGGGATGTTTGGCTCAGTCATGTGATTTTTCCAATATTTATTCCACAGAGTGGTGTTCTGTTCTCGAGATGGCACCTCGCGTCTCGGCAAGGGAGAAGAGGCAGCAATATTTGTGAAATGCTCGGAGCAGCCCGCCAACAGGAAGAGAGGAGGGTATGAGTAATCACTATTGGTTTTAGATTGTTTTATTACCACTTGAGCAGTAATAAAACTTCTCCTTTAATTGACTTGTGCACTAGTCTTCTCAAGGCTTCAGAAGCATCACAGCTCAGACTAACCAGCAGCTTGCTTGTAGCCACTTTGGCATCTCTAAAGCTCTTAGCTTGCTTCTGTGCTAACCATGCTTTCATGTCTGAGAAGCAAGTGCTGGTCACAGCTTCTCACAGCATGAGAAAAGCTTAGAGAGGGTTACAGACAAGGCACTAGAGTGAATTCCTGAGATTTTCATCTCTATGGATCAGAGATCCTGTCTTTGTTTAATAGCCCTTTAGTGCACTTTAATATTTTTATCAATTATTCTCCTGACCCAGATTACATGTGGGGACAATCTTTGGACTTCACCCACTGAAGTTTGAGATAGAGAAGGGCTTATATTTATTTTAGTTCAATAGCTGTGTGTGAATGGTCTCATGGGAACACTTCTGGACTGCATAAAAATGCACATGTGCTGGCCGTTACTCTGGGGCAATGACCTGGACAGACCTTGAGACCTCTCTGTGTGTATCTGACATAAAATCAAGCAGAAGACAAGAGAAGCCTAAGCACGTCATTTATCTTCCTGTTAAGTAGAGAGTTTTAAAATTTTAGTTCTCAAAAAATAAGACTAGGGAACAAGTATCTCATCTTCCTCATCACCTTATTTTTTTTTTTCCCCACAGTTCCAAGAAAGCCTCGAAAGAAAATTCTGCTCATGAATCTGCTTAAGTGACAAGAACAAAGATTTTTCACACTGGGGAGGAGAAAAGTCTGTTCATCCCTGTGGACTGGATGTTCAGAACCAAATATATAGAAATATTTAGCCGCTGCTGAATTTTTGCCTGCTATTCCTAGCTATTTGAGAGACTTCTTGTAAGAAAGTCTCAGCATATGAAGTTACTAACCATAAAGATACATTATCCAAATAGTTAAAAACAAAAAGAAACCTGCAAAACAACTTGCCAAAAGTTTGGAGTGCTGAAAAGATATAGGTAATTTTGCTTAATCATGGTGCCTTGTGACAAGGTTTCTTGACACCAGATCCTATACAGCAATTTTTGATATTTATTGAAAAGAAACAAAGCCCTGTACTTGGTTTTAATTTTTGTTGTTGTTTCTGTTTTGTTTGGTTTTGGTTTTTTTTTTTTTTTTGATTAGTTGGTTTTTCTGTTCTTTTCAGGAGTCATTTGAAACTAGACAGATTTTTTTTCTGTCTTGGCTAAATGAATTTTCAGGCAGTTCAGTGGAGAGAGTTCATAGTTTTCAAGCGTGTATTTAGCAAATAAGTAGGTTTCCCATGTGAAAAAAAACCACCTTTGCTGTGTGTAATACTAGAAGGTATCAGGGACTGACTTAATATGGGGATGAATTTTTTAGTTTGTGGTTATGAATGTATTTAATTGGGGGTAGATGCCAGTGCTGCTTAGCAATAAGTATGATCTGTTAAGCTATATACTTCTACGCTGCTTACCCTGAAATAAATAACAGCTGTGGGAGAAGGTACCAATGCCAGTGCCTTATGCAGACATTTAGTATTTTATCTATGCTTTCAGTTATAGAAAATTAAACTGTCTAGCCTTCAACACTGTGAAAATGGAACTGCAGAGGAACTGAGCTACCAGAAAATGCAAGAAATAGATATTTCCCCCACCCTCCACCCTCTCCCTGCTTGCTTGCGTCATGTGTGCCAAAACTGTCACAGTTTCTCTGCTCTTTGACATCAAGTGTCAGTCATGCAGCTGAGTGGCTGCTGTGCACAGCTTTCAGTGCAAACAAATCCACTTGATAGCTGACAAGGATGCACACACTTCCCTGTACTGGAATTGTGACTGCCCGTGATCCACCTCAGTTTGTTTCTTGGTTGTGCTACAGTGCTAGGAGCTGCTTTGTTTTCTGCCATGAGATGGAATTCAGCAGGAAGCAGGAGCTGAGCCAGTTGAAAGCAGCCTGGTTGTGTGCTCCACAAGAAAGAGTGCTCTGAAAAACACTCAGATTAGCCATGCTTCAAGTTTAAAAAAATAGGTGTATTGAAGGCAGTCTGCTTCCCAATTTTAAAGTAACATATGATTTTTCTAGTGTGCTGAAAGGTGCTGTAGCCCTCTTTTAACTTTCTAGAGGATAAGCAAAATGCTGGGGAGGTACAAGGGCTTGAAGGTAGACATGTGGAGAATTGTAATGTTAGCTCTTGATGCTGGATGTTGTAGTCTTTTCCTGCATGTGCAAGCATGGAGACGGTGATTTCTCAAATGTTATCCCATCTTAAAAGCAAAGCAAAAAATGTGTGCATTTATGTGCACAATTTGTTTCCTATTTCCAACTGTAGCTGCTAGTATATTTGGGGATAAAAGTCTTAAACAGTGCAATATGTTGGAATATTAATAGCCCTGAATTTGGTCACATTTGATTTCACATTTGATTAAACCATAGCAGAGATGTGATGAGTCACTGAGGGTGGGGTTGAGTATTGAGCCACTGCATTGGAGACCTCTAAAAATAAATACAGTGATTTATTCCCTATAGATTCCACATTTTGGTGCATTTTTCTCTTAAAAGTTAAATTCTTCAGAAGCAAAGTGTCTGGACAACTATGCTCTTAATACAGGATCAAATGCAAATAAATTTAGAATTTGGATACAAAATACTGAAGGTTCTTTTCATAAGGAAACATGATTTAGCTTTGGATGTTATTTATTAGCTGTAAATAAGATATTTATGAGTGTAAAGGTAGTTTGTATATATTGCTATAAGTTGCTGACAGTCTCTGCATTAATACAGTTGTGTAGCATTAATCCTGTATATACCTTTCAGAGATTTTTATCAACAAGCCACTTACATTGCATTGTTTCCTATGACGTTAATACAATTTTTTTTGTTAGAAATCTCCTCAGTTTTGTATAGAACAGAAACATTTGGTTTTAATAAAATTCTCAAACTGAATCTGAAGTCACTACTTTCCTTTTGATTAAACCATCTGCTGTATATCTTTTATGTGATGGCCAGAGCCATCATTCAAGGATTTGAATACTGGGCTTAATAGATAGAATGAGACAGAAGAAAAAAAGAACAATGTGTGATTTCTGCACTGCTCTCCCCCATTTCATTTTAGGAAATGCAAAACTCATATACTAAGACATCAAGGAATCACTGTGTGGAAGAAAGTATCCCACATCAAAAAACAAGTTTCAGGCCCTTTTAAGAACTGTCTAAGAGCTGTCCTTATTTTGAAAGGCTTGTTTCCTCTTCTTGTTTTTTTTAAATTTTTTTGAGGTGTCAGCAGAACTATGCTTCTGTTGCATGTTTTACAAAAATAGAGATGTTCTGACCCTGTGGGTGCAGGAGGAAAGCACCAGTCCCTCAGTCCCTTGCCACCACTATTGCTTAAAGAAGTAACAGTGAAAAATCACTCTCAACCATGTGTTGTGAGTGCAACTGAGTGCAGGAATGGTTGTCACCAGAACAGTTTGCTCTGTCATACACAGCAAGGCTCCACCCAGGCAGTGGAGCAGGATTGCTGGGATTAAGGAGAATTGTAGTGACAGGCACGTGGGGGATCATATTAGGGGCAATTAGAGCAGTTCTCAGTTAACCTGGGGAACGCTGTTTCCAGCAGTCTTCCTTGGGAAAGATGACTGCCCTTTGACCAGAGCAGAGTTTCATTCCTTGTGAAAGCAGAGGGAACCTATGCCATGGAAAATGGTAGAAGAGGATGAATGGAGGGAGGGATGAAAGAAGAAAAGGGAAGTTTCAGGGAAGTTTCAGGGAAGGGAAGTTTCAGGAAAGTTTCAGGGAAGGGAAGGGAAGTTTGAGGGAAGGGAAGTTTGAGGGAAGGGAAGTTTTAGGGAAGGGAAGTTTCAGGGAAGGGAAGGGAAGTTTGAGGGAAGGGAAGTTTGAGGGAAGGGAAGTTTCAGGGAAGTTTCAGGGAAGGGAAGTTTCAGGGAAGGGAAGTTTCAGGGAGGGGAAGGGAAGGGAAGTTTCAGGGAAGGGAAGTTTCAGGCAAGTTTCAGGCAAGTTTCAGGGAAGTTTCAGGGAAGTTTCAGGGAAGTTTCAGGGAAGGGAAGGGAAGGGAAGGGAAGTTTCAGGGAAGGGAAGGGAAGGGAAGTTTCAGGGAAGGGAAGGGAAGTTTCAGGGAAGGGAAGTTTCAGGGAAGGGAAGTTTCAGGGAAGTTTCAGGGAAGTTTCAGGGAAGGGAAGTTTCAGGGAAGTTTCAGGGAAGTTTCAGGGAAGGAAGTTTCAGGGAAGTTTCAGGGAAGTTTCAGGGAAGTTTCAGGGAAGTTTCAGGAAAGTTTCAGGAAGTTTCAGGGAAGTTTCAGGGAAGGGAAGGGAAGGGAAGGGAAGGAAGGGAAGGGAAGGGAGGGAAGGGAAGGGAAGGGAAGGGAAGGGAAGGAAGGGAAGGGAAGGGAAGGGAAGGGAAGGGAAGGGAAGGGAAGGGAATTAGTGGAAGAAGGAAGAACCCAATTTGCAGACCGGAATGTTTGGAAATGGGGTGTTCACTGCTTATCCCCAGTGTCAGTGTCTGGGTTAGGGGACTAGAAGGATTCTTACAGCTATATAAGGCGAGGCTTGGGATCACATCTCCTAAAAACACTACGGTATAACTATTCTTTTAATAACACAGCAGACTCAATACACTGAATGTGTTTTTAAGCAGAGAAATAATTTTTGATGAAGGGACAAGTATGTCTAATGTGAGCCTTTAGAGTCATCCCTGGGCCCCTTTACTCTTGCATGCTGCTTGGCAATGCCCACCCACATCGAAAAGGTGACGATTTGTGCTCACTCTGCCAACTGTCTCTGGGATGGGCTGCAGGGATAGACTGTCCAGCAGTGGGTGGACAGACAGAAAGAGGCACTCTTGGCGGGAGGGAAAGAGTGAAGCGAAAGGATTTAGCCAGTGTACCTGCAAGATGAGGAAATACTGACCAAGGTTTCTAATGCCTAGATTTTAATTTCATATTTAATTCTGATAAAATGTTAGACCCAGCAATGGCTTTGCTCTCCATAGGTGTCTCCATACTTTCTCCCTTCAGATGTAGCTGTGTGCCTGCTCTTTTGTGTATTAAGAACAAAATGTTAAAGCTTGCTTAGGATGAGCAAGACATTGTACATGTGTTTTTCGAAAGGTCAAAATAGATATTGAAAAAGAAAGTTTATGTAAGAGGGAAGAATGAAACCAGCTGTAGCATTTTTCTTTTATTTACAGCTGTCAGTGCAATGTTCTCCATTATTCTGACTGTCAGTACAAATGTAGCAGTAGTAAAATCCTCAGGAAAGACATTTCCATCTCCTCCTGCTGTGTCTTTCCAGAAAAGTCATCTAGTCAAATGTCTTTTGTGGCAGGTCTGGAAAGTCACCAGTTTACACATAAGGGAATAAAGGGATTAGCGTTCTCCAGTGGCTGAAGGAGAACAAGGAAATGAGAAGAGGAAGGGAAGGGAACCATTTGGCAGAACATCCCACATAAAGCTTGTCTTAACAATGCTTTTATATCCGTGTGTGGTGCTATCTCTGCTCAGCAACACTCAGAATGCTTCCCTGAAACAGCTCAAGTTAACTCAGGCAGAACAATGCATCCAAATCAGAAATGCAGATGCTAAATGGGGATCACTTTGGATATAGCAGGTGTTAGTGTGGGGGTGCAGTGCATTTTCAATTACATAATCTCCCAACCATTCATGTGAGATAAACACCATGTTCTTCATTGTAGGCCCTTCCTGTGGGAAGTGACCCAATATCATCAGTCCCACTTCTTGCCAATGATACTGTCGAGTATCTGCTGCTGTGCATCACCCCACCATGTAGAACCATTCAGTGAGAAGTAAGACAGCCTGCCTGGCCATGGATTACTCTCCTCAAAAGAGTCAGGAAGTGAGAGCATGTCTCATATTGTTCCACTTATCAAAGGCTTTTTTACCCACAGTTAGCTGCAAACTTGTAATGCTCCAAATAGTGAAAGAAGGACACTCCAAATACGGAAATTAGGAGCAGTAGGAACATTCTTTTATGCTAGAACAGGCTGAAAAGATGCTAAGAATATTCACACTTTTTCAAAACAAGCTTTGCAGAAAAAGAAAGACTTCTGAAGTTTTGCTTACCAGGTCCTCAGGCTTTGGTCAGCCCTTGCTTTTTTCCTCTTGCAGGCTTCATTCAGGAGCTCTTGAGGTTTGTTCCCACAGTCTGAGAAATTGCTGCTGCACAAAACTACCTTTGGAGTCACCTCTAATCTTTTGGATGGGAAACCTCTCTCAAGGGTAACTGTGTATATAAGGTGGGGGCTACCAGTCCTGTGTTTCTGGTGAAAGAGCCAACCCTGCCTTCAGTGAGAGACTCAAACAAAACTCCACTGAGCCTAGGAAAAATCTTTCTGTTGATGCTGTGGAATTTTGAATGCTTTCCTAACACCTGGTGCAAGAACCCAGATTCAAAATGAAAGCACAACTCCAACTTTCTCGTCTTTGATACTCTTATACAGTATTTCCAAACTGAGTGCATATAAATGTCAGGTCATGACCTGCTCAGGAACTAGGTTAAATATCAGCTCTGGATGACTTCTCACAAATATTACCAGCATCTCTTGGTGAAAAAACATTCGTATTTATGGGACACCAGGACAAACTGCATAATTGCAGTGATGTAAATAGCACCCAATGAAAATTAAAACACATTAACTAACAGAAAAAACAACCTGAGAGAAAGACATGCACAACACACAGTGCCTCATTTATCATCTAGGAAGGTATGAGACCAAGACAACCCCACCAAACCCCACTGTTTCCCTTGGCCTTCTGGCAGGCAGGCATGGGCAATGGGAGCCATCTCGGGGATGCTCTCACATAGCTCCAGCTCACTGCTCTGTGTGGTGCTCTAACCACATGTCTCAGGAGGTTTACTCCTTCCAGATCCTTGCTGAGTCTTGCTCTGAAGCCAGGCATAGTTACACTGCTTCTTAAATTCCTCGCTGCTGCCAAGCTGCACTAACAGAAAAAGCTTAGCTAGAGAGGCTGGTTCCTGGATATGAATCAGGAGCTGATCAGCTTGACAGCCTTGATCAGCCAGAAATCTAAATGTTGGAGAATTTTATTATGTGTCAGCATCAGTTTTGAGTGAAATCAAAACAAAATCAAAACAAGAAGCAAAAGGCAAGAGCAGAAATGTCTAAGAAGTGGCAAGAAGGAAGGAGGGGTCTTTGATGTTGCAACAGTACTGTACCGTAATATGGTGAAAAACAACCATACCAAGGCTTGCACAACAGGGCTGTTAAATGTTCCTTTGATTTTAAATACACATTTTCTTGACATCAGGAAAATAAAAGTGTGCACCAGAGGCTAGGTATACAATTAAGTGCTTTAAGTGTTGGTATCCATTAAAAATATTTAGTCCATAACAAACCAATCCTAAAGAAAAATGTGTATAGACCCATTATAGAAAGATCACCCAGATTAAAGAACAAAAAAGTAAGATATAAATAAAAGTTAAAAAGAAGAAGCACATATTCAGAAAGAGGAATAAATTAAGAGGAAGAGGAAAAGCAAGGAAGAAGAACTCTGCTTTAGCAAGTTATTCCACCCAGGACACCCACCCACATATTCTTGAATGTAACTGAGCTATTATTTATATGCTCATATGACTAATTTTCCCCCTTTCTAATGTATTTATAACCCAGACACAAAATTAAGCCAAATTTTTTGTTTATCTTGGAAAATTTTTGCCCTTTGCTAGTGAAGTTTTTCAGTACAAGGGTAAAAAAGTAGATCTTAATCTCTCTGATTTTATTTCCCAAGCCTTAGAAAGGAAATTCAGGTTAGACTTAATGCAACAGAAAGTCTCCCTCTAGTATCAGTCTTCTCTTAAACTCCTGAGCACAGAGCAGTGATGGAGTAAGCAAATGCCTACACAATGGCTAGTTCAAAATACAGAAAATGCTTTTTTCCCCCCCACCCCCCTCTTTTTATTTATAGACCTGTGTTCATGTGCCTTTTTGTAGTTCTTTGTTTTTCTTTTAACATCAGCAAATTTAAAGACCCTGGGGAGAAATTAGGGAAATGCTGGGGAACATTCTTTTGACAGCAATTTTACTCGCATACTTTGTGTAAAACTAAAAAAAAGATTGTGTTTTCCTGGCTGGACATTTTTTAATGAAAAGCTGAAGCACTCAGTCACATTCAAAATCGGGTGTCATGTTCCCCTTTCTTCTCTGAATTGGAAAACATAATTTTGAATTTGCATGGGAGGCATCAGGAGAAGAAAAGAGGGCAGGACTTCTTTACTAGGTTTATTTGGGGCCTCTTGTCAGTGTTTTAGCAATCCCCTCTGGGACACTTCAGTTATTCAGTTCTGACTGACTAGTCCCTGACCATCATTCCATTTTTAGCAATTTTCTGACAGGACCCCTATGAGGACACCCCTTTAGCTGTCAAGGCAGTAGCCCCACTGCTTTCAAGACTTCCTTGGGCATCTTCAGTGTAGGGATAAGTGCAGATACATGGGAGCATTTTCTTCCAGATAAAGTGTAACTAAGCTGGCAAAGAGCTCTGGGAAGTAGCTTTTACATTTTCTTACCAAGCTTAGACCAGATGCTTGGACATCTTTGTGTAGGTATGACTAAGTCTCTATGACCTTCTCTCCAAACTTATCCTAGCTTGCTGCTGAATTCTGTTTTCCATTTCTCCTTTCATTTCTCTTTTGGCAAAGTTTGCAGAATTCAGCATCCTTCCTCCTACCAGCACCCCTGTACTCCCTGTCCCATGACTTCATAGGACCCTGGTAATTTTGTGTATTTCTCTTTGCAAGACTACCCTGCCACCACCCAGATAGGAAACCAGCCTGCCTCACTAGTTCTCTAAGGATCCTACAGCATTGTAGGATTTTCCCTTTTCTATAGGGCCCCATTTAAACCCACCATGTGGGGTTAAAGACCACAGATGGGGAGGAAAAGGAACTACATTGAGATAACAAAATAGGTGCTCAAAAGCCTTCCATAATTTGTTCAGAATAAATGGACCTACTGCTGTCTTCTGAATTGCACTCCATTTTAATTCCATTTAAAGAAATACCAGAAATATCCTGTTTGGACTTTCCTCTGTGCCATGATAACATCCTGAGGACTTTGGATTTGTATCCTGTAGCAATAACCATCTTTATTACATATCCTGTTTTCTATAGTATTCATTGCTGATGTACACACAGTGCTGTCAAGCAGGAACACAATTCTTTCTTCAATGTTCTCTGCATGTGCTGCTGGGAGGATTCAATTTTACATGCTTGCCTAGTGTTAGTCAGAAAAAAACCCAAAATATATATTTTACATAGATGTGTTTGAATTCTGTATTTAATATTTCTGGAGATTAGACAAAGAACATTAAATCCTTGAAAAAAAGTATTTTCCTCATTCAATTAAATAGCATATTCTATACTGGACTGCAGGAAAGACTGTCCACAGAATAAACTTTATATTGAGTTCAAGTTTCCTAGCATTTTACCTGACTAGACTTTCTTACTTTACATAAACTAATGGTGAGTGGAAATAAACTCAACTGTTGATGGAAGAAATGCTTGAAGATTTGGAACAGAGATTTTATGAATAAATCCCCAAAACTATATTAAAACCTGTTTGACTGCAGCAGAAGAGGATTAATTGTGAGCTTTGGTAATAGTGATTTGAGCTGAATACAACTTTTTATTTTTCCCAATTTTTTTTTTTTTTTTTTAAATTTTCTTTTTTTTTTTTTTTTTTTTTTTTTTTAATGTGATGCAAGTCCTTTCGACACTTTGTACACATTTTAACTTTGAAAAAATCAATACAAGCAAGCAGAGAGGGGCCATCACATGAAAGCAGAGACAGTTAAGATCCCTTACTCCCATCTCTTGGTTAATGTGTGTCACAGAGTCAAGGAATAGTCAGGGTTTGAAAACACCTCAGGAGATTATTTAGTCCAAACCCCCTGCCAAGACACCACTGAAAAGAGTCTGGCACCATCCTCTGGGCACCCACCTTGGAGATATTTACATGTATTGCTGAGATCCCCTCTCTGTCTTCTCCAGTCTAAACAGGCCCAGCTCCCTCCCTCTCTCTCTGTCCTCATAAGAGGGATGCTCCAGACCCCAAATCTCCCCTGTGGCCAGCACTGGACCCTCCCCAGGAGCTCCCTGTCTCTCTTGTCCTGAGGAGCCCAGAACAGGACACAGCACTCCAGATGTGCCTCTGCAGAGGGGGGCAATCACCTCCCCTGACCTGCTGGCCACACTGTCCCTGATGCCCCCAGGATCCCACTGGCCTTCCTGGCCAAAATTCACAAACAAGTAAATACTGTATCATTCACTCGCAGTATTTATCAGCACTTTTCACATTTGTTGCAAAACAGTGAGGGGTAGAGAGAGGAAGGGGGGCAGGGGGTGGGTGAGAATGCTTTCCTAGTAAGTCAGTACCCTGAAGACTGAGGTCTGAAGATAAGCCAGTCACTGCTGTGCAGCAGAGTCCTTAGTCACAGCACAGCTAGGTCAGAGTTCCTCAACTTCTTACAAAATCCCTTACCAGACATATTGTATTGGATTGCTACTAACCCCAGATGTTCCTCTTCTGCCTCAGGAAGCACGAGGAATACCCTATTTCCTTTAAAAGGAACATGAACAATGTAACAGTAAACTCAGGAATCTGAAACTTTTCTCTTTTTGTTTTTCACAAATTTCAATTGACAGGCAGTGTTTCTAGGATCAGAGGGTTTTTATCTTTGACTGAAAAATGCCTCAGAATAAAACTGGGGGAAAATGTCCTTTTACAGCATCACCAAGAATGCTCCCAAAAATATGCAAGGGCAGACTTGCAGATGGGCTAGTAGTCTGGAATTGTAATATTAAGGTCCTGCTGATATGAGAAGAATGGATTGCCAGTCTCCTTTGCTGGACTTGTCGTCACATGTCTGCTCAATTACTCTACTGTGCATGTATGGTTACGTACTGACATTGTACATCCATATACACTCGTGCTCTTAAATTTCCTGACAGCTATGGCCAAAGAAAACTTCAGCAGCTCTGCACAAGCTCTTCATGTTGTACAGAGCTGCTAGTAGGTTGCTTCAGACATTTCAAGCAATTTTCTTCTGCTCTCTTGGTAAATGGCAGGATCAGGTGAACAGGTTTAGAAGCCTTTGCTTCTCCTAGAGAGTTCAATCCTTGTCTGCTGCTGCCCAGAAGACCTCCTTTGTACGTTTCCTACAGGAAGAAAAGAGGCTCTGAATCTGGGGTATTTCCACAGGGTTGTGGGTAGGCTTCATGTCTCCCTCTGACCATATGTTGAAAATGACCCTTACACATTATCAGTTCCTGGGGGACTTGTTTGTCTCTTTCAGAGGCCCCACAGTGAGGAGATAAGTTGGTGAGAGCTAGAAGGGGGGGTAATTCTCAAAGAACAGATCTAGAGCTGTCTGACAGCTGTAAAAGTAGCTGAAGTGGCAGTTGCCCTTTTTAACAGTGGCAGTGGTACCAGGCAACACTGGGAAAACCACAGCCTCTGCAGATATGCCCTGTCCCTTCTGGTGTGGTAGGCATGGAGCAGCCTAGCACCAGCAGGCAGACTGGGCAACCTATGGCTTTGGAAGAGACAGCAACTTGGAAGCAACATAGGCTAGAAAAAAGGGGTATGCAAATGGAATGAGTGGGCAGTGAGGAGTTACTCACTGTATCCTTGTCTTGTTACCCACCTTCCCAAATATATCTTGTCCCCTGTGCCTAGTGTACAAATAAATGCTTGGCTCTTTCCAGTGCCTTCCTGACCTCTCTCTGCTTTGTGATCTCAATCCAACCCACTTACATCCTCAGGCTAGCTGTTTCTTTTTTTGCAGAAGCTTTCCCAGAACGAGGCACATGGGGAAAACTAGAGAGGAGTAAAAAGTAAAATCTACAAATACCTGTCAAAGTGCCCATGACAGTCTCTTCCCACATGGAAATTAAACCTTCCTTTGCTTTCAGGGGAAAATAGGGCTTGAAGTCTCTGAGATCAGCAACCTGCAGTACTACCCCATCTAAAATCACTACATATAATCCATAAGAGTGTGCATATACATATTTATGCATATTTGTATACTGGTTCGTCTAAACTCCTTTCCCTGCTCAGCTTTTTGCTTGTTACAGCTGCTGCCTGAAAGCCACTGTAAAGCAGCCCACCATGAGACCAACATGAGAAGGGAATTAAACAATGGAGAAAGGTTACTTTCGGATAAATTCCTGGGCAGGCCCAGAATGGCTATTTGCATGTGACAGCTCTTTGTGCAGAAGAGAACACAAGGTTTGGTGCTGAAGGAAGATGCTAGGCTGCTTTGAGCACTTGACTTCAGAAGTTACGCTTCTGAAAGGATTGTCTTGACTATGGACACAGGCAGGCTGAGAGAATAACTTTTGACAGAGCTTAAAGTTTTTTTTCTTAGTTTATGCCAGTTAAGATGGGTTTGGACAGGCGTATTATTTCAATTTTTTTTCTCCTCAACTTGTTGTCTAGGATCTTGTGGGCCCACACCTTCCTGAAGCTTGTGTGTCCAGCAATCATTAACAAGTTTTATTCTAAATAGAGTATATTTAAGAAATGCAGAAGAGAAATAGTGGGGCAGGTTAAATGTCTCACCCACACAGACCATGGATAGTGCAGAAATTGTAAACAGGTTTCTCAGTGCTCATAAACATTAATTCATTATCCTCTTTCTTGCCTGGCTCTTCAAATGTAATTAAGAGGAGAAAAGAATTTTAAAGTCACCTCAGATCCAAGTGTGTCAGAACCTGGGATCACTGTACAACGGTAAAAACCAGGTAACTTGCAAAAGCAAGTTGAGTCCTAGGAAAGAGAGGAGAGGAGAGGAGAGGAGAGGAGAGGAGAGGAGAGGAGAGGAGAGGAGAGGAGAGGAGAGGAGAGGAGAGGAGAGGAGAGGAGAGGAGAGGAGGAGAGGAGAGGAGGGAGGGAGAGAGGAGAGGAGAGGAGAGGAGAGGAGAGGGAGAGGAGAGGGAGAGGAGAGGGAGAGGAGAGGAGAGAGAGGAGGAGGAGAGGAGAGGGAGAGGAGAGGAGAGGAGAGGAGAGGGAGAGGAGAGGAGAGAGAGAGGAGGAGGGAGAGGAGAGGGAGAGGAGAGGAGGAGGAGAGGAGAGGAGAGGAGAGGAGAGGAGAGGGAAACACCTTTGTCTGACTGACCTGTCTTTCCCATTTTTTTCGCTCTGGGTAACTCCATCGTTTCCTAGAGTCATCAATATATGGTCTAAAAATCTGAGCCCTACAGTGTTGAGGAGAGCAGAGGAGCATGTCTACAGCATCTTGAGATCTTGCTCCACTCCTTAAGGTCAACAGCTCTGCAGTGAGACCTTGGATCTCAAGACTGTCATAGCAGTCCTAGGGGATAGAGAAAAGGTTCTGCAAGTTCTTTATGTGTGCCTCTTCACAGTGTCCTTCCCAGCCATGTACTGTTATGTGAGGAGCTCCTGTCTGGAAAAAGTTTCAGCAAACTTCCAGGAAAAATAGGTATATTATTCTGATCCTACTTTTTACAATACACAATATCCATGCCATGTGGCCAACAAACGTAGCAGGTTCACCAAGCAGCAGTCTGGAATGTACTCTGGTGTGCTGAGGATACTTTCCTTCCTCACAACTACAGTCCAGATGGAGACAGCAATGGATCTCTGACATAACCAAAATCTGAAGACAAAATAAGGGATGTATTTAACTGTTTATAGGTGGGACACCTTGACACAAGAATTTTAGATGCCAAAAGACTACATGGATCAGAAATTATCAGATAGCACCTCTGAAGAAATGTCTGTCTAGTCCTGTCACACACAGCAGTATTGCTTATAGTACTGGAAATATCGGAGCATCATATGACTGGAGGCTGGGAAATCATCTTGTAGAATCTTGACTATGCTTACTTTGCTCTGCAGATGCTTGGTTTTATCACTGTCAGAGAAGGATTACTAGCTGGTAAAACTATAGCTTGGCCTAGGCATTCTCATCTATTCTAGCCAGTAGTCCTATTTGCAAATTATTCACCGTTCAAAGTAGAGCAATTATAGTACATTTAAACAAGGTTTATTTAATGTCTTGGTTCTTAGGATTACCCTAAGGAGTTGGTTGGAATCAGTTGTAAGGGTGTAAATTTTCTCTGCTCACTGGGCTTAGAAGAGGGTGGTAGGTGAGCCCTTTGATTTTTTTTTCTTTACTTTGTTGAAAATCTGAGATTTCCCAGAGGGTAGATACACAAATAATAACTTTGATTTTCTGTTCTAGCAAGTTAATACTTATTGTTCAAACAGAATTTTTAAATTCTCAGAAGTGAGAGTGATGATTTCAGTTTAAAAAATGATGGCTTTTGGATAAACTGTGAAGTATAATTTTCGTATCTTAGTGTATACATCAACTGTATGCAGGTACAAAGTATGTTAAAGTATACTATCTATTGCAAAACTGTTTATACTGAAGGCCAAGGTACACAGTCCTTGAATGTTCATTTGTTTACATGTTGAGTGAGTTAGATTTTAAGTTGAGGATTTTCAATGGATCTTTGCTGGTATTCTCTCTCTTGGTCCTACAATTCAGTGTACCAAGATTCCCTGCAAGAGCCACTCTGTCTTACAGTGTAGACACAGCCCAAGTGCCTTTTTGGGTAAATGAGTATTAAAAGGATCTCAGATTTCAAGACAATGATGAGACAGACAGAGGTTAATTAGCAGTTTAGGAATGTCTTCACACTTGGTGGATTTTGGCTTAATGGTTTCTCAGCTCATGAAAAATTTTCTCATTAGTTCCATGCTGAGGGAATATTGCTCCTGAGGCAATGGTTCTGTATTTCTGGAAGACTGATCATTACATCCCAAAGGCTGTACATTTAGACTTCTCCTTAGTGCCAAGTAACAGATGCTATCATGGCAGAGATGCCCTCCTCCCCTCTAATTCCAGGAGGCAGAGCTGCTGGGCCCTGTAAAGGTGTGGGGATAATATCCCATACAGCATTCTAGTAGCAAGCCATGTGATAACCTGGGATTCCTAATCCAGCATCTTTCTATTCCCTTAGGTTTCACAGATTATTCTGTGTTTCTGGTTTCTTCTTACCCTGTGCTAGAGAGGGAAGGTGCTCTGATGATGGATATGGTGTTGCATCAGAAGAAATGTGAATTCTGAGAGCACGAATTTCCTCCACTCTGCAAGCTGCATTCTCTGGTTGCCCAAACAGAAGAATGACAGGACTTGCTTGCTCTGTTTTCCTCCTGACTATGGAAGGACCACAGCCAGCCATGCTTATGATTAGCAGTCCTCATTAAAGGACCATGAATAGAGGTAGGCTGTAAACTTCAGGAAAGCAAGTCCGTGCAAGTACATGCAGGACTGGTAAATTGCACTCAAACCATGGATGTATGAGTGCTGTGCACACTGCTGCAAAACGTGTACTTCACTCTGTCACCTGCCTCTGCAAGGCATTTCAGAGAAATTGCAATTGCAAAAAAGACAAGCCAGCTACTCTCTGACATAGAAAAGCAAATGTGCGTGAGTGCCTGTTTAGCAGCTTGTGTATACTCAACTGCTCTGCTCTCTCTGTCCCCATTTCACTCCTGGGCTCGAGCCCTCACTGATCATGTTGCATATATTTGATGTAGCTTCTGGATTTCTCTCTGAAAATAAGCTGTTGAGAGCACAGTTTGTTCTGAATTGTGTGTACTGCATTGTGCTGTACTGCACATACCCGAGAATCCTTCAGCTTTGTCTCAGCAGGACTTGCATTTTCAAATTCCTCTCTCTCCCCCTCAAGTGTACTTACCTGAGAGTATGGAATTGTCATGGTGATCTGCAAAAAGGGCCTTCTTGCCACAGAAAAGAAATGACAGTCCCAGAACAAATACAGTAGAAATAACAAAACAATTGCTGGAAAAGCCCTGAGGATAAGGTCTTGATATATGTTTCGAATGAAAGTATTCCACACAGAAAGTATTGAATCTACACCAGCCAGGGATTGGTTTGGGGCTCATGTCCTATCCTTGTTTGTAAAGGCAGAATGAAGAGAATCAGTTTAAGGTAGAAGAAGGGAAGTAGCCAAAGCAGCTTTTCCCCTGGACTATCAATTTTCTGGTACACCTCTGTTCTGTTAATTGATTTTGCTCCCTGAGAAGAGAGTACTCCTCTGGCATTTTTCTCTCCATCATGAATTATCTCAGTGCTGAACCCAGAACTATTCTACTCTGCTTCTTTGCTCTAAGAGACAACTAAGAACCCTCTGGTACATGCACAAGACCTTCAGGGGAGCCATATAGCAGAAGCAAATGAGACAGAAGCTGGGAATCAGAAGGTAGAAAATCTGAGATATTAGGCATGGTATAAATGCCACTTAGAATAACCCTTACCCACTCCTTGATCATTCACTTTATTCAGCTGAAGGGTTCATGGAATTAGATTAGTTCCTGTGATTACTTTTGTTGTTACAATTGAATTCATCTCATACCTAGACCCCTTGGCAGCACCAGCATGAATCAGTATTCACAGCTGCCTAGCAATAAGGAACATGGGCAACTTTTCTTTGATCATATTTTTCTTGCCATATTTTCATCAAAACATCACCTTGCTTTGATGCCATTCCCTAATGGACCAATGCTGGTAAATTAGAAATTCTTGCCTATAACAAATTTTCTCTTACTTAAAAGACCTGAAAAGAACAAAATGCTGTGACTTTATTACTATTCTCTTTTATGGTTCAAGCATACCTGATCTATCCAACTGAGTAGGGGACTGCAAAATGCTCATAACTGAAGCTATGAGCAGGCATATGCCTTATTTCTCAGGGAATTTTGGAAGCAGCTCACACCAAGGGCCAAGTAAGTGGACTGGAGAATTCTGCAAAAGGCAGACAAGGTATGAAGTGCCAACAGACTTAGCTATCTACTGTTCTCCATCTTGTTTCTTATAATTTCCAGCTCTTGGGGATGCTGAGTCAGACCAAAGTTCTTCTATATCCGTGGCTGTCTCTTTTCCTAGAAGTAAGCTAGTCAGTGTTGCACTGATGGGTTTGCATCTGCACTCTGTCATGGCTTGTTCCCTATAAAGACATCTGGGATGTAGGAAGGCTGGCACTGCACCAAAGCAGTATGAACAGAAGTGGTGATTTATTACTTTTCCATATAAGGGTAATCAGAGAAGCTGGCAGATTGACACCAGTCTTGGGAAAGGCACAGAACTGGAGTGGGTAGTGGGAGGAAGCTGCCCTATTATCCAGTCACTCTTCTGAGATCCTGTGACAGGACTGCACTCATCCACTGTGAGCAGCTCAGCCCAAAACAGAGACCTCATGATATCCACAAGACTACTCTCCACACTCCTCTGAATGCACAAGTTGTTCCTCCCACAGAGAAGTCCTCTTCTTTTTATTTGCCAGCCATGAATCTTGAAACCTACACAGGTCTGAAAATGGGCCTCAGCCTTTGCAGCTGCCAGGGCAGCTTCACAAGTGGATGGTGTGGGTTAGAAGTGTTTGTGGTGCAGCTGCTGTACTCTGCACTTCTCCCCAGTCTCTCCACACTTCCCCAGGAAATCTCTTACATTAAACCATCAGGACAAAGTTTTCTGTTGTCTTAGGCCAATTCACAAACAGCTGAATTCAAGTTTCTCCTATCAGCCTGGAGAACTGATGTAGCACACACAGAGTCCAGACTGGAAAAGATCCAAATCCAGCTCTCTTCGGCATCCTTAACACAGTGTTCTGCATGTTTCTTGGAGATGGAAGTGTCAAGCCATGCTAAGAAAGGAGCTCTGGCAAAACTTAAAATCATTGTACCTGATGACAACCACTGCTGGTTTCTGGCTAGTTTCATTCTGGCAAAAGAGGTTGCAGGTCTTCCCTCATCTTGGTCAGCCCACTGCATTTACAGAGAAATGCAGGAAGAGATTTAAAGTAAGAGTTCCCTCTAGAGGAGTGAAGCAATAATGTACACATCATTCTATGTCCTGCTTGCATCCAGACTCCATTTTCTTTACAGATACAGGATGACAGTGGGATAAATCCAATTGTGAATTCCATTGCCCATGCATATGCAGTAAAAACAAAACAATGTCAGCTACACAGAAAAAAGCCATCAGGTCCTCTGAGGATCATCAAGGGCAACAGACAAAAAAACCCTAAAGCTTCACGTTTAACCCAGCCACAGTTTACACAATTCTGCAACTAGAAAAGAAGAAAACACTATTATTGCAAAAATTGTGTGAATCCCAGAGAATGATCATGACCCCATTGTGCTTAGATATTGTTGTGCATCCCTCCACTGCAGGGCTCAGCAGCTAAATATGAGAGAGAAAATGAAATCAAGGCACAGAAAAGGGATTAGGCTGTGGTCAAATCAAACTTGAAAGCAATCACCTGAACAGAACTTATTTGTATGCAGTAATTTTGTCCACAGGTCTTGTTACTCTCTATTTTTCCGTTACTATTGATTTTAAGGAACTTAGTTCTGGGAAATATTTTGTTTCATATTCTCTGGATATTGCAGAATGCTTTCTTTCTTAAGAAGTATTCACCATTATGGAACGGCTGTACAACTTATATATGACATGTAACTTTCTTTGCTACTTTTTATTTGGATGCTGATCAGAGTAGGAATACTCTGAAGACCAGCTGTGAAGAATTAAGGTTCCTTGTGTTAGCAGTATCCATCCAGAAATGTCAGTGGGAAAAGCCATGGAATTAAGTTGTCTGATTTCCAAACCAAACACATGTGAAGGCAGAAGTGACCAGCTAACTAGGACAAGGAAAAAGACAACAAATGTGTAGCTGGGAAGAGAAGAAAGATTCTTGCAAGGATTTTGGATTACAGCAGACTGGTTTAGACAGAACTTTTTTAGGCTTTTCAAGAGACCAGAAGAGTTAGGAGTACAGCTTCCACTTGGAGTAATCTGAAACTTCCTGCTGCAATTAAGGCATGTTGTGCTTTGGCCTTCTCCAGAGATGGGCTTAAGCATAATGCCACTTTGTATTCACCATATTTTTCATTCCAAGGGAATGGGATTCCTTCAAAACCGTATGTGAAGAAGAATTGTTGATGTCATTTTACATATGAGGATGGAGAAGCAATACCAGATTATGGTATATCTATCAGACATGCATATACAGAGACACATTTAAATTGTATTTAAATTATATTTAAATTATATTTAAATTATATTTAATTTATATTTAAATTATATTTACCTTACCTTCTATTATTTTTATATATGCAATTATTTGTAGAGTAAAGTGATCTGAGAAAGTTAAAGACATTTGTGAACAGAAGGTGTAGAGATTTGCATTGTCTAAATGACCTTTCCAAATATTTGTGGAAGAACATTCACGTCTTTTTCAAGGCAATAGAAACAACAATACATATGAGAGCCACAACAGTCTGTCTGCGTGCTAGTTGCTTTGTTAAACACAAAGGTCCAAAAGGTCAGTGTAGGTTTAACCTCTCTCATTTGTTTTGGCTTTGAAAGTTAAGCTGTGATGAATAATCTGCAAGTTAAGATGCTAGAGCAGTCACAGATCCTGCCCAAACTAGACCAGTTTTGTGACACAGTTTCATGAAACATTTCTTTGCAAGAAAGTGGAACATGAAGCAAGTGAAAAAAAGAGGATTCAAAGGCAACCTAGGAACCAGCCCCGATGTTTCAGGAGATTTGGCATCAGTTTCATAGACGGTCTCTGTGATCCATGATAAATCAGTAATCTTTGAATAATCTTAGCTTCATACCTAGAGCTAAAAGATAAGGTTTTAAATGCTCATCATGCTTAACTGCTTTGCATGCTTCTCAGAGTCAAAGTTGAGGCCGTGTAAATCCAAAATGTTTAAAAAAAAGAAAAATCCAGAAATTATAAATTTTATGGAAAGTGGATTGTAAATTATAACATTGAGCTGTGCCCTACCGTTGATGTAGTTCTATGCAGTAATACAGTTTTATCTAAATTAGCCAAAAAACATGACAGATCATTTGTATCTGCTGCTCCATACAATGGTGTAAAAGATGTTTCAAACGCAGTGTCATGGGTTAGGACGGATAAAGTGCACAATGTCATCACTACTCCATGAAAGGAAAAACAGTGTGGGTGTTTACTGCCTCTGTGAAGCAGTAGCTAATGCTGCAAAGAGCACTAAAAGCTCAGGTAAAAGCAGCTATCTGCAGCTCACGGTTCCTGCAGATGGGAAGGAGCGAAGGTCTCAGCAGGCAGGAGGAGCAGGCTGCTGGATGCGGTGGCTCTGGCTGTGAGAGCTTGGTCCCAGATGTCCCTGCAGGTCCTCCACAGCCAGTGTCCCCCAAAGCAGTCACCCTGCTCCCTCTTGGGTGGAGGGGGGACAGGAGGACACCATCTTCCAGGCTATTGGCACTTTCTTGGCCCATGAACCTCTCCCACATAGTGTTCAGTGATGAGTGTGGTGAGTCATGGTGTAAATATTCTAGAATCAGTTTAGATATGCTATATTTTATTTTTTTTTTGGCCAATAGCCGTGGGTTTTTTTCATAACACCTGCCTAATTGTGCTTTATCTAAGCAGTGGTATCTCTCTAACAACTACCTAGCAACATGATGAATGTCAGACTATGGGCCTCTGATAATGATCTGACCACTCCAGCAGTGCCAGCTCTATAGGCTAGAACACCAAACAACCACTTGATTTACAGCTCCAAAATCTCACTTGTCTAATGACACACTTTGGGAAGCTACTTGCATCACAACTGACATTCTCTGCAACAATATGCAGGTCTTTGCATGCTGGACTCTAGCAATAAAATGCTCCTATTTCTGTACACTTCTGAACTTTACAGCTTTCTTAACTTTTGACTGCTTAGGCCAAGCAGTACTTAACAAGTTTTCCCTTTGTTTTAAACTTTTAAATTCAAACTGCTTGTTTATATTATGTCTTACTTTATGAACAGTTTTTTCTCACATTCTAGAAAATCTTAATTTAATATAAAATTGTTGGTGGTTAAAGATATTGCTTTAGTGTCTTTAAGACTTGGGGATAAGAGGGAATTTGTCACACAAGCTAAAGTCTATGTTTTAGTTGCCCATAGCTTCATTGTTTTGTTTCTTATTTGAGAGCTACCATTTGACTAAATTATTTAATGTGTCCTCTCTGTCTGTAAGTTTTTTTTGGGGTTTTTTTTTAGATAGATTATTTTACTTCTAGTAGTGATTACTGGGCTACTAGGTAAGTTTCCAGCTAGTCTACAGTCATTCTTACTATGCTTAGGGCATAATGATCACCCTAATGTTACCACACATAAATCCAATTGTGTTCTGCTTCCCTTGCATCCCCAAATTTTGAGCTCACATATCATCTTTCGTTGTTTAACTTCCTCTTTCATTAATGCACAGATTTCACTTGTGAAATGGCATCTGCACTGTATCTAGGCAGTGTTGCATCCCTGCCAACTACCTAGCAACATGCAGAAGGTCAAACCATGGGCCTCTGGTATTATCTAACCACTCTGCTGGCTCTGTTGCTCTGCAAGCCAAGATACTAGGCAAACATAATGTAAAATCAAAACCAGCTTTATGAAGGATGTTTGGTAGAAGCCTTAAAATCTCTTTCTTACACACTTTTCTTATGCTGAATTCATCACAGTCTTTCTGTACACCTGAAAGAATTTACTCTTGTAATGAAAACATACTCTGTATTTACAACATCGATATATTACTAACAAACATTCTATTACTGCAGCACTGTCTTGACAGTATTAAGAAAAGTCTGTTTCACTATGTGAAATAAGCAATACCAATGAGTTCTGTTGCTTGTTTAATAAAGCAAATTTGGAAAAATGCAGAATGTTTATAATTTATCTCTATTGCAACGAATTGATTAGTTTTGCCCATGCAACTGTTTAGCTGCATGAAAATAAAACCCCAAAATTACTCATAAATTTGTATCTTTGATCTTTTAACTGCAGACTTTGCATGGTCATCAGTATTCTCTGTAACTGAATCTCTGTCTCTTTTTTGTTCTGCTTTTGAATTATTGCAAATGAAAACCCAAGTGTTCTCTAGCTGCAGCAGGAATTCTGATTGCACTTGTAGCACTCTACTTTATTAATTATACCCTCGGCTATAACCTTCTCTATCAAAATTAACAAAGATAAAGAAGGAAGTCTGCCCTTGATGGCAGATTGGCTTATATGTTAAAAAAGCCAGTTTGTCTTTCTGTGCTAATTCAAGCACTTCCATTCATTACTGGCAACTATTACAGTTTTTATACTTTTTGATATCAGAGCATGCCTTTGTGAGGAGCTCAGAAGTCTTAAAATTAAAACTCAATCATCCTTCTAGAGAAAAGCCAGAAATAAGAAAATAGCCATGGTAATTTGAAGTAGCTTTTCAGAAGACAATGGAGACTGCAGAGTTTAGCCTCATACCATGAGAAAGGCACACTAGAACATTTTCTATGGTCAATCTTTACCAGAGATGTAAGACTATATCTGACTCAGCAGAGTAGACTGGGCACACCATACACGTACAAAACCAGAAACAGAAAAAAGGCAAACAACTGCAAGTCAACCCACAAAACAGAACAATTCTGAGCCCACATCAACTGGCTCCAACTTTTATGAGAACTGTGAACATCTTGATTCCTTTCCACTAACTGTCAAGAGACAACATTACATTGTTGAATGTTTTGTCCAAATTAGAAAAGTTTAATTTATGTGTTTCAGCTCTTCTCAAGGGGCTTCAAATCATCCAAGCGCGTCACATGCATCTGCTTATCCCTTGCTGTTTCATCTCTGGAGTAGAAAGGATAGTTAAAATGACACTAAAAAATCCTGTGGGGTCAGGGTTGAAAGCCTGGGTGAAGTTTGCCATGCCTGATTTCTAAGCCTCCAAGGGAGGCTTGGCCACCATCAAGGTCTTCTCCCCACAACCCTCATCCATGCTAAAAACACTTGATACTCATAGATTTAGCCTCCTTATTCCTGGTCACATGAACTTTCCACAGGTCTTGGAGATGTGAAATGCTTTCCTACAGCCCTCTCAGACTTACTGGCCATGCTCCAGCTACTTTAGAAGTTGAAACCTGACTTAAGGGATGGTGTCCCTCTTTGTGGCTATTACTTTTGTTCTCAGAGCTAGTGCACCCAGAGCAGAATAGTCGTTTTGCCTCACCATCAATCCCTGCCTGGGGTTGTCTCCACACAGATAGAACTTCAAAACTGACTTCAAAGCCCACAGCCTGCAGAATATCATCACTACCTTGTTTATGGTACACAGGAATGGACAATTCCCTGCCTGCTGCCATGTCTCTCCTTGCAAACAGGACACATCTCTGCTGTTGGGCAAAGAAAGAGAAAGCAGAGTGTGCTGCCCCAGCTAGCTGTGCCTTTTGAGTCCGCCCCAGCTGCAAGCAAACATGTGCAGAACCTGGGCATAGTGGTTCAGAGCACCAGCCAAGCTCAGAGAAAAGGATAAGGGAAGGGGAGAGTTGGATTAGAAATATTTAGCCAGAGTCTCAGAGGGATATATGTTCTGGAGTATGGTAAAGTGAGACAGGAAACAAATCCTCTGCACCTTGAGGGTTATTAGCTATGCCTCTAGCTCATCATAAATATGTAGATGTGTGTGTGCATTTGTGTTTTTGTGTGTGTGTGTGTTCACACATGCTTTTTCAAGACTCCTTTCCCACGTTTCCACATCCCATTTGACCTCAGGATTGAAGAGAATCAGACCTATCACCAACCACTTTTGAGATTCAGACCTGCTATTATAAAGCTGCTGGATGTTGTGGCTAAGACCTTGCCTGTTTTGCTGCTGTGTGGTTGCCTATGGGCAGTCCAAAATAAGGCATCCTGCTCCAGAAGACATCCAGTTTGAGTGTTAAGCACAAGGGATAGACAGAGAAACCAGAAGTTGACACAAAACAAGGTGACAAAATATTGCTGTGTTATCTATCCCAGCAGCTCAGTTTGGGAAGAACCTCAGCAAAAGGGAGTTTTGAGAACAGTGTGGTGATTATTTAGATGTTAATGATTGAGGATGAATGTCCTCATCTGACTAATCTCAGTCTTGATAATCCTTAAAAATCCTGCTATGATTAAATTTTTAAGGGTCCTGAGAAGCTGCCACAGCTCCCAAGGTACTTAATGAGGTAAACATTAGGGCATGAGCAGGGTTCAAGAGGTGTGAAAAAGCAAACCAGGCAGTTTATATTTAGCTTTACAAAGAGATTGGAGTCCACAGAGGAAGGTGAAGAGAGGGGTATACTATTTTCAGTGACAGTAATGTGCATTTTCTCTGAAGAAAATGCTAGCAAAGAGCTCTTTTTTCCACAAACCCATGCTGCCCATGATTGGGTTTCTCATAGCTTTTCTGACAAGGGCATCAAAGCAGAATAACCTCAGCCTTTTACAAAATCATCTGCAAAGCAGCATAATGTGAAGACAGACATTATAAAAGTCACCTCTTTTACTAATGTTACCTGTCACTCTAGTTGGAATATTTTCAGGTGAGAAAAACAGGCAGAGGCTTATAGAATGGAAATTCTCTGATGTTGAACAGGCACTATCCCTCTGCCCATGGCTGCATTTAACTCATGTATTTCATCTTCCTCATATCTCATCCTAGATCCTGAAGACTAATTTTTCTCCAGGTGGACTGTTTCCATAAGACACTGAGGCTGATTGGGCTTTGGCATTTGCTTGGTTCCTTACATTATAGTGCTTTCAGGGACCAAATCTTCCAACTTTGTCTCCTCTGTTTGAAACAATGTGTTTACTTTGGCTGTAAAACACACTTTCATTGAAGGGAAATGCATTCAGTAAGGAATTTGGAGAATGCCTTTTCATCTGGAAAATAGATTTATTTTTCCAGTTTGCAGCTATGCAATCTGAAATGGCAAGACTTTCAGAAATGGGACAAATTGCTCTTCTTTTAACCCTATAGATAGTAATGCTATCTCAGGAATTCAGGTTTGACAATCTTGGTTTCCAAAGGAGCATACAGTAACTGAGTGCCCTAACTCTCACCTTCTTATCATACTGCAAATTCTCCCAGAGTGAAAGAAATATGTCTGCAGGCCTAATTTAAATAACGTCTGACCCACTGTAGACACTGTTCAGATAAAAGGCAACACAATCAAAAATTTACTTCATTAATGCCTTTTTGTCTCTTTTCTGGGGTGCACACCAATCATGGCTACAGGAAGATGCAATGTGGATTTAAGTCATCGTTTTGTGAAGTGCTTAAGAGAAGTCTCATTGTGGAACAGACTGAAAGTACCACGGTGCTGCCTGTCCTGCCACTGTCTCCTCTTCGATTGCCATAACAAGCCTGCCTGGCCAGTGACATCTTCTCTTTCTTCCAAAAACCTAATAACTGCATTTGTTTTTGGCTAGCCCAAAGGCTAGCCATCATGGAGATGAGATCTCTATCACAGTGCAGTGCATCTCTATCTTGCTTTGATTTAAATGAAGTTCATTATAATGCTAGCCAGAAGCCTATTTCATTTTCTCTTAAGTGGTAACTCTCCAGAATTTGAAAAAAAAACTCCAACATTTTCCTTGTGGTTAACTATATTTCATCAGATTGGGAGTCCTTTTTTTTTTTTTTTCAGTGAGAAAAACCATTAAATCAAAAAAGCAAGGAAGTTACAAGAACCTGCTTTTGATTCCTTTTTATTCATGGAATACAATTAGATTTTAAAGGAACTCATTCTTTTGCAATTGTGATGCTGACTGTCATTAAATCCCCTCATCTACTTTTACATGACATTCCCAGTTCTTTATGCACAGACTTGCTTGGATTTCAGCTACTTCACTACTGAAAGAAGATCACTAAGTTTGAAAATAGGTGCTGTTTGGCCTACGTTCAGGACATAAGAAAACTTTGTCTGAACTAACAAGCGTAGATTGTCAAGTAATAATCCATTTGGTAAAAATAGGTATTATTTCCTGCCAGGAAAAATGACACTATCAGATGAGGGTGGAAGATAGTTTTCTCTATTATCTTAATTTATTATTACTAGTCTGATGGAACTAGAGAGTGTTAATATGTTTCTTGTCATCTTGATTTGAAAATTCACACTGCAAGTTTCCTACAGGTGGCTCAAAGAATTATCTTTCTCCTCTGTACCTGACAATTCCAGGAAAACCATGATGATTCAGTTCACTGGCTTCAGATTCTAAAGAAGATGACAGACAGTCCTCTTACTAAGAGATTACATCTATTTCCAAAGTACTTGAAAACCAACAGGGTAAGAAACGGTTAAAGAAAAAAAACACCAGAAACCCAGAACTGAAATGATTAGGGCCAGGCCAAACAAGAGATGGTGAGAGGGACAGAGATAAAAAAGTTTGCACCCACTGGACAAATAAGATTCATCCAAGCATAATAGCAAACATTTGGTAAGTGATACCTTAGTCCTGACCACCTAAATTAATTCTAAAATAACCTTCTATTTTCCTGGTCAGATTACATTGTTAATTCCCATTAATTTTTTTTTTTGCAGGCAAATTTAGATGTACCCTGGCTGTGTCTGTGTGGATATTGGCTCTTCTCGGGGTGAACAATTGTATTTGGATAGTTTGTCCACACCCAGACTTCATCAAAGAAAAAAATACAGTAATTAGAGAGGCATCCCCAGACAGTTTAGAGAAGTTTGTTTAAAAGTGAGGATGATATCAGCTAAAAGTCCAGTATTGTAAAAGAGGCCAGCATTTGATTGGTTTCTGTAGCCAAACTCCTAGCTGGTATCAGGAGTTTAAGGCATTTTCTGTAGAAGTGAGTTATGTTTACTCTAGAGGTCCTGCCATTTGCTGTGTACATCTGTCAAAAGTAGACAATTTCTGGTGTTTCATATCTGTGCTGAAGTCTCTGCTGCACCAAATCAGAGGGTAGGTTCCTAGGCAAGAAGGAATGTATACTCATGTAATATGAGTGCTGGTGTAAACAGGCCTTGAGAATCCACTCAGCAGTTCCTGTGTCACTTGTGTATGTTCTCATAAAATGAAAAATTGCTATTAGAAACATTAAATCCTGTCATGTCATGTCATGTCATCTATATTCCAGTGGCTAACTGCCTCACTTAAAGAATTTGTAACATATACATAACATGAGCTTTTTCAGTTTACAGAGTTTGGAGCAGATCAGGTGCCACAGATGTAGAAGACTTCACACAGCAGAAATATTAGAGATGCTAACAAAGTTTAACTGAAACACTTCTTCACTTTTCCTTTTTTCATGTTAAGAGTTTGAGTCATGTGAAGTGTTGCTCTCGTACAAAGAAAATTTTGTACGACTGGGTAACAGATTTTCTGTTTTTCCAGGTAATAGGGCCTATTCTCAGTACATAAAAATCTAACTGGAAAATTAAAATTATCATCCTTTTAAAGATCAAAAACGTGTAGTGTACAGAGTTTCATGTTAACTTCATAATATGCTTAGCCATAGTTAGAGCATGCCAGTTTCTGCTAGTGAAATTGCACTCCAGATAGAGGTCCTATATAGAGGTGGCTATTTGCAGTTTCCTCTTCAAATAGACAGGGGATAATGTGTTCACGTGGACTGAGGCCAGGAATTTTTAGCTGTGAACATCTTAGAGCCATCACCCAATACCAAGATTTAAAGTGACAAGTAGTAAGAATAATGATGACATTATTATCTGCTTGTAAGGCCAATTATTGCCTCTAATTCATGATGTTCTAGTTTCAGATGAGGCAGATTTTCCATTACAAGCTTCTTCTCTGTGTCTGTGTCATTTGAAGCTGACATTTCTCACAGTAGCTGTCAGTCCAGTCATAAGAGGATTTTATGATTAATGAGATTCACTTTTTGCTGTTTCCAAGGTGCTTCAAATCCCACATAGTACACTGGAGGGAAAAGTGGGACACTTAAGGATGATGTGTTCAGCCTAGAACACTGCCAGCTTTTTTATTGAAGCCTACCTGTACATAGGTGCCTTTTTGTCACAATGACCAGAGGTTTTGGTAAAGTAGAAGAACATTAATGTATTTTCTGATCTGCAGCCATCCCCACACATTCCTCTGAAAGTAAATATCTTAAAATGCCAGTGGAAACTGTGAGATCTTTGCCTTGCATTGAAGGGAAGGTTGTAGAAATGCATGCTCTTCATATTTGTTTGCTTCCTTCAGTAATTTGCAATATTATTTTTGTACAATGATAGATTTTGTCAGTTTTTCTTTTGATTTTTGTCAGCTTCTCTATCTGTAGTATTTGTACTATTGTGGCTTTTATAATCTCCAATTGGTATTAGGGCCTTGTGGTTCTTTTTATAACACTGGGATTTTGATGGTGTGGAACAAAGTAGGATTGTTTAAGCAGAGAGATGACTTACAGAAATATAATTGAAATCTATCCTGAGAGGAGCAGAGAAAGTTCTAATAAGGAAATTAGGAAATCTAAATAAGGAAATTAATGTTTCTCACACTTAAAGAATCAGGGGACCCCAAATTAGACCAAGGGGCTAGCACATTCATAACAAGGGAAAGGACATGGCTCTTCACATAATATATAGGTGAATTGTGGCCCTTCTTTTCTTTGAAAATTTTGCAGGCTTAATTTTGTCTGGACTCAGAAGGAGACAGGACAAATTAATGCAAAACAATTCATCCTGTTCCACCTGGAGTGTGGTTAGTTCGTAACTTATGTGGCTTATGATGTTTTTAGAGCCACAAAACAACTGTGATAATATTCTGGAACAGTATAATTGTAGTTCTGTCCTGACCTTACATGAGTTCTAAAGTATGTGGCTTTGCACATGGATGGGAGTCAGGACCACATGGGTCCTGGGTGTGATCCAGTTTGACTCCTCTTATGTGCTTTATATTCCAGTCTTTGAATTGTTTTGTTCAAGAAAAAGAAATAGGCACTGGGGAGGAAATCCATTCTAAAGTGGTTGTTGATCTCAGCCTAAGTCTGGTGGCATTCAAACAAAACCAGTTTCTCACAGCAGAATTAAAGAAAACCTTAAAACATTTTGACAACTGAAGGTGCTGGAAACATAATCATTTCTCTGCATGTGTACATTAGGGCATCTCAGAATGATTCAATTGAATGGATCTAAAAATATTGGAAATGGGGAGGGCAATCTTCGGACATGTCTGCTTCAGAATGAGGAAAAAAATAATCTTGAAAATATCAGGGAGCTTCCCCTGAGTTGAGCCACCCTTCAGACTTGTTGAAGAAAGCCCTCTGGACTTAGTAAATGGAGAAAAAGAAAATATATGTGTAATGATGTCAAAGACTGTTGTTGATTTGTAGATTTCTGTCATCAGCAGTTGAGAAGGCCAAGCCTTCATACAAGGACATTACTGTCTGATGATCTCAAGCTGTCTGCTCTCAGGGTTTGGAAATATTTTAAGGTGGATGAAAACCTGGTATTTTCCACTCGCTATGAAGAGTCCAGAGGCTGTGCATTAAACAAATAGTTACACTGTGGAGTCCAGAAAATAACCCCCACAAAACCTGAAAGGTCCAGTGTGCTTACATCCATGTGACCGCTAAGTTTTACACAAAATGAGTGCCAGCAATGAAAAGTGAAGAATGGTTCACAGAAGCATTTACAAATAAACTCTATTTTCTCTATTTTCCAGAAGATAGGGCTTTTTGCCACTTTTTAGTGTTTTTTGACTATATCAAATACTTCTATCAAGAAACTGAAAGTAACAGTATACTGGTAAGTGGATTGGCAGCTGTTTGATTCTGATGGGTCAGGGCACTGCAGAGGTCTCCTCTGGGATCCAATGATAGATAAAGCTTTCTGGAAAAGGCTAAACTAGACAGGTACTCCAGCAAAGAGTGAAGCTGAGGCTTGGGGGGACTTGAAGAATGAGAGTCTCAACAAGTCCATGTGATCACATTCTCCTGCACCTAAATGGTGGATGGGACCTAAAGGGAAAACTGTGAGTGAGAATTTATTTAAAAGAGGGACTTTGCTAAATGCAGACTGTTTTATCTGTACTCACCTTTGGAGTCTCAGTCCATTAATCCATCTCTTTCCAAAAAGTACTTCACAAACTTTTCACTGAGAGCCCACATAGGCCTCATTGCCAGCAACTGCTCATATGCACTGTTGAGTAAGGAAACTTGAAATCATAAACTCGAATTTTTGCTTAAGCATTTGGGGGAATGAGCTTGCGAAGTCATGCTAGCACATTACAGGAAAGAGCCAGACTCTGCAATTACCCAAAGAAGAAAGATTTACAGTAAAATTTCTTTCCCTTAAGCAGGCACATCCCAGCTGCCTTATCCTGACTTTTTGACAGGCAGCAGTAGAGAATAATTGTATACTTATATAAATGTGTTTCCAGGAGGGGTAGGTATAAATTTTCTTAATTATGCGAATTCATCTAGTAAGATTTCACTCATAATAGCCCTTCCTCAGTGCATGTTTACTCCGTTGGTGCACTTCATTGTTTATCTTCAAAACCCTCAGAAATCTGGCATCCAGATTCTTAAGCCACAAACAAGGATCACAGTCACTGAGACAACAAGACTGTAATTTGTATTACTCCATTTTGTGTTCTGTTGTAATATTGTCCAACGGCCAAGGACTCAGCTTTGACCTTGCTTTTTTTCTGCTGTTAAGCTTACTAAGCGGAAGAGAATGGAAAAGAGAAGTGGAACATAGCTTACATTTAGGAACCTCAGTGACATGGTCTGATTTTCAAAGTTACATATATTAAGAAGATATCTTCTTTTCTGTGTGTTGCTTTCTCTAAAAAGACCCTTGTGGTTTTCTGTCACTTTAACATTTTGTATGCCTACACTGGTGTTCAAAGGGAAACTCCCATCCTAAAAATTCCCACTGTTCTGCTTCTGCTGGCATAAACATTTATGCAACAAAACAGTCAGCCAGGCCTGAGAACATATCAGCTAAGATACAGAAATGTATCCTTAAAAAACACACTTAAAAACCGTCAGACTTGGGCTATTGTAAGCCTGCATGTGTCTTTGACCTATCACAAGGAAAGTCTGCTGAACTGCAGTCGGCTGCAGCATGAGATGTGGCTGCCTCTCTTAGTAGTGCTGAGGATTTTCATGGGATTGAGCTCATACACTTCATCTCTGCAGCAGCAGAGAACATCAATGTCTTCATCCTGCATTTGCAGGGTGACTCTTCCATCTGTGATAGTAGTGTGTCCTGATGTTTCCAAGGGAATAGTTGACCTGGTGAATTGAAAGTGCTGCCTCTCTTTATCTTGCCCCAGAAAAATGTGTAGCTGTCCAGGGAGTCTGTTTCTTAGTAGGGGGTGGGTCTAGCAGCCTGCTGTTGGGCTCTTATGCTGCAACCACAGCATTCAGATTATAAGATTGTTGCAGGAAATGGGTATAACTGCTTGAAAGATTTGCTGTCTTGCTCTTGTTATTCTTGGAGCAAAGCACTCGTGCACAGATTGACACAAATCAGGCCAGACTCTGTTCTTGTTCACAGTTATTCCCATGGGACTTGACTGTTTCCTTGGCAATACATATGCTACACAGATTAAGACACTTGTATCAGAGTCTTCTTTAGTATTTTCAGAGCTGTGCTGGCACCAAAGGACCAGAGTTCAGGTGCATTCCTGAACTCTGTTTTCTAGCTCCAGTCTACCCTTGGCACACGGGGAGACAAGGAAGAGGAGTCTAGCAGGGAGATACTGCTGTCCATGTCAATGCATGCAGAGTCAAAGAGCAGAAAAGAGATGACTGACTATCCCAGTGAACTCAGAATTTGAAATGTTTTCTGTTTTCTGGAAAATGAAATGGAGCTATTTTGTGTTCCTTGTAAAGTTTTAAACCTCTTTTCGTAACCACCAGGAAAATGTTTCCTTTAGCTCTATTAATAGAGTGATGGATTTTAAAATATGAACAGATGGGATTCTTTTTGGGTTTGTTATTCACCAAAAGACCTATTTATGCCCTGCAAAAATAATAGGTGCAGTGTCCATCACTGTCCACAGGGAGGGGAACAAAACCTTGCTCCTAGCATGCACTGGGATTTTTGCAGAGGGAATGCAGTTTATCCACACTTAAACAGAGTGAAAAGAATCTCGTTGTATTTTACTAAACAGACTTTTTACAAATTTTACTAAACCAAATGTCCTGGCCAAAACTGTAGGGTAAATTTACATTTTGTTTAGAGGCATTTTTAACAATCTGTCTGAACCTGAAGAGAAAGAACAACATGTTTCTTAAATATCTTTGCCATAGCAATACTATTTTACTGGGTCAGAGGTGTATCTTACTGGTAGTAGGATCATGACCAGGAAATAATGAGAAAAAGAAGATTACATTGACCTTTTAAAGGTATTAAGCAAGAGAACTGTTATGTCTGATTTCCTGGTCATGTTTAATCTAGGTCCAAGCTGTTTCCTCCATTTGTAGAGCTCTTGAGGGCAAAAGTGTTTGCCTTCATTATGCCAATCATGAAGCATTTATTTCCTACATTTCCTCTTACATTCAAGAGCTGTCTTGTATAATCATTTCCTCTTACACTCTCCAAACAAAGTACTCCTTTCCACCTGTTTCTACATAGACCTCATGCTAGCAATTCTGCTCATTGTGATAGGTTAGTCTGTGCTTTGGTCAAATGCTTTTGCCACAGGTTGGAATAAAAACTGACCAGCTTGATCTAGCAGAAGCTGGCCCTGGCCCTGGCAAAGGTGTAGGAACTAAATGATCTTCAAAGCCCTTTCCAATCCAAATAATTTTGTGATTCCGTGATCCCAACTCCTATAAAGACTATTTGAGGGTGAAAATGCAGTCACTTAACCTTTTCCATACTTATTGACATGAGGGATGATCCCTTGGCAGAGACATATCTCCAGAGTACATCAAGACTGTGCTTTTCCATCACGTCATTCCTTCAAGGTGGGTGAACAGTGCTGATGCACTAATTCACAACCCTATACTTCTCCAAACAGCAGAGCCATGTGAGCATGGGACCAGGATGAAACTGGCATGGCTAGATATCTGCCTGAGGTGTTTTTGTACTGTGCCCCATTCATGGGGCTTTAAGGGATTTGAGAAAAATCACAGAAGAAAGGAGACCCTCTAATCATGCCACTTTGGAAGGAAGACCATAGCCTCTAGTCTTAGTCTAATGTTAAAACCTTTTTTTTTTAGATATTTGAATGCAGCCACGGTGCTCAGAATTCTGGTCAGCCTGAACTGAATATAGCACAAAGCATCTTCTCCCATGAATGTTACTGGACCAACAATGACAATGGGGAAATCCAATTTAAGCTGATCCACATAAACTAATTACACTGACCTGCCATGCTCTTATGTCATTCTCACTATAGTACTGCAAAATTCCATGAGAAGGCCTACTTAGAGAATGATAAGTACCATGTTATAGTTTTTAAAAGGACCTGCTCTTTATCTAGTTAAAAACATTCAAAATTTCAGGAGAATTCAAAACAAAAATGAGAAAATATTCTGATGTTGACAGCCACTGTAGCAAAAAAAAAAAAGTAGCTTTTTTTACATCTTGAGTGGGAAAAATGTCAGCTGAAAACATTACCTGCAAAATCAGCCTGTTTTGTTGAGATGAAAAGGATTCCTAACATATGCTGTGGATCCATGCTGGAGGTTTTTCTAGAGGATGCTTTGCTCAGCTTTCATATGAAGCGTGACATACCTTGTCTACATGGATTTCCCTAATACATGCAGAGAGATACTTGTCCAGATTTGTTTAGATCATGTTTGTTTTCCTGGGTTTCTTCTAAAGGAGTTTTGGTTCTGAGTGGGAGACACTTTTGAGTCATAATGACGTGTGTGTGACTTATAATGCAACTGACTAAACATTGAAGAGTGGGCAAAACCTAAATAATTTCTGGCTGGTCTGTAGTGCAGAACTCAAACTGGGCATGGTGCTCATGACACTGCAAACATCTGGAGGTCTTTATAAGTAAACATGTGTGATTCAGACAGAACCTGGTGCTGCCTGAGACTGGAGCGGAGGAGTCACTTGGTGCAGGTATGAATAGCACTGAAAATAGTAATAGGCTAGGAAAAATGCACAGATGAGAGAAAGAATAATATTGTTATTTTTCATGCAGATATCAAGCCAGAGATTGAAGACTTGTGGGAAGACATAACTACTTAGCTGCAGGTAAGCAGAGTTTAATCAAGGCTTATTCTGTTACACAGAGATTTGTTTCTATCCATGGGAAAGGCACACTGGGGTAGTTCTTCCTGCAAGCAGTAGCAAAGCTTCAGGTAGGTGGTATAAAAAACACTTTCTTCTCAAACAAAGACTATAATTAAGTTTTTCAGGCAAAGTTTTCTTTTTCTGCAACTTGTGTTACACTGAAGTAAAATAGATCAGTAACAGTTCTCATTTCTAGGACAAAAATACTCCATGACCTATCTGTGCTCTTGAGAATGTTTGAAAATTAAAATGTGAAGATCCCTATTTGGCTATTTGCCTAGAGCAACAACAACAACAACAACAATAATAATAATAATAATAATGACAATAATAATAATAATAATAATAATAATAATAATAATAAACAACTGGAGAATTTCAATTCAGAAAGCAGCTAAGCTGTCCAACAGATTTTCCTGGCCTAGATTGTGAAATAGTCTGGTGTTGCTATATCTTTTTTGTTTTTTTAACTTAGAGAAAGCAAGAAAAAAAGGGAAAAAAGAGTGAACCTTTATTTTACTTCGAAGGAAAAATACCTTCAAAGAATTGCTGCTCTGTGATGCTCAAGAGCTCCTGTAAAATATATGCATGTTTGAATCAAATCACCAAATTTCAGTCCTGAAAATGCTTATGCACAACTTAGGTTTTCATCCCTGGTTTGTTCTGTGAGCTCCAGTGTTAAAAAGAGATGTAAGTGCTTTCATGATGTTTAACAGGACTGCAAGGGAACAGGGCTGCTTACAGTTTGGCTGCTGTGTTTCTGTCTCTGGCAGGACTGTGAAATATTACAGCAGTCTGAATTTAAATACTTTGATTCACTGCTCTACTGTGTAGAGAAAATATCTGTAACTCAGAAGCTGAAATTATTCTTGGATAGAAGCTGTCTTTGGGTTTTAACAGAATTGTCAGAAAAAAAGCTGCTGTAATATACGGGAGTAGAATTCCAATTGAACCTTGAAAGAAAAACTTGATCTAAAAATATTAAGCTGTTTGAAATGGTCATGCATTTTTTCTTTTCCTGTTATGAGGAACATATAAAGCAGTGGGGTTTGCAAATGCCTGCTTTCACGTTTCAGATTGTGTAGCTGCTGCAGACACATAGCACTTTGCCTAACATTGCCCAGCAGGTATAGGTACCATATGCAGATTTTTTTACTCTGGGATGCAATTTGGGATTGTGGAAGCCCTTAGTCAACTGTAGTTTGGGGGCAGGGATCAACATCTTCCCATGCACCAATTAGTTTTGAGCTCATGAAGTTTTGGTTACTCTCACGTGAGCAGGCTATGTGTTCTTCTCACAAGTGTAGCACATCCTTCTAACCTAGTTTCTCACTTGCTAGCTAAGAAATTTCCACGTTGCAAATGTTGGCTCATCATGCCACAGACTGGAGTGAAAATTTGTAATCAAGGATTAGGTGAGGATTAAGATCTCCCTTCCATGCAAATCCAAAGTGAACCAACTGGGTAAACAGCTCTTAGTAGCAATTAGTTATTGTTATTAATTATAATTGTAAGGATTACAAATTATCAGTCATAGCAGCAACAGCAACAACAACAGCAACAACAACAACAACATGTTGATGTGTTTATTTCACTGAGGTAGGTACTGTGGCACAATCTAATGTCATTTTCTCCAGGAAAGAGAAGTATTTCAGAAGAGTGAATGGCAAAAGGAGGACATAGCTTGTGACCTGAATATCTGCAGAGATCAAGGCATGAAAAATCCTTTGGAGCAGAACAGAGCTGGACAGGAATAGAAATGTGCAATACAAAACCAGCTATTAAACAATTCTGTATGTTTCTCATGAGTTTTTTCTAATTTGGTTTCAAACCAGGAAAGAAGTCTCTGAATAAAGGCTTTGTCATATGATTTGCATGGACAGGGAAGAAGAGAACAGTGGGGATGGCTTGACTTCAGCAAGGCTTTTGACACTGTGTCCCCCACATGCTCACAGGCAGTTCAGGACGTGTGTGTTAGCTGAGAGAACAGTGAGGTGAACAGGCTGGATGACAGTGCCACAGGGTGTATCTGGAGGCCTGGAGCTGGTGGGGTTCCTCAGGGGTCAGTTTGGGCTCAGTCTCGTTCACCTTGTTCATCGCTGGCCTGGAGGCAGGGACAGAGTGTACCCTCAGTGAGTTCCTGCAACACAAAGCCAGGAGTGGCCAATGCCCCAAGGGCTGTGCTGCCATTCAGTGGGACCTGGGCAGGCTGGAGAGCTGGGCAGAGAAGAAATATCAGAAATTCAACACAGGCCAGTGCAGGGTCTTGCCCCTGGGGAGGAACAACCCCAGGCACCAGCTCAGGCTGGGGGTGACCTGCTGGAAAGCAGCTCTGTGGAGAAGGACCTGGGGGTCCTGGTGGAACAAGCTGTCCATGAGCCAGCAGAGTGTCCTGGGGACCAAGAGACCAATGGGATCCTGGGTGCATCCGGAAGAGCATTGCCTGCAGGTCAAGAATAGTGATCCTGCCCCTCTGCTGTGTCCTGGAGAGGCACATCTGGAGTGATGTAAGGAAAATTGGTAAAATCTAGTCTATTCTGAAGACTATAAAGGTTTCACAATTCAATCAACAATCACACATGAAATCTACATAAGATCCAAGCAAAATCAGATAAATTAGATGCATTCATGAGTATGGCTAGCATGAAGGGAATTATGTTGTGATAGGTATCTTGTTATCTTTTAAGCAGTGGACCTCTGGAGCCTGGACTGGGAAGAAGAGCTGGCCTTGATTTTTCATCCTCAGCAGTGACCCAATGACAATACAAACCTGTTGATTTTCCCTTATGGAAATTTGCTACCACGTGGAAGGTAGTCCAAATGTAGCATGCAGTCATTTATGCTCATGGAAATTTGATTCTAAATGTAAATTTGTTTCTAAATGTTAGATATTTTATCTCATTTTCCACAGCTCAGGGACATCGCAGAAAAGGACACAGGGACACCAGTCCTGCCAACAGCAGGAAGTGAGATGAGCATGCAATTGCTGCTGCATCTTCAGGTGTGCTGGAGAAGAATAAGGAAGGGAAATATTTCAGACCTTTTTATAAAGGGTACCAGTAGACCTCAGGGAAGCGTCTGAAATCCTCCCAGCTGGACTGGGCCAGACACTCCACTTGACCTGATTGTGTTCAAATTATCCCAAGAAAAATAAGTCAGGAAAAACAAAAATGCTGCCTTGATCTATTTGTCTAGCCCTCCTTTCCACATAGAAGTAGGACACAGTTCCTCTGACCAATTTAGCTGCTCTAGGCTTTAGCTGTTCAGGCTAGCAGGAGACTATATTTCCTCAGTTGCTTTCACATCTTTCAGTAGTTCTCTTGCAATTGGGCTAAAATGAAATACATCCTCCCACATATCCATTCTGCTTTCCAGAATAAGAAGGAAATCTCTACAATTTGTCCAGGGATGAGAACTTGCATAGCAGATGGCTAAAATGTCATTGGTCTGTCTGAACTCCATGTTGTAGAATTACTGACTGAATTTGTCAGCTATTTCAGTGTATCACCTTTTCATTTTTCCTACTGTCCTCAATTTCTATTTTTTTTTTTTTTTTGGTGACACAGATGATTGCCATTTTAATTGCCTGAATGGGACTATGGGTAGTGCTTAGCACTAACAGTTTAGAATGATACATTAGTGCTTACCAAGCAGATTTAGCACAAACAGGGTCCAGGTGGACAGTAAGCTGGATATGAGCCTGCTGTGTGCTCTTGCAATAAGGAGGACTAAGTTTTTGAGGCTGCCTCAAAAAATAATAGTAAGCAGATTAAAGCATGCAACTTTCCCACGATCTTCTCATTCTGAGGAAGAAAACGTTCATCTCTTTCTTACGCTTGAGGTGTTTATCAATGTATCACAGGAAAACTTTATTCTGCTTTTAGATAGAGCTAACTGAAAAGAAGCAATTCTGAAACCTCAAGCCCCGAAATCATATTTTGGCTGAGCCATGTCCTTCTTACTTTATGATTGAAATAAACATGCAGTCATAAACTGCCATGTTGCTTCAAGGTTTAAAAGGTGAAGAACATAGAAGTTGGTTGACTCACTTCAACAACATTTCAGCTGAGAAGACACAACTGTGCAGTTGTTAATATCAATAGATAATCAAAAGTGATTTAATGTTAGGTTTGTAATCATGTTAGTTTTTATTGTTTATTTAGACAGTGTAGCTAATTGAAGGCTTCTGCAAGTACAGTAAGAACTGGTACACATATAACATGCTCAAACTTACTGACTTAGATGACTTCAACTTTTCATGTAGACACTGACACTAAGATTCATATTTTAAGACTACTTATGTCTTTTAAGGAAACATTAAGGTGCCAATTCTGTTCCCTTCATCTATCCAATTTAAGGTAACTATAAATTTAAAAAGCACCTACTGCCCTAATGCTGGCTTGAGCTGACTATGGTTGTTTGCTGTCTTAGGAAGGAATATTTAGCCCTGAAGAAATTGCGAGTAGTATTTTTACTTTTTTGGAATTTTTGTATCGGAGGATAAACTCAGTGGAACAGATGAAGATCAGACTGAATTGCTGGTATTAATATTATTTTTAGCCCAAAATTCCATGTCTGACTGTGACTAGAGATTTAGCTTCAGTTAAAGGTGCAAGAAACCTCACAGTAAACAATGACAAAATACTGTCTCCTACTTAGAATGTCTGTTTATATGCCGAGGCAGAAGCCGTTTAATCATTTTAATAAATAATTTTTGTCTTCTCTTGCATAATTATATGTGAGTTTGGAGGGTTTTAAAATTATATGTAGAAATATTTCAGATTTTTAAATGATATTTAATCTATCTTTCTGGTCAGCCTGAGGGAGATGTTTCAGCAGCTAATTCCAGAGGTTAGCGAAGTGCAATATGGGGAGACCATTCCTTCCCATCACTTTTAGATGAGTTGCCTGTTTTTCCTCTTCAAAGCATTCCCAGTTCCTTTCTGTTGAAAGAAGGCAAACAGGAGAGTATCATAACTTGTCTACATGCAACCAGAGATCTACTGCTCAGTGCTACCCTGTCCCTTCTCTTATCAGTTTTTGCTTGCAATTAGCCCTTTGACTCAGAGTAGTTCTTTCTGTACTGACAGCATATGAAAGTGTGTGAGAGACTGGTTCATTGTCAAAATATGATTGCATTTCCTAGCAGTTTCGCTCTTGCTTTACACTAAGGAATTACAGTCACTGAAATATGCAATATCCATTTTGGTCTTCAATACAGTGGTTTTCATTCCTTTACCTGTGCAAGAGCTTTCTCTCGTGTGATCTGGCTGGCTTGTCTTTCTGCTAGCTTTTAAGCCCAGATGCTCTCTTATACATATATTTCATACTGACAGAAGCATCCTTGCATCTTCCAAGTTATCTGCTGCTATCCTATACCTGGGAAAGTACTGTGCACTCAAAAGAAGTGTCAGAAGAGTTTCCCAAAAGCTCACAGACAAATTCTTCTGAAGACAGCTGTGCTAAGTACTAAAATCTACAGTGATGCAGCTGTAGATGACAATGGTGCAAGAAGCACTAGGCCATGGTTAGTGATGGGGTAAAGCATGCCCTCTACAAACTTGATATCATTTGGTTTATTTTAACCCCCTTTTCTGCACAGCAGAAGTGCACACAGCTCCTTTTCAACAGCTCAGGTAGCATAAAATTTGTTGAACTGCAGCTTTGTCTGAATCCCAGGCCCTCCACTTATCAGCTGTGTCTCAGTTTCCACTAACAAGCTTCAGAGATCCCTGCTGGACTTGTTAGACCTGGATTTCAAGGTATATCATTCCTGCACAGCCAGGCAGGGCCCCTTCTGGATCATGAGGAGGGCATGCTACCAAACCCTGATGGCACTGCTGGTGAACTTGGTCCAGTCCTTCTGCCAGACTCCAGAAACGTTGGCAGAATGAGAATGGTGTCACTGAAGCTGCCAGAGGAGCAGTCCTGGCTTCATGTGCTCACTATGGTTTTGCTTAAACTCCTCCTTTTCAGGCATCTGTGTTCAAATGGTAATCATGCACCATCAGCTTCTTTTCCACGTGGGAAGGAATGGTGAATTTGGGTCCCTGAGGAATGGAGCTCAAACAGACACTGTGCTCCTTCTGAAAGAGGTCAGTACTTTCTCACTTTAAGAAATGGTTGTTCTGTCTTATGGAGAGAATAAGGAAAGTCCCTATATTACCATATTTGCCTCATCCAAAGGGCTGATGGTTATGTATTTCCTAGGGTTTGCTGGGATGCTTAGGAGGTGGACTGATGGTGCTAAGCTCCTGCCAGAAAAATGCTGTAGTTTGATCTTTCTCCTATGCACTATAGGGAAGACAAACTGCCACCTCCAAGGACTGCAAAAATGATGTCTAACCAGTCCCATGCTTTACATAGATGTTGTTTGCTTTACAGGTATTGAATGGAACCTGAAGTTTGTCAAAGGAACTGTAATTGATTTTACAATTGATAAAACATGCCCTGCAAGCCCCTGGAGAACATGATTTACCAAAATGCAACCATCTCACTGTGGCTCAACACTTGTAACAACATGTTATGATTGAGGCTGGTGTTCTAGGTTCAGAGGTTCAAATACATTTAAATACATAGCTCCCATTCAAATTAATGAGATCCTGGGTAAAACGGTGTAATCCTTATGTGTTTTATTATCAAATATTGACCGATGTTTATGACAAAACTATATGGTGTGGTTATTTGATTCAGGTCCAGTTCCACTAAGGTACCTTGCTTGAAAAAGCAACTGATTTGAAGAGAACTGGGAATTCATCTTATTGCTGAACTCGTGCCAGCTGCTGAGCAACATAAGTAGAAACTGTGCCATAAATATCCTTAGGCCCTGTTGTTTATATATTTTAATTCTTTCTTTTGTAAGGACAAATGCTTGCATGCATGCACTGAGCCCTAAGGAGACAAACACAAGAACAGCACAGAGAAAAATAACACCAATATCCAGTTTAGCATCTTTAAATGGCAGCTATAACATTTTCAAGTCCCTTTTTAATGATACTGGACTAAAAGTTCAGGCACACTTCTATATTAATTGGAGAAATGCTGCTTGGATAAAAACCCCCCTTTCTGTCCATAAATAGACCATTGTTTCCTTGAAAATGTCCAAGTCAGTGTCAAAAACTGTAAATAGAATTTAGTGCTGCCCCTAAGTAAAACAAAATAATCTTTTTTGGTCTTTATTGCATAATGAGGAAGCTTGTGTAAAGCACCAACAGGAGAATCTGAGGTTCCTGAGACTGAGATTCAGAATTGTAAAATTACTTTCTTCATAATGAAAAGTGATCTGGTGTCTTGGATAAGGCAAAAAGGAAGGTGTGTACCCAGTGGAAACAAGGTCAGGTGACATGGGAAAAATATATAGCTTGAAGCTTGAAGCTGGCCAGAACTGTGAAGGACAATAAAAAGAGATTTTTCAAATATATTAATAGAAAAAGGCAGCAAAAAAATAGCACTGTCCCATTTCAGCAGGAGGATGGTCATCTCACAAACAGGGACATGGACAAAGCAAGAGTGTTTGATGTGTTCTTTGTGTATGTCATCAATACAGATGACAGATCAAGGGGGTCTCAGCTGGAGGACCATGACTGTGAGACTTATCAGCTCTCAGTTAACCCTGACATTGTGCAGGATCTGCTTCTCCAGCTGGATCCCTACTAATCTACATGGCCCTTGGGGATTCATCCAAAAATCCTTGAAGAGCTTGTTGATGTCATCACAAAACCTCTCCTATAGGTTTCTGAAAGATCTTGGGAATCTGTGGAAATCCCAGCTGACTGGAAGCTGGCGAATGTTGTCACAATTGTCAAGAAGGGTGAGAAAGAGGACCCCAGAAACTACAGGCCTGCCAGTCTCCCTTCAATGCCTGGTAAAAATTATTGAGATTGTTCTGCTAGATATTGAAAAATACCTGAAAGACAACACAGACATTGGTCACAACCAGCATGGATTCATGAAGGGAAATGGCTTCCTGCTTATCAAATTTGATTTCCCTCTAGGAAGGGTGAGCCACTCAGCTAATCAAGGGAAGCAGTTGATGTAATCTTTTCCAATTTCAGTAAAGTTTTGATACCATCTCTCACAGAATCCTTCTGGAGAAAGTGTCCAGCCCACAGCTGGATAAACACATCGCGCAATGGGTGAGCAGCTGGCTCATGTGTCAGGCACGAAGGGTTACAGTGAATGGGGTGACATCAGACTGGGGACCTGTCACTGGTGGGGTTCCACAGGGCTCCATCCTCAGCCCTGTGCTCTTCAACATCTTCATAAACAACTTGGACACAGGACTGGAAGGGATACGAAGCAAGTTTGCAGATGATACAGAACTGGGAGAAGCTGATGACTCCCTTGAAGGCAAGGAGGCCCTGCAGAGAGACGTTCAGAACTTACAGGGCTGGGCAATCACCACCTGTATGAAGTTCAAGGGAAAGTGCTGCATTCTGCATCTGGGATGGGGCAACCCTGGGTGTGTGGAATGCCTAGGAATGAGATGCTGGAAAGGGACTTGGGGATTCTGGTTGATGGTAAGTTGAACATGAGTGAGCAGTGCCCTGGCAGCCAGGAGAGCCAGCCCTGTCCTGGGGTTCATCAGGCACAGCATCAGAGCCAGGCAAGGGAGGGGATTATCCCACTCTGCTCTGCTCTGGGGCAGTCTCATCTCGAGTGCTGGGGCAGTTCTATTACAAAGACATTAAGCTATTAGAGAGTGTCCAAAGTGGGGTGACCAAGACGGTGAAGGGACTTAAGGGGAAGCTGTAAGAGGATTGACTGAGATCACTTGGCTGCTCTGGCTGCAGAAGAGGAGACTGAGAGGAGACCTCATTGCACTTACAACTTCCTCTTGAAGCGGAGAGGCAGGCACTGATCTCTTCTCTCTGGTGACCAGTGACAGGACCCGAGAAAACAGCTTGAAGTTGTGTCAGGGCAGGTACAATTAGAAAAAAGGTTTTTCACCCAGGGGATAGCTGGGCACTTGAACAGGTCTCCCAGGGAAGTTGGTCTGGGGGGTGTTCCTGACAGAGTTCAAGTTCTGTTGGTCTGACAGAGCTCAAGAAGCATTTGAACAATACTCTTGGGTACATGATGTAATTCTTAGGAATGCTGCTGTACAGGGCTGGACTTCATGATCCTTGACAGCCTCTTCAAACTCAGCATATTATATAATTCTGTGATTTAATTGCTGAAAAGTTGTAATATTTCAAAAGAGGAGAGTCCTTTACAAAAATATTTTGGTATTTGTTTAGACTCATTCTATTTCTATCCTCCTGTTGTCTCCTCTCTCCTCACCACCTGAAATCATAGTGCCAGCATGGAAACCTCAAGGAGATGGCAGAACTTTCCTCCCAAGCTGTGGCATCTTTAAGAATGATTTACATACTTCTCACTTGCTTCCCCTCCCATTTCCTGCTCCAGCAGAATGGAGATGAGAATCGGAAGGAAAAAGGTGAAGATCACAGGTTGAGGTAAGAACAATTTACTGGAAACAGCAATGAGATAAGAAAGCAGAAAGTAACAGAAATAAAATTAATTTTGAAAGTATAAAAAAGAGAAAGTGATTCACATACAAAAACGCACACTGGGGGTCCTGAGACAATGAAATTGTAGAAGATGTTTTCCCTCGACCTGCCGAGTTTTTTGACTGAAAGCCACATCTTCTCAGAAGTCCAGGATCCGTTCCCTCTGCCACAGAAATGACCTGAGGTCTCCTAGCCAAAACTAGGACAATGGTTTTTACCCACAGCAGGCTTTACCCACAGCTGAAAGGCATGGCCTTGTACTTCAGCCAAGCTCACCTAACAACATGCTCCTGCTGGAAGACGTGCTAATATTGCTGCACCTCAGCTCCTTGATCTGTCAAACCAAGTGATCATCTCCCAGCTGAGCTAGAGAATGAAGTAAAATATTCATTTCTTTTAAATCACAGACCTGATTTCCCACACACTGGCTAATGGAAGTGACTCCCATACAGGTGCACAGACCTAACTGTAGTGTCCATTCGAAGCTGATGCCATCAAGAGAGATTGACCAACTCTAAAAATCTGTACACCAGGAATAATTTGTGCCATAAAACAAGCAGGACTCCTTTCACAACTTGTGTCTTACCAGGGAAATGTAAAGGAGAAAAATCACTGCTCTTAATGTTATATTGAAGTGGCTAGTATGTCAGTATAGTGTGTTTCCCCTAGATTGTTTTCTTTGCATGTCTATAGGTATTATTTCCTGCTCAAGAGGGCTTTCATATCTGCTCTATCTGCTTGCAGATGTACCTTCAGTGTGCTAGGCCACAGGGAATGGCAACTGCAAGCCTTGAGGTCTGTATCCTCCCTTCCAGCTACGCATGATCACGTCTTGAATATTAAGGTGGCAGCTGCAAATGAAAAAAGCTTAAGTGTTGTAGCAGATAGTTATCTTCCCTACTGTGATTTGTCACCTCTTGCCTATCACTGTTCAATATTATGTAGTCCTTAAAATGCAAAGCAAAACATCGGAAATAAGGGGGGTCAGAATCTTGATGGCTCAGTTCAAGCATTTCTCAGCTTCTTTGACTGTTACAAAAATGAGCGGGGAACAGCAGGACAACACTTCCTTCTCAAACTTATTTTTATTGCTATAATAATAATAATACAATAACATAATACATAATATAATAATAATATATAATATATAATAATTATATAAAATTTTATATTATATAATTATTATATAATATATAATAATATAATATACTATTATAATACTATATTAATATTATTATTATTACACAAACTGTGTAATAATCTGAAATGTAACTCATTTGGAAGAAAATAATTTATGCATTAAAGTGTAACTTTGAAATTTGATGGTGAAACTTGTATTTCCCTCATTTGTTTCTGTCTTTTAATGTTTTTGCATTGCATCTACTCACATTAGCTCCTAGTGATCCCTTATGCCAGAGCAGCTGACTTGCTTCTGGCTGATTACCTGATGATCTTTTAGGAAATGCCTGTAGGTCAAGAAAATAGAATTATTCCTTGCCTCCTAAGCCTTACCATGGTCTGTGTATTTCGACAAGGTGGCATTAACAACATGGCACAGTGACATAAACCTTCATCCAATTCATTAAACCAAGTTATGACATATAAGGGGTTGAGAAGGAAAAAAGTCACCAGGATCAAACTTGATATTTAAACTTTTTTAATAGGGCAAACCAGAACGACATTCTTGAGGCAGCTCCATCTTGCCACCTTAACGTCCCCACCTGATCAGTTAAACTGCAAGTTGTTAATGACAGCCATGGTATGTTCAGAGAAGTTGACAATAATACTGTTTTGAAGATGTCCCAGTCTTAACAGATGGTATTTGTGTAAAGTAAGGGGCTGAATTTACCCTAAATTTTCTTGCAGCACTTACTATGATGTGCTGGTTTTAACAACTAACAGGGAAGTAAATTTCAAACAAGCCTCACTCTTTTGCCCCAACCATTCCAGTAATGGAGGAACAACAAGGAAAAAATATAAATTGGAATAACAATTTACTAAATTCGTGATAGCCAGTGCAGTATTAAGGGCAAAAAGTATATAGAAGAGAGAGGGACTCACAAAAAATTATTCACCACCGGGAAGAAAAAAAAAAGAATCAAAAAACTTCCCAAAAGCAGTGCTACCCATGCGATTTCCAGACAAAGGCAATATGGTGAGAAGAGCTCTCATGGCTTAAAATTCTTCCTTGATCCCAAGTCTGAAAAAAACCTCAAACAAACCACAATGAACTGGGACAAACCAACCCCCTTGGGAGCTAGATCATCCTGTTGTGTTGTGCTGCCTGCTGTTTTTCTGGACCAGTGTGCTTGGCTGTGCTCAGCAGTGCTCACTCAGCTTTGCTCAATCCTGGGGAACACATTCTACTGGGCTTAAAGGAGTGGAGGGAAGAGTGGTGGCAGAGAGGGAGCTGGGGCCACCAGCTGACCCCAACAGCTTCTCTCTGGACAGAGCCAGGCAAGATGGAGAATTTCTGGCACTTGGCTCTTCTGGATGGAAACTTGCCCCACCAATGATAAAGGTGGTATGAAATAAAAAAGCCCTAAAAGCTTTTCTCTGTAACCAGAACATACGGTTGCAGTTTTTGTATCAATATTAGCTCCAGCTTCCATTCCTGGAAGCCTCTGTTCTGTATGCTATTGTATATTTCTCAAGGAAAGCAAGGTTCTTGCAGCATTCCCACTTGCTTCAATGGCAGTTCAGCAGGGCCAGCCAGGCCTCTCAAAGCACCAAACATGCAGGAAGGGAACTCCTAATTACCACAAAATGCAAAATAAACAAAAAATATGCACTCTGGCTGACTCTAATGTCACATTCTTAAGAGAACAGATCATGCTATCGAAAAAGTCCCAGGATATTTTAAACTGGTTTTATTCAGAAGGCAAACATGATGAATAACAGGCAAGGATATTCACTTAGACCATGATTCATGAATTGCCCAGATGAAAGCAGTGATAATATTCATTAAAGATGGCGAAAAGATAAGGACATGCCAAACTGTTTTACTTTATTTTTATTCTGATTACATTTGTTCAAAACTAGCTTCATTAAGAAACCTTTCTGGCAAAGCTTTTCTTAAACAAATGGTCCTTTTTGTCTCCGTCTATCAAAATAAATATTTTTTCCTTGCTCTTAAGGCAAACTTTCCATCTTACTGAGACTCCTGCAATGTGACAAGCCTGCATAATCCACTGTATGAGAAGATCTCCAATATAATTTGCATGATGTTGCAGCATAAAATGACATTTCAGGCAAAGGTATTTGAAAAATTCTGAAGAGTAGATTTTGCCTTTCAACCAGAGGAGGCTTGTAATGAGCCAAAACCAGATGAGAGCATTAACATTTAGGTGTGTAGTGACAGTGATGGTAATGGAAAAGGGTAAGGTATGAAAGGAATGAACAATTATGATAATTTTGTTTGTTTCTCAAAATCTGAGATAATGTGGATGACAGAATGCAAACATGCTTCTGCAAGTACTTATTCCTCTAACATATTATTTGTCATATGTGCATATTTATAAAAAAACCTCAGAGCCTATTTTCTTATGTGTTTGCAACAACATATGAATTAAAATAGCACACAGATTAAAAAATAAAACCTTCCTCTGCAGATGTCCTAGCTTTTCATTTTAGTAGTGCTTAGCAGAATAGGTAATGACACTCAATTGCTGCTTTAGCTGACAGTAAACACTACTGAAAACAGACCACAATGTAAAATAACATGTCTTGACAGAGTCATATACATAGTGCATATACATAGTGACTTCAGGTATTCAGGAAAAAATACAAAACAAACTCCCAGACAGTTCAGTCCATTATATTGCAGACTTTAAGAGGGCAAACACTTTGATAAAAATCTATCCATGTTTTTAAGGACTTGAACCATGATTTAGATGGTTGAAACTCCAACTTGACCTCAAGCTTCCTCTGACAACTTGACCAGGACACTTACTGTCACTTCAGTTTCCTTTGAAAAAGGAAATAATCCCTGTTTCACATTTTCATATTGCAGGCTGTGGGATGAACAGATGAGAGCAGCCCTGTGAGAAGGGCTTGGGGGTGCTGGTGGTGAGAGGCTGGACATGACCCAGCCATGGGCACTCCCAGCCCAGAAAGCCAAACGTGTGCTGGGCTGCATCCAAAGCAGTGTGGGCAGCAGGGGAGGGAGGGGATTCTGCCCCTCTGCTCTGCTCTGCTCTGCTGAGACCCAGCTGGAACCCTGCACCCACCCTGGGGTCACAGCACAGGAAGGACATGGAACTGCTGGAGGGAGTCCAGAGGAGGCCATGAAGAAGATCAGAAGGCTGAGGCACATCTTTTCTCCTACAAAGACAGGCTGACAGCCTTGGGACTGCTCAGCCTGGTGAAAAGAAAGCTCCAGGGACACTTTAGAGCAGCCTTTCAGTGAAGCCTTTCATGTGAAGTGGGCCAACAGGAAAACAGGAGAAGGACTTTTTACAAGGGAGAATGGCTTTAAACTGAAAGAGCCTAGGTTCAGACTAGATATTAGGAAAAAATTCTTTACGTTGAGGGAAGTGAGATACTGTAACAGGTAACCCAGGGAATCTGTTGATGCCCCATCTCTGGCAGTGCTCAAGGCCAGGGTTTTGAGAAACCTGGTGTAAAATAGAAGGTGTCCCTGCTTGTGGCAGTGGAGTTGTAACTAGGTGATCTTTAAGATCTCTTCCAAATAAAATAATTTTATGGTTCTATGATTCTATGATATTTGGGTGGGAGAGTTGCAGACACAAGAAGTAAACTCCATGTTCTCAAATGAAGACTACCATATGAATGTGACTTCTACCAGGACCACTAGAGCTCCATCAGGTCATGTAACACCTTATCCCTCGGGTACAGCAGAATAATGGAAGTTTTCAATATAAGTCAAGAAGAGACTATTGTCAAAATAGTATGGCAGTAATCTTTGTCAGGCATTGTTAAAAACTAACATCGGGAAGGTAGCTAGCCCAGGTGTGGAGATCTAATGTTGAGGAAAGAGTGTCTGCTCTGCCACAGAGATCTAGCATTGCCTTTGCTAACCTTTTAGTCATCCCAAAATGAGTTGACACCACTATTAGGTATGCATCCAGATATGAAGCCCAGACTTCATACCTAAGCTTGTCTTTAAACCTAAGCTGCAAATCTAAGATCAACTTCTGCCTATCATCATGCTGGAGGGATTCTCTTTCACACAGGCAGTACTGAGACAGTGACCACTCTACATTGGTTATTTGAAAAGTAGCAACAATTTTCTAGGTACTTGGAAGAGCATGTTGCAGCACTGAATTTGATTGTGAAGGTTAAAAGTGGAACAACAGATATTTGGTGCAGTCAGGGCACTGTGAGAAATGCAAGAGATGGTATTATCATCACCTCAGGCAGTGCAGGGCAGATTTCTCTCCTTATCCATCATTATTCATTCAGGGACAAAGTTGATATCATGATATAGCAGAAAGGTATGTTTTTTACACAGTTCAATAACCATTGTATATTTGGCTTGCAGTACACAGTGTACTATCACACAATGCCTATCTATCCTGCACTATTGCCATCCCAGCAGAAACCTCTTTTACCCCATCAGCTCGGGCTGCAAGATCAAAACCCACTGCTGCTGCCCAAGAAAGTCCCAGCCCAGGGCACTGAAGCACAGCTACTAGACCTACAGGGGTGGCAGCTGTCTCACCAAGAACTTTCACAAGTCTGGCAACAGCAGCTGCCAGCTGCCAAAAGTAAACAGCAGACATTTGTCATTTATGCAGGCCCATTGAAATGAGTCTTTTTTTTTGGCTCGTACAAGTCTCTGGATATCTTATTTGCTACAGATGTTTTGCAAGACCCATTCCTGCAATTTGACTCACTGAAATAAGACTGTTTATTTCTACTAGGAATAGGTGGCCAAATTCTTACCACAGCTGGACATGATACGGTGCTCTCATTGTTTATCTCTGCATCTCTACCCTTTAAGGTTCCAGTTCAGTCTGGAAAAAGTGTAATGAATATTACTGGGAAGCAATTGAATATTTTTCCAAAGGTGATCATCATGAAAGAAAGGACAGAATATATCCTCTGAGATCTTCAACTGGAGTAGCTTGTGCTCATTTGACTTATATATTTGGCTCTGCAGGAGGAAAACTGATAGATTTCTGGCTGTCTTATTTAATAGAAACCCACTGAAAACTTTGAGGGCTGTGTAGGTTTTATTCCTTTCCAGTGCAAGGCCAGACCTATATTCTACAGATAAAGGTTGACCTGCAAAACTCTGTTCCCTGTGAAGTCTGAGATTTTTGTCTACAGAGGGTGGTACTTCAGACAAAATGTCATAGCATAATTTTATCTATTTTTGTGCTATAAGCCTTGAAATAAACTCTGTTACCGTATAAGTTTATTTCAGGAAATAAAATAATGAAAATGTTAAAAGAGTACTAGTGTACTTGAAAGCTTATGTGTTTTTCCAACTTTATCTGTTGCTCTAGTAACAGATATTACGATTCTTTGCCCCCTGCAAACCTTGCCTTGTTTTTTTCCTTACTTTCTTTGCCATTGAAAATGTACAAAAATCAGGAAATGTTTTAAAGGGAGATTAGGTAGCTAAAGTACTTCCTCCATACAGATACCTTTTTTAGCTAGGCCAAATACATCCCAAATACACTGATGCAGTATGCCATTTAACATTTCTTTATTTTGCTGCCTCTTAGTTGATTCTCTTTCTGCTCAGCAAGCCTTAGTCCTGTTCAAATATGCACACTGACTGCTTTTTTCTAAACCAATGTAGCTATCATCATCACAATACTCAGGGCATTTGGGTTCCAAGGAGAATATAGATTTATTGCATAGCTTTGGCAGGTACTGTGACACAGTTATATTTGTGCCAAATTTTTGTGGCTACTCTTGACTGGACTACATTATCATGTTCTCTGTCAGAACCAAGAGTCATCTCAGGAGACTTAATTTGTGGTAGAAACAGTCAGAAAAAGTAAAAAAAAAAAAAAAAAAATCCATCTGTGTAAAAAAATCTGTTTGTAAAGCCAAGCCATAAATTCTCTTTGAGGGCCTCATTGCTGTTTTCAGCTGCACCTACACAAATGGTGTAGGCAGATACATCTTTGCTATGTCTGCCCTTGCTGATGGCAAGATATAAACCAGCTCTCTTCCAGGAACTGAATAGTCTCATTCAGCATATGCATCGCTCTGAGCTAATGCATTTCAATGGTTCTGGCCTCCAGCCAGCAGTAGGCACACAAGTGGAGCAGACGTGACCGTCTGTACCTGTCTGTGCCTCCACAAGTAGGGTCTTTGTCATTCTTTCCAGCATTCAGGGTATTGAACACTTGCTAAAACCATCAAAATATTCTCTTTGCTCTAGATGTACCCAGCTGCATGTCAATTAATCCAGCAAAGGAAAGCACAACAACCCCTGCAGCAACCACTGATTTATTTCCCATGCCTTACTCTCCAGTTTTACTCAGCTGCATCAGCTAAATTTGCTGATTATTATTTTTTGTTTCATCTAGGTTTACCGTCAGCTGTTTCCTCTATGAACAATGCTAAAGGGTAAGTTTATATCAATTTTGCTCACCCTCAGACAGCTATCTTTTCAGTGGACATTGCTGCAGGTAAATTTGAGCTTGAATTAAAGGCCGTTGTATTCAATACCATGGCTCAACCTTTATACTACCCTCCTGTTCAGTAATGTCCACTGGGCTTCTCTGTCTAGCAAAATTTGTTTTAAAATTTGCTTCAAAATTTCCACCAGAATGCATTTTTCATTTAGTTTTTCCCTCAAACCATAGTTTTGCTCAGTGGTATGACACTTGCCTTGCATGGCTCATGGCCTACTGTCTGTATGTCAGAGAGTCCCTGCAAAACTTGACATAGGGAGCTCTGAATAAATGCAGGTGAGTCACATTAGAAGGGACATTTGGCTCTAGGGGGTCATAAGACAACACAGCCTTGACTTTTTAAATCAGTGACACTGTTCTTTCTGGGTATTCACGGTCTTCCTTCATTCACAGCCAAGGACTTCAAGATCTTTGCAATGCACCATTTGTGTAGAGGTTGCTATAAGCTCAAAATATATTATGTTACATCACAAATGTTCTCATTGTAAGACTTCTGTACCCTGTGTAAGCAGGATGCAGGGGACAAATGTAAATTAGAATTGAAGTCTTGTGGTCTGGTCACAGAAGAAGAAGCAGGTGTGATAACTGAAAAACTTCGTATCTTTCCAAGTGGATACTTCAGTCTTGGAAACTGATCAGAAAGGATTCTTAATGGTTAATTTTAAAAACCACACTCAGTAATTTTTTCCTTCAAGCCTAATGTACCTAGTTGAGGGCCATTTCCCATTTCAAGGGCCAAGTGTTCACTGATCACAGGACATGGCAGGCACTGATGATACCTGATATGGCCACTGGATAAAGACTCTCTGATTGGTCTGTTCCAAGCGACCCTATGCATCCAGCAGGATGAAGCAGAGGGATTCTTGAGGAAACATGCACAACTGCCAGAGCAGAACGAATTAAGTTTCCCCCTAACAGCCTTGTATCTTTCATTTTTGTAGTCCAATTCCTCTGAAAGTCCAAAAATAGGTGACTGTGTATCCTACCTTGTGCTCTGCCATAATGCAGGTTTAAGAGTTACTTATATAGGATGTAAAGGTCTTCTAAGAACCATGAAGGGCTCTGCTTCTGTACTTCACATGCATTGCCTCTGAATGATGCATTGGCTAAGGAGATCTAGTCCAAGACCAGGAACTTGTTAATATATAAAGCAAAGGGGAATAAAGAGAGCAGGAATGGGACACTGAAATAACACAGGCCCAGTTTTCCATCCCAGTCAAACCTTTCTTGCCTGCAAGCAAGGTTGGAGAAGCTCTCCTCAGCCTGTCTGAAAGTGTCAGAACAAGACTTTGCTGCATCTGCCCCTGGATAGTGTGAAAAAAAGGTAGTGATAGAGATGTTGAATGCAACCTATACTGGCAATTCTGTTATTGGGAGCTCCTGGTTGTTTCATATGTCTAAAGTTGTTCTATAGGTCAAGCAAGCAGTGGCCATTGTGGGCTTCTTGATTACTCAAAGAGCTTGCACTTTTGCAGTTTTTTGTGTCACTGTTGAATGCCATTCAAACATTTCTAAATCAAGTGCATGGGATCAATAAAAAATAAGTAACAATTGTGGAGTATGAGCTTCTCTCCTAAGTATTTCTTCTCATCTAACACTTTTCAGAGCAGTTGGTCAGTCTTACCCTAGTCTGTCTGGTTATCATACCTGCCTATCATAGCACAGTTCTTTAGTACTCAGGTCAACCTGATTTTGATGTACAAATCAAAATTCGAAGAGACTGGTTCAAATCGTTTTAGCTAAGGGATAAGAAGCAAGAAAAATGAAAACAAACAAGAGTGGGAACTCCAGGTTTTAGGCTACAGCTGATCTCTTAATTACCTTTGGTCATGTTCTAGAAAGGAGGAATACACTTCCAATATATAATTATCTCTCTCCACCCACTTCCAGACAGAGAAAGAGCCACTTGGGGATATTGTAGGGGATTATAGAGGTTTATCATGCTTCCATTTTTAAGGAGCTTAGTTCTGTAATGTCATCAACATACAGTGCTTTTGCAAGTTAAGATTTATTAAAAGCACTTGCCTTGTTGGAGCTCTTCCGTGATCAGAAATGTCCAACAAATTTGGGAAAAGAAATGAGGAGTCTGAGATATCCTTTGGATCTTTTATTGCACTGAAAGTTTTCCTCAGAGAGGAGCTAAATAGTAGCAAGGTCCAGTAAAGCAGTTCCTTATGGAGAGAGCAAAAAGAATCAAATTTGGCAGAAGGCAAGAGCAGAAAGCCACAAAGGTTTTCAGAAGGAATATCATGGCAGTCAAAGTACAGAGCTTAAAAAGTATTAAAGAGGGGGTATAAAAATGAATGTATCATGCAGTTAGTGCTTCTACAAGTGTGGTATAAACCCAGACAGTCTATTAAAGCAGCTCTAAAGACACAGACAGTACCACTTTGCACAAGACAGTGCACTAATTTGCTTCTTACTGTCTCCTACCAGATACTCCGTGTTCCACTTCAGCATTGCTTCTTGACTGTATTAATCATATTCATACTGATTTACTCCCTCTTGCCTTTTAGGCTCTGTGTCCTTGCTTGATGAAGGGCCACACTGCCCCCCTCAAAGACTCATCACTGAAGGAAACATGCAGTACCCAAGACAAGGCAGTGACTCATCTAATCCCTGCTGGTGCTGGCCTGCCTTGTAAAAGCCCTTGTGTTCCTATTATGTCTGTATGGCATCACACAGAGAGGAGATGCTCCTGCAGAAATCCCCCAGACAGGCCAGCACTCCTGGTCCAAGTCATTGCCTAGGGTTTCAGGACTCATCTCATCCTCTCCATTGTGCAAGACCAGCACTGCACACCACTTAGGTCACTGGCCTGGGACCACACAATCACTTTGCCTTATTAATTAGAGCTGTATCTCTTTTTTAAACATTATACCAATACTGCATGTGGCAACTTGGAGGGCAGTGAGGGTCAAACCCAGAAATAACATTATTTCTTTTATAAAAACCCCAAAAATGTCAGAGCTGGCATAATGAAGATTGATGTGAGTCCACAGAAATTAATCCTCCTGCTGTGTTCCTTGCCTAAATAGGCAAGGTTAATCCAGCAGCTTCCAGTGGGTCAGAAAGGAGATTTCTTCTAGAACAACATGCCAAGGACTTCTGTATTTTTTTCCTGCTGCCTTCCAGCAAAGATCATCTGCTAGGACCATCTGGATGTCATGAGTTCAATGAATTTCCTCTGTTAAAGGTAAACTTGGCGGTTTGTAGAGTGGCAGATGCCTTTTCTATTTGTGGCTGATATTTCTTGCGCTTTCCTGTTGACCATAATCTGTGATAAAAATTTTGTTTGGCTTCACCTCACCTTCCCCATTCTGTTCTTTTTTAGGGAGATTTAAAAAGCATAATTTGCAGAACTCTTTAGGAAAGGTGAGCCCAAGAAGAGCCTTCACTCTCCATCACTCACCTGTATTATGGAGCACACTCAGTCCCAAAGACAGAATAAAGAAATGATAATATAGATTTTCTTGGTGCCCTGCTTTCAGTGAGACATCCTGTTTGTGGCACTCTATTGATTGACTATCATAGCACCTGAACAGCTAACAACTCTGATTGCCTAGAGTACTCCCAAGGGATAGGGAAGGGCATGGAGGAATATCTGGATGCTGTTCTTAATAAAAAGTTTGAATATATCCTCTGGTATCTATGTGGCAGAGGATTCCCAGAGATTTAGTGATGCTTGAAGCTGTCATTGGAGAAAAACTTTTAAAAACATGTTTGAAACACCCACAACCAATGTATAATTTACGTACCACATTTACTTTTCTCCTATGAGGAAGCTGGGGTCTGACAGCTGTCAAGAGCACAAGGTCTGGGTTGTTCTGTGTTTGTTAGACTTTAAGCAGTAAGGATGGCACTGGCAACTGTTCTGAGTCTTTTCATCTATCTGGTGTGACTGCTCTGAAGGGGAGCAGTGCTAGCAGAAACGCAACTGCAGCTATTTCACACTGTCAGTTTTAGTGTAGGTGTCTACAAGAAGCCAATGCAGTTAGCTTTACAATGATGAAATATACAAGTGCTCATGCACCAGTATACACTTTTAGAAGCACTACAGCCTAAATGATCTAACTTACTGTTTTCCACACAGAAGTCTATTTCAGACCAGGGAATTAAAGAGGGCAAATAACCCCACTGCTGGTGTTCAAAAATGTAACAATCTCTGCTGCAAGAAGCAAATGCAGCTGAGAGATGTTCAGCATTCCAGGCTGAGTCCTTGACACATCCTGTGCAAGTCTGAGACACAGTCTGGTATTGCTTGAAGATAGCTTAATGGAAACTGTGATCTGAACCATGCACATTTAGTGCTTTGACTGTAGGAGCAGGAATCTAATTATTTACTCCATCACAAAGGAATTTGTAAGTATTCCTTTAAGTATATATATATATATATATATTCCTGTAAGTATATATAATGCGCATATATGTATAAATGCACAGGTTTTAACACAGACCACAAAATGGTGTAAGGTGGTCTGTTAGGTATTTTTGAACTTGTAGAACTTTGTCTCCTTAGACCACATGTGATTCTTGTGCTTTGAGCAGAGAGGGGTGCAGATCCATGAAGTCACCAACTCAAACAATTAAGCAGGAAGGGAGACAGAGGAGGAGGGTAGGCCCACATTTCCTTGCTTGTAAACAAAGACTGTGGAAGCAGGTGGGGAAAAAAAGGGCAAGAAAAACCAAAGTCAGATTTAGAACACTTGAAACAAAACCTCACCATTTAAAGGAAGAGTGGTGACAAAACAAGATGGTTTTGTCACAGTCTGCTGACCTCTCCACATACACCCTTTCATCTTCCACAAGTCCTCAGGAGCATTCTGACCTAAGCTCTGTCAGGCATTTAGCTTCCAGCTTTGAAACATGATGGAAGGAAGTGTACCATGGAAAGTGGTTTCGCTTCTGTGCTTGTTTCATGCTTACTTTCAAGCCTGGGTTTCAGTGTTCTGTAATAATGTGTTGTCATGAAAACAGCAGGCTGCCTTAGTCTCTCTGGTATGCTCCTGGTTGTTCTTTTAGCTTTGAAACAGTGTGTTCCATCCTAGGTCACTTTGAAAGGCTGAGGAGGTAAGCTGTTCCAGGATGCTGTATATTTAAATAGTAGGCTATTGCATACAATGCAGAAATGTCATCTCAAATGCTTGCCTTTCTGCCATGTGAGCAAAATAGATACTGGTTAACCGTTGGAAAAGTTGTAAAAGAACTTTCTTCTCCATAAAGCATCTGTATTCTGTCCTTCTATGCTGGGAGCAGAAATGCTGAGGAAATTCCTCTTGCCCTAGCCCCTAGGTTTTGGGGCTGTCACACACACCCTGCATCTGAGTGTGGGGTACATGTAGGGTCTACTATGTACGATGTGTAAGGAAGCCATGTAACTCTAGTGCCATGACATTCAAGGCAGGGCTTTGTCTGTGCCCCAGGTGTCTGGCATACCTCAAGGGACATGTGTGTTTGTGAGTGCCTTGGGCAAAGGAAGTTCCTCTTCTTGCATTCAGGCAGGCAGGCTGGAGTATTAATCTCTGACAAGACAAGCAGCCGTGGATATGTGTATAGATGTAGCATGGTTAATTTGGGAGTTCAGAAATAAACTAATTCAGCAGCTGTTAGAGAATAACATTTTTATGAAGGTAACTGAAATATGAGCTGGAAAACCTCCAGCTCCTGCCCACATAGCTTTAAGCCTGAGTATGTCCCCTCCATTCTACGCCAGCTACAGGTTTGATCAGGAGCACATAACGAGTTTTTTAGGAGGAGTCTCTGTCCATCTCCATTTTCAATGCTAACAAGTGTCAGCATCACTACTTAGCCTGCTCATGTCTTTCTGAAATATGGATGCCATCGAAAAGTTCTGCTATCTACTATTTATTATTTGCTTGTTATTTTTTTGTTATCTCACCAATAATAAAACAAAGTTAAAAACTTTCCAATTGTACTATAAAATCTAAATCTCTTAACTCATTATACAATGATTGCCCCCCATAGTTCTATTTCCAAGACTATTTTGCTTTTCTAACAAAACTTTCATCCCAGAAAGTTCATCATGAAAACTAAATGCTGGACCTTGTTTCATCTCATTGTGTTTAGTTTCTGTCTTCAATGGGTTTTCCTTAATTCAAAAATCTAACAAAAAAATGTGTATGAGATTTCTATTCCAGGGAAGCAAAATAAGAACCTTTTATTCTGACAAGAAAGGTATCACAAAAACTGTACTTCATGGCATGTATTTCACCTGAATGACAGAGTGCCATCCAACGAGAACTGGACAACCCTGAGAAATTTGCCCACATGAATCTCATGATTTTTAACAAGACCAAGTGCAAGGTGCTGCACCTGGGCTATGGCAATCCCTGGCACCAGCACAGGCTGAGGATGAAGAGATGGAGAGGGAGTTTTTACAAGAGTACGTAGCGACAGAACAAGGGGGAATGGCTCTGTACTTAAATAGATTATAGATTAGGAAGAAATTCTTTACTCTGAGGGTGGTGAGGCAGAGAAGCTGTGTTCAAGGCCAGGCTGAATGGAGCTCTGAACAACTTGGTCTAGTGGGAGGTGTCCCTGCCCATAGCAGGGGGATTGGAACTAGATGGCTCCTTCTAACCCAAACAAAACCATTCTATGAATCTGCGATTTTCTGATGATATGTCAGCTGCAATTATTACTTTATAAAATTTGAGTTGCTCTTTTTATTATAGTTGTCTTCTTTTGCCAGCTCCAAGAATCTGGATTTGTAATAAAAAGTGAGGAGATAAAGAAATGTTCTTCCTTATTTGTTTCATAATATTAAGTCAGTTTTTAGGCTGTATTTATCACACTCTTTCCACAGACAGGCTTTGAATCAGATGCATGATGTAAAAATGCTGCATACATATTGTTACATCTTTTGATATAAGTGCTGGTTTGACGTGTTATACTGGACAATAACCACTGCCAAGGGATTTTTTATGCTTCACACATCAAATTAGAAAGAAAAGTGAAATAAAGAAGGTACTTTTTCAAATCTTGCACAACTTTCTGAGTTCTAATTGGATTTTCCACGGTCAAATATTTAGCTCCCTCAGCATAGCTTCATTTACTTGGGTTGATAGGCAGTCATAAAAATGGACATCAGAATTATCATACCTCTAAGAGGAACAGTGTAGTTCTCAGCAAAATCAACTGTTTTCAGGCTGCCTGCGGACAGACTAATGTCTTGACACTACTACCAGTGTCATAAATACACATGAATCAGAGCAAGAAATTACATTCATATCATGGTGTTTAACCATGTCATAAAACAGAGGGCCTCGGTGAGGTATTCGTCCTTAGCATGAGAAGAAATTGCTCTCATGCAGGTTGCCTTAGGGTCTAGAGACACATCTTGCTGGACCTAAGGTTACCAGTTTGGAACAATCAACAGACTTGCTGAACACAAAGCCAGAGACAAATACCAGGAAAAGGCTAGCACAATCTGCATATTTTTTCTGACCTGAAGTACAAATCCCAAAGTAGGTTACTTTTAATAAATTCTCTATGATGTGCACTTTGAGGGATATAATCAGGTCTTTAGTGGTAAAAGGAAGTGTCTCTTGTTACCTGACCTACAAGATTTGAGGCAGTATAATGCATAAGCAGGTCTTGTCTAGAATGTCAAATTTAAAAACTAGCATATTTTTACCAAGAGTGCTTCCTGAAGAGTTTCCTGTTGTTCACCAAAAACTTCTATTGGAAATATGTCTTAGTCCTGAGGTGGCATTCCTGGCTCAGTGGTAAAACAAGTGTCTGAGGTGTTCAACACTTAGCTTGGCAGGGTGGATTTCTTTTCTCTGATTATTCTAATGCAATCCAAGGATACAAACCACTGCATGACACCATACATGACCAGGGCACTGGCCATCTGAAGGGAAAGATATTGCTCTTTCCTTTACCCCTAAAAAACTGTAAACATCATGATGCCATCCCAGTGTCATCCCAGTTGCATATTTTGAAATTTAGGAGCAGTTATGTTGAAAAGCCCCTTACATTATGATGTGTTTATATTACTAGATGTGGACAAAGCCAAATCCATGAAGCTTGTATGATGTTATTTACCAAAATATTTGAGCTTAAAGAGGCAGATTGTCTAAACCTCTTTGGGACCGTGCTGCTCTCATTGCTGTGAGTGTGTGTGGGGCAGATTTCCTTTGTACTGGACAGGTGTGGTGTTTGGAAATAACCTTATTGTTCCCAGACTGGGTGGAGTGAGTTTCTATTGTTCTCAAGTGTGAGGTGAGAGCCTTCAGCTGCAGCCTGGCTGAAACAGGTCTGGCTCCATTCAGTATGCTCTTAGCGAGCCAGTGTGTCTATGGGCATTGCCTGGTAGCCTAACAAGATTTCTTCTGGGCCTCAGAAGCAGCCTGGTGGCACCACTAGAGGTTCTGGGCTTACAGGCTATAGCTTTGAAATCTCTTTTTTCTCAGGAGCTGACTTATTTGGCACACACCACTCTGTAGATGTGCAATCTGACATTTTGCTCCCCATCACTAAGCTTCCTGCCCCCAGCATTCCTGCCCTTCCCCAAAGCCCTTGCCCACCTCACTGAGCTCACAGCAGCTTGTGCTCTGCATGGGGAATGCCTGATTCCCCTCCAAGTTCAAAGTCTTCACGTGGGAACAAAAGCATCCTGAAGGAAGTCACTCCACTCATGTCAAACGTTGTCTACTTGGCTGGTCTTCAGTCCAGCCAGTGCTAAAACAAATCCCCAGGCCAGGAAAAGGCTTTGGTATCTTCCGTGAAGAAGCAACTAATCATGATAGAGCGTGCCATGGTCCAAAAAGAGATCTGATGAGCAGAAGAGGCCTGAAGTATGGCCAGATTCAACTACAATGACTGTTATGGGAACAATACAAGAGGTCACAGCCATACACCAGCTGTTTTGGACAAATTCTGTACAACTCAATGAGAAAACTGCTACTTAGAAGCTGACAGAGGGCTCACTCACCCTTGCTGAAGAAAAGCCCAAGAATAATGAAAATGGCCTTGCAGGAGACCAGTCAGCCCAATGATTCAGGAGAACCTGGTGCTTCAGCAAGTGACCAAGGCAGCACTAGCCCAGTGCTAGAGCACCATCTGGTGACGAAAAGCCAGAAAAGGTTTCTGCAGATCCCATATTGTCTGCTAAGAAAATACGTTATGTCTGTGGCCAATATGCTGCTCAAGTGTCTGAACACTGACCTCTCTGACACAGAACATCCATGCTCCTCTGGCTGTCTAGCCAGAGATGAGACAAAAAAATCACAGAGGAAGGCAGCTCAGTGTTTTCTGCAAAACTAATACATGCTTTTAAATAGCAGTCAAAGAGAAAACAGCCAAAGGAGATAAATTAGCATTCTACATATCATTAGTATTGGCCAAGGAAAAGAAGTGTGCACAAGGAAGAGAATCTGCTCAAATGGCATGTAGGTCCCATACCACCTACTATTTTGGTAGGTTTTGACTGAATAAATTTCCCTTTGTATAGCATTTCCTTACACTTCCAAATGCATTGGCAAGATAAGAGCATTGATAAGAGCTTTCTTTAAGAGAAAAACTTACCTGGAATCATGGGGTGTGGAGCACTGTTCTGACTTGGTCTTTCCTTCTAGGATGTGCTTTGTTTTTCCAGCATCAGCAAAAGGGAAAAAAAAATCTCAAAAGGGAAGAATATTATTCAGGTAGATGGCAAACCTATTCATTAAGCTATTCAAAAGGCTTCTGTTCATTCTTTTGCCTTCCATTTAGCTAGTGAATGTCACTCCCCAGAAGAGGCCTTTTGAATACAGCATTTCTGTAGGCATGAGCTGGTCAAAGCAAACTGCATGGCAGGTCAGTATCTGCCTGGCTGGACATGGTTTGCATGGGTCATGGTCAGAGAAGTGTGGTTAGGAGGCTGATAGCTAGAAATTATCCCTCTTCCCTTGACCAAGGCCATGTGTCCTGCCTGCCGCAGTGAGGCGCAACTCAGCTCTGCCCACAGATGTCCCACGGTCCCTGCTCTCTCACAAAGAAAATTCCCCTCTGATCACCTCTCCCTTCTGTATCTAACATCTGTTTCAGGCAGGATGCCATGTGGCTGCTGTCAGCAGCTAAAAGTTTGAAGGCACAACTCCTTGATCCCTGCAAAGTATACATGAGAACTACTGGCTTATATCTATGACCAAATCTCCAAGCTCCGTCCATCCATGGCTGGGAAGCTGGCTGTCTGAATGGTCTGTTGGGCTGAAAAAGTAGCTGCTTAGAGAGCAGAACACATGCAGCAACCCATAGCTCCCAACACACAGCTGCATAATGGCCAGCAACATCGGAGAAAAGCACCTCTGTGTTCTTTAGAGAGACTTTTTGTCCAGTGACTTTGTTGCATTGAAGTCCCTACTTAATTTTGGATCCCAGTTTAGGTTTCTTTCAGGGTGAAGGAGCAAAACTGTATTCTGCCTAGTGGCAAACAAGGCTGTTCATTATGCATGGATGTACTAGTGATCTTGCTGGCTTGTACCATAACTACCAACATGAACAATCCTAAAATGGGCAGCTTAAATTTCTCTGATGTTTCCTCCTGTTGCCAATCCTGTTAATATTTCTTTAGTGCAAAACTTCTTTATTTAGGTGAGTTTCTTATATCAGGGTCGCAGTCAGAAAAGATTTCTGCAAAGCAGTGATATATCTTCCATTAACTAATTTTTTGGGGTTTGTTTGTTTGTTTTTGTTTGTATTTTATTTTATTTTATTTTATTTTATTTTATTTTATTTTATTTTATTTTATTTTATTTTATTTTATTTTATTTTATTTTATTTTATTTTATTTTATTTTATTTTTTTTTTTTGTTAAGTGATGCAGTAGTTCAGTTTCTTCTCCTTGACAGGAGGGTCAGAGCCACATTAGGTGGTCTCACTGAAGCACAGGCAGAGGTTGATGGGTCCAATCCTATATTTGAGGGATTTTTCTCATTACAGCTAAAGGTGTCATATCTTGCCACATGTCCCTGTGGATTTGGCAGTAGAAGGCAGGATGCAGGATGGAGAGTACACCCCACTCAACCAGTGACATGTAGGTCAACAGGTGCTTGATTTCTAAGTTTCTGTATCACGTTGCAGGAGCATAAGCTTCAGTGTAAGCGCAGCAGGAGGAACATGCTCCAAGTCTGCAAGAACTGATAAGCAGAGCTGTCAGCATTGAAACTACACCCCCACACGTCACATGCAACTCAACACCACACTGGAGGCTTTATACTTTGATAGCAGTTTGTTCCAGAGATGGACAGTGAAATTGCTTTGCCTTGCAAGTCCTACTGGAAGTTTTTCATATTTATGTCCCCTTTGGACCCTGCCTAGTCCTTCTGCTGAAGGTGAAGGACTAGGTGTGACCTTCAAAACCCAAGTGGAGAGATGGGGAGAGAAACATTGACTAGTTAATTACATAGAAAGGAGGAAGAGCCTTAAAATTAAGCATGTTCTATATCAGTAGGAAGATACAGTGCTTTATACTGTGATGAGCCAGAGCTCTGTAAGCTGTTTCTCTGCAGAAAGGAACAGATTGGACCATGAGTCACTCTGAAAGTAGCGTGATCCTTTTTTAACTCAGAGCAACAGGTCCTCCACATATGAGTTATGACGTTACTGAAGGTATATGATACAGAAAGTGCTTAGTTTCCCTTCTGCTGTTCACTCGTTTCCCTGAGAACCAGGTAGCATAATAAAATAACACAGCAGATAAACACCATTTGGTTTCTACTTAGGGACTAAATGACACTTGTATTCCAAAGTACAGGAAAGGAAAAAAAACCCAAATTCCTTTCTTGCATCACTGCTGATGAATTCCTGCTGTTAACGTTTCCTTTCCCCCAGTCGTGTCATTTGGTGAGCTGGAAAAAAGGTTGAATATGCAAAAGAGGGATTCCAACAATTTCTTTTGGACACTGTAACTCTACTGATAAATATCACACCAGATTGCTTTACATCAAGAAGCATTAATGCTGTGGAGGTTCTCATCGTGCACCAGACAAAACTGAAATTCTCATGCCCATTCCTTTACTCACAGATTTGACATGTAATTTTTTGGTGCTATGAGTGAATTGCTTGAATTAGTCTGAGCAGTTGCAAAGTAGCTTATCTTGCATAAAGGCAAATCAAAAGCCTGAGCTGGATTCAAAGGCCATTTACCAAATGTATTTGGAAGTGGATGAAACAGAGAACTCTAACCTGAGAAATCTATAGGATGCAGAGACTTGCCAGAATCCATAGGAAAGCAAGAATTAGAAAAACCACCTGCTAGTTTTAAGACCTGTTTCCCTCTGAAATGTTTTTATTCTGGTTCAAATGACAGGCTACTAAGGGAAGGAGAAGTACAGACACTGCCAGTCCTCTGAAAGCACTCTGGCCCTGATCTGGGTTGCTGACTGGTTGGTGCACTGCATGGCTTCATTACCAGAGGGAAAAGAATCTTGGGCTAAAACAGAGCAAGAAGAGAATTTAACCAGTTGGTAAACCAGACACATCTTTTACTTTGCACTATTTCAGTTTCCCAGCTCTCCCAGTCCTCTGACCCAGAAACAGCCAAGGACGCCACACAGGAGGATCCAAAATTCTCATCTGCAAGGGGAGTACTGACTGTCTTTCCAGTTCTGGAAGTCCTCATTTTTAAGAGCACAGTAGGGAAAGCTATTCATGCACTTTGAAAGTAAAATCTTTTGAGAGAGGCTGGAGAACCTAAACATATCCAATGTTAAAAAAAAAAAAAAAAAAAAAAGAAAAAGAAAAGAAAAGAAAAGAAAAGAAAAGAAAAGAAAAGAAAAGAAAAGAAAAGAAAAGAAAAGAAAAGAAAAGAAAAGAAAAGAAAAGAAAAGAAAAGAAAAGAAAAGAAAAGAAAAGAAAAGAACTATCTGCTTTTATACCCACTATTTCTGGTCTCAGATTTACAAAGAAGAAACTGGTCAGACACTTACCCCCCCTCTCTCTCCAAAACCAAAAGAAACAGACATTGCAGTGGGCAGGGTTCAGAAATCTGTGGGTCTCCTTTTCTTTGTGGTGGAGGTAATTCCCATTAAAAGAAGCTCACGTCTCCCAAAGAATGTGTGCGCTGTTTCTTAGATTGTCTAGTCATAAGAATATAATTCAATTGTGTATGTGTTAAATGGACACTTAAAATGTACCCGAACTTTTGAAAATCAGAATGAAATCCCCCATGCCTGCAAACCAAACACATATTTTGTTCAATTTTTTGTCATTTTTGCCTTTCTAAAGACAAAGAGGAAGCAAGATGAGCTTTATGATAAGATGTCTGAATCTTAGAAATTCAGACTTAACACTTTGTTGTAAGTATCTGTTTATCAAAAGAGGAAGGGGTGATTCCCAGCACTGTTCCAAATACATGGCATGGTCATAGTATGTACGAAGACGTGAATGAAAGACTTGTATCAACATCTTCTTCCAGAGACAGGGGAGAGTCTTGCTAATCACATCCCAGTCATCTCCCACATGCTTTTGATGAACTCCTCAGAACACATGGAATATTCTTTTTCTGACAAATACAGATTTAAAGCAGGACTTTCTGTAAGGTGCATGGCAGAGGCCACAGTATTTGTAGCAGCATGGTTTGGTGCAATATGTGACAGAAGAACAATTTTCCTTCAGTCTCACATCTTGGCCCATCTGTTCTTTGAAGGTTAAGATAGATCTTTGTGATCAACCAATCTGCCTTCCCAGGAAGGCAGGCTATATGTGTTCCCCATTCTTTCTTCCTGAGCTGCTGCATTTAGCCTGCCTGAATGGCAGTGGTTAAGATTTGTCACAAAGTTTAGTTGAACACGCCAATGATTAATTAACATCATGGATGAAAATGTGAAAAAAATTAGCATTTGATTTTCCTCATCTTTGTTTGATTTTTTTCTACTGGTAGTTTTATTCTTTCAGGTTTTTTGGAACACACCTAACAGTACTGGGAATGGTCCTTGTCCCAGTGGTAGCTGAGTTCCTCCTTACACTTGCATTTTTAGAGATGTCAACTTGGTCTTTACTAATATGATACATTAAATCTAGCTTTGATGGAGAACACATCCACAGCATCAAAAAACACACCAGACATCTAGAGCAAGGATGTCTGCTAACTCCCATCTCCCAAGGTCCCTCCAATGTTTTTGATGTGCTAAACCCACATAAACCCCAAAGAAATAAAATAAACCTCTTGAGGGTCTAGCACAAAGTTGTAGCAAGATTACATTGTTTTAAGACTTACTTCTTCAGGTGATAATTATCTGGTGGAGGGAATGGAAAGGAGGATGAAGGTGCAGCATTGCTTGATGCAGAGCATACTCCCCCACTAAATGTGACGGGAAAGGGCTTGGCAAGGGGAAAGGGGTTATATTTAGAGCAATACTAAAGAATATTGGCAGCAGAATCCTTGTCTAGGATATGTTCATCCTCATACTGAGTATGTCAAAGGCACTTGAGAAAACGAGCTGCCAGAACACAGCCAGAAAAAGCTGGTAGCAAAGCACTCTAAAATCAGTCCTTGCTTTTACCTGGTTTCTGGTTTTACCAGTTTCTTTCCTTTGCTGACAGCTCTGCTGCCTGTGAGAAAGCTGTTCAGCATTCATCCTTAAGCTGTCCCTAGACTCAAAAACTCTCTATGAAAACAGTAAAAAAGAGAGAACAATTGCTCATCAAACTGTGGTGGTTTGTCCTTAAGTATAACAAACATACTGCACCCCTTGCATGACTTCATGGGGAAAACCAATGCCCAAAGGCACAAAGAGTTTAGAATGGTCCCCTAACACATATTCCTGGATTTGGTCTTTTGAGACTGGACAGAGGTAGAAATACATGCTTTTAAAAAAAAGCCATCTGAGACATAAGCCTGAGATACAGGCCAAGTGGAATTTGCCCACATGGGCCTCAAGAGGCCACAAAGATTTAGGCAGATAAAATAAGCAGAGAGCAGAGTAACCTGCTCTGCCTGGCAGAGCAACATGAAGACTTGGGGTGACTCACTGAAATACTGAAGTACTGGCAGGTAGGAGGGAACCTGCAAGAATTTCCATGTCTCTCTGACCCTCCATGTCTCAGCCTAAAATTCATTTAACTTTATCTCTACAGGCTTGGGACAACTTATGAGCATTAGTGTTTATCTCACCAAAGATAAAGCAGGAACATGAGAGAAGCAGCAAAGAAGCAGCAGTCTTTGGAAAGAGGATTCCTCAGAGGAATGCCTGCATTTTGCCTGAACACTGCTATTTGGATGATCTTGTGAGATGATAGAAAATGGGGCTTTTGAATTATTTTACTACCAGAAGGATGGGTAAAGAGTGTCTTGGGAGTAGAGTCATTAAGAAACAAATGAGGGGGGAAAGTCTGTTGGTTTTCATTAGCAATGTTTATTGCAACATGCATTTCCTCCTTGCTGAAGATGCCTTTGATGTACACACAACTATTATCAAGTACCAATAACTGATGGGAATGTAATAGTTTTTTGTGTCTGCCACATGTACAGACACTGGGGATTTCTGCTGCCTGGTACTTCAGTCTTCACAGTGCAGTGTTATCACTTTAACTGTTTCTTTGTCTTTGAAGCCAAAAGCTAAACCTGATGTTGATGTTTCTAATAATTAAAAAAAAATAAAAAGATCCTTTTTGCCTCCTTCTTGGCTACTACTGTATATTTTTTGGTCTGTAAGACTTTTCAAATCTACTCACATCCAGAAAACTTATTTTTCACTCTTCATTAAGTCTGATGTCAAGTGGTGTTACTGGAAGAAGTCATCAGCTTTCAGTGCAGAATTGTCCAAACTAAAAAACAAAATGCTTTTACTCAGTTGTTGGACACCAGTGGAATCCAAAGCAGTCTGCAGTTAAACAGGGCTGTTTGATTAGTTTATTTGACCATCAGTTATAGGATTATAGAGGTTGGAGGTTTAAGTTACCCAGTCAGCATTGCCTCATTTACTCATTCGATTAAGCAAGAGCTGTGGCATGAAGTTGGAGGCAAAGATTTTGTCCTTCCTCTTTGATTGTTGTCTAATACATTAATTAACATAACCTGTTGGTTCAAATTAGAGAGGACTGTGGCCAGAATTATGTTTAATCTTGCTTTGCTATTGTTTCTTTAACAAGTAGTGTCAAAATTTACATTTCCTAAGATCATGAGATGGTGGATTTGCAACCAGAAGAGCTACTATATATATACATATAACTTGAAATGACATATCTTAGAGTCTAGCTAAAGCATATTCTTTAAAAAAGAAAGCATTATTGATGCAGTTTTCTATATCAGTAGAATCAGTAAGCCATATATAGGTATATAATATCCAAACATGCTACAACATAGTGTACCTGCAGCTGTAACACAGTCTTTTCAAAAACGCATGATGCAGGAGATTATAATATCTCTTCTGTTTCTGTCACACCTGCTTGAAGTGCTGAGATGGACCTTGTAGTTTGGGATGTTGGATGAAACCTGCTGTTAGGATCTTGTCACAGTGTGGTTCTGATCAAACCCTCTGAGCAGCCCATCCCAAGATAAGGGGAAGTTGCTTGCATCGCTCCCTTGGATTGTGCAGCAGATGAAATGGCTTGCCATGCTCTGATTGTCCTGAGAACAAGCAGTCTCTAGGTGATCACTTCTTTGATCTCGCAGTTGAAAGGCAAACACTATTCCTGAAAAACTTTTTTTCCTGATTACTTTGATATATTGCATTTTACAAAATTCTTAATTTGTAACTGGATAAACTATTTGTCTTACTTTCCTCTTAGTTTTATTCAGGAAACAACCATAATGGCTGGCAAAGTTCTGTAATGACTGCAGTTAAGTTTCTCACCAGATGACAAGAGCCCTGAGCACTCAAGGCAAATATTTGGCTAAGACTGGACAGAAATCTGAATTGTGCTTGATTATCCAGATTCAAGCAAATAACTCATGTTTGGGCAGCCTCTTCTGTAGCCCTGAGAAGCCACAATTGATAATTTAGTCTCACCCATTAAGTCAGGTCCCAAGCACTATTAGCAAGTCCTAACAACTGCTGTGAAAATTATAAATATGCTGGCATTAGGAACTGGCAGCTCTGTTTAGTTTTGTCACAGGCAGGCTGCCTTTTCAATGTATCACTAAGAAGCCTGGAAATTGAAGCTGATGTAAGGACTTTCTTCAGTTTTCCTCTTTTTGGACATCTGGTGACCACTGGATGGCACTGAGGTTACTGTCCTGCTCACAAACACATTCTAAGAAGCCTCACACTTTGATTTTAGGTGGTCCAAAAATTGTCTGGGGCACTGAATTTGGGTTATTTGTTTGCACATGACATTTGCTGGCTGGTTGCCTCAGTTATTGTAGATTCTTTACTGCCCCCACTTTGGGACTGCTTACAGATAATGATAAATGCTCACTGTAAATCTCCCCACAGGTGTGCATGGAGCCTCCAACTTGTTCTGAGTACCTGCTGTCCTGTCACACTGGTGGATGAAGAAGATAAGGAGCCCTGATTGTTTTATTAATCCCTAAACTATGCCACTGATACTGGCTGCAGAGTAATGTCAAATCTGCCAAAGTGTACAAATGTCTCCAGGTACTGGCAGCATCAGACAAAGCTCACTGATTATCCAGCCATCTTAAAGCCCATGGCTCCTGAAGTTTTCCAATGCTGAAAGAAAACAAACTACAGCACAATATTTTCAGAAACCAAAACTCCCAACATCTTAAGGTATTTATAGATACCTGATCTTAAAGCCTCTTATCTGTCTCTGAAGATGTTCTCTGGTGAGACATTCAGATTTGTTTCTAGTGAAAATGCAAGTAATCACTCTTTATTATGCAGTCTGAAGGCTTGAGCCACTAATACAGAGTTAGCAGGTTTTATGTGTGCTTGATCCACAGTGCAGCCAATGTGGTGGTACAGCTGGAACTGGGCATGGATGTGAATTTATCCATCTAGCTGCAACAGAAATTTTTTTTTGCTGGTTCCATCTCAAACTATGTAGTGCTAACCTAGCAGGATTTTGGGTGCATTTGTCCTCCCAGCCCCTTTTTACCTGCTAGCTGTTGATGCCTTGAACAAGTTAACCCCCACTTCTCTTAAGGTCTAGATTGGGTTTGATTTTGTAATCTAAGCAGCTTTTCAGGGAGATGGCTCTCCAGACTGCTAATGCCAGTTTGATTTGCTTTTGCAGGGCAAGCCAGAGCTGGCCAATAGTCCAAGTCCTCTCAGTGCAAGGACACAAGCAAGAAGTGGGTAGGAAAGAAGCACAAGGGAGAATGGAGAGTGAAACCCTCCTTTCATGCTTGTCATACTGGCAGGGCAGTGGTCTGGGTGCACCTGTGTGGCACCTGGCCACAATGCCAGGGTGCCTCTGAGAACAGCTAGCCAACAGAGCGGTCTGCAAGTGACGGTGCATTGTGCTTTAGTGCTTCAGCTCTGCTGAGTGAAAGATGAGGTTAGGTTATTTAGAATCTGAAAGAGCCAAGAACTAAAATATCACTATGATTAAGGTAACTAGATGCCAAGTGCTGGATGCTCTTAAACTATTTTCAGAATTCTGGTTTACAAGGATTGCTCTTCCCTGCCCTGTTCCCTCAGACTTTCAGCAGATTAAAGGCAGGTCAGAACTGCTTTGTGAAAGCCCAGTTTGCCATACACTAGCTTTCAGACTGAAATTCCAGACTAAATATACACAACCTGTATTAGAAAAATCTGAACACATAGGGCACCATGTTCTGGTGTCTGTTTAGATGTGTGTTTCTACACAGGTGGTACACAGCTAGGCATGAAACTACATGAAAAGTTCTCAATGTCTCTTTCACTGCCAGTTAGTTGCATCCAAAACCAGACATTAAGGAATTCAAGAAATCTTACTCTGTACACTCTTAGTTCATGACTTCAGAAATGCTACATGCTTGTTCTTATTAAAACTGGGCATTACTTTAATGTACAGGAAATTTGAGAGAGGAGGCTATTTATTTTTTTGAGAGACTTAGTACTTGTGTGTAAAAGGAAAATACTGAGACATTTATTAGGCACATGTGGTCAACACATCATCTAGCATTGATTTGATTTAGAGAAATAGATGGCAATGGAATATTGAGTTTTTTAAAGTGTCTGCTCTTCTGAGAATACCATAACCTAATTTTAAATAGATATAAACTCTGCTAGATGTTTTTGATTTTGCAAGGACCTCAGCATTCTGCAATCAGTCTGAACTCAAGCTTGCTTGGTATCCAATGCCTTTGAGAGCACTGTGTTCTGTGTGACAAAGTGCCTGAACACAGCCCAGTAGCTACTGAAGATGTGTTTGATGTGATATACAGCTAAAGACCACATAGCCACAGGGATCTGGATGCCCAGGGCAATCTTAACATCATTCTTCTTCAAGCTATTATGTTTTTCCACTTTATTTCCTCATTGTTTTTTATCTGTGTCCTTTCAGTGGACACTTACAAGCCAAACAGTTCTACTTTGTCCAAAGGGTCTGTATTTACATACTTTTGATTCCTGAGAAACTGTGGTGGCTCTTTGGCAAGTTAATGAAAATAAGGATTTTTGGGCAGGAGGGGGAACAGTTCAGTTTTACTGAGCTGTTGACTCACATGGCTGTCTCTCTCTTTTTATGAAGCCAACTACATACAAAAGGGAAGGCTTTTTATGAATCAAGTGTTCCTTAGCAATGGTGTGGTTCTCTTCAATTCTTGGTTTGAAAGATCTGTTCCACTGTCAGAAATCTGCTGTCTCTAAGGAAAAGAATCCTTCCAGTTTCTCTCCCCACAAATTTGAAGAATGTTAAATTGACAATTTCTGGGCTAGGCAAATGTATTTTAAAGTTCTCATACCTGCAGAAGTAAACTAAACACAGTCTAAATTCCTCTAAGTAATAAGCACACTACTTCTAGTCAGCAGTAGCTCTCCAAGGTGTGAGTGTGGGTGTGTGTGTTTCTGTGGGTGGTGGTATGCTAGCTGTTGTGACCTGCAGTAGATGCAGGTTAAGCTCTGTCTGCACAGCATCGTGTAAAATGAAGCAACTGATGTCTGCATGGGAAAAGCTGGTGCTTCATTCTCAGCAGCTGAGCTGACATGTTCTCACACCTCCTTGGCTCTTCTTTGCTTCCATATCTAGTGTTGTATGTGCACTGACATACCTCATACTCCGACCTTGCAAACGGGTATTTTTAAAAACAGACTCCTGAGGCGTAGAGGGAAAATGCTTAAAGCCCTCATAAGCAAAATTCAGATGGAGCCAAACTTTCCAGAATACTTCTGTACTCTGGCAGAGCCTGCACCAATAAGCCAACTCATCCAAATAAGCTGGACTGGGAATGGGCAGATATGCCTCCCCGATGCTGCCCTACGCACAGCACCTGGGATACCAGAACAGAAAGGCTGCAGTGCAGAGCTGCAGTAAAAGGGCAGGAGTGTGTGTCGGCAGGGCTGTACTGCTGGGTTTAGGTGAGGGGTGAGATGTGGGCTCTGTGCACTGTCACACATCCAGAGACGGTGTGGTACAGAGAGCCCAGGCTCCTGAGGCATGTGCAAAAAGGTTGCAGAAGTTAAGTAACATGAATGGTAAAAGAATTTAATCTGCATGCTGAAGAAAAAAGGTGATGAACAGAAAAGGAACTGAATGCATGTTAGCAACTGATACAAAGATGTCAAGGAGATCCTCATGTAAGCGAGAAGGAATCACCATCACTAGCATTACCCCCTCCAGTATTGAAAAAGAAGTGTGACAGGCCAAGGCAGGTGATTCCTGCCCTCTACTCCACTCTTTTGGCCCTTCACCTGGAGTACTATGGACTGTTCTGCATGCCCCAGCACAAAAAGGATGCAGACTTCTTAGACTGAATCCACAAAGATGATCAGATGGGTGGAGCACCTTTCGTATGAAGAAAGGCTGAGAGAGCTGAGGTTGTTGAGCTGGAGGAGGCCTTGGGGTGATGTTATAGCAGCTTTCCAGAACCAGAGCCTGCAAGAAAGATGAAGGGGGAGCTTTTACAAGAGCATGAAGTAATAGGAAAGGGGAAGTGGCTTGAAAGAAAGAGAAGATTTAAAATACTATATTAGGAAAAATACTATTATATTAGGAAAAATTCTTTACTGCGAGGGTAGTGAGGCACCAGAAAAGGTTGCCAGACAAGCTGTGGATGCCCCATGCCTGACAGTATTCAAAGCCAGGCTGGATGGGGCTTTGAGCAACCTGGTGTTAGTGGAAGGTGTTCCCTGACCATGGCAGGGGAGTTTAGACTGGATGACCTTTAAGATCCATCTCTCCTTTCCACCAGTGGCTGCTGTGCTTCCCCGGGAACTCTTGGGGCTGGCACAAGCCCCACTGCAGTTGCTGCCACATGTCATGGCTCCAAAGCTTTTTGGCTGCTGCCTTGTGTCATGGCTCCCAGCAGTGTTAGAGACACTTGCATTTTGTATCTCTTGAGCCCCTGCTGTGCACATCTGCCCAGGACACAGCTGGGGCGGCCCCTTGAGAGGCACTTGTTTGTCCTCCCCCATGTCCTCTCTCCTGTGACAAGTGTTGCATTAAGAGTATAGAAATTTGGCAGAAGAAAAACTCTGGAATTCCAGCTGGTCCTGGGAGATCAGAGGGCCTGGGTGCATCTGGGCTTCATTTCTGATTGTAAACAACTAGTCGCTATAAGTCTGGTCATGTTCAGTGAGATCCCAGGTGGGATAGCATGGGTTACACCAGAAATCACAACCCTGATCCCAGATCCATGAATAGTGCAGTTCGTGAATTCAGTGCTGGAAGTCTGGTTGAGCTCAATAAGAACTTTCACAAACACAGATGTGTTCCTGCTCTGCCCAAAGCTGGTCTGTGATTGAGGCCTCTTCCTGGGAGAGTGAGGGAAAGCAGGCAGCCACACATGGCCTGGCTTTGTCACCTCTATGTCGTTTACAGGAATAGCCTATTAACTATTTTTGGCTTGTGAAGAGCAGATCCTAAACAGGGAAATTGATAGCAGATTTCTTGGGGAAATTGGTAAGCTAATGGTTTTTGGGACCAAAGTCATGTTTAGAAAACACTATCACTCTCTCTTACTGACTAGTTACTGTAGATGGGTTGGAAGAATACTAAATACCCTTCTGTTAAGTCTTCCCTGATTCAACTATATAGTGTTTTGACAGGAATTCTGTTTCTAGATAACTCTGCAATTGAAAGCAATCAATAGTTGGCCATTTTTGGTTATTCTTCCCCCAAATAATGTTTTTCTTTTGCACTTCTGCTCATTTCATCAGGTCTGGAGATAATCACTGACTGTCACTTTTCCTCTTATCATTGACATTACTGTCAAGAGTTGGACTGAGTTTACATAACCATTTCTATAAACCATGATTTTCAAAGGAGGTGATATATGGAGTACATCCAAGAACCAAAATGAATTATTAAAACAAAAGTTATTTTCAAAGCCAGAGCTGTGGTGCAAGCCAGCTTAATCTGACCCATTCACAGGACCAAGTTCAACTTCCTTCACCAAAATATTTCAGTTTCTTCTTCTTTGTTAAGTTATGCTCAAGAGAAATTTTAAATTGCATCTGAAACTGTTATTGGTGCATGTAGCTCTATATCCACAGGAGGGGGCACTTGAATAAAATTTTGAGCATTTTGCCAAATACCTTTCATTTCATATTTCCTTTGTGTATTGGAGAAGGGGAAGAACTAAAAGATGATGCTGGTGCATGGAAACTAAATAGCCCATCAAGTCCTGAAGTATATTGTTGGATAATAGGTGGATCTTGCATGGTGTCAGTTCTTTTTGCTTCAAATCAAGTAATACAATACAAACACACACAAGTTATCCATTAAAATAAATTAAACACTGAGACATATTTTTCCTTGGTCTGAGATTTTTGTTTTCTGCGTCAGTAGGAAATATGGCATTTTACAAGGAAGTTTTTGTTTCATGCTTAACATCCATGTACAGGCATCTAAAGGGTTGAATTAGACTAACGTGCAAATCTAATGCAGAGAAACTGTACTACAGTTTGTTTAAACAGTTTTGTTTAAAAAGAGATTTGTTTTCCATACCTGCTTGGAGTACACCCATGCTTATTGTTTCCTGAGAGGAGCAATAAATAGAGGTAATCATATTTTCACACACTTTATCAGTAGTCTGCACTTCAGCTACACTGATGTGTCAGAACTTTCTGAGTGACTAGGGCTTGACTGAGCATTAGAAAAATAGATGTGTAGCTCTGATAGACCATATTTTGTGTTCTTTGCCCCCTTTCTAAGGCCCCTCTGGTCTTTCATGATTGACAAGGTATACCACTTGGCAAGAACTGATTTCTAGCTCCGGTGGAATTCAAGATTTTCAAAGCTGAAACTATGAAAGAAGCAGGCACAAGATTAAATGCCAGCAGGACTGAGACTAACTTCTACCAGTAGAGTCAATAGTAAGTTTTTATATGTATTTCCCCTCCTCCTTCCACTCTTGCTTTTGTTCAGTTTAAATCTTAACTCTGAATATGAAGACTGTGATGCTCAGGACTGGAAACAGGGCTGCCTTCAGGCAGCATCAGGCTCATGTATGGAACTGCAGTGAAGATGTCTCAGCAGAGATCCACTACTGCCACAGCATGGCGTCCGCTCACAGGTCCAAAGCTTACCCAGAGCCAGAGCAGATTCCTTTGGTCTGGGGGGGGACAATGAAGAGATGACTGATGATTTTAAGACTGAGAAGAAGGAAAAATAATGGAAGAGATCTGATGTAACTAGCAAAACGTCTTGCTTTTCCCTTTCCTATTGTCCAGTGCTGGCAGATGTGACTCTCACTGTCTTCCAGGGGCCATACAACAGTCAGACACCATAGTTTGAAAACAACTCTTGCAACAAGAGTTCTTAGGTATGGCAGGGTCCTAGAACAGGAAAGAAAAGAGAGGAAGTGGTGAGGGTCCACTATTAAATTTATCATATTACCCTACTCTTGCTAGTGACATATCCATAATAAGTTAATTGCTTTGCTGCTGCCCGTGTTATGAAATCCATGGAGGAGAAGAGACATATGGGAGGATTGTAACTAGTGTATTACTTCCCTCCTCCTCTCTTGCTTTTATCTTCTCTTATGATACCATTTTGAAAAGCATTTTAAAGCCTTGCAGCATTGGCCTAAGTACACTCTCTGACAGCTGCAATCAAATTCTGGTTTGCCTGACTGCTAGCAGTTCTACCAATGAAATTCTGGCTGACTGCAATAAGAACCGAATTAGAGCAATTCAGGCTCCTCTAAAAATACCACTTCAAGAGATTGCTGTAGAAAAACACCATGATTCTCCACCTGAAAGAGTGAACATTTATTAGGGCCAGCAACAATAGAATTGAAACCTGAGACAGGGAAGGAGACACCTTTTTTTACTTATGGGGGTTATGGGGGAGAAAGCAGGACCTAATTTTCCTTGTCCCAGGCAGATTGGTTGAGCCTAAGCTTCATCGTCAAAATTATGCCAAATGCCATTCTGTTGATGTCCTTGATTTCTCACAAGACATTTCGTCCTGCTTCAAAGCCCTTGACTATGTTAGAACTATTCACGGTCAGCTACTGCCTTCATATTGCTGCTTTTCAGAGGAGGCATCTTCAGAACTGTGGCTACTTAGTGTATCTGTGACAAAGCTAGGACAATTTTCTTTGATTCTTTTTCTTTCTTGAGAAAGACAGCTGCTTGGCTCCACTGACAGCAAAGCAATTTTAAATTCCTGAGACTCCAATTAAAAACTAGATCTGTTTCCAAAACACTAGTAAGGACACACCAGGGGATAAAGGATTTGAATTTGTTGTTCATGAATATAAAGCTTATCGCCTTATTTGTGGCTACAGACAAGTCTTTCTGTCTTACAGAGTAAAAGAGTACTCATCCTGTACTCCAACAAAATGGAGACTGCAACTACTGCTTTTTCCCTTTGTGAGACATCTAGATTTCAGGAACTAGCAGCGGTGAGATAAACATACTATTAGGAGTGGAGATCTAATAAAACAGCTGGCAAACTTTCTGTGTCAAATCTGCCTGGTGTCCAGCTCACTTGTTTTCTCTGAGATATTTAGGTCTTGATGTTTCCAAGTATGTGCCATCTCCCTCCATATCAGACAGCCAAATATGCAAAATTGCTACTTGGTATTTAGATTCAATATTACTTGAGAAGTACGCCTGATAGTACTTTTTGTCTTATGAGTATTCACTACTGAGATCAGCCAAAAAAAGGAGATGATGCTGTGAGCTGTGGCAGTTCTGAAATAGGCTCTGCCTCAGCTTTGCCGAAGCTTGCTCTGCCAAAGCCTTCAATGTCAATTTGACTTCTTGTCTCTTGATGGTGATTACAGCAGACTTCTGGTGAGCTTGAAATAATTAAGCTAAATCTTCACTTGTCTGAGGGCAACCATCATATGTCTGCTTCTTCTGAGCTGTGTGTGGGTATAGACCTGAATCCAGTCATCATCAAGAGACTGGAAAACAGCTGGTTCTATGGGTGCCAGCAAAATGTCACTCTGTAACTGCAGCTGATGCACCACTAATTGCCAAAAGCAGATAGATAGCAATTGGAGGTGTCAAAGCCACTGAGGTGCTTGCAGATCTCAGTGCACAGCTGGGCTCAAAGAGGATGGAACATGACTTTAATGTTGGATTCAAAGGAAGGCTCTTATGTAAATCAAATAATAGGCCTCTGCAAATGCTCAGCACTGTGCATAGTGTCCAAGCCAATCAGGGCCAGGTTCTGGCCATAAGGAAATGTAGTTTGATTGATTTGTAATCACTGGCACAAGGCTCTTTGAACCTGTTTAAAACCTAATCTTTAAAAACAGCTAGACATACTCAGCGATGAAAAGTTCATGGACCATAAGGAAAGAAGGCCCCTTCTGTGGCTGAGGAGGTCTGAAGCCATGAAACCAGAAGCTGAGATACAATGGCAGAAAAGCTGTAGTCTGCTTGATGTGACATTGGTCTTTGCCTTCATGCTGTTATGAAAAAGTACCTCCACTTGCGTGGGCCTTTGCTCTTGGTACTATAGCTGCTCTCAGTGTAGCTGCTTCTGAACAGGAGAACTAAAGACCCAGAGTTTCAGACACACTCACCTTAGTTTGTACTCCTTTGTACCAAATGAGAAGACAACTGATTAGCTTTTCATCTTCAGCATGGGGGCAAACACCATGCTATACAGGGAAGCTTAGTCTGAAATACATTTTTCTTCTGAGGAAATTGCAGCATCTCTGCAGTTCTGAGACTGTCACTTTCCCAAATGCAAAGAACAGAGAGATTTCAAACCCAGAAATGAAACACTTCAGCAGCTTTCTCTATTTTGCACCCTCTCCTCCCACCGTTTTATTGAATTACTCCTTGAGCCAGAAGTGATTGCACTAAAGACAACAAGGAAGATCTTGGAGAGAAATTGTATGCCTTATAGGAAAGCAGAATCCAGTATTACTGTAATGATAATTGAGCAGACTAATTTTGCTCCCTACCACAGATTGTGTGTTGTTTCCCCAGAAGAAAATAGAACTACCCTTTCCTGCCACTTGATTCCTAATGGGCTGTCAGATGCAGATCTCCTATTTTCCTTTTTCTGGAAGGCAGCCTACAACACAAAGGCTAACCTTTTAACACAGGTTAAGAAAAAAAAGGGTTTGGTTGTGGGTTTTTTTGTTTTGTTTTGTTTTGTGTTTTTTTCCCCCCAATCCAGATATCTGAGCTGCTTAGAAAAACAGAAACAAAACAAAACAAAAATGAAACAAAACAAACAAAACAAACCCACAAAAAAAAAAAAAAAAAAAAGAAGAAAATTTAAAAGGAAACTCAATAGTGTCAGTGTTCCTACCATTTGGTTATACTGTCAAGGACACAATAAAACTGTAATTGGCTTGCAATAGATAAATAATTTGTTTAGACATTACTTCCCTCTGTAAATTGGCAGATGATACCAAGTTGGGTGGCAGTGCTGATCTACTGGAGGACAGGAAGGCTCTGCAGAGAAATCTGGACAGGCTAGACTGGTGGACCAAGGCAAACAGTAAAAGGTCCAACATGATTAAATGCCAGGTCCTACACTCCGGTCACAACAACCCCATGCAGTTTTACAGACTAGGGGAAGAGTGGCTGAAAGCTGCCTGGGGAAAAAGGACCTGGGGGTGATGGTTGGCAGTGGCTGAACACGAGCCAGCAGCGAGCTCATGTGGCTAAGAAGGCCAATGGCATCCTGGCCTGTAAGAGCAATAGAAAATATTAAAAAACCTTCTTTTTAAATACTCAGCAGGAAGACCTTGCTGCAACTGCCAGCCCTTACATTAAAAAAACCAAACCAGAGCAAACCAATCAACCAAACAAGAAGCCCCCCCAAATAATTATTTCTTTTGAGGAAAGGAAGGTGGGGAGAAGAGAACAAAGAGATTGTGGACAGCTGCTGTACCTATTTCCATATGCAAGAGACTAGAAGGAATGGAAAGATAAGATGGTTTTATTCCAAAGTGCCTGTACAAAAATAAAATGTTAATTCCTTCATTACTAAAAATATTACCACCACAGACAGAGCTGATACTGTCTATTTCCATGGAGACCACTGCAGTATTTTAGAGCTCTGGTTTTGTGGGCAGAGGAATATGCTGTTAAATTAACTAATACTTGAGAAGATAGACATAAATCCTCATTACATATTTTGGGAACTCACATAACCTTAAGGCAATGCAGCTACAACAACATTATAATAACACCCTCTGACCTGCAATAATTACTTCTTTCTGGTGACGTAAGTGACACAAATGTCCAGAAATGTGGTGGTCTTTACCAGGGCTCTCCTCATTCTGCAATAAGGACTTGTACATCTGACACTGCTGGAAAGGGTGTAACTGTGTGCAGGTTTGTTCTATTACTTCCTATAATAGAAAGAGCAGCACTGTGTTAATCTCAGACAGACAATAGTCAAAATAAAGCAGAAAGAAGAGAGAGAAGCCATTACTTCTGGTTTCTTTGCTCATTCCTAGGCTGTGAAATCACCATAGTGATCAAGTGGCGCATGTAATGCCACTGTACCTTCCTTCCTTCCTTCCTTCCTTCCTTCCTTCCTTCCTTCCTTCCTTCCTTCCTTCCTTCCTTCCTTCCTTCCTTCCTTCCTTCCTTCCTTCCTTCCTTCCTTCCTTCCTTCCTTCCTTCCTTCCTTCCTTCCTTCCTTCCTTCCTTCCTTCCTTCCTTCCTTCCTTCCTTCCTTCCTTCCTTCCTTCCTTCCTTCCTTCCTTCCTTCCTTCCTTCCTTCCTTCCTTCCTTCCTTCCTTCCTTCCTTCCTTCCTTCCTTCCTTCCTTCCTTCCTTCCTTCCTTCCTTCCCTCCTTCCTTCCCTCCTTCCCTCCCTCCTTCCCTCCCTCCTTCCCTCCCTCCTTCCTTCCTTCCCCTCCTTCCCTCCTTCCTTCCTTCCTTCCTTCCTTCCTTCCTTCCTTCCTTCCTTCCTTCCTTCCTTCCTTCCTTCCTTCCTTCCTTCCTTCCTTCCTTCCTTCCTTCCTTCCTTCCTTCCTTCCTTCCTTCCTTCCTTCCTTCCTTCCTTCCTTCCTTCCTTCCTTCCTTCCTTCCTTCCTTCCTTCCCTCCTTCCTTCCCTCCTTCCTTCCTTCCTTCCTTCCTCCTTCCTTCCTTCCTTCCTTCCTTCCTTCCTTCCTTCCTTCCTTCCTTCCTTCCTTCCTTCCTTCCTTTCCTTCCTTCCTTCCTTCCTTCCTTCCTTCCTTCCTTCCTTCCTTCCTTCCTTCCTTCCTTCCTTCCTTCCTTCCTTCCTTCCTCCCTCCCTCCCTCCCTCCCTCCCTCCTCCCTCCTTAGTTCTGTCTGCTAACTTCCATGTGGAGCTCTTTCCTTTAGTACCTACAGAGGTGGACACAATCTTGTGCAGAGCATAATGATCCTGAAGCACTGAGGGCAACTTTAAATCCTGCTAATACTTGGTTCACAGGTCTGCCTTTCTGCCTTTCTTTTCACACTTCAAGACAGTGTAAAGCTCTGCCTAAGAGCCAAGGTTGATGGAGTTCAGGAAGATAAGCTCTTCTTGAAGGAATTCAGCATTTTGCATGACTGAACCCTATAAAGTTCATTACTCTTGCAAGCCTCAGCATGTGCTGTGATCCAGTTTGCTTGGCAAGGATGAGTTTAGTCCATCAGTATCTGCCCTTCATTCTTGTGTAAAAACTTGCACAAAAGCCATTGGCCCAAATCTGCAACCTGAAAGAGCATGTGGGAAGGAGGCTTTTACTCAGCGATGGCATCTGATGTGAAGTTAGCTTTCAAATACCAAAAAACAGTGTACTGAAGCACAGAAATGGATGGATGCATAGTGTAACTCTGGTATAAGCGCACCAAGGACATACAGTCTGCTTGCATTTTCCTGTGCAACTTCATCTTGTGTTATTTTTTCCAGAATCTAAAAGCCTGACTGCTATTAACTTGGTTCCTTCCCTGTTGAATGTCTGATAGATCTCCTGGCTGTACCAGTGCAGTAATAATACTTTGTATCTACTTTCTGCTTAATCAAAAAAATGGCAAGCCTACCTATCATAGTATATCTGGGTAATTCCTGAGCCCAAGCCTGAGAACATTTTAGAAGGTATCAAAAAGGCCATGTCTTTTATTGTAAACTCTAGCTTTAGCATAATCTCTAATCACACATTTTGTTCATACAATTAGGAAATTTACAATATCTTGAGTAAAATCAGTGCTGGGAAAAAAGGGAACTACTGTAACTCTCTTATTTTTTCATTGGTAATTTTATCATGTAGGCTTACAACTACCTACTTTTCCTGCTCCCTTAGCAGAAATTCATCAACTCTTGATTGGGAATTGCGTTAAAAAGTCAGTCCATTCCCCAGCATAACTTCTAAAAGCCAGGAAGTCAGTAACTGAGATGTGTCTTTCAGAGATGTGGCGTGGAAAAGTCACTAAAGCAGAAATATTTTCAGTGAAGTTAGTACAGTTCCCCATATCCAACTACCAAATCCTCCTTCATATGCTTAAACTGGACCAGCTGAGCCATAAACTGACTTATCTAAATCAGAGCAAAAACCTTGAGTACATGGACTATCTAAACCAGTTTCTTACCAAATTTCTTACCAGTAACTCCAGAAGTCTCCCAGAGTGATTGTTTTCACTTTCTGGAAAGCGTCTATTTTAGTAATTTGGAAATAGATTTAAGAAGTAGTGCTGTTTCTACACAGAGCCCCACCACTCCATTCTGCCAGGTCTCATGTCATGCTCAAGGTGGCAATGTATATTGTTTTGATAGATGGATGAAGGGAAGGCATCATTTTCCTTACCGTCAGGTTTCCCTATGCCTGTGTCTGTTTACCATGCAGGTGTAGACAAGACCCTTCTCTGGAATTCCATTGCTAATTCCACTGCTCCTCCATTACTATTCATAGTCTCTTCTCCTTTCCCAGAGTACCTGAACCATGGAAATATTCTTGAGACCTCTCAGAGCTGCCTCCTACCTCCTGCAAGGTCAGTGCAGCTGCCTGTCTTGTTTCAAGAACAGAAAGGTGAGCACACAGTGCCTGTGGTGAGGGAGGCTTCAGGGCTGGGACATGAACTGTATCCATTTAATAGTAAGAAGATTTCCTATGATCTCCATCACATCATGAGTGCAGATATGCTTGGCAAGAGATAAGATGTGATGAGGGAGATAGCTAACACTTTTGGCACACTTTTTCTGTGCTTTGATGTCTAAGGCACCAGGGCTATTAATGATGGATGAAGCATACAAACAAGATCTTATTCTAGCAGTAATTTGAAAGTGGAAGTACTGAGCAATGTGTCCTATGATTGCCAATTACCTGTTTTGCAGTAATCACAGCAGTACTTGAACAGTGTTACAAACAGAGGTGTCAGTGCATTCATTTCCTGCTGACATGCAGAGGTCTGTAACAGATGCATAATGAGCTCATTTAGTGACAAACATTTAAGTAAACCAGCGACATTAACTAGTGAAAAAAAAGCAGTTCTGAGAGAGCTGTATGCAATTTAGAGTCCTGACCAGAGGCTGTCTAAAATCTGCTCCGTGAAAAGGTCTATAGGAAGGCACCAGGTAATCTCATAGGCACCTACTGCTAAGAAATCCTGTGTCTCTCTCTCTCTGTGTGTGTGTGTGTGTGTGTGTGTGTGTGTGTGTGTGTGTGTGTGTGTGAATTCACACAGCTTCTAGCTGAAGGCAGTTTACATCCTGAAGGTAGTAGAGTTTGATCTTAGTCTGAGCTGACTGTTTCTGCTGAAACTTGATTGTCTGTACCTCATTGGTTTACTGTCCAATATTAACCCTGTTCCTCTGAGATGGCTACTTAATTCAGATCTCACTGGGTCCCTTCAAAAAGCTTCTCAATTCTGTGCTGTAAAGAAAAGAGAAACATGTGTAACAGTGATCTTCTTGTCTGCTCTGCCTCAGGAACTAATGACGCTCTGTAAATTGTTCAGCTAAAAGTTATTAAGAAAGGCAAAAAAATAATATCTCCTACAGGCACTAGTAGAAATTTAGGCTCTCCCATGTGAGGGAACTAGAGAAAACAGCCACTTTTCACAGTGTGTTTCTCCAAACTCTGGTGATGAAATGAGTCTGATCCTGGCATGGCACTTGTGTTTGGAAAGCCTTTAAATCCTAGACTGAGAATGGTGGAATTTCTTTATATGCACCAGCCTCTTGCTCTTGGTGTAACAAGACCACATCAGAGACTGTACTTCTAGGGTGGCAGCCTGATTGCTACTACTTTATATTCAAAGCTTCCCTGCACTGGTGACTGAAGTACATACCTGGGCATGAGGAACATGTATGGATGAGAACTCCTGATTCCTTTTGCAAGTTATTGCTAATTTCAAAACACCATTGTAACAATAGACATAGTTCAATTAACTCAGTCAATGCCTTAAAAATATTTGCATCAGCTGGAGTTGTGTTCCTTGGTATCTTCACTGAACAAGAACTGCTTGGCTTCTTGGCTGGTATCCATGTGGATGTGTCAGAGCATGATAGGTCCCCAAATGAATATTGACAGTGTAGCCAGAGGCAAAGAACAATTTACACTGCCCAGTTTTTCTAATTACAGCAGAGATGTAATTCTTGAGGACACCTGAAAATGGTAGAAAGACACCTACAAAAGTCCCACAATTGTGGGAAAAAAAAATCAGACCTTGATGATGAAGAGTTTTGGAGGTTCTACAAAGTAGAACTCACCAAGCAGAGCAGCTAGGAGGTGGCACACGTGGAAAAAAGAATAAGAAGTTGCAAGAATTAGTGTGAAAATCCAGGGAAAGAACTTCTGAGGAAAATCCTGTGTGCTAGTCAAGTAATTTTATATTTGTTTAGGATATGTTTGAACAATTATAAAGATTTAACCAAAATTGCTGCAGCTAACCAATATTAAGAAAGAAAAAAAGCTGTTATGAATTTGTTATTAGTATGCTAAAAGGCACATCCCCATGCTAATCAGGTATCAAGCCAGGCTTAAAACTTGAATAATCCTATTTTTCTGTAGTTCAGGAACTGAGCATAAGAAATAGTGTGGTGGTCTTTATCTAAATAGACAGGACTGGAAAATCAAGATGTTAATTGTCTGGGGTATTTAATTTGAAAACGTACGTGGACATACAAAGAAATAGACTCAGTTGTGTCTGAATATCAGGGCTGAGATTTGACTCAGCATCTGTTGTCCCTGTAAATGCCTGTTTCTCTGTCAGCTCTACTTATACACATTTATGACCAGTTTTCTCTGCTCTGTACCCAGTATAGTCACTATGCATAGAGCTGGTCTCTACTAGTCCTTGCGCTTGCAAGGCAACCTGAAGGGCTGCAAGGCAGACCAAAAATAACTAATGAAAGAAAAGATGTACAAAAGAACTTGAATATAAGGATATTTATTCAACTGAAAGACCTGGACAACCATACCCTTTCTTTTTCTCAAAAAAAATTATGAGTATTACAAAAGTTGCTATCTTCTGCATTAGCATTACTTGCCAGAAACAGCAAAGGCTTCCTGTACCTCATGCTCAGCTGGGTATGTGTGCACAGTAGGCCTCCCAATTACTCCTATGCATGGGGAAGCTGTAGTTTTCTACAAATATGTAAGTGCTGTGCTATCTGTGTTGTAAAGGTGAGTTAAATTTCTGAATAGGATATGGAGGACAATGCTTATGCATTGGTTTGAGGCAATTACAGGCCCTGAGCCTGACATCGCCTCTTTGTAAGCTTTAGAATGATAAGATTTCTGCCACAAATTCACAAACAGGAGTGAGGAATAGACTCAAAGGAATGCAAAACCTTCTTGAGGCAGAATTGTGCGGTACTGGCCCACTAACAGGAACAGTGTTTCGCTCTGCAGTGGAAAAAGGACTTTCTGGCTTGCAGATGCAAACCAGCAGCTCTACCAGGGGGAGAGGACAAGAGAATCAAATTACAGACCCACAGACTTAAGCAATCACAGAACAAGCTCAGTTAGAAGGCCCCTTCAAGGATCGTAGGGTTCCTGGCTATGCACAGGATCATCTCCAAGAGTTTCACCATATGCCTGAGAATATTGTTCAAATGCTGCTTGAACTCTTCTGGATGGTGTTGTGACCACTTCCCTGGGGAGCCTGTTTCAGTGCCCAGCCTCACTCTGGGGGAAGAGCCTTTTCCTGATGTCCAGCCTAAACCTTCCCAGACACAACTTCAGGCCATTCCCATGGGTTCTTTCATAGAACAGAGATCAGTGCCTGTGCCTCCTCTTCCCCTCAAAAGGAAGTTGTTGACTGAAATGAGGTCTCCCCTCAGTCTCCTCTTCTCCAGGCTGAAGAGACCAAGTGAACTCAGCTCTCCTCATACAGCTTCCTTCTTTGGGCCCTTCACCACCTTTGTTGCTCCCCTTTGGATGCTCTCTAAGAGCTTAATGTCCTTCTCATATTGTATAACCCAAAACTGCCCCTAGGACTCCCCAGTGAGCCCCCAGTGAGGCCACCCCAGTGCAGAGCAGAGCGAGACAATCCCCTCCCTTGACCAGCTGGCAGTGCTTTGCTTAATGCCAGCAGCTTGGGGAATTCACAAATCTGTCAGGGCTGGGGGAAAACCAGTTTTGTTCAATTTTCTGAGCTAGTATCCTCCACTTTACTTACTTTATTTGCCTTGCCATATTCTTGTTTGTAAGCTGTACTTGAGTTGGGGTTTAAGTATCTCAGTTACTGCCTTGGTGTCTTGGTTATGCACTGTGAGGACCAGTCTGCCTGCCAGACCTACTCACAGACACTCCTGCTTTTCCTCAAAAATTGGATGCTGTGGGAGCTGAAGGCCAAAGCACACCACCTCACACAGTTACCACTTGCCATAATAGCGGTAGTCCAAACTTCGCTTTTCTTGTTGGAGGGTCCAAAGCTGCCCATTCATGAAACACACCCATCTCTGCATGTTTTTCTGGCTTGGTCACTCAGGTCACAATGGCATGTTGGTGGAACTGGAGCATAATCCTGCTGTCTTCTGGGGCTGCACCTCCAGACTTGCTGTGTGCCATGTTAACCCAGTGTCACTGGGCTATGTCTTGGATGCAGTGAACAAAGCAGGGTCCCTACCTGGCTAGCAGCTGATGAATGTCCCTCTGTATCTGGTCTTTTCCTGATCTCCACCATTTCTTCAGAGCTGTCCCTTTTCTGCCAAACCTGGTACATGCTGATTGGCTAAGTGGGAGCAAAGGAGAACAAGCTGTCACTCACATTTGTCTTCAGTACCCTGCCTCCTTCAGTGCCAGAGAGCAGATAAATTGACTCTCAATCCCCTAAGGCCAGTCTTCAATACTTAACAGTTTGTAATGGATTTTAACACCTCCAGGAAAGCAGTCTTTAAACCAAATGTCTATACAATAACTAACTTAATTTTGCATTTAGTAGTGGGGATAGTGGAAAATGTCTGAACTGGAGACGAAGGAAATGACCTCTTTGAGGAGCAGTTAGCATTTCTTTTTGCCAGGAGCACTACAAATGACACATCCCATGGATTTATTTGCCATGTTCCTGAGCAAAGTGTTAGAAGGTCAGAATTGCAAGCTACATGGAAAATGTACCAGCAGCTCCTCACTCTGTTTGTCCTGAGGGTTATTCTGACTTGCTGGGAGTACTTTTTCTCTCATGAACCCAAACTGGCTTGTAGAATCTGGGCAAAATGAAGTATTCTAATTTTGGGTAATCATCTGTTAAGAATCACAGGAGCACTGAAAGACCACCAACAAGGAATCCCTGTTGCCTGGAGAGAGTGTCAGTCCCCTCTTCTAGCTCTTGAGCTCATAAGTTCCACTGGGAAATTTTTTTTCTCTGAGCTGGCCTTGAGCATTCACAACTTCTCAGGAACTGGCTATTGCAGTAGTAGGATACAGTTGAAGAAGTTTGTTTGTTTGTTTGTTTGTTTGTTTGGGTTTTTTGTTGTTGTTTTGTTTTGTTTTGTTTTGTTTGTTTTTGTTTGGTTTTTTGGTTTTTTTTTCTTTTGTTTTGTTTTTTAATTTTATCTTTTTGTTTTTAAATTTTGGGTACCCTGAGTAACACAATTAGGGGAGTTGAAAGGAGAGCATGGGAAAAGGGAAAAGTTCCTGGATTAGGCTGATAGATCTTCTGTAAAAGACCTTGTTAAAGGGTTATTGTAGGAAGGAGTGCCTATAAGTCGTTGATAATACTTTCAATAAACACAATGAACACAAAAACCAACTCTGCTGCTACTGACAGTACATGAACACTGTTTCCTTGTTTGTCGACTTGAACAATCTGATGTCAAAGTATTTTAGCTACCATATTTTCAAGCTGAATCCATACTTTGATCTTTGTGGGGAAAAAAGGGTTTCTGAGCAAATTCAGTCTTGTTAAAAAAAAATTTCCCACAGCTTGATTTGGGGTGGACTGTGTCCCTTCCAAATGATGAAAGAAAAACCCAGCATAGTCCTGCTAACAGCAAAGAAAACCTTGGTATTAACCTTATAATGGTGGTCAGGTCTTTCTCTCCTGTTTAGATGAGTGATTCCGTAACCCTAATTACAAAATGAGAGACTGAAAATTTCATTGCTCTGCTGGGGTTTGAACTCCTAACTGTGATTCTAAAATTAGAAAAATCTTACTCAAATGCCTTGCTCTTGGAAGAAATATTTCCCACCTTGAGAATCATTTAAATGAACAAGTGATTTATGGAAGGGGTTTACAGCTAGTCTGTGAACCAGAGAGAGTTAATTGATAAGGTTTGCTTCTGAAAGGAATTTTACCAAGGCCGTTGGTAGGGACACTGAGAAGAGAAGAAGGAGAAGAAGATAAGCAAGAAGAAACCTGCAGCTGGGAAAAGCATTTTTAGAAAAGTTTTGTGAAAAACAGAGGTGGAGATGGTTTTGCACCAATGAAGGTTATGCTGATTTATTGTAACTAATGAATAAAGTGTAAGCTTTGTAGAGGGCATAAAAGACAGATGGTTGTTGTGATAAACAGAATATTAGCCTTCGGAGATGTAATGTGTCCTTTCATATGTCACGTCCGCCCCAACAGCAACAGTGATTAAGGGAAAATAGACATGTAAGGAAAGGTGCAACTTGCCCAAAACATCACAGCAAACCAATTGCAGATTTGGGAGCAAACCTTTGCTCTTTTCTTGCAGCCCATACGTTAGTCTGTGTTTTTCTGAAAACCTGCTTGGGTAGAATATATACTTCTTAGTGACTGGAGGCAACCTTACGATATTGTAAAGTAGGAAATAAGTGACTTGATGTTATTAATAAGAAAGATTATAAGGTCAATAGCTAATAACAAAGGAAACCATTCAGGTACTGGGTAAACATGAAATTACTGGTATTGGGTTGGTATTTTCAAAAATTGTCCTCTAAATGCTGTCTGGAGGCTGCTTTAAGGGGCAGAATGGAGGAACTCAGTATAAGTTACCTTTTAAATTTTTTTTCTCAATAGGTTCTCTTTGCATACCAATTTCATGAAATACAAGGTTTCCTGCTTTCCGTGAAACAGATTGCTGGATATACTGATATTCTCTGAGAGACTTTGGAGCAGCAATGATTAAAAAAAAAATAATAGTGGAAACCACAACTACTCAGAGGATTTGTTTTTTTAATTTAATGCTCTCACTGTATTTTTGACGCTTAGCTTCTGTGTCCTGAAACTCAATTTGACAATGCAAAGCCTGAATACTGAAGTATACTGTATTACTGTATACTTAGGCCCATAGCTGATAGTGAATCCTTATTAGTACAAGTTATTTTCCTGTGTATGGAGCCATAAAGCTGCTGTCATTTTTAGCAGCTGTGATTCCTTCAGAGTACTGTCCAGCTTGGGAATAGAAGATATTTTCAATACATTTTTTTCTTTGAACTTTTGAAAATTTTCAAACTTCCAGATTACCAGTCTAATCACAGCTCTTCATATCCACATGTCCCAGTTTTGCTAGGAAGCTTTGAATTATTTACAGAATAGAATTGTGTGCAGTGAGAGTAAAAGATTAGACACAGGCAAATCTGAAACCTAAATGAAAAGGCATCAGGTTGGCATGGGGTATTACTCTTGTGACCCAGAGCCTAAGAGTAAACAAGAAAAATAACAGGTGTTTAAGAAATGGTTAAGTTAAAGTCCTCCTAGACACCCAGGACACTTGTGCGGCCATGGGTGTGCATGCGTGCATTTCAGTGTATGTGCACATTCATCAAGAAGGGAAGGAGCTTCCCCAGGCGGAGCTGCATGCTTACCTTCACATGAGGAAGCTGCCTCTCACAAAACACTGGCTAAGAGGAGCCTCTGACTACCATTATCACAGAATCAGAACCAGAAATTTTCCTGAACCTCCTTGTTATTCAGCCCTGTGGCACAGCACAGTCTTCAGGGAGTTGTCAGGAAGTGCTGCAACTTGAAAGGAGGGAAGATGTCTGTCTCTCCTTCATCCAATGTCATCCTTTCCATCCAAAGAGAAAGTGACTTATGATTCCAGTTCCACCAAAACTAAGGTAAGGACCTACAGGGCTTAGCTCCAAGCAGCATTTCCTTTACTGTTGACTGGAACTGAGTAACACCCCTCTGTGTTGATCAAAGTGCTTTGTGCTACTGGACAATGTTTCAGTCCTATAAGTTTGAGTAATTCCCTTGGAAAATATAATTTCAAGTGTGCAGTGCCATCTTCAGTGACTACAACAGGAAAGTATTTGGTAAATATCAGCTTGAACATTTGTTGCAGCTGATACAGTAATAATGTTGTTATAGTAAAAGCTATGTTGACATTTCATTGACAAATATGGGAGTATATCAGCACTATAACCACCTGCAAACTTGTAAAATGAATACTTCTACTTAAAACACGTCTTCATAAGTATATGTAACAGCTTTGGAATACTTAATGCAGACACATATTGTAATAAAATTTCGAGATATAGAATGACATTGATTAAATAAAGTAGATACCAAGTAGTTTATTAAAACATGACTTTTCCCGTGATTCTCGGGCTTCAGGTTGCTGGTGGAAATATAGGGCTGTTCTGTGCCTTTATCTGAGCTGTTTTTCTTCTTACAATCAGTGTGCAAAATGCCTGTTGTTTATGCCAGTGTAGTATCCTAATGCTTAGATTTTATATGGAAAACAGTTGTAATTAATTTCTCCAATTCAGTCAACCAAAGCAATCCAAGACTTTTTCCATCTAAAAGCTGACTCCTGAATGGGTTGGTTGCAGTTAAGTACTAGGATTCCCACGGGTGCAGGAGGGGAAACTCTGAAAGTATCAAAGATAGTGAAATGCTTTGGAAAACACATTGAAGAAAGGTTGTGTGTCCATATAAGCAGAGTCCCAGACTTTTATGGAGAACCACAGTACTGGCAGACCAGTTATTATTTTTTTTTTTTTGGAGCTGTTGCCTGTTCTGTGGGGCTTTAATGTTAGTCTTAGAGCGGAGCAACGCGGTACAGTGCAGTAACAAGAAGATAATACACCTGAAATGCAGAAATACTCCTTCCTACATAATCAGACACCTTGTTGGGGCATATTTAGCTTGTTCAATGACGAGCAAGGGGAATTTTCTTCTGAAAAGTGAGACATGCCAAAGGAGACTTCACAGCAGAAGTTAATAAATAACACAGAAAAGCAGCTTACTTCTGAAAGTAGTTAGTAAGAGTTGTGCATTACACTGATCTAGCTGTAGGTTTCTGGAAGAGCTGCATGGAGTGAGAACTTTTCTTTTGTCCCAGAACAGCTTCCTTGCTGGTCCCCCTTCCCAAGGATTTTAAAAGGTAATATGATAGTAGTCCTTATAAGCAAGCAGAGCTGAGCTATGTTCTATGGCACCTTTGTAGGTTCTTCAAAGAACCAAGGGGGTAACAGACTCATTTGTTAGGGGTCCAGCTGTGTGAGAAGAGAGTAAAGAGTTAGGGGGGACTAATGCAGGAAATACAGTTGACTGCAGGGACATGACTTGTATAGGGAAGTACAGAACACTTCCTGCAAATCTGCTCTTAGCATAACATATGAGGCTGTAAAAACTGGCTGGTTGTGCAATTGCTAAAATATTGATCCCATACAGTAACAACTTTTAAAAACCCACAATTTTAGCAATGTGTTGCACTAAATTTTAGACATCATCCCTTTTGTGCTAGGAAAACAAATTGCTCTGACCAGAAAATTTCTTTGATGTAGCTTTTGGAATATTTAAATTCAACCACTTCTGTGATGTGCTGGCAAAGGAGGATTCCTGTCTCAGGAATCACTGGCAAAGCAGCAGTGAGCCATTTATCATACTGCATAGCTAACATTAAACAAACCCACTTGTCTAAATTAATGAGGGCTTTTGTCTATAAAAGCTTCAGAGCTGAGCAGACGTCCTGCAAAGCTATAACACTGGTTTCCCCAAGGAGAGACAATGTTTTTATTTCTATGAGAATATTTTATGAATAAATTCACTAGTTTCTATTTCATCCAACAAACAGAACGATGCACTAAAAGATGAATAAGGAAAATCATCATGTTGGCTGCTTCTACTCTGGCTTCTGACAGCTCCTAGTTAGATAATCCTTTAATTATTTGTGAAGAAAGATCTCTCCTGAGTTCTCCATTGGACTGAAAAAAATTGCTCTTTCTCATCATCTATGAGCAATCTGGCTAGAGCTGCTGGCACACAGAAAGGTTTCTGCATTACTTTGGTTTATGCATATATATATCAATGACCCAGCCAAGTTTCATCTGGCTTTATATAATCAGAGATCAAGGACAAAATCTGAGGGTAGCAGAGGTACACTACTTGCTCCCCAGAACTCCTGGAAGTGCTGCTTCCTTCAATTTTTCACACCTGTTAAAGTTCAGTAATCTTGTATTGCACGTTGTCACACAAGTGCGGTGTGTCTTTTACCAAGCTGATTCTTACAGCACAGACGAAGAATAAATTCTGAAGAAATACATTTTTGGTTTGGGTCAAATTGTTCCAGTATTCCCCAAAATCAGCAGTCACATCTGAGTCCAGCATGAGGGCTGCTCAGCCCTCCTTACCTCAGTTGAGTGGGAGCGTTTAATATTCTTTTGTGTATTCTTTCGTGTATTCTTTCAGTATTCTTTTGAGCTGGCATTGACATCATTATTTTGATATTAATTTCTGTCCAAATAGTTTGAAGAGAAGAAACAGAAGAAAGGAAAAATTATGGGATTAACTAATGTTATACTCCTCACTCAGTGTATGCTATTTAGGAGACTTTAAGCATAGTCTCTCATTAACTCGGGTAGGCTTATTATTCCAAGTTTGACTGAGAATGTAAATGTCTTCCCAGAACAGCTACATGCCATGAAGTGATGCTCTAATAACAAATTGCCCTGAAACCTTCTTGTCTAAAGGGCAGAATTTGCAGTAAATTACACACTGGGCAAGTAATTGGCTGGCTACTTTCTGCTCAGGTCTTAAATCATGATGGTTACGTTGAGCCATAGAAATGATTACAGCTGTTCCTAGCTAAAGCCACTCAGAGCCTAGAGCTTTGAAGAGAAAGGTGTTGTTCTGTTTGTTTCCTTTCAGCAGAGTAGTTGTGTAGTGCAGGATTTGGATTCCTTTCCATGAACATATCAGGAGGGCTGTGGATGGTGTCTGGAAAACTTTTTACTCTTTTCTAGACAAAAGCAATACCTTAATACATCACCTATGTTTCAAGAGACAAAACAGAAGGTAATATCAGTGGATCAGGAATAACTCTTCAAAGTGCCTTTGTGAGAGTAAGCTACTGATGCTCTATTAACAAAGAAACCTGCTTGTTAAGAACATGGGGAGTGAATGCTGCCAGTTCTGCATTTCAGTACTGCAAAGCCAAGGTTCAATTCCACCAAGACTTCCCACAGCCTGTCAACGCTGTGTCTTCTGCCGTTGTCTGAAATCTGTGTAGTCTGCACCTGACTGACCTATATTAAGTATGCTTTCTGTTTCATAAGAGGAGATGGAAGGTCAGGCTGATGCTGTTGGAACATGAGCCATTTAAACAAATAAAAGAATGTGAAAAAACTAGAGTATAAGCAAAAAAAAGAGTGCAGTAGCTCCCCTGAAGCCTAAGCAGGAATGTACAGAACCATCAGGAAAGGAAGACTGTGGTCCTAGTTTTGTGTTAATTTCACCCATATTAACATCTATAAAATTATGGCAGGAGCTGGAATAGATTTATGTGAAGATAGCTATTTATCAGCACTGAAAATGCTAGCATGGAAGTTACCGAAAATTGTACTCAATGTATGGCAAATATTCACAGGATGTGGTTAGACATCAGAGTGACTCAGTGTGGCTTAATATATGCATGTATGCACTGACAGCAAAGAAAATGCTGCTGAGGATGGGTCTCATATTTGGTTTCATGTATCATCTAATATAAGGAAGATAACTATTTAAGTCTGAGCCTGGATGGAAAACTCTCTCACCTTTTGAGTGCTCATCCCTTTGAGAGATTTCCTTTACTAGTCAAGCCCTCAGCTTACAGAAGCCTATCCCAATATATAAAAACTGTGCACCTTAGAGTTGTAAATACCTTTCAAACTAGATTTAAACTGCTCATGATAAGGATCTGGGCCTTGCATCCTTCTCTGTTACAACCGTTGAGCTGCATCCCCAGAGACTGCCTTTTAACATGGGCAGGATGTGATTTGTGAAAGATTAAGAACTGGAAATTGGTCTTTTAACTCACTGGTGCCAAGAAAGAACTTAATATATGAGGTAGCATATACTCAACACATCCAGAGACAGATGCAGCTAGTCCATTCACTAGTGATTCCTCTAGAATGACTGAGGCACTTTGAAGCTCCAAAGTGAAATTTTGCCTGAGTGACAAGTAACCTAAACTAAAATATAAGAAGCTTAAAGCTATTGTGAGTGAGAAAACTGAAACTGGCAGACTGGGTACAATTGTCTCTTCCTCAGAACTGCCCAGGCAAACCTTTTTTTCTATTTATCTGTGCATAGCAGAAGTATGTTGGTCACTAAAAACCATTCTGCCACTTCTGAATCTTCGTGGTTGATTCCCAAAATTGCACAATTCAAGTGAAGACTCAGATTTTGTAGGGCTAAAATCACACCTACCTACATGCACCCCTGGATGTACGATTCTCAAATGCAATGAAAAGTGTTTCAGACAAAAGCATATCACAAAGGGGAATAATGCTATAGACTTAAGCTTGATCACTGTATCTGACACACTCCCATCAGTCATGTGAAAATGAAGAGATTTAGAGCTATAAATGCAATGTAGTTTACCCAGATCACTGTCAGAGCTTGTTTATCTGTCCTAGTCTGAATTACAACCTCCATCTGTTTTCCAGCATCTATTGCTTTCTGGTTTTCTTCCTCTTCTCCACATCTCTGTGGCACATTCCAGATCAAAGGCAAACAAGGACTTCAATAAGCACTAGGGACTCTAGGTCTGAGTCTAAAACAGAGTGGTAAAAAAATGGACTGTGAAATCCATTCTCAAAGGCTCTGAGAAGGAGGTGTTGAGCAGCTCCAAATCTGGTGTTTCAGCCTATTTCTGGGGATGAGGCAATGCCAGCTGGTGTACAGGCTAGGTCAATTATCCCAGAGATGAGGAAAACTTAGCAAAATTATGTGTGTGGGGGGTTGTAAAGAAACAAAAAGGCATCAAAATGCTCTAGTAGAACAGACACTTGTGCCATTCCTAAACTTGCTTGTTTTGTTTCCAAAAAGCCCTTGCAAAGTGACTCCCGCATCCAGAAATTAATCACTGAAAATTCCTGAGGACAGCAAAGTGAAAGACTACAATGGGCAAAATGCATTGAGGTAGAAAAAGGACAAAATTTCAGGTCAGCTCAGGGTTAAGTTATCTGTACTCCACAACAAAATCACCTGCCCTCACATTCTTAAAGGAGGACTGTGTTTTAAAAATTTAAAAAAATTTAAAATTTTAAAAATATGTCAAATGTTGAGTGCATCTAAAATACCTACTTGACGTGATAAACTTGGTGAGTTGCATGAGAATAAATAAATTGTTAACAGGTCTCAACTTTTCCTTCCTTGGAATTCTTTGTGTTCAACGGAACAACTCATTTGCTGCCATTCTGAAGTTCAGCTTCTGCTTGGAACAGAGTTCTAACTGTTCATTTCCTGGGGAAAAGGCCAGAGCCCATGGTTTGGGGTTCTGCACAGCCCCTACTTTTTGGGGCAGAAGTGAGCTGGCAGAGAACAAAACTTGCTTGTAATCAGAAAGACTGTAGTGACCTTCAGATTGAGTTGGGGCCATTCTTTCAATTTCAGAGAAATAATTCCTTTAAAGCTGGAAGTGTTTGATGACTTCAAGAATTCAGTAAGGCTAGACTGGAAACAACCTCTGATCTTCCAAACATTGTTTGAATTTCAATTCTTTGCATTGCATACCCTGTTGGTGAGTGCTTGCTTAATAACTGAAAGTCTGAACTAAACATGCTTATAAATCAAATTAACCCATCTTAGCTTCTTGCCTATTAGCAGGGAAATTCAACACTTTTGGGCACTGCTTTGCAAGCAGTTGTAGCTGTGGCATTGGGATTAAACCTACTGCACTCATTAATCATGTTTGAGAGCCATATGCATTTGATGTAACTAGAATTTTAAATTCCAAATAATCCAGAGCAATGTATCCTGTCCTCAAGACACAGGTTGGCACCGTGGTTACCCTGAGCTGTCTCTAATTCCTAGAAGTTCTTGGTCCTACAGTGAACAGACATTATTACTTGTTACAGGTATTTAGCATCATCCAAATGTGGTTAAATGGTTTTCTAAGGCATCTGCTAGGGAGCTAAATTAAAAAATGGTAATTATTAACTATTTCAGTGCAACAATATTAGTGATAATTCTTAGGTTCAAAGCAGGAAAAGTAGTTAGCAATGCCTAAAGGGCCTACAGCACATATTTTAAAGTGGTAACAAGCAGCTAGAAAGAATGGTTAACCAATTTTTGTTTGTAGGACTCAGTGTGAGACCTCTGACATGTCAGAGGGCTCCGGAATGACAGCAGAGCTTGTCCTCCTGCTGCTCTATCAGACAATGCATCACAAACAGAACCTTGTAAGAACTTCACACAGGTGGAGGTATGCTATGATAGAAGAGCACAACTGTTCCTGTGAGTGACACAAGAGAAAGATCTAGGAGGCAAATGAATTTTCCAACTTGTCCCAAATGTAAAGAAACATGGAAGGGATATCTGGTGAAGACCATCTACTCTCTGGCAGAAAGCCAGACTTGCATGCATGAAGGGAGCTTTCTATAATAAAATGAGCTCATCTGCAAGGAAAAACTTTGTTCCCAGCTCTGGCAAATCACTTAGTAGGTATGGAGCACAGGGGAATATGATATCAGTCTTAAAGCCGAACATAAGGAAATGGTCCAGTTGGAAGGGAACAGCATGGTGGCTGTGTTCCTACTGAGTATTTCCCACACCAGAGACAGGGAATGTTTTATTCCCCATCTCAAGCCAATTTTTCATATGAACAACAACCTGTAGCCTTCTTTTCATCTTTCAGTTTATACCAAGAGGCATGAAAACTATAGTTTGTTCAGATTTACTGCGAACAGTATTTGTTTTGGTTCTTTTAGCTGATTTTGCATTTTATGAAGAGCTAGGATAAAGAATTAGTGAGCATCTCCTACATGGCCTGCCAGAGTAGTAGCCTTTTGAGGCAGATACCCTGTACAGACCTACATTAATCATACCACCTGCTTCCTCTTCTGCAGACAGCATACTTTCTCCTTGAAATGGTTGCTTCACAATTACTCTGGTGTAATACTTGATTTTCTTAAAAATAAAGACACGGGAAGTTAGATAGTTGGAAAGAACCCCATGCTTCTTTTCTCCAGGACCATCAGGGGTGGGAACATCTTGGCTTCCCTTCTGATTTTAATGGGCCTCATCTGTTACTTTTTGAAGCAAACGTGTGTGAACATCAGTGATATGCTGTGAGGTAGGTGGAAGCATGGATTAGTCCTTTGAAACACATAATTTCAGGGCCAGAGGTTCTGGATTAATTCCCATGTGCATGTGGTACTTGGCTCACATTCCTTCTACAAGTATAAAATGTATAATCTCAAACGCTATTTAAAATTGCATTAAGGTGCTGGTAGGTAATGGTTTTTCTCTGTTTTACTTCTCTCCAGAGAAGGATTCTTCCCAGTTTCTCTGAACACTGCCTTCTCCACATCCATATCTAGGGTATGTCTCCCACTGGTTCTTGTCATGGTGAAAGGGTGCAGTGACCATTGAACAGGCTGTCCAGCAAGCCAAACTCTATTCCCAGCTCAGGACATATAATACTTTCAAGGGCGGTTCATTCAATTGTGTCATTCAATGTGGGGCAGAGTCAGCAGATGCCAAGCTTGGGCCAAAGCTGGAAAGCAAACATTAAGACCTGGCTTCCTGGTAATAATCTTTTCCATGAACAGCTATTACACAGAAGTCCAGTGCATAACAGGTTCAGATGATTAAACTCATGGTTATGCAGAGTCTCATAAGAACATAAGGACTCTTTATGTTTCTGAGAACTCTAAGAGCCATAAAACAAGCGGTAGTGGTTTAAGTGGTTCTTAAGTGGTAAGTGGGAAAATATGCCTGGATCCTGTAAAACTACAGCCGTGGGGTTTACTTGGGTTAAATATTTGGGATGATAAACCAGTGCTGGCTAAATAGCTACCACCACTTTCAGAGCTCTTATTTCCACACAGCTCAGTAGCTGGTCTGGTCACACAGCTGTCAGAGGAGCTCCTGGTTTGAGTGAAATCTATCTTCAAAATCATGTGGCTTGCAGTTAAAATAATCTATTGTACAGAAGCAGAAATAAAATAGATGAAGCAGAACAGCAACTAGCTGAACAAAAGCCTACCAGTAGAACTGAATATCATGCCTGAGTCATAATATCATGACCTTTTTAATAAGGCAAGGTGCATTAAATCATCCTGGTGTCTCAGGATTACCTGCTACTGCAAGATCATAGTGTCCTGACTTCACCTAATTCTGCTCTGAAAACTTAGCTGCAAGGGTTAACAGTGTGGCAGCTTCACATACCACCAGGACCTACTCAGGCAGGACTTTTGCCTTCTCTTGAGGTCCAAAATGTATACTCTATTCCTTTCATTTTTTAACCTCATGCAGATGAAGTCTCTTGGATTCGGGCGTTTTTCTCACAATCCAGATGCAGGTGTAAATACTGAGTAAATACTTGCTGAGCTTTCAGTCCCCCTTTCAGCCCCCCTTTCAGCCCAGGAAGAAAGCAGTTTTCAGGAATTATCCCCTTTTTTCAGATAATAATGCTTGGATGTCTGCATTGCTACGTTTGCTTTGAGTTTATGCTGTGGATGTACCCACGTTTGCATTGATTATGAGTGAGCAGGAGATGCAAGTGGGAAGGACTGACTGGGACACCTGGGGACAGTTTGCTACTCTGAGCCAGGATGCAAATCAGAAACAAAGAATTGCTACAGTCAAAATGGGAAGTTTCATTACAGTTGAAATGGGAAGTTTTCTTACAGTATCCTTGGATCCTTTCTCACCTTGTCTAATACAAAGCAAAGTCCTAGTGAACACAATTTATGCACTTTTCTTTTGGAGGTTTTTTCTAGAAGTGTGAAACTACATCCTTGTCTATTATTGCTATGAACACTATTGAGAACAATATGCCTGCTACTCTTGCACCTCATCTCTGCGCAGTAATAGGGTGTTTAGTTTTATAGTTGTGTGATTATTTCTATCAGACAAGGTGACCCTGGAATCTCTAGCAAAATATAAAAATGCGTGGAAATTTATAACAGTGCATGGAGTTCCCTTCTGAGCTACGGCCCCACTGTGCTAAGCCATTCTGGTGCCAAGAAGCCTACACACAGTAAAGCTGTAGACTCAAGGTCAAATTTATAATAGTGGCCAAGACAGAAACAAAATTTTGAGTCTTCAGCATGCTGACTTGCATGCAGTCTTACTCAATTTTACAACTTAATGGAGAAAAGTGCTGCATCTCTACTGCTTAAAAACACATCTCTGGCTTAAGGTTGTGCATGGGTTTAAAATTGGCCTCACATGGATGCCCAGGGGAAGAAACACACACCCCCCCCCCCCAAAATAGTATTTTGCACTGTGTTAATAAAAGCAAAGCAAAAAAGGCTCAAGCTTTTCTTTTTAGTAGTCCAGATGCATGTGAACATTTTCAAGCAAAATAGTTGGAATTTTTATCAGCAGCAGCTGAGGCATAGGCAAGGAGCTTCATATTTATACACAGAACTTTTTTAGGTAATATGTCAGTTTGAGAGAAAAGAGGAAGACATTAATGCATAGCTTAAAAATTCAGCTAAAAGGTCACAAAGGATTGCTCTGTGCCCAAGGTAGCTTAAAATCCATGTTTGTTCTCAGTGGCAAAACACCTTCCACACACAGAAGCAAAGAGTTGGAAAATCTGTCTTGCTGGAGCCATTGGAGTTTTGCTGCTCATTTTCCAGACTTCTTTGAAATAAACATGAGAATCATGACTGAAAATCCCTGTAGAAAAGTTCAGCATGAGCATATGAAAAATCCTGCCAGATCTTTACATAGACTTGAAAGTGCATGCAGAAGTCCCAGTTCACATGATGTGATAGTAACTGCTATATCTTATTGTGTAAGAGGGACTGGACAATACTAGTGATATGTCATACTTTGATTTGAGCCCTTCCTAGATGAGGTTTCTGTTACAATATCAAAAGTTTTTAACAATTGCAACTGAGCACACAATTTACAACAGGAAAATACAAAGCACAATTTTTTTCTTCATCCTTATTGCAATATTACTAACAAACAGAAAAGAACAACAGAGAATAATAATATTCTAAAGGCCAAATTACTAGTTTAAATACAAAGAGGATTGTGAGTGGTCAGCATGGATTCACCAAATCATCTTTACTGATCTTATAACCTTCCAAAACAAGTTGGCGGACTTGGTAGACAAGGGAAGAGCAGCTGTTGTTTTCTAGCTTGACTTTAGTAATGTTTTCAACACTGTCAACACTGTCTCCTATAACATCTCCACAGAGAAGCTCATAAATTATGGTTTGGATGAGCCAATCTCACTGAGTCTGAGACTGAGAATTGAGTGAATAGGCAGGCTTGGAGGCTAGTGATCTATCACAGAGTCTAGTTGGAGGCCAATAACTAATGCTTCATCCCAGAGGTAAGTCTGGGACCAGTCCTGTCCATTTTCATATGGTCTGCATGTTGGGGCAGAGTGTGCCCTCAGCAAATTTGATGATGGTACAAAACTGGGAAGAGAGCTGATACACCAGAGGGTTGCTCTGCCTCTCTGAGGGTCCCTGACAAGTTGAAGAAATGGGCTCATAACTTCAAAGCAGGGAAGGACAAAGTACTGTACCTAGGAGAAGAATCCCAGGAACCAGCACATGCTGAGGTCCACCCAGACAGAAAAAAACTTAGCACAAAAGGATTTGGAGGTTGTCACTGAAAATCGGAAAATAAATTCTCCAAAAATTTGTTAGGTTAGAAAGCCAACATTACTTTATTAGCACTGCTGGATGCATAGGGAATCTTCCTCAAAGTATGCATGCTAAGAAACCTACAAACCTGGTTATATTCCTGAAACCAATACATATTCATCACATTTTTGAATACACTCATATAAGTCAAAAATTTCCACAGACTTACTTGAATATGGCTCCAGATCTCCTGATGAATCTTTTCTCCTTGAGACTATCTCAAATAGGTCATCAAGTCATCATGTAATTCTCTTATCATTCTTTGCTCTGACACACAATCCCTGTTATCAAAACTAAGATATCAGCTAGTACATATTAATCACTAATACAAGTAAATAAGGAAACATTAGCTGGAAAATGACTTGCTAGTCACAGGTGTAGGGAGTTAACACAAGGCCATAGTAATCTCTGGCATTAGTACTAAGCACCATAGGGGACAAAACTAAGCATTAACCACGAATATAGGCATAATACACTACAGTGCTAAAGTTAAAGAAATCTTCCAACATTTTTCCCACTGCTGTATGGACTTCTTTCTCTGCCTGAGAAGGGAGGCTGGACCAGGTGACCTCCAGAGATCTCTTTCAACCTCAGCTGTTCTGTCATTCTTTATATTCAGCTATTTTTTTTCTTACCATGTTAAAATGTGAATGGGAGCAGATTATTGATGTTCTGATAGGCTTTGGAGTAATTTATCTTGCTCGCATTTTACGGACAGTGCATAATCCTCTGAATTAATTTATGCTGTAAAATATATATACATATATTTTTGTTTTGCAGCATAATTTTTAGACAAAATGTAAAACTGGGACATGTTTCCCATCAGTTGTTGATTAGTAAAAGTATAGCTGATAAGATACTTCCTAATATCAACTATAGATATCTAAACACAATTCACTTTTTGCCTTGTTGAAATGCAGTATGTTGCTTTATTCTTGATTATCTTCAGTTTCAGACAATTCAAGGCATGGTGACTCAAGCAACTTGTCCTCATTGCTATTTTAAGTCTAAGAATAGGTGTATTCATGCAACACTGAAACAATGACTCATGTCTGAAGCGAGGCATTTAGGGTGTAATTCTTAAGTCCTCTTTTACCGCTCAAGGAGAGGGTAGTGTGGAGGGACAGCATCACAATGCGAAGGAAAATCAGATCTTTATAAGTCAAAGCTGGAGGAGTAAAACTAAGTAGTTTTTTTCAGCAGTTCATGTGGTATGTGAATAAAGAAAGAATTTTCAAAGTTTAAATATGATTCAAGGGAACTGAACACATTCTTCCACTGGGTAAGTCAAAGCTGAGTTTTTGAAGGACTATTTGCAAAATGAGCTACTGTGCATAAGGTGGAAAGTGCCTGTGTTTCTCACTCAATCTCAAAGCACAGCAGTCATTAACATGAAGCAACTTCAGAAAATACCCCAAGCAGGCATCGTCCTTTTTATGCAATCATAATGCACCTAGTGAGGGCTTGGCTCCAATGAAGTTCATTCAGAGAAGCTAGGAGGACAAGCACACAGACCTGTAATAGGCAAAAAAACATTTGCCTTCTGTCTGTATTCAGCAAGCAGCTGCAGATTCCCTGTGGCACATAAAAAAACGCTCTATTTATACATGCCAATAATACTAGCAAATTCCGGAGCTTGCTGGAGCATTCTCACAATATGAAAACAAACTTGTTTTTTCAGTGACGGAAGATGTGAAAATAGGGGCTTTCACTGACTCATCATAATCATGGGAGTTATTACAAAACTAAATTGTTCTTCTAAACTACTATTTCCACACAAACAACTCGTTTGCAATTGTGAAGGCAAGAGTCTTAGAGGAAATAGACCCCTCTGTTACTAAAAAAGTTTCCTTCTTCCTTTACTGTAGGTTTTATTTTAAGAAAACGGATATGGCTAAATTCTTATGTCTCTTTGTGTCATTTTAAAAGAATTACCATTATATTAGCTTTTTCTCATATATGCTTTTCAAATATAGCTTGTATTTCATAGTAGTACCAAAGCTGTAATCAAGCAAGTTCTACTGCCTTTGTATCTTTTTCTCTATAAATTGACATTTTTCTTCTTGGGATAGGATTTTTGATCACACCTCCTCAGATATATTACAGCGAATTTCCATATTCTTAAGACTTCCAGTGAATGGAAATTTTCTTCTTTACAGGTGCATCCAGAACAGATGCTGTGTGTACATCACACCAGCAGTCAGGGTCTGGAGTTTCTCTCTGGTCCTGGTGACACCTTCCCCTTGTTCTTAATTCTGCTCTTCAACTGTCTAACTCACTTTTGTCCTCCTTTGGGAACAGATGCAGTCACTTATGTTGGAACTTAAAGTGTCTTGAAATGCTTGAAAGGAACGACTGCTTTGGCAACAATACTTCATTGCAGGCAGGGATATCCCTAAATTTTTTCTACCTAGGAAAGTGTTCAAATAACTTGATGCTTTCAGTGGTGGCTTTTTGATTTTGTGGGTACAGCCTAGGGCTATGCTGCAGAACCCTCTCTGTGAGTTGATTTGGATTTCTTTCATCCTAGAGGGAAACCCAGCTGTGCCTGGGGAAGACTAGAGTCCCTGCTGCAGACAGGCAGAGGGACGTGGCAGAAAGACAAGCATTTTGAGAGCACAGTTAATTATGAAGTTACCAGGTTATTTTGCATCTGTTTCTGCAATTAAGAAGCCTTTCAGTCATGAACGTATAGGAATGAGGGGAGTTCTTCAATAGTGGCTTGTGAACAAGACTTCAGTGAGTTTGAGTGTATGGGAGGAGCCTGGATTATTCCACTATTTGAGCTAAGTGGTGATAAAAACTGGGCACAAGGTGAAAAGACCCATTTGTAAGATTAGGCTTCATAAATTAAATGATGGGTTTATTTTTAAGTTGTTTTGAAGCTCATTTTTTTATCTAAAGCAATAGCAATATACTTTAGGGGACAATACTTTCTCTTCCATCTTCCATTTGTTCATTTGCACTTCAAAGCAATGATTCAGACTTAATTCAGCCTCAATTATCATGACCTAATTAACTTCTCTATGTTGTGGACCACGTCTGAATATATGATATGCTTTGCCATGTTGAGGGCTGGCTGCTCACTCTCACAGCTTTTCCTAACCAGTTTTATCTGTCACAGCACATCCCTTTTCCTTTCTGTGCCTATGCATCTTCCTGAAAGATTTTCCATGGAAGGCTCTCACATGCACTTTAAAATCCAGATAGATTATATCTATCCAGTCCACTTAACATGTTTGTATTATGTGGCACAGGTTACCTACATAGAAATGGTGCTAACTTTTGTTTCCGAATATTTCATATCAATTAATCTTATTTCATCCTGAGTGGTAACACATCCTGGTTTTGTTACACATTAGGCTTCAATGACCTGAAAGCAGATAGGTAACCTTTTTCCTTTTTTTTTTTTTTCCTCAGAAAGGGACAAAAATGACAGTTTTCTGCAAGCATGGAAACATTCCAGCAGTGCTTCTTGGTAACTGATGCATTTTACCAATTTCATGCCCCCCGAAAATTTACAGGACCAGTAAAAATGAAAACCGTGCTGTTTCCTACACTAACTCCTTGCATAATGGAAAAGAGTGTTCTTTTTAACATTTTGTTTACAGGACACTGTATTACAAGCAAAGGTTTGCTAAGAATAAACAAAACAGGGACAAATTTTTTAATACTGCCAAGAGCAGGTTTCTCAGTAAAAAAGACAAATTTTATGAAAAATAATTTAAGGTCAGTTGAAAGAAATCTTGCATTTCAAATCCACAGAAGATTCTATACTCAAATTTAGACTCCTTTTTAAATAAACCTGAAGGCTAAACGACACCAGATTTTGAAGAAATGCCTAAATATTTTATTGTTTTAATCAATTCTGTCCAGAAGTGTATTGCAAGACACAAAAGGTATTCCAATTAAGGTGATCATTGATGAAAAACTCAAATCCATGCTCCATGAGGGATTCAAATCTTGACAAAAGTGCGATGTTCCCACTAATTAATATGTGGTTTTCAGTTCCTACTTCACTGCTAATTTCAAATATTCCTAAAGAGTCTTTGTCTGAACTGAGAATGAGACGTGAGTATGCTAAGCAGGAAGACTGCTGTGTGGAAGACTGCTGTTTTGGGAGATAGGCTGAAGAAATGCACCTCTTGTCCCATAAGACAGTGCTTCAAACTGGAGAACCTTATTGCACTGAAAAACTCGTTTTCTGTTCAGCACCAGATGTCAGCAGAGCTTTAGGTAGCTGGCTCACAGTCTAGCTTTTTTAGCATATATGTGACACGTCACATACTATACCAGACCTACACTTACATGACAACCACTTGGTGAGCTACTAATGGGTGAGAAATTGCTGCACTCTGTCCTTCCCCAGATGTCCTCCTGAGTCCTAGGTGTGAGCAGCTCAATTCTGTGTTGCACACTTCCATCCTCCTGCTTTGTTTCCACAGAGACTGCTCAGACACAGCTGTTGATAGCTTCCTCTGCAAGAGGCACTCTGCTGCTGGCAAACACAGCCAATAGCCAATACCTCCTGCTTTTGTGGTTTGGTGGGCTGATCCCAGGCAGCAGTTAAGCTCCCTTCCAGTCACTTCTCATTCCAATCTCCCAGTGGCATGGGAGGAAAGAAGTGGAAATCAAACCAAACCAAAAAAAAGTAGTTATGGGTCAAAGTTAAGACCGGTTAAACAGTAAAGAAGAAAAATGTGGAAAAAAAGCAAGTGATGTAAAAACAATTCCACACCTGCCCAGCAACAGAGTGGTGTCCAGCCTACCTTAAAGAGTGGCTACTTACAGCAAAACTTGCCTCCCCTGTTTTTCTGGCAGAGCATGATGCTATGTATTATGAAGTATCTCTCCAGTCAGTTCAGGTCAGATGTCCCAGCTCTCCCCATCCTGGACAATGCCATGAAAAACAGAGTGAGAAATGGATGATTAGCAAGCACTATCCAACAATAGCTAAAACTTAGTTGGATTTTGTTATTAACTATTTTCAACACAAATGTAAAACACAACACCATATGGGCTGCTATAAAGAAAACTAACTCAACTGGACTGAATACATAGAGGAGGCAAACTACCCCTTGCTGCTTGTTCAGAGCATGCAGCATGGGTAGTCTTAAATTGGTGGAGATCACTGCTTGGTGCAGCATGGCTGTGGGGTAGATCTGCAGTGGGGCAGAGCAATAAGTCCAGTGTGGTGGACCTCTGAGTCCAGTAGGTGGAACAAATTGACCTGTGCTCACACAAAAATATGCTGTTTTTCAGGCTTGCTGCCAAGGAAGTTTTACAGCCCTGCACAGTTTTCCTTCCACTACCTACGATAAAAGAACAGTTCTTTCAGAGCATGGAGATACATGTTTCCCTATCCACCCATCTCACCTTTCCCTAGAAGCTGACACTTCTCAACAGACCTTCCTCATTTGAAAAACAAACAAACAAATAAAAAGCAGCAGTATTCACCCGCTCATCCCATGTCCTATCCTCAGCTCTTCTCTCACTTCTTAGTAGCATGAACTTGTTGCTATCTTGTATTTGGCTTGGAACCTGTGGTTCAGTGCTGTTCCCCATTGTCCTCCCTGGTATCCCTGGGACCACCAGGGAAGACAGGGGAGGATGTGAAGAAGGCAGTGCTTCACCTCACTTCCATGCTGAGATGTGTTAGCCTGCCCAGGATGTCTCAAAGGGTGCTAAGACTAAGAAAGAGTTCTACATACCAGAAAGTTCTCTTTGGCAGCTGCCAACTTTGTCCCTTCTAGGCTCAGTAGAGCAGTTAAATGCATTTAACTGTACTTTTTTTAATTCCAGAATAAAATTTTGGCCTTAAAGTACACCATCAGATACGATGCTAGGCTAGGATCTGCTAGAGAAGCACAACATTCTGACCTATGTCCTGTTCATGTGGATTATTGTTAAGCAGACACCAGGTTTTCTAGCATCTGGCCCTTTAGCTAGTTACCCTACTAAAACAAAAGGAAGGGTATATAAACGGATGTGATTGTGACATAGTACAAATCCTGTTAAGTTTTGATCAAATGCTACTTTTGTATACTGGTTGGCTGATCACTCCACTTTACTGATTTTGGCTTAAATATGGATTTTTTTGTTTGAGAAGGACATTTTGTCTTCCAAATTAGAAAAGAAGAATGTCTAAAAATATGAAGTCATTGCACTTTATTATTACTAAAAGTGCAAAAAGTATTGTGCTGTTTCCACTACAATTCTGCTTGTATAAGTCAAACAATATAGTTAGCTGAGACTAATTTTTCAGTTGAGCCTCTAAGGAGGCAGAAAGAATGACAGTCACATGCTCTCTGAACTTAGGCAAGTGATACCAAAACAGAACCTTACAGGCACGAAAATTTCAGACAACACAGATCTTTGACTAGAATATAATATATTTTTTTCAAGAATATAATGCAGTTTTCTCAAGCATTGTATGAGATTAAAGGCTCTGCACAGAATCATGTGGGCATTCTAACTCAGTTCCATTGAAGTCCTTAGGGGCCTGATGCAAGACTTTGCTGATGCATGCAAGAACCTTGCCCAGCTGTGAATTTGACTCCTGTTGTATAAAGCACTCTCAGCCCCATTATAAACCAATGTTGTTTTAGTTTCAAAGGATGTGACAGATTCACACTTACAAAAGAATGCTTCTGCATTTTCACTCTATCAAGGGATTTGAATGTAATTGAAAATAATTTCTCTTTTGTTTTCCATATACTTGCGCTCTTATTTATATTTAGATAAATAAGAAGAGAAGGGAAGAAGAATGGTATTACAACATAAAGGCTAGCAGCATAGGTGTGTTTCCCTGCTTCAAAGCCATCAGAGAAAAAACATTTTATAGTCAAGCATGCATATTGGCAGGCAGTGAATCCAAATCTCGATGTATGGGAAACCACATAGAGTTTACTTGCCAAGAAGGCTTTAGGGAAAAAAAATACCATGAACAAACTTTGAAGAATGAACTTGTATAAACTAATGTAAACACAAATAAATTGGATAAATTTTCTTCAAATGTAAACAATTAAGTACCATATTAGAGCAAAAAGATAGTGGGTTGGGTTCCTCTAACTCTTTTTATAGCCAACAAAAGGAACAAACGTGACAAGTTGATCTTTTCCAGTTGCTCCCTCAGTTGCACACAGCAGGTCAACTTTGCTTCTTTTCTCCTCTTACTATTGCCTACTCATTAGAAATCTGCCTTTGATGAAACTAGTAGAAAATGCCTTTTCTTTTTTCTCAGAAGTTTCTTTTTTCTGTTTTCCCCTTGCTGAAGCATCTCAGTGAGAAATTAAAGTAATGATCTTGGCATCTTCCAAAGGTGCTTGTTGGAGGGGTTTTTTGGCTATTTTTTGTTTGCTTGTTTGGTGGAGGTTTGGGAGTCTTTTAGAGTTTCTTTTAAGGAGACATAAACTTTTTCTAAGTTGAATTCAGTGCTAACAATATATAATATGTGAGCAGCTCCTGTGTATGGGTTAAAGGTGTGAAACTTCTCTTTTCCTTCTCCTGTAGGAAAATAAACTAGAGGATGAGCTGCTGCTGAACCGAGTTGCATGGGCAGAAGAGAACATTTAGTGTTGTCACAGTTTAAGAAGACTCTTGCATTTATTGTTTGGTTTATGGATTTATTACTGTGGTGTATGGATTTCCACCTCCAGCAAAATTAACAAAAAAGCTTTTTTAATTTTATTTTAGTGCCATTGCAACATCCTGAAGGATGCTTTTGGAAGACTGTGGTCTACCACAGTATCATATTCAAGCTCAGACTTGAAATGAGCAGGAGTTTCCATTTTTGCCTGTTCTACATCAGTCCCTTTTAAAAGTGATAAGTGGGTCCAAAGTGCTGCAAAACTTCAAAATCAGAACAAATACTTTGGAAACTGCACTTCTGCAGAGTTCTTACAGTGATATCAGTGTACAGAAAAGGTAGGGATAAATTTGGATCCTTGAAAATGAGCCTTAGTTTTGCAGCAGCTATCAAAACAGTGTGTGCCTGTTTCTCTCCAGCAAAAGAATACTAGCATGTTGTCTCTTTCAGGAGCATAAAAATATTACATCTGAAAATAATCTTCTTTCATTTTGCTATGGGTGAGGAAGACACAACATGCTAAGGAGAAATGGCTCTCTCTCTGTAATCTGTTAGAGTAACAGCCTGTGCATCATGGACCAAGAAAATAAGGCGTCTTTGTCAAGGCAAGCAAAAATCCTAGGACTGGAGCTCCAAAAATGGACAATTTTTGAACCTGACACTTCTAGGATTTGTGTCCAGTGGATGGTTTTTAGGGGGGATATGGAAATACACATGGGTGAGACAGCTGATTGCTCTGTGAGGGACCTCACTGGAGACATGCAGGTCCAAGCAGTTAAAACTCTCAAATGTCAGCACTTTCCAAGGCAGCCGAGATGAAGATGCTACCAAAGTTGAACCCTCAGTGTTAGTGAATGCATGCAGTGGTCTTGGCTGAGCAAACTGGCTATCTCCAGCAGCTTAGGGGCAGCAGGAACCGCCCAAGGGTTTGAGATTGAGCCACCAGAGGGAGATGGAAGGCTGCACATATTTGAGCTGCGCCATCTGCTGTCTACTGATAGCATGCTCGTAACCATCTGTGCAGCCATCTCAAAGCTCAAGCTAACTCAAACTAATGGTTGTGGCAAACAACACCACCATTAGGCCACCAGCACTTACCAAAGATGAACGTTACCAGTTTAACCTCTGGCAAAGCCAATGCACGTTATCCCTGGGTCAACAAACAACAAAAAAAACCCCAAACCAACTCAAGCCAAATCAAACAAATAAGCAGAACCACCACGCAACAAAACAGCCCTCAAAAAAAATTCTTCTTGTTGGTTTTATAACATTTCTATGCAGCCTGCTGGAGAAAGTTACAAATGTGGCTCTGTGCTGTGCACGCATAATTTGTTTTATACCTGTAACTGCTCTACTTGTTTCAAACTGAGATCCAAGAAGCCATTAAGTTTCTGCAAATATTTTGGCATGGGCCTTTGGAAAAATTCTAATGAAGCTCAGCCTGCTGGGTGTTTTTCTTAGAGCATATTGCAGTGAATTCATGTTTTGAAAAAATTCCATGGAACATTTAAAAGTCAATTCAAAATAATACTTCAAAAGCAAGAATACAGACTACAACAAAAACACTTAGTGAGCTTCTCTAGCTCTTGTTATATTTTTGTTCTCTAGGGGTATTCTCTGTCTTTTTATTCTTTGTATCTGTCTCTTCCTTTTTTATGTCCTTCCTAGACCATTCCTAGTTGTAGTGTAAAATGAAGAGGCTAAATATAGTAATAAAGAATAAAGTCGGTTATAGGAATAAAGTAATAAATAAATATTAAATATAGTAACAATTAAGTAATAAGACATAAAGTAATAAAGTAAAAGCAACTGCTTGAAAAACTCAAGCTACAGTTGTCAGTAAAAACTTGTAGATTTCTCCTCTGGACCAGAATGGAAAAAAAACCCCAAAATTATGACAAAGTTTATGTGAAAAAATGTTGAACTATTTCAACAATTTTCATTTTAGTAATTTCAAATGTAAGTCTTTTCAGTCTGCCTCAGCAACAAATTGTACTCCTAATGCCTTTCCCGTTGTTGCCTCCCTTCTAATCCTGCTATCTGACTATGGGAACTCCTTCCATAATACCTCAATTCATCCCTGATTTTAAATTATCTTGTGTGCATTACAGACTAAGAAAGAAGGAGACAGGAAATCTTGGAAGGGTAAGAAGTCTGGAGTTAGAACATGTGATTGACTAGTCAATCACCTTGTCATAAGGAATGCTAAGGGAAAAAGGAAACCCATGAACAAGACAGGCAGAAACACAAAATTGTCACAGAAATGTAACTATGATAAAGACGAGAAACAAATCTAGCTAATCTCAGTGATCTGTGGGATAGCAACAAATTTAGAGGCACAGTGGGGAACTGATAAGGATGTAAACTCAAAGATGCAGGATGCTGGAGAGGCCGGTGAGACTTGGCAGTTGCTGAGGATTCAAGGAAGGGAGAGGGTCAGACAGAAAGGTATGCATGAGGAGCTAGTTGCATGCAAGATGAGGCTGGTCATCATGATGTGAGTCTGAGTGAGACTGACACCTAATTACTACAATCTGTTCTATCTTCCTCTTAAATCCTTTCTTATCTATCTGTATAGTCATGGTCTCTATCTCACCTGCATGACTGCTGCAAGGACTAAGTGCCAGCTACTGGGCAAACTGATGTGATGAATTTGGTGCCAGCAACTGGAGTTGGAACAAGGGTTTTGGTGCCCCAGACCTGTAGTGACAGCCACCAAAGTGAGTGAGGTGTCAGTGCCAGTCACTGAGGGATAAAGGAGTCTTGGCCACCAGTCGCTGGGGCTGAAATGGTACATGTTCAAAAAGCCATCAGACTGGTAATGGATCAGTGTAAGAAAAGCTGGTAGAGCAATTGTTAGAAAGGAGGAATGCTCCTTGTTAGAAGAGGAGGTCAAAATATCTTGTCTTTTTTTTTTTGCCCCCTAAGGTTGAATCTAGAGACAACACTGAATTGCTCATAAGCACTGTGGAGCAGGAAGAGAGGAGAACAGTGTTATTTCAGATGCAAAATGGCATCAGCCAGATTTTATTTGTTGTTTTTGTGCTAAGTATGTATTTAGGCTGGAAGTAAGAAGAATCACTTACTGGTAGAGGAATAAGATTGTGGGATACCTTATCAAAGGAAATACTTTGACCCCAAAGCTTCAGTTAAAATAGATCTCAGAATGTTTATCTTGACATAGCTACCGAAGTTTACAAGTGACTAATTTTCATCACTTCTGTGTTTTTACAGAACAATTGGTTTAGAATCTCCTATTAGCACATATGTTGAAAAAGGTACAAAAGAAATTCTAAGACCCTCTGTGCAAGGCTGGTCTTCAGCCTTCCCCCAGATGTTCTTTCTGTAATATGGCCATCTCTGGCTACTGTCATTCTGTTGCAGGAGAAGAGTTCAAAAAGCAGAATTCATGTGTTTCTTGCTTCATCACTGTAGCACTGGGGCTTGGAGGGCTTGTGCAAATACTCAGTTTTCTCTAGGGAAAACTGGATCCTTCTTTTTATTCTTGGCTATTTTGCATACATGGGTGCACACACACATGGGCTCACACACATGTATGTTTTTACCTGCATACACAAACCACATTTATTTTTGTGTTCCCACCTAAAATAGTGAAAGCATGGCACATGTTTGCTGCACGGGGACTCTGGACACTGTCTCCTATAACTTAAGGAATCTCTGCTTTTGTGCTCCTTTGAACTTCTGCTGTAACTGATGTGGCTGCTTCACTCTCATGAAATATCTGAAAAAAACCCATAGTTTTGTGCCTCAGACATTTTGCATTGCAACACTGCCTGATGTTAACCACATGGAGTTGAAATCAAAACATTTTTTTTTCTTTCTTTTTTTTTTTTTTTTTTTTTCCCTTTTTTTTTTGGTAGATGTGAAGATGGTCTAATGGTCCTACTTTTTGTAAGTCTGATGAAGATAGCGGTGAGTACACAATGTTTAACAAAAGAGGCAAATAATTCAGATCTTAGGGACTGAAGTCTTCTCTAGGGCTGCTAATGGAAGAATGGAAAAATTTCAACCTGAAGGATGCTAAATGGGGTGATAGTTCAGTTCTTCCAGAAACTGAGCATCTCTAAGAATCAGCATATTTTCCCCTGTCACTGAAAGCAGCTGTCCATAAGGACTAGGCAGTTTTTCTTAGTTAGGGTACAGCATGACAAGAATTCCCACTGCTGGAGGTGCAGCATCCAAAGCTACTGTCACCAAGGCCTTACAGAGAGACACAAAACAGCACCTGCTCAACTTCTGCTTTTTTTGTTTTCCCCCTACATGAGTAGTCCATAGATCCTACAAAAGGTGATGGCTGGCATGAATTACAAAGAGTTGATAGTAAAATACAGATATTCTTCTGTGTAGCAGGCCTGATATTTATAAATGGAAGTAAGGCAGTAGTTTGATGCATGTCTTTGTCTGGAGTTTGTCTGATCTCTGCTGTCAGCACATACTTACATCAGTTACACGGCGTTTTGAAGTTTCAAACTTGTTCTAAGCATAATTCTGTTTAATGATGCAGAAGTCTTGACAGCTCTTCATAAAACCCTTAAAATACAAGAGGTTTGTCACGATCTGCTTATTGTTATCTGTTCACCATTGCTGATCAAGCAAATGGCTCACTGAGTTATACTGCTAGAGCTGGCACAAAAGCTGTGGCTTCCTTGTCAACAAGCAGTGCCACAGAAAGGGACCTAGGGGTCCTTGTGGATGGCAAGTTGAACATGAGTGAGCAGTGCCCTGGCAGCCAGGAGGGCCAGCTCTGTCCTGGAGTGCATCAGGCACAGCATCACAGCCAGATAAGGGGGATTGTCCCACTCTGCTCTGCACTGGGGCAGCCTCACCTCCAGTGCTGGGGGCTGTTTTGGGTGTCACAGAAGAAGGCTATTGAACTCTTAGAGATTGTCCAAAAGCAAAAAATGGTGAAGCACCTGGAGGGGAAGCCTTATGAAGAAGAGCAGGTGAGGACACTTGGTCCGTTCAGCCTGGAGGAGACTGAGGGGAGACCTCATTGCTTTTACAACTTCCTTGTGAAGCTAAGAGGAGGCACAAGCACTGATCTCTCCTCTCTGGCACCTAGTGACAGGACCTCAGGGAGGCCTAAAGTTGTGTCAGGGGAGGTTTATTTTGGATATTAGAAAAAGGTTCTTCTGCTAGAACAGGCTCCCCAGGAAAGTAGTCACAGCACCAAGCCTGACAGAGGTTCATGAAGTGCTTGGATAGTACTCTCAGACACATGGTGTGATTCTTGGGAGTCCTATTCAGGGCCAGTAGGACTTGATGATCCTCATGGGTTGCTTCCAGCTCAGCTCATTCTGTGATTCTATGAACCAGAGAAGAAATATACATGTACTGAAGCCTTGGAAGTTGTACTGAGTATTTGCTTCAATTTTGCTGTCTGCATGAAGCTATTTCATAATAAGGGATTATGGGGATTTCATAAAAGCCACAGGAAGATCCACTTACATGATCCATGCTTCTTGGTACACTGATGTGATAGGGGCACTGAATTCACTGTATCTTTGTAATCATGCTACAAATGGATTTTTTTTTTCAATTCTTTCTGGTTGCTCTTGTTAACTATGCCTGCAAAATCAAATGTAGCCTTGTCTTTTGCTTTTTTTTCTTCCTCCAGAATAAAACCTTCAGTGAGGAAGATGCTTAAGCACATGCTGAAGGACAGGCTGCAGAGCTTTTTTGAAAATTTGCAGGTATAAAAACATGTTTAACTACAAACACATACTGAAGAGCTTTCCTAAACTGAGACTTTTTCCCCAGAATAGTAATTACTTAGATAGCAACTGTTAACACAAGCTTAGTGATGGTCTGAATTGAATTAGTGAACCCACACTGGCATTAAGGAGATAAATTATTTTTCATTTTGTCTTTAACATGCAGATATATGGGAAAAGAAATAAAAGCCAGATTTCTTTATACAAAGGTGTCACCTCCTGCTGTTGTTAAATATTATGAGGTGTAAACATTAGTTCTGCTATTAAAATAACAAAGTGAGATGTGCGTTTCAAGAAAGCTGGATATTAAAACCAAGGAGTCTGATCATATAATAAAGGTGAATTTAGGTCATTGGCCAGTGGTCAGTAAGGATGGCCTGCTTGCTAAGGGAGAGATTAAACGATTCAAAGGGAAGTTTTGCATCGCTTTTCAAAGAGCCAAAAATTATCAGCAAGCTGTACTGTCTAGAAATATCTGAGTTCCAATCACAGATCTCAGTGCAAATCAGACCTCTTTGTTAGGAACTGCTCAAATTAGAGATGCATTGAAGTAATCAGTATTCTCTTCAAAATTTTTTTTTAATTGTTCTTTGTTTTTTCCCTTCATTTTCATTGCTAAGGACTTATTCAGGGGCCTGATACTAAAGCGCATGTACTAGGAAAGAAGCAAGAGATTTCTTCTTGTACTGAAAGTTCAGACACCCCATATACCTGGCTGTAATGCCCCACTGGTCAAAGCTGTCCACCCGTGCTGTAGATTTTAGATTAGATCTCATATACAGTAAAAATTGGCATGGGATTGACATGCACTGGATAATTGCTCTAAAACATGCTTGGAAAATTGGCAAGAGTTTAGGGTCCAAGTGTTTTGAAAAGCAATACAAAGTCTAGCATGATACTTATTAGTCACTAGTCATGTCTCTCTGAAATACTAACACTGTGGCAAAAAGTGTGTAATATCTTTACTAATGACCTGTATGATGGGACAGAGAGTGCTCTCAGCAAGTTTGCAGTTGCTCCTAGACTGAGAAGGATGTCAGATGCACTGGAGAAGAGGGCTGGTCTTTAGAGGGACCTCGACAAGCCAGAGAAATGGACTAATGAGAACCTCCTGGAGCTGAGCATCAGCAAATGTCAGGTTTTGTTTAAGTTCCCCAGTTCATCTCAAGACAGCAACTGAGCCTATGCAGCAAGGTCAGTGTGGTGGAGGCAACAGATGCAGAGGAGACTGGAGGATGGCACAGGGCAGGAGGGGCAGCAAGAAGTGGTTTTTTTCAGCTTTGGAGTGAAAGGGAGTTTTTCTGGCAGTCATCAGCTTCTTTGTGGCTGACACTGAAATAACAGACTCCTCTCAGGGATGCAGCAAAGGCAAAAGACAGTCATTGCAATATATAGCTCTTACAGAAGATTAGAAGATAGACATCTTTTCTGGGAGGGTGCTCAGGGCCTAGGCAGGGGCGCCCAGTGAGGCTGAAGGTTCTCCACTCTCAGACAATTTTCTGACTTCATAGCCCAGGAAAACAGATGAAGTGTCAGGTTGACTCACCTGTGAAGTAGGGAGGAATCTATCGAGGAGGAATCTATGAGCCAGTAGATGGGGTATTCATCTAAAAGAGAAATCTGGATTCTTGAGTGAGCTCTTCCAAGACAGAATCTTGCAGTTTGTGCTTTTGCTGTTGCTTGCCTACTGTGCCCCCTTATCCTAGCAGCTATGCAGAGACAGGAATTCTTGCTCTGTGTGTGTGCTTTATGTTGAAGTAATTGGGAGTGCGAGACCGCTGCTCAAGTCTGAGCCCTGATCAGGCACATCTCAGCCGTTTTTCTCCGTGAGGAACTCGTTGGGAAACGTGTGATCTACTCCGGGTTATTGCACATCACCCGTGAGCAACACCACTTCGATTCATGGAAATACCATGCGACGTGCATGGCAGACCACAGAGGCGACAGAAACCGGAGGAAAAGACGCAGAGCGGAGGACGAAGGGACGAGGCTCGGTTTCTGGGGGGCCGGGGCAGCTCTCCCGGCGGGGCGCGGGGGCGGCGCAGTGCGCAGGGGCGGGCGGCGGGCAGAGCCATGTGGCCGTGGCTCCCGCCCTCCCGCTCTGGAGCTGCGCGGCGGCGGCGGCTTCCGCGGGGCGGCCGGGGCAGGCGAGCCGCCGCCGCTGCCCTCCGCATGGAGCCGCGGCCGCCCGGCGCCACCGCCGCTGCGCTGCGAGGGCGTCCGCGGCGCCGGGGCGGCGGGCGGCGGCGGCGGCGGCGTCGGGGCGCCCTGCGGAGGATGTGGTGAGTGACAGCGGCGCCGCGGTGCTGCGAGAGAGCGAGTGTGTGCGTGCGTGGATGGATGAGGGTGTTGGTGTGTGTGTGTGAGGGTGTGTGTGTGAGGAGGTGTGTGTGTGTGTGAGGGGGGGTGTGTGGGGGGTGTGTGTGTGTGTGTGTGTGTGTGTGTGTGTGTGTGTGTTTGAGGGGGTGTGTGTGTGTGTTTGTGTGAGGGGGTGTGTGTGTGAGGTGGGGGGTGTGTATGAGGGGTGTGTGTGAGGGTGTGTGTGTGTGAGGGTGTGTGTGTGTGTGAGGGTGTGTGTGTGAGAGGGTGTGTGAGTGTGGGTGTGTGAGAGGTGTGTGAGAGAGGTGTGGGTGAGGGTGTGTGGGTGTGTGTATGTGGGTGTGTGTGTGAGGGGTGTGTGTGTGTGAGGGTGTGTGTGTGGGTGTGGTGGGTGGTGTGTGTGAGGGTGTGTGTGAGGGTGTGGTGTGTGTGTGAGGGTGTGTATGAGGGTGTGGGGTGTGTGTGAGGGGTGTGTATAAGGTGTGGTGTGTGTGAGGGTGTGTGTGTGTGTGGGGTGTGTGTGTGTGTGTGTGAGGGTGTGTGTGTGAGGGGTGTGTGTGTGAGGGGTGTGTGTGTGAGTGTGTGTGTGTGTGTGAGGGGGTGTGTGTGTGTGAGGGTGTGTGTGTGTGTGTGTGTGTGTGAGGAGGTGTGTGTGTGTGTGTGAGGGGTGTGTGTGTGTGTGTGAGGGGGTGTGTGTGTGTGTGAGGGGTGTGTGTGTGTGTGTGGGGGGGGTGTGTGTGTGAGGGGGGTGTGTGTGTGTGTGTGTGTGTGTGTGTGTGTGAGGTGTGTGTGTGTGTGTGTGTGTGTGAGGAGGTGTGTGTGTGTGTGTGTGGAGGTGTGTGTGAGGTGTGTGTGTGTGTGTGTGTGTGTGAGGGGTGTGTGTGTGTGTGTGGGGGTGTGAGGGGTGCGGGCTCCCGGCGGGCCAGGCCGCTCCCCGGCCCGGGCGGTGTGTCCCGGCGGCGGCGCGGGTCCCCGCGGGGCGCTGTCCCCGGTGCTGAGCGCGGCCGGGCGGGCGCGGCCCTCTGCCCCGCCGGGCTCGGGGAAGGAGGAGGCTTTCCTTCCCGGGCTGCCTGCCTTGCGATGTGCTGCCCGCCTTGCGGTATGCTGCCCATGCTGTCTCGGCGAAGACGCACGGTGGCTGCGCCGGGTGTGAAAATACCTGGCTGGACCTTGCGTGGTGCTCCCGCAGGGTTTGTGATCCGGTGATGGCAGAAAGCAGCCGGCAGATGAGACCGTCAGTAGCCGGGTAGACCATAGGGTGACACGAGCACAGCGCGGGGCAGCGGTGCAGAGCTGGTGATGTTTTCAGTTTGCAAATCTAGACACTATCTGCTAAGCATCTGTTTGCAGCAGACAAGATAAAGTAGCTCCTTGGCACCCTGCAGTTTTGCAAATGGAAACATAGACTCGGTTTTTGCTATGCATTAGCTTAAATGAATTTGAGGTCATCCAAAACTTAGATGCATTATTCTTGTATTTTGTTAGTCTTGAGTCACATTGTGACTGGTGCTGATTGCTGGGAAACGATATGTCCTTATTGCTAGGAGAAAATATATTTCTTAGAATGCAAACTTCTGCCAATGTAAAAGGACTAGTAACAATACACTTTTCAAGCCTTTCCTTCTTGTAGCCCATATTCTGGCTCTCTTTCCTGCAGCAGCTATACATTCCTCTCCTTTGTTGTCCTGCAGCATTTCAATAACAAATATTCTTCATTTGCATAAACAATGAATGCACAGTTGTTGCATTTTTGGTATTGTGTTCATCTTTGATTCTTTAAAACCTGTAATTTTGCAGAGCTATTATATGTGTGTGTGTAGGTGTGAGGAAGCCATGCTTTGCATTCAGTTATCCACAGGTATTAGGTCCTAGATACTCTCTTGGGCTTAGTGGAAACTGAACTCTTCAAGCATTTTGTTGTAAATAAATAAAGAACTTGGAAGATTTTTTTTTCCTGAAGCTGAAAGGAGTATGCGTATTTAAAAGATAATTGTACTGTTTACTACAGGTGTTACCAGTCAAAGGCTTGAGAGGAGTTAAATTGTGTGGTCACGAGGCTCTTGTATAATCAGGCAGCTTAGCCATTGGCAAGGACCATTCTTCAGGTGCACAGAAGATAGCAAAGTGTATTTCTAAAGGTGAGGTCTGTCTGCAGACTGAAAGCTGCCACAGGCATTCAGGCCTGTCTAAATGGGAATCTGAAAATCTTAAGTTTGGGAGAGTCACAGCTAGTGAAATCTAGACTGCCTTCAGCACCTACCCTTTGTGATTCAGTGGAATCTGCATTTCACTGCTAATGTGTCCCAGCTTGTAAGTCCTGTCTTGCACTTGCTAACTTTGGCCTCTGCTTTTCTGATCAATGACACTAGATTAATGTCTATATTTGTTACTGAGATGAGAATAGTAATTTTGTTTCAGTTTACTTTGAAGAAAATGTTACTCTTCTTCCCACTGAGATGTTGATTGCTTATCTTTAGACTGTGGGAGAGAAAAAAGGGCAATTTAAGAAAGTCATGATCTGCCTCACATTCATAACTTTCCTTCCTTTTGCCTTGTGTGAGCACTTCTGCTGGCTTTAGGCACACCACCATGGGCATAAATTTTCTCCAGTGTTTTGAAAATGGAGGCATAATTCTGGAAGGCTCAGGTTTGTAGGTGTTTTGTTGACATGATTAATCATGCAAATAATTCTAGAGGCTCCCATGCTGGGCTCCTTGTCTGACTAGAGACTAGAAGTATAGGACATGTAGGTAGAAACACATAGAAGTAGATTAACTGGGAGACAAAACTTCAGCAGAGACATTCAGCTGGCTTTCCTCACCTCCGTGCAGAAGACAAAGTGGGGCACTCAGCCTTACCCTACTTGTTGCTCATGCTGTATCCATGTGTCCTCTCATAAATTCTGCAGGGCTGTCAAATGCTTCCTGTGCTGCAGCTGCAGAAGGGGCAGGAGGGCACTGACCCACACAGCTAGCAAAAGTGGGCTGTGATGTAAAGGAATAGCAGTGTACTTGTTCAAGTACACAAGATTACAAGTCATGCTTGCTGTGCAGCCCAGATGTTTTCATTGCAAGTACCCTGCCACCTCTTGCCATGAGCTTCACTGTCTTCAAATGCAGATCTAGCGGGCAACAGATCCCACGTATTTGAATGGGCTGGCTTTGCAGTCATGGTGGACAGAGATGGCTCTTTCCTTACACAATTGAAGATGTGACCAGTTGGCAAGCCAGGGTGTGTGTGTGTTGAGTGTGTTGACCACAGGCAGGAACTTTAACTCTTTTGTCATTTCTTGAGACTGTCACAAATCAATATAATGAGACTAGTAATAACTTATTTGTATTTATGTAGGCACAAATTTGTTCTGAACAAATATGTTTCTACTAACAAGGATTTGTTTAAATGTACTGAGTGGGGTGCCTAAAATCCATTTAATCTAATGAGCAAATAAATTTAATAAGTATGTGAAATGCAGAAGGTTTGAAAAATATGTTTCATACATATTCTTCAAGTCAAACTCCTTAATGTTTGCTTTTAAATGTAAGCAACTTCAAAATGCATTTGAAGACCCGAGTTAAAAATAGTTGACTTGCTGTTTGCCTGCACCAAGGAGTCTATTTTTGTCTTTATTCGGTAGATTGCACATAGGCATTTCTGGGGAATGTTTCAGGCCTCCTTTGTAGCAATTCAGCCCCTGGATCTGTGTGTTAAATAATATTGCTTTGTTAGCAGTCACATTTCTTCCTGATATACAGATGTTTATAATTATATAGATTGGGAAGGAATACAAAACTTTATTCTAACCTTTGAATGTGTTTTCAGCTCTCTCTTTGAATAGTGACTTGATTTCACTGTGTCTTTGAAAACTGCACTGAAATTCAGGGGAATGCCCAAATTTGAAACATCCTTTTAATACTTGACTCTCCTTGGTATTTATGGTTGTTAGATTTTCCCAGCACTACTGAAAATAAACCCCATCAATAGTTCATTTTAAATAGTTTTATCTATAAACATCAGTTTGAGGCTAGCTGAGATTGATTAATGTATCTCTTAAAAATAAAAGATGTGACACTGTCTGGAAACACTGTTTTTAGAGTTCATTTGTATGCTTTGTTGAATTGAAGCTGCGTAGAGTGAAGGAATTATCTTTCATTCTCATATATAGAGATACTTAAAGCTGTATAAATTTTATGTTTAGAACATGATATAAGCAGAAATAGATTCTATGTATATGTATGTGTTCAGTATAAATATTTATGTTGAAATGTCCATGTAAAACAGGTATATGGAGTGTGGAAACAGGACTGATATCTCTTCAAATTAGTCTGTTATTCTGTAATTAGCAAGAGAGTTCTGTTTTTGTAATCTGAAAACAAACAGCCTCGGTTCAGAATCTGAAATTATTTCTTTGTGTTTCTTGGATAATATTTCTTTTTGGGATAAGTACACTGCTGTAGGTCTGGACAATTGATCCTAATGAAACAGCCTTCCTGAGTGATCCTTTTGGGATTTAATTTGTGTTGCTGCTGTGGCAGCTGCTTGAATTGTGGGGGTTTTCTCCTTTTTTTCCTTCTTGTTTGCAGGGATTCTAGCTGCCTTGCCACTGGCTCTGCCAATTTAGAGTATGGTGTTTCTATCTGGCTTCTGCAGGCTGAAATTTGCTGCCTTTCCAATCTGCCTATCACCCTAACAGCCAAATTCTTGAGATGCTAGAGGACTCCTTTAATGTGAGCACTTAGCTTTCCTGCTTGTCTGGAGCCCAATCCTGCACCCCTGGATAGGGTAGGATTTTCGATACTGCCTCTGGTACTTGTAAGGTCTCTGTTGTGACATGGACCTTGTGTTGCCAGGAGGGTGCAGCTTTCTCCCACCTCCCCCACACACTACTGTTTCTATTTGTATGCTAGAAATATAAAGGATGCATGACCTTCCCTTCTTGGTGGACACAGTGCCCTTCTGAGGTCAATGTTTTGACAGGAATGACTTGTGTGAGGAAGGTGAGCAGAACTTGCCTCCATTTCTCCTTTGTGCCAGTCAGGCGGCACAGCTGCTTCCATGTGTATTGCCAGCAGCAGCAACAATTGCAGGTATTGATAGTTTTCATCCAAAACATTGGATGAAATACATCACAATATCTTGCTTTGCAAGATGCAATTCAAAATGCTTCTAAATGTGAAGTGGGATGATTTGAGTATTTGCAGGGAAATGAAAATAAAGAACCATGGAATAAATAATTATTTTCAGGCAACCTGATAACTATTTTCCTTTCCTATAATTTGCTAAAGATTTCACTTTTGTGCCTTATAAGTAATGTGTTTTAATTGCATTCTTGTAGGAAGATTAATTATTAATTTGATTGTGAACATTTCTTCTGTCCACAAATAGGACAAAAGATTGTGTAATGCTCTGGAATATCATAGGTATATTGCTGGTCTCATGCCAAGATAATTTTCAGTAAAGAGATACATATCTAAATAGAATGCATTATGGTCATTACCTTAATAAAATGTGAGTCATGCACACCAGCACTTTCATTCTTAAAATACTTTGGTAAACTGGTATATCCGTTTGCCAATGAGTAGAGCATACTGTGGAAGACAAATCTGTTGCTGTGTGGACAAATAGTCTCCATCATTTTCCCTGAAGCTCTGTGCTTAATTTAGCAATTTATGTGTGAGCTCACTAATGAGCATTTTAAGCATGCTTGCATGATATATATTATCACTAAGTTTTAACTAAAACTATGAATGTGTAACTACTGTAAAGTGTATTCTGACTTAACCAAATCCTAGATTTTAAATGAGACTGTTGGCTAAGTGCATCAATTTGTTCTGGATGACAGACAGAAAAGCTGACTTCTTTGTAGCTAACTCTGTATGTGAAGGTCCTGTAGCTTTTGAGAAAAGCTAGCAACTGATAGCACAAATTACTCCAAAACCAGCATTCAGGCTAAGGTTTCTGAGTAGCAATTTATGACTCAGAAAAACTTTCACGTTCTATCTTGAAAAATATATGCATACTCTGGGAAAATAAAAGGGGAAGTTGAAACTGTACAAGCTGTCAGACCGTGTCATGCATGTCCATGCAGGAGATCAGCAGGTGAGTCAGAAGGAATTTGGAAAGTACTGCATTTGGGGGATGCTGTGGTACTTCTGTATTTCAAATGGATTTTCTCACTTGCAGGGAAGCAGCAGTCATTTCAGAGACATATAAGAAACATTGAAAAATGTCAACCTCTGACAATGACATAAATTCCTGATGAAGTAAAAGCTTGTAATATTCAGTACAGCTAGACCATATATTTCTATAGATCTTGAAAATAATTTTCTAATGCTGATTAATAAAAACAGTTCAAAAAAGAACATTTAAGAAGCCCTAATCTCTTCACAGTACTGCATCTTCTCTTCATCCTGCTATCAAGTCTATTACAGTAACAGTCAAAATTAATTTATAATCCACCTCCTTTCTGACAAGAACAGTTGCCAGTTTTTTTGCTGATATCTCTATGTACTTGTTTGTACTGTCTTTGTGTAAAAGAACATTTGGGAGCTGAGCAGAGGAAGGGAATCTGATTCATAACAGGTGAATAGGAACTCAATTAGGTTTTGGTACAGCTGTCCAAAACATTCAGTCTTTCTTGTGAGGGCAGGATACATGGGGACTGCATTCTTCTTTCTTCTCAGCTTTCATGTTTGCTAGCTCACTCTGCAAGGCTGTGGAGAGCGGATTCTACTGTACTTCTTCTATACTGCGATTTGTATAACCATGGAAAACATGTCAATCCCAGACAGCAAATATATATTTTGATTTCTTCCATCAATGAACATCGTCTACCATCAAGCACATTTTCACAGAATGAGCTGGCAGCTAAAATTCTTCTTAAAATGCTTTTCAAAAGCAGCATTTATATTTATAGTGCTTTTTTAAAAAAATATTTTGAAGTATGGAGTTTTATGACCAGTTGCTCTCAAGTGTTTGTGCTTAAGAATCCAGTACTGCATATTCTGTGAGCAAACAATTGGTAGAAAATAAAGCTTGTGGTTCCTGCTAAGTATCTTACTGGCGTGTGTTGCTTCCTTCATCCTAGAAGTGGGTGGCTTCTTCCATTTTGTGTGTGATAGTGAAGCATCTGCAGTTTCTGCTTGCTTCTTTGAGCCTCTTTCTACATTACTATCAGCTTTTGGTAGTGTTTTTAGGATGAGGGAGAGCAATCTGAGTAGAGGAAGGTTGTGCTGTTGAACAGGCATTGTTTCACAATGTACTGAAGAGTTTTATTTCTGCTGCTGGTATCAGAATAATAGTGGTATCATATTATTGCTAGTTTTCAACACATGCTTTCCTACAGATGGTGGAGATTACCACTGCAGTGCCTGTTGTTTGAGCTGCAGTGCTGAAAACAAAAGGTTTGCCACAGCTGCTTCAGCCACAGCAAAGCAAGGGCCCCCAGGGACCTTTGACAGGATCTGGTCTCTGTGCATCACTGGCCAAGAACAGAAGTTTATGAACACTGTTCATTTGTTTATTTATGACAGCTGGTTGTTGTCAGTGGTCCCTTGCAGGTGACACATGTTTAAACTTAATCAGAGAGATCTCCTGGCCTTTCTTTTGTATTTTTTACCTAAATGTTTTGCTGAGCCCTATATGAGGTAGGGAAGGTTTTAACTAATGTTTTCTATTAGATGCATTGATCGTGTGGTCAGAAACCTCAAGCACTATAAGCAAGGGGATCCTAAACATTTTGGGCTAAATTTGTTCTCTGATACATTTTTGGAAGTATCCAAAATTCCAGTCTATATCAGAGTGTGTTTCTGTACTGAACTAAGCAGCAAAACTTGCATTGACTTTCACTGACACAAGAACAGCCCTTGAAGATATTGTTCTAGTTCAGCCTAAGTTGCGCTGGAAAGTGGTTTGGGATATTTCAGTGAATTTTCTGGAATAATATTTCTCCATTGATATCTGGTAAATTGCATAGCTGGAAGTTACAGTATGTATGTGTACTCACTTTTAAATCAGATGTTTTGGTCCACTTCATGCACGTTTCAAAATGCATCCTTAAAAAGTGTAGTAATGCTTCAATGATAATCAAGATAGGATGGGGTGTTCATGAAATGCAAATTTTTTTTTACTAGAGATTTGAAACCTTTCCATTGACAGTGAAATGAAGATTGCTGTGGAAATGAGTACATGGGGAAATTACTGTAGTGGATGTTTAAGCCTTTTTGGGATTCATTTTCTTCTTTAGTTTGAATTAAAAACAAAATAAAACACCAGGAAGTTTGCGTGTAGGGAGTGTTTTCCAGATTTTTGATAAGGTTAAAGTTGTAAATTCTTAGGTGATGAATGTTTTTTTTCAAAACCACAGTTAGATAAGAAAAGTAATACAAGAAGTGATTGCATCTTTTGCTGAAGATTAAGGCACTGGTATCAAGCTGGTAAATACATATTTCAAAAGATCCTGGGGGCAATTTAAGTAGGTATAAATCTTAGCAGAAACAACAACATTTGAGAGCAAAAATACATCCTAAGCATTTAACATGGAAGAAAAACTAGCTTTTCCAATTATTTTTTCCAAACATCTTTGCTGGAAGCTTTAAGACTGCTGAATGGGTATGGATACTGGGGCATTTGAGCCTTTTTTGTTTGCCCAGTTTCTTGTTAAGAAGTTGTAGGAGGAAGAGGGTGAGAGATTCATAGATGTCTTTGAAAACCTATTGGATTTTTGGAAAAAGAATGAAAATCAAGAGTTGTCTTCAGGTCCACTGGGTGGGCACCATAATATTGTTATTAATATTACTTCCAGATAATTTATTGCTACAACACATGTGGTTCACATAGGTTTCTGGCAAGTAGCTAGTACTGGACTTGTGACATTCTGTCTTCTTCAGCAAGACCTGCTGTGCCATAGAGAAGCTTGCAGGAGACACAACTTCTCCCCACCCTTCAGTGACTGGATATACCTTCAATAACACCAGAAACCACATAAAGCTAAAAAGAGTATCGAAACACTTCTTTCTTCCCAATGCAGAGGAAAAGCATGCAGTGGCTTGATAGATGCTGTGCTTGAGCATCTCTGTTCAGCTGGACTGAGTTTTTTGTCCAATTGTGGTAAATAAGGGTTTTGTCTCTGGCTTGGAGCCACATTTTCAATCCTTTAATTTACTTGGGATTTTCTTTTGGCAGGACGGGATGTTCTGCTCTATCTGTGAAAATGTCTTTCTTTATTGACAAGTTATGAAGGTCAAGAGAAACACTCAGTTAGGTTTGTATTTAGAGGCATCATGAGAAAACGAAGAGGAAGGAACCCAAGGAAATAGAAGTATTCCATTTAAAAAAGCTAATCAAATTTACACCTTCTTCAGGTTTTTAACTATAACTGATCATGCTTTTAGTTTTCAAATCTCACTTCTTTTCATATATAATTTCTGTTCTAGCCGGCTAATTTTCTACTTGCTTCTGAAAATGTTGTCCAGATATGTAAAAATGTATAATCTCTTTACAGATGCAGTCAGGACTGATACTTTTGTCCTGCTGGTGATTTGTTGTAGTGATTTTGATCACTAATGCTTCTGATTATATTCATTGACTTTGAGATTTTAATTCCAATGCAAAGTTATATTTGTGGTCTAATGCTTTCTTAACTACTCATCCTTTCCTAACTCTGGGTCCCAGGAGACCTCTCAACTAAAAAAACCTGCTGTCATCTTTTATTCACTGTTACTGGCAGAAGTTTATTCCATGCCTCAGAATTGCCGGTGTTTCTCAAACTGACAGTATGAGATAGTTACTTGTAGTAGACACTTATAAAAGAAAAAAGATAATAATAAAAAACCTGTACTTTTCTTTAAAACTTCCTCTGTTTGGAGAGATTTGCTATTTCTGCATCTCTTAAGAAATTCAATATTTATTTTAATAATACAGAATAAATATTGACTCTGGTATTGTGGTATTTATTTAATAAATCCCTTTGATACTAATGTATCTAACTTTTAAGCATTTCTTTGTACGTTAAGAAGGCTGTCCTGACCATGGTCCAGTCATGACCACCTTTTTTCACTCTTAATTTAAGTTTACTCTCTTTACAGTTTCTCTCAAAAGATTAATCTGCTGCAATGGCTTATTAGCAGATGAACTTTAAAATAATGGTGTATCTCCACTACCTTTCAGTTCTGTTTTTTTCATGGCTTTTGCTGAAAAGATCATGTTTCCACATTTTCCACATTTTTTTTTTTCACTAGCAAAACATTGAAGCATAAAACAACTTTTTATTTTTAGTATATATTGCAAAGTGGCTATGTATTATTCTAAATGCTACATAATGTCTAGCAACCTGGCTAGCAGATAATGATAACAATCCATGTAACTATGGAGAGAAGTATGCAGATAGTGCCATGGAAAATACTTTATCTTCTCTGTGTTATTTAGCATAGGCAAAACATAAATTATAAAGAAAAAAATTTTGTTAAGTACAATACATTTACTGAAGCACTGACATACAGGTGTCAGTAGAAGCAGAAAAATAGTTGTAGAGCTTTTTGTCAATATAATTATTGATAATGAGAATTATACTATGCAGGCAGATGTTTGATAACCTTAGCTTCTCTTTGCATAACTCAGGACCTGTATTGCAAATTTTGTGTTCACTTGTTTTTTTAGGGTTGCAATTTTCAAGGTGGTTTTAGATCTGTTTTCCTGTCATATATTCTAGTTTCCTTTCACATATTTTGTGGCAGTCTGTTGCTCTCTTACAAATCTTGGATTTTTCTCAAGAAGAGCAAAATAGCCTTGTTCTTTTCGCTTTGAGGATAGTGTCTATCTTAGTGTAATATATTGTATTTCTTTCCTCCGGTGTAGGTCAGATAGGAATTTTTGTTTTAGTAAGCTGAAGTCTTCATTGTCCTGGAAGGTCAACAGTCTGTCTTCATGCACCCAAACAAAGACTTTTTCTGAAGTTTCTTTGGTGATAGAAATGTGTGTATTTACTTGTCATTGGAATTTCATTCACTGCTACCTGTAAGAACATGGGTGAATTTGAGGTGGGGGAGCATTTAGGCAATTCTGTCTGTGGTTGTTACAATGAAATTTGAATAATGGACCTTTGCATTGTCAGTGTCAGCTTAAGCTACAGTTGCACACAGGGGTACATTACTCTGAGAACTTCTAAAAGTCTCTTGTAGTTCTTTTTCAAATTCAAAGAAATATTACCAAAGTGTATCCAGGCAATTTGCACAGAGAGATCACACTAGAAATTTTGAGAATTTGTCTTGGTTTCAAGATGAACTGTACGAGTTTTAGTTTTGTACCCATGCAGTCTTTACTACCTATATGCTGTAACCAGAATGTTTGAAATAAAAGTATTTTAGAAATCATCATGAAATGAGATGCTGGGCTTTGTAGGTTCAGAGAGTAGCTGTTTATTGTTTGGTATTCTGAAATAGGCATCTGGAAGAAATAATAAAAGTGTTGGAGGCTGTTAAGGACTAAGAAATTATTGGTACATCATGGCCTTGAAATTTTTTCAAGTTGGATACTACTAAACAGTGCACGTTTTTTCATATAGTCAGATTCAAGTCGTAGCTTTTCAAACAAGGAGTGTATCTTATGACAGAAGAGTAGGATTTGGAGAAGTGTGGAAACAGCATTTGTGGAAAGAAATCACAGTTTATGAATACCTGAAAAGATTAGAGCCTTCTTTGGTGCAGGAACTAAAAGGACATTATTTTGAAAATCTACTGGGTTTGGGTCTTCTTATCCATAAATATTAGAATTTAATCTTGCACTTCTATTTTTGTGTGTGTGTGTGAAACTAGAAAATTAGACAATTGAAGAGATTTCAGAGAAGAGGTACAAACCCAACTGAGCGACTGGGAACAAGAGTTGTGAGAGGTCCACTCTACTGTTTCTACAATGGGCTAAAGATGATATAATAGCTTTCTATTAGAGGAAGATATCACTTGAGGATTTAAAAGGCGACTTTTTACACTCTGATTTTCCCAGTAGAATTTTGCATCTTAAGATCTCTGGGACAAGGCCTAGGGGCTATCTAGTCTGTTCAGATCTTCACCATTATAGGGAGAAAATTAATGGGGACAAAACTCTTACACTTCAATGTGGACAGCACTGTAATGGCAAACAAAAGGGCTTTTTAAAGCATTTTAACAACAAAAGGAAGACCAGAGATACCACTGATCTGTTGCTTGATGAGGTCAGTCTCCTCACAAATAGGGACATACACACAGCAGAGATTTTTAATACCTTCTTTGCTCTGTCTTCAACACTGATTATGGACTCTGGGAACCCTGGAGCCCTGTGTTGAAAGACTGTGGCTGGGGAGGGATGATAATCTTCCACTGACCCTTAGTTTGTTCAAGACATGCTGCTCCACCTGGCTGTGCATAAATCTATGGGGCCTGATGGGATTCATCCCAGGGTACCCAAAGGGCTGACCAATGTCATTGTAGGACCTCTCTCCATTATTTTTCAAGTGGCTTGGGAGTCTGGAGAGGTCTGAGTTGGCTGAAAGCTGGCAAGACTCCCAGTTTCAAGAAGGGAAAGAAGGAAGACCCTGGTAATTACCAGCCTGTCAGTCTCAATTCACTGTCTGGTGAAGATTATAGAGAAGGTTATTCTGGAAATAGTTGGAAAGGTTAGTTGGAAAACCCTTAAGAAACACCACAGTCATTGGTTCTAGCCAGTGAGAGTTCACACCAGGGAAGCGACTGGTTGATCTCAGGAAGCCAGTAGATCTGTGGCTTGTGGATTTTAGCAAAATTTTTGATACTGACTCTCACAATATCCTGGACATAATGCTTAAAACACAGCTAGACAAGTCCATAATATGTTGAGCGCACAATTTACTGATGGGACTGGCTCAGAGTTGCATGAGTTTACATCAGGCTGGTGACCAGTCACCAGTGTTATTCCCCAGGAATCAATTTTAGGACCAATGCTCTTAAATGTTTTTATACTCAGAACACAGAAATCAAATGTACATTTATTTGTCAATGATAGTAAACTAAGAGCAGCTATAGATCCACTGAGAGTAGAGTGGCTATATATAGAGATCTGGATAGACTGGAGGGCTGGGCAATCACCAACCATACAAAATACAGTAAGAACAAGTACTGTATTTTCTACCTGGAATTAAGTAATCTTGGTTGCAAGTACAAACTAGAGGACAAGAAGTTGCAAAGCAGCTCTGCAGAAGGATATCTTTGTGTTGGTGGCAAGTTGAGTCAGCAGTGCCCTGGCAGCCAGGAGGGTCAGCCCTGTCCTGGGGTGCACAGGCACAGCATCACAGCCAGATAAGGGAGGGGATTGTCCCACTCTGCTCTGCACTGGGGCAGCCTCACCTCCAATGCTGGGAGCAGTTTTGGGTGACACAACATAAGAAGGGCATCAAAGTACTGGAGTGTGTCCAGAGGAGAGCAACTAAGATAGTGAAAGATTTTAAGGGCAAAATATATGAAGAAAAGTTGAAATCACTTACTTTCATCAGCTTGAATAAGAGAAGGCTGGGGAGCCTACATGACAGTCTACAACTACCTCAAGGGGAACAATGGAAGGCAAATTGCTATTCTCTTCTATCTGGTGACCAGTGGTAAGAAACAAAGAAAAGGAATGAAGCTGTGTCAGGCAGGTTCAAACTGAACATTTGGAAAAGTTTCTTCACAGAAAGGGTGATTGATCACTGGAATAGGCTCCATGGTAAGTGGTCACAGTACCAAGCCTGGCAGAGTTCAAGGAGTGTCTGAATGATGCTTTTAGTTATATGATTTAGCTTCAGGCAGTCCTGCAAGAAGCAGGGTACTGAACTTAAAGATCCTTATGGACCCCTCTAAGCTTGAGATATTCTGTGATTCATCCATCTATGATCTCAAGAAAAAAGAGTGACATTATGAAATGCCGAAAACATCTGTTTGTTGAGATGTAAGACTTGATTTTGTTTCAGCATTTTGAATTTTTCAGGGTGTTTACTTTTTGTTCAGATGTCTTGCCATGACACTTGAGTGACATAAAGGCTCTCTGTAGACCCTATCTCTAAAGACCAGATTGTTCTCTTTTGCCTTCTCCACAGCTGTAAAAGTTGCTGATGTTTGTCTCCTGCCATTGTTCTGTTGATGCTGTAATACTTTTTTTCTCATTCATTCTGAAACCAATGAATTTTGGAAGACTTGGGGGGATGATGTTGGTGAGGGTACAAGAGTAAAGTTAAGAAAAGAGAAGTTGTTACTATGCTTTGAGACTACTGCTTTTGCAAGAAAATTTCACCAGGTACAAGCTGCCCCTTGAAATTCTTTTGGTCTTTTGTTTTGAACTTTCAAAGTCTTTAGTGGTTTATGGACTTCTTGAAGGTCCATAAATGTTATACATAGTCAGAGAGTGGTACTTCGGCTTGAGTCATGAGGAAAAACTAAAGAGAGACTTTTTTTTCCTATCTGCACATCAGGAAATACAGTACTTAAACATGCTGGAGAACTTAAGCAAATAAGTTATGACAAAAACTGCCCATCAAATATTTGAAATAGAATGTTAGCGTTCAAGAAATGAGTTGTCTAAGAAAATACCGACTAAGCAGCAGCATGGCCCAGCTCAAGGCCAGCTAACTGGGGACTCGACATCTACCATTGCACTTCTCTGCACTACAGGTTCCCCCTGTTTTCCAAGACAGGTCAGTTACTATCACTTAAAAGAGGAAAACTAAGAGTTTTTTGCTTTCATTTTTATTTCTGAAGTGCTTGACTATAATGGTGAGGAACATATATTAACATAAATCTTGTTAGGAAAAACATCTGAACTAACCTGTGGCTGCCAGTGCTTGTGGACTTTCTCTGAGCTTAAAGGGTGACTTCTAACTTCATGTTGAACAACATACCATGGTGCTGCCCAGATAGCTAAAGTCTCAAGAAGGAATATCCATGTGTAACTGTCAAAATCAGGGTGTCTAGGAGTTAATGTGTCCTTGTAGTACTGAAATGGATTCTTAATTTAGAGTTGTTGGCTAGTTGTTCTCGGCCTCTCTTCTCTCACCTGCGCAGAGCAGCTCTCTTGGTTTGATGCACCTCAACCTGTTCCTCTTTTCCTGTTGTACTGGGGAGCACCTGGGGAATTGTGTTGCTTGTATTTGAGAAGAAACTGAACTACTAATATTGACAGTTCTTTTTGCTGAATGACTGTTTTTTTTAGTGAAACTTGCTGTGGTATCCAAGGATAAGTACCCTTGGCAGTCTCTTTTGTGCTATATTCCATGTAACTTAAACTTAGTGTAAAGAAAAGAGTCTAATTACTTTTGACAGAGGCTTTTAAATCAAAATGGCTTGTGTTCCCACTGAAAATATAAGTGTAAGGGTCTGATATAAAGAAAAAACAAGGAACACTCTTGATACTTAGATGAGAAAACCTGGCATGTTGGAATTCCACACTTAAAGGAACAAAATATAGCCAGTATCATATTTTGGGAAGAAGTCTCATGCTTTAATTGTCTTGGTGATTAATTCTACTCAGGGGAATGAGTCAAAAGCATCCTACTGAATGAAAGAATAATGAAGGAAACAGAAATATAGAAAATAAACTTCATGAAAATTCCATCCCTTTGCTTTGGTCTGTTCATAATCAACACCATTGTCACAGTCTTGAAATAAAGCCTTTAGAATTAATGTAGAGGAGCCTTTTAAGTTTTTATTCTCCTGACACTGTTACTTTTCTCCTGATAATTGTTTCATCTCTTTAAATCTGAAATCTTTAACCTTGCCTGTCCAAGAAACATGTTGTGCCTTATAGGCCTTAATTGCATTTAGCAATTTGTAAATAACAGAGCTACTAGATCGGGCCTGTCTGCGTCGACCATGCCATGTCGTTTGACCACCAATAACTCTAACAGAGATAGACCCACACTGTCCTACTCTCTCTTCCCTTGTTTTTGAATATTATCAGCATCTTCTAGCACTTTTTCCACTGCAAATGCCTATGAATGACTAACACGTTTCTAGTTTATGTAATTTCCAGGCTGTAATTGTCTTAATATTTTCTATTAATATGACCGAGTATTCCATCTTGTTTAATTCCTTACATTTCCTCTAATTTGAAATTGGGTTACAATGCAGCAGAGTACCATGAACAGCAATAACTAAATCTTAAACTAAAGCATTTGCTACATCCCTGCAGACATTTTTGTTAACATTTTTGTCCAGTTTTGACCCACTTCTATTCAAGTTATAATTCATAGCTTGATGTTGAAGGTACAGCTCAGAGACACCTCAGTTAATGAAAGACACTCTAGGCAAGCAAATCTTCCTGTGTTTTCCAGAAGGATAAAATAAGGAGGAAGCAAAACTTTTTTAACCCATCACATGTTTTAAGACTGTCCTAAAAATAAGAAATGTCTACATAGAGAAGACAAGTGATTACAGTTTCAGTCAGAAGTGCTTCTGATACTTCTGTTGTGGTTACTGTTGTGGTGGTTACTGTTGATTGTTATAGGACCAAAGAAGATTTATTTTGAACTTGGGAGTAATAAACTGATCTTTCACCACTGCAAACAGCAAGCTGTGAATAACATGGATCTGCAGACTATGAAGTGATTTTCTATAACATCAGAATTTGATTACTGTAAAATACTTGACAAACCTTGGGACAACTCTGTTGTGTAGTTAAGAGGCAGCACTGGGGAGGAATTTTACAGAAACCTAAACAAACAGCTCTGCTTCACTAGTCTTATACAGAAACTTTCTGGGACAAAGACACAGTTTTTACTAATGCTTGCAAAAAAGAAGATGAGTGCATACTGATGGTAAAATTTTAAATGCATCCAAATCTCAGCATGTACCCAAGCCCTGAGCACACATGAGATGCAGGAAGATATCAGGAGCTCTCAGGAGCTCAATTTAGCTCTCTTTTCAGGATTAGTTACATGAACAGATCAGGGCTTTTGCCACCTTGCTTGTTGACATGTTTCATGTTGTCCCTGACACAGGTATGATGGTCAGTAAGCCTACTACAGTGACACACCTTGTGCTGGGTTTCATATTAAAGACACCATCGTAAACTTCTTTGGGCAATGCTGTTTTTCTGTTTCAGATGCTCAAATATTTTGAGATAGTTCTTCGGAAAAAATTATAACTCAATATAAAAATTTTTTTTGGTAACTATCTTCTGCTTTTCACCTTTCCTAGGTTGTTTTGAAGACATTTTCATTTCAAGAAAAGCTAGGCTTCTAGTGTCATCCCATAAACATAAGACCTGATGCATTAAAGCAGACTAAAATTTGTGGCACTTAGACAGACAGAGATATCAAAACTGTTTCCTTGTTTAAGAGACAACAAAAAGAGAATCAGAAGGGAAAGGTGGGATTGTTGCTAAGTCTGGGGCATTATTTCTGCTGAAAAAGGCTGCGGGCACTGTGGAGTTGAAAGGAATAAACACCTGCAGAACACAATCCTGTTTTCACTCCCGATATTTGTTGTGGTTTGACACTGGCCACCTGCCAGGCACCCAGCAGAGCCGTGCACTCACACTCCTCTGCTACAGCTGGGCAGAGCAGAAAAACATTTAACAAAGGGCTCGGGAGCTGAGACAAGGACCGGGAGAAAACACTCCAAGGGCAAAACAGGCTCAGCTTAGAGATATCAAGTGAGTTTATTACTATCAAAATCAGAGGAGCATAATGAGAAGTAATATAAGCCCTTAAAAACAATTTTTCTTCCCCCAACCACTCTGTCCTTCCCACCGACAGTGCAGGGAGACATAGCATAGAGTTTTGGTCAGTACATCACCCGAGACCTTCTGCTGCACAGGGACAGAAGTTGTTCCCCTGTGAGACCGTGGGGTCCCTCAAGTGGGAGACAGTTCTCTATGAACTTCTCCAGCGTGGCTCCAAATCTCAGGAGCAGCAGTGCTCCCAAAGCTGCTGCAATGTGAGTCCCTCCCACAGGCAGTCCTCCCAAAACTGCTGTGGTATGGGTCACTCTTCCATGGGGTGCAGCCTCCAAGGACAGGCTGCTCCAGCCTGGGAGCAGGGCCCCTCTCTCCACAGGTGTCCCACAGGTGTCCCACAGGGTCACAGCCTCCTCCAGGCACCCACCTGGTCCAGCATGGGGCTCCTCCATGGGCTGTGGGTGGATCTCTGCATTCCCCATGGATCCCAGGGGCTGTGGGTGGATCTCTGCATTCTCTGTGGATCCCCATGGGCTGCAGGGGCACAGCTGCTTCACCATGGTCTGTCTGTACCACAGGCTGCGGGGAAATCTCAGCTCCAACACTTGGAGCACCTCCTGTCCCTTCTTCTCCACTGACCTTTGTGTCTCCATGTTGTTTCCCTCACATGTTCTCATTTCCTCCTCTGGCTTGGGAAAAACTCTGTGTGTCCTTTTGTTTTGATCTTAAATCTGTTATCACAGAAGTGCTACCATCATCTCTAGTTGGCCCAGCTTTAGCCAGCAGCAAGTCCATCTTCAGAGCCATCAGGGATTGACTCTGCTGGACACAGTGGATGCTTCCTGCGGCTGCTCACAGAAGCCACCTCTGTGCCCCCCACAGCTACCAAAATTCAGGCCATGCAAAACCAAGGCAATATTCTAGTCAATCACTGTAGGACTAAAGGATTTACGGAAAAAATTAAGCATGATGACTTAAGGTAGTTTGACAAGTTGAGTGAAGCTTTCCTCATGTAAACAATGCAGTGGAAACAGAGCCCAGCTCTGGAGTCTATCTATCCCTTTGTTCCTAGGCAGTGGACTTCCCTGTGTTAACTTTCAAGGGACTGTTTTAGCTCTTTGTGTATTCAAAGCAGGCAGAAAAACTGGGGTTCTTATTACACTGCTTCAGCAGCACAGTTCTTCATCCCTCTATAGGGATAAAGGTTATAAAAAAAGCTTTATTGTTTAGAATCATAATGATTCTATCATATTTCAGCAACAACATCTACCCTAATTCTTTTTATAATAATTGGATTACATCAACTATAATCTGGAAGACTAGGATGTGAGATTAATTTTTGAAAAGAGAAGACTGAATGGCATGTTTAAATTTAATTTCATTTTTTAATATTACCACATACATTATCATTACTATGTGTTTCTGGCACATCCTCTGAAGTGTCAGTTGGAATCATTCCTGGTTTCTGTTTAATAAAAACTAAGCTAAACTCCATTATGTTTGCTTGTCCAAAGATACTGAAAAGTTTTGCTCCAGTTGTTTCAAAGTTACCACAAATATGTTGCTTTTCAAATTAAAATGTATGGCCTCTCAGAGGTTATTTCACAAGGCAGTGGTCTCTTCACTACGGTCCAATTAAGCACCTAAGCAATCTGCTCCATGTGGGCAATTTGGATGCACAAATGTAGCACACATTTAAACGCTCTGTTGAGTCAGACCACAGTGCTCTGCAGGATCAGGCTCTAATACACAAGTACATTTTGCAGATCACATTAGCATCACACAGAGGGTACATATGCACAGGCAGCTGTGTGAAGATATCAGCCTTGGCTTTGGAAAGACATGTATTAAAACTGACATGTTTGCCTACAATTCCTGAACACCGGTTGTTTATTAGACATCTCTGAACACTGCTGAACTGGAAGGGAAACATGTCTCCGAAGCTGATGGCGCAATTTGCTTAACGTTTCGCCTGGAGTGTCTTAAGCAGTCTACACTGGCTCTGCATTTTACCCTTTCACTGCAAGCCCATCTTCATTGAGGAATTAGTAAACAGCTTTTCTGGAATGACTTTGAAATTTCCCCTTGTGCAGCAAAAACTGTGGCTATTTTTTGAGCCAAATAAATAATTCACAGGGAGTAAGTCATTAAGTGAGTTCATCCTCTTATTTTCTTTTGTTTATATTCCTCACACTTGCAGTTATGGCTCTAGCTGCTAGCTGAATAAAAGTGAGCCCATCTGAGTTTTAAGTAATGCATGTTTACTGGGTAACACTGGCACTATAGCTGAAGATGTCTTGTGCAAGGCACTGCTTTGGCTGCTTTGCCTTCACCTAGTTTCTACTGTTGCTCATAGTTGACAATTTTTTTTTTTCGCATTAGCTTGGTTCATAAGCATAGCTTCTATCCCAACAATGGCAACATATATTAGCATTTCTAGTGTGAAAGTCTGGGCCAGATGTGTCACATCTACACTGTAGTGAAGGCCTTACCTCCCAGGCCCTAAAATCAGTTTTGATCAATCTGCAAAGTCAGATATATCTATGCAAATTTATTTGTACTCTGTGTACTGTGTACTCTGTGTTTCTAGGAAATACTTAGAAGAATTTGAGATTTACTGTCTCTAAGTATTAGCAGCAGTGGACCAATCATTCCAGTATTCAGGGAAAGCCACGCTGGAAGGGAAGTGAGGAGCTTTTGAAGTAATTCCAGTTCATTTGGGTGAATGATTCAAGACAAAAAGGGATTGGTTTTATCTGCACCTTCTCAGTCTGTCAGTCTGGCAAGATGTCTCCTACACAGAGTTTGAGAGCTTGTGACCAAACTAGGAGACACACCAGATAAATTCACAGGTTCCTCACCTGCTAGGGCTGTTTTTTCTGTGCCTCCTGTTGACTCAACATTTTTCTGCCACAAAAGTCTTCAGTAGACAGGAGAAAATTAAAGTTACAATAAACAAAGAGTGGAGATAATTGCTGCCTGCTGCCTCTAAAGTGCAAAGTTGAAAAGAAGTTACCGTAAAAGCAGCCCTTTGGTAGCAAAGATTGTTTCCCGTGTTTAGTAGGACCCTAAAGGGAAAGGAGCCTTGCTTTACTCCAAATAATCACATGAGAGGTAAGTGACTCTAATTTGAAATATATTTTCCCTCCAAGACTTCTTTGGATAGTAACACGAATGCTAGACACCTGCCCACTGTTCCTGCCATAAGGTCAAATTTGGATTAATAGCTTTTCTACAGCTGATGAAGTGTCACTCTCCAGATGTTTTCCTGGAAGCTCCAAAGCTCAGTCCTGACTGATTGCTACTCTAAGCTGTTTCCCATCTTTAAATGTAGCCTGCTAACTGTTTCTCAAAGCTCTAGACAGCTGAGTGGAGATGACACTGATGGCCTGGACTTTGTACTGAGCAGGAAGGCTGTCTGAGTAAAGTCTCAAGCGAAGGAAACAAAAGCCGTTGTTGCTATTTGGCAGTTTGTCCTAGAAAGAGCAGTGGAACAGGATGATGCATGCAAAGGGTATTTAAAATAAGTGCACAGCTTGTCTCTGCACCTTCAGCTAAGGAAAAAGATGACTGAATGAAGAGCTCAGTGGAGATGCCAAGGAAGAGCTTGGCTTTCCCCAGTGCATCCTCCCAGAGGACCAAGAAATGCCTCTAGTTGTTACCAGGGACACAAATTTTATGTAGAGTAACACCTAGATGGTGAGTCACAGGTAACTGTGCCAGGCCAGGACTTTGGTCTGACTCTTTCTAAGGCAGTTAATCTCTCATTCTTAGTGCTGTGCTTTGTGTGCCTCCCTGTGCTTTGTGAGCTTTGAGGAAGACTGGGAGATGGACAGGGTAAGGTCCATGGTCCTACCTGGACACAAGGAATTGGGATTGGTAGAATTGTGCCTCTGAGAACTGGATAGGGTTCTTCATGATAGCTCCAACCACTGTCTCCAAAGGCAGGGTTATATCTGGTCTGCTGCAGAATGAGAAGCAGATAGACCTAGGTAGCTGAGAACAGTTAGTCTCTCCTGCCCTTGGTTACACGAAATGAATTTTCTCCAAATTACAAGTAGGTCTCACCTACTTCTCAAATTTTATTTAGTCTTTGTGTTCACCACAGCCAAGTTCTTTAGAAAGGGGAAAAAAAGCACAGTGGCACATCTTTCAATAAGTGATAGGAAACTACCATATGTATAGGAAGCTCTTGCTGTTGCACAGCCTAGCTTTGCTGCTTTAGCATTCACTGGCAAAAACACTTATTCCCTGCAGTCATCCCTCACTCGTTTGTTTCTTGACAGCAGATGGGAAGCAGGATAAGAAGACACCCTGAAAAAGAGTAATTACATCCTTATCTTTGCTCAATCTTGATTTTTCTGCACCTTCTTTCATAAGAGTTGATTAGTTGTGCTGTGTCAAGCAGCTGCTTTAAAGAAATCTATTTATGGGGACACTCTGTTTGCAGCTGGAAGTGGTTTACAATGGCAAAAAAAGGACTTTATCCACTGAGATGTGCAGACAGACCCAAGGTCACGCTATTCAAACAGAAGACGTTCTGTTAGTGAACGAGATCAATGTGCTGGCACAGCCAGGCCCTCAGAATCACAGAATGGCTGAAGTTGGAAGGGACATCTGAAGGTCATAGGATCCAATCCCCCATTTCAAGCAAGACCACCTAGAGCTGATTGACCAGATAGCTTTTGAGTATCTTAAAGGATGGAGACTCTACAACCTCCCTGGGCAGCCTGTGCCAGTGCTCAGTCACCGTCACAGTAAAATGTGTTTCATGAAGGTCAGGAGGAATCCTATGTGTATCAGTTTGTGTTTGAATGTCCAAATTAAGGGTGTTCCTGGGACTAGTCCTGCTGGCCACAGCTTACCTGGAACTAAGTGTAAGCACAAGCATGAGCAAAACAATTTGATATCTTAATTTTGGTGGAAAGGAAAAAAAAGCTGAAAGAATTATCTGCCATGATAGGGGGAGGGAATGCCAAGTAGGTTTGACTGGGAAACAATGGCTTCTCTGTATAGTTCAGTCTAAAACACCTGCAGGCTGACTAAGATTCCTTTGATTTCTGTAAACTACAGACTAGTGAGTGCTCCTGTTGGCAAAGAACTTGCATCTTAAAGTGTATTTTCTTTGTCATTTCCTGGAGATGTGTATTTAGTTTGCATGTAATTTTGGTGTGGTGATCTCAGAGTAATATGAAGGATGTGTTTCATACTTTAGAAGATAAGGACTCAGGCTTTATGATCACAGTATGCAAACGTTCTTCCCAAATTAGGCAAAATCTAGGGAAATTGTAGAAATGCATGAGAGAAATGCATCCAGTTTATTTGTGGAAATGCCAGCAAGTCTCCTTCTTAGCAGAACTGACGCTGCCTGGTGCAAGACAGTAGCAAAAAGAAGTCCTGCACAAGGCAATTTTGCAAAACCCTGAAGTACAGTATCAGCTTTGAACAAGCAACTTCTGTGGCATCCTGCACTGTTTTCCAATATCCAGGTTATAATGTCAGGGGAAGCATACAGCAGACAAGGGATATATATGCATCCTGTTCAGACTGACACAGACCTGCTGTTTATAGAGGTCACCAAAAGCAATTTCCTCATGATTTATAATTTAAAGGGTCCCTGAGTTAGTGAATAATAAGAATTAAATTACCTTTCACCATGTGTCCATTCTATCTCTGCTTCCCACCTGGCCACTTTTTAGCACAAAAAATGGTGAAATTTCTCATGCATACCATGGCCAGATGTTCTTGACCTGAACTGTGAGAGTATTTGGAACTGAACTAATTTTTCTGTTAGTGCATAAGTTAATATCAGGTTTATGAGGACTCAAGACACCACTGAATTTGAACATTTAGATGAATTACAGTCTAACTTAAATTTTTGTCAAAAACTGATAGCAGAAACACTTTTTTTTTTTTTTTTTGTTTTTTTTTTTTGTTTTAGATAGTGAGTCTGGGTCCAAAACTTGCATCTAGATTTTGTGCATTTTAGAAACTGAAGAGGCTCAGATCTGTATTTTGATTGAATGCTAGCTCTAACTGCAGTAGTTCCTTTCAGAAGGCACCAGAAACAAAATTAATAATGATAAACAGGTCTTCTAGTGAATAGCAATAAGAGGATTACACTTTTTCCCAGAACTGTTTGGAAAAACATATATATAACATATAACATATAACACATAAAACATATATAATGTAACACCCTAAGTCAATAGCCTAAATTCTTCATTTTTTAATCAAACAGAGACTTACTGTTTCATGGGAAAAAAAAACCAAACCCTTTGCTAAGGAATGTCCTTTATGCATACAACATGTTAGAATAAGTTCAAAGTTGAGTGGGGCCAGCTGCTTATTAGAGAATGAACTGCAAGCTGAGATATTTTTGACTCTATCATGGGAATGCAAAGATGCCTGCAAGAGCATCTTTTGATATTGCTGCAAACACAAAAGTATCTTCTTTATCTGTGAAGCAGAATTCTGGAAAGGGATGACTTCTGTGTGTTGATAAAGACATCTCTTTCTCCCCATTATTCTGCTGTTGAAGAGCATAGTGGAAATCAAGAAGGGTGCATGCTATACTAACAAAGTAGCCGTGCAGGCTCCTCTTTTCATTACTGGTGGCAGCAGCAGTAGCAGCAGTTATTACCTTTTCTGAAAGACAAGATTTGTTATAGCAGCAGCCAATTACACTAGAAAACCTGTTGTCTTAAATTGGTTTGCTTAGCTAGGCAAAGGCAGAAATTGGTTCAAAGGAAAGAGAGAGGTATGGCTCCTCATTTTTTTTGTGCCACACATTTTGCATAAAGACACGGATAATAAGGCTGGCTGACATTTATGCCACTGGCAGAAAGTGCTTAGATGAGTGGGGCAGTTAGCACCCTGCAAGGACAAGCCCTGCTCTTATACATCATACCTGGGCACTGACCAAAGCCATCTGAGTACACACTGCTTCTGCACAAATGGTGTGTTATTTCCCAGTCATACCATTTGGCAGCTTTGCTGGAGTGTCTTCTGTGTGCACTAAGGCTAATATGGTAAGAAGCAGCTCTCAGAGAGCAGCAGGAGTCAAGCTTGTGTAGCGTCAGAACCGTCCTCCCCATCTCCTGGGGGAGACAGTGATGCCCCTGACACACTCTTGCAGCTGTGTCTGACACACTGGCAGTTCCTTGCAGAAATGTAAACAAGGTGTTGGTCTGCTGTGGAGAAGGTGCTGACATTGAAGTGATAACTGGTGTTTCATGCTCAGAGGCCATTTCCTCTGTAAGGGGACTTGAACACACATTGAAGAAAAAGAAATACTTCAGAAGACTGTGGTAATGCAATGTCCTTTCTTGTGAGTTGTGCAGGATAATTTTTCATTTCCATAGTCTCCATAGGTCCCGGTCATAGCTCTCTGATGTTACCACAAAGTAAGAAAGAGAAAGGATGGGTATAATTTCTTTTTTAGTTCACTTCCTACTTAATCTTCTAAAATTGAGTTGTTTTTTATAATCTCCTTCTTAGTTGACGGTCTTTTGTAGCACAATTAGAAAACAATGCAGGCTTTTTGTGTGTTTGCTTGTCCAAATAATGCAAGTTCATACTGGGACCACTGCTGTTTAATATCTTTGTCAAGAACATGGACAGTGGAATCAAGGGCACCCTCAGCGAGTTTGCCACTGACACCAAGCAGTGTGGTCTTGCCAGCAAGTGTGCACTTGCAGTCTGCAAGGCCAGTTGTATCCTGAGCTGCATCCAAAGCAGCGTGGGCAGCAGGGGAGGGAGGGGATTCTGCCCCTCTGCTCTGCTCCAGTGAGACCCCAGCTGGAACCTTGCACCCAGCTCTGGGGTCATCACCATAAGAAAGATGTGGACCTGTTGGAGTAAGTCCAGAGGCCACAAAGATGATCAGAAGGGTGAAGAACATCTCCAGTGAGAGAAGACTGAGAAAATTGCAGCTGGTCTGCCATAGCAATGGGAAGCAAAGACACACGGACCTCTGTGCTTGCTCTGAAGAAGATTGTTTATTGTGATGAACCGAGCCTTTTTGTATTCTAAACTTAACGGACACTTGACCAAATATAAGCAAAACAAGCACACACGCTGGCTGCCTGCCACTGTGTTATCACTGTGTGACACTGTGCGTCCCTTTGCCAGTCAGCTCTCTGACCATGCGGTGTCCATGTTCTCCCCAGCCAAGCACTGCCTCACGCACAAGGCAACTATCAACCCACTCTCTGGCCATCTGACCCGCAGCTGAGCCCTTCCCAGAGTGCTTTCTGGTTAATGAAAGTGAACAGAAGTGAGCAGGATTTAACAAAGGTGGAAAAGGTCCTTGTCCTGTAAGATTTTTCCTTATTTCCCACAGTCTGCCTAGACAATGTCAAGGAAGAGTTTATAGGAGCCTTCCAGTACTCAAAGGGGTCAACAAGAGAGCTGGAGAGGGACCCTTTACAAGGTCGTGTACTGATAGATTAAGGAGAAACAGCCTTAAGCTGAAGGAAGGTATATTTAGATTAGTTATTAGGGGGGAATTCTTTACTGTGAGGGTGGTGATGCGCTGGCACAGGCTTCCCAGAGAAGCTGTATATGCCCCTTCCCTGGAAGTGTTTAAGGCCAGTTGAACAGGCCTTTGTGCCATCTGCTCTAGTGCAAAGTTTGCCAGCCCATGGTAGGGGGATTGGAACCAGATGATCTTCCGTGTCCCTTACAACTCAGGCCATTCTATGAATCTATTAGTTGGATGCCTCAGTTATGCATATTTTCTGCTACACAGTGATGAAACTGTTCCTAAGCAGTATCTAGAAGTTCAAGTGTAGGTGACATAGAACATCCCACTGATGGCACTATTTTTATTCACAGTTTTCATCCATGTTCACCATACTGCCTCTGCATCTCCCAAACAAGACTTCATTCTCATTGGATTAGGTCTTTAAAGATACACAATATCTGCCAGTACAGAATTTGTGGTCTAAGTAGTGAGGAAAAGCTTTTGGAAATGAGGGAAAAGTCATTTAACTATCCATAAAGACAGAATTAGGAGCAGAAGATGCTATCTTGTCTTCTGAATTTTATGCAAGGTCCTTAATTTCACACTGTATACATTTAAAGAGTTACATATTAATTATGATGTCCTCCCATGTTGTGAAGCTCAGAATGTCACTTATATAAATTCCGCCTGGGAGGTACATATTGCTTAATAGCTGAATTAATTTTTAATCTCCCTTTGAAGAATATTAATGCTCTATTTTCTACACTTCTCAAAAGCAGCATTCCAGCAAAATGTCTCAAAAAAGAAAGCACTGGGAATACTTACCTTTGAAAGCAACATCTTATCATCATTTATTGGAACAGTCAAACTTTTCCACAAGGCTCATACTTCTTTCCCTGACTGTTTTATTGATGCTGATGTCACTCAGCATTCAGTATCTGCGTGAACTTTTTGAACTGGAGCCTGTTGCCCTATGATATTCTTTGCACTGCTGAATATGAACCACAGACTTTCCAGAACCTGTGAAAATATTTGAGTATCTGTTTAAGGATTAAGGAAAAACAGTTCTATCAAATGGAGAAAATGAGGAATGAAATCTATTTTTTCCATAATGTTTTGTAGACTGAAAAGTCTTCTGGTTTCCTTTTGAAATTGTCTAAAGTTTGTGCTATCTGTCTTGAAAATACAGCCACTTCATAGGATTAAGGGTTGTTCACATACAAGTGGGCTGAATTAAAACTAACAGGCATACTTTATTCTTTTGTTACTTTGCTTGAGTTTTTAGGCTTAATGTTCTTTAAAGGTAGGAGGATGATGGGTGAAACTTAGTGGCATGCATTGCTCATGATTGCAAAATGAGCAATCTATCATCCTTAAATTGGGGTCCTGTTTCCTTGATCCAGAGGTGTTGCATGTAATTCAGTTGATGTTTTTCCTTCACCATTTATAAAAAATGTAGTACTCAATTTCTACTTCTATATTTGCCTTGGTGAGATAGCAAAAGGAGGATGCTTTGGCCCTAAATGGGCATTTTTAGAAAAGAAAAATTAGTTGATGCTATATTGTAGTGTGGATCAGTCACAAATCAAATCAAGCATGCAGAAGTAGTTTATGCTTCAGGTAGAAAATGCTATCCTGAATCCTGCAGCTGGCTATAATGTACACAAAAGTGTAGTTATTTTGAGACCAAAATGAGTTAATGATTCTAGCACATTGTTGAAAGACCATGTGTGTGTGCCTCAGACTCGGTGCAATTGTGCACTTTGAGGAGAATGGGAAGAAACAGTGCTCCTTAGGAGTTTTTATTGGGTAATCTCACACATGGCAGGAATGGCTTTCTGTTTTCACAGCTCTGCCTGTTTCTTACAATTGGCCTGCATGTTACTAAGGTCATGGCTTCCAGAGCCATGCTGGTCAGACAGCTGGAAAAAGAACCTCAAGATCAGGAATAGTCTTTCTACAAATTAGAGCCTGTTAATGATACAGCTAGGAAAAAAAAAAAAAAAAAAAAAAAAAATAGCCTCTCAAGATGGAAATCAGCTTAATCAGTTTATTTTGGATATCATGTTATTTGTCACATTTAATGAGTTAGTGAAGGAAAGAGATAGTCCTCTGCAAACTCTGCTGAGGACTTTCACCTCAGTGATTTGTGATCACTACTAATCCAAAGGGATCTGAGGAAATCTGGGTTGCCATAAAGGCATGGCTTACCTTAGGAAGTATAGCACATGCTGTGAGTTGCCTCATTCCCTAAATATATGGATGAGGCTAGCCTTGAGCAGCCTTCTGAAGAAAGTGACATGGGCATCTGGTTGATGGTACTTTCTCACCATGCTGTTGAAATTTGAATGAAAACTCTTTAATGCCTCATAGTTTCAAGACAGACATGAGAGAAAATGCTATCTAATCATAAACAGGATACAGGTCCACTCCTTTCTGAAGTGCCATGCTATTTGCAGCCTGTCACAAAAAATGCATAGGTGCAAAAAATGCAAAGGTGATGCATAGAGTTTTTTGCCCTCAAAGTTCCAGCAAGGATGAGGAACCAGATAGCACCTAGAAGAGAAGGTACTTAAAGGTATGACTATTTAATTCTGATCATGAAGCAGTATCTGACTTGGGTCACATATTAATGTATTAACATCAAAATCACTTCAGGGCCCTGCCTGCCTAAGTGAGTCCCTTCTGAGGCTACTAATATTTTCAACTAGGAAAGTTTTGAAAACTGTGCAAACCCCTTGTACCCAACATCATAATATAGAACTCTGAGGAGGAGATAACATTAATGGCTGTAAATGTAGATCAGATAAAAGAAAATAGAGATTCATGATAATCATAATGAAAACAGAAAATTTATTGCTTGATCATAATCAGGTAAAATACTGTCTCTGGAATTAAAAAATACATATGTTTTATGAGTACTAATAGTATCTTAATTGTGTGAGCTAAAACAAAGATAACAATCTCCTGCTTCATGTGATGGCTAAGGGCAGAAATGCACTTCTCATGAAGGACAGACATCTGTGCTGTGGGATCTCTATTTACTGACTATTAGTGACATTTATAGACAAAGTTGTCTTTTTACTGGCTAATTGTTCCATTTCTATCCTGATCCCTCTGAGTGAGCAGAAGGTTGACTGCAAGGTGACTACTACTGTAATGGATACATAGATTTCTAAACTCCCTTATATAGCACTCTTGTTGCAGGCACTGTTCTATACTAGTCAGTTGATACAACCCTTGTTCCCTCATGTGTAAATAGCACCAGGCTAAAATATTAATGGGGTTAATATTTTCATTTTGAAAAGTTATTCTTATTTATGATCATAGAATAATTTGGGTTAAAAGCAATTTTTAAAGGTCATTTAGTCCAAACTCCCTCGTGGATCAGGGACATCTTTAACTAGATCAGGTTGCTCAGAGCCCAGACCAACCTGACCTTGAATATTTCCAAGGGTGGAGCATCTGTCACCTCTCTGGGTAACCTGTTCCAGTGTTTAGAGAATTTCAGAATTATATAGATAGGAAAAGACCTATAAAATCAGAGAGTCAACCTTTAGCTGATCACCACCTTGTCAACTAGTAGCACTAAGTGCTACGTCCAGTTGTTTCTTGAACGCCTCCATGGATACTAACTTCACCACCTTCCTGGGAAGTCCTTTACAATGCTTGCAACCCTTTCCATGAAGAAATTCTTCCTAATGTCCAGCCTGAAGCTCCCCCGATGCAGCTTGATGCTGTGTCCTCTAATCCTGTCACTGGTTGCCTGGGAGAAGAGGCTGAACCCCACCTTGTTGCTAAACCTTTCTCCAGTTTTGTTCCCTTCTCTGGACATGCCCCAGCCCCTCAATGTCCTTCCTGTAGTGTGGGAGTGCAGAACTGGACACAGAAATTGAGGGATGGACTCACCAGTGCCAGGTACAGGGGGACAATCCTTGCCCTGGTCCTGCTGATACACTCTAGCTGATACAGGCCAGGGTGCCAATGGCCTTCTTGGCCACCTGGGCACTCAGTGGTTCATATTCAGCCACTGTCGATCACCACCCCCAGGTCCTTTTCCACTGGGTAGCTTTCCAGTCACTCTCATTATAAAAATTCCATCCTTATATCTAGTCTGAATCTATCTGCTCTTTGGATTGAAACAATTATCTCCTTTTCCTATCCTCTGCAGGCTTTACTAAAAAGTCTGACTCCACCTCATAAGCCCACCTTAGATACCAGAAGGCTTCAGTAATTCATCCCTGTACCCCTCCCGTCTCCAATCTGAAAAAGTCCAACTCTCTCAGTCTTTCTTGATATGAGAAGGTCCTTCTTGCTGCTGATCATTTTTGTGGATCTCTTCTGGACCTGCTCCAGCAACTCCATGACTTTCCTGTAGTGGGGACATAGCAGCTGGATAGTGTACTCCTGTGTCACTAGAACAGAGCAGCAGAAGCTGCCCACGCTGCTTTGGATGCAGCCCAGCACACGTTTGGCTTTCTGGGCTGGGAGTGCCCATGGCTGGGTCATGTCCAGCCTCTCACCCACCAGCACCCCCAAGCCCTTCTCACAGGGCTGCTCTGATCTGTTCATCCCCAGCCTGTGCTGGTACCAGGGGTTGCCATAGCTCAGGTGCAGCTCCTTGCACTTGGTCTTGTTGAACATTATGAGGTTCTCATAGGCTCATCTCTGGACTTGTCCAAGTCCTCTCTCAGTATGCCATCCGTTCCCGCAGGCATGTCAAATGCAACACTCAGCTTTGGTGTTAGCAAATTTGCTGAGGTTGCACTAGACAATGTCTATTTCTATGTAACTAGCTAAGAAACAGTAATTTTTATGTCACCAGTTGTGGAACAGGATTCTTTCACTTCCTGTTCTTCTCCCAGCTCTTTTTTCCTCTGTTGAGTGAAGGTCCCCTCTACTGAACCCTATTCATGGGATGATAGAAATGTAGAGAATGGGTCTGAATAACAGAGCGAGTCTGTGCTAGAACTGCTGTTGCATCCTGAGTGTATTCTGATCTCATCTCATAGCAGAAGATTGCGTTGCAGGTGCAAAAATAGTTTTCAGTCTGGCCAAAAGAACCAGAACAGCCCTCTCTGGGTGTGTGTTATAGCACATGTTAGATGCATGCCAATTGCTAGGCAGCTTTGCTGCTATGCTTTTGCAGCAGAGCAATATTTTTCCTGCCTACAAGCATAATCTGGGTGATGCTAAGTCAAAGCATATTCTTCTTTATGCCATCATTTATTCAGAAAAGGCCACAATGATTTCAGCTGTAGGTCTATTTAAAACAACAGAAAGATCTTCAGACTGCCCTGATCTGTGCATGCTGTCATCAGTAGACAAAAGGATAGAAAGGAATGCTGTGGCATTTGATCTGGATTGCCTGGTCTGCACAGTGGGATATCCATTTGAACAGCATTGGTTGGGAATGTACTGCGGAATGTCTCTTTTTTTTGCATGTTTTCCTAAGCGAGTGTGAACTTGAAATTGGATCAATTAGTCTTACATGAATCATCCAGAGTGAAACATAACATCTACTTCTTTTAAGGATGTACTAGATCTGACACATTTCATAGCTAGATCCTTTGTTCTGTGTGTAGTGGAGGGCTGAATCTTGCTAGTATGTATTGGGAGAGAGCACTGAAGGGCTACTGCTGAGCCCCTACTGAGTTCTTCTGTCTGCCAAGAGAGTTTTTGTTGTAATACACTATTTGACATTTGCAACTCACCTATCTCATTGCAAACTTACTTGAAAATAAGAAAAACTACCAGACTTTTCTGGCTGGTGTTGTGCAAATGTTAGTGGCTGGAGGTTCTCTTTCAATATTTGCTCTCTTTAAAAAGCAAATTTTAAGACATATTTCCTTGCTCAGTCTCTCAGCTGATTATGTGATCTTCTCTTCCACTTTTACTTGCAACATTTCCAAGCATCTTTTTCTTAAGATCACAAGCTCAAATATTTGTACATTGCTTTCCTTAAGACTTCAATAGGACCCACCTGCCTATTGAAATTATTATTTTTATTGACTTTTAGGGCATGTCTGCAATTTTACTTGGGTTGAAATGGACCTTAAAAATAATCTAGTTCCAATGCACCTGCCATGGGTAGGGACGCCTTTCACTAGATCAGGTTGTTCAGAGCTTCATCCAATAATTCTAGGAATGAGGCATCCTCAGCTTCTCTGGGAAACCTGTGCCAGTGTATGACCACCTGGACAGAAAAGTCTTCCTTCCTCATATCTAATAAAAATCGACCATTCTTCAGCTTAAGGCCATTTGCCCTCATTCTATCTCTGCTTGCCCTTGTGAAAAGTGTGTCTGTCTTGTAGCCCACTTTGGTACTGAAAGACCTTTGCAAGGTCTCCCCAAAGCCTTCTCTTCTTTGGGCTTAACAGCTCCAAATCTCATAGCCTGTCTTCATAGTAGAGGTGCTACAGGTGTCAGCTTCATGTCTCTCCTCTGAGCTCATTCCAACAGATCAACATCTTTTCTATGTTGGGAGCTCTAGAGCTGGATGCAGCACTCCAGGTGAGGCCTCACAAGAGCTGAGAAGATGGCAAGAATCACCTCCCTCAGCTCCTGGTGATGCTCCCTTCGGTGCAGCCTGGGACATTATTGGCCTCCAGCCTCTCACCGCAAGCACCCCAATTCTTTCACTTCATGATCCATTCTCCATCCAGCTTGTACTTGGGATTGCCCCAGCCTGGCTGTAGGACTTTCTATTTGGCCTTACTGAATTTCACAAGATTCACACAGGCCCACCTTTCCAACCTGTCAGGTCCTTCTGGATAGCATCCCTTCCCTCCAGTGTGTTGACAGCACCACACAGCTTGGTGTCAATGACAAACTTGCTGAGAGTGCCCTCAATCCCACTGTCCATGTCACTGACAGAGATTTTAAACCGTGATGGTCCCAGTACTGGGCCCTGAGGAACAGCAGTTGCCACTGGTCTCCACTAGAGAGACCAGTGACTGCATCTCTTGGAGTAAGACCATCCAGCCAATTTCTTATCCAACAACACTTCTGTCTGAAAATCCACGTGTCTCCAGTTTAGAGACAAGGATATTGTCAAATTCCTTGCAAAAGTTCAGGTAGATGGCATCTGTTGTTCTTTCCTCATCCACTACTGCAGTAAACTCATCATAGAAGGCTACCAAGTTCGTCAGACACAATTTGCCTTCAGTGAAGCCATGTTAGCTGTCACCAATCACCTCTTTATTAAGATGGTGTACTGCTAAAAGGAGTAAAATTTTGAAATGCACTACATAAAAGGAAAAAGCACAAGCAGCTTTGTGGATGGATAACATTGAAAATTAGAGCATTTATGGAATTAGTATCTACGCTCTTGGTCACTGGTCCCTTTCTGACCATCACATCACACTGACTATATCCATCACACTGACTTCTGCTTATTGCATTTACACATTTGCATGCATTAAGTAGCCATAAGTAAGCAGGAGCTTTGACAAACTGTGCAGTCTGACCACTTACTTCTGAATGGTTTACGGAGAAACCTGACAAGAAATGTAAATTGAAGACAGTGCCTTTGCCCTTCTTGTCTTGGTCTCCTGTAATCTTAAGCAGTAACCTTAAGTAACCTTGATACTTTGAGACCTTTCTTAAATCTAAGCCTAAAAGTACCTTTGGATTTTATCCTCCTTTCACCTTTTAAATAAGCTTCATACCTATTGTTAGAAAAAATTCCAAAAGCCAGCTTAAATATATTCAAAATCAATTTGAGCCTCTTCTTGTGCCAACACTCTGCTTTTCCCCAAATAATTTTGTTCTTCCCCTGATGTTTAGCCCCTGTCAATTTACAGATTGTGAACATACCCTCTCTCCTGTCTTTGCTTTGCTAAGCTAAACAGCTCCAATCCTTCAGTCCTTTCAGCTCAGGCAGGCCTCACTTTTTCCTTCACCATATTTGTTTCCAATTTAATTTCAGTCTACTTCAAGGTTGTTGCCCAGAACCAAACACAAGAGTTCATCAACATCCTTGTGCAATGCTGTTACTCATAGACTTTCAGTCTCAGTTGCTTTCCATAGAGGACAGCTAAGACATTTTTGTGTCTGGAGAATCATACGAAGTTTAACCTGACAATACCTGCCTTCTGTGTTAACAAAGAAAAAAAGCAGTAATTCCTCCAAATCATCTTATCCTGCTATGGGACATTTCTGCAGATGAACAAGCACTGCAAGTGTTGAAGACAGAAACATGCTCTTGCATTCATTATATGTGCTGCTCGTCATGGGCACTTCAGAGCATCTGTACTTTGCTGCTCATATGTGAATTTTATTGGCCCTCTCCTGTTTTGGGAATCCAGACATAGCCCATGTCTCAAGTTCTAGCTCTTGTGCATAGTCTTTTGATCTAGAAAGAGTCTGGAGATGTGCTGCCTCTACAGCAGTTTGTGTCTTGTACATGACCTCTGTACATGATCCTCCTGCTAGCAGCACTGCAGCCTGTTGTCAGGCTGCCTGATTCAGTCTTCTTGGGCCATCTCTCAATGGTACCCTTCTGGTGAGCTGTACTGCAGAAGGAACTCTGCATAGGGACGGTGCCTGGCACAGTAACTGTGCTTCCCCTTCCTGTCCTCAGCTGCTGCTTCCATGAATGTGCATGCCTTCCTGCTCTTCCTTGCTTTGCCCCCCAGCATGCCCATAGGCTGGGCCAAAGTCCCAGACACAGGTGCATGACAGAGCACTCACTGTCACTCTTGGCAAATGACTTATTAGGTGCGATAAAGGACATCTTAAAGGTCCCAAGATGTTTGTAGGCAACTTCAACCAATCAATCAGAGTATGTGTCAGACATTTGCATTCTGAAAAATTGATATCTCTCCTGAGCATCAGTAGCAAGAATAGAAAGATGATAACAAAAGAAGTCTCCAGGAGCACCTTGTGTCAGTCTTCAAGTAAAGAGGGTTTATGAGGAAGATGGGGTCAGATGTGTTAGTAGGGACTGCATAAATAGTGCAAGAATTAATGGTTTTAAACTAAAAGATTCAGACTAGATATAAAGAAGACTTTTTTTACGTTAAGGATAGTGAAACACCTGAACAGGTGGTAGATGGCCCATCACTGGAAATACTCAAGGACAGTTTGGAAGGGGCTCTGGGAAACCTGATCTAGTTAAAGATGTCCCTAGTTATTGCAGGGAAGGTTGGACTAGATGAACTTTGAAAGTCCTTTCCAACTCAAACTATGATGCTACAATTTTGTGATTTTATGATCATAGAATAGAAATTGTGTTTCTTTCAGGTGAGTGTTGATGGGACTCTACGTAGTTCTGGCAGATTACTAAATACACTCTTTTTGGAAAGGTGGGAATACTGTGTAACAGATAATTCAGTATCTAGTTCTAAAAGCTAAAACTTGTATTTATTACCTTTGGTTTCATGTATAGCCATCTGTCACTAATTCTTTAAAACTTGTTTTTCACAGTGAGATATTCCCACCCTACAGATCTTTCTGCTATTATGTTACACTGAATTGGAACAAGTGATAGGTTGGCTGTTTCTTTGTAGTTTGGCCTGTGGGTGCTCAGTATACATATATACAAGAGCAATTTGTTTAATGATTCATGTTTACTGCCCTTGTCTTTGAATTTGCTGTTGCCCCAAGAAGATGGAGATCGTCATGAATACTGCTTCAGAAAAAGACCCACGACCAGAGCTGCAGTAGTGGAAAAGATTTATTCAAGTATTTATGTCCCAAATCCCTGAGTTCTATTTGCTATGTCTTACTGGCACATTAGCTACTGCAATGTTAGACAGACATCTCTCTTAAGACAGATGGAGAGAAAACTACTCCAAAATATTTTCTCCAAAATACTGATTGTCATACTACTTACCCTCTCTTACTTTTTTCAAAGGAAAGAGTATGCAGTTCCTGAGTTTGATATGACAAATAAAATGCAAGCATGTTTTGAAAAGAGAAATGTTGTCCCAACTTAACTTTCCATTCTCTTACACTGTTTTGAGAATAAACTAACGTGCTTTGGATCACAGGAACAAACAAAAAGCATGGTGGGAGAGTAAGAGCAGTATTTGAAATAAAGCTATTTAGCACTTCTTCTCAAGGTATAATGCCCTTATCTCATAAACTAAAGCTGCAGAGGCAATCACTGCACAGAAGGAAAATAAAACATACCCATGGAAAATTGAAATTTGTAATGTAACTTTGTGGGGCTTATTTGTTTGTCTTTTATTAGTGGGTAATATATCAATTACTGGAACATGCTTTCTATCTCCAGCTGTGCCTAACCTTGTTTTGGCATGACCATAATTAACATAGTTAATTACACAGTTCTGAGTAGAAGTTAAGTACTTAGGTCACGTTCAGCCAGTGTCTTCACTTTCACCTCATGAATACATTATTAGGGCAATAAAATTTATTGGACTATAAATACAAATTTTATCTGCATGCTTTCTCTTAGTAAAATTGATTTGGTATTTGTATATTTATCTCATTTTGAGCTGTATTTGTAGTAAATTAGTCTTTCATGTCAGTTTCTGATTATTCTCTTGTTGTCAGATACTGCTGTATTGTTGGCATGTGAATTAAAAGTCAAGCATAATTTTCAGTTCCTTCACTAGGGACACTGTTTAGCAGAAAAGATGGTCAGGAGCAGAGTGGAAGAAAAGAGGGTGTTTTGGTATGCAGTGGTGAAATCAGTTAAGTGTGAAGAATGGACTACTGCCTTAATCCACTCATGAAAGGTGCAGGCAGCACTTAGCTTATGAGGTAAGTTCCTGTAAAGTTGACATTTTGGTATCTAACACTCATTCAAGGCCAGATAGGCTGACCTGGCAATAAAATTAGGTCTGCTGATTTAATTTGTAATGCATCAGGGGCCTGGGTGTTATCCCATGCTCCAGGGGAGGTTTGTCACCTGATTTCAAAGCCAGTTCAAACTCTGTTTTGGGCTAATGGAGAAGCGTATCATCCTGACATCCCGACAACCCTTTGCAGGTTGTCACTTTTACCATACCTTGTTTTCTCTAAGTCCTGGTCCACAGGCACCATGTCTTGGCAATACTTTTAACATTTATTACCAAGATGTTGCCTTAAAGCTCGTCACAATCTGGTGCAATTAAAGGGTTGGATCCTCCTGTCATTCAGCTCTGTGGGAAGTGTGATATTTCCTCATTTCACACTAAGCTTAGTCACTCCTCAGACAGACAGGGAAAAGGGACATATGTTCAGCTCTGTGTACCTGAGATAGCAGCCAGGGCTCCTCAGAGTCAGAGGGACAGATGGGCTCAGCCTCTGATGCTCTGTTCTGTCCTCTGAATGAGATGAGTGTCTGCACTATATGCTTGGGATGGAGAGCGGGACATAAGTCAGCCCAGAGTCCAGCCTGCTGTTGGCATTACTGTATTCTCACTTGTGCATGGAGACAAAGAGCCTAAGCTGTTGAGAGTTGCAACATTAGATTAGTTTCTCCAACTGCAACCATTAATTTTTTATTTATTTCTCTGTCTCTGCTCAGAAGCCTGGCCAAAAATAGGAGGGCCAATGCACTATGTTTTCTCTCTGTAATAATATATCTGTGATAGTCCAAAGGACAGGGGAATCGTTTCAGGGTTAGGTCTTTCAGCATTTTCTTTTGTCTTTGTTGAGGGCTGCTGTATAGTTCGCTGTCTTGGGTCTTCCTTGGGAGTACTCTTGAAGTGTGGAATGTCTCCACTGGGTTCTGTGCACAGAAGGCAGAGTTATGCTGCCTGAATTACCATATCCTTAAATTTTTCTTTGTTTGCAGAATTGGTCAGTGTTATTGGGACCAGGCTCCATATGAGTGCAGATCTTTGAACCTACCTTTTTCTAAACGTCTTCTCAAACCAACTATAGTGAAATGTAGCTTTAAAATGCGATGTGGCAACTGTTGGATTTTTAAGCCAGGTTCTAGAAGAGATTTGTGTCAGTTTTGAAGGGTGGCTACAAATATCATGCTTAATGATTATGGTGTTGTCCCGGGTCAATGTTTAAACTCAAATGGTAATATAAAGCTGTGACTAAATGCAGAGAGCTCTCACAACAGAAATTAACCAAAAACTCTTGAAGGTGCCTGAGAATCCCAGCATTTGTGTAGCTGACAGATACAGCTGGTTCTGAGAAGACAGAACTCAAGGCCTTGCTCAGAAACATTGACCAAGTAATTACAGAACATATCCTTGGATGTGACTACCCATGTACATGCAAAACATTTATGACTGCTGCAATATGTGTAAAGATTGAAGCACATTTGTCAGTGGTGTTATAAGACTTTTAAGCTATAGATAGTATTACCAATCAGGATGGAGGGATTTTTGTGAAGTTCTCACACCTGTCTCAGAGGTTTGATTATGTGTCATATTCCAACTCACAAAATTACTCTGCTCTAAATCTCATCAGAGATTTTTAAAAGATGACTTCTAAAACAGTTGCTATTATGTTGTTGTAACTCATTAGCCTGAGAAGTGCACAGCATATGATTCTGCCAGGTTTGCCATAGACTTCAGGTATTTATGAGTGTCAGACTTCTAATATCTGTGTCTATAATTTTAAACTTAACCTTCTTTTGTTTTTCCTCAAACTTTTGAAGCCAATGGGACTCTACTTTTGACTTTTTGAAATACCTAGTAAATATATATGCTGCAAAGAGTATTAAGCTGTGATTCAATGTTGTGGGTAGTTAGTATAACTTATTCAAAAATATTAAACTGAGAAAATGATGGGAATGCCCATTATTTTAGGACAGACAGTGAGTCTATTAGGAAACAGTTCAAGAGAGGAGAGGAAGAGGAGATTGATTCAGTTTAGTTCTACCAGAGCCTTCCTTATCCAAGATAGAAATGATTGACAGCAGCAGTTCCATCTTTTTCGTGATCATCCAGCCAGGAGGAAAAGCTCAGGCTCTATTGCTTCCGTCGCACTGTGTGGACTCTTGGGGCTTTCCAGAAGTTGCCTGCAGAGGCAGACCTTGAGAAGCCTGGCAGAATCCACTCAGAAAATGATGACTGCAGAAAAAACAAGCACACCTCTCTCATCTTGGGCCTGGTCCCTGACAACTCGTGATCTATTTGATGTATGCTTCTTGCAGTGGGTATGTGGCTGGAGTTCTCCCAAGCACGTTTCTGAGCTTAGGAAGATGATGATTTAAAGTCAGAATATCTAAATCAGTGCTGGGCGTTCATTGCTACATGATGTGGTTTATACCAGTGGGATTTCACATGTGAAAGCAGTTTGATGTGTCATTCAATGTTTCTGCTGCAAAAAAAATTTGCAGTTAAGAGAACAGATTTTCAAGTTCTTTTCTCCAGGAACTCTGCAAGATCTTACTTCAGAATAATTTTGGATCCTCAAACTTTCCCTTACAGATACTCATTATGTTTCATTGCTTAAGGAGTGAAGGATGATTTAATCAGAAATATTTCCCTTTTTGTGTCATTGAAAGTACCTCTACATAAGATGTGTGCTAACATTTTCTAGTGAAAATGTTTCTGTTAGTGTGTGTGATACTACGAAAGTCAACCTTTGTCTTGTTTAATGATGAAAAACACTGCTAGGATGCAAACATGCAGACTGTGTGGATCTTGTAACCACAGATGGTGGCTTATACCTGATATTCCCAGCCATGGAAAACCAGTTACCTCAAAGCTGGCAGCTAAATAAGCAGCTGGTCTTCAAAAAACACAGAGCTGGTGCAGCTCATGTTGTAATGGCATCCAGACTCAAACAGAAGGGACCACTCCTGTGCACTGCTTGCAGACTGGAATGATCTAATTTTCACAGTCCATAAGCATCAGCTGAAAAACATAGCTAGTGGATAAGCCCTCTGCAACTCTCTGCAACTTATAATCACTTGTCTGCCTCATACTCAGTGGGGAAGCAAAAAAAAAAAAAAAAAAAATAGACCGCAAATGTCTCCGCAGCTTCTAAAGAAGTAGAAATGTCTGAAAATTTGACTGAATCACCAGCAGAGTAGGACCAGCCAACAAAGCTAGCGGGAAAGTGAGTTGGCTCATGCATTCATCTGAAGACCTCACAGCCTGGGAGGGAGGCTCTGGTGCTGCCCTGGTCTGCAGACCTGGGTGGCTTCATAAAGCAATCAGGGCTGGTGCCCAACAGGGACTGAGAGCAGCTCTGGGCAACCAGACTGTCCCTGGCACTGGCACACCCAGTCTTTTTGAGACTAGGCTGTGGGTAAGAGCACTTACCAAGGCATACCTTGTGCCACTGCCTCCTCTTGAAACTGCTCTTATCCCATTGGGATATAGCTTGGGATATTGCTGCGTCTCAGCCACATTGGCTGAGAGTTTCCCTGCAGCAGTTGTCTGAGACTAAGTGAATATAATTCAGTGATTGCTGCAGCTATTTAAGGTGCTTAGAGAGTAGAGAATGTTAAGAGGTGAAGATATTTCTTTTCAGAAGATTTATAACTGTGGGGTTTTTTTCCTCTCTGTTTTTCTACCATATGAAGAAATGAAGAAGCAGAAGAGAGTCTAGCTCAGTCTGTGATGAAGAGGTATTTGTTTCCTCACCCAGAGGAAATAGGCAGATACTCTACTGTGTTGAGAGGCCAGGTAGGCAGAAGTAGAAATCACCAGGCTTATTGTAAAGAGGATGCACCAAAATGCTGCAGTTATGTAATGCAGGCTATAGGGTGCTACATGCTGGACAGTGATGTGTGGCCCTTGACTGAGCACTGTGATCATCTGCTAAACTTCAAACTGTATGTGGAAGTACTGCCATTCAAAGTAAAAGTATATTCTGATTTCTATTAGATTTGGAGTTTAATTTACTGCAGTAAGGAATAGTAGAATTAGATCTTTCAAAACCCATTATACTTAAATCCTGAACATTTTTATGGAAATTTTTTGTCTTGTTCCCCCATCCACAAGCAGTTAGGTTGGATGTTTGCAATGCTTCACTCTTGAGCTGGTAAAGTTGAATTGCGATTTAGTCTATGCTCTTCCCCAGAGAAAGATGTTTTTGAAGACCTGTCTTTTTAACGCACTGGCCTCACATAACTCTGCAGCTGTGTTGACAATTCTCAGTAAAAACCATACTAATCATGGAACTAGGTGATTTTTTTTTTTTTATTAATGCTTTTATTTGAAAATTATTTTCACTTGGGACTGGGCAAATAAAATTTTATGAGCCAAACCTTTCTTAGAAGGAGCAAAACTTTTCAAATAGGTTTTTCAAGTGACTTCTATTAAACCTAAAAGATGTAATTAGGGTTAACTATTCAGAGCATAACCAATTTTCAGCAAAGTTACACTTCTCTTGCATTTTCTTTACCTATTTATCTCCACTATCTTGAGAGCTGAACAAAAACCAAAGGCCCTCTAGGAAAATACAAAGCATGGTAGAGAATGACCAGAAAACTGTTTATACTGTAATGTTAAAAGAGCAAATGAGGCATAGCTGCAAGCTATAGTACAAATACAGAATTTACGGAGAAATTTTAAAAAGCAGGAAGCTGCTGGAGATAAAGTTTCCTTATAACCAAGTTCCTGGTATGACCTATTAAGAAACTCACTGAGAGAGCTGAGTTTGGCTGGAAAATCACTGTTTGTTACTGTCCCTGGGTTGTCTCCAGGTCAAAGCACATTTCCTGAACTTGTGAGGCCTGTGCCCTGTACTCTGACCCACAGGACTGCCCAGTCTCCATCTCCAGTTCTGTTGTCTGACCAGATTCAAAAGGACCCATGAAGGAAGCATAGCAACACATGGGACTCCAGAGCATTCAGTTGCTACAGTCTGCTTTCCTTCTTTTGCTGTTGTCTTAGAAAATATTCAGACTGAAAGGGTAGCTCCTAAACTCTTGGGGTAGTTTGGAAATACAAGTGTTGCTTTTTCTTGTTGCATTTTTTACTCTGACACCTTCAGATCACACAGAATTTCCAAGAGTGTACTTTTGTTCAGGACAAAAACAGAATTTGAGCTTCAAATTTCCTCTGAGTCAGAGACACCTGGTTGCAGACACATCTGCTTAACGTCTTGTACATTGGAATGGAAAGTGAGACAATTTTCTCTGAGAACAGGTTTGCTTATTATTCTGTGCCTCAAAGCTATTTCAGCCAGTGGAAAATGGTCTAAAAAACATAATAGAATTTACTCTAATTTTGCACAGAATGAAATTAGCAAGAAAAGTTCAGAGCAAGGAAGGGTCTCTAAATTGAGGCCCATTTTGCTTTGTTCATTCTACCTCTCTTTAGGTTAGACTGCAATTGATCCAATATCTTGTGTCTTTGGTCTATGTGTTTTTTAAACCAAGAATATGCTTCCATCTGTTCTTAAGTGTACTTTCATGCAGTTTGGATGCTCTGATTTTTTTGATCCATGCTGCAAAGCTGTTGCAGTGAGCCAAGTTTCCATTCCATGGTGAAATAATCTTCTGCAGCTTTTGCTAAACTTTGCTCATATCCTGAACACGTTTCTTCCACCACACACTATTATTAGTATCATTGTTCTGTGATAGCATCCCTTAACTTTAAGTGATTTTCTCACTGGAAAAACAGAAGAGAGTGATCTGAATGCCTATGATGAGTTTCCTAATGGATATAGATGTCCCCAGGTGCATCCTTTCTTCACAGGAAAGCTTTGCATGAGCCATACCACTCCAGTCCATTCTGCAGTCAAAAAGTGTGGGTGAATATGGCTAATGGCAGTAGGCAGGTCTTCTCCTTGAGATGAAGGAGTTTTTCCCAGGGCTCAGTACCTGTACCTGATAACTTGCATTATGGGAAGGGATAACCACTGTGCAGAGAGGTGAAATAGGAATGACCTTTTGCGTTTGCATTGGCATGCCTCAAGCGGATTGATAAATAGCAGTCACGTAGCCTACCTGTATAAGACATGCTTGTAGCATTTTCCTTCTAATTTTCAGTCCTACACAGAAACTAATAACCTCAGAGTCCTTGTATATGTAACATGACCTGGGGGAGGAAGTATCTAATGCGTGAAAAGTAGGTCTCTCACAGCAGGGGCTATACATAGAGAAAATACTAGAATGCAATTGCCCACCAGCTGGAAAGCAGTGGGTTACCTGCTGAGAGAGGGCTGCAGACAGAAGTTCAGAGAGAGAATGCAGATGGAATTGCACTTGTCATATCTAAAGACACGCAGCTCTGTTTGCAAAAGCTGGAAGGAGGTCTACAATGGAAAAAGGAGTGAAGATTATGCTGCTGCTGAAAAGCTAATAGGCACACTTGTGCATCAGAGAATATGGATAGTAAAAAAACCTGTTTTCTGCGTAATGTGGTAGTGAACTGATGGGACTCCAGCCCTACTACTTTTTCCCAACTTTGTCACATTTTAAAGCTTCAGACATGGTTCAAATTGCCAAAATGTTGTGAAGCTGGTTTTAAGCCACTGAGAGATCAAGGAAGGGGGAAAAGTTTAGAAATGTGAAGATTTTAATAGTGTTTTAATGTCTATAGGTTGTAGGATAGTTTACTTTTCCAACTATTTCATGATAACCATAAGGACTAGCTAATGGAAGCATGGTATGGGTAAGGTTGGAAGGGACTCCAGTGGGTCATTTGGTCCAACCTCCCTGCTCAAGCCGGGTCATCCTAGAGCACATGGCATAGGGTTGTGTCTGGATGTTTCTTGAATATGTCCTGTGAAGTAGACTCCACATTTCTGAGCAGCCTGTCCCAGTGCTCCATCACACAATAAAGAAGATTTTCCCTAAGTGAAACTTCCTGTGCATCTGTTTCTGGCTGTTGCCCCTTGTCCTGTTGCTGGACGCCATTGAGAAGAGTCTGGCTCCATACTCAGACACTTCTCCTTCAATACTGACAGACCTTGCTGAGTTCCTCTCTCAGATTTCTCATCTCGAAGACGAACAGGGCCAGCTCCCTCAGCCTTTCCTAGTAGAAGAGATGCTTCAGTCCCCTCATCACCTTTGTTACCCTCCACTGGACCCTCTCCAGGAGCTCCCTGTCTCTCTTGTCCTGAGGAGCCCAGAACTGGACACAGCACTCCAGATGTGCCTCTCCAGGACACAGCAGAGGGGCAGGATCACTATTCCTGCCCTGCAGGCAATGCTCTTCCTGATGCACCCCAGGATCCCATTGGTCTCTTGGTCCCCAGGACACTCTGCTGGCTCATGGACAGCTTGTTGTTCACCAGGACCCCCAGGTCCTTCTCCACAGAGCTGCTTTCCAGCAGGTCACCCCCAGCCTGACCTGGTGCCTGGGGTTGTTCCTCCCCAGGGGCAGGACCCTGCACTGCCTCTGCTGAATTTCAGATGTTCCTTCTCCTCCCATCCTCCCAGCTGTCGAGGTCTCTCTGAAGAGCTGCACAGCCCTCTGGGGCATTGGCCACTGCTCTGAACTTTGTGTCATCAGGGAACTTGCTGAGAAGGCATCTGCACCTTCATCCAGGTCACTGGTGAATAAATTTAACAGTGCTGGGCCCAGTATAGAACACTGGGGGACACCACCAATGACAGACCTCCAGCTTAACCCTGTGCCACTGATTAGGGTACTCTGGGATCTGCTATTCAGCCAGGTCTCTATCCCTCTCACTTTCCACTCATCTGATTCAAACATCCTGAGTTTGCCTACTAGGATATTGGGTGAGACAATATCTAATGCCTTGCTGAAGTCAAGATGTATTGTTCTTCAGTATGGAGGAAATAACCCTTGAATATTAGCCATTTCTCTTGGGCCTTTCTTCCCTGTGTGGCTTGTTCCCATGAGATACTTCCAAGAAGATCACTAAAGAGGCACACATCTCCTGAAGTCCATGATTGCTTGTTGTCCTACTTCCTCTTTGCCCAAAACTGAACTCCACAATCTCACGGTGACTACAGCTAAGGCTCTCCCCAGCCTTCTCACCTCCAACAAGGCCTCCCCTGTTTGTTGATATGAAGTTGAGCAGCACACCATTCCTTGTGGAATCCTCTGCTGCCTGTGTCACAACATTGTCATCAATGCTTTCCAGGAACCTGTTTGTACTTGGATGAGCTGTATCTCCAGCTGATGTCAGGGGAATTCAAGTGCCCCACAAGAACCTGTGAGTTAGAGGCTGATTCAAGCTACCTGCAGAAATCCTCATTCACTTTTTCCTATCAGGTGGCCTGTAGCACAAACCCACAACAATGTCATCCTAGTCTGCTCTTTTATCCTGACCCATAAACTCTCAATTCTCTTATCATCCACCTCAGACAGAGCTCAATACATTCCAAGTGTTTCCTTGCATAGCGGGAAGCTCCACCTATGCATCTTCCTGGTCTGTCTTTCCTAAGCACTGTGTGGTCCTTCATGACAACATTCCAGTTATGTGAGGTATCCCACCACGTCTTTGTAAGCGTATCTCTGTCAAGCCTGGCTATGTCTACATCCACCTTCAAATCTAGTCTACAGCTTTCCCATGAGCTCTGCTAAATCCTAAGATTTCCCCTTTGAAAGAGATGGTCCCCGTTTACTGTCAGCAGACTCCATGTCATATAAATTGACCTGTGATAAAACAGACTTCTGCTGGTAACATGAGTTTCAAAGGCAGGTGTTCATCTGCCTGGTTTTCCAGTTTCTTACCCCATCAACCCCTGAAACTGGTAGGATAGAAGAGAACACAGCTGGTGCTCCAGACCCCTTGACCAGCTGTCCCCAAGGCCATGAGGTCCCTTTTTATCACCTGCACCCTTGTTGTTGGGACTTGGTCTTTTACCCACCTGGAAAATCATCAGGGCTGCACCAGGCTGGGAAGTTTCTTGGTGATGTCCCTTATCCAGGTGCCAGAGAGGCAACACACTTCCCTATTGGATTGGATGCAGTTGGCACATCAGGCCCTCCATTCCCCTCAAGAAGGAGTCACCAATGATTACCACCCTTCTTTTTCCTAACTGAGGAGGTTGTGATGTGTGGGGTAAACTGCTGTGCCATGACAACCTCATCAACCTCGATAGACCTTCACCCACATTTTCCTTTCCCTGGTCCTCATTTCCCTGGTTCTCAGATTCCAGGGCCTTGTCTCTATTGCACACTTGAGGAGGTGAGGCTGGTCAGGAGGAGTTTCACCTGCCACCCCAAGCAGAAACGCATTTTCACTCCTCTCCATCCTGGAGGTCCATTCTTTCTGGCTGGTGGTGAGAGGGCAGGGGGGTCCCTGGCTTCTTGTGAAGTGGTTGCCAGATCTGTTTGTCTGAGGCATGGCAGAGTGCAGCTCCACCAGGCAATCTCCTCCTCAGAGTCCCTAACACTTCATGTGACAACTCTCTTCATGTGTCTGCAAGGCTGAGCAGATCATCAGACTTCACAGAGCTTCTCTCCCTGCTGCCCTCCAACAGCAGCACCAGGCTCTGGCACTCCCCACAGCTGAGATCTGGACCATGACAAGCTATTTTGGGTGTTCCATCTGGGTCACCACATCTTTTGTGGTGCACACAGAGGAAGTAGCATTTTTCCAAGTGGACACCATACCTGAACTCTCTTTATTAGGATAAGTTGAGCTGGCAGCGCCTGAGTGCCTATCCTGCTCACACTGCCTGCACAAACTGCCACACCATGTCCCAGCTGAATGTGCCATCCCCTGTTTGCCCACTTTATTAATTCGGTGTAATCCCAATGTGTGGTAGGACTCATGAATGTTGACTGAATCTGAACAAAGCGGCATGTAGGTCAATAGTCAAAGAGTTCTGACAATTTATTTCTTTCATAATCATTCTGAGCAAAGACATGGAAAAAAAAAACCCTCTTTTGCACAACTTTTAAAAGGGTTTAGAAGAGATGAAGAAAAATATTTTTCTATTTCTTAAAAAATTGTTCATATCCTTTCCATGAAATGTGTCCTTGCAATTGCATTCTTTCAAGTAGCATCACCTTAACTTTAAAAGCTTTTTGAACATATGTCAGTAGGTCCCTACAAATCAGGCTCCTTTTCATTCCCTGTCTTGTGGACACACCCCTGCTCACATATGAAAATCTGTGGGTTCCTGTGGCTATCCTGCCTGTCCAAACACAAATGCATGTGGCTTTTCTCATAACAGCTAAATAATTAGAACATATTTTCATTTTGGGTATGGGTAGCATTTTAGGAGCTCCACGTGGATGTGAAAGCCCACGTTATAGACTCAAAAAGTGTGGTGGAAACTTCTGAGTCATATTCTTTGCTAAAAGTATTTTGCATTCTTACATTTGAATTAAGGTTCTTTTAAAATTCAGAAGTAATTTTTATCTGATTTTCAATTTATTGGAGCCCTAATTTTTGTGTTACTAGAAAGCAAAAGCTCTGAACTTCTTTCAGGACAAAGAAAGAATTGTAAAAGGTTCAGTGGAGAAAAAAATGTGAGAAAGACTACCACATCACCACAGTATTTCTATAAAATTTTGAATATTTCATGCACAGAAGTGAAAGTTGCTTGATATCATGCTTTTGAAAAGAAAATTGCTCTGGAGTATTTTGCAAGCATCAACACTGACAACAGCATCTTCTCAGAGAATCAGCTGTGAGGTTGTAAGAGAGCACAGCTTACAATAAAGAAGACAGTGTGAGTTCGTATGGCATTTTTATTGCCTGAGATGCAGCAGTGATTTTTTAAAGTCCAGTTCTTCTGTTTGCATCACAGAATCACAGAATCAAAGCACAGTGTTCCTTCAACTTAAAAGTGATAAATAACCTTTGCATTTCTGTTGTCTAATTCTTATTCAGTGAAAGTCAGTCATTCTTCCTTTCAGAAATTCTGTAGAAGTAGGATATGGTTCCTCCTGCTAGCCATGTAGGATTTTGTGCAGGCCCAGTTACCTATTTGTGATCTGAGTAAGAAAGCACCTAAGAATGTGACATAAAGCACAAGACACTGACACTCCCAGATAAATGCAAAGTACCAGTCTGAATAATTCTGCCCTGTCACAACTAGAAGTTGGAGATTTTGCTGCTTTTGGGAGAGGACTTACTCCAAGAAGGAAGTCTTAGTATGGCCTGTCAGCAGTACATTAAGATCATAGAATCACAGAATTAATTAAGTTGAAAAAGACCTTTGAGATCATCCAGTCCATCCCATGACCTAATACCACTGTGTCAACCAGACCATGGCACTGGGTGCAGCATCCAGTGTTGGACACCTCCAGGGACAGTGACTCCACCAAATCCCTGGGGATGGGAGATCCCCCGTGGATCCCTGGGGAATGGGCTCTCCCATTCCAATGTCCAGTCATTCTTCCTGTGAAGAACTTCTTAAAATCCAGCCTAAACTTCCTCTGGCACAGAGGGCCAGTGGGAAAGGCTGTGTCCTCTTGTCCTGTCACTGGTTATCTGGGAGAAGAGATCAACCTCACCCAGCTAAACCTCTTCTCAGGCAGTTGAAGAGAGATGAAGATCACCCCTGAGCCTCCTCTTCTCCAGGGTAAATACTCCAGCTCCCTCAGCCACTCCTCACAGGACTTGTGTTCTAAACCCTTCACCAGCCTTGTTGTCCTTCTCTCAATATCCTTCCTAAATTGTGGGGCTCAGAGTTGGCCAGAGAACTCTAAGTGTGATCTCACCAGTGCCAATCACTGGTCTCACCAGGAGGACAATCTCTGCCCTGCTCCTGCTGGCCACACTATTGCTGATACAGGCCAGGATGCCACTGGCCTTCTTGGCCACCTGGGCACAGCTGGCTCATGTTCAGTCTGCCCTCAGTCATTACTCCAGGCTCTTTTCTGCTGTCCAACTACTCTATTCCCAGCCTGTAGTGCTGCCTGGAGTTGTTGCGACCCAACAGCAGGACCAGCACTTGGTCTTGCTAAATCTCCTCATATCGTTGGATTTGGCCCATTGATCCAGCCTGTCTAGGTCCCTCTGCAGAGCCCTCCTACCCTCCAGCAGATCAATAGTCACACTCAACTTGGTGTCATCTGCAAATTTGCTAATGGTAAATTCATCCCTGAGGTTCACCACTGGTGCTGATCCCCAGCTGGATGCAGCACTTTTCACCTCCACTCTCTGGGCCTGGCCATCCAGCCAGTTCCTAACCCAGCACAGGGTGCTCCTGTCCAAGCCATGGGCTGCAGCTTTCCCAGGAGTGTGCTGAGGGAGACAGTGTCAAAGGCCATGCTGAGGTCCAGGTACACAACACCCACAGCCTTTCCTGCATCCACCAGGTGGGTCACCTGGTCATAAAGGGAGATCAGGTTGGTCAAACATGACCTACCCCTCCTAAACCCCTGCTGGCTGGGTCTGATCCCTGGCCATCCTGTAGGTGCCGTGCCACCACACTCAAGATGATCTGTGCCACAATCTTGCCAGGCACTGAGGTCAGGCTGTCAGGCCTGTAGTGCTCTGGATCTTCCTTCCTGCCCTTCTTGTGGGTGAGTGTCACACTGGCCAGCTTCCAGTCATCTGGGACCTCCCCAGTGAGCCAGGACTGTTGGTAAATGATGGAGAACAGCTTTGCAAGCTCATCTGCCAGCTCCCTCATCACCCTGGGATGGTCCCACGGGCTTGTGAGCATCTAAGTGGCTTGGCAGGTCACTATCTGCTTTCTCTTGGATTACAGGGGGGCTATCCTGCTCCATGTCCCCATCCACTAGCTGAGGAGGCCAGTTGTTCTGATTTCCTCTAGTATTTCTGTTGTGTGTCTGTCAAGTTTGGTAAAATCTGATGTGGTATCCAGCACTTAAAGGCTCATTTCTGAACCCTGGTGACCACTTCAGCCCTGCCTCTCTTTCTAGCATTGGGAGCTTGTTCACAGTGCTGTGCATCTTTCCCACCCTCTATCCTCCTGCAGATGGGGAAGCAAAAATTCTTTCTCACTTCTTCTTGCTGTAGAAGGAAGGCTGGTGGGAAAATCTATTCAGTGATTTTTCAGGAACTTCACTTAAGATTGTCCTCAGTTCAAATTGAGGAACAGCTGGTGCTCATGATGACATGGTGCAAGCCAACTGCTGTATAGAAAGGAATATAAGATCGAGAGCATCCATGTGAAATCCTATGCAGTACTCACTCTAAACGTCCAGATATCTTTTTTTGGTTTGTTAATTTTCTGTTTTGCAAACAACCATAGCACAGGTCACATTTTCGTTACCCTATGCTGTGTGCAAGACAAAAGTAGGAATAAGGAAGTTGACACAGGTAAAAAAGACACTGATTCAATACCACTAATAGGTAGTAAATAATGGTTTAAGTCCTGAGTGAGCTGTTTGTCAGAGCTGAAAGAGCAGACAGAGGGCAAATGAGTTATTACTTCATAAATATTTCAAAGTGCTTTAGCTCAAGACTTGTATATAGTTTTGGAGAGATGCACTGCTTAAAACAGTAATGGTCAATAGCAAACATCCTGAGTTTATTGCTGCATTTGGTTAATGAGGTTAAAAGGCTGGCATCTCTGAGCAACACTGCTGTGGCTCCAAACTACAGAAATGCTGAAGTTAATGTCAGTAAATGATTATGTACAAGAAACAATCATCTCTTACTTTGTTGGTCACTTTACACTCAGTAGCTCCATTTAAAGGGTATTGTCTTTTGTTACTTTTTGTCTGGTTAAGTTTAGTTATAAAGTAAGCATTTCTTCTTTAAGATCCTTGAAAATCAAGCGAAAGTTCTCTTTTCTTCCATCTAATGTTAAAAGTAATGGGGAAAAGAATGAAAAGTAGGTAGCTTATTCAGGACATGTGTGTGTCATTATATGTATTAGTCCAAAGTAAGTAACTGATGTTCTGGATTTGTTTTCAAAATTTTTCATGAAAAAAAACCTCTTCAGAAAAGTTGTTGCCTCCTCCCTTTACTCTCTTTCTTTGTAACAAATTTGTGTGAACTTCATCTCAAATTGTGTAACAAATAGGATTCTGATGTATGAATGGTGTAGTTAAAGCCCCAGAATCTTCCTGAAGTAGAAAACCCAAAAATTCATGCCTATTTTGCTTGCTTATTAAATGGTAAAAGAAGAGCGATTGTCTTACACTAGATTTTCTGATTTGCTGTGAATTACTAGGAAAGGCATAACTTGCCAGAATTTACAAGTCAAGATACACATAAGAAAAGTTTTCTTTACAGAAATTGTCATATCACTAGATGTGTATTAAGAAACCATCTCTGATTAGTTGAGACTTTCTGTATAATTGTATGCAAAAGGCATGCCTAAATCATAGAAAAATTAAATTGTTTAGATTTAAAAAGACCTTTAAGAGCATAGAATCCAACTGTAGGGCTGGTACTTCCAAGTTCACTGCTAAGCCACGTCCCCAGGTGCCACATACATACATCTTCTAAATAACTTCATGTGTCCTAACTCAGCCACTTCATTGGGCAGTTTGTTCCCATGCTTTACAGCCCTTTCTGTGAGTCTGATTTGGCTTTAAAACCCACACATTTAACATGCATAACTTGACCATCTAAAAACCCACACATTTAACGTATTGATGATGATGTATTATAAGAGGGATTTTAAATGATTGGTTTTAGGAAAGACAAGTGAACAATATCCTAGTCTTTTTATACCACTTGCATCTACTTTTCATTTCCATTTGTTTGTGGGATCTGTTGCTGAAAGATTTCATATCACTAGTAATGCCTGCTACAATGAAAACTAAGTATTGGATGGAAGTTCTTGGCTGGACCCACAGAGGGACAGACAGAAGTGCTTCTTGACTGGTCAGTGTGGGACCAGCAACCTCCATGCAGCTTACATTTAATACTAATTATCTGACTAGATAAATGGTTGTGACTTACCTGATGAGCTGTCAGCTGATCCTAGCTATGGATTTTGTGTATGAGAATATTTATCTTAGTTCTGCTACACTCAGTTTCCCCTTCACTTGAGCCTCTAAATATGACCTAGACAGAAGAAAATGCCTAAAGGGTGGTCTATTCATTCAGAGTCCTATTGCTAATTCTCCTTGAATAGACAGTCCTCAGGGGTCCTTGAAACCTTCTCCTCCCTCCCCCCAGCTGGCCTTTAGGCATCTCCTTCAGCGAAATTGTGATGGATTTTAAGATTATCCTTGGAATTAAGAGGTGTGGTGCTTGCATAGATAAGAGCAAGCCTTTGAAATGGTAGGCTGCCTGAGGCCTGGGTGCTTGGTGTCAATTATTTTCCTGAGTAATTTGTGAGCACTTGGCCTGAGTCCCCTTTGTGTGCTCCATAATGCAACTCTGGTCAGCTGCTGTTATCCTGAAAATAAAAGTCACATTAGAAAGATTGTGGCACAGATGTGTAAACAAACAGAATAATTGTAAATTTGAAGCTTTTCGTTCTAAATAAATGTTCTCCAGAAGCCCCATCCTATCTATGTTCTGTTCAGTGATTATACCTACCCATAACACAACCTTTTGTGGATAGTTTCATTGCCTAAAATATTAAAAGAGAAATACAGAATTTCTTGGCAATGAGCAATTTGAAAATCCAAGAGGTGTCTGGATCTATTGCTGGGTGATATGGTTTAGTGGTTTAGGTTACAGTGGTAGTGCTGGGTTGACCGTTGTACTGGATGATCTTGAAGGTCTCTTCCAACCTTAATGATTCTATGATTCTCTTTACAAAAATAATATCTTCTTTCCTTAGTAAAGAACAACATAAACTAACAACTTACTGTGTTAAATTTTCCATAGCCTTAAAACACTCACTGTTCCTTGACCAAATTTATTTATATTTCAATGGAGTAAGCATGACTAAAAGATTTTTTTTTTCTGTTGATGATGCTTTTACATTAGATCTAGTAATGAAAGAACTGGTTGGAATGAGAAATGTTAATATTACTGGCTAATTAGAATGTCAAGTGTCACTTGGATTTTTTTTTTTTTGTTAGTCTGAATAATGCTAAATACTATACAGTGTTTTAGGAGACCATAAGAGATGAAACTTTTCAGTCAGTTCTATTTACAAAACAAATAGCATTTAAGTAATGAAAGATGACAAATGGATGACATAAAAGAATTTTAAACAAAACACTTATTTAAGAGTTTTACTGATTCATGTTGCCTTCTGAGAATTGTTTTATAGCTTCTTCTATAGAGACATTATATAGTAACTCTTACAGTGAATGCAGAGTAAAGGCTCTGGGCACAACAAAGAAAGAATGGGTTTGGTCATCACCACTGGGACACAAGAGTCCCTAGTCGGACCTGCAAAAGTGCTAAATGCTTCTTGTATTGCAAAGCACTCAAGCTCACATCTGTCAAGAACTTAAGCAAATAAAAGGTTTTTATTTGTTATCACTTAACTTATTCCACTGAGTGCAATTTCTCTTTCTAGAAAATACATTTAGGGAACATTAGTACAAATTTTGGCCAAAATATTTTTCATAGCTTAGGGGATAATTTCTCAAAAAAAAAAAAAAAAAAAAAAGAGAGAGAGAGATTATGAAAGCTGTGTTTTCAGTTGCCCTGCTAATGAAAATTTTCACTTTTCCCCCTCAGCAGTTCCAGCCACAAACTGCCATCCATTGTTTCATTTTCACAGCTATCTCTACTGACATGAAATCTTTCAGCAAGAGATTTCACAAGCAAATGGAAATGGAAAGCAGATGTAAATGTTAAAAAATCCAGGATTTTCATTGTCAAAATCTGTCAATATTGTTTATTATTTGCTAAACGGAAGTATACATTTTTCTCTGAAATGCCTGAGATGCAAAGAGCTATTGAGATAAGAAGTTGACAACAGGCTCTGCTGCACTCTGTGCACAGAAGCTGCAGCTGCATGAGAACCTGCTGGCAGTGGCTACCTCATGCAGCTCTCCATGGGGAAGTTCTCTGTGACAAGATCTGAGCAGGGGAGCAATGTTAACTCTAAATTTATCTCTGCATTTGAATGGGTTTAATTCCTGTTGTGGGAGAAGATCAAACTAAACCTTTTCCTAAAAAGTAAAATAGTGAAAAATGTTGGGTTTTTATTGTCCACCTCCCCTGTAAAATCTGCAAATGGATGGTTAGTTTCATTTTACTTTACTTCCTTTTCTTGACATAGATATTTCACCTCTTTGCAAACTGTCTTCCACAGAATGTCACATTGCATTTATATATTTGATTCAACTCAGTTTGTGGTTCTAAAACCTCTTGATCATGTGTAACACTTACTGGAAATTTACCACTTTCAGAAGATATGTTTATTTAACTCCCAAGTTGGATGATAAAGTGAAAATATTTTCAGAACTAGGTGGCATGGTATATTAATGGTTAATTTTAAAGTACTTTTCTTTTTTTTCTTTTTTGGGTTTGTTTTTTTTTGAGACATGAGTTATTTTAGTTTCATTGCAATAGACATCAAGTAAAATCAGAATGGATTAGATTATCTTGTGATCAAAGGCTTTGTAAATTTTATCATGAATTTATAGACAGCACTGATTTTTAGTGGGAATAGCCCTGTTTCTCAAAATCTTTATGATTCCTTTCCATGGCAGGAGGGTTGGAACCAACTTTGAGGGTCACTTCCAGCCCAAAGCATTCTGTGGTTTTATGACTTTGCATCATGAGAAAATAGCAAGGAAAAAATGCAAATAATGTTGTTCTGGAGCTTGCTCCAACAAACAGTGCAGAAATCAATAGTTTTGATCTTCATGAAACTCATGAAAATATCTATTTCAAAGCTGGTATCTCTTGTGTAGAATTGTATTTGGAGTTTCTGTCTCATGAAATTCAGGTGAGATTCACATCACTGGAGATCCTGCAAAATTTAAGCAACAAATAGATGTAGTTGGGACCCTTCTTGGTCTTTTTCCTCTAGGTATAAGCTTTTCTTCCCTCACTTTGGACACTTAAATACTTAGGATAGATGTGGACATTTATCCAAACCTTTCCACCCCAGTGCAGGAATCTTTTCCCATTGCTCCATCAGAAAAAACCATGATAAGCACTGTATGTCTCAGTTCTCTTCTCTGCCTAGCTATTTCGGAGGTTTTCTGAAAGCTTTTTCTGGAAGTTTTCTGGAAGTTCGTGCCAGAAACAGGAGGGATTATGCCAGTTATTAATACAGAAAAGAGACTCCCTGTTCCAGTAAGACATTGTTTAAGGCTCAGGAAACAAGAGAAGGAAGAAAAAGGGTTTCAAAATCTGAAAAGTAGCCTAAGCAAAATAGTTTCCCAAAATAGTAATGGAAACAAATGGAGACTTCACTCATAGAAGGTAGAAATAAAAACACACTTTGAGCTGTCCTGAAATGTATCTTCTCATTTGACATTGTCAGCTTAGCAAAGATAAGGTTTTTCAGACATTTTGAAACACCTAACTGTATTTCCTATGCAAGCATACGCTGTCCCACGTGTAATAGTCCTTGATAGCTTTCCTCTCTAGGGCTCCTGCTTATATTATCAACCTGTGCTTTGCTGTCTGTCACAAAAATATTCCAATGTTGGTCTGTTTTTCCTCAGGTTATCTTAATGACAGGACCTCTTAAGTATTAAAGCTGTAAAGTCAGGCGTCGTCTACACTGAGTGTCTGTAAGGCACTGGGAAAGAAACTGTGAAATTGTGAATCTGGATAAAAGATATGGCAAAGAGGAATATGTCTTTCTGTGCATGAATGTAAGTGAGCAAAGGCTAAAGGCAGATGAAAGCAAGAAGTCTTAATATAGGGTATAATCTGCTTTCTAGTGAGTTGTAGATTAAAGCTATTGTCACAATACTGCAATACTGTAGCAAGCCTACTGTAGTAGGATTTATTCCCTCCCCCTCTAACCCCAGGCACAAGGAAAGGTATTTTCTTCAGTAATAAAAAGCTGGAAAACAATGATGAAATATTCAGTGGAGAAATGTTGAAGTTTCCTGTTTGTGGTCCTGGAACACAAACCTGCAACTTTCACATACACTAGTGTGTGTTGATACATCTCTAGCTACCCAGTAACTGGTGGTTTGTAGACATAATCTGATCACAGTAATTGTGGCTATTTGGATTGTAAATACACACCACCAGAAAAAGACATTAGGAAGCAATCAGAAAGGCTGTGGTAGTAAATTAACATCTGCTGTACTGCTAGACTGTAAAGCTTTTTAAAACATTGAGATCTGATAATAACAGAATAGTAAGAAAGACAGGTTTGCTGTCAGCCCCAGTTATCTGTTCAAAATCAACAAAGAGGAACTGACGACTAATCTCGAGGGAGGATCGTTTATTACCAATGGACAAGCTGAAAGTGCATCTGAGAATCCATGGGTTTGGCAATATTTTTGCAGACAGTTTACTAATTTTTGGCTGTATGGAGTTAGTTTGGAGACAGAGAGCTACTAAGAAGAGACTGAATACTTTAAGTGTTGCATTTGATAGCGTGCAAGGAATTGGCTGCGAGTGTCTTTGGACCTCCTGAAATTTCATACCTTCTGCAAGTACATAAAATATGAAAAAATTTCAAGGGGATTCAAAGCAGGCTCTTTAACTAATTGGTTTGGCTTGGTAACATAGTATCAACAGGATGGGTGAGGAGACCTGCAAGAAGTGAGACTCATTCCACAGCAAATGCTGATAAATTCTATGAGATTTTCCAACATGTCACAGAATGAGGCACTCTATCAGAGGGCAGAAGAACATGGGCAATCTTGTGCCCAGCAAACAACCAGCTCCTTGGCTTGATTTTCTTCCAGCAGCCTCTTCTTTGAGGGGGGAAGCCAGTCATTCTCTTTTCCATGCTCTAGGAGCAGCAGACAAAAGTTTATTTGAGCATCTCATAATTTAGGAGCCTGAAGCAGCTTTGTACTCCCACTAACACAGGTCTTGTTTCTCTTGGTAGCACTTAGATTACTGCAATAAAGTGGGTTCAGAGTAGGTTGCTGCAGTAAAGTAGGATCCAGAGCTAATTGTAACTGGTGCTGACTCTGGAGTTATTTCTTGAGAACCCTTACTGGAACTTTTTAGTAACTTTCTGCTGAAGTGGGCAGGACTGGAACAAACTACCAGCTGCAAGGGAAAATAGCAGGATATTGCTCATTTCTATGAAGATACTTTGCTTTAATTCAGTGGAACAGAGAAAGGGAGTGGTCTTCTGTAATTTGATTCAGGGTACCCTATTACCATTTAGTGGGTGATGGGGGAGTGCTTTCACTGTAAATAAAGCAAGTGGGTTAAGGCGTCTGGGTGGAGGAGGCTTAGGGGAGATCTTATTGCAGTCTGCAGCTTCCTCTAGAGGGGAAGAGGAGGGAAAAGCACTGATTTCATTTTTGTGGTGACCAGTGACAGAACCTGATGGAATGGCCTGAGTTGTGTCAGGAGAGATTTAGGTTAGGTATGAGGAAAAGGTTCTTCACCTAAAGGATATTTGGGCAGGGAAACAGGCTTCCCTTGAGAACTAGTCATAGCATCAGGTCTGACAGAGTTCAAAGAGTTTGGACAACAGGCTCATTGTGTAATTTTTGGGATGGTCCTGTACAGGGTGTCACGGTGTGACTGGGGTTTGCAAATTTTAATATATTTAATTTCTTCTAGAGAAATGCTTCTAGAGATAGCATTTAGGAGCAAAGACAAGGCAGGCTTAAAACTTAAAAGGGTACAAGAAATTTATTAATAACACAAAACAATTAATAATAAGATTTCTAGATTATTCCCTCCTCCCCCTTTCCTCATCTTCCACATTTCTTGACAGCAACATACAGAGAACACTTCAGTCAGTTATCTACTCAAATAATCATTTCAGTTTACTCTAGAGAGAAAAGTTGCTTTTTTTTTTTTTTGTGCTTAGGGGATGTCTTCACTTTCACAATCTGCATCCGCCCGGAGAACAACTGCAAATTATGATTTTTCCTCTCATTCCCACAGTCCTTCCAGAGCCATGCTATGGGTTATGCTGCACACTTGGGGTACTACCTTTAAAGGCAAGCTTCTGAAAAACAAAATTCTCTTCATCTCTTTTTCTATTAAAAGTCTCCATTTATATTTCTAGTCCCAAAACAGAGAGCCCCATTTCCTCAAGGCAAAAAGTCGTCTTCTCAAGCATTTTAACCTCCCCAAGTATTTTTCACAGTTTAAAGGAATTTCAGTGTAGTCACAGTGCCCTCATAGCCCACAAAAAAAAGGTTTTCAGCTATTTATCAGTGGCATCTTTTCAATCTCTTCCCATCAGGAACTCAATCCCGTTTCATTGACTTCTGTGGAACACCTTGCTTTATTCTTCTCATTCAAGGGAGCTCAGGAGATCAAGAATCTTATCCAGGCATTAAAAGAGTTAAAATTGCATCCAGAACACGAAGAAGCCACGGGCAGCTGGAGACCTCTCTTCTCAGAACAGGGGGAAGGAAGAGCCTCGGTGGCTCTCCCATCCCCCACTCAGCCATGCCGCACAGAGAGGGAAAAGCCGGGCCGAGCCGGAACCGGGGGGCTGAGCCGCGGCCCCGCCGAGCAGAGCCGGGCTGGACTGGGGCACCCCCCGCAGAGCTGGGCCGGGCCGGGGCCGTGTGGGGCCGCGGTGCTGGGCTGGGCCCCCCCTGCCAGGGCCACAGCCACGCAGGCTGCCACTTGTCTCCCCGCCGGAAGACAAAAGAGACAGTTTAACTTTACTACTGTGATTTGTGAAAGCAAAATAACTTTTTAATTGGTTTCTTGGGCTGTCAGCTACTAAATCAGCTCTCTGATTGGTCCCCGCAGCACACAGGGGAGGTTCCCAGAGAGGGACAGCTCTCCTCTTTCCGGGCCTCGTGCTGTTTCCTTAGGGGGCTCCCCTTCCCCTCTCCTCCATGTGAAACCAGCACGCAGGGCCAGGAGTTGGGCTCAATGATACTTGTGAGTCCCTTCCAACTCAGCATATTCTAGGATTCTGAGATTTATTTTTCTGAAACTATGGCATAACCATCACAAGGCGTTTGTGTTCTTGCACACTGGAGTACTGAGCATACAGTATGCCCCTGTGATAACTGTCTCTTTGTTATCATCAGTTAATGTGAATCTTAAGTTTTCCGTAGTGGGAGATTCTTGTTTAATCTCCTTGGAAGTTAGAATTGCCCAGGCTTGCAAAGAAAAATATCTGAATTCAGGTTCACTGAAACCATTGATGCTTGTGTGCTCATGGGGTAGAAAGAGAACAAGTTGGTGTAAGGTCTTTAAAACAATCTTGTCCTTTTTTCTTAATGTGGTGGGTTGCACACCACAGGTTGTCAGCCCTGAGTGATGCTGATAGAAGTACTAGCTTGAAAGCAAATGAGTGGGAGATTCCAAGACAGAACTACAATCTAATAGGAAAATTAAAATAAAGACAATAATAAACACTGGCTTAACCTGACAGAGTCAGGACACGACCTGACGCCCTGTGGTCAGGGTGGTGGTGGCAGACTGATTAAATGGTGGCTGCAGTCCTCTTGAAGTGATAGATGTGGCTCTGTTGAAGCAGTGATCCTGCAGAAGGGTCTCTCTTCCTCTGAAGGTCCAGAGGTGGTGATACAGCTCTTGTCCTCTGGGAATTCAGTAGGTAGGGCTATTCTGGTGTTCCAACCTCGTATTATATCCAGGTAGGAATGCTTGGTTCCTCCCCTTGGGTGGAACATCTTACAATGGATGATGTAATTTTAAAAGTTAACTGCAGTTGCGAGATGGCCCATTAGCAGAAGATAGCTCCAGAGGGGGTTAAGTAATGGAGGAGATAAAGAACACTGCCCCACCTATTTTAACAACTTATGAAAATGGTAATAGAATACAAACATTTGCTTACCTCTTACATTGTAACCTAAGACAGCTGAGTGAAGCAATCCTCAGAAGTTTTAGAGCACAAATGTTCTCTTTTTGCAGACAAACTGTTCTGCCTGTGCAAGTTGTTGCAGGCTACTTTCAGTGAGGATTAAGGAAAGGTTTCCAAAGCAGTCATCTTAGATAAATGCAGGAAAAAATCCCAAGAAAACAAACAACCTCCTCCCAGAAAAGTTTATTCAAAGGGTGATTGCTGAACATAATTGACATTGAGTCAAGAAGGAAACCTCATAAAAAAGCACAACTCTACTGAAGGAAAATGCTAGAAGATAAATCTCTTTTGGAGCCCTTTCTACCATGCCTGAGAGAAAAATTTAGAACAGAAGCCTAGTCATGGTGAAGAACCATTGTCATATGCAAATACCCAGACATATCTAGGAGTAAAATGCAGTGGTAAAAGGTGGTTTTGGTCCTTCCTGAACAGGCTTATGATCCAACAGTTGGCCAACACAGACTCATTTTCTACTGATCACATGCAGCAATTTCTGAACTGAGCTGAACAGCATCTAACATGTGTGTTGTGTGATTTTGCATTTTGTGACTCTATTTACATTACCAGTGTCACTACAACGACAGGACTGACAATTCAGTCTTTTCACTAGCACCAGAATGATTATTACATAATTACTGAGCCATTTTACATAGCAAGGAAGAAAAATGGTGCTGTAAAGATTCAATTTCCCACTGCCTGAATCACCCGTCAGGCTGCAACCCATCTGCTTTCCTGAACTGCATGTGTTCCCAGAGACTGCCAAGTACTGGAATGAGAAAACGTGATCCTCAAGGGAGAGAAGAGTTTCAGCAGGAAGTGGAGGAATGTTCCTGCTGTATAGGAGAAACAAAAAAAAAAAAAAAACACAAAAAGAAAACAAAACACAAAAAACCCCAACCAAACAACAAAAAAAAAAAAACCCCAACCCCCTCAAAAAACAAAAGCCCAAAAAAAACCCAACAACAAACGAACAAACAAAAACCAACAAAAAGCCCCCAAAACAAAACAAAAAACAAAACAAACCACTCCAAAAAGGAAATTAAAGAAATATATATTTAGGTAGAACTGCCATTGCTGGTATCTGTAGAAAGGTCTCTGAGAGTGCCAGATCCTAGCACTGAACAGCCGAAGGACAGCAGCAAAAGACTCTGCATTGAATAAATGTAATATTTAATAACAGAATAGAAGTAGCTTCCAATCCTCCTCAGCCCTGTTTTTTTCCAATTCTGTGCAACTGAGCAACTTGAGAACAAAAATAAACAAGTAAACAGGAGCAGATAGCTGAGCAATACTGTAGTGACTGTGAGATGGACTGTCTAGGACTGCCTTCAATGACCCCTAAATTATATAAGTCTGTGTAACACAGGGATAAAGGTCTGGATGGTGAGCAGTGTTCCATTATGGGAGTCTTAGATTTCTGAGAGGCGTTTGCCTGCAGAGCTGGGCATAACTGCTGAGCAATGTCAAAACTTGTTTAAATTCATCTGGCACAAGCAGGCACTAGGTGTGATCATGTTGCTCTTTAGGGATGAAGGGCAAAATGATGATGATCTCTTTCGTTGACCTTCTGAGTACCACAGCCCAGGTCATGTCACCTGAGATTGCTGCAGTTTCCTGTAAAGGTTCCCAAACTGCAGCAGCTCTTTTGCAGAGACATCTGCTCCTCCTCCAGTAGCTCTTTTTCACAGACATCTGCTCCTCCTCCACTTAATTAATAGCCATAGAGAAAAATAGGGAACAGTCTGCTTCTCCTGTTGTACTTGTCCAGCAGTTAAGTATTTTCCACATTTTTCAGTCTTCTGTCAGTCCTGGTTTAAACAATACTAGTTCAAGCTCATGGCCTTTGGACTTCCTTAGGTCCTTCACCTGATGAAAATAGAAACCCTTTGTTGTAGAACAGGGCTTCTTCTTCACACAGATTGGCACTTAATTCTCAACTTTGTAATCAGTATGATCAGAAATTGTCCTTCTTTCTTCCCTCTGAAATAGTATGGTCTCTGTCTGACAAAACATTTATGTGGACCTTTGCAGCCTTTAAGATGCTTTCCCAAGTTGCACAGCAGAGCAGAGATCAAGGTTTTGTTGGTGTTCCCCTGTAGAGGCTCTTGCTCTTCCCTGTCCAGCCCAGCTCAGTCCCCAGGCTCAGACATGAGCAGTGCTGCCCTGCCCAGCTGCAGCCTTGTGGAGTGGCCACAGTCAGACACAGGCTAGCAAAAGCTTGTTCCACAGAGCCTGGGGCTCCTCCAGCACAACTAGTGAACAGCCTCAGCTCTCTTTGCCATGGGTTTTCATAGCAAGCAGGGAGTTTTGCAATGTCTGCACTCAGACCAACATCTTTTTCGCAGATTGTGTCTTTCCCTTGACCTCCTAGGAGTATGAAATCCCTGGTCCTGCAACTTTTTAGAGCTGTAACAGGGAAGAGGCCTCAAGAACTGAGGGGCGTACTGTGGAAATGTACCTATGAAAACAGCTTTGACATTTCCTTTGGGATGACAGCTGGTGGATGTTTGCTTGATGTGACTGAATCATCATGTACAGCACCAGTCTACAGGCACAAAGGGATTTCTAAGCCCAACCACTCAGCAGCAGCACATGGTTGGGCCGTGAGGCACAGGGCACCTCTAAGGCTTGGTTGCGATGCGGTGAGCACACCACCAGCAGTCACCATGGGGAAGTGGTGAAAATCATTCAAACCGCCTCAAACGCTTGGTTAAACAAACCCACTGGGAGTTTTTTAGCGAGCTGTCAGAATTGCTTTTCAGGTTTTAGAGCTCAGATGCCTTAGGTTTTCTCAGTACTGCCCTGAAAGATAAAGGTTCTCAGTTTTTCAGTTTGCCATCTCATGGGGAACAGTGAGGCTAAACTCCCAGGAGGTACCCAAGTCATGCTGCATTGGCCTGGACCAAGCAACAAAAATTTTATGCAGCAACAATTAATAAACTACAATAAATACATAGTCTAATAGGAAAATAGAACAGAAGGGAGAAATATTCTCTGACAAGTACTAAATTGCTAACTGTCTTGAGTCACTGGGATTTTTTATTATCACAAAAATTCTTGCATCATAATTGTAATACCTGGAATCAATAGTAAGAAATTGGATTATAAAGAAACATTGCTGTGATGTTAAATACATTATTGGCATACTGAAATAATTTACAATCCAATAATCATACCTCTAACACTGGTTATTGCAAACTGTAATTTGAGAAAGTTAAATTGTGAATTATAATTCAATACAGTGCTTGGCAATTATTCTATTATGCATAAAGATAATAGGCATAACAATTAGCTTGTTTACCTGTGGCAGAAAGCCTACTCATTTTAATTTTGGATATTCCAATTGGCTGTCTTTTATAAAACAGTTAGAAGATAGCTCTGCTCTTGCTTACCCTAGAAAAAATAAGTGATTCCACCAAAGACATGGGCTCCTTTGTGTTTTTGTGCCATAGATGAGAATACTGTCTCTTGAATTTACCTCTTCATGTGGCTATCTTCTGCTCAGCAAGTTTTATATAAGTTAAAAAGAAGCTTTCATCTTAATTGTAGATTAGTTTGGCTTCATGGTGTGGAGCACTTCTGTAATAAATAGAAGTTTGTTCACTTCCTGGCATAACCTCATCCCTTTAAAACTAATGTAGAGTTATCAAAATGACTCAATTTTAATCAATTGCATTTCTGGAGGTTGCTTGATATTATAAGCTGGCAGAGATCTAGAAATTCAAAAATCAAAAGCAATACTTTTTAATGCTTCAGATGTTGAAATAAGCTAGTGATTGGTGTGTGACTTCCAGAACAACATATTTTAGGGGTAGGATTATTATGCGTTTTTAAAATCTAATTTCTCTTCTTGCTTTGATTTGGAAGATGAAGAATAATAAGACTTGTCATAGCTAGAATTTTAGCAGCCTTTATCTGATTAAATATTTTTTGTCATTTTTTGTCAGCATATCTCTGACATAAGTTTCTTGGGAGAGTGGAATAAGACAGAAGAAGAGCTAGGATACATTATTTTTTCTTGATAAATGAACCTCGCAGGAAAAAAACCTGCAAGAAAATTGTGATTCCATTCTTTTTAATTTATCCACTAAAGCATTGTATAACCCAATTGTGTTTCCACAGCAGTCATCAGAAATTCACTCTGTAACAATAAAGAGGGAATATTTTTTATATGCAAAACAATCTTCTGTTTAGGGCTTCTAAAATGAAATTAATACTGCACATGCACAGTGTTCTTATTTTGATGACTCTTCAGATTAGATGAATAAAAGATGTAAGTTTTGTTTAATACAAATATTTTTTGTGACTGCTGTATAGAACCCAGTCTCAGAATAGTGCTTTCTTGGGTTAGTTTTTACCTCTATTACATAATTTATGAAGTTTTTTTTCTTATTGAACCAGTAGTTTCAGAGAAAATATTTTGAGTTTTTCTGCCAAAGAAAAAAAAATTAAATTGCTTTTACTGATTAAAGTGATTAAAGCATAAAAATACCTTTTGTAGACTAAGGTGATGACCTTGAGAAGTGATGTACTTCAATTTTTGAAATAGGTTGTTTAAGCCAGCCTACTGGCACAGAAGTTTTCTAACCATTTCAAAAAAATCCCAAAAACCCAAAAAACACAACAGATTATTTTTCCTGTTGTCTGGAGGTACTTTCCATGAGCATGGCATTCAGGCTTGAGGCGCCAGGGAACAATGCAAGTCTGGTTAGGTGTGCAACTGTTAATGTGCCCTTGAAAGAGCGAATGGTGTTCAGATTTTTTAGAAATGCTTATTTATATTTACAAAAGTCTTACAAGAGGTTAAAGAAATGTTGGTGGGATGTTAGATCACTGAATCCATTTACAAGAAAGGGAATCCATGTCCTCTCTGGTTGTCAAATTCCAGCTGACAATGGTAATTGCCTTAGAGACTGCCTAGTGAAACAGCAGAATGTTTTTACATGTCAGCTGGCCCTTGCAGTCCTCTTGCCAATTTATCAGGAGATAAACCTGATTTGCTTTACCAACACCTGAGTGACTTAACTGAAGCCTATAACCTCGAAGTTTCTCAAATTCTTTTGGTTGTAAGAGCAGTCCATTGTCTATAGAATCCTTATGCTTAATGCATTTGGGGACAGTCCAGGGCAGTCTGCTCCTGCATGTGCACTAAGAAGACTTGGGATTATTATCCAAAATCATTTAGAGTCTTCATCAATACCTTTATCTGTGCAAAACCTGTCCTTACAAAAAAAAAAAAAAAAAAAAAAAAAAAAGGAAAAATAAAAAAGAAAAACAAAAAACCCAGCAACAAATGCACTAGAGTTTATTGGCATCAGAGACAATTGGCACTCCTTTGTGAGTGTGTTTCCTCACCACCTCAACATGTTTGTGTCTATTGAGTGTCCTCAGGGTTATGTTTGGACTGTAGCTTCCACTAGCTGTGGTTGTTCCCTCTTCATTCCATAAATAGCAATATTTTGCGATTATTTATTTATGATGCTTCAATAGGAAGGAGTAATATATTGGATAATGCACTAAGTAATCAGGAAGTCTCAATTTGACAGACTAATGTCACACTTTTTATTAAAATTGTTGCATCCAAGCAATTTGCTTAAAAGAAGTCAAGTAAATGGGCAAAGCATAAAGGCAGTGTAAACAGATGGCAGATATTTTACCTCTGCAGTGATTTTGGGAGAAGTTGCCACTTGATGCAAAGCAAAATAGCTCAGCCCAGTTCTACTATGAGGAAATACTGCACAACTCTGATACAAAATTTGCAAAACAAAACTTCTGGATTTGTGATACGGGAAGGACTAGAAGTTGAATTTCAAAGCAGAACCTGACAAGAACAGAGGAAGTGAATGTATTTTCCATTTATGCTTGGGTTATGTTTCCTTTAACTTCACAACTAGTTTACAGAACAAACAATAAAAAGACCTGATGGAAAATCCTATGTCACCTGTTAAACAAGAAAAAGGTTGACATGACTGGAGGGAGTAATAATCTACTGGGGGAATGTAGACATGTATGGAATGCAAGGTTTTAATGAAACCACAGACTATGAAAAAAGCATTCAGTCCAGATATTGCCCCAAGAAATCTTTTTTTTTTTTTTTTTGTGAAGTCAATTATAGGCTTGTGTCACGTGTGACACATTATGTAGAGAGTTTTGATAGAGGAGATTATGTCCAAACAGAAAAGCTTATCCTCTGACAAACTGTGGCTGCATACCTGATATTGTTGTCAAGACTGACCTCAAAAGGCCTTGGCTATCTCCTGAGTTGCCAGCTAATATTGCATAAATTTGCAAGTGTACTTTTCATTGTTATGACACAGGTTAGAAGGACAGACAAAGAGGTTGAAGTTCGAAGAAATACAGACAAACTTTTAACATTGACCCCATAAAATCCAACTAAGGTATTAGCTAGCTGGCTAGGAAAGGAAAAAGTTCCCAAAATGCACCTCAGCTTCTAACAAGCTATCTGATAGCTCCGAAGAGTCTTCATTTATCAGAAGTTTTGACATATGTAATGCTTACGGGCAGCATTCTCAGCCCCTTAGAAACAGTAAATGGGAGGGGGGAAATTAAGCAGGCCTGTAGGAACAGAGGTAGTGCTGGATCATGTCACATAATCATAGACCCATAGAATAGTTGGGGTTGGAAGGGACCTTAGATTTGACCAAGTTCCAGCTCCCCTGCCATGGGCAAGGACACCTTTTGCTAGAGCAGTTGCTTAGACCCACAAACAATGTGACCTTGAACAAATCCAGGGATAGGCACCAACAACTTCACAGGACAACCCGTGCCACTGTCCTTACCACCCTCATAGTAGAGAATTTCTTCCTAATATCTAATCTAAATCTATCCAGTTTTAAGCCACAATCTTGTCCTTATGAAAAGTCCTTCTCCAGCTCTCTTGTAGCCACTGTAAGTACTAGAGGGCTGCTAGAAGGTCTTCCCTAAGCCTTCTTTTTAGTAATCTCATTCTGTCATCATAGGACAGGAGCTCCAGCCCTCTTATCACCTTTGTGACACTGGACTCCCTCCAACAGATCCATGTCATTCTTATGCTGGGTGCTCATCTTCAGGGCAGGACAGAGTCTGCATGGATGTTTATCTCACACTGATCTTGTTACTCAGACATTGTTGGGAATGGCAGAGTCCAGGCATGGGAATGGTCTTGCAGGGCAATGCTGTTACCAGACACAGAAGGCTTAAGAGAATATACAGTTTTTACAGTTTGTTGGGTACAGGAGCAGGCAACTCCTAAGTGTTGAAAGAAATTTAGGCGAGGCAGAAGGCCAGCTTGGTTGAACTGGGATCTTCTCTTGGAAATAAGATGAACAAAATGCCCAGTGGAACGAGGTCAGGTGCCACAGGAAGAAGACAGAGATGCTGCTCACCACTGTAGGGAGAAAAGTGCAGCCAAATCCTAGCTGTTAAAGCTCAACAGGAGTTAAAGCTGGTCAGAATTTTGGGGGACAATAAGAAGAGGTTTCTCAAACATATTAATGGCAAAAGGCAGTGTAGAAATAACATCAGTCTATTATAGGATGAGGATGGCCATCTCACAAACAGGGACATGGAGAAGGCAGAGGTATTGAATGCATTCTTTGTCTCTGTCTTCAACATGGATCTGGTGGAGGACCAAGACTCTGAGAATGATCAGCTTCTAATTAACCTTGAGGTTGTGCAGGATATGCTGCTCCAGATGAATCCCAAAATTGAATAGGGCTTGAAGAGATTCTTCCAAGAATCCTCAAAGAGCTGGCTGATATCACTGTAAAGCCTCTCTTGATGATATTTGAGTGGTCTTGGGAATCTGGAGAGGTCCCAGCCGACTGAAAGCTGCCTAATGTTTTCCCAGCTTTCAAGAAGGACAAGAAGAATGACACTGGAAACTACAAGCCTATCAGTCTCACTTCAGTGCCTAGTAAAGTTATGGAGAAGATTATTCTGTGAAGTATTAAAAATTACTGGGAGGACACTGGAGACATCATCAGCCAGCACGTCATCATGGGAGGAGAGTCATCTTTCCAAACTGATTTCCTTTTCTGACAAGGTGATCCATTTAGTTGATCAAGGGAAGATAGTTGATGCGATCTTTTGGATTTCAGTAAAGGTTTTGCTACTGTCTTTCTCAGGACCCTTCTGTAGAAAACGTCCAGCCCACAGCTGGATAAACACATGATGTTATGGGTGAGCAGCTGGCTCATGTGTCAGGCACAAAGGGTTACAGTGAACGGGGTGATGTCAGACTGGTGTCACTGTCACTGATGGGTTCCACAGGGCTCCATCCTTGGCCCACTTCTCTTGAACATCTTCATAAATGACCTGGATGCAGGACTGGAAGGGATACTAAGTCAGTTTGCTGATGACACTAAGCTGAGAGGATCTTGAGGGCAGGGACGCCCTTTAGAGAGAAGTTGCCAAATTACAGGAAATCACCAACCATATGAAGTTTAACAAGGATTCTGCACCTGGGATGGAGCAAGCCTGGATGTGTGTATCAATGTATGTATGTATGGGCAACAAGAGGCTGGAGAGCAGCACTGTGGAAATGGTCCTGGGAGTCCTGGTGAATGGCAAGCTGAACGTGAGCCAGCAGTGCCCTGGCAGCCAGGAGGGTCAGCCCTGTCCTGGGGTGCACAGGCACAGCATCACAGCCAGATAAGGGAGGGGATTGTCCCACTCTGCTCTGCACTGGGGCAGCCTCACCTCCAGTGCTGGGGGCAGTATTGGGTGCCACAGTATAGAAAAGATATAAAGCTGTTAGAGAGTGTCCAAAGGAGGTCCATGAAGATAGAGAAGAGCCTTGAGGAGAAGCTGTTGAGACCTCACTGAGGTCTTCAACATCCACACAGGGTGAAACAGAGGAACAGGCACCTATCCCTTCACTCTTGTGATCAGTGACTGGTCTTGAAGAAATGGAATGAAGCTGAGTGAAGGGAGGTTTAGGTTGGATGCCAGGAAAAGGTTCTTCACCCATAGGGTGGTTGGGCACTGGAACATGCTCCCCAGAGAACTGGTCACAGCACCACAGCTGACAGAGTTCAAGAAGCATTTAGAAAACACTTTCAGGTGCATTGTGTGATTCTTGGGGAGTTGGGTGGGGGAGTTGGACATGATGATCCTGATGGGTCTCTTACAACTCAGGATATTCTATGATTTTATAACTCGAAGGTCTGAGTTCAGAAATACAGTTGAAGGTGCTATGTTGGAGAGGATTTTTCTGCTGTTAAAATGTCAGGGTGATGGAAAACCTCACTCTACTTGCCAAAACAGAATATACTCCATCCTGCAAATGGCTGAGAAAGTGAACTGGCCTATCTTTACCCAGATTATCAATTCCTTGCAGCTGGGCTCCAGGATGGATGGATGGATGGATGGATGGATGGAAATCTCAGCAGAACAAAAGTGAATGTACATTAATTATTTTCCAGTGTAGGTCATTCCTACAAAGACAGCATTTTTGGAGGTCTGTTCTGGAAAATGTCACTGATTAAAAGGGCTACAAAGGATATACAGTTAACTGCTTATGACAGCAAGAGAAGTTAAGAAGAAAATGTCATAAAAGAAGAAATCAGTAAAAAAAAAAAAAAAAAAGGAGAAATATTTTTAATCAACACGCCATTCTTAGTATGGAATCTGTGTGCCATCTAATATGTCCCACATATAATATATATCACATATAGTGTATTCCTCTTCCCTTTCTTCTTGTGTTAGTTTGGTTTCAATCTCATAATTCTTAATACATATTTAAGAATGTTCTGATGGGACAATTTGCAAAGCTAAAAGGACAATTACAAGTTTGGTTTTCAATTTCAGGGGGGTAATTTGTTACAGGTCTTGTAAATCTCAGCTTGGCATGTGAGTATTTTTCCCCAGTGGACAAAATGATAAGGAGAATTCAGAAAATATTCCTCCCTGAGCACATTGCAGTGATGTAATGGATTTAATTCATATAGTACAAATAGCCTAACCCCATCCAAATGCAACTACTTCTTCTTTTCCTTGTTTCTTAGCAATGATTGCTTTAATTAGCACTTTTCATGATTCCCACTGTTTGACAATGGAGATCTTGTTGATCCCGACTTAGATGGTGTTTAAATTGCAAAAAAAGCTTTGAAATGTAACCCAAAAACAGCTTTAAGCTATGATGAAGACTATTTTACTCCATGCTTTCAAAGATTTTTGCAATACTTAACTCTGGAATCTTTACAGAACAAGATGCTTGCCTTTGTAAATGAAACTGTAACATATAGCATGCCTGCCTTTTTCCCTTGTTTGTCTCTTTCGCCTTCTTTTTAAAAAAATGAATCAAAAACTTCATAGGTGTCCTGGTTTCTAGGACAGGGTTCTGCCAATAAAAGGCAGAAGTTCCCCTATGAAATGGAGAATTTAATTTCACTCCCTCCAAGTATTATAATTGTTTGAAATCAAGGACCCAAGGCAGAGATAAGAAGTAACAGCTCTTTACTACTGTATCTAACCGCACAGGTAGGAAACAACAGCAGTTATTAAAATTACCGACAAAAACAGAAGAAAATAACCCAGTTCCAGTCCTTTCTTTAGCCGCGGACACACTCAGTCTGTGTCAGCTCTCGGGGCTGTGACATGTGCAGGGCCGGCACAGCTGCAATTCCAGGCGGGAGCGAGGGAGGTGGAGGGGAGCAGCCGCGGCTGGCTGGCTCAGGTGGGAGCAGCTCCTCGCTCACTGTTGTGTCCAGAGATCAGTTGTATTCCCAGGCGTAGGAGGCTAAGCAGGAAAGATGCAGGGAAGGTGACACAGGCGTCCGGCTCTCCTGCCCTCTGGCCATGTGCAGAGCAGACCCAGGGGATCCCTCCTCTCCGCTCCCTCGCCAGAAACACAAGTGCCCATCTGGAAGCCCGTGTGCTCCTCTGAGTAGCCCTGCCCGGAAACCCGCGTGCCCCTCCGGAAGCCCGCTCCCACCTACCATTTTGTCTAGAGTCACCAAAGATCCTGGGTGTAGCCCAGCAAGCTCCGTGAGCATGAGAATGGGAAAATTCTTTAAATTGACACGGTAATAGAAAAAAACTCAACTCCCAACAATAGGTTCAGAACAGGGGAGGATCGGATATCCTCAGAATTATTAGCCCAATTTAATCAATTTATTTATGAATTATACGTTCATTCTGTATCAGAATTACTATGTCCCCAAAGTCAAAACGCCTGCTTTGTATAAAGGATTGGCTTCTGGACCTCAGTGACATGGAATAAGTGCCTCGTCTGTCTGTTTTAAAAAAGCATGTAACTGCTTGGAGGAAGACTAGCCTTCAGCATAGAACTGGGATTACCAGTATGGTGGTTTTCTGCCTTTGTATTCTCAGAGGCCAGCCAAAGCTGAATCTGTTTGTTCAATATTTAATAATTCAGGTAAAAACATTTTGGAATTTATTTGTTATTAATGTTAAATGGGGTCTTTTCAGAACTGTCTATTCTCAAAGAGTGATCAAGGCCTTATATTGCCTCAATGCCTGCTTCCATTCAAGACCTGCTCTTTGATAACAACAGGTTGACTAGCACCTGAGAAAGTAACAGTGCTTGATTTAGTTACACTGGAGGATCAAAATTACTGCTGCACACAGCTAAGGCCATGGCAGAATGAAGTAACTAAGGACACAAATCTTCCTTTCATGCTTTCAACACCATGCCCCTTCCCCTGCCACCACCCCCCAAAAAAAAAAAAAAAAGGAAAAAAAAAAAAAAACCCCACATTTCCAAAAGATTCAGAAGCTTAATGCTTTGGATTTTAGAGCAACAAATAAAAAACAAACACTCCCACTCTCTGAGGAAAAAAAAAAAAAGACAAGATTTTAAAAGTAAAGCTACTCAAATGTCTTAAAAAAAAAGAAGTGCTTAATATCCCAGTGCCAAATATCAGTGTGAAACAGATTTTTATTAATTTTTGTGGGAAAAACCACCAATAACTATACAAACCAAAACTAGAAACAAACCCAAAAACCTTTTATAAAGAGTCTTCATGGAAGAGACACTATTTTTCCTGCTGTCTGCACCAGGGTATCATCACTTTGTGCCACCATGGATTCAAGGAAAGGTTTCACTTCTATTAACCATCACAGAGTATTGATAGTTGGAGTTTAACACTTAACTGGAGCTGCAGTATTACAGCATTCAGCAACACTGTTCTGTTCTTTGCCATAAGAACAAATAAAACCAGGACAAATACATGTTTCAGAGCAAGCCTAGAACTTTTCTGAGGACAGACTGCATCAAAGGCTTCTTCTCTCTCCTATGTACTCTTTCAGAGTCCATTCCAGAGCTGTCGTCAAGAGGAATTTAAGGCACATGGCCATGCTTCCCTCTGAATCAGGACCATGAATAAGTTGGTTATCCATTTCCTTATACATTCATGTCTTCTTACTAGAAGAAAGTTTGTTCAAAGACACACCCTTTGTGTTGCATCACCATGTCTTTTTTAAGAACTCAACAAAGTCAGCTGCTTTATATGATTTATTACAGCACAAGTACTTAAGCAAAAGATTAAACTTTTAATCTTCAGCATTTGGTTGACAGTAGTTTGGCTGAAATGTCAATTATACAAATTGCTTGAATGTGTTTCCCAAGCTTTTAGTTCTCCACAAAATGAAGTAAAAAACACTCTGAAGGCCAGAGCTGAAGGGGAGGTTAATATAATGGTGCAAAATGATCATATTTCAGCTTTTCTAAGGTTAGTAATTGCCTATTTTTCTGTTGAACTACTCCTAGCAGATCTTTGCATAGCATTAGATTAACATGTTCCATTTTTGCAGTAGTTTATTCACCACTGCATCTTAAAGCTTTTTGCAAATGAGTCAGTTCTGTGGTGGCAAGTGAGCATCGGATGAGCTCAGAGCAAGAACATAATGTAAAACAGCCAGTTTTATTTCTTTTTTATAGTTCTCACTTATCTTAGAGGAAAACCTTAAAATTCTGTTTAAACAGATGAAACAGATGTGGAGATTTTCATATTCCATTTACTAAGACATCATATCTCTATCTCTTTCCTTTCTCAGTCAGCAACACAGTTCAGGGTCATGTGCTTTGTAACTGACTGGATTTTTTTTTTCCCAAGTCAAAATGACCACAGTGAAATAAGGAGTTAAGAGTCCAGTACAATTTTAATACATGGCAAAGTCAGACTTGTGGTTTTGGCAGATGCACAAATGAAAAAGGAAAGTCTAATGGCACAAATCTTTTATGTCAAGTGGTACACTTCAGATTGAGTCAGTGAAAACACATGGAAAACATTCTTCTAGTATCTTTGAATTCAGTACAAAGTACTGAGACTTTCAGAAGCATGGCACTGGCATTTTTCTTGGCACTTTCCCCTTTCCTGCAGCATCCTTTACACTGGTTTTTCCCCTATTTCGTACCATGGTGTACCAATGTGGTGATGTTTGCATGCTGGGAGGACTTTCTGGGTTGAAGCAGTCACCTCCTCTTACTCACTGTTATCCCTCATATTCCTCCAGCTTCTTCTCCCCTTCCCCTTCATGCTGAAACCAACATTTCCTTCTCATTTTCCTTCTCACGAGAGTGCCTGCCAGTAATATTCCTAACTGACTCCCTTTGGGGATATAGGAATTTGTCATCTGTGAACCAGTCTAATGGACGGGAAAAAACAATTTGAAAGGAGCTTTTTTGCAAGACTTCTTGACAAGCCTGGTGAAAGTTGGAGTTAAAAAAAACCCAAAACCCAAAACCCCTCCCTCAAAAAACAACAAAGAAACAACAACTACAAAAAGCATCAATACCAACCAACTGAAAAAGCTCCCACCCACAAAAAGAAAACATTTCTCTAAATCTCCTTATGAGGTCACAAGAAAAAGTACATCCGAGTTTAAAACTTAATTTCCCTGGAATCGTTTAACAATTCAGGCATAATTTTCTTAAAATGCCAAAGAATTTTGTTTTCTGCTTATGTCATAATAATACTAATAATGGGTAAAGGACTGGCATATGAGAAGAGGTATCATCACAGCTAGGAATACTTAATAAATGGTCCAATATTTTAAAAACCAAACCAAACCAAACCAAACCAAACCAAACCAAACCAAACCAAACCAAAAAACCAAACCAAACCAAACCAAAATAAAATAAAATAAAATAAAATAAAATAAAATAAAATAAAATAAAATAAAACACAAATAAAGTTGGAGCATCTCTCCTACGAGGAAAGGCTGAGGGATCTGGGCCTTTGCAGAGCTGAGAAGAGATAACGGAGAGGGGACCTCATCAATGTCCGGGGAGGGTGTCAGAGGACAGATCCAGGCTCTTCTTGGTGGTGCCTGGCAACAGGACAAGAGATAATGAGCAGAAACTGATGCACAGGAAGCTCCACCTGAGCATGAAGAACTTCTTTACTGTGTGGGTTAGCAAGCACTGGAACAGATTGTCCAGAGAGGTTGAGAGGTCTCCCTTGCTGAAGGTATTTAAGAATCATCTAGATACAATCCTGTGCCATTCTGTGAGGCAGTGACTCTGTGAAATACAGGATTCTTGGAGAGAGTGAGCTGGTTGTTCTGAGAGCTGCAGGGACTGACAGAAGTTACAAGTCTGGAAAAGTTATGGATATTTTGGGTGCTTAGCTTTGTGTTTGTAGCATGAAACCTTTGGGTCCTCAATATTATGTCCTCTTTCAACTTGTTTATTTATAAAATAAACATAATGGACTGAAATAATAGGTAGAAAGAAACATGCAGTGAATAGATTGTTGATTGTGAAGAGATGTTTGAACATCATTTTTAAGGAATGAGAGCAAATATTAAAGATCAGTCTTTATGGCAAATAGCTGCACAGCATTTTAATTGTCTCCTTGGGTATGATTGTCAGAAGGACCTGACTGTGCGCTAGTATTTTCACTTCAAAAATAGAGACTTTATTAGAAAGTCTTCTCAAACAGCTTTTTTTTTTTTTTTCTGTTGCTATGTTGTTAATTTATCCAGAAATCAGTTAAATTTCTTCCCTCATACTTTTGTCTTCAAAGCAGCTCTGCTGCCATGCTAGAGCATTTTACCTCTGTTTCACTTACTTTAGTGGAGTTTGAAAGTTGGTTGGTGTGCAGCTGCCATTTTGACACCAAACTACCCTGTGGTTCAGAATATGATGGTAAGCTTTGGAGATGATCCCTGCCTTAAAAGAACTATCCTGAGACTAGGATCCATCCTAGCACCCATCCCTGTCTTTCAAAACATTAAAAAAATAAGGTGATTAAATATATCAGAACTGAATACTGAAGTTTTTCAGGCTGTTTTCTATGTGTCTCCCAAATATTTCTTTGTCTTTGGCAAACACAAAACCTTTAGCATCTGATCCTTAGAAGCCACCACTATTCCTTCAGAGTCTTTGATGCCTTTCAACAGACTTCTCTTTATCAAAAGTTAAAATCTATCTGAATTGCTTTGTAAGTCCCAGTATGGTAACTGGAAAGTAAATCTATGCTGGCTACTCTAGTCTATATTAATTAACTTTTTCTAAAGAAAACTTCTATACTGATGAAATAGGGAAGTTATAGGATTGGGGAGGGAAGGAATAGGAAATCAATTCAGAAACAATTCTGTGGTTTGACCTCTCTGAAGGATCCATTTAGCCCTAAGTTACTCTGTTTTCTGCCTGTTTTCTGGATCTTATGTAACTCTAATCTTTTCCTCAGGAATCAATTTTCTTAATTAGTGCTCTGCTTTCCACAGCGAGTTTAAGTTTATAATGCTAACTGTTTCTCTCCATTAATATGACTCTAAAATATGTATTTTTAATGCTGCTGCTGTTATTATTATTAATTTCAAGAGGGTCTTTACAAAAACCCTCTAGTGTCAGATACTCTTGAATTAGGGCAATAATTAAGAAGAAATATATTTGTCATTTTGACAGTACATGAAAGCTGAAGTACATACTCATCCACATGACTGCCTTGACTCATCAAAATCAAAACACACCCTTTCTGTATAACTATATTTAGCTCTCAACATGTGTTACTATAGAAATGGTATCCACACTCATCTGTTCTTCTTTGGCAATTTTAAATCCCTTTAATTCATGGATTATCATAAGCTTCCAAGGAAGGTTAACCTCCTTTGTCTCTAAAGATTTGAAAATCCCAAGGCAGCTAGACTGTCTTTTACTTACTGGTACAGTAACTGGCATGCCTGACACTGACTTTTGTGTTCATCTTGAAATGGTTTGGATCTAACATAAAAATATATAATTTATCACCATTTTTAGTTAGTTCTTGAGTGTTCAGCAGTGAACTTCTTTTCTTTCTTGGGGATATAGTGATAAACTACCTAGGCACCTGCAGAATTTCATACCTATTCTCTCTGAATGAGCTTAAACAGTCCCCTTAGGAACTGCAGATCAGCTTTCCTTGTGTAGCTTCTAAAGAGCTGTAACTTACATCACATCTCCTCCAACTGTATTAAGCTAAAAATTAATCTTTCCAATATGCATTTCTCACTGATATTATTTTATGTTATCATAAGGACCAGTTCAAATAGTGGAGCTGGGAGTAATATTTAACAAAGTGGAAATATTTTTTGCTTAACCAAAGATAGAGGAAAAAATATTTTGAGCTTATAGACTGCTGATTGCCTAGCATCTTCAACTTAAATAGCACTGTAATATTTGTTAAGTCTTAAGAAAAGTATATTTAATTTTCATGCATTAAAAATCTCATTAAGCTCAAGTTATCATTGGTAGTATAGCTCATACATTTAAAGGTGGAAGAGATAATTATGGGAAGATTGCAACCCCCTTGGTAAAAATTCCTCAATCTGTGGGCTAATAAGCTAGACTGATAAAAAGACCAGAAAGAATATGGCATCTCAGGGAAGAGAACAGTATACCCTCTGATTAGGCTTGGATTTACAGCTACCCTGTGGAGTTTCTAATCAGAACACATTCAGGTTGCCCTTTATTTGTAGTGTCATGGTTTGAAGCCCAAACCCAATTATTTTATTTTCTCCATCTGTTGCTTCATAATTTATTTTCTCCCCAGGATTATATGCCTAATATTCTTTAAGTGAGCAGAAGATGCGAGGGCAGGTCTTTAAATGCTGTGAATTTATTACCATCATCTTTTTACTCCTCATCAAGAAGCAGGCTTACTCCTATCTGAACTCATACTTTTTGCAGCCAGAGACTACTTGATGTGACTTGACTTAGCCTAATTGTAGTTGATGTGTTTTTCAAGATAAGCAGTTACTGTAACTTAACAGTGTAATTTCTAGAAAATAATATATCTGGTGGAGACCATGTTTTGCCTAGAAGGGCATTTGTATAGAAGCAAATAAATATTTTATGCTATTAGTTGCTTAGGAATCTTGGCTTTTTTAGTTTCTGAAGAAAAAAATAATTGCTCTAATTTTATACCAAAATGGAAATCAATTTCCATGTATTTTTGAGCTGAAAAGTAAGCATCTGGACATTATTATAATCAACTGAATTTTATCACCTTCTAAAATCAGGCACTTTGAAAGCATACCACTTCCCCAGGGCAGGTCACTGCAGTCTTCCGTTTAGTGATCCTTTTCTGTCCCAAGATGAAATAGGTGAAATTAAAGGGCATGCGCTTTTAAGCCCTAAAGTAATTTATACTCACATCAAAATCTCAACAAACCTTTGTATACCATTAGTAAAAACACACTCTGGATAGGCTGCTAGGTTGTAAGGATACTGAGCTATTAATAGAACAAATTTAGACAGAGAGAATCCAGGCCTTTCATGACTCTACATTTCAGAATTTCACATAGGAGTAGTGCTCACAGGACAACTAACAAGCCCCTTTCTTCCATTGAACATTTAAAGCTGTTTTTTTCAAACATATCCTGCATCTTCAACACAGCTGTAAAATAATGTCTGAGTTGAAACACAGAATAGAGGGAAGAAAAGAGGGAGGGGATGATCATATGAGCCAGGTTAAAGATCTCTGCTTTTTATATCTTGTAAAGATCATCTGTGTATTATACACTGCATGGAGATACATTTTGCCAAGGTTTATATGTGTACTTTTACTGGAGTCACTTGTGAGGTAACCTGGCTGAATCTGATCTTGCTTTGCAAAATAATTTTTGCCAGGAAGCATAATATACTTACGATACCTCCCATCTTTTTGATCATTCTCATGAGTGCTTAGGATTACTAGGGAGGGCTTAATTTAGGAAAAGATCCACTTTTTATTTCAGTAAGAATTCAATTCACTAGATAACTGTCAAAATGTCTTTTATGTTCCTCTTAGAAGGAAACCAAAAGAGCAACAGAAAGTATACCCTATTGTAGTTTAGCCAGGATATGTTTTCCTGCAGAGGCCTTGGGCTAGGTATTTACACTGATTTTGGGGTGAAAATTTTTCCATTGTAATTTTAAAGTCATCCCACAGCTGTTTTGAACTCTATGCATGACTGGATTCTTGATTTGCTGCAAGGCTTTGCAAATAGGAGTAGAATAAGACAAGGTGACCTACCCACTCCTGCATTTTGTGAGCTGACTATTGCTGCTTCAGCACCAGGATCATTTTTTCAGTGAAGTTGTGAATGGCTAGTCCTTAAATGAATGGATCAATAATTATCCCTTAAAATAAAAAAAGTCTGATGTTCTGTCTCTCCTCTCTCTCAGATCTGGCTCTGGTATGTGTTGTGCACTCAGCCTGCCTGATGTCATCAACCCCAGCTCCCATGTCCTTCTATCACGATGATGTTCATTCAGATGTGTTTCAAATAGTCACAGCAGGAATCATATATTCTTGTTAGCTTATAGTTAGAAAAGTCTTATCGGATTTCTCAAAATTAAGGTAAAATTACAGGTCTTCATCTAAGATTTTCCCACCCCTTTGTATTATGAGAAAGTGTTTTGTTTGATTGTTTTTTTTTACTCCCCACACCTTCAGTCACAATTCAAGTTTGGATAATGTGGTCTTTATTGCCCTCAAGAGGAAGTGCTGTTTTGGATTTTAGTGTCAGACTCTAAGATGAAAGATTTAGGCATTACCAATAAAAGGCAAGCTTGTCATTCTTACAATAATTTCAATGAAAGCCACTGACTTGCATAGGAGAATTTAAAAAAAATATGGAAAGGAAAACTAAGAAACCTATTACACTCCTCACTCCCTCTTATCAAGGGGGAAAGCAATCCAGATTGGAGATAATGATTTAAAAAATGCATTTCACAGCTCTGCCAAATGATATGTGCACATCAACACTGAAAGGTGGGACTCCAACTAGTTTATTTGCTGATCATCTGGGGGACAATAAGAACTCAGTTTGGATGGGGTTTCCCAGGTCCTGATCAGTTTTATAGGAGTTGTACCATTTTCAGTGCTGGAGCTAATTCAACTCTTGCTCAGGATTTGTGATATCTTCCTCTAGTTTTATATATTCTTACCCAGCCTAGAAGAAAAAATAATGAGAGCAAATAGCTGGACAATGTAAAAGAACTGGTGCAAATGTTGTCCACAATTTCCTAGAAAGGAGCACAGATGCTAGAGCTAGCTGCATTTGTCAAAAAAGCATTTATAGGTTCTACAGGAAATCCATTGCATTTCAACTATTAATTAGAGTGTGATGCCCTGTGCTTGCATAACAGTATGGTATAAAATTCTGACACGTGGTAAAATCTGCCTTCTGCCTTTATATGACAGAGATAGGAGGGATGATATCCCCATCTCATGGGAGGAATGTTGCTATGACAATTTACAACAGCTAAAAATATAGTCATGACTGCTTAAAAGCCAGGATAAGAAAAGCAATGTTACTACCCCAAGATATAAATGAGCAGTTTTTTGGTAGTCCAGATATGGGTAATCCTGAGGAAGCTGTTTTGAACTTGAGTTATGTATCTACATTCAAACAATTTAGTCTCCGCAGTGAACAGTAAACAATTGAAAGTTGAAGTTGTATAGAAAATATGTAGGGAGTTTATAGGTTTCTATGGTGAATTGCCTGTTTCTGCATTTGCAAGTATTTGAGCACGTGAAGAGTTACATGCTAATCAGTCCCAGAAAACAGCAATACAATGATGCTGGTCACAAAAGTTAATCTTCATGGCTATTGGAAAGTGTGATGTGACTTTCTCAAGCAAATTAACAAAGATTTGTCTGTGCAAATCATGACGTTATGTCCAAACAAGAAGTGCTCAAGAATAATTTCCCAAATGTCTCTGAGGGGTTTTTCAGTACCATCGTCTGCAGAGTGGGCTGGAGTTCTGGTTCCTAAGTCATTTTTCAGTTGAAAACAAAAATGAGGATGTGGCAGGTCACACATACACCTCCTCCTTGTCATAGTGTTTCTCAGTGGGTACCATATACTGCTGGAGAAGACAGAGTTGTTACTTTGCATCTCTGATTTAGGTAAAACCAGCAGTATTTGCATGGCCCACATTCTAGCTCAGACCCTGTGCCTAATTTGCTGGTGGGTGGGCATAGATTTTCAGTCCTTAGATGAATCACCATTTGAAGGGATCTGCTTGTCTCTGCTGAATTTCAGGAGAAAGTGCAGTACTGTGCCAAGCAGTGCTCATCTAATTTGGAATCTTTAACAGTGTTTACATCACGAGACCCTGTAATTTACTGCAGGCTTCAGCTTCCCAGAGATTTAGTAAGGGCACACGGGGTTTCCCACTTCCTTTACAATACAAAGTTTACATCCCTAAGGCTGCTTCATTGACATTCAGTCTATTTTTACCTGCACTCTCTAGTTATATCAACAAAATCATGACCATTTTCAACAGCAGTAATTTTCAACAGCCAGTGTCAAGGGTAACAGAAAAAAGGCCTCAAATACATGCAAATCCCAGACAATAATGTGTAGCCTGATGTAGGTTCCACTTTTATACGCTTCTAAATCAGATAACCAAAGCAGGATGTTTTAGTGATGCTTTTTACCATTTTTGTATGTTCAGATTCAATATTAGGAAAAAAACTCTCCATTGAAAGTGTGGTCAAGCATTGGAATAGGCTGCCCAGAGAAGTGATGGAATCACTGTTCCTGCAAATATTAATGTGTATGTAAATGTGGTGCCTAGGGACATTGTTCAGTGATAAACCTGGCAGTATTTGATAATAGTTGGATTCTATGATATTTGAGGCTTTTTTCCAAACTTAATTATTCTGTGATTCTCAGAAATTCATGTAACAGTAACTGGAATAAGGTAAACTTTTTATTTTTCTGTTTATAAGTAAGCACATGCTTACTTTTTTAACAGAGAGATTAAATTGAACAGAGAAATACAGGTGAGAATCGAAAAGAAGATAGTAAAATGCCCAACTGTTCTACTTACTGGGTGAACTGTGAGGCAAAATTCCTTGGAAATCTCTAGGAGAACAGATTATAAATAAAGTTAAAAATATACATGAGACACTGTAACCAAAATAGTACTTTTATTTTTATCCAGGTCAACAGTCAGATGTTTGATGTTAACTTCCTTTTCTTCTGTGTCTTTTAGAACAAGGTGCATAAAGCTCAGCTTGTGGTAACCTGATGTAACTTAGCACATCCTTTCCTTTAAATTATTTTATAGGTGTAAAAATTTGGCAGAAGAAAAATTCTTCTTCTCAAAATATTGGGTATTTATCAGCAAACAATTTGAAAATAACTTCACACTACTTGCACCTCTGTTTCATTTGCTGCATCCACTGAATGGATTCTGATTTTGATAGTCTTTTGGATTTTATCTAAATATCAACAAACCACTCAAGAAAATGAAAGTCTCAATGCTTTCCTTGTCTTTTTTTTTTTTTTTTTTTTTTTAAGAGATATATTATTGGAGCTGTAAAAGTTGACAACTGCCCTTCATTTTCTTTCAAGGTCTGCTATCCTTAATTGTGTGTTAAAACACATCCTGGTCAGGTACATAATTTTCCCCTTTAAATGATTTTTCTTCATGTGTTGTGATGCCCATAGGCCCTTGCCATGACTGACTGTCTCCCTGAGGCAGAGCTCTGGTTACATGTGTGGGTAAGCTTGCTCCAGAGGTCCTGTAGTTATTTGCACAGACAGCACTGCAGATAACTGCTATCTAGTTAGATAAGTAACTAGAGAACTGTCTAGTTAGCCTGACCTTTTCACACACCATTACTGCATGTGGCAAAGCCCATTATGTGTTTTTATGCAGTTCAGAATCTTGTCCATAGGTTCTTCCTTTACACTCACTCCCATGGCAGGTTTTATCATTCCCTGAGAATAAATTGCAAAAGTCTGCTTAGCGCTGTCAGTATGTGGATCATGTGGCTGCCAACCTGCAGGATGGATGTTCTAGCCCAGTTTGGTACCTAATCCTTACTCTGGAGCTTCTGCAAAGTGGCATCAAAGAAATATATATATTGCTATAGGTCTCAAAAAATCTATGGGAAATTGGAGGAGAGGAAAAGGAGAGAAATTAGTTCATGAGTCTAGACATTTTTGTTAGAAATACACAACAAAATAGAGGATAGAAACCTGTCACCGTGATAAAGTCATTTATGTTTATGGTATGTTGGGCTGCCGGATGAGGATATACAAGTTCAGGCACAGTAGAACCTTCTGTCATTGCAATACACATGATTTCCAACTCTGATTACTACCCTCTCATGTCCTACATTAAGAGTTTATAACATGAAGTGACAAGATTTCAGTATAAATATCTATATATACATCCTTGTCAGCAAGATAAAAAAATTTAAATTAATCCAACTGAACCTAAAATTTTCTTTCCCAACACAGAAGAGAGTGTCACTCACTTCTACAATGACAATCAAATCCCTACTACAAGGAATACTTGAAATTTTCTTGTACACAGATAAGACCTTTAATGTGAAAACAAATTTGTCAAGGAATTGAAAAGTGTGTTTGTTTTTGTGAGTGTTGCTTGTGGTTATAGGCAGCAAAGTTTGTAAAGAAATAAGGCCAAATCTTGGATTTATATAAGAGAGGAGGAATCACTGAGTTAATTACAGCATTCTGAGGCTTTCATGTGCTGATGTTTCATAGTTCTGTATTGGGGAGTTTGGTCACAAATGTCCTTGAATTCCTGAATTACAAGGATTTCCTCTTATATTGGTATTCCTAATAGTGGGAGCTACATGTCAGCCTGAAAAACAGGCTGAGTATGACCATACCTTTTGAAAGTCTGAATTCTCAGAAAGCCAACAACTGAGTGTTTGGCTGTGTCTCAAAGAGGCATAAGGAAGTGTAACTCTTCTCCTCTCCTTTTCCTGATGAAAGGAAATCACATCCCCAGGCTAACATGATGTGCTGCTACAGAGACACTGGTAGCACTAGAAACTGTCAAAAATGGAAAACCTTGAAAATCTGAGTGAGGCTCTGAACTGCATGCATGTCTTCATGGAAAGTATTTTTTTCTATTTAATACTGACTTTTGCAATAGCAGACAGGAATAACTAAATTATTTCAAAGACAATTCTAAGAGTCTTGTAATTTCTTTGTTTTTTAAAATATTCTTTATTGTGTGTTTTTTCTGAGGTAAGTAGCTGATACCAGCACAATATGAACACATGTAATCGCTCAAGGTGGGGACTGTGTTTAAGAAAATGTACTCAGCATATGTATGAATTAAATACAGTGCAATCCCATTAAGACTGGAGCCTGTCAGCCTCAGTCTGGAACAAAACCTTGCGTATTATATCCTCAAAATTTAGGCACAGCGTCAATTGTATGAGGATGTACGGGAGAGAACTGAGTTCGCAAAGTATTCTTCTTGCACTCTAGATTTCTTTTTCACTTCAAACTTTTTAAACCTCCCCTAATTCTAAACTGACTAAGATGTCTGAGCTCAGGTAGGCCCTTTCTGGTGGGCCTACCAACTGTCTTGGTGTCTTTTTGTGTATTTATTAATGATATGCATTGATTGTCTGTGCTGTTGTGTTTGATGGTGGAGGCCATGCGGGGAGCTGCAGGTGCAAATGCAGAGTTCAAGAAACACCTTCACTACATAGAGTACAGCAGTATATTTGCAAATCCAGCCTGTCTGGATGCCTGGAATAAACTTACCTGCAGGTAGGGGCAATGACACTGTGATGTTGAGAAATTTGGGGTGAGTTCTGTTATATTTGGTCTTCAAGGCAAGCACAGAATTGCAGTTTTCTATACCAGGGAAAGGTAATGAAGTGAATGAGAAACCTTGCAATAGCAGGAGAAGAGTAAAAAGTGGATGAGTGGGAAGGTGCAATAACCCTTTTGACTTAGGCACATAAGAAATTAGCAGCCTGAGAACACCAACTGTTGCCTTCCCTGGAAAGTAAAAGGATATATATTTTTGCACTGCCTTGCAGTGCTTGCCAAGCACAGCACCAAGGTTAGTGATGACTAACTGGATGACTGGGGCTGTAGACAGTAAGGGAAGTCAGAGCTTCATTCCCACCATGCCTGCAGACTTCATAGCCAGGCAGTTCCTCTCTACTCCAGATTCTCTGGTAGAAACTAAAGAGCCTTGTCCTAAAAGGATGTTGTAAAGGCAGAGGTTGCAATGAAAGGATTTAGGTCAGTTACCTGATGAATGAATAGCCCCTAGATCCCACTGCTGTGCTTAGGGGTTTATATCTGATGGTGACAGTACCGATGGATGTAATCCTCTCTGCTCAGTTCCCTGTGCAGGGCTGAGAGCAGATGGTGAAATTTCATGAGTTTTACCTCTGATTCTGAATACCATTCTTAGAATTGATCTTGCCTTGATAATTATTGGTCAAAAGGCAGACAGCACCTTGTCCAGATAGATTCTAGATTCTAGAATTCCAGTGTTGGGGAATACACTCTTTCCCTGGGGAAATTAATCCAATGGCTAATCATTATCAATGTAAAAAATTTTACTCTATGTCCAATAGGAATGTCCCCAGAAGTAATTTGTACCTGTTACCTCTCATCTTTTCTGTGTGAGCCCCTGTGGAAGAGGAATCTCCGTATTTTTCATAGCCACACTTTAAGCACTTGAACACAATGAGAAGGTTTCCCGTACGCCTTCTTTTCCCCAGGCTGAACAAACCCAGTTTTCAGCCTTTCCCCACATGGCAAGCTTCCCAGTTCTTTGATCATCTTTTTGGCCCTTCTCTGAACCCTGTCCAGCCTATCTGCATCTATTTTTTTTTTTTTCCTATCCAGCAGGGACCAAAATGGAACACAATATTCCAGAGGTGGTGTGACAAACACTGAGTAGAGTGGGATAGTGACTTCTTTAACCTCTGCTAGTGATTCCTTTTTGATGGAACCCAAAATCCTCTGGTCTTTCTTTGCCACAGAAGTACACTGTTCACTCCTGTTGAACTTGTTATGCACCAGAACTCTAGGTCCCTTTTCTACAGAGCTACTCCCCAGGTGGGTAAATCCTAGCTTGTGTTGCGCTCCTGGATTATGTTTTCCCCAGGGCAATACCTCATATTTGTCTTTGCTAAAATTAAACCACAAGCTGTTCTCTACTTCTTCACATAGAGTTCTAAATGGGCTCATCTTCATATAATTTTTTCAGTTTCCAGAACTGCTGTAATCTGCCACCTGGTGTACATCATAAAAAATCAACTTTTAGGCATGTCCTGTTCAGTAAGTGGTGTAAATTCATAAAGCTAGAAAGCAAATTTAGCTTCATTACATACTTTAAAATTAAGATCTGTTGACTTGATTTGCTTCTGACATGTACTGAGAATTTCTTCAACTTCTTATTTTAATTTTTAACAAAGTTGCATACATTGGTTACTGTCAGTTAATTATTTTATTTTAAGATAAAATAGATTTAATAATGCATCTGGCTAAAATAGGCAGCCTTTGACATAGGTCAGTACATTGAAAGTATTTTAATATATTTTAAATGGGGGAAATGGGGGAAAAAAAAGCCCAAAGGATTTGAAGACTATCTTCAACTTTTTGGCGTGATCCTGCAGCAGTTCTCACATCTCTCATTTGACAGCACTGGTATAAACAGTGATGAATCTCTTAATTTTAGAGTTGTCAAGAAAGGTCTCCATTTTCTTAGTTAGTTTCCTTTTTGATTTTTCTTCATTCACATCAAGAATAGCAGAAGAGTCTCTGATCTGGCGTGGACACTCTTTCTGTCATTCTTTCAGATAGGATGATGGTCTTGGTGTGAGTAGGGCTGTGGATACAGCTGTTTAGGAAGGAAAGCTTATGCAGGCACTAGCGCTTTAGTCCCCTGCTCTTGGATAGGTTACACAGGTGCAAATCGTCAGTATTAGCTGAGCATCTGTCTTTGATGGAAATAAACTGTTAACCCCGATGACAGTCACATGCCTGAACATCTATTGAATGACCTAATTCCAGTACACATGACTCTTCTGTTAGGTGGGTGAACTATTCTGCCCTATCTTCCTGCTTTGATGTGCTGTAGATGTGTGCCAGACCTTTGTGAGGAGACCTTTCACAAAAAAAATAGGATCAGAGGTCTAATAGACAGCCATTTCAACAGAGCATTAGTGGTTTTTACTGTATCTGAAGATACATAATGAATAATGACATAATAAAGTATACTAGCACTGAAAGACTGACACTGCAGTCATGGGAAACGTTTATGCTGTTATTACCATTTTTCTTAGGTAATTCCACAATGGTTCTCTGAAATATTCTCTAGAGCTTCAGTTTGATCATATTTATGTTTCTACATGTTTTGGTTTTTTAATATTCCTAAGAAGGCTGCAGATTAACAACTCTGGTCTTCTTCATCATTACCAAGTGTATCTTCTGTCCTCTGTAAACCCTATGATGACCTCCACAGTAATGCAAACATCTCCACTGCAGTTATTCAAATCCTATTAGCCCTATGGTGAATTAAATATTTACTGTGTTTAGTTGTCAGTTTTAAAATTGTTACAGCTCTCCCACTCTGCTTCTGAAGACAGGAGAAGAGTCTAATATTAGAAACAAAGGAGTTAATCTATCATTAAGTACAACTTAATATAATTAAGTAGTACTTACTAGTGGCCTCCTTGATATTTTTGAGTACTTGCTGTGTGTTGGAGATAGATTTGTGTGTGAAGATCTGCTCCTAAGCTGACATGGCTTGCTGGTTAATACTGCAGGACAACATGGGGGATATCTCCATGGTAGTCTCTGTTGTGTGCTCAGCATCTCCTCTTATTCACCAGATCAGTGTAATCTAGCAGGCTCATTACCTTCTCATGACAGAAAATATTCAGAACATCGATTTCTTTTTAACCTACCTTTGTTCCATGAAAGTGGGAAGTGGGAAATGTGTCAAGAAAAGAACAAGCTGACACCAAGTTTTTAAAATAAAATCAAGTAACAGAATTTTCTTGAGATTTTGACAAATCTGCTAGCCTTGCATAAAACTCTCAGTTCCTTACAGAGTCTTCCTCGGCAATGAATCCAGATGAATAAAATTAAATAAATCACAAAGCCCTAGCAATCCAACCAGAGCTTAGTCAGTAAGGAATTTAGATTTTTGCTTTAGCAATCAAGGTTTGGCTGTCAAAAGACCTTTCTCTCTTTTGTCAAAACTTGTGAGTATTCAGTTGACTGGAGACAACTGAAACTAGTCATTGACCATCTCCCTGAAAAGTCATGCTCCAACACCTTGACATGCTGAATACTGGGTACCACTGTTATCTGTGAGAATAAAATACCTGGAAAAATCATATTTAGAAATCGATAAAGTCTTTTACCTTTACTGTTAAAGTGATTGGCTTGATGTAAGACACCTGGCTTGAGATGTATTTCACATCACCAGCAAGCTGTTTGCGCCCACGTTAGAAAAGCTGCGGAGAATTAGGTCTCCTTGGCATAGATGAGGCCAGACCAGCTGGTGGTCAGTAGTCCATGCACAGGTCAGACCAGTCTACTGATAACTTTTACTAGGGGAAACGCTTGTCTTAATGTTGGCAGAAACTTGTGGCTTTGCAAACATACATTTTCAGAAATAGCTTTGAGTTATCTTCTAGAAACCTAGCAACAGGAGAGCGACACATAACTTGCAGTTGCAAGCAGTGGATACATTTCTGACAAAGCGCTTTGTGACAAAAAGCAACAAGAGTATCCAACAGCTCAGATGAGGCAGTTCAGTGCTTGTCGACAGCCTCCTGCGGAGCAGAAACTACTGCGAACCCAGAAGTTAGAGACCTTGACAGGTGGTGTAGGTGCCGCAGCAATTCCACTGGCAGCAAACCTCTTAATCCTCAGCTGGATTTGGGAAGGGATTTCTTAAAGGCTCTCCCCTCCATGTCTGCTCCGTAACAAAGCAGCAGAGCAGCACTGCCCGACTTCCCTCCAGCAGCACCTGCTGAGCAAACCAGCAGACAGAATGGAAAACCAGCCCTGTCAGTGGCCACGAGTGGTCGTCACCAGAGACCCTGAAGGAGGACTTAGGCCTTTAAACTCTGAAGAGAAACACACCATGGGCTGCTGAAGCATAGCAGGCAGCACAGTGGGTGCTATTGCATGGGAGACATCATTTCACCTCAAAGAAGGTGAGTTAGAAACATCTCAGGGTGGCAACCCAGCTCTTCTCATGGGTGGTCAGTTGGGTAGCCAAGCTGCTGAAACAGCCAGCTGGAGAGCACAGCATGCCCAGCCAGCATCTCATATGATGTACCGTCTGGTTCCTCTTCAGGGTCAGGGTTTGCTTCCTCTGAGGCAGATGATTGCTTTCAACAACTTTCAACCCAGTGGCACACCCCAAACCTGAAGTAACCATTAGGTACATATCTCAGTGATTTCGTCTTCATTTTGATTTCCTATGATTTGGGTCCTTTGACTAGCTCATATTAATATTTAAGTGTTCCTGAAGATACCTCCTTTTATATTCTAACCTGGAAAAATGTTTACAACATAGACTGCATTTAGAATTCAGGATGAGAGGTGGAGTCATTGAGCAGAGTGTTACTGAAGAATACAATACTGTGGGCATTGTTCTGTCTATGGAATATCTGCTCAAAGCAGTCTCTACCTTGTCTTGTATTCTTACAAGAAACCATAAGGCCTCTCACTGCCAACTGCCTTAAATAGTACAAATTTTCTGTTTAAAAATTGTAAAGTTCCTGACTAGTGTTGCCAGTGCCTTACATGGAAAAATAACCTGAGGAAGCACAGTAATTCAGAAAGTGAATCAGAGCTTGGTCCTATCTCTCATGTGGCTTGAATAAATACAATAGAATACAATCCTAATACATCCAGTGAGTACACAGGAATTATTCACTTTTTTTTTGAATTGTGTGTACAGTTCCAGAACTCAAGGGAGACGGAAGGTGTGTCAGGAACCTCACAACTTCTAGTCAGAAAGAAACTGGTTTTTTAAGGATTTGAATAATTTGCCACTATCCAAGCAGCTGTTACAGTAACCTGAAGTTAGGGTTTCCCACTTATTGTGCAGAAAATTACCAGGGATATAGGAAAATTTATGAGCTTTTTTATTACTAAAATGTGCTTCATTTTCTGGCTGGCATGTAGAATATTAGCTCAAATGTAATTTCAAATGTGTGTGACCTAATAGAATACTAGAATTCTCCCCTATATGCTATCCTTTCTCTGTTTCAGATATTTATAGGATCATTGTCTTATTTCAGAGAAAAGCATGACTTCATATACTCCATGTCAATGACACCCATCTCAGGAGCAGGCGAGCTACACTTCTCTTTTATTAAGTAACACAGTATTAGTAAAATACTCTGAAGATAGTAAGCATCCTCACTGCTAATATAACTCCTGCTTTTCACACCAACTATGTTCCTGAAAAAAGTAAAAGGATATGAATTGTCCAAGATGATAACAGGCCAGGGATGATGGCTTGGAAATCTCGACTTACAAAAGCATCATTGTAGTTTAAAACAGAGTTTACTGGGCCAAGTCCACTACAAAATACAAGCATGAGGACATTCTGATGAAGTTAAGGAAATTATGTGTGTGCATATGCATTTATAATACCATACTGCACAATAGGGCAAAAAGGATTAAATGCTTTTGGGGAGACTGGGCTGCATTTTCATATTTTTGCAATGATTAACTTTTTCTGGGTTCTCTCCAACTAAGAGCATCTCTCCCACCTCTCTCTTGCCTTCTGTCACTTCCTTCCTATGAACTTTTGTCTGTGCATTGTTCCATGACAAAATGCTGCTGGTCAAATACTGCAAAGTTATATCTTTAAAACTTTACATGCAGCCATGACAGGTCCTGCAATAAGGTGAGAATTCCTGAACTTGAGTGATGACAGAGTGATTTTTACAGAGCAGGTTAAAGAGTCTAGGCACATCCATTAAGGTACTGCACAGCTAATATTTCAAATAGGTGCCTGGTGTCATTGAATCTAAGCTTAGAACAGTTATGAATGTACAAATATATCTACATTTCTCTGAGAAAGCAATAAATAGAATTGTACTTTACCATGGGTTTGCTGGCTGCAACCCAAACCAAGGAAGCAGAGACAGGCAGTGAGGCATGTATATTCATACCCTCCTGCACTGACCTCAGAGTTTACCCCAACTTCGCATAATTTCTGCTTGATGCAGCAAACTATTTTTTACAGTGTTACGGTATGTCACCCCTGAAGCTCAATCCTAAATCCAAATAGTTAATTGTATGAAAAGGCTATTAACTTGAGTAAGTGGACTACCCATGCACAGAAATCTGTGCAGTACTGGGCCCAGTGCTAAAAAAGGAAAGCTGATAATTTTGTTCTGAGAGGCCAAATATATAAAAGGTCTCCATATAAGTTTAAATTAATTCTCCCAGGAAAGTGAACTAGGAGTTTGAATTTCTGCATTAGTGATAAGTCTCTCACCTTTATAGTCCATCATTTATATTCATTGGCTGCAATAGACCGGAATCTGTCCAGAGAATTGAATTCTGTTTTTACATTGTGACAAGATTCCTATTTTCAGTGAAATCCTCCATCATTTCACTTTTTCGTCAGTATGATACTGCTTATTTACAAGGGTTGTAAGTTCTAATGAACATTATCTTTTGTTCTGTCTCAGCGTATCAAAGTTAACTAAAGTTTACTAAACTTTGTGCCTTGTGACAAATGCATTTACCAGCTGGATGGAGCCTATGTGCAGTGTGCTCTCTACAGAGATGTTGTCTCTGTGAATTACTGTAGTGCAGACCAAAATCATCTGGCAATCCCTTGAGAGGAATGGTAAGCATAGATCCCTTATTGCTGGCCAGTCCTAGCAGAGCTCAGGATTTGGCTTCATCAGAAAAAGCAATTGGGGAAGAACACATCTTCACCATATGTGCAGAGATACATGAATCTCAGGGCAAAGAGTGTCCATTCACACTCTTTCACACCTCCCTTACCTGAATACCCTGCTGACTTCCTTATGGCATGACATCATTCCAAGCTTGCATTCTTCTTGCATGTGAAAAAAAAAAAAAAAAAAAAAAAAAAAGTGCTGCACTCACCAGGACCTTCTTCGCACCTAGAAATTGCAAGGTGGCAGTGCAAAGGGTAGGCTCTTTTGAACATGTGCTTTTGACCAGACTCAGCACAGCCATAAACTCATGCTCAAAATGTAATTTAGGACTTGAACTGCTACCCTTTGGCAGTCATATGGAATCACCATGGCAACTGTTCCACTGGGAACACCATGGGTACACTGGAAAATACTGAAATCTTGAAAACAATTTTGGGATGGAAATCTCATTTGGAAACCAGCTCTTGCTCTCAGAGCAGTTGACTCTGTCTTTGATAAAATGCTAGAGAATGCTCCCACTCCAAAGAGGGGCAGTTCTTGGGACAAACAAGTTTGTGAAAATGCTGAGAGTTATGTGTAGAATTAAAAAAAAAACCCTGGAGTATCAAAAAAACCCCCAGTTTTCTGAAGCTGGTCTGTTGAACAGAATAATATACTTTTGTCTCTGGTCACACGCAAAGGACCCTCAAATTGAATATAAAGGGATAGCGAGGATAAACACATTGTCTTCCTGGGAGTAGGTAAAGGAGGTCCCATTGCATGATTATATACTATTTGTTGACCCTCACAATACTGCCACAGCAGCTGCCCAGTAGAAAAAGTCACTTTAAACAAGAAAAGAGGCTTTGATAGTAAGAAATTGTAGGTCATGTGAAGTACATTAAAAAAAATTGTACAAAATCAATTTTGTTGAGATTTCCTTTGTAATTGCTTTACTCTGTAAGGCTGTTCGTAAAGATCAGTAGGCAAAAAAAAATGTTGTTATTTGAGAGCATGCAGATTTCTGTTTCCAAGTTTCTTTAACACTCCTGGTCTTCCATAGTTATTTACACACATAACAGGTCCAAGGAATTTAACCCAATGCGTATATTTCTAAGAAGATATTGCATTTTTAAGTGAATAATATCATTCAACCTTTGTCTTTCTTCCTTATAATATTGTCTGATGTATGCTGGAAGCAGAGAATTTACAGTGCCTCCATACTACTGCTCTATTTTAAAGAGGGTGGTGTGGCCCAGTGGGCTGGAACACAAGAGATGGATTCTCTACCAGGTAACCTTGGTTGGCTGGTTTCACACCTGTTAGCACCAGCTCACTTTGTAGCCAAAAAAAAAATGAAATGGAAAGAGGAGCTGATGGCACCACTACTCGGCAAGTGCTTGAGTCACAAGCTAAAAACTGTGACATGAGGAAAAAGCTCTATGTAAGAAGCAACATTGACCTACAGCTACTGCTGAAGCAGGTTTATTTTGGGACATGATTCAATTCTGCCATCTCTCTGTCATTTTGTAGCTAAAAACATGTGTATTCAATCTGCACACATTCACTCTGATCTGTCTGTTCAAGCTGTTTTTCAAGGTTAATGGTTAAATAGCTAAAAATATAAATGAGGACATTCCCAGGGGTTGCTGGAACAACCATGCAGAATTTTCCTTCTTTTGTAACATTACCTCAACATCATAATCTTAAAACACAACAGGTTCATTCTCCTGTGAATTACAGTTATTAGAGAAGAAAAGCATTTTACTGAACACTGTCAATCTAACATTTTGCAACAGATCTTTGAAGACAGAAGCAGATAATCTGAATTGTATTGCAGTTGCAAAAGACGTGAAGAAATAGTCAGTGAAGCTGCATAAGTAGTGAAAGTTTATTTAATTTTAAATGTAAAATGTTAAAAGAATTTTTTCTTCAATACCTTCATGAGGCTGAAATGAACATGGAATCTATTTAATACTTGTAGATGAACCAGAAACATTTGGATGTAAGGCTGTTTTAGAGCCTTCAGAAGCGATCAGACTATGAGGTTGCTGTGCTGTGTAAAGAAAAAAACATTTAATTGCTCCCAGAGCTGATGTGAGTCATTGTTTGTTCTCTGTTAGAGCAACACCTCAGTCCTCAGCAGGGGCTCTGAAAATGAGTTCGTTCCACAGTATTTTTGTCCAGTTGTCTGCCTGCTGCCCAGATTTCTAAGAGGCATTATCTGTCTCTTGTACTTGAAGTCTTACTAGGCAAGACAGCTAAGTTCCAGAAGTATGGACAAGGAGCAGTGAAATTCCAGTCAATTCCAGTTAACAGCTGGGAGCAGATATTTTGAGTCCTAGAGGTATGTCCTGCCTGTCAAAACACTTTCCTGTCTGCTGTTCACAATAATAATGCCAAGGAATTAGAAGAGGTATAAAATGTTGTGCTTTAGGGTAATTATGGTGGTGTAAATGATACTTTAATGTCTTACTGGTGTTTTAGACAAATTTTTCTCAAAATTGTTAAATTTCATATTAAAGCCTAGAGGTATAATGTGATTCTTTCAAATACTTATAAAAATGATTTTTTTCCCTCTGCCAGTTGGTTTTCCACATGATACTATGGGAATTTCTACTAATAATCATAATAAACAGAATCAACAGCGCCAAATGCAGTTCTCTGCATTTAGGGTGTTGAAGTCCATGTGTGTGTGCTTCTTTCCTAAGTGATGGCACAATGGAGAAGATCAAGGCAGCATCCATTAAAAGCGTTCATATTTTCTGATGCCTCAGTCATCAGAAGTCACTAGAAAACAGCTAGAGCAACTGGGTCCATCATCCATCCAGCATCCATGTCAAATAGCCTGAAATAGTTTAGTGCAGATTGTAAGGAAAATTCTGTTGCACCTGTCAGCATTAGTGGTTTATTCAATAATTCTTTTTTCCAACAGCACTAAAGGTGCTATGAGATATGAAATATTTCTGTATAAAATGGGATTTGGGTGAAGTAAATTTGTGAACCATTATGAACTGATGGTTCAGGCTGCCAGTTCAGACTGGCAGTTAAGAGATGTAGCAGTCCTGAACTTCTGCTATGTTTTCATAATGCATGGTTATACGTCCTCTTTTCCTCTAAGTGGTAGATAAACATATAGAAATTAGAAACACCTCTAAGATAAATCTCCCACAACTATCTACTTGATTTCAAATATTTTAAAATTACTCAAGACTATGAGCAAGACTGAGGAATTTCCTGCAGTTTTGGGAACTTTGGTCCAAATACAATGGTATGCATTACTAATGAATATTGCTTAATTTGCCTTACAGGTGTCCTTGGGTCAGGTCTTCATAAATACAGTATTTACAAAGAAGAAAATAATTTCACTTCGAGGTTTTGGTTGCATCCCCTGCATTTGGGGATTTTTCTGGTCTTATAAATGAGTGCTGCTTTTCCTATGGTGAGATCATTTGTCAAGCTTCTATCCCACACCGGGTATCAGATAATCTGTTTGGATTAACGCTGCAATAATCAATGCTACAATGCATTGACCTCCTCATGGCTTTGAACCTGTAGGTACTCCACCATACAGCAAGTGTTCACAAAACTGCCTTTTTAAATACTTGGCTTCTACATTTCTTGAAGGCTAGTATGATAGAAAAGTACATATATTCTTTCTGCTTACAATGTTTCTTGCTACAAGCAGCAATCTTCAGCTGATTTTAGTCTTCCCATCTTGCAGATTTATGACAGAAAAGAAGTGCAAGTTTTGAAGCCTGGTTTATTGGATTAGTCATTGGTTCATTTTACCATGCTGTGAGAAGTACAAGCAGAGTCATTGACAGCTGTTCTCCTAAAGTGTTCTGTACTAAAAGATGATTGGTGCATATTCAACATTTGGAGTATTGACATCATATGCAATTACAGAAATGGTAATGGAAAAGTTTAAAGAACAGCAAAGATGTAGTGCAATAATTATGGTCCATAATTATGATAGGTTCAATAAGGTGAACTGCTGGATCCTGTCCCTGTGTTGCAACAACTCCAGGCAGTGCTACAGGCTGGGTACAGAGTGTGTGGATTTCTGCCAGGTGGAAAAGCACCTGGGGGTGCTGGTCAACAGCAACTGAACATGGGCCAGCTGTGCTCAGGTGAAGGCCAATGGCATCCTGGCTTGTATCAGCAATAGAGTTGCCAGCAGGACGAGGGCTGTGAGGAGCATCTGAGGGAACTGGAGTTGTTTAGCCTGGACAAAAGGAGGTTCAGGGGTGACCCAATCACTCTCTACAACTGCCCTAAAGGAGGATGTAGTCAGGTGGGGTCAGTCCCAGGAAACCAGTGACAGGATGAGAGAGCAGAACATGGCCTCAAACTGCACCAGGGGAGTTTCAGCATGGACATTGGGGGGAATTTATTCATGGAAAAGAGAGTCAAGCATTAGAATGGACTGCCCAGGGATGTGGTGGAGTCACCATTCCTGGATGTGTTCAAGAAACAACTGAATCATGCATGCAGTGTCATGATCTGGTTGACAAAGTGGTGATCAGTGAAAGGCTGGACTTGTTAATCTGGAAGGTCTTTTCCAATCTAAATGATTCTGTGATAATTAGTCTGTCTTTCCAATCTAGTTTAGCTCTTTCTATTTTCAAAAAAATATATTTTTTTAATCTGATAAAATGAAACAGTGGCAAATATGAAATACTATAGCAGTAAAAAGCAGAACGAGTATTGCCTTAAGTTTGAATGTAATTCTGGCATCATTTTGTCAGCTATTTGGTGGTGTCTGAAAGATAGACACAATTTAACTACTTAAGAGATCTACAGAAATTTAAAGAAAAGAAGAGCTGATGCTGATCCATGTCAACAGCAGAGCTTTGAAAATAAAAATGTTCACACACATCAGACCTGACCTGGCATCTCCATGGCAAGGAATGGGGCAGCAAGCAGTGCACAACACTCATGAGGTGTTGTGGACAGAGCTGCCAAACCTGTCCTGAATTAAAAAACTCTGCCTCAAAAACACCATCTGTTCTTAAAAATCTGAACATTTTAGTGAACAGGGGAACAGGACTGCTAAAAAACCTGCAACAGCATCCTTCAAATGCACACATCCTATATTCAGACTAAGCTGTCATCAAATAATAAGACTGTGATTAAAACAGGAGACAATGAAAAACAGCTAGAGGAACAAATGGCTGCAGAATAAGTGAGGGCAGCTGTCCTAGATGATACCAGTGTTCACAAGTGTTTGTGAAACCTGCAAATAAATATGTTTATATTTTTACAGTAATGTAGACCTGGAAAGTTTTTATATGATGCCAGATTAACAGAACATCACAGTTCTAAGATATCACAGATATAAAGCTAGATAAATTAAAGTTTTGCCTGCTTGGCATTTGCTCTGCATAAGTGTTCCTCTCCTAATACTTAGAATGTCTGTTCCAGGTCAGAAGTGTGGTCAACTGCAAAGGGCCCTGTCCTGAGTGAGCCAGATACCAGTTACACAGTCTGGAGCAAATGGAAAGCATTAGAGAGGTGGATAGGTATTCCTCCTTCAATTCAAACCACTAGATAATCCAAGACTTACCTCCTATGCATACAGTCCTTGAGAAAGCGGGGCTGGCCAGTCATATTTAGTAGATAATTTGATCCATCACTTTAGATTAGAGCTGGGATTAGATGAGAGGCTTTCCAGTATGCACATGCTAACTTTGGCTTACAGTAAGAGTGCAAAAAAGCTGTTTAGTGCTAGATATTTATGTAAACATTTATTTTACTATGCTTTATTTTGGACTCCTCCAAAGTGGCTTAAGTTGAACAGCTCAAAGGCATTTTTCTGTGAAATTTGATAACCCACAAAAATAGTTAGGGAAGAATAATGATGGCCCATTAAATGTGCACCTGAGCGTATTTGACAGTAAGTTCCCTGTGTTGACAGGTCCCCAGAGCACAGAGCTCATAAGTGGATTGTACACATAAAGTGTAGTGTGGTTTCAGCAGACAGGCAGCCAAATAGCCTTGAATGCTCAGTGGAAGCACGAAAGGTTATGCTGGAGAGCAACAGAGCTTTTGTTGGCTAATTAAACAATCATGCTGTAACAGAGCAAAACAAATTAAGGAAGGGAAATATAAGACAGGGGCAGGGTAGAAATAGCAATGTCAGCTGGAAAGCTGTTGCACAGAGCATTGACTGATGTGACAGGGATGTTAACACAGAGACTTCAAGATTTAAAGGCATTAAGGCATCACTTCACAAAACCTTGCAGTGTCTAATCTGTTTACAAAAGTGGCCTCTTAAGGTGCTCACTTTTGTTTTTTTTTTAAATTCCTTACCCATTGTTAAGGAAACTTCCCAGTGTGACCATCGCTGGGCACTGGCAGTCGCAGTCCCAGTGTCAGACTGTCCCTGCTGGGTCCGCAGCCCCTTCGCAGGCGGGGCGCTCTGAGCCCTCGGCAGCCCCGCTTGTGAGCCCCACTCACGGCCAGAGGAGACTTCCAGGGCAGAGCCTCAGAGGTCTCATTCCACAGAACGATTTATTCACAGTGCAGTAGAACAGAGACAGCCGGAGCTGCTGCCTCTGAGGAGGATCCCGAGCAGAGGAACCCCTGGGCTTTTATATCTTCACAGTCCAAGCTGAGTGCAAGTCTCAAATCCCCAAACCTCACTCTTCCCCCCGGGCTCTCGGCTCCTGCTGTGTCTCTCTGTCCCTTCCCCTGGCTGGTGCCACTGCTCTTGGTGCACTTTGCTGTGCAAAGGGTGGGCAGCTCACAGCTCTTGTCTCTGTGAGCTCTCACCCAGAACTCCAGCTGCATCTCAGTCTGTGTCCTGACCTGCAGCTTGCAAAGCAAGTTACCTGCACCAGGTGTATTCCTCAATACCCATGATGTAAAAGCAGGAACCAATTGTCTTTTTTCTTACTGCTACAGCTGTAGGTATAGTCATGAAGCTCAGTGTGATGTGCCATGCCTATTCCTGAGAGTAGTCTTCTGGGTTGTGCACACCTATGGAGAGGGTGGCTTTGGCAAGCTGTATGAGCTCTCTTGCATAGCACTGCTGCAGGACAGGTCTTCCTGCAGCATCTTTGTGACTCCTGGGCTTTTGCTGTGCTCAGTAACACAGGCAGTCTGTGAATTCAAGTTAGCCTTTATGGGCATCTTATGTTTGGTGTTTCGGTGCCACTCTTTATCTTTACTTGAGGTTTAAAGCCATTTTGATCACTCAGTCATAGATTGCATCTTAGATACAGTAATGCTTATTATGAAGGCAGTTCCCAGTATGGTGCTGCTTTGGATGATTTCCCAGGCGAGATTTTGTTTGCTGGCAATGGTCCCTACTACTGTGCTTCAGCTACTTTTTCATAGGCCCGGGTCTGTAATGCCCTGGAAGTCCTGGGCTGACCAGGAGGCAATAATGTGGGAAGTGGGGGAATGCACTGCCACTCACATCATCTGTATGGGCAGAGCTCATACACAGAGATTTGAGGTAATCAGACTCTTACTGTATCTGGAGTGCTTCCTACTGTTGAAGAAGTGTAGTTGGGCTATAAATCCGTTTCTTTGTCAGTCCTTTGATATTGTTTATTATAACAGAAGCCAGAGGGCTGTGCTGAATTCAGAAAGTAGTTGATGCTTGTATGACAAATGGGAGGTGGGCTGAGGAAAGTGACTTCAGAAAAATATGCTCTCAAAGCCATGTTCTCACTCACACTCAGGCAACACTGCTGTACTCAGGCAACATTGTAGTATGCAGGCACCCTTGCTCAGGAGAGCAGCTGCCTTGCCCTCTCCATTTTCTCAGTTACTCCCCCACAATTCTAGGCAATGCTTCTTGTATATTTTATCAGTCTTGATGGCCTTGTACTGTAAATGTTTTATGTGGAAAGGCATTGCTCTGCCATGGCAGCTGGAAGAACAGGAAGATGCTTAGCAGAGCTGCCATGCTTAAGAGTTTGGGTGAGTCCAGAACAGAAATCCACAGGCTGGGCTGGGAGCTATTGCTGAAATCCTCTGCCTTTTTTAACTGCAGTGCACCCTGCCTTTAAGGGGAAGGGAAGTGCATGCACACTGTGCCAGCATCATCCACACAGGAAACTCCTGGGCTGTGCTAGCACAGAGGTGTCTGCAAAGACTGTGCCTATTCCTGAGGCTGACTTGCACAAGATGCTGCAAGAAACAAGCATTCTGGGCTCAATCCTTGCTCTACACAGAAAATGTTCTCTGTGGCAGCAAGAGAATCTCCTCCTCTGGAAGGTGTTTCTCAGATTTTTCAGGTCTACTTTCCTATAGTTTGTTTTCATTTTCTAATTAAATCATTGTGATGAAATGAGATAATTGTCCCATGTGGGATTTGAGTAAGCTAACTCGTACTTGCCATTAATTAGCTGGGTTTCAGTTCTTGATTTCAAACTATTAAAATAATTAAGTTTGTATGAAGGCTTAATCACAGAAAGTAGCTGAATCTTACAGTAATGTCAGTAAGAGTCCCAGCGGGGAACATGTTCCCGGTTAGGTGCTTCCAAATGTTGCTTCTGGTGACCTGCTCATATGGTCTAATTGGTCTGCACTGAAAGCAGAGTGAAACCAATTAGGACTGCAGAAGTCTAGTACATGGCTGGGGCTAGCTTAGGGAGTTTTTTCTCATTACAGTTTGTTAGAGAATTTTTCCCTCTGGCCAGCTGCTGAAAAATGGTTTATTCTCTTTTGGCAGGAACTGAAATTCAAGTCACATGCTCATGCCCTTGCTACATAAATTTGAACATCTGAAGTCAGGCATGTGATTAAGAGTAGTGCTTAACCCTTGTTTAAATGAACAGAGAAAACTATGAAGATGACCCAAATCTGAGTAGGGCAAAAAGTGACTGTACCTCATGCTGAGCTGTGACAGTGACAGTGTCTGAGTCAGGAGTGCTGATGTGGGAATTTAAGTAACACTTAGCATATTTTCCTGCTCAACACCCCCCCCCCCACTCTGTTCCTGCAGGTAGACCTGTGCCTGGGAAAATTGTGTGTTTTAAAACACTTCAAGAAGCTTTTCTGGTTTTTATGTTTTGCACCAGCTCAGACAGTATATGCATGCAACGTAAACGTGCCACATGGAACTGGACTGGTATTGTTAAACATCTAATCTCTTTGTCCAGGACAGCAGAGTTATTAATCAGCCTGGATGAAGATGGTTTTCCCTGGCTTCCTCTGAGTTACACCATGACTAACAGCTTGGTGACTTAGGAGATCAGTTGTCTCAACTCCAGTTGTATTATCTTTTGTGGGTCTAATTGCTTTCCCATTGAAAAAAAAGATACTCCAACAAAAAGTTTTTGACTTAGCTGTAATAAAAACATTGCTTCACAAGTCAGGGTGTTCTGAGGACATAATTCTAGCATATAGACATGTCTTCTTTTATTATCTTTTTAGGTTTTTCTTTTTTTGACTAGAGTTTTCCTCCTTTTTTGTCTATCCTTCTTAAAGGTACAAGACAAATAAGGCTTTACTGGGGAGAGAAATGAAACCATAGATGACTAAATCATAGAAAGATTAAAAAAAGGGAGGGGAGTATCTCCTTGCTACTGCAGGTTTGTCAGTGCAACAGCTCACAGTTAGTAATAAGTGTAAAAATCCAGAAGAAGAGAATCAAAGCAGGAAAGGACCAGAATGCAATGTAAAACAATGATGAAATAAAAATAGTGTATCTACAAAGGCAAAACCTTGCCATGAACCTTGCTGCACTTTTCTCTGTTTGAAATGAAGGGGGTTTGTAAACAGGCAACAAAAATGATCAGAGTTGGGGACACGTCTGCAGGTAGAGATTGCCAAATACTTGGTTCCAAGTCAGGCAAATGTTGGAAAGCAGTGACAGGATAATCCTCAATGAGACAAGGCATCTCAAGATACTTCAGGGTGTCTACTCAGTCTTCCTCACCTTTTAAAACCAGGAGAGTACTATAAGTACCATTAAAAGGAAATCTTTCTTACTCTGTAGTTAATGAACCTTTGGCACAAGATAATGTTGCACTCACTGATGCAAAAGCAAGGTTGAAAGCTTTCCTTAATAGGAAGGATCCAATCAGTGGAATGGAATTTTCTTAATGAGTCATTCAGCAAACTTTACATACAAAGACTTGATTAAAAGATATTTATTATAATTACTTCTTTACACTGTCAATGTAACACTGGTGTTACAACACTTTAAATTTCATTACCATGTACACCTCCTCTAAGAAGGTTCTACCGCTTTTTCTTTCTATGCAAATGTATATATGTCAGTACAGGTAAAATCTGCTGAAAAAGCACAGATTTTTCAAACTCTATCAGAAATAGGTAGCATAGTTCTTCTCCCAACTGTTGGAAGCATAGTGGTGTTGTTTTACTCAATATTTAAGAGTAAGTGCTTAAGGAAATAGAGAATGGTTCCCGGTCAGCTTTTGTATGACTGCTATGCTTGCTTTATTTAGGGACAGCTGGAATTCTGTTGTATTATTTCATTATGTTCATCCATAAGTTCTAATGCTGTGCATTTGTAGAAACACAGTGCATAGATAAGGGCTCAAGCAAGGTTTCAAAGTCCAATTATCTCAATTCGCCAGCATTCGGATGGCTCTTCCTTGATTTTCTGGTATTTTTGTCTTAGGACCAAACTAATCTGACCTCTCATGGCGTTAGAGCCATATGTTTCTGGTTGGGAAAGATGAAAACAGGGTGTACCTGCTGGTCTTTAGCCACAGCTTATAGCTTACCTGCCTTCTTATACTTACAGGTGGTTAAATCTACTTGCAAAGAACCAATCTGCACAATTTGCTGAATCAATTCTATTCCAAATGAACATGCTGGAGTAATACTTTCTACAGAAATGGGGCTGATCTGAGTCTAGTTCCTTATGTTGCGTGGTGGTGGGACCCAACCTATATTCATGCCTTATATTTCAGAAAACCTCTTGTGCACAGGAATGCTGGATTGTTGAGCTTATAATCAAATCCAGGTTTCCCAAATGCCTGGAAGGACAAAAAAGTGATATACTTATGTAACCCTTTCTGATTAGCTTTCATTTCTTATCCCTTGAACAGCATTTTTGGATCTTCCCCTGTTTTTCTGGTAGCATTGTTTTTTTGCCTTTCTTACTGAGAAGCTGGGATGAAAATGACATCATTTACCTCTTTAGTTCACAAAGTAACTTGACTGATTGACGAAACTGTTCCCATTCCTCTCTGAGGACTTTAAACCAAATCCTCACTTTCCTGGCATTGAGAACAGACAGTGAAAGACGCTTAGACCTGAGCTGCTGATAGGTAGGGTACCCATCTGGCCCCTGAAGCCAAACCTGCTGTCAGGCTGAGCTGAGACACCCAGATGGACTGCAGAGGTCTGGTGACAGGGGAGCTGAATAGGGAATACCATAAGAATGATTTCTGCTGAGACTTCAGCAGGGAGGCGGTCAGGCTTTCTTCACATTGAAAGTGTGCAATGGGCAATGCTTCTCATATCAAGCTCTCCAGAATCCCTAAATCTTCTGCTGGTCTTAAATCTTCTTTGCCAGTCTTTTAGGATCATAAAGGGAAATTATTGCTGTATTGTGCTTCTTTCTTTCAGACCTAGCAGAAAAAACATTAAGGAGGGATAGTCCTGCTAGCTCACAGTTATTAATTTCTTATGAGTGTTTTGAAGTCCAGATCATGTGTCTGTATTCTCAAGCTGTATTATTTTTCCCATGGTTTTTGAGCTCTCCTTGTGTTTTTTTCAGAAGGGTTTCTTCTTAAGCTAAGACATTATCAGTCATAGAAGAATTATCATGGCACAGCAGTTGTGCAGCTCATTGTACATCTAAGGCAGGTACCAAAAAGTTTTTCCCATAGACCAGCTAAGCTGTTTTTCCTGAAGAAAAAGATATTGCATTTTCAAGTGTTCTGTTGCTGTGCTGGACTTGACTCTTGCCACAGCATGGGTATTCACAGCTATCCACGGCTTGGATAGCTTATCCCAAGAGTGCTGTTCTCCCTATAACTTCAATGAAAGAAATTTAAATGCATTATGATAATAGCAGTATCTGATAAATCTGCTGCAGATAGGCAGAGCTGCAGGGTTTAGCAGAGCAAAGCAGGCTGGCTTCAAAGAGCTGTAACTATGTGGAATATAATAACTCTGTGAGGATAAATTCTCTGCACAAAATCTATGTGTCATGAAAAGGCCCTGCTCTCTCCTGTGCTGAGCAGCCTTCAGGAGAACAAGGTGGTCTGCTTTGTCTCTTGAGCAGCTTGAGCTGAAGCAGTATGCTGACCTCCCCGCACCGTCCAGCAGAGGACAGGGGCAAGCTGTGCAGGGGCCGTTCAATTAGTTTAGGCACTTCATCAGTACCTGCCAGCAGAAGCCATACAGCTGGGAGAGAAAGCCCTGCGCAACTGGGCTACACAGAAACAAAGGCAAAGCCACAGGTACAAGGAGGTGTCTGCCAGATGAAAATATTAGGTCTGGCTGCGGGCCTATCCCAGAAGCAGTTTTGAAGCACTTAGGTCCTCTTCATGTTCTGATGAGAGAGCAGACTAGCCACTTTTTCACCTTTCTGGAAACAGCTATGAAATCAAGCCACTTGCATGAGGTGAAAATACCACCAGGATTTCACAAGGATATTTTTGGCATGAGACAAACAGTGGTGGATCGTGCAGATTTCCCATGCATATCCTTCACAAGCGAGCTGTGGTATGGTGGGAGATAGGGGATGAACAGTGCTGGAGACTGTCACATCCTGTTTGTGTCTTGTCTGTGAGAAATGTTGCTCGCATTGCTAAGGCAGGTAGTCCAGTCTGCACCACTGCTGGGAGAAGGCAGTCAACAGCTCTTCTCATAAACCTTGGTGATGACAGCTGTTTTTCACCCAGTAAGCCTGTGCATGTAATCTGAAGCAAAAATGGACTTGCACTTAGCATGCTTTAAACAGGAATCATATCTAGCTCATTGCAGTTGCTGTGGCTGATAATCACTGACAGATGTCTAAATAAAACCAGGCAACATCAACATAGCAGAGGAGTGGGTGGTGCCTGTGCTCCTTTTGGTGACCAAGCTCCGTGTGTCACTTCAGTAGGGGGAACTGAGCCTGTACTGTGATTATAGATAGCACACCTCTGTTTCTGTTTTGAAGTATCTCCATATGGGAGGGAAGAGATACTGAAAGCTACCCTAGATTCTCCAGTCTGTTGCTGGCATTGCTCCCAGAATGCAGCCTGCTGAAACTTTGAAATGTTGGAGGAATTGCGTATGAAAGAATGAACAATCCCAATTAAAAGAAAAAAAAAATGTAATGTTTCTTGCAACTAGAACTGAGTATAATGAAGAGACAAAAGTGAAATAATTGAAGATATTTTTAACATGTTGATGTGCTTAGCCTTAGTCATCTGCCTTTACTGTTTATGCACTAGGCTTTGAGAGCCAAAGAAATAATAGAAAATGTAGGAAATTGAAATGATGAAGAAAAGAAATCAGTTATGAGGGTAATCTCCTATTATTTTTCTCAATTTTTTTTTTGCCAGTGTCTGTGAATTCTACTCATACCAAGATAAGCTAACTGGAAAAAGAGAGGACAAAAAACTATGTCAAAGTACCTCCTTGATTATATTTTCATTTCTTCTGTTGCTTGGTGACATAGAGAAAGAAAGACATGGAATTCATGCAACTTCCCACAGTTCAAGTTGTATGTTTGATTGCTATGCCTATAATTTGTGCAAGTAGTCTAAACTACTGTTTAAAGAGGACACACAACATAATATGGAATAATTCACAGTGGGCATACAAACACCTTGAAAATCTGTGTGGACAATTTCAAGGATTCTTGACTTTAGTCAGTTTTAATGAACTGTCTTTTATTAAAGCACTGATTAGGCCTGCTCTGGTGGCAGGAGATAACTAGAAAAGGGCAGCTAGACCTCAAAGCATGAAAGGATCCAGGAAGCACATTGGAGGTTAGACCCAGGAGAAAACTTTAATTGGCTATTTTGCATCCTATCAGATCAATTATCATCAGTGGTCTAGTTAGAGTGCTGTCTGCTTCACACTACAAATGCTTTCAGGAACCAATTGGAAAGTGCTGCCAGGTGTGCACACTACAATTGTCCACGTTTTTTGTCACGTGCTGTTGGAGTGGCTTTGAATAAATGGTAGGGAACCCTACTGCATAGTGATGCATGCAGCACACTTTAATTAGTTTTGTTAACTAACTCTCAACCTTCTGTACAACTCATACTTGCTGTAGAAGCTGGCAGAAAAACCATCACCTTTCCCACAAATTAATTTTGGCCAGCTTTGATGCATGACTACCAGTCCTTAATGACAATGTGTGTCTTGAATGGCTTTGCATCTTTCTGCTGGATTATAAAAATAGCAGGAGTTTGTTAACAAGACAGCAAATTGAAAAGTGTGGTTATTTTGATATATGATCTCTCAGTGTGGTTGGATTTTGTTTAGGACAAAGAGAGATGATCAGGAGTATTAGAAATGCCAGTCAGGTGGCACATAGGTGAAGGCTCTCACCAAAATTTAAAAGTTAATTAGTGTTGCTTTGTTTTCTAAAGCTTGCAATAGTCTTACTCTGAGGACCTAGGCAGGAAAGGAAGCTGAGTCACCTTCTCCCTGTGTGTGCAATTCCTTTCCTTCTTGCATTGCCAGTAGAGGAACTAGACCACCTGAACCTAGCAACGACATGTTTGTGTCACATCTGTTCCATCTGTTCAGTACTTGAATGTGAAGCTGAACATCTGAAAGCCTTAAGTTTCATTTTTAGTGTGCCTAAGTGGCTGTGAAGTTGATGGTTACCTGTATGTTGTCAGAGGTTATTAGGATCCTTGAAGGCTGAATTCTGTTCCACATAATGCATAAGGAAGAGATCATCCAGCCACAAAAGTTGTGATGAGTAGCATGCAGCCTGTAGTTGTTAAAAAATTTGGTTTCAACAGTTAGTCTGGAATTGAACACCCATTGTATTTCAAGGTCTCACAATTTTTAGAAGTCATCCCTTGTCCAGCCCTAGGACTTCCTACCATTATGCCAAATCCTATATGTGTACGTAGTGTCCTCTGAGAATTTACCATCTGTGAGTCTTACAGAGGAACAGAAACAGAAATGTGTGTGGAAAACAACAGTGAAAGCCATATAGAGTATGACTTTTTTCTTGTCTAATTGGGTCTGAAAAGTGCCCATATCTTTCTGGACTGGTGATTTAGGGAGGAAGTAATTGAAAAGAAAATTTTTCCTGTGAGAGCTAAATCTCAACCTTTTTGTTTGTTTCAGTACACCTGCACTGAAATAAGTATCATTGCATGTGTTAAGAGAACTGTGTCAATACTCATCTCTGGTAGGGAAAGAAAATGCCCTTGTTGCATCTTTAATAATTCAGCTTCTTTCACAAAAATTGAATCCCCACAAGTTAAATCAATGTGTTGATTTCCTGTGTCACTCCCCTTTATATTTCCCTTCTATTTCAGAATTTACAAGACTGTGTAAAGACTTGGATTTTCTCTCTTTGGTAAATTGCTATTTACACAATCTGGTTGAATCAGGAGAAAAATTGCTCTCCTAATTATCTGTCTGAGCCACCTATTCAGGCTAAGAAAAAGTTTTAGGAGAAGTGATTAATACTTAATATATTTAAGTAACTTGGGAGCTCTCCAAATTACTTTTGCAGAGGTCTGGGAGATGCCTGTCTTTTCTGTTATTTTTACAAATTTCTGAGAAGGTGTTATGTCTTCCATTCTTATTTCTAACACAGAAAAAAGTCAGGCAGATCCAACTGTACTAAAACTGAAAAAACTTAACTGTGAGGAATGGGCTGTATTCTGAGAAAATAAAAATAGTGTCTATTGTATACAAATTCATCCTCAGAAAGCATTTGGGTGGCAATTTACAAAACCCGATCCAAGAAGGTATTGAGATATATATCCTACATATACTCCCACAAAAAACTTATGAACCTGGATTAGAAGCAAGATGAGCTCATAGAAATCAGCCCTAGAAATGGACTCCAGACACTCACAGAATATGGTGGTTAAATAGGACTCGAAGAACCAAAGTACTACTGAGTTTTTTGGTGATTGTGGTCTTTGACTTTTTGTTTGCTTGTTCAGCTTCAGAGTCTGTATATGATGGGACAGGTTCTGTCGACTCTATCTCTGATCCTAAGGACTATTCAAGTTTTGGACTATCATTAATAATAATTAATAATAGTCTAATCTGTATGTGAAAACAAGGATTTCAATACTTCAAGCTTTTCTATCACAAAAAAGCAAAACAAAACAAACAAAACAAAACAAAAACCCCAAAAAACCACCAAAGAAAAAAAACCCAAAAAAAAAAAAAAAAAAACCCAAAACAAAACAAAAAAAAAAACCAAAAAAAAAAAAACAACAACAACAAAAAAAAAAAAAAAAAAAAAAAAAAAAACAAAAAAACCAAAAAAACCAAAAAAACCAAAAATTTCCTGCTCAGATGGATAATTTTTATTAGTTTTGCTATAATTTCAAGCACTTGCTGGTATGTTATCTCTTAAAAAACACTACAAAGTGTGATTGAGCAGCAATGTCGCTTTTACATCTAGATAGGCTATTCCCAGCTATTTTTCTAGGAAGTAAATGCCATGTTTCCAACCTCACCTTATTTGACTCCTTTGATTCAGAACTGCTCTGATCCTTGTCTAATTGTGTGCAAACTATTGGAGGAAAGAAGATTGTCATACTATTGGAATACTGTTTTAGGAGGAGTGAACATTCATGAATGACACGTTTATGAAAACACGGTGGCTGCAGACAGTTTGTGTCCTACAACTCTGCACTTTACTGGCATTTTCTCCTGTTCATGTGTAGCTCCAAAATTGTAGACTTGTGTTTGCATCATCTGTATCCAATTGACCATACTGTACTGGGGAGTGATTCTCAAGCTCCTAGCATAACCTGCAGGAGCATGCTGTAATCCTAACTCATTAATGGGACTTACTGGTGAATAGTTTCAGTGTTATTCTCTGTTGTCAGATCAAATCTACTAAAACTAGAAGACAGGCAAGATGGTGCCTTTGCAGAATCCTCAGCTACTAGAAGATATGAATGACCTTGATTTGCTCCACTGACCTAACTTAGGTTGCAGGCTTTCTGACTGTGAAGTGTGAAATATGTGCATTTAGGAGATTCTGCATTTCTCTGTTTGTTCCCTCTGATCAAGAGAACAGAGAGTCAGCTGAATCCTGGCAGAAGGCTTTTTGTGAAATCCTTGCCAATTCAGCTGCTCTAGCCATTAATAGCTGGACAGTTGTCATAAGGCAACATGGAGTTGAACAGAAAGTCTTGAACTTTTTTTCATGCTCTACCAGCAATCATCTGAGAAAGACAAAACAATGAAAGTTTCTTTTCCTGAGTGAAGCTTTAAACATTCACTATAAAAAATACAGTGAAAACTTTTTATCTTGGTGCATGTTTTCTAGATGATCTTCAAGGCAAAGATCTTTTTGGAATGTCAATTGAAAGAGTGGGGCATTCGTCTACAGACATTACTTATCAGATTACACAGAGTACACTTGGATTTGATAATACAGATAACACTTGGATTTTTTGTTTTAAACAAAACAAAAACAAAAAAACCAAAATATTTTTAAATAAATGTTTTGTCAAGCTTTCAAAAAGGAGAGAAGTTTCATCTTTGGAATTCCTTCCTCAAAGCTGCTTTGTGTGTTAACTTATTGTATTTCATCTCATCCCTTTTGCAGCAGCCTTTCTCATATGACTTCTCTTTGTGGTGATATTGATGTTGCCAGTACAATGGATGCTCCCAGTTCTGGGAGCTTTCCTTTCTAGCTTCCATGTAGAAACTTTAGCTGCTTCTATGTGCTCCAGAAGTACCATAATAAAGGGAGCTGCTGCTTTGGGATGTGATGTCCCAGAGCCATTGTTCTGCATACAGAGATCTATGTCTAACCTGGCTGATGCACATTCCTTAGATGGCCAGAAAAGAAGCCCATAGTAGACTTGGAAAGGAGGAAAATCACAGTATTCACTCAGAAATTGCAGATATTGGATTGGCTGGAGCTTTCTCTGATACCAACAGTTGTGTGAAATTATAATTCATCTTTTGACTTGAATCTCCAGCAGCATTTTTTCTGTCATAAGTTTCAAATACGCCCCTCACACTATGGAATGGGCTTTACATTCCTCTCTATCTTTTTCCTCAGTCTTAGATTTCTGCAGTTTTACATGGACCTGCAGCAGCTGCTGTCCCATACTTGGAAGTAATTTCCCACAGTTAATTTACAGGTGTCAAATACTTGCTGTTTAAGTCAGCATATAACCCTTCTTTGTTGGCAGTGACAAGTGAGTTTACATAAATTATCCCATTAACCTCAATAAAGCATCACTTCAGTGACATTGATTTTAGCAGGGGCAGATGGAAAATTGTTTATTTTTGTGTTTAAGGCAAAGTGCCTCAGATTTTCATCTTGGTTTTGTCTCTTGTTTCTGGGGGAATTTTGGAGGGAAAAATAGCTCTGAAGCATATTTACTTCAAAGAGCAGCCACGTAGTGAATAATGTCATTGTGTCACAGTCTGCTTCAGGAAACCTTTGGGACACAGTAGAAACTTATCAGCTCCTTATAGAACCATTCAAAATTAGAACTTGTTTTAAAAATCTTTCTTTCATGTAGGTTCTGGAGAAGTCTTTTAACTCAAAATATTCCACTGATATTTTTAATCCAAATTGAGCCTTTATTCTGGTTTACTTAAAGCAAAATGAAGTGTTCTCCCCTTACATTATACCTTTTCTCACTTCTTCTGCTTGAAATGAGCTATCTTTCCTTGCACAAAACCAATTTTCTGTCCTGAGTGCATCTGCAGTGCTCCTGAAGATGGTTGTTACATCGCCATCTAGTGACTTACAATCATTGCAAAACTTACCTGAAGGTGCTTCACTAGTGGCCAAGTCACAGTGTTGAAGACCACTACTTACCGGTGCAGTTGCCTGTCCTTATATGCGGAATGTCTAACCAAACATGAGTGATCTCCTAGAATTGAAAATTTGAAAAATTAATCTTTTCTCTGCTGTCAGGATATTTTTATAAAAAGTGGGCTCACGTGGTTGGAGGAAATATGCCAGAAAGCCTTGAGAATAGAGCTAAAAAAGTGCCAATATATCAGAAGTATTGATTTGGTATACTGAAGCATAGTAGCATTAACTAGAAATTACCTGTGCATTTTCAAGTTAGAGGTCTCCTCCATTCTGTTTGATTTTTAACACAATCTGTAACATCTGTTTTTACATTCAGTTCTTGTGTTGAATGTTTGTGTTCAGCAACAATTAAGATAGCATGGGAAACAAATACACAGTACACCTTTAAAAAATAATAGAATTACCTGGCCAGAACAAGGTTGATTTCATATCTGCCAGTTATAAAATGAACAACAGGGATGGTCATGTATACATGGTCTTCACATTTGTAGAGACTGGTAAAATACTACAGACCAGGTGCTGGTTTTGATTTTGATGTGGTATCACAGGTGAATAGGATGTTTTGGGAGCATTTCTTGGCTGAATGCTTCAAAACAAGCAACAGGTGTTAAGCATATCTGATTTTCTGCTTTTATTATTCACAGATGTGCTGAATGGGCAAGGATATAATTTCTAATCAGAGCTACCCACAGCCCTTTTGCTTCTTGCAACAGGATCATTTCTTACTCTTTATATCTCTCGGTGTCTGTATCTGTGTTATGAGAGTCATTTTCACTTGGAGTTGCCAACAGTGGTAGTTTTGTGAGCCTGTGGATAGCAGAGAGACTTTTGCTAAGATAAGGTCCAAAAAATTTATGTCTGAAAGAAGTAAAGATGGATGTGCCAGCCCTTCATTACTTCTCAATAGTCTCTTCTGCAATGGTAGGCTCTGGTAGCTACAAATCTATGTAAGTACCAGCAACTGAAATATCCTTCCTCATGAGTGTTAAACCAGGGTGCACCTATTGAAAGTATCTTTTCTTTGGAGTCAAGAGAGAGCAAGATGGGCAATAATGCTTTCTGGCAGTATTGTACAGAGGGATTCCTCCAACACTGGCATTGGATTCCCAGGACCCACTAGTAAGACTTAAAATATGAACTCCTTTGTTTTCAGACTGGGTGCTTTGCACTGGTAGCAAAATTAACTGCCCTCCCCTTCATCATCTCTCACTCTTAGATTTGGTCCATTTTCCTATTTACTCACTTCTGATGAGGTCTTTAAGGATACAGTTTGGGTTAGCAGATAAGATTTACATGTAGTTGACTGTCTTTTAAACTTGATGCATATTTTCATGGAGCCAGAACTGCTTCTTAAAGCTTGCTTTACACAAATATATTCCTCAGCTTTGAGATAATCATTATATATCTTTATTTGGTAGATTTGCATCCTCTTTGTTGACATAGGCATGTAATCTGATTTTCAAACTGAAATACTGGATTCTGTTTCTGCTTGTATAAGTGGTGGGGAAAACACTGATTGCAAAATACAGATATGTGAAAGAATTTTTGGAAATAAGAGGATATAAATATCTGCTTTTTATAAGGTGGAAAAAGTGAGCCAATGGAACTAAGAAAGTGATTTTTATGAGGTTTCCTTGCAAGCCAGAAAAAGAGGCAGGAAATAAAAAGTTATCAAATACTGAGGTGTTATCCCTAGAGAACCTATGAAAGGGAGCTTCACAAGCCATCTGGAAATTTAAATCTGGGGTTCCCTCTGCCCCAAACAGTTTTTCTGTTGTTTCCATGTCCTTTTAGTGAAGTATAAGGAAAGTCTCCACTCCCTTGAGCACTGACTCTGTAAGTCACACATATCCCCATATGCTGAGACAATTTGTCCCTAAGAGAACAGAAGCTTTAAAACTCATGAATTAATTTCCTTTTTATTTTATGTCAGTGCAAGGCTAATTACTGATAAGCTGACTGCACTGGTGACTTGTATTACTGTGTGGGAGTCATCAATTTACCTCAATAACACACTGAGTAGAGACAGAGACAGTTTTTTGCTCCTTGGGCTCTATAATGGATTTAGAACTATGCTACGTGACTTCATTACTTTGTCTTCAGGAATAAATATCACCATAAATTGGGCTATGCATATATGGATTTACTTCACCTCATGTAAGAGACTAGAAAGTTATCCTGACTTTAAATGTTGTTAATGGTAGAAAGATATTGATAGTTTTTCTTCACAGCATGATGAAGGTCACAGACAGTAGAAGACAGCACTAATGACCTGCAGTGTTTCTAGAAATGATTTTTGCTATGACAGTTTAAGGACCTGCAGGAAGTCCAGCTCAACTGAAGATTACTTTTCTGTCTGAAAAACTGCATTTCTTTTCTGTTTACAGCCAGGACTGAGGACAACTCTTCTCTCCATTATACTCTTCACCGAAGCTCATTAATCTTTTGGCTGTAGTTGCTGTCTTTCCTCAGCTGTGTATTTTGGATTCTTTCTTTCCTGTTGCCCTGTGAAATCAATAGGTCTCTGTACTGACTACCGCCCATGAATTATATAATAGGGACTCATGAATCTGTTCAAAATTTCTTCAAAAATAACAGAATAGTTTAATAGAAGCATAGAATCAAAGAATCGTTTAGGTGGAAAAGACCTTTCAGATCACTGAGTCCATGCATTAAACCAACACTACTAAGTCTACCACTAAACTATCAATGCTATATCTGCATGTCTTTCAAATACCTCCAGGAACGGTGGCTCCACCACCTCCCTGGACAACCTGTTCTGATGATTAACTATCATTCAGTGAAGAAATTTTTCCTAGTATTCAAACTGTATCTCCCATGGTGCCTCTTGAGGCCATTTCTCTGTGTCCTATTGCTAATTTCATGGGAGAAGAGGCCAACCCCACTGGCTATACCCTCTTTTCTGGCAGCTGTAGAGTGATAAAGACTTCCCTGCAGCTCTTTTCTCCATGCTAAATACCCCTCACTACCCCAGCCAATTCTATAAGACTTGTGTTCTAGACTCTTTCTAGATGCTTAACTGATCTACTTTTGACACCATCCAGCAGGTCTTTGTGCTTCTGGCTGCATTAATAATGTCTAAAAATGCAGAGCACTTCAGCCTCTTCCTGGGTTTTAGGCATTCTTAAAGCCTGTGGAATGATTTCAGTGGGAGTTCTCCAGCGCTGAATAATATGCTTGCCCAGCCTTTTTTAGAGAAACAGCTTGGTGTTTGGCAACATTATTTTGCCCTATTTTTCACAAATATTTTAGAATCTTTTAGAGCTTTAAAGAGATCGCTTGAGAACTTACACTGCAGTCAAATTTAGATGGAGTTGGCCTGTTGCAAGGCAGTGGTGGAACACATTTCATTTTCTTTGGAATCCCTCCTAAAAATTAAGATACATTTATGGTCCTGTGCTGTTGTACAAAGGCAAATTTGTGTGGTTATTTTTTCATTGTCCACATGGAAATGTTCTAGTCAATCTTTGTACTGCTAAGCTAACATCAGATTGGCTCCTCCTACATTTTGGGATCCTGTCAGAGAAATAAATTCCTTACTTCTTGGTGCTTAAAGTGGTATTCATATCACACCTTTGAACTTGTTCTCTCTCTAAGGTATGTGGTATTAGTTGGAGTAAGACATCACTCTGTAAACAACTTAAGTTCAAAGGAATGAAGAAATAAACAGCAACGCCTTCTTCTCCCAAAAAGGGAAAGGAGCATCCTCATTGAGTGGCTTTCTGATCAGCAAATAAAACAAAACTGTTGCACAATCTCTAATGGGACCTCATTCTACAGCAGTAGCACTGCCTTTAAAGTACTTGATGACCTTTGCTTTGCTGTTAATTTCACCTGAGACTGTAAGCAAAATTTTAAAACGGTTCATCCATGATGGATAGTTCTGTCCTGAGCAGTTCCACTCAGTAGTCTAGCAACCATCAGACATTTTGCCTTTGTGTACATTGGATCATGATGCATGAAGGTGATTCTTGGAACCTTGCAATGTAAGCACCCAATGCATTAATTTTGAGAGGTGTGGATCCTTTCTGCTCCACTGACTATTCCATGAAATTAGCTGTTAAAAGTACACTTTCAGGGCAGGTCACTTTGTATCAGAAGGGAACATTCTCTTTGGCCATTTGTAAAACTTAACATTTGTTGGAGTGATGCTGAGAGTCACTAGGCATGATCAAGTAAAATACAAGTAAGAATGTTATTTCCTGTGGTAAGGTGGCTTATTGGCATTGCTTTTGATTCATATTAAATGAGCTTCATGTTTCATGGCCAATGATGCTGAAATTATTGTGATTTCCACAAAACTTGGTTTTATCTATTTACAAGCACCTACTATTCATCCTTTTCACTTATGAAACATTGTAACAATGGCATGCAGTGAAGAACTGTTTGATGCACCATCATATTACAAGAATTTTCAGTGCAAAAAATTGCATAGTATGCCTGTTACAGAAACTCATGTACTGAGGCTCCTGTCAGTCAGAATTCCACTGAATATGATGATCTAAAACTGTATATCATAAGGGATGATCTGGTTCAAATGGGGTTTTATTAGGTATGACAATGAGAAGGGAAGTAAGAGTACTCCTGAGGTCATGAGAGAAGTCTGCCGCAGAAACTGCTCTCTCCCTCCCTGCTCCTTTTTAATTCCCAATGCATTATAATTCTCTCTCCAATGCACAAATCTGTCAGCCTAAGCTGGTGGAATACAGCAAGAAGGAAGGTTGTGAAAGGGAAAATGAGAAAAAATAACATGCAACATCTTGGTGTATTGGGAATTATTATAAATACACAAAAATAAGTAAGGAGATGGTATGCAAGAGTAAAGGGATTTGAAATTAAATGTAGGTAACATCCTAATTTAAAACAGACAGAAGGGCACAATTAGTAAACTGCAGGCAATACAAATTTGAATTATGACAATATTTATTAATTATCAGGATTTTGCTAGAATTTCTTTAATCAAGGTGTTTTTAGTTTAAGTCTAGCAGATGGTATATCTTGTGGTTCACAGTAAGAGACTGGCCATTATCTTGAGCAACCAGGTCTGAAGACATTTGGAGCTAATACAAATGACTAGAATTAGATTTTCATGTGGGAATTTTTTGTATCCAGCCAAGGTTGCACCAGCAGTATCAGAGAGATGTGGCTGGGTCCCTATAAAGTTATCTGTGAGTAAAAGTGAGGTCAGAGCTGTAGGGAGAGGTAAAACTCTCATTGGAACAAATGGTTGTCTGGCTGAGGCCATCACAGCTGTGATACCTTCTCTGCAACATTATGGAAAGTTTATTTGTCTCACATATCAGATTATCTGTTTGCAAAAGAGATCAAATGTCATGAAATGTGATGGGGAGGTGGAGTCAGAAACCAAACTGGTATCATCTACTTAGGTCAGTGCACCTAATAGAACATAATAGCACTTTCTGTAAATATTGAGATCACTACATTAGCAGTGCTAAAAATGGCATTTAGGGTAGACATACTTAAAAGCAGTTAAATCCTATTTTTAAATGTGTCTCAGTAGCACCACTTCTCTGGAACTCCTCTGGTGTTTTTCAAGATACATCTTAAAATTTTATTCAGTACAACTGACTGGCAAACGTAAGTCGTTCGTGACAAAAGAATCTCAAAACAAGAAAGTTTAGATGTTTTGGATTTTTTTAGCTTATGTCACACTGTTTTCCATTGTCTAGTAATTTAGATTTTATGTTGGCCAAGTTACTGCCCTTTAACATGCACATTGAAACCCTGTAAGTTTGCTCTCCTTCTGACTCTACTCTTCTAGGAGAGCTGCTGTGCTGAGATCTGACTCCAAGTCACAGTGGTGCTTGCTAGTACTGTAGGTTTCTCTCAGTTCACCGGAAACATTTGAGCTCAGAGTTCCTTGAAGGGACCAAGGGTGGGACATCCGTGGGAGCAGTGAATGATCCCCTGCCCCCTTGTCCCATTTTAAGCCCGTTGTAGGATCATTACAGGGCTAAGCACACCCACACTGTGCCACCCACTGCCCTCACCTGGGGGACACTGCCAGAGCTACAACCCACCCCTGCAGCAGCACCAGGCGCCAGCACAGATTCACTTTCCAGAAACACTATTTTCCAACATAGAAAATTTATGGTGAGTTGCATCCCGTGGGTAGATCTATGCTGAATTTGTAAGGAAGGAGCACATAAAGGCCCTTTGAGCTGGAGTGAAAAAACTCTCCCTCGTAAGCTTCTTTCCCAGGGCCTCCGCCAGGGCAGATGGAGGGGGCCCCATGGCGCCTCTGGGCCTGCTCTGGTCTTTGGCTCGCTGCTGCCCTGGTCCCGCACGGCGTTGCACAGCGAGAAGGAGTAAGGCGTGCACCCAGGCCTGCGGGCTGTCCCGCCGGCCACGCCCGGGAATGGTGTAGCCAGCAGATGGCGTCAGCAGCCCGGGCCGGCTCCAGAGCCCGGTGCAGCCTCCCCGGGCCCTGCCCGCCCTGCTGGCACTGCGGGCGCTTGAGAAGGCTTGAGCCGAGCTTGGCGAGCTGCGCTCAACCTGACCCCTGACGGCACAACTGGTACCGCTCCAGGCAGGGTCACGCCATCCGAAAGCGTCAGCATGTACATTTCACAGGACCGGGGCGGCTATGCCATGGGCTTGAAGTATAACTAAAGGAAGAAGAACAAGGTTTGCCATCGGTCCACCCCAACATACGTCTGATACAGTCTTTCCTAGTCCAGGCAGCGCTTTTGAGGCATGTTTCTTCTCAGAATAAGGTCTGGTACCAGTAACTCATACTATTTCTGCTTGCTCAGCTCCGCTGTGGAAAAAGCTATCTGGCTGCACAGTTTTGACTACCCCAGCACACATTCTGTGGTGGACATCAGGGTCCTGATGTGCACCTTGTCAGAAATGGCATTATCTGCAAAGTTAATGCTCTTATCTCTAACTTTCAGAGTTTTACCATGTATTCAAGAAAGAAAACAGATGCATAAATATACAAAACTTCTTACCCACATATTTTAGTATTTTTGGTTTTTTTTTTTTTTTAGATTTTACTTTTGAATTAATTCCTGTCTCCTGACTACCTGTGTGATCAAGGTATTATCTTGAAGCTTGTACCACACTGGTTCTTCGCTGCATTATATACAGCTCACATAAATTGTGAAACTGTCTGTGCATGAGTGGTTTTGCATCATGTACTTAAGGAGTAGTATGTGGAAAGAATGGCATGGGAAAGAAGCAATGCAGCACCATATGGAGCATATAGGGCCTCACGCACTCATGGGCTGATCATGCCAGTTATTTTCAAGAGCATGTGTGTTTTTCCAACTAAGTAGTCTGGAGGCTAAATCAAATGGCTTCCCAGGCAACCACTGATATCAGTAAGGGTGATGATCTGTACTTTGAATTGTCTTCTACAAGAGGCTACCTCAGTGTTTCCTAGAAGGCTAGAGACAAGCCAGCCATGTCAGGTATTAATGTAGACATCACTTATATATAACAGAGTTGTGTTAGCCAGAATACATGCATAATGACCATTAGAAGGAAAATACAGATCTATAATCTCACTGCGTGGTGCTCCACCAAGGATTTTGACTCACATTACTAAAATTCTACTAGGAAAAAGTTAGATCTATGACTTGTAAAGTAGATGTTTGGAAAAAAGGACTACTTTAATGCTGTCTAGGGAAAGACCAAGCCAAATTCTTCATGTAACAGATTACGCTTTAGCAAAAGTCTTGACTGTGTGCTGACTAAATCAATGAATTAGAATTTTCTAAATGTAAGGAGGTTTTCTAGACTAGAGAACTTTGCAATAGCAATAAGTGCACTGATGCAGTTACGTATAGATTTTGAATCCTTTTGTATTTGATTTCTGGATTGAGTATTTTGGGTGTACTCCATATTTAAAGCTGCATACTTACAAAGCCAAGAAACTTTCTAAAATGAAACCTGAAATTCTTTCTTGCTGTCAATCTACAAAGTAAAATGAACTTGTTACCAATAATCTGGTAAAATTAAAAACTACTTAACACCAATGTAGTATTAAGAAGCAGGTATTGGTTATTTGACCAGATGCACAGGGGGATAGTTCCTCTGAAAGTCAAGCATGAGGAGTTTTGTTTACATACTGTATTTTACCTACATATTCTTTGATTGTCCTATATTAAACATACATGTGATAATAATTTCCCTGAAATCATTAACATATTTTCTCTCCATTTTAACATGTACTCTTCCATGCTGGGGGTCTCTTCAGTGGTGTCTAGTGCTGATTGACCCCAATATTACAGCTGATCTATTAATTTGGCAGGGCACTGGGGCTGGTGAACTTCCAGTTCTCCTTCTTACACAATGGGCATTGAGCAGTTTCATAGGCTGATGGTCTTTGAGGAATAAGCATTGTGTTAGCTCACCAGGTGTAGACAATTTATCATCTAGCAACTGAGGGACAGGAGTCCTATATTGTAACAGAACAGTAACTTCACCTGGAGTGTTGGTATTGGGCTATACATGCTACAGTAAATAAGTGCATCATGTTCTCAACTCCAGAAATGAGTACTTCACCCATGTGATTTCTCTATCATTTGGCATGAATTTTTGTTCTCCTCTCACAGTTTGGAATACTGTCCTACAAAATGCACTTTTCTTGGACCAAAATAGGAACTGGGGCAGCTATAAGGACTAACAGGACAGCCAGTTGCCGAGAAGTTTTGTTCCAAGCAGCTGGCTGAAAGACAGGGTTAACTTGGTTACAAGCCAAGGCACAGTAGCCTTGAGACAGACTCAGTAGGGAGAAGACAGCCTGGAGTGCTGCGAGTAACGTAGATGTGCACCTACACAGCCCCTAGCAGCAGCTGCATTGTGCTCATCTTAGACAACGCTGTTTTTCTAAGTTGTATATTTCTGTAGATATTTTATAAGACAAGCCACACAGTCCCTAGTTGAGTTTTTCTTGGAATTATGATGTTACCACTTCCTGAAATAGGATTTTTTTTATCTGTGAGTTTTCTTTTGGTTGCAAAGTAAACAAGTTAGGCTAACACCCAGGATTAAATCAGCAACACTTGCAACCACAAACATCGTGGGTTTCGGTTTCAGCCAGAGCATATTATTATAGCTTTTTACTGTATTTTTTTTCCTTCCAAAAGTATGTTGGTCATGCCAGCCAATTTTTTTCTGTGAAGTTGTTTTTTTTGTCTGCAAGAGATTTTCAGAGGTCTGAGAATCTAAGGCAGTTTGTGGATTTCTTCTTGGTTGCTTCTAAAGTCCTACTCTGTGACATTCAAATTCTCCTTTCTCTGTAGGTCTTGCCAGAACATCTTAGAGCCCTCCAAATCACCACATGCCTTGAAAGACACAACACAGTTTATCAATTTTCTCTCCAATTTCAGAGCTTTTGGGTTGCAGCTCTCCTGTCTTTCACCCTTCTCACGCAGCTAGGAAGTCTAGAAACTTGTTTTATTTCTCCTTAATGAAAATGTGGCTTCTTACCAACTTCTGTACTTACAGAACCCTTAGGGAACATGATGAAATTCTCAATTAAATCCCAGGCACTGGTACAATTGCTTCCTTGATGCTTTGAAAGTGACAAGTTTAAGTTTTCAGTGTAGTCAAAAGTCCCTTAGCATGATTGTCAACTTAAATTTGTGAGAAGGACCTAATTGAAAAAGGCTTCTGCAAGGAATATGAATCCCTTATTCATGTTGTTTCCTACTTTTCACACTGTTAAAGTGTTACATAGTGCAAATGACATCAGAGGTTATGTTGCAGCATGGAAATAAATTTCAGACTCTTACTCCAGTGACAATTTTCTTGTTTCTATGATAAACTCTGGTTTTGCCATTTGAAATTTCTATATTTGCTTCAGTTTCATGTACCTGAAATCATAGTTTTGCAATAGAGAAATATAATTTCATATTATTTCACCTAAACTATGCTATACCTAAGATCCTTTAAGGTAGTATTTCTATAGGGTCCTTGCACGACAGGTATGAAGTCACAAGAGTTTTTTGTGTCTGGCTGAATACTCCTTGTAGGGAATCTGCAGAGCATGATATCTGGTTCATTCAACTACAGTTCAGGAATAGCACAGAACACGTGATAGTGCTTGATATTACCTTGCTTATACAAAAGCACTGAAATCAAGGGCAGACTCTCAAATGTCATATGAATGAGTCTGCTGCAAAACTGGAGAAATATGGATGTCATCTGTGTTCTTACAGTTTTGCAGATGGCCAAGAACTGAAAACAACTTGCCCAGAGCCATCCAGCAAATGAGGCCTTGGGGCTAATCAAAGATGACAATGTTTCCATCTCTTTAATTTTAACCATATATGAAGTGATAAATAGTCTTTATACCTAGGAAAACATTAAACACTTAGGGAAATGCAACTCTGAGAAATACAGCAGTGATAGTGCCCGAGTGTCTTTCATCTCACTGCTGTTAATCTGCAGCAATTAATGACCAGCTTGACACTATCATAAAAGTTCATCTCTAGCTTCTACAGGCTTTTAAAGAAACACTTTCCTCAAAGCAGCAATGTATTTGTGTTGTTTTTAGACATTGGATCTGTAAAACACTAAGTGACAGATATTTTCATTTGCTAATAAATTTGTTAACGGTTTTGCTATGAGTCTGACTTTGTATAAACTTCCTTCCAGTGTGAAATAACTCTCCTCTCCTTCTACTTAGGATCCTCAGCAGTGAAAACATGCCTACTTTAAGAAAAATATCTTTAATGTGTGAGAAGAAAAGTGATTTTATTATATGTTAGGCTAACCGAGTAAATGTTCATTTATCTTCAGTGTGGTGATCATTAATATATAATGATTGTCTTGTCTACACTACAGCTTTGACAGGTGCAAGTTAAAATCTGTTTCATAATGGAAAGGCAGAATCATTTGACCAAAGCACAAATGCCTCCCTCAAGAAACTGCTGTGTAGCAGGGGGCACTGAGGGTGGAAGGTAGGGTGGTAAACTGGTTTCCTGCTGGAAAAGGAATGTTAGGAGAAGGCATTTTATGGGCATTTTGATACATATAGCTGGTTCATTTATGCTGTAGTGTTCTCTGGACAGAAACAACCACAGAAAAAAACTTATCTCCATAATCCTAGCCTAAGCAACTTGCCTTTTCAAACAAGCAGCTCTTCCCTTGGAATTTGCTCGCAGAAAGATTTTTAAGTGGTCTTGAAATTTTTTGTTGCTTGCCACATCACTCTTGCCCTTCCCCAACCATCAAAACTCTCAAAAGCCAAAAAGCTCTGCATTCCACTGCCTAACTTTTGAAGAAGTAAGGGAAAGGGGCCTCAAAAACATATGTATTACAGCATCATCTACCAACTGCTGATCAAGCAATCCTGGGAAATAGTGGAAAATTTAGAAGACAGTCATATTCTGCATCTGTAAAATAGCAACCGAGTTGGGAGTAGTCAGAATAGAATATGCCCTGAATGTAGTAGTAATGCACAAGATGAATGAAAGAATTAGATATCCCAAAAACACAGGGGTAAAGGAGAGTGAGTGAATTTCAAATAAGAATGAAAAGAAATATCTTAAAATTTGAAATATTTTATACTGTAATAACAATATATAAACTTCAGACTTTCCTCCCAGTTACTTGATATAAAATTCCAGAATGGGTAAATTGTAAAGAACTCTAGTAACTCCTTTATTAAATACAGTAAGTACTTAGGATTAAGATGGAGCTTTTTGCATAACTGGATTTCACACTGTTTTGCTGCTTAGATGAAATATGGGTAATAATTTTCACAGTGTTACATTATACTTCTCACATACAAATTGCCATAAACAAAGTGAATATCCTCAATAACTGACTCCTGCTCCACTTGGCATTTTGCCTTTTAAGAGAAGCAAAGTATTTTCTCAGCTAGGTAGATTACCTTGGACAATGAGCCATTGAAACTTTTCTCAGGTGGAGTTTTCCACCCAGACAAGAACAAAGAGACTGATAGTTCTGACTTCAAGATATGAATTCTGCAAAACACTACAAATTGTAAGTGACCATGGAGTATAATACTAAAAATACTCTGATATTATATGTGGCATCATGTGACCCATTTCACAGCAGTAGTTACAGTGTTGTTTTCTTCCTATGTAAATTAATGTCCATACATCAACAGTGTGGTAGTGAATGGAATTTGATTACTCCATTGTTTCAGGTTGAAATATAGCTCTGAAAACATATTTTTGTTTTAAAATCTAGAAATGTAAACCAATATCACCATACTTGCAGGTACTGGGACAAATTTGAAATTCTCTGCCCTGAGTAGGTGACAGACTAGGCAAGGCTAGGACAAAACAACTAACTGAGAACATGTTGCAAACAAGAAGTAGCAAATTGTGCTGAGCTCCAAAATAAATGAAATATAGTGATCTGAAGTCACATGGGGTTTTCTTTTCTGTCTTTTGGACTGAAAGCACAATTTTAACATAGTTAGTACAGCTCACCTGAATTTAACCCAAAATAAAAAAAAATTCCTGGCAGTGACAGTGAGAATTTGCAATTCCAGAAGACAAGAAAAAAGAAAGGAAAAAAAAATCATAAACAACCTGAAAAACTTCCTAAAGTCTTTATTTTTTTTTTTCACTTGCTGTCAAACTCATGAAGTACAATTCTCTACTTAATTTTATTTCAAATAGTTTTTAAAAGTTCAGTTAATCACAAGTTTATGATATTACTTGTGATAATAAAGCCCCAACAAAAAATTCAGGGGCATGTGGTAGTTTTTCTCCTACAATTTCTTTTTGAAATTTCACTAAACTATTTCTTTTCTATCTGTGAAGAAAGTATCTGTGAATTATGATGACATCTCTTGGCAAGTGCTGTCTTCAGAATCATGTAGCTGTCAAAATATGTGATGAAGTCAAATGGCCTCAAGGGAGGAAAATGTCATTCATTTGTCATCACGACAAGTGATATACCTCTGTGAGATAGTCTGACAGATTAAAGTTTATCCCAAGAATCAAAAAACTTACTTTAATGGTTGAACTCCCCCACTTCACAGCCTACTAGCTGTGTCCTTCATCCTCCTTTTCTTTTTTGCTCTGCACTTCACCTTAGACAATTCTACTGGTTCTTCAATATGAGGTTTCCACATCAGACCTTTCCAGACAGACAAACACACTTCACTTTCCTTGTGGTGAGCCCATCCAGGGTTGCATAATAACCTGTACCTTCCAAAACATTTTCCTTTTGTTTTTTGGCCCAAATCTCCCAAAGTACAATCCCTGGCCTTGTTATTCCACCTGCAACTGATGGTAAGGTTTCTTTGTAATGCCCTTTAAACATGTTTAAGTTACTGCTAAAGAACTACAGCCTTGTCTTTTTCCTTACCAGATAAGCCCATCTCCTTCACCTTCTTTCCTGGGTCATGCTCTAGGCCCCTAATCACTTTGATAACATTAAATGCTTCAGGACTGAGATCTCTGATGCAGAACTACAAGACCAGGCAGTTTTGCGACTCTCATCCTCAAACCTGCTTCTGGTAGTTGTTTTTTGTTTGTTTTTCAGTTTTGTTTGATGAGCGGAAGACAGAAAAGGAAGTGCTGAGTCTGGGATGCAGATACAGAAAATTAATATTTCTGCTATACAGGGACAAAAGACGATTGTATGAACAGAGGTGAAGAAGTGATGTGCTTCTTAGTGAAATGTCTGTTTGTTGTGCTAACAGTTAAGCTAGGTGGAAATGTTAGTTTTGCTTGAAACTCCTTGCTGTCTGCCAGTGTTTCCCAAAGGGATTGTATTTTGTTTCAGAGATGTTGCAGGAATTTTAAGGGATTGCTAACAGCAGCTGTGTGTATGGGAATACTCTCTTTCTTTGCTGCCTGTAGTATTCCCTGCTGGCATGCTTTGATCTGGGTCTCACCTCCTTACACGCTGAAGCTGTAGTTTGGAAAGGAAATAAAGTTCAAAAACTTCCCATTGAGATATTTATCTGTGTTCTTGCGAATCAAGTAGATGATAGTGGTAAATAACAGCATCCTTGTCATGTCCAGAACATTACTGACATCCTTGCTTGTGTATCAAAGGGGGAGCAGAAGCTCATTGTCCTCATGCTCTGCTACTCTGAGTAAGCAGTCTCAGATGTGCCTCAGCCCATCAAACAGTAGCATCCTGATGCTTCTGCTGAGATCAAGAGTCTAAGTTCAGACTCTAGAGATACGGCAGTGTAAAATTAAGTCTACAGCAGCAAACAAGGAGAAATGGAAAGATGGATCTGCAGGCATATAGGTTGTTTGTAGTAAAGCTAAGATATAGAGACAGTGTTCTAAGTACTCTTCCTGAATAAGTTCCTTGATAAATCTGGGTTGTAATTCAGTGCTTAATACAACCACACAGAGTGAGTTTAACAGGGTTATAGCAGAAAGTTTTTCCTAGAGAAGGGGGTAATTGACAAAAAATGTATTCATGCAACTTTATAGTTTACTGCCTGCAAAATGCCTGAGTTCCCTCAGTGGTACCTGTATCAGAGCAACACATAGTCATTTACTACACTCTGGGGAACACTGCAATTCAGAAGAAAGCTGAGCACTAGCTCCCAAAGTATCACAGCTTACAGCACCTGCTTTTTTGTTCCTATCTCCAGCAGCACTTGCATGATCACTTCTATGCTAAGTTTTTATCTTATCTTTGACAGTAGAGAAAGAAAACTTAAGTAAAAATTGAATGAGGCATCTAAGTACCAGGTCTTCCACAGTTAGTAGGTGTAAGTACTTACTTAGTAAGTACTGCAGTAGCATGGGTTCACCAACTTGTTCAAGACTACATGGGTCTTGATATCTTTTTGTGCTTAAACATGCCTGTGCCACCATAATTTTTCACTAAAGGCATGCATGAGTACAAGAAATTGCAACAAGGAAGGTTGTAAATATGCAGTTTGCCACACAGAAAGATAAATTGCCTTTCGCAGCTCTTTCTGTTGCCACGTCCTCAATTTGTTATAAAGCCACTTGGATTATCCTAATATCAGAAATTTGCTTGGATGGGAGAATTTCTGTCTGTGTACAAAGTGCTGGACCAAGTGCAACCCTTGGAGATCTGGCAAGGCAGGGGCAGCTTGATCCATATGGATCTTTCTTATATGAAACCCTGGAACCATTATTCAAAAAAGTATGTGCTGTTCCACCTGTTCCACCAGGTCAGTTGGTGGCAATCTCAGCCTTGGTGAGTGATGGCTACAAATTCTGGCTAGGTGTGGAGAGTGCTCATTCATGCAAGGAGGCTTGTGTTGCAATGAAAACACCACAAAGATGTGCTTGTGGCTACCAAGGACTGGAGGAGTTCTGAGGCAGAACCTTGACCTGCTGCTCTTGTATACTGTGGCAAGCAACAGTTTTGAAGGGAGGAAAAGTGATGGCTGTGAGAAGGTGGAAAGCTGGGAGAGCCATCTCCAGCTGAGGTGTGAAATAGAGCATGGATATGGAGCAGCTTCAGAAAAGCAGAGGAATCCTCTGCCAAGAAAACAGAATAGGCAAGTTTCTTGGGGTACTCTGCCTGAGAATTTAATGCACACAGCAGAGAGCTTTTGGATCTATCTAAAATGAAAGGGGCTACTCATGGAAACAGACTTAACAAGACAAGGGTTTAACTTAGTTGTACAACTGAGAAGTCTCTACCTTTATTAGGGAAGATAATAATCTACAGGAGGAGGATAAGGAAATTAACAGATGCAGGTGATTGATCTGAGCGGTGAATGATAAAGGCAAATGTAATGGGGGAGTTAACATATTCAAGGCTTGTGATACAAGGCAGTCGACTGCCCTTGGCTGGCGGTGTTGGGACTAGATGCTCTTTAGGGTCCATTCCAGCCCTTTAACCTTCCATGATTTTAAGATTTCAGTAGTCTGGCAGAGGCACTGAATCAGGCATACCCAAAGCAGGGATACCTTGGAGTGCAAAGCACCTACAATTGTGGGAGGAGGTTCTGTGAAGGGCTTGCTTCAGCCTGTTGAGTCCCACAGGATGCATGCCAGCTGTAGGAAATTTACTACTGACATAGGCTATGGAAAAAATAATGAGTGTTTGCAAAAGCTATGAGGTGGCCTGGGGCACTGCATTGTACCCAAAACTATCTGCATTCTACCCTCTCCTCCCCCTTAGGTGGGACTTCTTACAAGATTGCTGTTGTCCTTTATGCTTACCATCCACAGATTAGTAACATTGTGTACAAAGAGACAAAGCACACAAAAGAAGCATAATGTCTGTCCAAGTATTACAGCCATAAAGCTCAAAGAGATTTCACAGGTTAATGCTGGAGATGCATGTGTTTAGAGTTTTACTAGCTTGTATCAGTTTACTAGCTAGAGTTTTCACATTCAGAAATGGGAAAATCCCACAACCTTCTGTGTTCCTGCACAACTCTTCTGTAAGGACTATGTACAACTTTCAGGGGTAGATGCTGAAAGCAGTGTGTCAGCTGCTGGGTATCCTCTTGATATTTTCAAAGGAATGATTCTTTAGCACTCAGCACTCAACCTTAACCACATCCACAGAAAAAGGATATTCCTATAAGATACTTCTGCTTGAGCACCTCAAACCATCCTGGTTTCAACTGCAATCCATAGGTTCTGGAAAACATCCACACAATGGTTTCTCAATGTTCCACTTACTGATTAATCCTGGAGCCTGGCAGGACATCCAGGGCTGACAGCTTGGAGAGTGCTGTGTGCATTGCTGGGCATGGGGGCAGGCCACGTGCAATACCTCTGCTGGTGAGGTGACCTTGGCCGTGGAGACCTGGGTCTGCTTGGGTCTGCACCTTGGGGCCACAGATTTGCTGATTCGGCTGCAAGCAGCTCAGCAGGGGCTGCGAACCCTGCTGCTCAGCCAGCACCAAGAGGCAGCTCATTACAGTGAGTCCTCATCAGTCTGTGCTGTTTCACAACACAAATACTCCTCTGGTTGCACTTAGAGCACTCTTTTGAATAGCAGAAGAATATTCTGCAGAAGCAAATGGCCTGAAAATGTTCTTGGAATACTTAGAAGAATTGGCCTATTTCAGCCACAGTACACGTGAAATGCCTGTTTTCTGGATTTACTTTTCAAGTGAAACAAGTTGGATGTGGACCAAAAAGGGAAGCCAGCAGATTGCCTTGCTTATGAGATGTTTTGTTTTGTCAAGCAGAGCTGCCTCATACAGACCATGTCCTGTTGCTGATAGGTGGCATTGCTCTTGCATTTCTGCACTGTTATGTTTTCTTTGGCCAAGGTTATTCATCCTGCTTTTTTTCCCTAGTGTAACATCTCTCCATCTTTCCCTTAGTCAGAAGAACTCATATTTTGGTATGCCACTACCTATCTTTGTTGTCTTCTTTTCCACAGCAAGTTTAAAATTTCACTGACTAACTTTTTCAGGTAATACTGAAGCTGTCAAGAGCAATATAAACTACCCCTACCCACCTCCTCAGGTGAATTAGTGAGGATAGGGAAGATGCCTTTTTCTTGTCAGTCACTGGAGTAAAATATCCCTTGTGAAAGAAATTTGGCATTCTATACTGTTTTGGTCCTATCCATCACAAATAGCAAACTTTAGCTACAGGGGATACCTGCATTCAGAAGTTTACCAAGAATAAAGTTGGCTGGAGAAGAATATTTTGCATCAATAATTGAGTTTGCTATTGAATTTCTAACTTGAAACCCTGTCATCCCAAATAGCTGGTGTAATTGCCAGTTTATAATACTGACATGGACCAGAGTAAATTCAGTGATGGCACTGAGCAGTCAGGGCTTTTCCATTATGAGAAGACCTATCATTTCATTTCCTCCAAAACTCCACAATAAATTCATTCTGTTAACTGATATTTTGGACGACTGAAGGACAGTAAAAGACTTTATGTTGAACTACAGCCTAGATAAGTACAGACTGCATCTGAATTGTCAAATCATGGCTATTTGTCAAAGGAAAATGTTTTAAATTCTTACATCTGTGCTGTACTTAGTAGCAATGTGTGTGAAATAATTTTTATTAGATAGACTGACATTCATACTTTCCAAAGCAGTTGGTAATTAGAAGTGATATTTCCAATGTGCTGGTAAATGATGGCTGTCATCCAAACATGGTACTTCTGGACATTGACAGATTCATTTGCAAGTAGCATGAATACTGGCTCTTGAGGTGTAAATGTGTATTCATGTGGCTTCCTCTTCCCCCTTGTCTCAAGAGTCACTTGTAGTAATTAAACACTCAGATCCTCCTTGAAATAAATGAAACTCAGGGAATTTACTCCCTTTGGTGCAGTATTTGAGGTGCATTGGCTTGCTAGCTGCAGGGCTTTTTGTTATCTCTGATGCTGTCCCACTCTCTCCGCTGTTTCATGTCAGGTGCAGCCTGTCACTGGGATGGTGCTTTTCCCTATTTCACTATTCCTTCCACAGAAAATGGCTCAGGATCACCCCTGAACCTCTGCTTTGCATGTGACAGTGGGCCTTTTACTGTTGCACATGGAGAACTGTGAGGAAACAGAAACAGCCAGATGTAAGGTGAGCCCACTGTTCCTTATAGCATCCTTATATTGCAGCTGAGTGACTTGGGAAGAGAAGAACCTGAATTTGGCTGTGTCTAAGTATGAAGTCAGTGATGGTTATGACCGTTATGACCAGCAAACCAGCTGGTTTCATACTTTATTTTCTAAACTGGTGATGTTCTCAGTTTGAAACCTGAAGGATTGGGAAAGGATTTAGGTACAGGAAATCTTGTTTGTCATACTCAATACATCAATGTTCTGCAGTTCTTCCTCCCAGGAGGATCAAAGCCTATTTCTTAGATAAAAGCAATTTTCTCAAGTGTAAGAGGTGGGAAATTGCTGAAAAAGTGATTATCTAGTTAATAACTGTGCAGAAATATGTTCACTGTAGTAAAAAAAAAAAAATCCCTTACTCCTCTCAAAAGAGTCAAAATTGCTGAGAAGCACACGATATACTAAAGCACATGGAACAAGGAAAATGTCAATGAGCAAAGTTAGCTGTGTATTACAAATGAAGCAGTAATTAAGGGTGCATTCCACACTTCATGGCCCTTCCTGTTCCATGATTTTCACTGTCTGTGTGTGTAGTCATCAGTCTTAAGTTTAATAATTTACTTCCATCAGACTAAAATAAGGCTGGTAAAGAAATTCAAAACAGGAAAAAAAACATTGTGAAAGGGGATAAAATCTTCAAAGGCAGCTTCAGAGCATAGCGATTCTGAGCTAAAAATACAGCAAAGTTTAAGTGTTTGCTGCCTTCAGTTTCACCAGTTAGGGTTCATGGGCTTATACTTGCAGGTCTACAGTGTCTGTGTGAGACTATTGTTCAAAACCTTTGAAATCCATGGCACAAACAAGGTGAGATACCTCTCCTTCTCTGTTTCAGTCCCTTGAATATTTCAGTGCATATTGTTCTGAAAGGAAAAGTGACATCATCACTATCAGTTTAATAAAAATGAACCGAGATTGGAAAATTCTACGTGCTTACCTGCAGGTATAGACCTGATTTCACACATACCTGTTAGATATTAATTAACCACAGGAGGCCTTCTGAGGTTGGTACTGTCTTCAGAAAACTTTACAGTCCTTTGTGTTACAAATCTAAAAACTTTTTTTCACGATTTGCCAAGAATAAGCCACTCCAGGGGTCTTCAGTATCTTTGTGTGCTTGGTGTCCATCACCCCCCAAGAATACTCTCATGGCCTTGTTTGGCTTTCAGGCAATCCAAGGAGAAAATATTTTATTAATCTGGAGAATCACTGTGCTTTGGATGTAGAATAAGCTTGTAGAGTGGACAGTTTGTGTTGTTTCTCTTTTACTGTTTTCTAAGGTCAGAGACGTACAGAGCTCCCAAGCTGAGTTTCAGCAGGGTATGCAGTACCAGCATTGTGGTAAAATTCCAGGCTATGGGAAAGCTGCGATGAAGGGGTGTAATTCTTCTTGTGGCCCCAGAGGAAGCTGTTCCTGCAGTTGCCAGGCCTCAGATGTGAGAGTTATGGCCCTCTCTCTCTTTAGGCATGGAAAGAAGGATATGAATTTTCAAATTTACTAGTGCAATTTTAAAGGACCTTCTGGGAGTGTCAAATAAAGCTGTCAGGTGATGAGTACTCTAGTAAAGTTAGTCTCACATGCAACAGTGTGAAGGATCATCCCACATGAGGGCAGAACACATTCTCATAAGTGCAGTGGATGGTGTGTTTTGCAAGGCAGCACAGGTTGGACAGGCTTTTAGAATAGCCTCTGCTTTCCCATGTATTGCTCTGAGAACAGCATTTACTGTGCAACTCAGAACAACCTAGAAATTACATACTTCTGACCTCTCTGAGAAACTGTGCTTGAAAATGGACAGGGATAATTTTGTTGGCTCTTCCAGCTGGCATTGTGCATCTGCAATGCAGAGTGAAAGCAAGTTAGGCCTTTTTGATATTTTTTTATTTTTCTTGCAAGTGCATAATTTATCCCAGGATAGGAGTTTTTGGCATTTTAGGTTACAAGAATGTGCATGATGTAGTGGGACCCCTTCTTAACATCTGGTATAAATGTTGTTTTATTCACAGAATTATGAATCAGTGAGTGTACAGCACTATATTTGTATTTAAGAAGCTAGCACAAATAACTTATCACATAGAAAATTTGCACAGGAATATCTGCCACTGGGGTGAAGATTAATTTCTCTGTAAAGGATATCTAGCTGAGTGAGAGCCCAAAACAGGCTAACCTCATGCCAAGCACCTTGGAGAAGACTCACGGGTTGGAAGGGGAAAGGACAGTACTAAGGGAAGGAGATCTGGAAGTGTGCTGGACCCTCATCAGCTCTGTTATGGCCAGTCAGCAGAATCCTCTCTTCTTGGAGGAAATACCTTAGCAAGGATGGCACATTTGTCTTGAAAGCAAGGATGATCTGGAGATAAAAGAGCCTGCTGCTTTCCCAGAGAGGAGGCAGTTGAAAGGGAATGTGGACAGAATGAATGAAGAGTTTGAGAAGGGCTGGCCTCTGGCACTCCTAGGGCATGTTTTCCTGTGGGTGAAGTGCAGTAGTAAAGTCCAGGGAGGCAAAAACAGTGCAGCTGCCAAGTCCTGGAAGAACTTGGGGCAAACTATTTCCCAGATAAAAGTACTCTCAGAGTTTGCTTTGAGGTTTGCATCGCCTTCCATCATGGTTGCCTCTGAAGAAGCAGGCTTTGGAATGCAGGCATCTCTGTTCCAGTAAATGTATCCATACTCAGAGACCATTGTGCACAATCTAAGTTCCAGCCTGAGAATAGAGAGTAGCTTGGGTGCCTGGCAAAAACAAGCTTGTGTCTTGGCCTCACAGCACATTCCCTCATTTTTATGGATTACTCTTACAGTCAGTCAGTAGTAGTTTAAAAGCCCCCAAAACAAGAAAAGTTGGATAATGACTGGAAGAATTTCTGCAAATTGATATTAGTGTGTTCAATTCTCATCCCCACTGTTCAGCTGGGAGCCTCAGTTGTGGTCCCACAGTAAAACAAGGAGCTGGCTCCTTTCTCTGAAGGCTTATAATTTCATGCTTCTGAAGTAAATTTATTTTACTTCACCTAGGTCACAATGCAGCTATTTGAGTTTTGTTAGGTGGAAGCAGGTGGTTTTAGATGTAAGAGGATCAATGAGAAGAATTAAGTGTGGCCCACTGCCTCTTTTTCAAGCTTTAGATTAGCTCTTAGTCCTGATTCTGTGTTTTTCAGGATTTGGGCTTGTGTTTTTGTTTGGTTTGTTTTTAAACTAGTTATCATGTGCTCTAAATATTGCAATGAGGTGTTTGTAGTGTAGGAGGTAGCTTTCTCTTTCTGGAAACTTCAGGGATAGTCCCTGAGGCCAGTATTGTTCCAAATTCAGGAGAGTCAGCAAACCGGAATGTCATCTGCTCAGTCATTTTCAAATACTGAAAAATTAATATAATTTTATCACTGCATCACATATCTTGTCCTCTGCATCCTTTCTGACACCTATCAGATGGAATATATATTATTTATGCATTTATTTTATTTTTAAGGTGCATGTTTTTATAATCTTTTTTCTCCCAGGCTAGCCCTACTCCTATGTCACCTGAGCAACAAAAAGGAATACTTCTAATTTTGTCCTCTTGGAGGAACTTCAATCTGTCCAGCTGCATTAGACTCATTTGATGTGAACTTCAGAAAGAAAAATATGATCATATATAGAGGTCCCATGCAAGATCTGGTACATGTTGTGCCAGACACTGTACACAGTGAGAAACTATTGCTTCTTCAAGGATTATGAGGAGGGAAGGGATTGCACGTGATGGGCAGAAACAGAATGGTCTTTCCTTTCCAAACGTGACTGCTCTGACTGCTCTCCCCCCACTGGTGTCCCATGGAGTTCTGCTTGGTGTCCAGCTGGACTGTTGAGAGCTACCAGAGGCCTTAGAACAATGAGGAGCAAGTGAAACTCCTGAGGTTATGTGCGTTTCTATTCCACACTCTTCAAGAGGAAGGGAGAAATATAATTTGAAAAACAGCATGATAAATCAATAAAGAGAGTGGTTATGAAAAGGAAAAGAGAACTCACCTAATGGCTCAATGAAAACAGATTATGTACAATGAATCTACCATGAAGAAATCAAGCATTTTGAAATCTCCTTAGTGCATACAGAGGAAGAAAATCTGAGGAAGAAGCTTTCTTCATGGGCATTTAAAGAAAATTTCAATACTACAAGTGCTATCATCTGGCAGGCTGTACCTGCAGGCTGGACAGGAACTGTGTTCAGAACTGATAGGGGAAAATCTTGCAATCTCACTCCTTCCTTGTTTGAGTTCTGATTCCTATGAAAACTGGAGCATTCCATAAGATGTACTCTTTCTTCCAGGTCACGCAGCCCCATTTTAGGTAGAGAGGTATACAGCCTCGTGCTTATAAAGGCTGTTGCAACCGAATGCATTTGCAAGTACTTGTGCTTGTGAAAGAATACAAAAAGTATATGAATGTAAATCCAAATAGTGATACAGGAACAGGTTTGACAGTATGGGGAAAATGTATTCTGGTTCCAGTGGCACCCCACTGTGATTAGATTTTAAACATTCATACAGGAGGGATCCTGATTCTACCCTTCAGCCTTGGGGGAAGAGATTTTCAAAGGACTCATCACCTCCACAGTTTCATTGAGGGAGAGGTGCTGACAGAATGAGAACTGTCTTACAATTCATGAAGAAACTATTTCTGGTTGCCTTTGCTAGCAGTGCTTCTGCAGGCTTAAATGAGCAGCACTACCAACACACTTGCTCTTCAAAAATAGACGAAAATGGGTAAAGTAGCAGCTTTTAAGTCATATTCTGGCTGCTCCAAACTCTCATATTTGCTTTTCAACATCACTTTCTCTATGGCTATGGGGGTATTTACTAGTCTTCCTTATATAAAATGCAATCATAGCTGTCTGACACAAGCACAAGAGTTTCCCAAATTTATTCTTCAGTGTTTAATATTGGCACATGTGAAAAAAAAAAAAAAAAAAGTTTGGCTGGTTTTTTTTTTTTTTTTTTTTTTTTTTTTTTTTTTTGTGGTTTTTTAGTTGTTGGGGCTTTTTTGGGTTTTTTTGGTTGTTTGGGGTTTTTTTTTTTGCATAGTGTTTATAATATTTTGGGTTTTTTTCTTTTTTTATAGTATAGTGGGTACTGATACATCAAATAATAAACTGATGGCTGTGCAGTGATATCCAGAACAAGGCAAATGTTCAGGAACAATAAGTATTACAGCAAGCATTTCTTTATAGGCAGAAGAAGAAGCATTCAACATTGAACTGATACAAATCTAATGGCAACCAATACCTAGTCAGGACAACAAGATCGCAAGGGTGCTGTGGGGTATTGTCTCATAATTCATCTTATGACAAATGAATTCACTGCAGGTCTTGCCACAGCTGTTGTGATGTCTTGTTATTTCACCCATTATATCTGGAAAAGTCCTCAGTTCTTTTGAGATATGTGGCTGGGGAGGACTTCTCACCAGACATTAAGGAACAAGTGGAAGTATCAGACCCATTTTCAGTAGTCCATGTATTAGTCCTGCCTTTCCCAGATCAGCAAAACACTGAAGAACAATAATGACTTTTCTTAAGGTCCTGCTTTATTCCTATAAGCATAGAAAACACTTGATACAAGGGGAGTTATTAATGTAGGTTTTTTTGTATAGTTTTATCTTCTAGCATACTGTCCAAAAACTAGATACACAGTGTCTGTGTACCTGTTACTTTCTAGCATCTGGTGCCACACTTGCTGATGCAGGCAAGGAGACAGGCTACGTAAGAATGTGACGTAGGCTACTGCTCACAGAGGGCCAGCTGGAGGAGAATGCAACTGAAAACAATAATTATTTAACTGTCTAGAGAGAGTGAATCTGTAGCCAATCCCGTCTGACATGAGTCAGATGCCAAAACTCTCGCCTTGTCAGATCTGCTCCAGTGCTATTATAAAGGGCACAGGCCAATGAAGTGTAGCTCATGTCCTGGTGGTGGAATAATTATGAAAGCATAAAGCACTATGCAAGTAGCACATTCCTTTCAGGAGGAAGCACAAAGCTCTGCCCTGCTCTGCATGTGAACTTGGGTTTGTTTCTGATGGTTGACTGCATGCCAGCATGGTGCCAGCAGTGCCAGGCCAGGGCCTGCAGCCAGATGATACCTGGCACTTCTTACCAGCACTGGTATCTAGCAAAAACGCCAGCAGATAATTCCCTGAAGCTATGACAGAATGCTTCTGTCAAACCAAGTTGTATGTAGGATCAGGCACAACTGACCTTGGATGAAAAGCCAGGTGTAGAAATTCCTATGATGCTATTTTGAAGCTGTGCTAAAGTGGACTAGCATTTAAAAGGCAGTGTTTCAATGACACAGAAGTGGAGGAAGTGGGAAAGCAGGTACCTTGGTGTAGTTGGTGATGTGGTGGGGAGCCTTTGCTCTCTATACCCAACCCTTGCTCTGGTACATAGGGTGGGTAACAGCATGGGAACCTGTTTTGGGGCAGCTTTGCAAACCCTGCAGCAGCATCTACTCCAATTTCCTTATGCACCTAAGACCTTAGGGAAGGCAGTGCATTTTGTGTTGTTCTCAATAATGCCATTTTCTTCCAGGCATCGTATAGCTATCAGCTGCCAAAACATCATTAACATTATTTCCAGAAGTGTGAATAAGTCATGAAGAAGGGGCATCTCTTGAAGTGAGTTGGACTGGAGTTGAAGAAAGCAGTAGCTAACAGTCTGTTGCAGATAACTTAGCACTAGAAACCTTTTTTTCCGCCAAGTTTTCAAGATGTTGCCTTATTTTCTTGCTCCCTGTTATTACTGTTTAATCTCTGGAGCATGAGATGCAGCACTAGGAGTGCTGAAAGAAGGAATTCTTATTTGTGAAAAAAAGAGGACATTAACATGAGTGAAATTTTTGTAACATCTTCCTTAGCGAAAGGGTGAGGAGGGCCCAGAGCTTTATCATTTCTCTGTGTTCCTGGAATCATTCTGTAGTATGTAGTGGGTCTAGTGCTGGCCAAATGCCAGTACATCCACTAGAATTATTTACTCATTTTCCACTGTAAGATAGGATTAGGGGAGCAAAGAAGGCTCGAACTTTAAAGGATATAAAGAAAACTTATATTAACAGAATTTAAAAGAAAGGAAAAAAAAGAAATAAGTGTTGGAGAATATGAGCCAGGAAAATCTTGCAAATATGAATCCTCACCGAGGGACTCTGAGAATATAGAAACCACAAGCGACATAGAAATGAAAGCCGTCTTTGAGATACCAAACCTCAGTTACTAAATAACCAAAAGACAATAGGATGGCCGGCAGAGGATAATCCCCTCGTGATTGAACAATGCCTGGTCCTGGAGAAGCAAGTCCGAAGGTCACAGAAGACCCTCCTAGGGTCCAAAGAGTACTTTTTAAAGTTTAAAGTGTAACACAGTATGGTAATAGAATGATTCCTATAGGCTTTATGTAAATGCTATAGAATTTGTATCTTGTGTTAGATTGGTTACTGGAAATTAGAATATGCAACATAGGAGAAGATTTATTGTATAGTAAACGGGAAATCGCTCTCTTCATTCTCTTTCTCTTCTCTTCGTTTTCTTCTCCTCCCCTGCTCTTCTCTTCCCTCTCCTCTTCCTCTCTTTCACCATTCCCCTCTCCCCACTCTCTTTCTGTCCTGCTTAAGAGCCGTGGCTGGCGGCTCCTGGCAGGACCCTTTTCACCCACACCCTAATAATAAACCGCAACTTAGTAACTAGCTTATAGAGTGCCTGAGTTTGTCCTGGACACCGTTCACCGACACAAAGTAACCTACAAATAAGAATAAACCTTCAGGAAACTTTTCCTCCCCCCATGCCCTCTTTTGTTTCCCCACTGACAACGTAAAGAGACAAAACCTGGGACTTTCAGTTTACCACCTCTAAAATAATCTTCTTCAGTTCACTTAGGGAGAGGAGTCTCTTGCCATGCCTTGGAGACTTCACAACAACCAGTTCTCTTGTGGCTTGCATGTCACACAGATCAGCCGCTTGGGAAAGGAAAATCTGTTTGCACTGTGAAAGTCCTTCCTATGCCATACAGCTTTCCCACAGCTGCTTCATGGGCCAAGTCAACTTATGGGGGTGCAATTTTAAGGATAAAGTGTTCTAGTATAGAAATAAAAGTTCTCTTCATCCATATCTGGGAACAGAGGTTTTCTTCTTCTATTTCTGGGACAAAGTTTCTCATCTCTCTCCTTTCTCTCTGTTCAAACTACTTCAACATCTGCTTACTTCAACATTGGTGCCTCGGCTTACAGCTGTGAGCACTATATCCCACCAATGCATTCCATGAACTATTAGGAAAAACAAAATCTGCTATATCAAATATATCTCCACCATAGCCTTACAAAAGAATTTCAGCCCAAGACTAAGGCATCCCCTCAATCCCCTTCTATCTAGAGTATGACTCCTCCTTTGCTGATCTCAGTATCCCATGTTGTTTTCACTATGTGTCTTCACCCTTTCCTTTTCCTGATCCAGGAGAGAATTGGTGTTCATAGGTTCATTGTTCTCAAGCTTTGTCAATTGAAACAGATTTTTATAGAGTTCTGCAGTGTTGAAAGGTCGATCTTGTCCAGGATCCACAATCGAGGAATCGCTATGTCTTTATGCTGACACGGTCCCTGCCAGCACCGTGCAAGCCGTGCTGGAAAGAACAACTGCTGCCACTGCTTTTGTCCTTCTGTCCACAGCACGGCCAGCTAAAAGTGGCTAAGCAATCAAAGTTCATAGATAGCCGCAGCCATGCGGCACCACCCTGGTTGTGCCAATTTCAGCCATGCAGTCCTGGCCATGTGGCTGCTCCTGGTCTCGGGGCTGCCCCCAGTGCCGGCCATGGGGCCACTCCTGGCACTGGTCCCAGCTGCATGGTTGCTCCTGGTGTTGAGATGGCCACTGCTGGCATAGACCGGCAGGCCCTACAGGAAGGAGTCCGGCCCCTGCTGGGAAGGGGCCTCAACCAACCTGCCAGGATGGGGTCTGGAGGGCTTGCCAGGAAGGGGCCAGCACTGCAGCAGGGCCTGACCTGGCCACTGGCCTGGCCAGTTACCTGTTCAAAGGCCAGAGAGCTCCCCATGGGCTTGCCTGCCCTTAAATGTGTTTTCACAGAGGCATATCCAGCTCTTTTAAGTGGTTTAACCAATTGTCAGTTTTCCAGACTAGGCAGCTAATTGGTTCCCCCAGGTCCCCACAGGGAACCATTTCCACAGGCTGTGGATGCCCTCCCCAACTGAAAAACACACCTGTGTTAAATCACAACACACTCAGATGCTAGTGGTAAAGATGGAAAAATGTGTTGAAATGTGTTGTGTTGAAGTCAAGGCTCTCTTAACAAGAAACTCTCAGCTTGACATTTCCCTCTCCCTTTTCTTGCCTTTTGTTGAATGCTTGTCTTTCATCTTGAGTCATGAAGTATCTCAAGGCAAAATGCAGTGGTCACCCTGTGACCACTGCAAAAGAATTGAAGTTCTAGAATAGTGTCTAGATGTGTAAAGACAGCTGTCTTCTCTTGACATTTTCTTAATTCATATTTCAGTTTCTTTTTCTTCATGTTTTCATGTAAGATATACTGGGAAAGACAAAGGGTAGGGGAAGTTATCTCTGGAGTTTAGCCTTGTCTCATACATTGTCTCTCCTATTGAAGTCGCTAACACCTGTGCTGGTCAGAAAACAAAGGAGTTCCTAGGAGCAAATCATATCATCTTTGTCAGATCCCTCTTGCCTTCAGATGTCCTTGAATTAATTACATGGCCTGGAGTAGGCCTGTGGGCCTGGGGCAGTTAGGAAAATGTCCAGCGCATGGTTGGAATGAGCACCATTATAATGTGTGGGTGGGTGGGTGCGTGGGTGTGTGTACGTATGGATTTATGCATAGAACTTTCCTGACCTCTTGGGTATTCTGTTAGGTTGGTAATGCCTTAGTAATGTACAGCAGGCCCATCACCCTTTCTTGTCAGCCATTGCTGTCACTTGTTTTTACATTTTAATAAGATATTATAGAAGTGATGGAAGCAATTTTTGAGAATCTTTCATATGAAAGATCTGTATCTGTATGTAAATACATACATGCATCTGACTTTATGTTGCTTTCTTCATATTACTTACCCTGGAATATTCCAAGGTAGTGGCTTTGTAGTGCTTTTTTTTCTCATATGTTTTTATTAAGAAGAGGGAATTAAGTAGCTGTAGGATATCCCTGCTGTGGGGTTTGTCCATGTTTATGTGCCAGGTCTATATTTTTTTGCTTCTTTGCACTGTGAAAAAGCCATTTGACCTCTCCATTCCACTGCCATTCCATTTGTACCTGTTTAACAGGCACTACCTCCCTACCTCATTCATGGTGACTAATGTATTTAGCTCCATTTGCAACCATGGGCTTTGATGCCAAACATAACTATTTCAAGATTTTATAGTTTTGGCAAAGTGCTGATTTAGAGAAACAAAGTGAAGCTAGTTTTGAAAGGCTCAGGGATGATTTAAGTGTGTTGGTCACATGGAGAAAAAATTGCAGATTGCATCTTTATTCTTTCTGCCTGTGGGGTTTAGCCACAAACTGAAGGTGGTGGAGGGGCAACAGATTAGGAAATAACCATGCTTAGTGATGTAAAATCTACTGTCTGCAAGCCCCAGCTGCTGCTCAGGGACTTCCCAGCAGTGCATGATGGGAACAAAATCCATGCATGTTTCATCTTGAGAAAATTTCTTCCCTTCTGCTTCTTGGCAGCATCTTAAGTGGGTTCTATAATGAGTTCTTTAATGTAAAGCAGTTGTTAACTGTGCAGAAATTTCAGTGCACTGACCCCAGTGAATTATCAGAGGTAGGTGTAATTATTTGTAAAATAATTCAGGCCTGGATTATGAAATATTTGTTCATGTCATTCTCTTGAAAAGAGAGGGTGTGCAGTTAGAATGGTATTGACCTTTTCTAGGCAGCTCTTAGATGTGCCAAGTAGGTGGAGGAAATGCGGAGGTGCTGATGTTGCCAACACGAACACGGAAGGGTAATGCCACTGAAGCTGAGGATTTTGGGAGTGAGGGGGCATGCACCTACACACTGCAGAGCTGAGTAGTGAGTAGTTGGCAGGAGGCAGAAATTACATCCATTTTGTTTCTTTGCATGTGGAAGTGAGTGACACTCCTGTGCAATAAAAGACAGGCAGCTGGTCTCTGACTGTTTTCTAGCTCAGTGCATGTGTAATACAGGGGAGAAAGCCTATGGGAAAAGCATGCATAGTTGCTAAAAGAGGGTGGAGAAGCTTACTCAGAAAAAATAGGCAGGGCAATGGGAACTCCAAAACTTGTTGAGCCCTCATGGCAGAAGGCTGATCCTTCTTGGAGGCCATGCCATAGGATAATTTGTGTTTCTTGCACACCTTGGCTCTGCATAATGCCTCTTCAAGCATTAAGATAAAGGGAGAATGGATCCTCTCCCTCCATCAAATCTCATCAGTTTGCTACATTTTGGCAGCAGCTTACTGTCCATTTTTTTTTCCTTTTTGGCATTGGAGATAGTGCAGAGAATGTGTCTGTAAAATGGAGTGGTTTGATGTAGCTGGTGAGAGAGCAGGAGTTCTGCTGTTGCTTGGCTATGGTATGTGTCAAATATACACAGGATGTTGAGAATTTTCTCTTTTTGTCCAAATGTCACTTTTAACTCATTTGAAAGATCTATAATGGTGGGCCTGCCTTCCCATGGTACCCTCCAGGAAGCCCGGGCATTATCTGACCTTTTTGCTTCTTAAGGCCGCAACTGCATGTCCCATCTGCTACAGGTACAGAGACAGAGTGCTCCATTGCTCTAAACAGCAAGGTCTTGGGAACTGCAGTATCTTTTCACATCTTTTCCCTTCTAGAGAATGTAATTTCACTTGCAAATTAGTTTATTTCTGACCTCCTAGTCATTTTTGTTATTTATCTTAGGACTTTTTCTGGTTGGTCCACCAGTTCCTCCAAACATGGGCTCCAAGATGCCTCCTCAAGTCTACAAATAATGAAAAGTAGCTGTCACTGAACTCTAAGAGTGCAATGTCCCTAAACAATTGTCAAATCACTTCATAGCAGATTGTTTTTAAAAGCCATAAAATCAGCTATTATCTTTATCTGAAAACAAATTTAAATGTATTCTTTACTAACATATTCCCCGCTCTTCTATATATACTAATGAAGCAATTTCTTCATTCAGCAACTGCCACAATCTGAGACTTCTAATTGCTCTTTCAGAATACTCTATGCAGCCAAGAAGCACACTGAGTTTGAAGTGCTATTACACACTGTAACACATTGTGTTACACACTTAACTTCACATTGTGAAGATTGCATGGTGCAACTTAGCATGTTGTTCTGTAGAAAAACTGCCTACCAATTTGTCGCGGGTTTTTGCTTTTATATTTGGTTTTTAATGTTTTGTTTTGCTTTGGTTTTTGAGAGGAGTGGTAGGGCTTTTTGTGCTTTTGCTTTTTTTTTTTTTCTTTAGCATAGCAGATCTGCTACAGCTGTCAGTGCTGCAGCGTTTTTTTGCATTTCTCTTTTTCCCTAGGGAAAGCTCAGAAAGCATGGGCCTGAAGCTATACTTTTGATTTCTCAAACCCAGTTTGCTTGGTGAGGAGAGAGAATATGGAGAAATTAAGACTAAAATAGTCTTTGAATTTAAAACATTTTGTTTCAATCCAACTAACAAATAGTTGATTCTTTATTCAGACTGCTTTTACTCTGGTTAACTTGCCTTTGATTCCGATGTGTAGTGAACAGCAAAGCTAGTGCAGAAGTGCTGTGCTAGAAGGAGTTCCCAAATGGACAAGTCCTGTAGTGTATGTATCCCATTCACAGTATATGTAGTGTATCCATCCCATTCACAGAAGGCTGTGAATTTTCACTGACAAGTCTGTTCAGTAAAATCCTATCCTGTGCTGGTTTGGCCAGCATTTTTTTCAGGCCTGCTTAGAAGTTTGTATATTCTGATATGAGAGGAGAAATTCCCTCTCTATTTCCACTTTGCAACCGTCCAGCATTTTTAGTTTGTGACCAGAAATCTCAGAACTGTTTATCTGATTTGGTGATGGGTTTAAAAAATATCAATAACATCTTTAAAGAAATAGAAAAGCTCTCAGGTTTTCGTCTGGGTCCTTTGTGTTTACCTCTTGGTCTGTGTACTTTTATGGGTTCCTTTTTGCAAGGGTGTCTCCACAGCAGAAAAAGCAACATACTTACTGTTAAAAAAAAAAAAAAAAAAAAAAAAAAAAAAATTAGCAACCCCGTGGAGTTGTATGAAGGAAGGAAATGCAACTATATTTAAAAAATACAACAAGCCTCCCCTCCACCAAAACAAACAAAAAAAAATAACAAACAAAAAAACCCAAACAAAAACAAAGCCATATGGATGCAAATAAAATCATGTGAGTAGCCAATGCTGACCTCAGTGTTTTATATGATTTCAGACATTTGAGTTTCCCATCAAGTTGATAAATTTAACAAAACCTCATTTGCTTTCAACACTAGATCACCATCAACAGCAGTCAACACCAGAACTAAATGCAATTTTTTACATGAATATATCTTTCATACAAATAATGAGATTTGGAACCTTTTGAACTGCTTCTGCAAATTCAGATAGCTGATGTCAGCAATTACATTGTATTGCTTATTCTCCTTGTTAAAAACAGTTAATGCTTGTCAGTTATCTGTGTTTTGCAGCTGTGTAGGTTTTATAGTATAGACAAATATTTACTGTTTATCATGCTGTTGTTGTAGTAGCAGTTATTTCCAGATGATAATTACCTTTAAGGACATAAATTCGTGTCAACATCAAAGAAAAAAATGCAATTCCTCATGCAGTACATACTCTAGCAGTATTTCCAAAAGGTCAGATGCTGGCTATTTATAAATAATCTGAGCTAGTAATTATTGTGCTGGCTTTAGGTAGTTTTGCAAAGTGTATTTCAGGTTGTTTTTTTCCATGGCTAAAATGATATTGGCTGAAGATTAATACTGCTTCTTACCAAGGAACTCTGCCCAAGGATCACAGTTCTGCTGGCATTTGAGATATAATCATAAAATCATAAGTGCTGCAATTTTAGCTTGATTTCTTTGGCAGCCAGTGATTTTCAGACTGCCACAGGCAACTCAGTAGTTTTGGATCATCCCTAAATTGACTGTATTGTTTGTGTCTGTTTTGAAGATCATTGAGCTCTCAGCTGGCTTCATCGCACAGATCCCTCTGAATGTTTAGAAGAACCCACTCCAGTATATGCTTGATTTTGTTAGGGTTGCCTGAATACACATCTATATTGGAAAGCTAATTTGGACTACAACAGGTTGTGAATTAAAAACAGATTAGCTATTTTCAATTAACAGCCTAAACTGGCAGCACTGACTCCATGTTTATAGTGTAATGGAAGGCAAACTGATCCTTTTGTTCACACAGAATAATGCTCAATAGGCATTTCCCACTGTGTGCCTGCATGGAGCTTATTGATCCAGAAATTTTTTCTCTGGCTACTTACACAAGTCTAACCTGTGTCTCTTTGGCTTTTTTGTGTGCTGTCTTTAGCTATTACAGAGCATATGTATGTTTGTAGGCCTACTGAAGTGCACAGTGGAACAGTGTTTTCACTGGAAAGCAGGAAACACTGAGCTGTATATTCAATGGTCTATTAATTAGTTGTTTGGTTTTTTTGTCTGAGGACCTCTACCTTTGTGATTTATTCTGTTCTGCCACTCTCCAGAGAAATCCCGAAGCAGGTAGCACACGAACATCCAAACCCGTGAGACACATCTTGTCTTGTTTCACGCACAAAGGCTTCACCTGCTTTGGCCCACTGTGTAGAGTCTCAATTATACATTTGTGTTAATGTCCACACTTGCTGGTGCACAGAGATTTCCAGTCCAGAATCTGTTAATGTTTAAATGTTAAGTCTGCATATAGCAGAGACTATATTAAAAGAGGACAATAACTACCTACACAGTAGAGAGCTCCTGATTGTGACTAGCTGGGGACATTCAACTCACTGAAGTAAAAAGTATTTTCTCCCAAGAGCTCTAGAGGTGTCTCAAATGATCTGCTTTTAAGTTTTTATTTTATATGTATTTATTTCACACACACACACACATGCATACACATATATGGAAAATTTCAATGTTGTTATTAGAACTGGGATTGTTGGTCTTTGTTTGCACCAGCTTTAAGTTATGTTTATTAGTTCCAGTTTTGGATTTGATGATCTCACCAGATCCTATGTATGTCTTTGTGGGAGGGATGATGAGTATCATATTACTAATTGCCATAGAAATATAACAGTACAGATGCTTTTTTCTTCCGATTATGGTGCTCCCTGTTGCCCTTTTGTGAGCTTATGATTTTAATAAACTGCATTTTGAGAAGACCATCTTGCAGCAAGACAATTGTGTGATTTGTCATCACTGTCACTTTTTGATGTTGACCCAACACATCCAACCCATATAAAAAAGTGTAACAGCGCTCCTACCTCAGGCAGTAAAGACATAAGTGGTATTTCTCCTGTAACTGGTGTTGTTCAGCCTTTCAGCTGCTAAACCCACCCATCTGTGTGACAAGTGTAATCTAACTGAAGCTTATTTTTCTGTACTGCCTTTGCTCATGTCCATTACCAGATTCCTGAGGTATCTCCTATGAGTGTTAACAGTGAATTACAGTATTATTGCTGGATTCAAGGGGACTGTTTTCTTTTGGATCTGCAGGGAATTGTGAGAATGTATCAGATAAAAGTTATACTTCAGGGGTGTAGCCAGTGTCCATGTGTGACATATGTAAGCATAGAGTGATTAATCTCCAAAATGCACATGCTATTAGTATACCTGATTTAGTGTAGACACCAGAAACAGGCCATCTCCAATTGTGAAAAAACCTTTATCAGACAAATCATCTCATGCAAAGCAGCATCCTATCTGAGCCTCTTGGACTGTTTCCAGTCCCTAAAGTGGCTATACAACACTGCAATTCTAAACATGAACATGTACTTCATGATAGTCTTAGATAAGTATCAAAGCTAGAAGCCCTTACAGAGGCTTTGGGAGGTGATTGCATTAAACAGAGTTGGAAAGCTTTTATTTTAGGGATAGAAGACAGGAACAGTCTGCTTGTATTTCACTTAATGGCATTTTAAAGGTGAAAATTAAAGTTTTGGGATCACTTCCAGCCTGATTAAGTGATTGGAGTGGCAGTGGAACAGCAAGAGATATTACATGTGTCATTGCTCAAGACTTTTTGGAAAGAGAACTTTAACTGTAAGAGGGGAAAAACAACCCTGGGGTTCATCTTAACAGAATCCCATAATATTTTGAATTGGAAGGGACTCACAAGGGTAATTAAATCCAATTTCCAGCTCCTTGCCCTGCATGGGACATTCCCAAGAATCACACTGTGTGCCTGGGAACATTATTCACTTGGTGCTGTGACCACTTCTCTGGGGAGTCCGTTCCAGTGCCCAACCACCCTCAGCATGAAGAACCTTTTCCTAAAAAGCAACCTAAACCTCCACTGACACTTCAGGGAATTTCCTTGGGTCCTGTCACTGGTCATCACAGAGAAGAGATCAGTGCCTGCTCCTCTTCTTCCCCCCGAAACGAAGTTGTAACTGCAATGACTTCTCCCTTCAGTCTCCTCATCTCCAGGCTGACCAGACCAAGTGACCTCAGCTGCTCCTTTAAAGGCTTCCACTCAAGGCCCTCCACCATCTGTGACCTCCATTTGGATGCTAATAGCCTTATGTCCTTCTCATATTGTGGCACCCAAAACTGCACAAAGAACTCGGCCCTAGTGCAGAGCAGAAGGGGACAATCCCCTCCCTTGCCTGGCTGGTGATCCCCCAGGACAGAGCTGGCCCTCCTGGCTGCCAGGGCACTGCTGACTCATGTTCAACTTACCTTGACAGTGACCCCTGTGTCACTTTCCTCAGCGCTGTTCTCCAGGATCTTATTCCCTGCTCTGTCCATACATCCAGAGTTGCTCCATCCCAGGTGCAGAATCCATCACTGTCTGTGGTAAACTCCATTCAGTGAAGGTAATTAATATCCAGAAACTACAGGACAAAGTGTGTAGGAGACTTTAGGGTGGTGCATTTTATTGAAATTGAGATGAAAATAGCATGGGTTTGAGGCTTGTCATTGGTACTCTGGGCAGCTACAGAGGAAGGAGCATTAATATTTTTAGCTAAATCATACTTGCATCATACTCAATGGGACTACAGATCCTTGTATATGTTTAGAAAATAATAACTTGTTTAAATGGTTATAGGTCAGTTAGTTGCATATAATTTTGCACAAAATCACCTGGAATAGGGTTTTCATGTATAAATAATACACCGTTTAGAGCTGTATCAAGCTTGTTAGGTTAGCTTGTATACAGGTATCTTATGCTGCAGCCAAAACGATATGATATGACAAGACTCTTCTCTTTATGGAGAAAAGCATAGGCTTTGAGGTCTCCTAACATTTCAGGTCATCCTTATGTGAATCCTACATTCCTTATAGTCTGAGGCTGGATGGTGTTGTCAAAGTAAAGGTATAATAGAAATCCTGAGCATGCATTTGTGCTATTCTGCCTCCCTGGAGATACCCCACATTTTAAGGAGATGAAGTAGAAGATGAACTCCAAAAAGTGCTGTTTTCACAACCTTTTTCTTTAAGGTGGTTCAGTAGTGATTGGGAGCCTCACATAACTGTGAAACTGGAATAATGTTGCATAGGTGCATTTTAAGACACCCTCTTCCCACGTGTCAGACACCCTAACAGTTATGTAGGACACCCCATGCTCAGGCACTTGTGATTGGGGAACTCTGAAAACACACTTAAATTAAAGAACAGAGGGAAAATCCTGAAAAAAAAAAATAGCAGCACTTTTTAAATGCTGCTGAAATGCCTAAAAGCAGATCAGTGAGATACCATCAGACTTGTTTGGCACAAATTAGGGAATGCATGAGAGAAGGACATGCATCTATTGAAGTGGGCAGAAAACCCCATTTGCTTTCCTCCTTCTTTTCAGTAATTATATCTTTGCCCTCAGTAAGACTGTATTGAATTTTTGCCAAGAACAATATTCTGCAGTTAGTGAGATTAAACGGTGTTTACACTTTTGACATAAAATGAAAGATGTCCTAGGAAATGAAGTATATTTCTTTACAATAAAATTCTTATTGACAAAAGGAACTTTTAGACCAAAGAGGCACCCTGTATTGAGTATAAACAACTCCTGTGACAGTCTCTGTAGCAAGATGTTTTTCAGCACCATGTCACTGAGTGAGATAAAACAAGAACAGCTTTATGGTCCATTTTAGCATTTACATTTTTGTATGCTTGCTCTCAGCAGATATGCCAGTTAAAATTGCAGTACTTCTGACTTCCTTTTCTTGCTTTTATGTAAATATGACTTTGCAATGTATATATTTTTATCCTATTTTGTCTTTGCTGCAGGACAGTCCTTTTTATTTGCAAAGAACTGTGCTCAGAGTTGCTAGGTGCCTTAGATCCATTGCAATTTTACCCATTAATTCTCACACCTTGGTAAAATATGGATCAAAACAGGTTCACTTTAAAAGCCAACAAAGAAATCCTTCATGTAATGCTTATGATTATTCTGGTACTCTGTCCTGTCCCTTGATAAATTGAAGATGATTATTTCATCAAATGTGGCAAAAATAAACTAGACCTTTATTGTTAAAGAGCTGGGAGAATTCGTACAGATCTTCGGTTGGGAATTAGATATTTATTTCTGAGAGAATTTCTTCTATTACAATAGGATGTCTTCAAAGTCAGCTGCAACAGGTGAGAATTAAGGTATAATATAAATTATTTAGATCTACTAAGTATAAAATTAAGGATTGTTAATAGTCCCAATATGTATAAATTTGCAAGTAATCCTGCCAAAGGTCCAGTATTTTTCATTTACTTCATAGCATTTTATTTGGAAAGAAACATTCTGCAAAACCAATTAATTCAATCAGTTCACTGACAGTGGTTATTTTTGGTTATGCAGCAGCATAGCACATAACTTTTGTGAAGCTGGGGTCTAGGACAGTAGGAGATGGCACTTCAGATGGAAGTCTTTCAGTGATAGAGATGCAGCCTTTGTTGCTCTTGCTCAGTGCTGAAACTTAGTCATTGGTCAATTTACTCGTTTTGTCATTTGTTAAATTTGCTTTTATTCCTCTTATGCCTTTCTCCAAAAAATAGAAAATTCACCTCCTTCAAAATTTCTCCTTCCCACTTGATCAGGTGGCCTTAGTGTTAGAAAAGGGTATCAAAGCCATGTGTTCGCCATGTATTCACTACTTTTCTAGATAATTTTTTCTGTGTAGTCAGACCTTAACTCATGGAGTTACTACATTGCAAGTCAGTGTAGTTACACATCGGGTAGCATAATGTTGAGAGGAGAAGCACTTAACAGTTATTTTGTCATGTGCTAAGTTATAATTTATACTTCAGTTCAAATGTTTCTTTCTGATGTCTACTTTTCTCATACTCTGTAGATCATCAAGTGTTCATAGTTTCCAGCATGGACACAATTAAAAAGCATGAAATTAACTAATTAAATTTGTAGTTGAAGGTCGCTTTTTCCTGCTACAGGAGAGCCTTCTTGTAGTAGTTGTAGTAATGATTCTGGTATTGATTCCTTCACAAGGGAGAGCTTCTCTCTACCGTTGTGAAGCCTTCCAGGAGCTGATGGATGTGACATCCAGAGAGGCACAGCCCAGGCCCACAGATTGACCATCTGTGAATAAGAGGAGAGTCTGCATTTTCAATGAGGCATACCTCCTCCAGTCTTTGCAAAGGACTCTAGAAGCATAATTTTTTGAAGGATTTTGGAAGGATAACTTTTCATGAATGTGTTCAATCCCGTTTTCTGTGAGTTAAAATGTTGCTTCTGAGGAGAAGTTCGAACTCACTGGACTGTGGTGTGCAGAAAGACTTCACCTGTGGTGCATGGGGACAAGATATTCAGATATGAGATCTTCGGCTTGCAGCCATCTTCTAGATTTCAACTAATTGATTACTAGTTATACCTTTAGGCTGCATGGAAGGTCAAGTGGGTCCACCTTGGCTTTGCAGGTGTACAAATAGTGTTTGAGCAGATTTAAGCCTTGACAATCTTACACTCTCCTCAGTTCTAGGGTCAGTGCAATTGTTATTTACCTTTTAAAATTATATTTGTTTAAAAAGCAACCAGAAGGATTCCTTGCTAGCCAAAGCCCATGTAAAATAACAGTAATGACATGGGCTTCATCTTTTGATTTGTAGTTATGAGTTATGTAGTTATCCTCTCATAATGATGACTTGCAAAATGACTAAGGAATCCTGTTAGTATATTTCTGATAAAATATTTATTATTTCTACTAATCTTTCCTATAGCCCTTCTCTGATATCTGCAAGAAGGGTTTTCTATGTATGTTTTCCAGGCATAATCCACCAGGATTTCCTCTTCTTTTAGAAAACACACACAGAAAGTTTGTGTTCACTGGAAGAGTGAAAAGACACTTGTTATCAAAATTAGCCAGCCATTGAATATATTTAAATGGAGATTACAAAAGTTGCAAGTGAAATTAGGAGACCACATGCTCCAGATTACAGTGTTTCATTATTAATCTTTAAGTTTTGGTTTAAATTTTTCACCTCAATGTCATACTAAGACCTTAGAGGGTCTCTGTATGAGATGCCTAGTAGTTATACTTTGTTTGTGAGATACTTCTTCAGCACTTCAGTATTTTGGTAAGGACAGACTTATCTCCTGTAAAACACATCTTGGGAAAGGCACTGGTGAATGCACAGTATTTCATAAATTGACTGCTACTTGACCATGAAATGTAAATATTCACACTGGAGTAACAGGTGCATAATGAGAAATGGGGTCCCTGAAGATGTTCAACCTATCTCACAGTCCCCAAAAAGGATCAGCCTTTTATTTATGTTATCTACACTTTGCTTTTAGACCTTATAATATTTGAGAATGTCCCACAAACTGTACGCTTTTGTAGCATAGAAAATGCAAATGCATGGAAAGTACAAGTTTTGGGTTTGATCGGGGCTTCCCTTCTGTTTTTGTTTTTTTTTTTCCTTCTGCTTGACTGCACTATTATGGAGTTTCTTCCTTGGTCTCCTCCCTCACACACCTCAGGGGAAGTTTTTGGCACAGCCCTGTGACTGTGCTTTTTGCAGAGCCATGGCATCTGCTGTCACAGGTAGGAAAATGAAGCAAAACAGAGGCAGAGCAGCTGTTGATATAACTGAAGGCACTGACATCAGTCCTTTAAAATGGAGGGAGAAAGAAGAGAGCTAGAAGATATTTTTAGAAAGTAGAATGCTGGGGAAAATTACCTCATGCCTGAGGTCTCTGGGTTTTGTCATTTTAAGCTCTACAGTGAAAAAAAAAAATGAAATTACATCTTTCTAATTCTTTCCACTTCCTTATTTATCCCTTGCCATTTTTCCACCCTGTCTCACTAACTGGATTAGGCAAGACCTTTAATCACAAGTTAGTTCCATAAACTTTTTATTGCCTACGTGTCTTCTGCAGATCAGCTGTATAATTTCAGACCCTCAAAGACTAATTAATAGAAATCAAAGACAAGAGGAAGGATTAAGGGGATGTATGTGTTTAAATGCACTTAAGGTCTGTCTCTCCCTACCATCAAAACCCAAGATAACTCTTCTGAATTTCAGTATTTGCTCTGTTCTACTCATACTTATGGTAGAGCACCTGGCTGGCACAATGCTTGGATCTTGTATGTCCAAGTGGGTCTGACCTGCAGCTAGTTGGAGGTTTTTTTAATTTATATGGGAGATATGCATACATGTATATATATATTAGCTGCCAAACAGCATAGTGTTTACCACTGAAAACTTCTTCATTTTCTACTGAGTGTTCCTTCATTTAACAGCCAGTGTTAGACAGCAGATAAAAGAGTTCAGGAAAGGGTACATTCTCAGCTGAGATTGTCTGCAAACTGCAAAGATTGCACCAAATTGGGAAAATGCTATGTAAATTTTTAAGTTCCCTCTATGCTTTGGTGGATGCTTCAGTCAGTAAGTTTTGGTATCATGCCTTTGTTTCCCAAGTAAATTTTAAGACTGTTGATGAAGTTCAGGTAAAATTGGAAGAAGGATTCTGATCTCCAAATTTTTTGATTTCTCCAAGTTTAATGAAAATGGTCAGATCTGTCCTAGTATGGAAGGACTAAGGTATTAGTATTAGCCTTTATCAAAGTTTATGATTCAAACAGGAGGCATTATGATGACTAACTCTAGAGCATGCACATTTGGCACATGATATAATATAGTGTTGAAATCTATACAGAATGCAGTCTGTAATTTCTGCACTTCAATGAAATATCTTTTTCACTGCAGAAACTCTTAACTTGGGACTTGCAGACCCTGAAAAGACTGTAAAACCAAGAGGGTGGATTTTTCTTTTGGACTGGGTATTTGATAGCTGCCTGCCTTACGTAGAATACAGCAGTTCTCGTAACACCAGTGTTTAGTGAGAACTATGCTCCAGCAAGGAGTGCTTTCTTACACAGTCTAAACTATCTGCAGAGCTGCTGTGAATTAGCATAGCTGTTTCTGTAGCCTGTAATGTACAGTTTGATCCCATCATTTGTAAAGCAAGGAAAGGAAACCCATTATTTATCATTACAGCTCAAGGCTATCTATTTGGTGCTTGAAGGGCCTCTTGAGGAGCGCGGGTGATAGATTTTTATTGCAGCTAAAATATTTATTGTTACCCAGGGATATATTTCTGAAGGAATATTAGCTGTATGAGTGCTTTTTGGATGAATGGAGGCAAATTCTCCTGATGCCTAACTGACTGTATACCATCCCACATTATCTGTGATGACTATAATGCAAAACAGCCTTGCAGTAACACTATTGAACATGTACTGCTGGTCAGAGAGCCAAGTCCTTGAGGTGCAACTCCCGTTTCAGCTGGAAAGCTGTGTGTTTTGGCCCTCCATTGTGCAATGGCCCTTTTATCTGTGGGATCGGAAAGTCTTCATGTATTAACTAGTACCTGTAGTTATTTTTATTACTTTGGTGATGCTAGTATACAAAGTATCCTTGAGTTTTTAGAATTGAGGTCTAAACTAAGGTCACTGTTCACCAAATTCAAATAACTATTTTAAGGATGAAATACCTAAGTGGTCAGATTTAGTGTCTGGTATTGTTTGCAAAGACATGCATGAAACAAATTTGCAATGAAAAATAAAAAAGGGAACTGAGCACACTGGTAAAGAGAATAAGAAAAATAGATCTTCAGAAGGGTATTGTTGTACCTGGCAGGATGTTTTCCGGAAGCTTCCTAATTTGCTTTCTAAAGATATAGTTTCTATAGAAACCTGGAATTTTAAGGTACGAATTCAATACAACTTTATATTTTTAAACACTTCATGCAAAGCAAAAGTGGGTCACTGCACTGCTGCAGAAGCGGTGAAAACAAACAGTATCTCCAGAGTAGGACAGCTCCACGAGGGGCTCACTGCTGGCCAAGGCCAAGCCAGTCAGAGGTGGTGCTAACGCCTCTGTGGTAACAGATTTTAGAAGGAAAGTTATTGTGCAGATGTAATTATGCTCCAAAAAGTGAGGAGTACAAGGATGTGAGAGGAATAACTGCAGATACCAAGGTCAGTGCAGAAGGAGGGACAGGAGGTGCCTCAGGTGTCAGACCTGAGATTCCCCTGCAGCCCCTGGTGCATCAGCCCATGGAGAAGCAGCTGTGCCCCTGCAGCCCATGGAGGTCCATGTGGATACAGAGATCCACCCACAGCCCATGGAGGAGACCCATGCCAGAGCAGGTGGGTGGATGCCTCAGAGGAGGCTGTGAGCCTGTGGGGGCCTGGGCTGGAGCAGGGTGCTGGTAAGGACCTGCAGACCTAGGGAGAGAAGATCCCATGCTGGAGTAGGTTTCTAGTAGAATTTGTGACCCTGTGTGGGACCCATACTGGAGTAGGTTGTCCTTGAAGGACTGCACCTTGTGAAATTAGACCCACAGCAGTTCATTAAGAACTGTAACCCTTGAGAAGGACTCATGCTGGAGAAATTCTTGGAGAATTGTTTCCTGTGTGAGGGACCCTACACTGGACCAGGGGAATGACTCCTCTCCTTGAGCAGTGGGAGAAACAGGATGTGATGAACTCACTGTAATTCCCATTCGCTGTCTTCCTGCATTGCTGGAGAAGAAGGTAGAGCTGGAGAGAAGGGAAAAGTAGGGAGACGGTGTTTTTGAGATTTGTTTTACTTGTCATTATCTTCCTCTAATTTTAGTTAGTAATAAATTCAGTTAATATCCTCAAGCTGTGTCTGTTTTGCCCATGATGAGAATCAAAAAGTGATCTTGTCCTTGTCCTTATCCCAATTCATGAACTTTTTGTTATATTTTTTCTCCCTCATCCAGTTACAGAGGGAGGTGATAGAGTAAATTTTGTGGGCACCTGGCATTCAAACAGGGTAAACACCCCACAATAAATCACCCTATTAAACCCTAGGAAACGCATTTAAAGTCAGGGAATAAACTAGCTGTAATTGCCCATGCAAAATAGAAGCAGAACAGTTGTCTTCTTTTGTTAGTCTTTTGCCTGTTTTACATGTCCTGGTACAGAGACATTTTTCATAACACCAGAAAGATGCACACAACTGGGAGCATATCTTCAGCATCAAATGTTCACCGAAACATTTAATGTTGATGAACATTTGCCTGTGCAGATACCAGAACTAAATCATGTACATCACATATCCCATTCCTAAAGCCTTTTAATCTTTTTATACATAGGGCAAAGTTGTTAGAACTGAAGCCAGGAATGCAAATACCACTGTTCAGAGTTTTCCATTTGGACTTTATTATCTGAATGAACTGCCGAGAAATCAGGGCATTAATTTTATTTTGAAGTCTACATAAGGCTTGGAGATGGCTCTAGATTCTGGTGGGTTTTATTCAGGCAAGAAGAAAAGTTAAAAGATGATCTTGAATTAAAAACACTAACATAATTTAGAGACGTTACTGAAATGTCTGTCTTTCCTAACTCTGTAACAAAGCCTATTCAGACAATGTGTTTATATCCATGACACTGGTTAGCTGCTGCTTGCAATGAAGCCAGATTCTAACCAAGAAAAGGGCAAAGATTTCATGCCTTACATGGTCAGATGTTCTCAGACCCAGGGTGTGTATTAGTTTGCTATTGGGGACAAGATATGTGTAGTAAGAGGCCTTTGTTTTCTTCCTTCACCCAGAGAAGAGTTATGGGGAAAGGAAGTAAGCAGAGACAAAGAATCTGGATCTGCCTTTCTCCTGAAGGGCTTCACTGCTTAGACAGTGAAATGAAGCCTGTGTTTGATGAAGACAAAAAAGCAAGCAGAGGAGACATAGGAGTGCCTTGCTTGCTGTGCATGGGAGGATTTGAGCACCAGGATCTGGAGGAATTATTTCAGAGCAGTTCATGATTGCATCAATGGGCTTCTGAGATACTTAATCCAATCAGCTAAATATTTCAAACTTTATTTTGAAGTACTTCTTTCTTCCTAGCAAATAGTCACCAGATAAAATAAGCATGCTTGCAATTTAACTCACACACCTGCCTGCCCTTAGAAATTAAGTGCCTAAAATGCGTTCATCCTACAGCTGGAAAGAGAGACTTGTGACTATCCCATTCAATCCCTGCAGTGATGCACCCTCCTCACTTCATTCAACAAATCCAGAATTACAGGAATTATTGCTCTTTATTCAGGCCACAACTGATGGTGCACATGAAATAAGCTTGCTGGGAAGATACTCAGGCTTGGCTTTGACTCCAAGTGAAAATGAATTTGCTACATACTCCCCCACTCCAACTAATCATAGCAAATTATATCACTGCTTAATATCACCCTTCTACATCTGTGTGTTCTGCCTCTGTAGCAGCTTGGTGAGGCCAAACTCCCAACATATGCCTCTGAGAGGATGTTCACTCAGCTCTCTGCTCACTTTTGAACCTACACTTTCAATCGGCTAAACATGCTCTGCTGTTGCCTGGTAGAAGAGTTCAGCTCTGGTGAAGAGACACTTCAGGGAGACCTTGAAGCTCTCCCAGGAAAACGGCCTTTTCCATCCATGTGTCGGCAAATTTGGAAAATGCAGCAAATCGTCAGTGTAAGGGACAGAGAAGAGGAGCTCCTGGGCTATGTTCTTCTCATCCCAAACATAGTGTCTTAAAGCTTTTGGTCTTTGAGATAACTGATATACTGAAACTACCTTTCTTATCTCTCAGAGAGTTCTGGAAATTAATTACCATTTGCCAACTACGAACACTTCCTCTGATAGGAGTTATTATGTATCACAGCAAAATGTGAAAAATCTTGGCATGCTCAAGCTAGCTTTCATATAGGTGAAAAGAGAATGAATGACACTGCATCATATGGAATATCACAGGTTATTTGACATGCCATAATCCTTCTCCTATGGATTTCTGGGCTATTTTTATAATGCTAATTCTGATTAAAAATACTAAGTCTGACTGTCAGCTCTAATCCATGCTTCATCCCTCCATATCTAGCAATGTTAAACACTGTGACTAGTCTAAAGGCCATTAAAAATATTCCCATGTGTAGAAACTTCTGAGGAATATATATAAGCCATACACATTTCCCTGCTTCTGCAGTGGGGAGAGTTTATGGAGCTACACATAGGCCATCAGGATGGGTGCTGTATTTAGTGTATTGACTTTGATTATGCCACAGTTTCATAACAGCAGATTTAGTTTTTAGCTATCTGTTGTTCTGAAGGGAGTAATTGGAATTCAGCAATGATGGCACACTGACAAAAAGTGGTTCTTTTAGTTTTGTTTGGTTTTTTTTTTTTCTCATTTTACTAACTGCTCAGCTCTCCTCTTTCTAAGCTAAGAAGCTGTGTGAAAAATGGGCTGGAAATGCATCCACTGAAATGAGTAGTGCTGACAGGCTGATGCTGTAGCTTGCTGCCTGTGCAGGTACAGCTGCTTTGAGCTCTGACCAGATTCCAGCCAGGCAAAAAAAAAGTTTCCCAAAACTATTCAGCAGCATGTAACTCATGATAGCAGTGGAGAAAAATGCATAACACTGGAGTTATCTTGTGTTCCTAGACACTTTTGCCTCACTTTATATTGTACTTTAGGCTGTCCAGACTGTAGATAGAATTGCATTGAATCCTACATCTTTATACTTTAAAAGCTCAGCTAATCTCCCCAAGCTGCACAGTTATTCTAAGACAGTTTTCAACCATAAAGCATAAACAGTATAGCACTAGTTTGCAATTAAAATGAGGAAAAATCTTGTAAAAAGCACTTTTTAAAAAGATATGTAACCGGATGTTGTTTTTCAGTACACTGTCTGTGAAAACAGGACCTTTTTCTCAGCTTTCTGAAACCTAACTTGACAATCCAAGAAGCAATTAAGCTAGAATATGTTCCTCTCTTTTATCTGGTCTTTAAATAATTTAGAGGCTGAAATTAGTTCAATTTTTTGTTATTTGTACTGAATGGTAATAACTTTATTCATTATATGAGCAAGTAAACAGCAGGAAAATTGTGTGAGGCACATAAAATTGGGAAAGGATGAAGAAAAAAGAATGTAGTTGGTCCTGCAGATTTTGGTAGCAGTAGTGTGAAGATGAACAGATGGAAAAAGAGAATTTAAAAATGTTTTACTAGAAATCATCCCATTCAATTCTCTATTTCCAATTAGCTTTATGACTTCAAATTCTTTATTTCCATCTGATACATTACTATAACAAATGCAACAACATAAACTTAGTTCTTAGAGGAAAGTTGGAATTCATTTGTAATGTGGATGTGTGTAAGAATATCCACAAAATATACCAGATTTTAGTTTTGTAGCTAAAATTTAAAAAGTGATTTGAAAGCAATGCATTTCATTAAACATCTGAGAAATTTCACTGTAGGAAAGGTGTTTGCATGCTAAACAAAGGAGAAGAATAATGCAGTGTTACACTGGAGTTATTACTGGATGAAGGTTGCTTTGTAGTGGGGAGGTACATGGATTGGTCAAGGAGAAGGGATATGTATGAACAGAGGTAACTGTGATCACTTTAGCACAGTGGAAGGTGGGTATGGAGAGAAGTGGCAGGGGTTTGATGAGGGCATAGCTGGTGAGGGTTTTTTGAGGGCAGACAGTAGCTGTTTTGAAAGCACAGATGGTGGTTGGGATGTAGGAATCTGTAAAAAAGCAAGACATGAAGGATGCCTAAGCCACTTTTTCAAGTGGGCTATGAGTTCAAGCTTCTCTGTTTACAGGCATGCTTTTAGAAAGATTTTAAAAGAATGTGGGTGAGTCTTCAGAGTGCGTGGACTTAGTACTCTGTGCAAACCTAGCTTTAAATAACCCAGGCTGTCTCCCACCACAAAAGTCAGTGCAGTCACTAGCTACTTTGAAAAACTCTGTTCAACTGTCCTAGAGTTATAATAATGTTTTGATAAGTGCATTAATATTAATTATTTTACTTACATATAATAGCCACTGTGTAAGTGTTCTTTGCTGCTGTTTGATTAATATTCTCTAGGCTGACCCTTTTGTTGTTAAACAGAACCACAGAGTGACTGTTTTAGCATGAATGTTTTTTCATGACTCTAGAAATCAATCTCGTCTTTCTGCCACAAAACCATGACACAAACAAGGCTCTATCAATAAACTGGGAATTTTTTTAGCTTCCTGCAAGCTCCTCCATGCTTCTTGATTCTTATCTCTCCAGACAGTTGAGAGATGCAGTCTTTCTCTCTCACAGGCCCTGGTGATTGTACATTACTGTTTGTGTCAATTCCCCAAGTAAGAACAAAGGTAAGATATGATTATCAGCAGGATATCTTGAGGCCTCAGTCTCTGGAGATGAATAGTCATGCCAAAGCAGGTGACTGTCAATTGACTTCCATTTCCTACGCTTGTTTCTTCTTTGAACTTACTGAGTGTAATTACCCTGATCCTAAATATCATTACATGCAGAAGCCTTAGAAGTCACACAGAAACTGTCATAGCAGATGAAACCAGTGTCTACCAAGCCATGTATCCTGTACACCAAAACAAAGAATAGGGCAAGGTCTTAGTGTACCTTCATAACCATTGCCTGAATTTTTGTAAAGTAATGGCTATGGGACTCCTGAGCCAGAGACGTGCTTAGAAGCCTGTTAACACTATTATTTGACTGAAAAAAATTGTCTCTGCTCATTTCCCTGTGATGCTTATCTATTCATAGACATCATAGAATTCCTCAGCTATCTTACTTTCTTTAACCCAAAGGGGTGGTGTTTCCTTGCATTCGTACCTCTTTGTAAAGATGGATCAGAGACATGACACAGGCACTAGAGTTACTGTCTGTTTTGAGTTCATACCGCACAGGAAGAAAACACTTGCAGAGAATACTTTACTTTTGGTGCATCAGAAGTTTTTCATACATACAATCTTACTAGGCTGCACAAATAAACTCCAAAGAAAATGCATATGAGGAGTAGGCTGGCTAGTGTCATCAAATAATTCTTTTTGAGCTCTTTTTGAGCTGACAAATACCAGGAACTGTCTATCTCAGTGGTTTCTTAAGTGAACTAAGAACTTGATCCCATTCCACTTCTTTGACAACCCTTTTTAATTCTAATTTTCAAGATGAACACAACAATGCTCCATCCAGTGGCACTTACAAAGAGCAAAAACACACAGAAATCCACTCTACTTTGGAGACTTCTCATAAGGAAAGCCAGAACATCAGAGTCAGAGTTTCTCTGACTTTGTGCATTGGTTTCTGAGTGCAGCTCCCTGCAGGATATGATAGATGATATTGTAGTGGGGTTCTGCTACAGGCACCCAACCAGGAAAGCACTCTGGATGACAGTTTTAGAAGCAGCTTTGTGTTCACAGGCCCTGGTCCCCATGGGGGCTTCAGCCATGTCAATATCTTTTTGAGGGACAACACAGAAAAGCACAAGCACAATCACAAGCAGTCCAGGAGGTTCCTGGAATGCGTTGATGACACCTTTCTTCTTCAAGTGGTATGAAGAAAGGTGCTATGCTGGATTTTGGTCTCACCAACAAGGAGAAAAGGAGGAGGATGTAAAGCCCAAGGGCAGCCTGGGCTGCAGTGACCATAAGATGTGGAGTTTCAGATCCTCAGGGCAGTGAGGAAGGCACACAGCAAGCTCACTACCCTGGACTTTAGGACAGCAGATTTTGGCCTCTTCAGACATTTGCTTAGTTGAGTACCATGGGATAACTCCCTGAAGGGATGAGAGGCCAAAGAAAGATATTCAAGGATCACCTTCTCCAAGCTCAGGGGTGATGCATCCCAATAAAGAGGAAGTCAGGCAGAAACAGCAGGAAACCTATGCAGATGAGTGAGGGGCTCCTGGAAAAACTCAAACATGAAAAGAAAGCACACAGAGGGTGGAGGCAAGGACAGGAGTTGGGGAGGAGTGCAGAGATACTGTCTGAGCAGCCAGGGATCAGGTTAGGAAAGTTAAAGACCTGATTAATTTAAAGCTGGTGGGGGATGTTGAGGGCAACAAGAAAAGCTTCCATACATACATCAGTGATCTAAGGAAGACCAGGGGAAAACGTGGGCGTCTCCAGAAGGGAACAGGAGATCTGGTTAACTGGATCATGGAAAAGGGTGAGGTGCTCAGAACCTAAAGGTGCATAAGTCCTGTTGATTCTAATGAGATGCGTCCATGAATCCAAAGGGAGAAAGTGGCTATGCCACTATCATTTTTGCTAAGTTGTGGCAGTTTGATGAAGTTTCCGCTGACTGGAAAAGGGGAAACATAATGTCCATCTTTAAAAAGAGGAAAAAGGAAGACCTGTGGAACTACAGGTTGGTCATTCTTGGCTTTGTGTCTGGCAAGATTATGGAGCAGATCCTCCTAGAAACTCTGCTAAAATGCATGGAAAATAATAATATGACTGGTGACAGAAAAAGTGTATTCATTAAAGGCAAATGATGCCTGAGAAATTTGGTGGCCTTCTATGATGGCATTACGGAAGTAGTGGATAAGAAAAGAGTGACTGATGCCATCTACCTTGATTTATTCAAAGCATTTGGCACTGTCCCACAAAGTACCCTTGTCTCAACACCGAAGAGACATGGATTTGATAGATGGACCAATTACTGGATAAGGAATTTGTAAGAAGAAATCAGCTGATGGTGTTTGTTTCCTAACAGGGCTTTGTGTCTGTTCTGGAGGGAGTTCCTTGCCCCTGGTATTGCCCTGGCTCTCTCTCTTGGCCATGGTGCAAATTTGGGAGGCTGTTGGAAACAAACACCATCATTTTGCTGCTGGATGTACATTTCCAGGATGCCCAGTAACCTGCTAATTTTCAGGGGCCAGATTTACACATCTGGCACTGTGTAAACTACACTTCCATCTTTTAAAAACTGAAGTAAGGAACTCATGTTTCCTTTCTTGAGCAGAAAGTTATTCACTGAAAGAGGTTTTAGAGACTACAATTTCTCTGTATGTCCTTTATATTGACTTTTATATCTGTGCAAACACAGGATCTTTTTTGCTGCTTTGATTCCCCTGTGACTCTACCTTGCATTTTGCACTGTTCACTTCAGCTATCTCTGGTTGCATTATACAGAGCACTTCAAATGAAACCAGACAGAGAATGTAAGAGATAACTGAATTTTCTTTTTTTATTTAATCTGGTGGAAAGTATCTCTCTTGAAGGCATCATAGCACCTGTCAGTGGTTATTCTCTCAAATGTGTTACAGGTAAATACTGACATTTAGTATTATTAAATATCTCTGTCACGATTCATAAAACTAGGCAGGTTGGAAGGACCTGTGGAGGTTGAATCTGCGTCCCCCTCCTCAAAACTAGCACTACTCCAGCTAGTGCTCTACACAGTGACCAGCTTTCTTTTTAACAGCTCCAAGAAAGGAGTATTCATGGCATCCCTAAGACTTCTGTACAGTGACAGTGTTTCTCTTTGGGAAAAAAATCCTAAGTTCTCACATTAGTGTTCTGTGTTGCATCTTGTACCTGATGGTTCTAGTCCTTTCTCTGTGCATCTCTGAGAAGAGATGCAGACTCTGAGAAGAGTCTGTCTCCATCTTTTCTTTCCCCTCCCATGTGGTTGATGAAGAGAGCAGTAGGTCCCTGTTAACCTTCTCCTCTTAACACTGTCTTAAAAATCATTACCTAGCATAAAGAAATGTAAGTTTATAGGCTTTAATAGTCTGGATTCTGAGCAGGAAGGGATCAAGTTTTCAGGCTTTTATGCACAACTACAAAAGCTATTGTTCTTTTTGTCTGAACTTTTCATTGTTTCTATAGATCAGTGGTTCTCTACTTTTCATTTATATAAAAAGGCTAAACTGTAAATAAGTGTACTAAAAAAGGAAAGAAAATCATAAAATGCAGTTTTAACTGGTTTTGTGAACCATATAAACATATTTCAGTACATAGTATTGTTTCAGGACTTCTGAAATAGTTCACAGTTTCCTTAAATAAAAGAAAAAGCGATTCACAAAGTCCAAAGAGAAGTTTTGATGAATGATTAGTAATAAGCATTTTTCAGCAACACTGAAAAGATAGGATATGTGCTCATACCTTAAAAAAACCACCACTTTTGGCTTTCTATTTCTTGCTTTAAAGATGCAAACCTTCAAGAGACACACAGAAAGATTTAGTGGCAAAGTGTATTAACCCAGCATTTGGGCAGAGAGGCTTCTACAAGCCTTGTGTTTGAGACTTTTCAGTTTTAACATGTAAAAAAATGTTTCAAGCAATAAAGACTTAATTACAGAAGTAGTGAGTTATTGAAAATTGTTGAACATTTAAAATACCTCTGTAAAGAAACAAAGGCATGAAAAGGAGGGGGTAAACAGTCTGTGAAGGATGAGTGCTAAATAATATGCAATTAGAGAAATCAAAGCTATTGTGCTAAAATAGAGGCTGGAGATCAAAAGGGCTTGGAATAAAGATGGGCAAGTTCTGGGAAAAAACTTTATAAGCAATAAGAACGCCTTTGAAGTAGTTTCTTAGAAAAACATGGAACAAATGGAGCCTAGGTAGGTAGCATGATGTTTTTTAACACATTTGAGAAGGCCGTTTTGGAAAAACAAAGAAAAGAGCACTGAATAAAGAGTACTTTTGAATAGAATGTGATCTTTGAAAAAACAATAGACCAGTGTTTCATCACCTCACTTCCCTCTCATTGAGAGAATGTGGGCTCTTGTCACATGTGAAACAGCGAGGGAAGATGAGCTCATGAACAAATTCCCTTTTTTTTTTTTTTTTTTTTTTTATTCTTTTAGCAATATTGAATGCATTTGTACTGCTGGTGATTTTTTAGTTAAAAGTTTTTGCAGACAGACCTATAAATAAACAGCAGCATACAAATAAGTGTATGAAAGCTCCAAAGCAACTGACATCTTCAGTCAAAGTAACTTGACAATAGTAAATTAAAGCTTCATGATACAGCAGAACTTGGTGAAGTTCCCCTATATCTTGCTTTAGCTGATTCTGCTGCAAGATAGAGATTATACAAGTGAAATTCCCCCTCAGTCTTTTCACTTTCAAGACACAAATTACTTCAGTACTATTCCTCTGCATTTATATAAATAGATGAAAATCTGTCAGCAATAACTTAGCATTAATTGCTCTTCAACTAGTATAATGAGTGTTTCTAGATGATGTAATGCTTATGTGTGCATTCTAAAGCTTTCTCAAATGAGGCTTAATTCTACATGTCCTTTCTGAAAGATCCTGTAATTAATGTGAATGCTGTTACATAGAATCAAAGAATATTTCTGTTTAGAAGGGAATTCAAAGATCATTAAGATCCAGCTCCCCTGCCATGAACAGGGACACCTTCCATGAGACCAGCTTAGTCAGGATCCCATCCAGCCTGGCCTTAAATACTTCCAGGGATGGGGGATCCAAGCTTCTCTGGGCAACCTGTTCCTGTGTGTTACCTCTACTGAAGTGAAGAGATACTTCCTAATATCTAATCTTAACCTACTCTCACTTTTATCACCCATCTTCATTATTAAGTAGTATATATGACCTAGTCTGATTCTATGAGAACTAATAAGGAAAGGAGACTAGAACTCAATAAAGAAAGTGCTTATTTATAGTATGGTATTTAGATTCCCTCACTGTTGCCATGTTAGCTGGGCTGAAGGACAAGGCCAAGATCCTTTCTTCCTCACTGGTAAAATCTTCTGTTTACATGGCAATTGCTATTGGTGCTCATGGTTACACTATACTGCAGCAGCAGCACAAAAACTTTATTTGTTAAAAACTCCATGACCCTTTCCAATTCCTTGAGTTGCTCACAATATGGCACATAGATACCTAATAGTCTTACATGAACACTTCAGAGAAGGCAGTAAGAACCAAAAAGTGGAGAACTAGATTGAAAATATAGTGAGTATTAGCTCAAATGTCAAAATATGTGGACTCAAATGCTTTCAAACTGAGAGGTTGTCAGTCCTCCACCTCTGGTGCCTCACTTACAGAGCAGCACATCTGGAATGAAGAACATCAGAGCTGTCTGATGCCTCCTTCTGTGACAGGGCCTATTCCCTCCATAGCAAATACACAAATGCTATCTGGAAAGGAGAGACTTCAGGTTAATAACACAGCCCTTGTTGACCTAAATTCCAGAGAGGATTTGAATTGCACTTTTTGGAGGGTAAAGTTATCCATAACAAGAAATGCTGCAAAGATACTTTTTTTTTTCCTGCTGCATCCAATGCCTATTAATGAACAGGACAGCAGGTTTGACATGCTCATGTATGACATCCAGGTCTTATCATGTGCATCTGTCCTTACAGAAACATTGAAAGATAAACTCAGTCTTGACAGTCTGATCTTCAAGGGTCTGATCTGTGAAGACCTGTTCTGTCAGTGAAGTCCCACACATACTTTGTGCAATAACATAGTCCGTTCTGCAGCTTGCATGTCCTCCACCCTCTTTAATGACGCTTGTTAAAGGAATTTCCAGTGGACTGACACTCAGACAAAGTAAATGAGATACCTTGGAAGAATTCTATAGGCAACCATTTTACCCAGATATTGGCTGGGAGGTGTGTTGGTGTGCATGAAAAAGCGTGTATGTTGGGGGGGGAATTTACAGTAAGAGATTGTGTTAAAAAAATAGTAGATGGTATCTGCATATCTGTTCAGTGAGTTTATCTAACATTCCCTTTTTCTCCCCTGTCTTTCTGTCTTTTCCCCTGCCCTTCCTTGTTTCTCTTCTGCCATTTACTGTCAGGAAGGGCCACGTCTGAAGGGCCAGTTCAGCACAGCCTGGCACCAACACAGACGGATGACATCATCAGTTCCAACTGTGAGTCAATTTGCAATTGGGGACTCTTTGAAGTGATATTGGTTTATGTGCGTGTAGAAGCTACAAGAATTCTGCAGAGGGCTTTCAGAGCGGGGAGAGAGAGGTTTGTTAGCCCCAGCTCCCTCTGGTTGGAGTAGCATGGAAGTTTTTGATGTCTTAATAAATAGCATTAGGTAAATGTAGCTTCTCCTGAAATACACAAGGATTCTGATGTGTGAGGACCAGTGCAAGGGAATTTTACCACCAGAGGAGACTTTTTGAGCTGGATGCTGTTCACAGGAAACTGTCTACCAAGAGAGCTTAGGACACCTCACCTGACTAAAGAGGCTGGAAGTCATGCCTCAGATGAGGATCTTCATTGAATTGTTATTTTCACAGTTAGAGACGAGCTGCCAGTCTCAGATTTGTGTAGGAACACTGATTGTGTTAGGACAGGTGAAGAGACTTTGCTTTCAGTTTTGAGGTGCTTGAGGTAATTTGGCTTCTGTCAATTTGATTCTCTGCAGGAGCACCTGCAAGGGGGAAGACAAGACCTTGCACAGTTCTCTCTCGTTATGCATGTACATAAAGCTATCCAACACTTGTGATCTCAGTCCCCAGTGGCCCATGCTCCTGACACGAGTGTTGGGTGAAGATATTCCTTATGGAATTGTAGGAGGGAAAAAGGTTCATTACACAAGAGCATGTGAAAAATGACCTCTGCTCTTCACTGCTCCTGAAAGGTACTCCTCTTCCAGGTGACTTTCCTGGTCCTAACAAGCTTTGGCCCAGCATCACAGAGAAGGCAGCTGGGGAAGGAGATAGTGATTTAAAATGGGCAACTGTATCAGCTGCAAAATTTGAGAGGACATGATGGCAAATGCAGAGGACAGCAGAAGGCAAAAAGAGGAAGAAGTCTCTAATACCCTTGCACTTCAAAGAGAGTATGTGAGGATAAGTGAGAGAGTACTGGTTCAAGGCTATTAGAGCTATAAAATTTGTATACTCTCATTAATGGAAATGTAGCATATAGCAGTTACACTCTAATGTACAGTGAGGGGATTAACACTGTTTTTTCTAGATGCATTTTCCTCAGCTGAGTGCTAAAATTTTCCATTATTCTACCAAAAAGTCTATCTTTTATATACATATACATATATATATGTACATGTATATATGTAGATAAAGCTTTTTATTAATATATTTGAATATATTAGTAAAAATCTTACTCAGAAACTGTAAAAGTGACTAATAACATTGTCATAAGTTATGCTGTATTCTGTTTTTTATGCTGCACAGTGATCAATGGAAAATTCACAATGAAGACCAATATCTCACTGCTCTATGACTCCTAAACAAAGAATTTCTTCAAACCATACATTTTCAAATCATGAGTGAGTCATACTGTGTTTGTCCTGCCTTTTAGTTTTCTGATGATTTGTTGAAGTCCCACAGTTCCTGCAATCCGGTGGTCACTTCTGTAAACTATTGTTTGGAAATGTTGATACCCTGGGCAGTGCATCAAACCAGATGGTTTGTCAGCTGCATGAAGCCTGTGAGAAGTTTGTCTGTCAGTAAGCATGAAGACATGGGCCTTGAGATCAACAGAAGACTCACTGTTAAACTGGAGCACTCACTTAAGCAATCTGTGCTTGAGTCTGGATGTGATTTTAAAAAACTTTAAAATCTCCCGAAGATGGAAAGTTTAGTATGGAGAGAATACAGGCTGATGCCTTTAGCAGTCAGTGAGTGGATATGAACTAAAACTCTGGGATTATATTTCTACCAGGTCTTATGTGGAAAACAAACAAACAAACAAAACTAACAAACAAATACATCAACAGCCTCAGACAAGTAGACCCCCATTGTTTGGGAGAGAATCAGTTTCAAAGCAGGTCTTGGGTACTTAAAGTCTGAAATGCAGTGCACTATCCTATTCTTCCTTTTAGCTTACCTGGTAGCTCATCCTGTACTTATCTAGAGCAGCACTCTATTTTGGCTTTTTTTTTCACTTACTCAAGTTGTTAGAGCACTTAATCCAACTTCAAGATGGATTGTGATTACATCTTAAGCTCTTCTTTGCACAATGATTGATTCTGTTAATGTTTGTTGTGGTTCCTGTCTACTAAGAACAGTTTGAGACTGTATGTACTATATGGCAGGAAAATTCAGACAAGAAAAACAACAGTCTACTAATACCAAGCAGGTAATATATTGATTAAGGCTGTTCAAAATGCTTTGCCAATGAATGTCTTTTTTTCACCTCCATTCATTGGTTCAAAGCCTCTCTAAGTCTTCTGGTTGGACTTGCATAGCTTAGTGTTGAAATTATTGTAGTCAAGCAATCGTGAAGATTAACAAAAGCACCTAAAAATGTTTTTAGGACTTTATTGTCATTATTATTAAGGGTGCTTTCCTTTGAATGGCAAGCCTTGTACAAACAGGAAGAGATAGTTTATCTAGGTGGGCAGACTAAAGAGCAAGAAAAAGGAAGGGGTCCGAGCCATCTAAGCCCTTTAAAAATGTGGAAATCTCCCTCTAATGATAGAAGAGGGGCTGAGAGAGTCCCCATTCTTGGAGATTCTCAAAACTTCACTATAAAAGTCTTGGAGTATGCTGATTGAAATCTGGAGTCCATGCTTTGAGTAGGGGTTGGACTGCATATCTTCCATATTGGTCTTCCAAAAAGTGTCATTTTTAAAATTTTATTGTCTGTGGTAAATTCAGTAGCAAAGTCCTCTGCATTTAAACTTCATATAGCCTGATACTTGGTGTAGCCCCTAAGCTGCAAAAACCGTCCTCCTTATTTGGAATTAAGCTGCTCCTCCAAAACCACCAGATGAACATTGTCTTCTGGTAGCATGCAATGGACAGAAGAAGAATGTGATGTGATTTTTTTTTTTTTTTGGGGGGGCCCATTAAATTTAAATGAAATCTGCTATATACACAGAGCAGCTAAGAATTTAGGAAAAAAGGGCTGGAAATTGAGCTGACAATCTCAAACAGGTAGAGAAATCATTCTCCCCATAAGACTGATGCTGACTGAATTTTTCAAAGGGCAGAAAGACAAAACTGTTCTTTCACAGACATCCTGGGGATGAGAGCTAGAGGTGTCTCACTCTGACAGCAGTGTTCCTGTTGCGTAACTAAATTGTATGGGTCACGTCCTGGGCCTGTCAATCCAGTTAAGTCTACACCAGTGTTTAGAAAAGAAGTAGATATTCTCCAAAGGCTAAATGCCAGTGACTTTGATGTGACTTTGTGATAAAGTCCTGGACTCTTTCAGTGGGAAGAAAGCATTGTTGCATTAATATAATGACTTGTGATATCACATCTATTACTCTTTTACTGTGTGTTTTCAAGTCCTGGGCTCCTATTTAGTTTTGATGGACACCCGATTTTTTCGGTTCAAATGGTTTTTGGGATATTTATTTTTCTGTAGTGATGGTAATCTAAACAGAGAGGTTATTATAAATTCCTGTTGTGCACAATAAGTTCTAAAATATTACCTGAGGCAGGATCTGTGGGAAAAGGTAATAGCAGATGTGCTTTTATACCAACTGACATAGATGTGAAAAGCAGAATTTTTTGGCACTCTAGACACTGTCCACATCTGAAACAGAAGCAGGAAATTTCAAGCTACCATGTTGCATTATGGGTTTCTGGGATCTTGTATTTTTCATCTTAAAATCCCTATTCAAAATCCACAGAGGCTGCCTGGGTGTCTGCTGTTTATTTTAGTGGGTTTGGGAATAAACAAGTCAGCAAGACTAATGGTTGTACTTCCATTTATAATGTTTTCTGCCTTTTTCTTGCTATCTATATACCCTTAGGAGTTTTTTCTTTGGCCATTCATTAAAAACCAAAGTAGTTCCCTTCCTGAGGCATGCCAAATTGTTTCTGAGTCTAGTAATGACTGCTAGTTCTGCTGGCGGATTTCATATAGAAAATTTGGAAAATGAATCTATACTGCCAACAGCACTACTGCTATCTGATTGTGCTATTACAAGAGCTAAATTCTTATCCTTTCTATGCTCTGACTTATACACCATGATGCTTTGATTCTGTCCACCTCTTAATCATGTCTGTCACAATACAAATTAGATGGAAAATCTTCACAGGAGCATCCTGCCCACAGTTTTAACTTTAGCATAAGATAATTGCCTAGTGCTTTCTATGGAAACATTTCATTTCATCACAGTTGGCAATTTCAAATGATTGTTTTTGTTCCAGTTAATGGGAGCAGCAACAGAAATGTCAGTGTGGCACATGTCATGGTAGCAAGACCTGCAAGAAGAAGAGAAACAGCAGTTCCTGAGGGAGAGGGTCAGTAGTTCATGTGAAGCAGCTTTTAAGGACAGTGGAATGGCTGGACAAGTGTTTGCAGTTACAGATTTCTAAAGCTTATAGGGTTTTATGTACATCAACACCTTTGGTGTGAATTTGTGAGATGACAGGGATATAACATCACTGATCTCTTTCTGAGGTGATGACGCACACCACTGCTGGATTCCATCCCTCAGGTTCCTTAGCTATAACACTAAAACAGCATGGGAAGAAGCCTGCTTTTTCAGGTGAAGGGAACAGGCAGAGGTGATGGCGGAAATCAGATGCAAGCTCATGCCAGCACTTGGTAGGAAACTGGTAAATCAGGAGTCAGCAGTGTCAGTACCACTGCAGGATGAACCCCAGCAAGACACATCTATTGCTCGAGATGAGAGGACAGGAAAGGAGCACTCATGAGGTTTAGGAAGAGCAGAACCTGATGTGTAAACACTTCAAGGTGTTAAAACCACTAAATGTTCTGTGTTTGTTTTTTTCTTCTTTCCCCTCTAGATGACAGATATTAAAGAAAAAAACATCCAATAATTGCTTTTATAGATATACAATATAATGTATTTCACAGATATTCTGGAACTTGTTTCATAGGAGCATTCAGACAATAGGATCTGAATTAATTTTTGAAATGCATTTATTACACAGATTTAATGTGTGGGGACTTTCACTCAGAATTAAGCTAAACTAAAATAAAGGGTTAAGTTCAAAAGCAGAATATATAAGACAATGAAAACAGAGGGAGAATTTTCCTTCATCCAAGTTTTATGAAAATCTCAAGGAGATAAATTGCTATAAATACGTCCTCAGTCAGGAAAAATGAGATTTATACAGTGATTTGATTGAGACATTCAGTAGGGTGGAGATTTGTCCTCAGCACGTATTCGACATGTAGTGTGTGAATGCTCAGGAATTGGATGGAAGGAGAAGGGCATAATCTGCAGAGATTTACTTTTAGATCAAGTTAAAATAGCCTTTGACTTTTCCTGCTTTATGCTGACATTATATTCATTGGGTGAATGCTTTTGCATCTGACACTATGTTTTGTGATAGGACAAGCAGGAGGTGATAGAAAATATATAATACAGTGATTTAAACATGGAGGAATAGACATTTCTGGCTCAAAATATAAGAATTCAGAGGCAGAGAATGAAATTAAAGATGTTAATTTCACATGTGAATGCACTGCAAAGGAAAGGTCATGAAGCCAAGGGTTTAGTTAAATTCAAAGAAGCATTAGTAGCTTACATGAATTACAAAAATAACTAGTGAAGTAATTAATTATGATGAAAATTCTGGGAAGGATATTAGATATTGTGCTTTGACTATTATTCTAGTCTCTATCAAGATGAGATCACCTAGCAGACAGGCAACATGCAGTAGACAGAAAATCAACAGAAGTGTCTGAGATTAGTGTCAATGAGACATGGGATTTAAAAGACAGTGGGTCGTATCCAAGCTATCACTTGATCTAGCTTCCTTTTTCGAACTTCTCCATCCTCATTTTGTCTGAGTTGAGCCTTTCAGGTGTCCAGCTGCTGATGAGTAATGTATTCTGATCATACTGATCCTCTGTGAGTCAGGAAAACTGAATTTTTAATGCCAGTTGCAGGAGTTTCATGTTGTGCTAACTGTGCTTGGAGCCTGAATATTACCATAAATAACAGTGTTGAGAAAACAAGTGACTAGGTTTAACTCCTAGTCCAGCATAAGGTAGTGATCAAGATGTAGAGTTTGAACTGTTCAGTACTGCCATAATAGCAGTGTCCAAGTTTGAAAAGCGACTTGCAATACCTGTGCATCTTGTGAAGAAGCAAGTTGTGGAAACTGACAGGTTGGTTTGTTTTAAGGATCTTTAGGAATGCAAATAAAACATATATATTCAGGTCTGCTGGGACACATGGTGCAACAAACTTTCTCCTTAATGAAGAAATCTACAGACAGAAGGGATCACAACAGGAGAAGATGCTGCACTCCCTCCTTTCGTGATTAATAGGTGAAGAAATGTGAAGGAGTTTATATGAGAAGTAGCAAGGAATCACAGTGCAAGTCATTTCACATGTCAAACCTTTCACGTGTCAACTCAGACGGTCCAAATAAATGGACATAGAATCACAGAACCACAGAATCACAGAATGGCCTGATTGGAAGGAAACTGAAAGATCATCTAGATCCAGCACTAGATCAGGCTGCCCAGAGCTCCATCCAACCTGGCCTTGAACACTGCCAGAGATGGGGCATGTACGTGGAACAGGCAAAATGTTTGGATGGTGTTTAAGCCATTGTCTCCAACATGTGGTATTATTCAATTACACTTGTTCAATGCCTTCAAATTTAATCTTAGTTCAACCTTTCTGCATTTTTGTCCTATAAATACACAATTATTTAAAGTTGTCCAAAATCTAGGAGGCCAGTATTTGCGCCAACATCCAGCCATGCTTCCTGATGCCTCATTTTATCATTCCTCCCATTCTTTCAACTACAAGAACTGGCTGAACTACAGAGATAGTTTTCAGGTTGATCAATGGATCAATGGTGGAAGAAATAAACCATTAGTGTCTGCTCAGGAAAAGGCAGATATTTCAGCTCAACTCTTACTAGACATTAAAGTCAAAATGAGGATGGTATGAGGAAGGCTTAAGTGTGGGGAAGGGCTTGGAGAGTTTAGCCACGAAATGCAATACCTCAAAATCCCATCATTTATTGTTTAGTCCACAATACTGGTTGGATAATAAGAACAATTCAGTTCATTGTAGGCATTACTGTGAGGCTGGTGAGGCACAGATTGTCCAGATAAGCCGTGGATAACCCATCCCTGAAGGTGCTCAAGGCCATGGATGGGCTCTGAGCAACCTGGTTTAACACTCTGACCCATAGTAGGGGAATAGGAATGAGATGATCTTTAAGTTCCCATCCAACCTAAACATTCTGTGATCTTAAGAGTCCCTGCCAACCCAAACCATTCTGCTTCTATTGTTATTGGAACATGTCAACGTACAGAAAAACTCAAGCCCCATGCTTGGTGAGGTTTCATAGGATTGCCTTCCCAACAGGACGACTTTCATACTCTTCTTTTGGCTGTTGCCAAAAAAGTACAACTTGAGGCTGTTTCTTGTTATCTGGGAGAAGAGACTGCACTACAATTTCTTTTCAGGTAGCTGTAGAGAGAAATAAGATCACCCCTATGCTCCTTTTCTGCTGGTTAACCACCTCCAGCTCCCTCAACCACTTATATGGCTTATATGACTTGTGCTCCAGCCTCTTCACCACCTCCACTGCTCTTTTTGGGCACTCTGGAGATGAGAGGCAGACTATAAGCCAGGCCATGGCTATAGTAACAAGCTGCCATAATAATCCAGGATTTAGCTTTACAGAATGTTGAACCCTCAATGCAAAATGAATGCAGTATGATCTGTCATCTTGTCACCAGCATGGTGACATGAAACTGTGTCTTCTTTAGAGTAAGTGGAGAAGCCAAGTTTACCAGGTTTCTATCATGTCTTAAGACTGTTAGCATGAGCTAAGGAATCAAGCCCCAAAATTTGTCCCCTTTCCAGTTAACCCGCAATGGTTTCTGTTTTGCTTTACAGAGAAATACATTGCTTGTCTTCTTGCTACTGCCTTTTGTATTGGGTTTCATTTCCGTCTCTCATACTGAGGATTACCAGCATGTTTGTGCCCAGCAGGCATCAGTTGGCATCTGTTCTTAAAGTCAGACCACATAGCTGTGCCCTTAGTTTCCATTATTTGGAAACCTGAACATACCATGATTAAAATAGGCTGCAAACAGATGCTTGCTGATAAAGAGGTTCCGTTTGCTTTACTATCTGCAACTTGTGCTGTGAGGATTTAGTCACATACTAATGGTTAATCATTGCAAGGGTTCAATGAATCTCCTGGCCTTGAGGTTTTGGCATAGCCATAATAGCCTGGGGGTTTGATTAGTGGAATTTTTGCCATCAAACCTCACCGAGAAACTCAGAACTGCCCAGCCACCAAGTCACAGAATTACAGAATAGGTCAGTTCAAAGGGACCACAGTGGGTCATTTGATCCAACCTCCCTGCCCAAGCAGAGTCATTCTAGAGCCAATGATACAGGATGGAATCCAGGTAGTTCCTTAACATCTTCAGTGAGGCAGACTCCACAATCTCTCCTGGCAACCTGCTCAGTTACCTGCACAGTAAAGTTCTCACCCATTTTCAGGGGGATCTTCCTGTGCATAATTTTCCCATTCTCTGTTGTCCTATTGCTAGGTGCTTCAGGTGCTAGTAGATATTGATGAGGTCCCCTCTCAGTCATCCCTCCTTGAGGCTGAACAAGCCCAGCTCCCTCTGCTTTTCCTCCTTAGAAAGATGTTCTAGTCCTGTAATTATCTTGTACTGAGCAGCCCAAAGCTGGATACAGCACTCCAGATGTGTCTTACCAAGGCAGGATCACCTCTCTCAGCTGCTGGCAATGCTCTTTCTAATGTACCCCAGGATTCCACTGCCTGACTCATCCACGGGCACACTGCTGGCTCATGGACAGCTTGTTGTCCACCAGGACCCCCAGGTCCTTCTCCACAGAGCTGCTTTCCAGCAGGTCACCCCCAGCCTGTACTGATACATTCTGGGGTTCTTCCTCCCCTGTATGCAATTGCCACAGAACTGACATCAAAATACATGCCCTGTCTCACCCTCCTGCTGCAAATTTGACATCCTTATTCTACACAGATGAAAAGAACTGGAGAGCTGGAAAATTTGTCCTTTGGCTTCTCGGTGTGGAAAATCTTCCTTAGTGCAGAATTTAGAAAGGATTCTTCACTTTTCTTTCTTTTGTACCAATTGAACTTCAGTAAGCAAAGATCAGTAAAGATCTGTATAGCAAAACAAAATGATCTTTACTAAGCGGTGACTTGAAATTTCTTCTGACATCAGGCAAGAGCAGGTGACTGCATATGAAATGAAAAGGCAGAGATTACCTAGATTAAATCTGTAATCAAGTGTCCAAAACAGACTATGTTGATATTATCAGCTGCACACATCCAAGATGAGTTTGGTAATCCTAACTCAAGACAACCAAGGAAATAGTGTCTCTCTTCCTGCAGTCCCAGGACCTGCCTTTATGCCAGTCCTCACAGCTGAGGGCACTAAACAAAATAGCCATGCTGTCTACTCACCCTTATACTGCTGTAGATCAGGAGTGACCCCCTCCACAGCAGTCTGAGACTGGTGCAAAGTGTCCTCCCAAATTTCGAGATGCATGCACAAGACTGCAGGTGCCCTGCCAACACCCTAGAACTGCAGCACAAACCACACCTCTACTCACTTCTGCTGTGGGTACGCTGGAGGCACCCACATATATTTTGTTTGTTTTCCTGACTGCTCCATTAAATCCTTAAATCCTGTATCAAGAATAAAAGTGAGCTGCAGGCAAAACTGAAGTTGGCCAGGCATGTGTTTATAAAAAACATCTGGGTTTTTTCAGTAATTCTGGATGAAGTTGGATTTTCAGCCCATGTTTATTAACACTCATAGTTTATGTTTTTGTGAAGCCAGTGTTTCCATGAAAATGAATAGAAATGGCAACATGGTAGAGAATAAAATAAGGGGAAGAAAGCTAAGCAGGGTAGTAAAGTATCCCAGTACCTGGGACTCTCTTTCAGGGATCTGCATATTACTGAAAATGTGAAAGAGGAGAGGCAGGGAAGCTGCAAGAAGCAAGAACATGGTATGCTACTTGTAGCTCTTAGGTGGCTTGAACTTGGTATGCTTGGGTCAGAAGTGGGCAGTTTCAGGGCATGTAGGTTTGTGTTCCAACAGTTTTCGTGGCAGCAGGCATTCTGTGCTTGTTGAGAGCATTTGCATACTGTTGTGACACAGTCCATCTCTATTTCTTCATAGCGTGAGCTTATAATAAATATCCCTGTGTCACATAAACCATCTTAGCAAGTAACTTTGGCGGCTCATAAACCATGCCAGGTGTGGTATACCTTGTCTATGCTTCACAGATGTAACATAAAATGCATCCAACTCTTTTCTTGTACACAGTAAAGCTGCAAACTTTTAAAAAACTATTTTTGACTTTGCAGAAGGAAAATTTGAGGGACCTTTAGTTGCCATAAGTGCTTTAGTAAGTCAATATTACTTATTTAGTTGAATAACTAATTTGAACTTTGCTTTTATTACTGTTACAGCATCTACAGATGACCCTGAGTGATCATGGTAGGTCCCTTTCCATTGAAACATCCAAGTGTAGTCTAGTCCAGCCTAGCTTAGTCTAGCCTATGAATGTTACAAAACAGGTAGCTGTACCTTTGAATTTAACAGTGTAGGCCCCTTTCTAGAAGTCTAAATTGAAATTGGAACAACCTGGTGTCTTTGAAGTGTTATGTAAAAATTGAGAACCATGGGCTACAAATAATCACAGAGGAAAAAACTACTTTTCCCCTAATATTTATTCTCTTTTCATTATAAGATTATTATTTCTTGGCATCTTCACAGGCCCTGTAAATTGACATGTTCTTTTTGATCAGGAAGGAATCAGTGGGTGAATTTCATCATCAAAAGGACTCTCAAAAGGATGGGAGAACTTTCAACATATGTAAATTTCTTTCAGAACAGTAAATCTGGCCCCAAAGTTGTATTTTCTATGATTGTTTTCAGAAATCTTTGCACAACCACATGCACAGAAAGTGGTTTACATGCTTAAGGTTCCTTTTTATCCTACTTAAACTTCTGCTTGAGTTCTCAAGTTCAACACAACCCTTGATGCTCAACTGAAATTGGACTGGAGTGGCCTATGCCAAGAAAGTACCGTTGCTTCACACTGACAACCAAGGAGACCCATTCCTTGACAGAGCAAACACCATCCAGCAACAGGAGGAGCTAGAGTTCGTTACAGATTGGCCCATCAGGGAATTAGATTGATAATGATCAAGATTTAACAGACCCAGCAAGGCTGAAAATGAAACCACTGTCCATAGCAGGCAAACATGGAAAAGGACACATTTTTAAAGCGTAGTATAGTTTGTGTCATTATTTTTTATTTCCTGCTAGTTGGTCTGATACTACTAAGGAGAATTTAGAATTTTGTTGAATTTTTTTGAGGTTGCCCTTCCAGTGGTCACAGAGCAATGCTTCTTACAGAAAAGCTCAAGGTGGTTTCCCTGCTTCGCCATGGATAGGACATTTTTTCTCACAGTCTCACAACCCCTTACAACAAATGAGAGAAAACAGGCACTTGAGTTATTTTAAGAGTATTTCTAAAAAAAAAAAAAATCACTTCTCCTCCAGCATTTTAGTTTTCTCTATCAGGGGTCAGAGTTATAAAGGCGATGAGGCTTGTAACCAGCTCTTCTCAGAGTTGTTGACCCTGCACATGTTTGCAGTCACGTTACTGCGTTGCAACATATCTTTGAAATAAGAGCAAAACTCCAGTGCAGGTTTGTGCCATGGAATATTCCAAACTATGAAGATTTGCTTTCTAGCTCCACAGCTGCAAAATTAAGAGCACCTCTGAAAATTCTGGCCTGTGAGTCTCATGATATTTAAAGGTCTGCTAGCAGTTACAGGAAATCTCAGAGACACAGCAGTTCATAGTGCAAACATTTTTGTTTGGCCAAGTGGGTGTTTGCCTCTCGTCTGGCAGGATGCAGCAGCCTCAGCTATGGCTTCATCCAGCAACTGCTGAAGTGAGTCAATAAGTCTGTCTAATTTGCTTTGTGAAAAAGCAGTGGGTGTAACAATAGCAGCAAATAAAGATGGGCATAACTCTTCCCAGGTGTGTGGCCAAAAGCCCCAACTTTAATGTTACAGACTATTTTTACCCAGTTTTCCAAGTTATTGTGTTTAATTCTAATTGGTTAGCAACTCAATTTATCAGTTAGAAGGTGCCTCTGTGTGTGCATGCTAAGACTCTCTCTTTACACAGGTGTTTACATTTCTTCTTTGTGGATTCTCATGGGATAGACTTTTATTTTTCACAGATGCAAGCTGCCTTCCTACAAGAATAGATTGTTATGAAAACTGATTCTCATTCTTAAAATTCTTTCTCATGGGAACCTAACAGGCTAGCTGTTAATTCAGCTGAAATAGGAAGGCCTGATTTTATAAGGCCTTTCTTTTTTTAGGTTTTACCTGTATGGAACAAGTGGGAGAAGTTTTTCAGCTTCCAGTCTATTCCACTTCAGGAGGGTGTTTGCATCATAACTATCCTAGACCTGCTTTGCACTATAAAATTGGACAATCTCCTCATTTTCTTTTTCAGACCACCACAAGTTTCCATTCTCTGCTTAGTCTGGGGAGGTTTTAGTGTTTTACACTGTGTCTGGGCTTTCTGATTTCCATTTTGCTGTGAAAGTCCTTTTTTTTTGCCTAATACAACATACTTCAGGAATGAGAGAGTGGCTAAGCCAGGCCAATAGTGACAGCTGACAAGAATCTGTACATTGATACCATCAAGCATCCAACGAAGTCTCTCAGGGCTTTGACTGCATATTAACATCATGCCCCTTGGTGACAGGAAACCCATCCAAGACCAACATCTCAGGAACTGTATCCTAGCTGCCTTCATTGGTTTTGGTATAGACATCATAAAATTTTGATGAAATTTCCTCTACTTGAAAAAGAGAATTTGCTTCCCTGAAGCAGAAGCTTGTGTCTATAAATGCCTTATATTAGTAGTTTTGTGTAGTTTTAACTAAGCCCTTAATTTGTAATTTGTGATGGTAGTAAAATCCTGCACTTGCAATGAGGGTTGTAAACTGGTAGCACTGGTATGGAGGAAAAGAGGAAGAATATTTGTCACAATGAGTCCTGGGGAGATGAAGAAACTCTTTAATTAGGGTCCCATATATGTTTGTGAAAAACATATATCAGCGCCTTTTTAGGATTCCATTTCTGATGGGCACAGGGCATTACTGAAACAGGACAAGCCCGTGCAACCACTGAGAGGGACCGCTTTCCCTTTGTGAACCCTCTCTAGTTTGGATTAAACCCACTGCTTTAGCCTAAATTAGGCTAATCTCCACTCACCTAATCTAGAAATTAGTGAAGCTCTGTCATTGTCTTCCACTTCTCTAAATGAAGTAGAAAATTGAAATACAATACACACTAATCAGTGCCTATTTTAAAATACACCTGAAATGGTCTTTTGGTACCATAAATATTTGCATTCAAACTTGCAATTGAGGACTGGACAGGTCAAACCACAGGAAAATAACCAAAATGGATAAACAACTAAAAATGGACTGCTGCAATGCTGTCCAGGATTCTTATCCTCCCCTCCCCACCCCTCCCCTCTCTGTATTTATCAGTGCAATTAATTCTGACCTATAACATGTTTTCATCTAAATAAGGAGAGGTGTGTGCATTTTGACACTTCCTGTCTTTCTATTAACAGGTGCTGCAGACGTATTGCAAAACTGGCTGTTAAGAGCAGCTCCCAAGAGCATGATCAGGTGATCACTGGTGTGTGTTGAATGCACTGTGGCCACTGCCTCGGAAATGTGGCTGCTGATCACTCACTCACTCACTCACTCACTCACTGCCAGTTCTCTACAAACTGCCAGTGCAAGGGCAAGCAGCCACATGAGGCGCCCTGCTCAGACTGCTGGTGCTCGCCTGGTCATGCTCAGATGCACCCCTCTGCCTGCGTTTGTTCACAAGCTTAGCTTTTCAGCTTCAGGGGAGTAAGTCACCAATTCCATGCAGTAGGCTGTGTGTGGTGCCAGAAGAAATTCCTGTCATGAGAGCAATGGGAAGTTTCAGCAACTCCCTTCCTGTGACCACACAATTTTTTTTTGTATGGAGAAAGCATCCCCAAAAAGAAGGACATCCTGATCAATAGGAGACCAAAGCTCCACTGCAGCTAACCATCAAATTGTTGAGGAAATAACTTGCAATGGTTACAATAATTTTAAGGCATTTACAGTCTTCTTGTAGAAACAGTCACAATACCAACACAAATAGATGTACCTCATGGTCTCAGGTGGAAGAAGTCCAGTGAGTTGATTCTAATTAGCATGGGTCCCACTCAAGCTGTCCAGAGCTGCAAATGAGAAATGGAGACAACAAGAAAACCTGTACTTCCAGAAGATTTTGAAGGAGTGCACAGAGCACACTGTGGGTTTCTTGGTCAGTACAGGAGCCATTTAGATATTTGGACTGTATATTTATTTGTATGTGTGTAGGATACTACACTGCAAATCCTTATGTGTAAGCATTTGTGCTTCACTCTTTGAAAAACCAATTTCACTAAAATACTACCAGAAAAAGCCAATTGCAACAATCATCCTGTATGAAGTAGAGCCAGGTTTCTAAAAGAAAAGGAAAGGTTTTCTGCCTTGTGAGATTCAATTGCCCAGTCTTATCAATCATACTCTGGCAGAAATGTTTTAAAACTCTTACGGATGTCACACAGACACTGCTTTTATATTTGCAAGAGAGATAGAGTGTGTTTGTTTGACCTAGTCAGTGTTTTGCCCCATAAAGCTGGGGTCTGTGGTGAGACCCAGGGTGTGAATCCCAAATTCTTAAGCTGAGATTTCTCTCACAAGCCTGTCTTTATATCACACAAAAATCTATCCTTTTTTAAATCACATTTCTTCCCTGTCCACTTCATGAGGGCAATAGCATTCTTCAAAATGAATCTTTCAAGATCTATTTGTGGCTATAGTGCTTCTCTTAAAAGCATTTCTAGTTCAGGCATGCATAATTTATGTGACATTATATGGTAGAAAATGCTGCAGCCTGATGTAAATAGGGATTTATTTACAGGCAGGCTTCTTGATTTAAAAGGAAAAAAAAAAAAATTCACATTGTGCCACCATGTCTACTCATACATGTAGTATAGACTTTGATTTCTTTGGTATGGTTTACCTTCCAGATCCAGACGAGTGTGGACAACTAACATTACAGCCCCTCACAAAAAAACCTCAAAACATTAAGATGTGGTCATGTTTGAGAGTCCAACTGCAATAGATTCAATTCAAATGTCAGTGAAAGCCATTCTTTTCCACTCACAGAGAGATCATCTGATTCTATTCAACCTTCAAACAGAGAAGAAAAGAAGGCATTTGCCTTTGGACAGAGATGTGAGTGGATGTTCACTGGAGGCACTTTGTTAGACAATTTTGTCCCAGATGTGTCATTCTGTGGCAGGATGGAATAAGTAACCAAAGACCAGCTTGTAACATGGCTACTGGGGTTGGCTTCTGCAGTGAATGTTCAGCTGAGGCAGAGCTCAGGGAAAAGTTAGCATGGTATGTAAGAGTTTTGCAAACCAAGTCTGAGGAAATAATTCCCATCAAAGAGCACAATCTTTCTCCATGGTTTGGTTGCTTTTTTAGGCTTGATCACAAGGAGGGAGACTCTATACACCACATACACGGAAAGAGAAGTTGAACAAAATGGTTTAATGGAAGATAAAAAGCACAGAAAGACAGGGAGTTATTTAGTTAGTAATTATTGTAAGCACTGCCTATAAATGCTGTAATTCTTAAAAAATGTCAGCATTCATGTGCAAATCAAACAGATCAGGTCTGTGCGTGTCATAGTGCAGTCAGCAAAAGCTTGGGCTTGTGTCATTAGGATAGATGAGTTTGGGATTTTGCTGAGCCAGCTCCTTATAGTTTTTATAGTTAATTCATTTATAGCTGTAATTTAGAATTTATAAAACTCATTGCTCATTCATGTCAGAGTTTCCCAATGTCAGTTGAGATTGGCCTATGATAACATCAGATATTTTGAAAGTCAATAGGAAAAATGTACCTGCCTTGCACCAAATCTGCAAGAATTAAGAATGTTTGGACTATGCATAGTTTTTGAGGAGATAGAAAACCATCTAGGATCTCGCAGAATAGTTACTAGCAGGAGCTGAACCAGAGGTTATAATGCCTTTTTTGCGGAAATGTAGGAAGTGATTACTAGATTTGGAAGAAAAAGCACTTCATTGCAATACACATAGATGCCTCCCACATAAAAAAAAATTGCACACTGTTGATATTAATGTTTCTAATACACTTTTCTATGTTACAGACATTATTTAATACAATCCAAATGGACATGAAAGGCAAGCGAAGTATGCTTTGTATATTGTTGGCACTCGGAAGTGCTAGCACTACTGAATGAAATATTCTCTAAAACTGATGCTTCATGTCAGTATCGCATTTTGTGTTAATGGCGTTTATTGAAACTCTGAAGGAGGCTCTTTGACTGACAGAGGTTTGTTTCAGTTTGTTTTGGGATTTTTTTTGTCGCTCTGGATATTAAATTTTACGTCTTCAAACATTAGAGTGAGTTTTTAAAAACTAACTTGATATGATCTGAAAAGAAAGTAAATAATTCATATTCCTTCTGATTAAAGTGTCCAGCAGTATTAACTCTCACATGATTAAAGTATTTTGCAGTTATAAATTCTAAGTTTTAATACTCAACTTACCTGGATGCACATCTGTTAAGCCAGGCTGCTTTTGGAGAAAAACAAAAAAATCTTTTAAACTACCCCTGTTGTGGTAGACATGAGTGAACTACTCAAAGCATGTCACAGCTTATTTGCATGAATGGTTTATTGTGTTAGTAAATACCATGAGTTAAGAAAATTTTCAGTCTAAGACAGATCTTTTTTATGGAGTAGAAGTCCTTTTCCACAGCCAAACGTCTGCAGGTAGAGTCCCAGCAATACCAGGAAGCACCACAGAGATGAGTTAACGCCCTTTTGGCCCAAGGAGGCTTGGCTGTGAAGAGTAGGAGGGGTGCTGTGATACACCACAAAGCCTGGGAGCTGGGTCTGGGTGGAGCTGCTACAGGTGCAGGTGGTAGCAGCAAATACTCAAACAAGAGTTTTGAAGGCCAAAGGGCTTGAACATGGGTCAGTCAGTACTCAGCAATAGGTGTGCACCATTCTGAAAGGGCTGGCCTCAGGTTGTGCCATGGGACATTCAGGTTGGACATCAGGAAAAATTTCTTTACAGAAAGGGTTTTATACTGGAATAGAGAAAGGTGGTGGAGTCGCCATCCCCAGAAGTGCTCAAGAAATAACTGTATGTGGTACTTAGTATTATGGCTTAGTTGGCAAGGAGGTGCTTGATCAAAAGTTGGACTCTATGACCTTTAGGGTCCCTTCCAACCTTAATGATTCTATATTTCTATGATTCTCTATCACAAGCAGAGGACTGAGTTCATCCAGTGTGTCCTGTGTCAGGTTAACAGAGTCTCACGGCTTCCCCTGGGAGGAACAGATGGAGATGTCTGATCCAACCTCCTGGGCAGAGATGGCATGGCTTAGGGTCCTGAAGATGCAGGCACTGTTTTCAAGCCTGCAGTATCTGGATTTCAAATTCTCTGATACATTTTTGTTGTTCACCTGAGAAAGTATAGACTACTGCAAGAAAAAGTAAAAGTGGGAAGTGACAAGGAAAGTTGGGAGTTAAGGCACAACTTTGGTGTGTTCAATAACAAGATGGACAAACACTCTTCTGACAGCACTTTCCCAGAGCCATGACACCGCACAGCCAACTGTTAGTGCCGCTTTATCATGTGTTTGCAAAATTAGATGTTAGTGCTCTGATCCAGTGCTCCAAAGCCACCTTGTGCAGATTTTGAACTTATTTACCCCCACTTGCCAGGCAGAGCTTGGAGACAGTTAGCACCAGGCAAAAACCTTCTCTTCTCAGAATCATAGTTTTTCACAAAGCAGTCACCCTATTTGTAAACCTTTGGTTTGGATCCTCAAATGAATGTGTTCACTTAACACTTTCATAGGACAAGCCAAGAAATTAAAGTCCTAACTGTCAAATAATGAAGTCACAGACTCTGAAGAGGTATTTATTGTTTTGCACATGATTGTTTTTCTTTACCATTAAACATAATCTTCTTATCACCTCTCCTGCTAAAATCTTTCTTCTGCCACATGAGAACCAAGTACTTCTTTTTATCTTAGATAGTCTGACTAGTTAGCATATCTAGTAAAAAATCCAAAGTACTGTTCTCAACTTTTGAAAAATGCCTTTGAAAAAAAAAAAAAAAAAAAAAAAAGGCTCACAGGCTAGAAATCATGTCTGGTTTTTTGTTTCTTTGTTTGTTTTTTTCCCAGCAATATTATTTGTCCTGGTAGAAGACACTCTTCTTCCACAAACCTCAATATAATGATACCATAGACTTCATTACCACAAGATATTCAGGAAAGGATGAATATGTAGAGGTCAGGTCTACCACTTGCTGTTCAAAATGGCAGCTGGAGGACATTACAGAAAATAATTACTCTGTACTTGCCTTTTTAATTAATCTATTTTCTTAAATTAGCTGTACATGACAGAATACCAGACTCTTTGGATCTTTGCATGAGGACAGCTCGTATTGTGTGCTTATAAATCATCTACTGTCAAATATCTATCCCTTGGATAAGCTTTTTATCAACTCTCTTTTTAATTCTATTTTGGCTAATTTTAGAAAAATGAAGGCAGGCAGTGCTATGTTTCACCCTTATAAACAGGAAACATGAAATCTATGGGATTTCAAGGTTAACAGCTGAAAATGGAGAGCACAAGTTCCTGTGTAAACATGCATTTACCACAGACTTTCTTTTAGAGCAAAAATAAAACAACAGTTAGAAAATAAATATGCAGACTCTTGAGTCTGGTCAGAACAGGTGTCCAAATGGATGTTCCATCAGTACTGTTTGGCAACATAAGCCTTTTTTTAAATTTGGCATTATGTGGACAACATGTCTAATTGCAAGATGTATATTGCCCAAATATTTCGGTATCTTCTTGTTATTCTTGTTAATTCATTCTTATAATTCATAATTTTTACATTTGTCTGCTAAAAGCAGTGTTTTCTATTCATATTCAGCTTTCTGCAGGACCACAGAGCAGGAATAAAGCAATGTTTATATTTGACTAAAAAGAGAAAAGTGGGTTTTTGTGATGTGTGTGCTCTTCTTCATCCTCATTAATGTACAAATGTTTTGGACTTCTGCATTTTATGCATTTGATGTGCTCATTTGCAACAGCACAGAGCTTTTTTTTGTTTTTGTACGATGAGATCCTTTCTGTTAACCTAGTAGAGGGCACACCAATTAGCTAATTGTTTTTTGGGGGGGGCGGGGGGAGGTGTTTTTTGTTTTTTTGGTTATTCTGATGACTCTTTTCTCCAGTTGCAAACTGGGACTGAGAGCAAGTTAAGAAACACCTCTTTGCACTCTGAAAGCAAGTTTCAAAGGTCTTAACATTTAATCTGGTCTCAAAAAGCTCTTTTCAGAAAGCAAGAGGTCCCTTCTGTCAATAATAATCATCAGGGATTATCATTACAAATTAAAAGATACACCTGAAATTTTTGCTGGAATAACTAAAAGGATTTGTATATTGTGCCAAATTCTTTTTTCAGTTGGTAGAATGCAAACACAATATTGTAAACAGCATAATGTGGCCCTCAGTGTATTTTAAACTCTAATGTTATTATTATGACTACATTTACAGTAAGTAGTATTTTGGGAGTAATAAAATTATCAAGATCATAACTGACATATTCACTAGTGGGGACTTCTTGGTGGGTTTTTTTGGTTGGTTGAATTTTTTAAATTATTGTTGTTATTATGTTACATCCTCTTTCTTTTCCTATTACAGAATTTGGCTGGTGTGCTGCTTGAGAAAAAAAGTATTTTCATACTTGCGTATGACACTTGATGTGCAATTTCTTTGATTCACACACATTTTTATAACATTTGAGAAATAGTATGAGTTTTCTTGGAAGTACAATGGATACTCTTTTACCTTTTGGAGAGTGCAGCTGGGCATAGAGTAGAGTAAATTGACTGTGTCACCTAAGAAAGAATTGGTTTCCTCTACAGTAGTTCAATATGTTTTTTCCAACTATATTTGAATAATGTCTTGCAAATATGCCTTTGGCTCTTTGTCATGAAATGCGCCAATTGTTAAAAAAATCTATTATAGCTCCTAATCAGAGACCAAAAACCAAACAGAATTACTGAGACACAAGATGTGTGTTGATAAATTTGTAAGCACTCAATTAATGCATGTGCTTTGCTTGGTGCATAGATAACCTCAGAACTGTTTGCGGTTTTGTCATCTAAAAAATTGCTGCACAAGAATACTGTTTTAATCAAAATTCAATTCCTTATAGGAATTTATTTTTCTTCCTTTCTTTAAAAATTTCTTTTCAATTATTTCAAAGCTGTTTTTTCCAAATACTAGAAATGTACTTAGTTTTTTAAAATGAATTTTTAAAAATTTAAGTGTGAGGGTATAGGTGACCTGTTAGAAAAATGTCAAGACATTTAAATTTTGGTTTGGCCTAAAAATGTGCATGGCACACAGTAAAATATTATTTTAATATTTTTAATTGGTAGTTATGTGCTACTCAAAAGTACTTTTGTCTTTCATATAAATGCAAAATAAAATGCAAGCGTTTCTTCCTATGGGTAGAAAACTAGAACATGCCCATCTTTGTCAATGCATTCTAGTAACCTTCTTATTGTAAAAGGGCACAAAAGTTTGTAAGATATTGAATGAGTTTCATCTAAAGATTGCCTTTAGGCTGGACAAGGTTTGGTTCAAATATATATGTGCCTGGTGGAGTGGTATTCAGTGGTAAGATCTAAGAAACATTTGAAATTGCAACACTGTCATTTCAGCAGGATATTTCACAGGAAAAATGAGGCTGTTGGCCCAAGATACTTTATGCTGCTGTAGGCATAAAATATTGGGACCTTGTTGCTGCTTCAGGAAGGTTGTTTTGTGTAAGGTAAATGCCCAAAGAATGGCCACAGCAGTTGTCTTACAGAGGGAGATTTGGCCATCATTAATAATGAGATGGAAAGAAATCCTGGGAGACTGCTTACATGTCTCTGCTTGTTGGAGTTTGTTTATCTTCCAGATAAAAGTATCTGAATTGCTCTTCGTGGGTAGGTTTTCAAAAAGAAATAAGTCAATCAGTAGGAAATTGAGGAATGAAAACCCACACCCCAGATTTCCCACAAAGTGCCTGATTCCCTTGCCCTCCATAGAAAGAACTCACCTGCTAAAATCACTGACAAGTCTTTAGTGGCCTGAGGAAAATTAGTTGTGCAATTTCCGTCATTATCTGGGTCAAAGTGAACTGCAGAAGTTATCGCTATGCTAGGCTGCATTTGTAGAATGAAGAATAAATGCTATTGATTTGAGGAGACAACGCTGAAAATTAGTTGCGAATTAATATTTTTTCACTTTTCCACATATCAGTATGCCTATGTAAGTTTAATGAATAGTGTCTTTGAGTGGACATGGAGCATTTTAGGAAACTACTTCTACTGCTACCGTGAAAAGTCTTTTCCACTCCATCTTTATGCATCCAAGCCCAAGAGGACCATCTGTAGTTTAGGGGTGTTTCTATGCCAAGATGTAGTGGCTGAAGAAGTGACTATAAGCAGCAGATGCATTTTCTCTGGCCTAGCTGAATGCCTACATGGGATGTAGCCTATTATCTGGATATAAGATCTCTGAACTTGTGTCTGTGACTTCTGTTTCTGGGATCAGGCATCCAAAATACTTTGGCATTGCCACAGAGAGTCAAATGACTTTTGTGTGTCTTAGCCTCACATTTCACTTTGGGACTCTTTTTAGCAACAACCAAGCCTGTAAGTCATTTGCAGAAAATCCTGAGAAAACTCAGAGTACTTTTTACCATAGTTACTTCCTTGCTTTTTTTTAGGCTTCAGTGGGAAGTGCAGCAATTTCAGTGTATATTGACTATTTATCAAGACATTTGATCTGAACCAGTTTTAGAGGAAATCACAGCAAGATGAGGCAAAAAATATGCTGTGATTGCTTCTTCTTCTGCTCTCTCCCTACACAGATAGGTGTGTATACTTGTGTGTCTCTGTGTGTGCATGTGGGATTGAAAACTTTATAGCTACTGTTATTTATTAGAACTGCAGAGACTATAACAGCATTCACAAACTTGGTTTCAATTTAGGTGTGACAAGATATAGCAATATGTTATCAAAAGAACATGCACAGTCTGTACTTTTGAAAGAAATAAAAAGGAGTGATTGATAGTCATGAATTAGTCACTGAAAGTATCAATAGTAACATACACAATTCCTCTGTGTTGTGCATCAAGAGACTTTTCTGTGAAAATAGGCTTTCTTTTCAGTTTGTGAATTTGAATACACATCCACAGAAATATTTTTATCACTTAAGGAGTAAATATTTTAGTTGAGAGTTTTGGAAGATGTTATCACATATTGCAATTATAGTTTAGATCTTAAAACTCTAGTATCTTCACCATCCAATAGTTTTTGGTCTTTTTTTTTGTTTTTTTTTTTTTTTTAGCCAAAATCTTTGTAATAAAGACAAGCTTTGGTGTAACAAAAGCCCATCTCAGGTTTTGCCAAGAAAATATTCTCCTCAGCTCAAACAGAAAAGTCTTACTGAATTTAGTATTTTGCCATTCAATGGTTAGCGGTAAGTGCAAGATCTTGGCTCTACTGTGGCCCTCTTGCAACCTCCAATTTTGCCATGATGCTAATTTTCCTGGGTTTGCCTCTGACTGTCACCCTTCTGTGGGTTGAAGGGACATTGGTAGGTCACTTCATTCTCACATTTCTGCTTCTTCTGCCTTTTCCTCTTAAAATATTATTGAATACCACATCACCCAGAAATCTCAGATGACCAAAAAGTGAGGGTTTTGGAACAGCGGGCAACATAGAGGTAATTATCTTGAGAGACTGATAAGTTCCTCTGCTTTGGTTGGTTGTAAGAGGATGGTACCAAACCTATATCCAACATTATATATGTCTGTTTAAATCATATGCACTTTAGGTGGTATCTGCATCTGAGGTATACTTGGAGATAAGTCCTTACAGATGCCTCTTAACAAGATTGTAACTTCCAGCATACAGACTGATAGGGGTAGGTTTTCCTGTGAGCTTATCTGAGCAGGCAAAACGCAGATAGGTACATCCTCTGAACATGCAGAACCTTGGACTGCTCAGAGTGCCGACAGGGGCTCACGGGTTAGATTGTGGCATGCTTTACCACAAGACTTTTGGCAGAGGTGGCATGCGGCTGTGTTACTCCCACTCTGAAGTGGTGCCTCTCTGTTTCAGATACCTGTTTGTAAAAGTGGCTCGCTGATTCCTTAGGACTAGTGATAAAACCTGGAGAGGTCACAGGACAGAAAATCAGAAATCTCAGCTGTCCTGCTGAGATGGGTGTGTGGTCCCTGTTGTCTGACAGCCAGATAGCCCATGGGCAGGGTGAGTGGGGGCACGTTCCATCTTCTGTGTAACCCTGTGCTCTCAGGGCACTGGGAAGGACGCTGGCTACTCAGCACTGACTATTCCTCCCACTCCCCCGATGGCTGTATGCACAACTGACTGTCTGAAAAATGAGTCTGGCCAGGCATTTATTTGTGTTTTGATGAAGTGTAGGCATGCTGGGAATTTATGTCTCTGAAGGCGTCGCTGAATCTGCTCAAATATATCACTTTTGAAGGGTGCAAAGCCGACCGCTTGGCTTACCCTGTAACTGCAGAAGGAAAGGTCTCTTTTTCTCCCTGTTTCCTCGGCAACGCTCTCTCGCGTATTCAGCACCAGTCCTGGTTACGAGAGAACATAATGAGAGGGAGGAGCTCGTCGTGGGGATTCTGAGCGTGTTGCTAGGGATGTCACACTTTGAATCCCTGCTGTAACACCTCCGTCCCCAGCCAAAGAAGCTTGTAAAGCGAGAAGGGTCTTCTCCAACACCCTCCTTCCCCCTGCCCTCCCCCGTGCCTGCTCCTCCTCCGCAGCCCTTCGCTGTCAGAGTGGGCGACTGCCCTCCCATGCACAAACCGTGGAAGTGAAGACAAGGTGGTTCCCGCTGATGTCATTGACACTCTCCCATCCGGGGAGCTCCTAGACAGAGAGAAATCCTCTTGAGCACCAGGCAAGTAGGAAATCTAGATCTATTTCAAAGAAACAAACAAAAAGCAAAACAAAACAAAAACAAAACAAAACAAAAAAATACCAAACAAAAACCAACCAACCAACCAACCAACCAAAACAAACAAAAACAAACAAACTGAACTTCCACTATCCACAAAGAAGTTCTTCATAATTTTTTTTTTTTTACACATACCTCTGCCTCCTGGAGATTTCTCTAAGAGAGGGAAAAAGGGGAAAAAACCATAAAAAACTTCACGTGCATAAACACTTGCTAAGCAACAATGCCTGCTCTTTACCTGATCGTTTTAATTTTTTTCATTATCAGCTTCGAATATGTGGAATAAATGATGAAAAACATGCAGGCATTTTCAGGTCCTCCATACCCCAACTAAGCTGCCAAGGGAAAAGCCCCCATCATACAAGTCATTTGCATCATTATTATATTATCCGCCTGACCAGAAGAATAAATAGACCTGCATTTACATGCTTTTATTTGCCTTTCATACACACACACACACACACACACATGCACACACATATATATATTTCTAGTGCTATAGTACCGACAGGCTGCAGCCGCATGCTGCTATACAGAAAAGATAAAATGTATGGAGGATGTTTGCACCTTTTAAGACCTTTTTTGGACGTATGAGACACTGATTTTGCATTTATTGTCTTTCTCCCTTAAGAAAAAGAATCCTAAGGGCAACAAATGCTCCCAGACTGGCCTTTCATTATTCAACACAAATGTATGGCAGAGTCTCATGGTATTGCTGACCACCAGCTGGCTCTGCTGAAACTCTACTTCAGTGACTGAATACAGAAGCAGAAAGAGGTTAGGTGTTGGCTTGTATGTTGGCTCTTTCCTCTCTTTGAAGGTAATTAGAGATTATTTTTTCAGACTGATGCAAAAAGATTCAATTAGTCTCCCTCCATCCCATATTAATTATTAGAAACAGAAGAGCCAAACTGAAAGTGTGTACAAATACTTACGATAAGAAAATTTGAATGTTGGATTACACTTAATTCAGAATTTTAGTGGGTAACTCAATGTTACTCTAATTTATGGATACAATTTATTTTAAATTAATGCCTTAATTTAGTCTTAATTTTAGTTTTCTTTTAAATAATAGGAGAAAGTTGTATCTCTTAGAGGCCTTTGTTTGAGTTAATGCTTCAACTTTTGAAATTATAATAATACCTCAAGTTACTGTTCCTATTCCATAGAAACAAAATAGACCATCTGCAGTGATAAATCCAAAATTCTTATTATCCAAATAAGAAAATATTTTTTTACTATTCAAAATAAAATCCAGAAATATATTTCCTCCTATCAGATTAGTCTGGTGTTATTACTGTGTTTTCTATTTTAGCTCCTCAAAACAGTATATTGATTTGCCAATGTATTTTATTTATTCAGTATTATTTTTAGGGGATTGATGTGAAAATTCAGATAAGCAAATTCTCCAGTTTTATTTCTTTTAGAAATGCTATTCTTATCCTTCATGTAAATGAGATAGAATAAGAAAATATTTCTCTTGCAGCATTCAAAAGTATATCCTAAACAAACTAGTCTTGGTTTTGTTTTTCTTTTTGGGTTTTTTGGTTAAAATAATTATCACAGTGCAGATGTGTTATTGGTCTAGTTAATTGTTACAATGTGCATAACCAGAAAGATCAAAACCAACTCATGTTTTACATAATTCATGTTTTCCTAAGAATGTCACAGAATTTCTCTTCCAGAATTTTTCATTGGAAAATTCTTCTCCAAAGAATTTATTTGGCTTATTTTTTCAGTTTTGTTATTTGCATATTACTTTTTCATATAGAAAATTTCACAATGGAACGCACATTGGAGGTGTGAGCTAGAAGTGAACATTTAGCTTAGAATTGAGCTTTCCTAAAGCTGCAATCATAAGACATGTTCTTTCTTTAAAAACGACAGCAAGCCCTTTTTTTTTCCAGAAGCAGTAATTTAGCTATGTATATCTGTATCACATCTGATACTGATTTTTATGTATTTTTATATATTCCTCAATAATGCTGTATTTTAATCACTATGGAAACTTTATCATGGTATTAGGACTGCATATTGTACAATGTACCAGTGGGCATGGAAAGCTCAGCATAACATGAGCACTTGAATGTTAACTACTCGCATAGTTTGGATATTGAGTTGGTAGTATAAATTGTGATATTGTACCATGGTTCCTCCAGCAATAGCAAACCTACATGTACAAGCCACATAGAAGAAACTCTGGAAGTATAATGCTCCCTGGAAATCTGCAGAGTTGGATTCATCCACTGAACTGAATTCTGGATTATTTGAAAGAACACATTCAATCCATCTTTGAAAGTCAATATGGGTCAGTTTGTTTAAAAAGTTGGCAAGGCAGTTGGTCCAGGTGATACCACTTCTTAGAATGCTGTTCCCACTTGAAGGGAAAAAATAAAAAGAATAAGCTTCTGGCTTGCAGGACATTTTCATTCAGTTTAACAAGGTGTGGCAATATCCAGACCAACTAATGATAAAACATTGTTGCTCTTAATGTAATTTAACTTTGTTAATCTCTTCGTTTGAGACTGTTTGTGATTAGCAATGTTTGATGCAGAGTTCACTGCATAAATTGGAGCTTGTCTCATGTCCCGAATTTATTAAGTGAAAGAGCTGTTTATTTCAGTACCTAGGATCATACATTACACATAATTAGTCTATCTCCTTTGGGGCTCGGACTGAGAGGTAGGGGGATTTTTTGGGGGTCATGTTCATTTTCGCAAGAGATAATGTCTCTCCTTTGTGGCTGCTGTTCATTCAGACTGGACTTCCATGACAGAGCACTTTGGTTGAAGGTTTCTCAGGAGGGCTTGCATCAGACCTTGTCCTTGGCCACTAGAAAGCAGAAGATCAGTTTAAGTGGCCAGCTGCTGCACCAGGCACAGGACTGACACTTGTGCAGTCACAGAGAGGACATAGAAGTTATCACATGGCTTTGCAAACTCCTTATATCAAAAATTCAGAGTCCTGGCAAATTATCATCTTAAAACTGACCACGTCCATTCCTGGTACTGAGATGCTGTCTCCTGCTACAGGAATTTTTCATAGAAATTCACCATACAAAATGGAAAAAGCTGGTAAGATTGCCTTCTTACAGAGAAGACTTTTGCTGGAATGGCTGGACAGTTTTCAGCTATCTACTGCGTATGGAAAAGAATGCAGTATTTCCCCATGACATCAAACCAGGTTCAATGAATGTACTACCCAAACCTACACTCACCACAGCTGTTTAGCTGTTGAAATGTTCATCCTCTAGGGAATAGTAATGGTAATCCGTTTTTCTTTGGACAATTTTTGTGAAATTACATCGTTACTTTCATCCATTGTGCTCAAATATTCATTACATGGATCAGGACCCTGCCCCACTGTTTTGCAGGATGCCATTGATGGTCAGCTCACAGCCTTTTGCAGCCAAGCTTGTCCTTAGGCCTTGCTTTTCCATTCTCTGGAGAGTTCAGCATTCTGATTAGATATGTGAATGCCCCCTCTAGCCATGCCTTAGATTATCAGTGTCAAAATCGGAGGTGCAGCTTGTAGTCTGCAGTAAAAGCGAGAAAAGCTGCTATCCCAGTTAGCTATCAAGTTTATAAATTATTTAAGGACTTTGAGGGAGTTTGAATCGGAGTGAAAAAAACCTCAAATCAAATATGGTTTAAAGAAAACCCACAAGAGATAATAGTTAACAAAACTTAGTCTTGAGAGTACTGTAAGTGTCTCAGCGGGATTCTGTTGGAAGGACCAGAAAAGGCATTTGTTGAGATACCAACAGAAGTTACTGGGGGGGAAGAAGGGGGGCTGTTGATGTTTTGTTTATTCTATCTCTTTCTAGACTTTATACCTGCTCATTAAACCGGCATTCTCAGTGAAATGTATCCATCCTTTACTGCCACCTTAATATTTTCTTAAAGCTCAGCATCATTTGGGACTGGGCACAGATGATTAGTTCCTGAGAATGTTAGTTCATAGCTTCAGCAGCTTCAACTGCACTTGCAACATCCTATGAGAGTATATACAGTTTGCATTGTGATTTTCTGTGCACAGTAGTAAAGACAGGAATAACTTAGCAGAAAGCAGCTGAAACGTAAACTTACGTGGAACAGATTCTCTTATAAAAAATGAAAAAAACGTGATATCACTGATACATTAACATTAGGATACAGGGACAGTGAAATTCATTGGTCACAGTTGTACAAACAGACATGATCTAGTAGACTCACTTGGACAGCTCATCCTACAAAAAATTCTCCTTCTGCCCTCCAACCTACACACTGCCCACCTGGTTCACCAGGAGTGCTTGCCAAATTCAACAGCTTTTGAAACTATGGGTGCTTGGGATGGCAGTGGAAGTGCTATTCTTTATAGCCTGCCTTCTGTAGCACATGAATTTGGGGCACATCAGTGCTGCAGAGGTGATGCAGAGAAAGATGTCCTGCTGGTCCATGACTGTAGCAGGAGCTACGTCATGTCTCTGTAATCTCCTCCATAGTAGAAGTTCAGGGATACAGCTGAAAAATATCCATTCTTCCCATCTGAAAGCCATTTTGCAAAAAAGACCACAAATTCTAAGTGTTGTGCCCTACTGCCACACAAGTAGCTACTTTGGAAAGATAGTTCAAGGAAGCTTTTCCAGTGTCTGAGTCAGCCACATAGGTGAAGATAGGGACATCTCCTTCAAGATACTGGATATTTTTTTTCTAATAGGTTAAAAAGATTAAGTTTCATTACATTTTAGGGTAATGCATTGCCTGAGACTGCTGAGATTGCTCTCCAAAGCCCTTAGTGCCATATTCAGAGGTGCAAAAAGCCTAAGGGTTGGCTCATTTTATTGATACATCCGGTACAGCCAACTGGTATAAACAAGACATGATTTTCACCTACTGCTCCGTAAATCACTTGTTTCATCAGCTCAGTGGGCAGTTTCCATTTGCCCCCAGGGTGGAGAGTGTCAGGCAGGGTGGTGGAGTGACTCATCTCCTGACATATTCACTGTTTGCAGAATCAAAGGTATCATCATCTGGCACCAAGCAGCCAAGGTGAGCACACACTGTGTCATATGGCAGAAGGAAGGGTTAGTGGTGAAGGACGTTTTTCATAACCTCCTACAAATCATTTTGCAGTCATCAAACTTGCATTGGAAAGATGGACTAACATATTTTGTTTTCTGGAGAGCAATGCCTCAGAATTAAGTTCTGATGGCCAGAAGTCTGTGATGTGTCAATGTTACCTAGGCAAAGAGAGGAAAAGAGCAGTCCGGACCTGCTCACTACAGGCTGTTTTTTTCCCTCATTCTCTTTTTTCTTGAGGCTATTCCTTCCTTAACTTTTATATCAATATCTATTTTGACCAGTGAACATATTCCTGTAACAATTATGTTTCTCATCTCCAGAGGCAACTCTGAATGCAAGGTCTGTCTGTATGCCAGGGTCCTCTTCTCCATGAAGTTTCCTAACAGTGATGCCTGTTGGTCAGAGCTGTACTGCAAGGGAAGTCTTGCCAACACGGGCTTTAACAAATCACTTTGTCATGATATAGCATCACTTTGGATAGCAATTCAGAGCTGACTAACAAATTCATCAGAGGAATGTGTTGGTGGGTCTATACTACTGCCTACAGAAGAAGGGAAAAGGTCACTGTCAGCAAAGATAGCAAAGACTGGTTGAGGCATCTCACACTTTCCATAAGAAATCTTACAGATACATATAGTAGAAATGAAGTGATAGAAACAAACTCCTAAACTACAGAAATAAGTTTCAGCATTAGAACCAGTACATAGCCGTACTATGCTATCGCTCTGGTCAGATCACAAAAATATGTTTATCCTCTCCCTGAAGGGAATGAGCTATGCCTTTCATTTCAGCCAAAACAAGGTTGTGTCTGAATCATGATGGACTGATGTAAAGAGATGAATCAATAGGTAGATAAATAGATGATGTATTCATACACTTAGATTTTATTTAATGCAGTAAACTTGCCAAGTAAAACCAATCAACTAAATAGCACCAATGTATCAGCTAAATATTGTGGACTAGGTGTCTGTGTAGAAAAAATTGTTATGGTTCCACTGGCAATTTTCAGTTTGGTTGTATTATTAGCTACAAACTCCACTGTTTCAGATTTCCACCATAAAAGAGCACTGGATCCTCTTGTGTGATGCATGGCAAATACCATCACATTCCTCTTCACAATCTGAACTCCTGTTCTGATTCAGCTGAAGGGGGTCTTATTTGATAATGATTTAAAGCACAGAGAATCTACAATCTCCTTTGAGTTATTTGTTTTTAGTAATAAAATAGAAATAACTACAATTTAAAAAATAAAACTTTGTTCTAAATTTGACTTCTGTATCAAAGTACTGTCTGGGTTCGGACCTTATTACATGGCTTTTGCAATTTTTCCTTAGTAACTTGAGAAGTTTTCCATGCTTAGTCTGCTCTCAGCATGTTTTCTGCATCTTGGTTTTCTTTCAATTGGCTGACAGTTGCTTAGGGCTAGCACTATACTGATTCAGATTTTCCTTTGCAGTACTGTTCTAGACCTAGGGTTGATTGATCTAACTTTTAGCCCCATATGCAGTTGGGTCACACAACTGGAAGGGTGATGGGTGGGAAAGAACAGGTACTTCAGATGGAAGAAAGGGAAAAATCCGTAAGTTAAGAAGAGTGTAGGTGGTCCCAAGTCCTTGACAGCTAGAAACTGTTACCACTATTCTTCCTTCTAAGGAAATAATTAACATTAATTCATCTCTTACTTTTCTCTTTGCAAAGTTAAAGAAACTTATTTTCAGTCTGAGAGGCAGATTTTTTCTATCTCAGACATTATTTTAGATTCTTTTCCTATATCTCCTAATGTCCTCTTTAAAGATGTGACTGAAAACAGACTCTGTTTTGCAACAGTGGCAGAAAGAAATTATCTTTGTTGTCTTGAGCTTTGCTGTATTTCATACAAACTTGCCATACAATGACTTGCTTTAACTCATTATACAAGAGACCAAGCTCATCTCAGAAAATTCTCAAAGGCCCAGTTTTCATTCTGCCAAGGGTGATATTCTTTTCCATTTTGTTTCGGGAATAGTTTCATTTACCTCCTCCCACTTCCAGTCTTCCTGAAGCCTCTGTTACTTACTAAGCCTGAAGTGGAAGGTTCAGTGTCTTATTTCCATACTTTTCCCCCAATTTGGCTCTGAGCCATGGATAAGCTCATGAACTTTGGAATTAAAACATTTGCAGCAGGCAAGCATGTCGTAACAGTCAGGCCAGAGCCACTCACAGTGCTTTGCTCAGACCTGCAGGAATGAAGGAAACTGGGACCTCTTTGTCATGCTTTGAGCCTTTCTAGAAAGGTGTGTCTCTCCCCTTTGCCTGAACTTGAAAAGTGAAGGTTGCACTGCAGTGCATTCAGTACACACACAGTGTGCTGTTTTCTTTTAAAGGGGATGTCAGAGCATGAATGGAGAAATGTGCCAGTAAAACATGGAAAAGTAAATACTTTTCAAATGCTGTTTACCACTCACCAAGACTTAATTTAGTTCTACACATCAGTTCTCTAAGTGCATCCGTTTCTTAGAAAATTGAGAGGCAGGTAAGGATACAATACCAAAGAAGCTGTTAAAATATCAGCCTTTGCCAATCATTACCACATAGCTACACTGACAAAGATGAAGGTAATTGCAGCATTTGCATAGTGACAACAATGTGATGAGCGATTTATGAATATTTTCGCGTGCTGTGAGACTCACCCTGTTCTCTTCTAAGTTAGGCTTCCAGTATTGGGACACTGCAGACTCTGAAGGATGCATGCTGTGGTATTTAAGTGATCGTAGTGGAATGTCTAGGGGTTCAGTGTCTCCTCCTAGAAGAATTTGGGACTACCAATGCAAACGGAAGGGCATTGCATGGTCTACACAGTGGTTTTCAAATGTTTTACTAATTCTAGCATAGTACATGGCTGCAGTACCTTTACAGAATATTGGGTATGAAAAGAGATGAGGGGCTGCTCTTCAATCAAGACAAGATGCTCTTTGCACTTCACATGAACTGTGTCTGCAACCATCAAATTTTAGGGGCTTGGTTCTCAAGATGCAGAAAGGACAGGTAAGAATAATGGCAGCAAGACATGAATGCTCCAAAGGGTGCCTGGGAAACCAGAAAAGACAAAAGTACAGAGAAAGAAAGGAAGGCTAGTAGAGAAAGTGATCAAGAACTTTACATAAGAAAGCCCATCCAGCCATCCCAAATGTTTCTGAGGAAGTAATGATCTTTTGAGATTTTATCTTCTTGTCCGATATTACATCAGAAACAGTACATTTTCTGCCTGCCTAGGTTGTTACTCAGTTTCTGCCCTGAAAAACTAGTTCATACTTTTTGATTTTGGTTTTCTCTGAGCAGCAGTGTAAACTGATGCTATCCTATTAACCTGTAGTTTTTGTTAATACTCCTCTTATGGGGACAATTATATGAGCAATTATGCAATATATTTAATGATGCTGTTGAAACACACTTCGTAAGTTATTATGAAGTGTGTTTAAGTGGGGGCTGCATCTTGTCACTTACTGGTTGCAAAGCAGTATTTGCACTCTTGTCAATACCATTTTTAATTTGGAAAAACTGCAAATAAAATATATGCTCTACTCTTAAGAAATTGTTTATGTTCTGTTCTCCTGAGTTCATGACAGTACCTGTAATGAATCTGTAACGATGTGCAAATGGCAAAGCAGATATTGCTCCCCTCCAAAGTGCACAACTGTGGAGTATAACTAGTTAAGGTCCTTGCAGTAATCACTCACAACAGAATACAACATAATCCTGCTGATGCTCTGCATCCAGTAGAAGCTGGTTCAGGCTACTTATCACTTACAATAGTAACTTGATGGCTCCATTGTTCAAGGAGCTGTGCAAACACATGTTGAATATACCAAAGATGTGCATGCCAGGGAGGAGACAGGAGCCTGTTGAAGCTGAGGCAATTCTCAGTGTTGAATCCACAGCCAGTAGAACAGATTCACACACCTCTGCATGTACCCCATTTCTGGGAGCAGACACTTTGTCTGAGGCGTGTGCAGAGAACTGGCTTGTCTACCTTTAGAAACTTTGTCCATAGTGATGATAATGATGATAAAGCCAGGACAGCCCAATGGACAGAGCTGTTTCTAGAAGCTACCAACATTACCTTTCCACTCTTTGAACTCTTCTGTTGGTCACAAGTTTAAACTGAGTCTCATGGCCAAATCAAAGCACTCTAAAAAGATTGAGTACTCAAACACTTATGACTCTTGGATTATTTTTTGAGCAGCTGCATGTGATAAAATTACAGAATCTTATATACTGTAGGAGCTGTGTGCCACAGACAGTCTTTTGATGGCAGTCCATCCTGTCTTTGAATTGGTGCCTGCACATTAATCTTATTAGTACCAAGTAAAAACCCAAATGCAAAGACTAGGTTCAGGTAGTGTGATTTTGCTTTTGAAAATCAGCCCCTACCTGTGATGACTCAAACTTTTAATAAGTATGCTTCCTTCGGTTTGTTTTTCATTGTATTCAAGAAATTTGAGAAACATCTTAAGTCAGCTGGTGGTCTGTCAGTTTTGAGAGTGGTTATTGGGCCTTGTAGATATTTTTTAATGAGGAAAATGCTATAGAAACCCCTTTAGGACTAGATTCAACACTCTATGTGGCCCTGGAGAAGCTAAAGGAAAAATGTGCAGGCTAAGAGATAAATAGTACCGGATAGCTGGGGAGCCATTCCAGCCCTGTTCCCCACTGGTTACCAGGTTAGTGAGACAGCACATTTTAACATTCTCACTAACATCATAGATTGATGTCTTCACTGATTTGGTGGGCAGCATCAAATTCACTGTCTGCCCCAGAGGACCTCTGCAGAGACTCTCTATGTCACCTTCAGCCTTTAACCCTCCTAGAGAAGTGCAGAGGTGATTTAGAGCTGAGAAAGCATCTACACTGTGGTAAAATGCCTCCTAAATTGTCTTGAGTAAAATCAGAGATTAAAATCAGAGTGAGGCAAAACAGGTGTGTGAACAAGGATCAAAAGTATGTTGGTGTAACTAGGCATCTGTCTCCTAAAGCAGAATTGATTATCTGAGTTCAGAGGCTGAAAGGTGCATCTGAAGGGCCTACAACAGATCCCAGCCTGAGGCTTTAGGAGCTGAAAGCATTTTCAATCCCAGTGAATGATAACCAGGAAGTTCCCACACTACCCCAACACAGCCATGCACTTTCCCACATCACCCTGGTAAGCCTCCATAAAAAGAGACATCATGAAGAACCAGCTACAGTAATGTTTAAAGAATCAATTTCATCTGGAAATATTTTGGAATAAAGCTTCTTGACCTGTACCTCATTCACTTTAAACTGAGAGGTCTGTATCGGTTAGTAGTTTGCCTCATTTGTACACCATGGGTTTTTTTATTCAGCTAAATGACAGGCTGAATATCCCAGAAGAGAGATGATTAAGTTTTACTTGCAAAATGGAGATTTGTGTCCTATCACACACTGCAAAGGAGGTAATGGATTGTGGCAGAACTGGGACATCCAAAGAAGCACCCTAAGACAATTCGAGTTATATATTGGGGAACAAACTAGGAGCAGGGAAACTGTCATGGCTGTGTGCAGCATTTGGCATCAAAAAAGATGTTAGAAACCTGTAAAGAGAAGCAGAAAGGAGCTACAGAAATGACCGAAAGTCAGTAAAATTCCCTTTACTGTGAGGTTATTTGGAAAGCCTGGTCTATTCCATATCAACTTGAATGTCACTCTCTAGAGCATTACCTACAAAAATTATCACAAGCCTTTCTTCTCTGTAGCAAACCAAAGCAGAAGGAAGTAGGCCATGACTAGAGCTAGAGTAATTCAGATCAGAAAAAAAAGTGAAAAGATTTATAAAGAGTGAGTCACAATTCACTGAGTGACATGATAGATCCTCCTGTATTTGCAGACTTAGAGAAAATCTGCAAATAATATAAGAAATACTGTCATTCAGTTCAAATTTGCTAAAATTTGGTAGCTAACATGAGATCAAAGTAGATGATCTTTGTGATGTGCCTAGGTCCTTAGAAATAACTTGTGCTCAGATACTATGGTGAGCATTACACCTTTTAAACTGTTTTCTAACTAACCACTTATTAATTTGTGTAGAAAATAATTTTATGGCTTGAGCACAAGTATTGGAAAGGTGCAGTATCTGCTCAGGTTTTGCTATGTTCTGCTCAGGTTTTGTAGTAAAAGCCCGACTTCCGGAGGGAATAACTAGTGAGGAAAGGTGAGTTGCAAAGCTGCAAAACTGACAAATAAATGCATGAAGCAGAAATTATTTCCAGACCATCGGATGCATATCTGAATGTGTTTCTGCAAAAATACGAGTCTTACTTCTGATAAAATGACTGAAGTAGTACTGCTAGGAAATCTAGGATATGAGTTGGAAAGCAAAATGTTTCTTGTTTTTATTCCTAATGCAGTAATTGATAGTTTTAAATTATACCAATGAACATACATACAAAGTATTGCAATAGTCATAATGTGAGGAAAAAAAATTCACTATGCAGTGAGCTAAGTGGCGGGAGTCCAAGTTTCTTTTTTTGCATCTGACAGTAACATTGTATATCTGAAAGTAGAGTTCTGTCACTTCATCAGTGTCTGCTGACTGGTCTTGAAAAAAAGCAGCTTGGAGGTTTATTCTGAGCATTCTTTACATTCCCAGCAATGGATCTTGATACCAAAGTTTCCCATTTCTCTCAAATAAAAGCTCAATTTTGCTATGCTGAGTATAAGATAGCCCATTTGTTCATCCTTCTTCAAGATTCAGTGAGAGCTTCTCCATTTTGGATGGACCCAACCCAACCAGTGTTGGCTGTCTTTTCCAACCTAGTTAATTCCATGGTTCCTTGTGTAACCCTGAGACCAGTATCATAGGTTACAGAAAGAGGAAAAGGCAGAGAGGCCCTTCTGTAATTAGATCCCAGTGGAGAATCTCAGGCCTCTCTTCAAAGCCCAGCTGCTTGTCAGTAGGTCCTGGCTTACTATTCCCAACATGGCATCAGAGAGGGTCAGACAGTCAGAAATTGCTGTGTATCCTCTTCCAGCATATTTTTTTTTACTTTTCCTCCCTGCAGTGTCCTTTTCCAGTATGCAGCTTCATTAGCAGGGCAGAGAGATAGGTCTATGAGCAGCCTGTACTGAACCCTTAAGTTCATTAACTATTCTCCAGAGTAGTAGCTGGCAGCATGGGACTCATTTCCAGCTAGCAGATGAAAAGCAGGAGGTCAGGAACAACTGAAGGTCGGTAACTCAGGCTGGAAGAGACAGCAAAAGTTTTAAATGCTTATTTCTGTAGCTGGTTTTAGGGAGTTACTCACATGCCAGGACTTGGAAGAATGCTGGCTGTGTTGCTGCAGCATCAATGCCTTCTTCACCCAGCTACACCCTGGTCATAATTTTAGATCCAATGAACCACCTTTCCCATGTACTGAATGGGGATTTCCTAACTACTCCTTGCAAGACACTTCAAAATTTTTGGAAATGGGAGGCTAAGTCAGAGGCAGCAGGGATAGTAAGGCAATGAGCAGGACATAGAGACCAGTAAAAGCATGATGTTATCATGAACTACTTCCTGTGGGATCTTCATCCCAGCTACTCCTTGAAGCAGACCTTCCAGCTTATACATTACGGTAAGCCAAAGCCCATGATTACTAGTGGAAGAGGCTGGTTGTATCACAAGGTCCTTGGCTGAAATGCTGTGTAAAGAAACCCACCTCTGCAAGAAAATAGCAACACCCCTGACCTCTAAACTTGCAAGTGTGACAATTCTTCTGCAGGTGCACAACAACTCAAGAAGAAACTCACCTTTTTCCCTGTTTTCATCATGGACTAATGAATGTGTGGTTTCCATACAGCTGGCATGATACAGAAATGGCAAAATGACAGGGTATTGATGCTTCTAGGGAGTTTGAGGATGCCATGCCTTCAGCATTTATCAACAGAGAAATGAGCAGAGCCCTGGCCCAGGTTTTATAACTCTCATTGGCTCCTGTTACAGCACAGCCACCATAAGACAGCAGAGAAAATCTTTGCATGGCTTGCTTGTGTGTCTTTGCCAGCTGGTCTCAACCACAGCATCTATTGGTAAGTTACATTTTAGGCCAAGACTCTTATATGATCACCTATTCTCAACTACCTAAAAACCTTTTTCTCTTCTGTTTGATGAAAATTACTTTTGCTAACAGAGCCATCGCTGCTCTGTGTTATTGACCAGAAGAATGTGATTATGAATAATCCCTCTTTCTCAGCAGCATTGTGTGCAAGTACCAGGAAATTGCCAAAGCCAGTAAGCCAGGTTGGATGGTTGATCAAGCTGACTTAGGGCAAAGTGCCCCTGCCCATGGCACAGAAGTTGGAACTAGATGATCTTTAAGGTCCTTTCCAAGTCAATCTATGATTTTATAATGGTTGGAGAATTTGTGTTCTCCTACCAAGCTGTCACATATTGCCAATAAAGAGGGAGTGACTCTTTCATCCATCACAGTCTTTCTGCCCTGTTTCCAATTCTGTGCTTCTGTGCCAGTCCCCTTGGTGGCATAAGGAATTCAAAAGCTAGGCACTGCCTCGCACTGAAGCCAGCCCTCAGTGATGCCACAAGACACACTACTGTGGTGCAAGCCATGCAGTGTGTCCCCTGCTCACACTGTTGACTGAATTAGGGCTGCCTTGAAAGGTACATTCATGTATTCAGTGTGCACACATTATAATGCAGAATTTTGTGGTGAGAAATGAGACTTGTATGTTTTTCCTTATCCTCCAGATGTCTTCTCTGTGGCCTGAAGCACTGGTACGCTGTCTTCTTGCCTTTTTTTAGCCCGATGACCTACTGGTTTTCCAGGAAAATTTTTCCCCTCAGTCACAGAGAAGGAGAGCTCCTCGAGGCACATATACCAGTCTTTTTTCCAAATCAGGTCCTAATGGACGTTCCAGCAATAAAAAAGGCTTTTCACATCTATGAACCCAGAGATCATGTACTACACAATGTTCAAGAGGAAGTTTGTTACTTAAATGTTTAATTTCACTTAACTAATTTAAATGCATTTCAATAACTTTTAGTGAAACTGGAGAGAACTTGTTAATCAAATAGTGAGGGGTTTTATTTGCATATTTCTACAGTTATAGGCATTTCAATACTCTGAAAATAATCACTTCTGGAATTTGCTTGTTGTGTTCCAGTGAATTGCCTGTGTGCTGTGAAAAGGAGGAATTACATTATCATTACAATATTCTCAACTAAGCTGATTGCAAAATGTTGTGACATTCCTGGGAAGCTTGGAGGCCTGAGCTTGTAAAGTTAAAGAAACACCCATTTTTTTGTTTGCATAAACTGAGCAACGGATGCCTTTGCAACCAAGGAGCTGAGAAGACATATCTCAACTTCTTAGTGTCTAACACAATATATGTTATCAACTCAGACTTACAGAAAATGTTAGCCCTCATAACTCCGGCAGTTTTAAAGTGTAGGGGAACCACAACATTTCCAGTCTGTGGATTCTTTTCTCTGCTGTTTACTGAAAAGGAGGACCTCATGGAAAGAAAGGTATACTGGAGTAAAATACACAGTCATGCTCATTAAATAAATTGGACAGAGCTGTTGGGTATAATTCAAAAGTAGTAAATAATTGCAAGTTAACAGGGCCTTCAAATTTTGCTAATACATTGATGTCACCAGTCCAGCAATATCCTAAGTGCTGCAGTTCAATGCAATTACTAGAAATTACTACAATATTTTATGAGAATTAAAAATATGCCAAAATATGTCAAAATATGGTGCACACTTTGGCACTCTTGATTTTTTTGAGAAGTGCTTGACAAGGTTTCAATTTCACTATGCTTATTTTGCATGCTTTTGAATGCTGCCACATTACTAAAAAACCATTTCAAGCAAGCCAGATCTCATCAGGAGGGCATTTATCTCAGTAATTCATACCTAAATGTTAATGATTGTTCTCTGTTTGTGATGTTAAGCCCTTGTTGTTAGGCTGGGTTATAATCAACTTCTATTGCACTTTTGAATAGAGAACTGACACTCTTCTAGCTTGAAAATCCCCTTCATTTTCAATATTACAATCAGGGAAAAAAAATAAATCTGCAGCTTCAAGCAAACTCTGTTTATGACCAAAAGGAAAAAAATTACAACTGTGCTGAGGATTTGTCCAGACAAGTTGAAGCAGAGGCGTATTGACTTTTCCTAGTGTTCTTTTCCCCCACATCTGATCCTTAATATGTTTGCTTTAACTTGACAGTATTGTCACAGAGGGAGAAGCAGAAACAGTGCCAGAGAAGTGGGCTGGCAATGATGTTTCTGCACAACTGGAATGATTTCCTTCTGAATCACCTATCTCACAAATGAAAGTACCCATCCCCAGTGTGGAAGGTGGAGAGGCAAAAGGAAAGACAAAGTGTTTATTGCTACTGCCTCTCACAATGGAAACACCTTGTGCTTGTTATTAACTATTCAGTGACTGTAGGAAAGGGGATTCACTTTCATCATAGGGGGTTTATGCACTATTCCATTCACACAGTTCATTTTTCATGCCATTGGCACAGAGGCAGGCTACACATTGACAACTTTGGAAATGACTTCTGTGTCTCCTACTGTGCTTCATGCACATTAGTAATTCAGTTTTTCAGTAAGGTGACCCTTCAGAAGGGCTGTTTCTTGGTTATACCTCTAATGGTTCTGTTCCTGGAACAGCAGGAAAAATGTGGGAGCAGAGCATGATGTTTCATGGATCTTAATCTCACCCTATTTTCCCCTTCCCATGTGTCACCTGCAGTCCCCTGGTCCCTGGTGCCCTGAGATCAGGGCAATGCTGAACCAAAGACCTTATATTTTGTCTATGTTTTGGCTTGGTGTAGGTTACACAATGTTTTGGAGAAGCAGAAAATTTGTCTTGTAGATGGCCTTTTCAGTTCCAAGCCTTCAACTCATCATTAACTGCTGATGGTAGGCAGGAAAGGGAAGATGATGGTCTAGAAGTTGAAGTAGTGGTTTTGGATATTTATACAATCTGTCCTGCAGCACAGGCTCACTTGTGCAACTGTCAGTTCATCAGCAGCATGGCAGAGAGGGGATGAGGAATTAGAAAATTAATCCATTCACTGCAGACTATCAGCTAAGAGTCAGAATCCTCTGCAAACAATACGTGGATTTGGTACTGGACTGTTCTTCATTCAGCACTGTCAAGTACTGCCAGTCTAGCACAAGCCCTTTGTGCATGCATTCCTGCAGCAGATAGAATTGAAAATCCAGGAATACCACACAAGTATTTTTAAGTTTTGCTTGAATTAAACACTCACTGAATTAAAAAATATTGCATTATTACAAACATGTTTTTTTTTTTTAAATACAAACTATGTAACACTGTAATAACACTGTCTTATTTCTATCCCAAAAATGGGAAAGTGTTTTTTTTTAAAAAAAGCTTTGATAAAAGTAGAAGAAATCTGAATTGCATTAACAAGGATGATTTCATCTGAAAGTGCTAGTAAAACATAAAGAGGGAGTTAAACATCTATGCACAAGAATGTACAGTTTGTATTGCTAAGGCCACTTAAAATGCAGAAAGACAAAAATAACAAAAAAAAAAAAAAAAAAAAAAAAAAAAAAGCAGCTACAAAAACCCAGATCCCTGCTAACCCTGGCCAACATGGAATTGTTTTGCAAAAAGATCTTGCTAGAGGGTTGGGTTGAACAAAGAAATGAAAAAAAGGGTGATATATAAACTAGTATATAAATATTAGCAGAACAAAAAAATCAAATGTTCTTGTGGGTACCCTACAATGTCTAGGATGGTCTTAATGTTTCAAAAATATTATAGAAGGAGACCACTCTGTAATCTAAAGCAAACCGGAATCAAGATTTTTGCTGCCTTCCCTAGAACAATTCTTGGAATGTTTCTTATGTGAGAATAGAACTGTTAAGAAGGAAGCAAAAAAGTTCAGAAATATGCCAGTAGGCAGCTTTTGAACTTCTTTTTGCATATATTTGCTGAAGTATTCCTATGTAGCTAGTTAGTTAAATTAAAATATTTGGTTCACTGTGTTGAGCTTAGATGTTCCTCTTAAATTGTCCTTGAGAGACTACCAAGTCTTGCACTGGTTACTGACTGCTGCTTGTGTTGTTGCATGTGGGCACCCATGGTAGAGCCAGAAGCAGTCTGAGGAGCATCAAGGATTATGGAGCCCTGGAAGCAGCAATAAGTTACTCTGGAGCACAAGCAGCATTTTCATTGATCCCCACAGTCAAAGGCAAGGTGTTTGAAAGGGCCAGTCAGGTCTGGAAAATCAACAAATGGTTGCAGGCTGGTACCACAGTCAAGGTTTAGGCTTCTTGGACCAGATGAGGACCCAGGTGTACTAAGGGCTGATGGAGTCTGTCTGTCAGATAAGGGGAAGAGCATCTTCGGCCATAGGCTTGCCAGGCTTTAAAGAGGCTTAAATTTAAAGAGGGCTTTAAATTTAGGGTGTCAGGAGATGGGAACCTCAGATCCTCTTAGTCCTTCCAGTCTGATGGCAAGTCAGCAAGAGATGCCCAGAGCTTGGAGCAGGTCAGGAGGAAAATACATGAAAAGCCATGAAGGAATTCCTGATACTCCAGCCAGTAAGTCAGCTTCATCAGGTGCTGAACTTAAATGCCAACACACATTTCACAGGGAACAAACAAGAGGAGTTAGAGATGGGCTAACAGGCACCACAGAGGTATAGTGGGGTGACTCTTACTGCAGCATTGGAATGAGAGGTTACAGGCTCTTTTGGAAACAGGCAGGAGAGACCAGGAAAGAGTGTTGTTCTCTGCCAAGAACACGCTGAAGTGGATGGAGGTCTGTGCTGGAATGAATGAGGAGTCAGCTGAGAGCTCATGGGTCTGGGTTGAGGGCAGGGCAGGGACAGGTGACATTATACCAGGGGCCCACTACAGGCTGCCTGACCAGGAACACTGAGCAGATGAGTCCCTCCACAGACAGATGAGCAATCCAACTACCTCATTCTGTTGGATGGACAACACAGAGTACAAGCAGTCCAGGAAGTTCCTGGGTTGTGCTGATGATAACTTTCTTCTCCAAGTGCTAGAGGAGCCAACAAAGACAGATGATATGCTGGATCTGCTTCTCCACAGCAAGGAGGATCTGGTGGGGAATGTGAAGGCCAGTGGGAGCTTTGACTGGATGCTTACAATATCAGGAAGGGTGCACAACAGGGTAATACTCTGGACTTCAGGAGAGCAGACCTTGGCCTCTTCATGGATCTGTGTGGTAAAATATAATAGAAAAAATCCCTGGAGGGAAAAGGTGCCCAAGAAAGCTGGTTGTGATTAAAGCATCACCTCCAAGGTCGAGGTGCAAGATGTGTGTATCCTTCTGAGTAAGAAAAAAAGCAAGGGGGGTGGGAAGCTTTCATAAATGAGCAAGGAGCTACTGGCAAAAGTCAAACAGAAGAAACTTTACACATTCTGGAAAAAAGGGACAGGCTACTTGGTAAGAATACTGGAATTATATCAAAGCATGCAGGGCTGCATGTTAAGGTTCTTTTGGAATCGAATCTGGCAAAGGATGTCAAAGACAACAAGGGGCATTTCTTCAAGTACATCAGAAGGAAAAGGAAGATTTGGGAAAATGAGGGCCCAGTGCTGTATGAGGTGGGTGTTTTTGTGATGAATATATTGAAGACAGTTTCTCAGTGCCCACTTTGCTTCTTTCTTTACTGTTAATTCCTATCATTAGGAATCCCAGTCCCTGGAGGCAAGAGAGAAATTCTGGAAAAAGGACAATTTTGCTGTGGTAGAGGAGGATTGATTTAGACATCATTTAAGTGAATTTGAAACTCACAAATCCATGAGGTCTCATAGAATGCAACTATGAATACTGAAGAAGTTTACAGGTGTTGCTGCTAATCCAATCTCCATCATTTTTGAAAGGCAATGGAGGACATGACAGTTCCCCAAGGACTGCAGGAAAGCCAGTGTCCAATCTGTCAAAAAGGTCAAGAAGGAGGACCCGGGAAATGAGTCAGTCTCATCTCCATCCCTGGAAAACTGGTGGAACAGTTCGTTCTGGATAACACCTCTAAGAATGTGGATTAAAAGAAGGTTAGCAGGAGTAACTAGATTCACCAAGGTGGAACCATCCTTAACAAATCTGATAGCCTTCTGTGGTGGGATGACTGGCTGAGGAGAGAAGGGGAGAGCAGTGATTGTTAGTCTTGACTTCAGCAAGGCTTTTGACACTGTGTCCCCCACATGCTCACAGGCAGTTCAGGACGTGTGTGTTAGCTGAGAGGACAGTGAGGTGAACAGGCTGGATGACAGTGCCACAGGGTGTATCAGGAGGCCTGGAGCTGGTGGGGTTCCTCAGGGGTCAGTTTGGGCTCAGTCTCGTTCACCTTGTTCATCGCTGGCCTGGAGGCAGGGACAGAGTGTACCCTCAGCGAGTTCCTGCAACACAAAGCCAGGAGTGGCCAATGCCCCAAGGGCTGTGCTGCCATTCAGTGGGACCTGGGCAGGCTGGAGAGCAACAACCCCAGGCAGCAGCTCAGGCTGGGGGTGACCTGCTGGAAAGCAGGTCTGTGGAGAAGGACCTGGGGGTCCTGGTGAACAACAAGCTGTCCATGAGCCAGCAGAGTGTCCTGGGGACCAAGAGACCAATGGGATCCTGGGGTGCATCAGGAACAGCATTGCCTGCAGGTCAAGAATAGTGATCCTGCCCCTCTGCTGTGTCCTGGAGAGGCACATCTGGAGTGCTGTGTCCAGTTCTGGGCTCCTCAGGACAGAGAACTACTGTAGAAGGTCCCAGAGAGGGCTGTGAATATGATGAGAGGACCAGAGCATTTCTCTAATGAGAAAGGGCTGAGGGAGCTGGGCCTGTTCAGCCTTGAGAAAAGATGACTGAGAGGGCACCTCAGCAATGCATACAAGTAGATAAGAAGGGAGGGGATCAGGGCATGGAGCCAGGCTCTGCCTGGTGGTGCCCAGAGACAGGGCAAGGACCAGTGGGCACAAATTGAAACACAAGAAGTTCTATATGAAGATGAGGAAAAACTTCTTTACTTTGGGAGTGACAGAACAGTAGAACAGACTCCTGGGGGAGGTTGATGCATTTGCTCTGGAGATGTTCAAAACCCACCTGGATGCCATGATCCTGGGCAATCTGCTTCAGCAGGGTGTTGGAACTAAAAGATCTTCCCATCCCAGTGATTTCATGGTTCTATGACTCTGTGAAATGTTGTAAGAACACTCTGTTTCTTCTGTAATAATTTTTAGTAGATTGAAACAAAAACCTTTCTTTGATTTTTATCCACTCATGTAAGTGGTTTCTAACATGCTGTTTTTCAGATTCAAACACACATCTGATGGGATCAGGCACATGGTTTGATTTTGTATTTGCTTTTTACAAGAGGATGATGAAAGCATTTGTTTTTAAGTCAGCTTTGGCATATATGCTTTGTATATGCAAACAGACAGGAGAAGCAGAAATTCTTACCTGGATTTCCTAAGTTCAAAAAGCTATAGATAATAATTTTCCAACGAAATTTTGTTTTGCAAAACATTTGATATGAATTTGATACAATACACTGCTATTGAAGCTTCTGAGTGAAAAAAGGTTTTAATCCTGAAGCAGCAGAGGGAGCTATGCTGACACAGTCAGCTGCATTCTCAGGCTTTTGCAACTGTGAATGGAGACTTACGTTTGTATGCTGGCTTTTCCTGACATCTGTAGAAGTTAATATGTTTGAAATATACTAAACAGTGACACCAGCCTTAGGGTAGGGGTAGACTGAGGGTTAAGCAACAAGATGAAAAAGTAAAGCAGAACAAAACATTCAAACTGTCTTAGGTACTAAAACACCCAAAAGACCTTGCAGCTCAGTGAGATACCTGCTTTTCACGAACTTTGATATTTTTGGAAATCACATTTTTTATTTCAAGAATGTGGGGAATTCCAGTCATTACTCTGGGAGCCCAGACTGGCCTTTTAACCATCACCTACATCTTCCTACATCTTCATCATGACAATGGCACCAACTCACAAAGCTTTTTGCCATCTCCCCAAAACATGTATTCTACTGACTGCTCTGAGGTGTAAGCATGCATTGACAGCAAGACACATGCCTAAACACATGGTGGAAAAACAGAAAGAGCTTAATTGCTTATACTTAAGCATATGTCTAAACTTTTTATAACTCTCCTTGAAAAGCTTAACTTGTAAGCCTGTTAATGTGAAGTGGTAAATCCTTTGGGAGCGAAATATCTGATTAAGTTTTACAAATAGCCCCATGGACTCTTTACACTAGTTGTATGACCTTAAATATGTGTACTGATCTCTGCGTGTGTGGATTTGTACATATATAAAAAAATTCTCATGAAGCTATATAATAATACACATATGGCTCTTACTACCTTAGTTCATACCTGCCTCCTATTGCCCTGCCATTTGAAGGCTAACAACCACCAAGGGAAATATGTAAATGCAAAAACAGTGTCTCAGAGGTCACCACAGTGAGTCTTTGGTTCTCTGCTCAATAGAGTGAAAATGATCATAGCAAATGAAGAACTAAAGAAAACATACCCCTCTGGAAATTAGAAAATTTTCATATATATATATATATATATATATGGAAACTAATTGACTGAATTTCAAGTACTTCTCACTGATGTATAGAGGAGAGGCCAGAAAAACTATAGACTGTGTATAGAACTATAAAAACATGGGTTTGTAGGTTTTTTTTCAGTCAGAGCATTTTGGTATTAAATTATTTGTTCTTTTTACTCAGTGAGTGGCAAAGTCAGGGAATGACAGAGAGATAAAGGAGAGCTCCCAAGCTGCCTACCAAAGAGTTATTTTCTGGAGTGTTTTCCTCAATCCTCTCAAAGTTCAGAGGCAAGATGGGGACTGATAGTACTGCAGGCAGGGAGAGCAGGAATGTGTACATGGGGACCCATGTAACTATAACTATGAGAGTGTTTTGATCCCACTGCAGAGGACCTGTCAGGAGCTGAAGGTCCTTTCTTCTCCATCATTGTTCTTGACAATTTTATATACAGGTATTGAAATGGAAGGATTGAAATGTTGCCTCAGGCTTGACAGGGGAGCTGATCTAAAGCTTAGCAAAGGGCATATGGTTGCTCTTCCAGTATTGTAACAAGTCTCACAGTGAGATGGTTAAAGGAACAGACACTTTATCTGTTTGGTAAATTCATTTTTGCCCTCCTGGTTTCCCTCATCATCCCTTTCTCTCTCTTTATGCATCCTTTTGTTAGTTAAATGTGAAACCTCCTGAAATCAGACACCTTGCCACTTCATACAGGTTACCAGCAGTGTGCATCCTGTCCCCAGACACATCTCTCAGATAAATCACTAATTAGTGTAAATCTTCTCAGGTTGTGAGAATCAAATGCCACAGTTCTAAATGGAGGCTTGGGTATTTCCTTAAAAATGACTTCACTTTTTTTGTTTGTGTTTTTCCTGGTTTTTTTGTTTGGTTTTTTGTTTGTTTGTTTGGGGGTTTTTTGTTTCCTTTTTTTTTTTTTTCCTCGGATTTTTTTGAGAAAAAGAAATGGTTTATAAAACAGATAGACTGAACAGTGCAGTTCATTTGCCATGCCCTTTAGTGGTACCAAACTATTACTACAGAATAAGTCTGAAGCACTGACACAACTCACTAGAGCAGACTAAGTGGCCCTCAAAATCTTTACAATCCAGTCAATAAACAAGAGATGATATCAACGGCAAGTATCAACAGTGCATTTCCATTACACACATGAAAAAGACAAAGATTGACATAACTAGGTAAGCATTGTTTGGTAGTAAAGGGGGAAAAAAGCTTATGGGGCTTTTGGTAAGTGGCTGAATTTCTTAATTATCCATATATAGGCAGCCCTATAGCTCTGGGCATGAAATGGATGTGAGGAGGAAGGGCTCCTTCCTCTAGTAAGAAAAAATGTCAGCAAAACCCATTTTGAAAACACTTTTTTTGCCCCATACAAAAAGTGCCATCTACAATCATGTAGATCTGTATTTTCCATCCTTGGGCAAGGCAAGAATTGCAACTTGAAGCCTCTGCATTCCACAGATTCTGTCAAAACCTCTCAAAATTGAAATGTTTCTCTCTGAGTAAAAAGAGAGCTGCAATTTCCAAGTAGTAACTGAAACTAGCAGAAGGAGCTTTAGCAAGACAATTCATATTATTGAGCTTGTAATGACTATGCCATCATTGGAAATTCCAGTGTGTAGAATGGCAGAAGTCAAGCCAGGTGTTTGTATTTGCTCTCCTTGATAGAAGAAAAAGTGAGCTCAGAAAGTGGTTAAGAGGAAAAGTATGAAGGCTGCCCCTTCCCTTCCCTTCCCTTCCCTTCCTTCCCTTCCTTCCTTCCCTTCCTTCCTTCCTTCCCTTCCCTTCCCTTCCTTCCCTTCCCTTCCTTTCCTTTCTTCCCTTCCCTTCCTTCCTTCCTTCCTTCCTTCCTTCCCTTTCCTTCCTTCCCTTCCTGAAACTTCCTTTCCTTCCCTTCCTTCCCTTCCTTCCTTCCTTCCTTCCTTCCTTCCTTCTTCCTTCCTTCCTTCCCTTCCCTTCCCTTCCTTCCTTCCTTTCCTTCCCCTTCCTTTCCTTCCTTCCTTCCTTCCTTCCTTCCCTTCCTTCCTTTCCTTCCCTTCCTTCCCTTTCCTTCCCTTCCCTTCCCTTCCCTTCCTTTCCTTCCTTCCTTCCTGAAACTTCCTTCCCTGAAAATCTTCCTTCCCTTTCCTTCCTTCCTTGAACTTCTTCCTTCCTTCCTTCCCTTCCTTCCCTTCCCTTCCTTCCTTCCTTCCTTCCTTCCTTCCTTCCTTCCCTTCCTTCCTTCCCTTCCCTTCCTTCCCTTCCCTTCCCTTCCCTTCCCTTCCCTTCCCTTCCTTCCCTTCCTTCCCTTCCTTCCTTCCCTTCCCTTCCTTCCTTCCCTTCCTTCCTTCCCTTCCCTTCCTTCCTTCCTTCCTTCCTGAAACTTCTTCCTGAAACTTCCTTCCTGAAACTTCCTTCCCTTCCTTCCCTGAAACTTCCCTTCCCTTCCCTTCCTGAAACTTCCTTCCTGAAACTTCCTTGAAACTTCCTTCCCCTTCCCTTCCCTTCCTTCCTTCCTTCCTTCCTTCCTGAAACTTCCTTTCCTTCCCTTTCCTTCCCTCCTTCCTTCCCTTCCTTCCTTTCCTTCCTTCCTTCCCTTCCTTCCTTCCCTTCCTTCCTTCCTTTCCTTCCTTCCCTTTCCCTTCCTTCCCTTCCTTCCCTTCCTTCCTTCCCTTCCTTCCTTTCCTTCCTTCCTTCCCTTCCTTCCCTTCCTTCCTTTCCTTCCCTTCCCTTCCTTCCTTCCTTTCCTTCCTTCCCTTCCCTGAAACTCCTTCCCTTCCTGAAACTTCCCTGAAACTTCCTGAAACTTCCTGAAACTTCCCTGAAACTTCCTGAAACTTCCTGAAACTTCCCTGAAACTTCCTTCCTGAAACTTCCCTGAAACTTCCCTGAAACTTCCTGAAACTTCCTGAAACTTCCTGAAACTTCCTTTCCTGAAACTTCCCTTCCTGAAACTTCCTCCCTGAAACTTCCCTGAAACTTCCCTGAAACTTCCCTGAAACTTCCCTTCCCTGAAACTTCCCTTCCCTTCCCTGAAACTTCCCTGAAACTTCCCTTCCCTGAAACTTCCCTTCCCATGAGAACATTAATTTTGAGAGCTAATAGTCTGTTTTCAAGTGTGCTAAGCGCTTTGGAATTAACATTGACCTGGGCCAGGGTCTCATATCTGTGCACAGCACTAACTTCTCTGATACACCACAGAGCTCCAACCTATCTCAAACAGGACACATTAAGCATATTTTTACTTCTGTTCCTCTCACCGTCCGCTGTGAGAAGAGGGTAATAACCTCTAGTGCCATCATGGTGATAATGCTTCATGCTTATGAAGCTTTCAGATAATAGAATAATGAAAACCATAATAATTGAGGAAATAAATAGCAGTTTATTTTAATCGAATTTTAAATATTTTGTAACTACTGGAGAGTGAAAGAAAACAGAGAAAGGGAAATGTGTAAATATCAGGATTGGAGTAACTCCACACAGTGGAACGACAGAGAAATAAAAATATATTCTTACTGCATGAACCACATTACTTCTCTTCTGAACATGACATAAATTTGATATCAGGCTGTTGAAACATGGATCAGGATTCATTAGAAAAAAAAAAAAAAAAGGTGAATCAACACTTAATAAAGCAAGTTTAAATTTCTTCAAAGAAATACTGAGAATAAGAGCTTAATATTGTTCCTTTTTACTTTTGAGATATAGATCTTAATAACCTCACATTACTACAGCTGTAATTCTGTCACAAAGTTTTAGTGGTAGCAAAGACACCAAGATGAAAACTCCAGATACCTTATCTCCAAGTTGCATGTAGTCAGCAGGACCTTGTGAGAACTGAAAATGGGAAGTTTGTTGAAGCAATCTGAGTGCTGATTTAATGGTAGTTTTATTGGTATTATCCTTCCTACAGATTTTATCTGCAAAATCTCGACGAAGTCCATGAAGAATGTGTGTTGCACTGTGCAGGGAAAAGCATTCGTGCCTACCTGTGTGCTCTTTTGAACTCTGCTAGGATGACAGAAGCCAACACTGGCCAGCCTGGATGATGCCCTTTATTCAGCAAGGCCAGCAGCAGCCCGTGGGGGAAGGTGGCAGTCAGTCAGGGGCTGTGGCTGTGCCACACCATCTGTGGAGACTGTCTGCCTGTTTCTAAGGTGGCATGGGTTTGTTTCTTGCATGTGTTTATCTTTAAGGCACATACAAACAAAGAGATCTACCTTCTTGGGCTGACATTCACATTTCCTTCCCACCTGTGATCTGAATCATTGTCTTTGTTAAAAGTACTGCAGTGTTTTACAGGCAGTGGAGAGGGATATTCCACCTCACCTCAAACACAGGGAATTTGTAGGGGAACTGAATGCTCCCTACCCCCTGCCAGGCAGTGGTCTGGACCACCACAGTGTACTAGCACATGATCTTCACCTTGGCTAGCACAGCTGAGAGTCAGAAGAAGGAGACTCTTTCCTACTTCATTGTGGCATACCTGATGTTCCTCTGCAGAGCTGTCCCAAAGCTCCCTGGAACTGTTCATATCTGACTATCTGCTCCCCTGATGTTTTCCCTTTTGCAAGAGCTTCCCAGGTCCTGTCCATGAGGTGAATGCAGTCCTTGAGGAAGACATTTCAGGAGGACATGAACACAGGCCTGTTTCACTAAAGTTCCTGATCCTTACTAAGGAATTGCCATTTCTCACGTACTTCAACAGTTGTACAAATGGCTTTTCCCAACTTCTTTTAAGCCTGTGCCAGTTAAATAAATCTGAGTGAAATGAGAATAAAACTCTGCTCTTTTTGCAGTATCTTTTTCAGGAGACCAGACTCCAAAATCCTCTCACAAGTTCGGCATACTTTGGATGAGTATTTGACAATCACAGTATCATTTAGGTTGAAAGAGATCATCAAACCTAACCTTAGACTGATCTACACATTACCAGCTGGATCAGAGCACTAAATTCTATGTCATTTCTTGAACATTCCCAGGGATCATGACTCTACCAGCCCCTGGGAAGTCCATTACAATGTTTAACAACCCTTTACATGAAAAAATTATTCCTGGTGTCCAACCTGAAGTTCCCCTAGGACAGCTTGAGGCGATGTTCCCTTGTCCTGCCACTTATTGTCTGGGAGAAGAGGCCAACCCCCACCTGCTGCGCCCTCCTTGCAGGCAGTTGTAGACAGTGATAAGGTCACCCCTGAACCTCTTTTTCTCCAGGCTAAACAACTCCAGCTCCCTCAGCAGCTCCTTGTAAGATTTGTATTCTAGATCCTTCCTCAGCTTTGTTCCCTTCTCTGAACATGCTCCAGCACCTCAGTGTCCTTCTTGTAGTGAGGGACCCAGAACTGGACACAGAACCTGAGGTGCAAACTCACCAGTGCCTAGCACAGGGGAACAATCCCTGCCCTGGTCCTGCTGTCCACACTAGTGCTGATACAGCCAGCATGCCATTGACCACCTAGGCACATGCTGGCTCCTACTAAGCTGACATGACAGCAGCTGGCTGACAACCAGCACCACCACCTTTTCCACTGAGTTGCTTCCTAACCTCTCTGTCCTAAGCCTGCATGGATTTTTTTGTGGCTGAAGTGTAGGAAGTGTAGGAACTTGGCCTTGTTGAATGTCATTCATTTGTCCTTGGCCCATTGATCCAGCATGCCCAGATCCCTCTGCAGAGCATTCCTGCTCCCAGCAAATCTGCACTACCACCCAACTTGGTGTCATCCATGAACTTATTGAAGGTGCAATCAATCCCTGCATCCAGATCATCAGTAAAGATATTTAATAGGACTGGCCCCACTACTGAGCCTTGAGGCACAGCACCAACAGGATGCAGCACCTTTCACCACTATCCTCTTGGCACAATCATCCAGAGAGATACAGCAAAGAGTGCTCCTGTCCAAGCCATGGGCTGACAGCTGCTCCAGGAGTATGCTGTGGGAAATCATGTCGAAGGCTTTGCTGAAATCAATATAGAAACCTCCACAGCCTTTCCATCATCCACTGAAAGGTCATAGGAGGAGATCAGGTTGGTCAGGCAAGACTGCCTTTCCTAAGCCTGTGATGACTGGGCCTGATCCTGTGGTTGTCCTGAACATGCCATGTGATGTCATGCAAGATTATCTTTTCCATAACCTTCCCAGATACCAAGATCAGTCTGACAGGCCTGTAGTTCCCTGGATACTCCTTCCAACCCTTGTAAATGGGCAACACACTGGAAAACCTCCAGTCATCTGGGACCTCCTCAGTTTACTGGGACTGGTGATAAATGATGGAGAATGTCTTGGTGAGCTCTTCTGCCAGCTCCCTCAGTTCCCTTGGAGGAATCCATCCAGTCCCACAGAATTGTGGGTTAGGTGTCACAGGAGATCACTAATGATTTCCTCCTGGATTGCATGGGGTCTATCCTGCTCCCTGCCCCTGTTGACCAGCTCAGGGGGCTTGCTGCCCTGGGGATAACTGATATTACTGCTAGAAAGGGAGGCCAAGAAGGCATTAGGTCTTTTCCTTATGCTTGGTGACAGTGTTCCACTCTGGCTCCAAATGAAGATGGAGGTTTTCCTTGGCACTCCTTTTGTTGTTAATGTATTTTAAAAAATTATTTTTATTATATTTTACATCGATTTCAAGCAGATTGAGTTCTAGTTGAATTTCTGCCTTTCTGATTTTTTTTCTGCATGACCTAAAACATCCTTGTACTCTCCCTGAACTGTCTGCCTCTTCGTCCAAAGCTCATAATCTTTTCTTTTCCTAAGTTACTGCTAAAGTTCCCTGTTTAGCCAACCTGGTCTTCTTCCCTGCCAGCTCATCTATAGGCACATGGGGATGGTCTGCTCTTGCACCTTTAAGATTTCCTTCCTAAAGTGTGTCCAGCCTTCCTGGACCCTTTGTTATTAAATGGTGTTTCCCAGGGGAGTCTCTGAACCAGTGTCCTGAACAGGCTGAGGTTCATCCTCTGGATGTCCAAGGTTCAAGTGTTTTGCTGATCCCTTTTCCTTCTTCTCCAAGAATAAAAAAACTCCGTGATGGATTCCATGGTCAGTGTGCCCAGGATGGCCTCTGACCACCCCATGTCCCTCAGCCCTTCTCTGTTTGTGAGCAGCAGCTCTGGCAGGGCATACCCTGGCAGGCTCCCCTACCAGCTGTGTCTGAAATTACCTTCCACACACCCAGGAACCAAGTTAGATACTTGATGTTCTCTGTTAGGAGAACATAATTATCCATTGTTGTGACTAGTAGCTTTTTTTCTTCTTGTCAGAAGAAAAAATTCTGCAGTTTTAGAAATTTATATCTTTGGTTATGGTCTTAAATATGGCTTCCAACAGTATAGGCACTGCAAGAACATAGGAAGAAGCACTCCACCTGTTCCCAAGCACTTAAAACACATTATAGCTACACGAGGAGTATTTGACTGGCATTGGTATATAAGGAATACTGCCTTGTTCCATTGCTACGTTTGGCACAGATTAGTGTTATTATTTAGTGTTATATATTAGTGGTATATAGTTAGATTATTCTAGTTTTTCCAATCTGATGACATCTTTAGTGGGGTTGCCTGCAGCTTTCTGTCAGAATGGGCAGGTGACTTTATAGCTCTGTCTGAAATTGTGGCAAAAGAGCACAGTTGATCCTGTTGAGCACTATGCACCTCCCTCAGCTGTCTCAAGGGCTGCTTAGAGACCCAGCATTTCAAAGCATTCCTGACAGAGCTGTCTGCAAGTCTTGTTTTTCTTTTATGTTACTGTTTCGTGCAGGAGGTCAAGAAAGTGGGCAATCGTTTTTGACTGAGATTTCCCAGTCCTAGTTTAGCAACAGAATGGGAGGAAAGTAGGGAAAAGGTCTGATCCAAATTGGGCTTCTGGGATGTTTGGTCTTCCCTTGTCCTTTTTCCAAGTCTAGCACAGCTTACATCTCTAAGATAAGGGGTACCCTAGATTGCCACGACCTCACATTATACCTGTTAGGGACTGTTTCACTGAGTCCAAAGACTTCGCCTACAAGATGTTCTGGCAGCCAGATGTGAAGGTTTATTCACTAGTATACAAGGAAGACGTGACAGCCTTTTGGGATTTTACAGGCTGAGTCATTGGATAGTGACTAAGAATAGTTATTCATCAGTAGCTGACTACTAAACCATCTTGCAGCCTTACAGGACAGCACCCATCAAAACTTTGCAGAAAGTTGACTTTAACCCCATATTTAGTTATCAGGTTTTAGGTCCCATTATTAATAACATTGTGATTCAGATGTCTCAGAGATGTTCAGAAACCTCTTACCATAAGGTTTCCTTGTCACAGTAATTAATCATAACATTCCCAGAAACAGGTCCTCCCATGAAACATGATGATTGAATGCAGGTGGCGGAAAACAGCCTTCCCCATCTATTTCCTAAGCAGGCAGTAGGAAAAGACAATTAAAAAAAAAAAAAAAAAGAGAGACCCTGTAGATATTTCCTCTGACTACTGACTGTGCCACACAGCAAGGGTACTAATTTTCATAGCTTCAATCTTCAAAATCATACTTTTGTTGTCTCTGGACTTTGTGTCACTGGTGGAAGAGCTGACTCCATATCCCAGAGTGAAGTCACTAGACACAAGCGTGCAAATCCTTCCCCTTCTGCATACCTGGGGGTTTTTAAGGGAATTTGGCACAAAGCTCTTTGTGCTGTGCAGAGAAGCAGGCACATGAGAATATGCAAAGGAAGCTCCCTCCCCTGCACTACCTACTGTGCATGAGCAAGCCCTGCCTAGGACACTTCAAGGGGCAAGGACAGAGATCCTTCAGAACTGCCACTGGGACATAAAGAGAACTTTGCAAATGAGTACCACTGCTGTAGCCAAAAATACATGGTTTTTCCAGCCATATATATCTGCTGCATCAGCATCCAAAGTATACATCATTTGAGTGGGAAGATGTCAGTGAAAGAAAAGGGGAGAAAAATTGTCAATTATTTTCATTCCAGAGAGAAAAAAAATAAAATTTAAACTTAATTTCTTCTGAATTTGAATGAAGGAATCTTTGAAAAATGAATTGTGGTTTGAAATTGGAAACTCAAGCATGTATCTAAGCTAAAGCCCTTATTATTGTGCAACTTTTAAAATTCATTCTACTTGAAATCTGCAAACCTCTTAAAATTACTGTCACGTTCACATGAGAAATACCTAAAATGCCAAGTATTTGTGGGATAATTGTTGTTTACTTGACATTTGTTGCTGCCCTGAATTTCAGCAGACACATGCTTGCACAGTTCAGCCATTAAGCTTAACATCAGCCACTTTGCAAAGTTAAATAATTCAGCTGTTTGCATTTGCCTGCTAATTGCTGAGAGCAGCCATGCACACAAAGGATTAAATTCCTATTATTCTTCAGAATAATATAAGTCTTTTATTCTGTAAGAAGTCTAAAAAAATTTCATTTGGTACTTTCCTGTATAGCATCTCTAGGAATAAGTTAATGGAGTACAGCAAGTTAAAAATCTGTTTGGGCCTGTATATCAAATTCCATCTTGATGTGCTTTTAACTCTAGAAAAACATTTTGGAACGGAAATAGCAGTCGGCTCTTAACTTCCATCTACTACTAGTGAAGTGCTGTTTTACTTCTAGAATGAAACAGCTCATTTAAAAAACCCCAAAACAAATAAGCTGTCATGTCCAAAAGCATTTCAAAGCTTGCAGTAGGCATTAATGAAGACAGCAGACTCTTCTGTGATAGGGGTGCTGAAAACAACACAGCAATATATAATCAAATGAATACTTTATGAGTCATTATAAATCTGTCTTGAGATAGTGCCTAGAAACTAGAATTACATTCTTCCCCTAAACACTTTTAACTTAGTGGACCTTATTGCAGAATTTTTACAAGCATCTGTGTCTTTTAAAAAAGATTTCCTTCCCTTTGCATTGAAAACTCCTCCATAGAGTTCATCAGTAAGAAATCAAGGCATTCATTTCAAGACTGTAATTTTCAGACTGTTCTGTTCAGTTTGACTAATCTGCTATGTATACATCTCAAGGGTCCTTTCCCTGGTTAAATAAATACAGAGGCTTTCACTAACTCTTGCACTTGCTGTTCTGTGAGTAGCAATAACACTAGTTTAGCAAAGGAAAAATAGTTGTGCTGGATTTAGCTCTAAATTATTAGATGGTATCTCTTGCAAAAATAAAAGCAACTTTATTTCCTTTGTAGCTTTCACAAAGTGATGTTGTCTAAGATTGGAGTTCTTTGGTTCGTTTAGTGATTTCACAAGCAAGGGGTTTGTGTCTGGACAGCCGGGTGTGATGCTGTGCTGCAACACCAGTGTGGGTAGCAGCAGATGCAGCTGAACAAGTGCAGTGCCAGAGCGCTGTCAGTGACTTGAACTTGGAGTAACTCTCTGTCCAGCCAGGCAGGCCCATGAGCTAGAGTTGGCTCAGACTTGGCTCCCAGACTACCACTCAGTGACTCAGTTCTCACTCATACTTTCGAAAAGACATGGGCTTTTAAAGTCACATCTCACAACTTTTAGTTAGCTGTGCATCCCTGAGCTTGTTTTCCTGAGAGGTATAGAGTTCAGCCGTGGCTGCAGTGTACATTCATCATCATCTTCGACCCTGCTGCCTTGTGCCAACATATTTGATGCCAGGTGACACTGGCTAGTGCTGCTGGAGGAAGGATGGATTCAGATGGATGGCTTAGGCATGCAGGAATACCCAGAAGTACACATCTCTTCCCATACTGGTGGGAGCTGCAGTCTCCAGAGCAGTTTTGCAATTTCAGTAGTTACTTTGTTTCCCACAGCAGAATCAGCATTGCCTAGGTGTTGCACACCTTCAGGCAAAACTCAGTGTTGTCCCAAGGTCTGACAAGACCCCCCATAAATGTCACAGGCTTGCATTGTTCTACTGTACTCGTGGACCTGGCTTTCTGAGTTAGTTACCTCTGTTCGTGCCTCAACAATCCTTCATAGGTCCTCACAGCTTAGAATGTCAGCTGTAGGGCATACATGCACTTGCTGCAATTACTGTGGTCTGGAGGATGTTGGAAGAAGCCTCACTTCAGAGAAGTTCTCAAACGTTATTCTTGTTTTGCCTTCCATAAAATCTACTGAACTTCTGTTATTCCAAGGAAAGATTTTTTGAGCTGTTCACTCTTGTGTAATTTTTGCTCTGCAGAAAGTGTTTTGTGATTTTGTGATTGTTTGTTTATATCCCTATGTCATCTGCAATACTGGCCATGTTGCCATGTTCTGGAAACAAAGCCGACTCAGAGAAATGTATGGCTTGTTATCGGTACTGGTAGTTTTGAAAACAAGTTTGAAGCTCTTTCAATGCAGGTGCTGCCTATACTGCAGCACTGAGCTGTGCAAGAACCAGCTTCTGACTTCTGGGTGTTTCCTTCCTTACAGAATTGAAATGGGGAAGAGCTGCCCAGTCTTTATTTTAAGATTACATTCTTGCAAGAGCAGTATGTGATTAATGAAGGCTTTGAGCTTATTATAGGCATGATCAGTCTATGCTGTAAATGGCTATAAACAAAGAAGGGGAAGGTAATGTAGCTAATTCTAAGCCAATGTTTATAAACAACTTGTCAAACTTTATCACTGTTGGTTAATGTCTATTAGTAATGTATCAATGCTTTATAAACTATTTATAAATGGAATCTTAATATAGGAAGAAACTTATGCAACTTGGTTCTGTGCTTGTTAAGCACACAGAATCTTCTTCATTTCCAGCCTGCACAGGTATTTATTTCTTCTAACATTCAGAGATGTAGTGCTGCACAAACACTTAAGTTTGTTGGCCTTGATAAATGCAAAGCTGATATGCTGATAGAAGAAAGAAAAAGCACACCATTCAGAAGGTTCTGACCCAGTACCTATTTACTACTGGTTATATTCCCCCTGATACTCTGCTCTGGTCCCTCTCCAAATGACTCAATGGTGAAAGTTTGCAATATTTGGTTGTTGGTCCCAGGTTTTATGTTGGAGAAATATACAGAGGATAATTTTGCTGTGTAATTTTAAGTAATCACCCTACATTTGATCTCCCAATCTATGAAAAAAGTAAAGTGCTACTGAAGAGGAAATTATTCACTGGCCTTAAGAAATGAGCAGACAACTCTCTCAAGATTCCACAAGGAAATATTAGGACCAGGTATTCCAATGGAACTCAGCCCAGGCGAATGCACTTCCTTGACCGCTTCTTTCCACATGGTGTCTGCAGTAACAAAACTTTTACAGAATTGTTGATGTCATTTCTTTCTGTAGATGAATGCTGTTTTGTGCACAGTTAAGGCTATTGGATGTGTCATGGGAATCTGACATGTTATGATATTCATATTCAATCCAAAAAAAGGAAAATTTTTTACGGAGCAAAATGGTGATGTGATAAATACTTCAGAACAATAGGAAGCAATAAGTGTTTTTCAAAATGTAATCTACACCAAGGTTCCAAATCTGTTCTTTATAAACAAATCTCCATTATCCATGACTGGATTACACACTTTAGTTTAACTAAACCATGCTAAAAATAAAATAAACTCAACTATTTTTTTTTTCTTTCTCTATATTAATGAGTAATTTTATGATTTTTTTTTTTTTTAAAGGTGGCATATTGCACTAGCCTAATTTACACACGATGTAAACTGTTCATTGAGTCCTTTCCTCCACAACCCACCTCCCCTGTCTGGACTATCCATCATTTGCCCTGACACTTTACAAGGCATCCACCGTACCACAACAAACTGCGTTCCAAAAGAGCAGTTTTAATGAGGCAGAACAAAGACCAAATATCTGTACAGCACACTTGTGACCTAGCAATGGATGTTTCTTGTGGCATCCCACAGGCTCTAGACCACACCACTCAGTGCACCAGCTTCCTTCCCTAGCCTCACTCTCCACCCAGCATCTCATAAGTAGGGAAGGGAAAGCCAACATGAAAGTGAATGCATTCCCTGAGACATGTGTTTTTGATTTTCTTATTTTTTTCTAGTTTGATGTGATCTATATTTTGTTGAGGTTGACAAACAAGGCAGCATTGCTGTGTATTAATGAGGCAGTGCAAGCTCTCAACACGTGTTCAGGGTTAGCTTGCAATTAACAGACAAGGGCCTGTATTGAGTTGTTTCTGATTCCTGTAGTGTTTCTAAAAGGAATGACCTGTGCTGTTTGTCTTCATCTCTGAAACACAGTCATTAATGTTAGACAAGACAAATTGGCTCTTCTATACTGTAATGCAGTTTCTTGAAAAGTGATCTAAGCATGGTGTTTTACTGAGCTTCACCTAGGTGAGGAACCCAAATGGTTAGGAACGAGCAATATGTTAACATTAGTGAAGCTCAAGGAGAAAAGTAGAACAGTAAGGTCTTCCAAAAGCATTTTGCAGTGAAAAGCCAAAACTTGCGTGTAATTTTTTTAAATTAAAGGTCTGTCAGAAGAACTTGCAAATTCACTGCATGTGCTGGAAAAACAAGCACTAAGAAAGAGATACAATATGGACCACACAAAGCAAGAAAATCAAAGGAATATTTTAAAACCACCTCAGTGATTTAGGAGTTATTGCCATCATTTGGAAAAATGACAGGCTTATGAGACTAAAACTTTTTCCCCATCAGTGAGACATTGCTTCCTAAGTGTCTACAGACCCCTGCCTGCAAAAATATCAAAATTGAATTAGGAGTAAGTGTCCACAGCACAGGACATTGGGATGGTGCCAGGCCACAAGCCTGGACTAAAATACATTCCACCTCCTCTGTGTCACCCTGCACTGGATGCATCAAAGGCAGACTTCAGCTAGCTCTGCAAAAATCACTGGAGTTTGCCTTAAGAGGCTGCAAAATGTAGCAAGATGAGTGCTTGAGTCTTCTTAGAGACCTCCTAAGGCTAAAATAGATGGTGCTTGTGATGTATGAAGAATAAACTTTCATAGTATTTCTGTGTTAATTCATGGTCTGTCCACCCTTTGGAATGGACAAGTATCACATGTGTCAGTTTAGGGGCAATTTTATCAACTCCCATGTAAAGAAAGCGGAAAATGTGAAACATTCACTTTCTGCTCTCTAATGTCTCTTCCGGTTTTCTCTTCCCATTAGCAAATTTTGCTGTTTGACAATTGAGACAGCTCTGTTTGACAACACCCTGGTCTGGTTTCATGGGAGATATGCTGGAAAGAAACCCCTGAAAACAACATGCCAGACAATTACACTGATTTCTGAATCAATAAAAGCTCTCCTCAAAAAAAAAAAAGGGATGGGAAATTATCCATCACTCTACACTGCTTCTTTCACTTTCCCCACTGCTTTTGGCTTTAGAGATTGGCCAGCAGCATCTCTTCATCTGCTCATATTGTCCCATTATGAAGCTTCTGGTGGACTCCATTTGATGTGAGAATGAGACTTACAGGTTAGCTCCTTGACAAGTTTTATTTCAACCTGCTGCTTCTATGACAGTGCAGAACTCCACCAAACCACTCAGGTCTTCTCTTCGCACTGTGCTCTCCTGCCAGCCTGAGTGGCAAACTGTGCAAAGCATCTTCAGAGCAGATCTGTGACCAGAGTCAAGAGCACTTTTTTTCCAAACAGGCAGTCATTGGACAATTGTAGAAGCTGACCTTTGTACTCTCACTGCAGTAAATGGGCTTGAAAACTACTGAGCTGAAAAAGAGATTTTATGACACCTTGCACATTAACGCAAGCAAAGATGTTCATCCACAGTAGCACCTGGCAGTCAGTGATGAGATGAGAGAAATTATGCTACCACTTCTTCACAGATAAACTGCAACTGTAGGTCTCTGTTGTGGCAATAGGGACATCAGGTTTGCACTGAAACAGAGAAGAAATCTGTCACAGAACAAGTACTGCTTTGCACTCACAGTTTAGAAACAGTTGAGCATTGGTAAATGATGCACTGTGGGACTTGTAGAGCATACACTTTAACAACCAACCAGTTCTTAAAAAGGCAGATAAAGGGCTTCGATGCAAAGTAAAATCAGTGGAAAAATGAAATCAGCAATATTCAGGATTCAGAGCAATTTTATCCTGAAGCCAGTACTCAAGGCCTGCAGAACTGAAAATTTTTCTCTATTTCTTAACCAGGTAAAAAGAACTTCTTTCTTTTTATCTTCATTTTGTTAAATGAATAAAAGAACTAACAGAAAAAAACCTTTACCTAGGTCTTACTGTTTTGGATCTGGATACAAATGTGTTTTGCAAGGGGTCTTTCTCTTATCCCAGGCTGATTTCTTCTAAACCAGAAAATAACTGGAACTTCAGCAGAAACAGAAAGCTGCATCATTGTGATTCTTGCAGCTTTCTGATGAAACTTACAACATATCCGTACATTTAAGGAATGTTGCTTATATTTAAGTAAGAAGCCACAATTTCCATACCAAACATGGACAGATTTTAGTCATAGCATTACTGAGAGAAACATGTGTTCCTGTAGTTCCTGAGATCTCAGATATCCTGTGCTGATGTTTTCTACACATCTGCTGCAAACATGAAAGCTGTAGAAGGTGAAGTTTCTGTCTTTTTCTGGATAGTGGGGTACCATAAGGACAGCAGCAATGGGATAGAAGCTAAATAAGTCACATAACTGCCTCCTAGACAATGGACAGGGCAATGGAAAGAGGAGCTGTCTTTTATCTGTGCCACCTACATCTTCCTATGACAAGCAGTCAACACACAAATATCTCTCATGGGCTGTGCATCATAGGTATAAATCAGAAGTCCCACATGGTGGTACAAAGATAAGGGCTTGATCCTTTGCTGGGTTGCAGGAACAGTCATTTATCTGCTCTAAGTCTGATTGTCATTGCCTGAGGAACGGACATTTGAAACACAATTTTTCAAATAATTTTAAGGCCTCCACCAAAACCTGCCTCCCTTCTTTGGGAATTCAGTTGTAGTTTACATACAAACCACTAGGAATTTAATTTCAAAGGGAAAGTTACCTGGTTTTTCTACACAGCACTGAGCTACTTCATTGGGTAATCTCTCACTCTGCCACACAATGAAATAATGGGACACAAGCATTCATCCTTCAGTTCAGCCTGTTGTGGAACTATCAGTCTTATTTCTCCAAAACAACACATGGAAGGAAATGTGCAATGAAATTAAATTGGTGCTCTTTGAGTGATCAATGTTACTAAGCAGAAGAAGTGAGACAATGTGGCCATTTTGTGGATGTGGTGCATCCTCTGTTTCAATTTGATAAAATAATCAAAAAGATATTAAATTTCATTCGGCCTGTATTTTATTCTGTATATTTCCAGATTTCTTCAAAATAATTTCTTACGGTATCATTTCCTAAGTTTCAACTTAAATTCATGCTTATTATTTCCCTTCCCTTCCCTTCCCTTCCCTTCCCTTCCCTTCCCTTCCCTTCCCTTCCCTTCCCTTCCTTCCTTCCTTCCTTCCTTCCCTTCCTTCCCTTCCCTTCCCTTCCTTCCCTTCCCTTCCCTTCCCTTCCCTTCCCTTCCTTCCCTTCCCTTCCCTGAAACTTCCTGAAACTTCCTGAAACTTCCTGAAACTTCCTGAAACTTCCCTGAAACTTCCCTTCCCTGAAACTTCCCTTCCTTCCTTCCCTTCCCTTCCTTCCTTCCCTTCCCTTCCCTTCCCTTCCCTTCCCTTCCCCTTCCCTTCCCTTCCCTTCCTTCCTTCCTTCCTTCCCTTCCCTTCCCTTCCCTTCCCTTCCTTCCTTTCCCTTCCCTTCCCTTCCCTTCCTTCCCTTCCTTCCCTTCCCTTCCCTTCCCTTCCCTTCCCTTCCCTTCCCTTCCTGAAACTTCCCTTCCTGAAACTTCCTTCCCTGAAACTTCCCTTCCTGAAACTTCCCTTCCTTCCCTGAAACTTCCCTGAAACTTCCTGAAACTTCCTGAAACTTCCTGAAACTTCCTCCCTTCCCTGAAACTTCCTTCCTTCCTGAAACTTCCCTTCCCTGAAACTTCCTTCCTGAAACTTCCTGAAACTTCCTTCCTGAAACTTCCCTTCCCTGAAACTTCCTGAAACTTCCCTTCCCTGAAACTTCCCTTCCTTCCCTGAAACTTCCTTCCTGAAACTTCCCTTCCTGAAACTTCCCTGAAACTTCCCTTCCTGAAACTTCCCTGAAACTTCCCCTGAAACTTCCCTTCCTGAAACTTCCTGAAACTTCCCTGAAACTTCCCTGAAACTTCCTTCCCTGAAACTTCCCTTCCTTCCCTGAAACTTCCCTTCCCTGAAACTTCCCTTCCCTGAAACTTCCCTGAAACTTCCCTTCCCTGAAACTTCCCTGAAACTTCCCTTCCCTGAAACTTCCCTTCCCTGAAACTTCCCTGAAACTTCCCTGAAACTTCCCTGAAGCTTCCCTTCCCTGAAACTTCCCTGAAACTTCCCTGAAACTTCCCTTCCCTTCCCTGAAACTTCCCTCCCCTGCCCTCCTCTCTCACCTATTTTCCTTTCTTCTTTTTTTATCTAAGTAATGAAGAGAATGAGGCTGAAAAATATAGAAGTGTGTCCATGAAAGGCTTGACTGGAAGAGGTCCAATGGAGGCCATTTGGAGGGGGCTAGAGACCTCCCCCTGCAAAATTAGGATTTTGGTTGTGTCTGGCTCAGCTGGGAACAGCAGCAACTTTGAGCATTTTTTAGCACCCCAGTGCCCATGGTTTGGGGATCAGCAGTGCTTACAGGAGATGGATGGAGGGACAGTGGTCATGATTTGAAAGAGGAGAGTTTGTAACTAGATATACACGGTTGAGAAAAATCACTGTAAGAATTATTAGATATCAGAGCAGCATCTAGAGTGGCTGTGAAGTCTCTCTTGGATATGGTTTTAAAGAACTGACTTGAAAAACTCTGAGCAACCTGTTCTGAACTAGTAGGCAGTTGGTCTGAACAGGAGGTTGGACTAGCCTCCCTCCTGAATCATTCTGTTATACATATCAGAATCAAGTGAACAATTTTTTCTGAAATAAAGTTGAAAATTAAATACACTGTACAGGTTCCTGTAGCCTTGACTACAAGCTATTCAAGCATATTTTATTTCTCATTACAATCTATGCTCAAAACCAATTGCAAAAATCACTAATGGGCTAACAAATGCTCCTCATATAAACATGGTATGTAATTATTTAAGCTCACATATGAACTTCACCAGAATGGCTTTGAGGGTTGACCTCTGCCTTGGTCTAAGCCTCCACAGTATTAACTTTAAATTTGCAAGGCTTTTGCCAAGGCACTTGCCTCAAAATCTTAGGACTGTCTGAATCTCTTCTCTTCAGGCAGCAGTATTCTCAAGTTTCTTCAGTCTGAGTCCTTAGCTGATATTTTACTGTTGAAGAAGGCATGCAGTTTCTTTGCTGATCTCAGGTTATACAAAGTGATAATCTATAAAAAGTGGTAGTTCTATACTATGTTGTTCAACGGGCGTGGCAGATACAGCTTCAATACCTCAGCGGGCAGCTGCCCCAGAGCACTGTGAGATGCCTGTGCTGGGCTTGATTTAGCTGGTATAGCATTAGAGCTAGTAATTCACTGCAACATCCAACATCAAGTTTTGCAAATCCAGAATTTGTGATGTGCAGCTGTGGTGCACCCTTGTCTCTCACCGAAACATGGTTGGCTTCCCACTTTTTCTCTGAAAGTGGGAAAGTCGCTAGCTAGAATCAGTAAAGGCTCAAATACAAGGAAACTTTGTAGAGCCTGTAGGAGTTGAGTACACTGCAAAAAATGGTAGTAATTTATCTTTGTTAACAGTGCTAAGGATGTTGCACGAACTTGTAGGAAATTTCCATGCAGAGCAAAGAACAGCGCTCCTCCCACCACGTTATGTTTTCACTGTAGCTCTCACGGGATACAGACTGTTACAAAATGACCCAGAGCTGCATCACAAAACAGCAGCCAAAGCGACGGATGCTCTCGCTGCTCCAGCTCCCCGGGCCCTCTTACTAGGTGAAGGTCAATGAAAAGAATAAATTAGCTCATACCTGTGATTTGGGAGAAGATGATTAAAATGCAGTCTGGTAAAAAAAATGAAAGCCACTACAAAAGTTTAAACATTATTTTGTGAGTTTATGATTTCTCAAGCTAATTTCAAAACAGAAGGGGATAAAGGGTAAGGGAGTAGCTGACTCAGTTTTTGATTTTTGAACTCTCACAAATAACAGTATGCTTTCCAAGGATTTTGATCCCTATTCCACCATCAAAATAAAACACCCACATTTTTGAAACTGCTCCATCATCACCTTGACGCATGTTCTTTGAAAACATAGAAAAATGGTGTTTTCTACTTTTGCTAGATACAGAAAATGAATCTGAACACTTTGGTTTTAGCCAAACAAATGGAAACTTGACATTCTAGGATATATATTAAAAAAATACATTTTCACATTTTCACAGTGCAGCTGAGATTTTTATTATCATTTCTGTGCTTCTCCCATTACCTAGTGAAACTGAAAATGTTGAGAGAAAGACACTTTCAGCCTGGAAGGCCAAGTCTTTACTGGCAGAATTACTCGTTTTGGGAGGGAAGCAATCGTGGTTGTTTAGTATGACTCTAAGACCACACGTCACTGTGGCAAACACAGTCGAATGATGGGGGGTTGTTTTCCATTGCATCAAGAACTGATTTATCTCTGAGCTGTTTGTGCTTATTTCTCTGGAAATTTGCTAGCGTGTAACTCAGGAAACTGATACATGCTGTTATTCAAAGAATTCTTATTTTAAAGTGCTTCCTCCACTTTAAAGTGGCATCCACTTCATGTCTTAGCAGATTCCTGTTCTGTTGGACCTTATGTTGTCACTCTGCCCTGTTCCAGTAGGGATTTATTGGTGTCCCATGCAGATAGTTTAAATTATTTTAATGAGGAGAAAGGCAGTATTAACTTTTTTTACAATTCAGTGGATTTTTTCAGGGAAGTTGTATTAACTTGCAGCTCTAATACACACCAGTTCAACCAGGGGTGAAAAAGAGGCCTTGGTGCAGCATCTGTAGTAGGAGATACCAACACAATACTGCATATATCAGGACAAAGACAATAACTGCACTTTCTGGATTCACTTTCTCCTACTTATGGGAAAGGCTGCCATCCCCATGGAACAGCATATCCTTCATTCCTGGTCAGAGTTAGATGGGCATGCAGTGCCCATCCCTTGTATTGCATCTAGCCTCAGAGGGCCAAGAACATGCCATTTCAAGTTAGATGCAGGTCTTATAACCCTGAAAGTCAGGTTCACTAGAGCTTCACAAGTAATGTAGATACCTGCCTGAGAGAACTGACACCCTGGGAAGACACCTCAGATGACAGCTGCTGATTCTTGGTGTATAGAAAAGTGTCTTTTCTTGGTCTGTGATTCCCAGTTCCACACACAGATCTGCCTTCCGCCCAGTGACTGTATGTTCTCTTCTTGTCCACTTTTTCTCAGACATCATGAGCCTTTCCAAGATCTGGCATCTCTAGAGTGGGCAGGATTGTTTTACCCTTTCCAGCCTGCCTGGTGGGAGAGAGGAAGTGGTGGGAGGTCTGTATGGGAGTGGTACAGCAAGTCCATTGTCCCTGTTTCATTGTGCTTTAGGATTTCTGAAGGGCACTCAAAAGGGTCTTTCCTTGACTAATGCATAGTCCTGCCAATTTAGGAAGAAAAATGTCTTATTACATCCTTATATTGGAGGATTTCAAACCTGAAGGAGGAGCTGCACTGGTTCAATGCAAGCTTGAGAAAAAGCTCTACCAGATAACAATGTTCCTCCTTTACACATTTCTGAGTAAAATTAATATTAAAGCACTGGAATTATGTGGTGGAAAATTGCCTGAGTCCCCGTTAGTTTACTTTGGTACCTATAATAAAATACTTCAAAAGAAATTTATGAAGAAATACAGATCTCCCAATTACTCTCTTCCATCTGAAAATGGAGCTAGCCATGTGTATCTTCTAGTAAGTTTTTTGCAAGAATTTCAGAATACAGATTAAAATATGCTTTGGGTTTAAGCAGCTCCCAGAATATTTGAACTAAATTTTTGGCTGAGGCTCCACCTTTGTAGTAGTGCAAATAAATTAGTCATTTATCTAAGTTTCAGAATTTCTTGAAGGCAGTAAAGGTCTATGCAGAATATAAGGAGATGGTCCTGTGCTTCTCACCCTTACTTCCCTGTCCCCAGCTGTTTGTTGGCATCTTGTACCATACCTATGCACATATGACCAGACAGATCAGGGAGCTGATCTGCCTTAAAAGTTTGAATTTGTAGTCTCCCAGAATAATTTTTCAGTGTTGGTCCTTTGTCACATTATTTTGCTTGTCCCTTGTTGTCAACACAAAAACAAGAGCAGAAGGGCAATACAACCTCTTTAGAAAAAGATTGTTGGATATCAGTCTTAACCTTCACAAATAGAATAACTTCAAATTCCTTCATGCCAAGGAACATAAATAATTCCTGTTGTAGAAGACCCATCTGCTTTCCTTGATTTTTTGATACACAAACCACATAAGTGAGAATTAGTCTTAATGGTTATAGTTTTAGGTCCCACTTTTGAGCAATAGGAGTGTGGTTTTTTTGCTGTATTGTGTGCAATCCTTGTGCTACCCAACACTGTACCTATCTGTCTCCTCAAAGTCATATCACTTTTTCAGCATGCAATTGGAAAAGAAAGTAGCATTGTCATACTTCTAAACACAGCATGGTAATCTGCCCCATGGTTCCAAAGTAGAAGCAAAGTGGAAGATTCTACTGGCTGACAAAGATTATCTTCTGTTTCCTGTTTCAGGGAAGAAAAATGAGCAAAAATAAAGGTCATCTGTGTTTATATTAACTATACAACAGTTCCACAATGTTTCGTAACAAACTTGGGTCATTATTTATCCACTTGTCCTTTATATCACAGCTTTGAACTCTGGGTTTGCTTATCATGATATTTCTAAAATCTGTAAACAGTCAGGGAGAAGTATTCTAGTTTTCTAAATAGAGCATTAGGTCATTTTATTATCAGAGAATATAACGCTGCCCATCTGTTGTTGTTTCACATGTGGAACAGCAGGCAGCCTCCTCCTAACCGTTAATTATTTCAAGGAAGCCACTGCAGCAGCTTTGCCACAAGGGCCCAGTTTCGTTTCTGCTCCTCATGACAGCTTTCCCCACAGCCATCCGTGAAGTGTGGGTAGTGCTGTGCTAAGAAAACACCCGTCCAGCAAGCCCCCAGCTAGCAGCACACTCTGGGTACAATTTGCTTCGAATGTTTAAATTGTGTAATTGGAGCAAAGGTAGAGTTGAGTCTTTTGCTGAGGACTTTAATTCATCTCTCAGTTCAAAATCAAGTTTGCAACTTCCTTGAAGCCTCAGGAAAAGTTGGAATTCTTTACTTCCTAACCCTGGGATATCATTACCTGTTAGATCACTGTACTGCTTCCTGCAGCAAGATGTCTCTCTTGTTACTCTCATATACCATATAATACAGGAGAGCAGTAATGAGAAATAATAACTAGCTAGATCCCAAAATCCCAAGTCCCTGAAAACATGTTCTTCCATGTCAGAAGGTGAAAAAAATTTTGAGGTAAACAGGTTCAGTCACAAAGTAAACAGAAATCCACTGTGGTTAGAAGCCCCTCTCAGCAGGCATTGTGTTTCTGCAAAGTATCTGGGCAGTGCTTAGCAAAATTTGCTACTTCTTGCAAGTGCTACAGTAGTGCAGAAACAGAAGATGTTATTTCATACAGATAAATACAACTAAGGAGTTATCAAGTGGTTTTGTCCCCTCTTGAGTTTAGGCAAAAGAGCAAATTGCATGTGAACTTACTGCAACCTCATAAGAAGTGACCTTCTCATGTACTATTCTTCCCATCACCTCCCCTTTGCAGTACCAGCTCCTTCAGGCACATCCTGTGCCCTGAGAATTCATTACTTCCACCACACAAATAACTTTCTGTGCATCAAACACTGAACTGTGTGCCAGGATGTGGTGCTTCTGTTTCTGTCTAAGTGTCATAAAGATTTACATTGAAAATATCTAGAAAAACTTAATTATCAGGTTACTTGTACTGAAAGTAAAATAAGACACGGCTTTGGAGTCTCTGTGGGGTCTCTTTTCTTGTCAGGGTGTCTCAGAGAACATTACACTCTGCAATACACTCAGGTTAGCCTGAGCCATGGAATTTTCTGGAACGCCTGTGGGGTCCCTTTCCTGGAAAGATGATGCTGGGGGGGAGGCTCCTTTTTTAATTTTAGTTTGAGCAGAAATTTTCCAGGGCTTCTCCCTGGCAAGACGGTGGCCTTCTAGGGAATTGTGATGTTTAAGAAGTCCCAACATCTTTTAGGTGTCCTCTAAGAAATTTTTCGGCAGAAAGTAGTAGGCATGGAAAAGAAAGATTGAAAAAGATTTGACGGGCCAGCAGCATTCCCCAGACACTATTACAAGAAAGCTTGCAATAGAATGCTTGTGTCAGTATTATACAGACTTTACAAAGGAAGGTAGACCCAAGTGGACTAGTTGGATTAAGGTAACTTTTCTTTAAAGATCAGCTGGATGGGAATATAAATATTCCAGGTTTATATCAAAATATCTATCAGCTATACATAGGTGAACCTACATCAGGACATAGATTTGTATATTTTCATGCAGTAAGAATAACTTTCTTTGTTGCTTCATACAAATAAATCACATGCATGGTCAATACAACGAATAAGGTACGTGAAAAAAGCATGAGAAGAAGTTTACACTCCCTGGGAAACGACACAGATCCTCTGATGAAGAAAGGAAGGGGACAGAAACAGGAAGACAGGTGGCTTTGGAATTGCCCTATAGCTGAGAAGTGTCCCCTGGGAAGCAGATGCACTGTCTTCCCCTTACTGCAAAAGGAGGAGTATGCTCCTAACTTGAGGAAAAGCGAGAACTACAATGAAACTCAGCCCTGTGCAAGTACCTCAGACAGATTAGCCTGGATTGGCCCCCTGCTCCCACTGCCTGATGATCATCTACCATGGGCAAAATCCAAGCTAGATGCTAGTTTACTCCATATGCATCCGTCCATGACACTGCTGATGTTCATGCTTTCAGAATCCTATCATGATCACTGAGAATTTTATGAGCAGGGACCTGACCAAAAAGGAATTTTACTGGGAAAACTATTGTCTTCTCTGAGAGCTTTCTGTAAGTAACTCTTTTGTCCCTGTGATTATAAATAGTTTTCAGTGTGAAGACTACCTGAGTTGCTTCAATGTCCTGGAGAAGAAGCATTCTGTATTTTTTTTTTATTTATGTAATTCCCAATGACCTATAACTGTTATCATGGGCTTGGGGCACTTTTAATGTATTAGAAGAACATGGTAATGTGCAAATTAAATGCAAGTTTAGATAAAATTGCTTTGTTTTCTTTTGCTTTGACATGTGTGCATGTGGTTGTGATTAAGACTTCACATGGGCCAAGGTGCAGGTGAGATGCCTTCTAAGCATGTTAGTACTGCAAAATATATTCCATTCTTGATTATAATCCCCCATAAGCAATGGCTGCATATTTCATATAGCAGTAAGGACAACCACAAAATTTGTGCTATATTCGGATTGTGCATTACTTTAAACTAGATGCTGCTGCAAACACATTTAATGTCTCCTTCTTTCACTTTTCCTGTCTCAAATTGGTGTGTCTTTTATTCAAACAGCTTGTTTCATGTTACAGAAGTTTTTTTAGCCTAAATCTTGACTTCACCTTGTTCACATTGGGAGTAGAGGCTGTGCTTGTTTTCATGCCAATCATACAATGCAATTTAATAATGAAAGTCTAGCCCTGAGATCTTTGCTGGCTCTCTTAAATGTTATATTTTCTCTTCCTTATGTAGCTAACAACTATTTTGGTGTGAATCTGTCCATTTCACAAAAGCATGCTTCCCCCAGAAAAGTGGAGTCCAGGCAGAGGAACTGACTAATCCTACCATGATTTTCCACTAGGACATGTCTGTGCTTAACCTTACCCTCTTCTTAGATCCCCATTACACAGCTCTGTATCAGCAGCAGCATGACTTCCAAAGATGGGAAGGCAAGGTAAATTTCCAACAATCTTACATTTCTAATCTTCTAAGGGGACCTTATGAAACACGTAGTAAGTATATAATAAAATATATATAAAGCAATAGAGCCACAGTAAAGTAAATTGGAGTAAGAATGAGCTAGGTTCTTTCAGGTAAGCAAAGAGACTATAAAATAGGAGGAAATAGAATGAAGGTCACTGTTTTTTATCAGAAATCTTGTCCAGAGCTCTAACTCCATTTTCACAAGGACAAAAATACATGTGTGACACGTGAGGAAATGAACTCTCCAGGATATGCTTTGGGAGTGCTCTAGGGCAGAGGCACTTTGGAAAGAGGTGATAATGGTCTTAAAAGGGCAGTGACAAGATTGTGGAACTCCTGTGTGTGGGTTCTGGAAAAAAAGATATATTTGAAAACCAAAGAAAACAAAAGCTCCCAGAAAATGTGAGCAGCTAAGCTAATTGAAGACACTTAGAAAATGGAAAGATATTTCCTTTATTCCTTTTTTTCTTTAAATATGAGCTTTTGTAATCTGGCTTCTGTTCAAGGAAACATGTATGGAAATATGTCTTGATTTCTGCATCTGTTGTACGCACTCTTCACAATCACAGCCTGCAAACCTAAAATAAAGAAAATCACTGGAAGGTTAACCCAAAATATTCCAAAATGCTGCTTATCAGTCATTAGGAGGTGGCCTTTTTTCATGGGTGGGTCCATACTGCTATTACCATTTTTACCCATCCATTAAATAGAAATACTCAGGTATCTAACAAAGACATCAGCTTAGTAAACTTAAGGTGCAGCTTCGAATTGTAGTAATTAAAATAATATAAATTATGGGGAAATTGCCAAAAGATGGCCCTAGAGTCCTTTACCAACTCCAGTAGGCCCATGGTAGACAATGCTTTATGCTGATGTAATGTGTGCAATGCTTGGTGTCATTTTAACCGAGGTTATAGCATTTGTCTTACGGAAGTACAATCAGATCTCTATCATACCACATCCCTGATCAGATTCCCTCTGAAATCCATATTTCTTGTTCCAGTGAACACTCATCATCTGGAAGTAGAACCTCTGTGAAAACAGTGCTATATGTAGGCTTTCAGAGATAGTTCTTTACCTGAATCAACTGCAGGAATAATTTCTTTGTTTCATGTTTTTGATGTTTTGTTTCAAGGAATCAAAAAAAAAACCTAGAAGACTCTGAACTTGCTGTGAAATATCTCCATACTATTGATCACCAGGATCTACAGCAAGACACATTTTGTTTTCTAAGGCTGCTGAGAAACTAGACAGAGGTTTTAAATTAAAATTAGAAATGTGTTTGCTTTTTCTTTACAGTTATGGTTTGGGTTTTTTTCCTAGCTCTCATTGTTTTCCTATTATGTTTATTGCAGGACTGCCATGCTGTTGATAACGTTCCAGTTTTGTCTTGAACAGTGATGTGGTCATCTGTTGTCCTGCTATTTGGTGAAAATTAATGATACCCTGAAGTGAATCTGGCTTTATACTCCACCTGTATTTGCTCCTTAGTGCTGGAAAACATGATTTCTAATATACCTGAAATTCTCTTTGAGAGGAAAGCATGATAGAGAGTTTTCTTTGGTTGGTATAACATCTTTCTGTGATCTCTGGGACTCACATCCCATTATGTCCTTTGGCAGGCATCTTGAAGTGAGCTGTTCTGATGCATAAAGGACTTCAATTTAGTGCCAGAAGGAAACAGTAAACAGCAATAGGAGAAGGTTCTAGAAAGTAATGCAGTGAATGCATTAATAATAATAATAATGATAATAATGAAAATGCAGCTGCTGTCCAGCATCTCACCTGCTTTACCTGTCCAGAAAGAGCTACCACTCACAAACTTTCTTTCACCACTATCTTTCCTGCTCTTGGGACACTTAGTAAAAGCACTGCAGTATACTGAAAAACCCAGAAGAAATCTACAACACTGAGTCTAGAATTGAGTCTAGATTTCTTGAATGACGTTTGAAAACTGCAGTTTAGTCAGCAGAAGATCTTGGTGCAGGAGCCATACCCTTGTCCTTCTCTTCCTTCATTTAGGCCAACAATTAATCATGGCACAAGAGGTAAATGAGTGGGGGATTTCAGTGTAAACTTTGCTGGTGGATTGGTAAACATTTCTGGTATTGTTGCAAATAACCAACACAAGTGTAAGGAATGGAAGTTTAGCTTTAGGCCTGTATGTTTACCATTATGATTTTAAACTGTTTATAAGAAGAAGAGTGTTTTAAATGTTCCTGAGGAGATGGGAAAAACCACAGGGCTGCTAAGGGTTTAACTGAGATAAAGTGTTTGCCTTAAAATTCAGAGAAACATGGTCATTTTGCAGGCATGGTTTGTCATTTAAAACATTACTGTTGACGTTGTGTTGTGACACTGGCCTAAAACATTTATGGTAACTCCAGAAATGAGGTGTATTAGAAGCTGGAAGGCAACATCTGGATTCTTCCTTACCGCTGTGTCCTCAAGCAGCTAATTCAGAGTTTTCCATTTAAAATAACAGTGCAATCTCACCATCCACCCTCTTCTCCCCACTGTCTCCACCCCCCTATTTTTATTGGAGATGCTAAGATGTGGATCTAAATGTCTTTCAATACAACAGTGGATCCAGGACACATAGCAGTAGGTGAAAGTGTCAGTTTTCATGGTGAGCAGTAAAACATTGACTGGGGTTTTCCACTAGATAAGCCACTGGCAAAAAGTTAGGTAGAGCTGGGTGCTGTTTTCCAGGAGGCTGGGAACTGGATGTGCCACCTCCCGCATTTCTGCCAAGAGACCTGGCCAGGCAGCCACCTTCCATGTTAGAGACCTTGGAGTCTGTAACTCAAATTCATCCTCTGCATGACAGGAGTCAAAACAGCCCTTGCCACCATCAAGAGGTTCTTCAAGAGATAAGGAAGATGTTCTGGTTTGAGATTATTTTTCTATTCTGTTTAATCCTGCAAACAAAATGGGGAATCTCTAACTGGATTATACAGTGCTGGTACGGGACAGTAAAGACCTTGGTTCCAGTCAGTGTTCCAAGGTATTTTTAAACATCCTGTGAGGTTTGGCGCCCTGACTTAGGATTTGTAAACATGTGATGTTGGCAAGTAAGAAATCAGGCTTTGCTGCCAAAACAGGTGGAGATGAACATTGGAAAGACGAAGTCCCTCACCTTGGTGAAAAGGATCTTCACAGCTCTTGTCAGCCTCCACTCAGCAGCAGTTCACAGTAACTTGGTGTTACCTGAGGAGGAGCTTTCATCTTGGGACCATACAGAGGAATAGGATAAATACCTAGCTAGTGACTATGACAGCCTGAAGTTGAAAATAAATAGAACCATTTTTTATTACTTTGTAAAACTGTGTGCTCCAAGAATGCATTTCAGACTGACATCAGTGTTCATTAGTAAGAGGAACACAAGGACAGATGTAAACAAGACAGCTGTCTTCACCTGAGAGCTCTCTCTCACTTATTAGCATGCTGATCTGATTGCTTTTTTTGCTAGGATGATACCAAGGAGGCTGTCTGGCCATGGTAAACTCTGCAGAGCCCTGAACTGCCAATAAATTACATGTCTGCTTGAAAAATGTTTAATTTAAATAGAACAGACCATTTATGAAGGACAAGGCCAGTATCCTTATTCCATGTAGTTCGTTTTGCAGACCATGTAATTTTGTGTGACTTTCACACAAAATTTTGTGCAGGTGGGTGTAGCCTCTCTCATGCTGCCCTGAAATCAGCCCTTACCAGCTGGTGTTTTGCTGTCAGCAAAGGTCTTTCTGGATTGCACTACTGAGGAGTCTGCAGTCTTCACTGTGTTTGTCTTTCCTTTGTCCTTGTGCCTCAAACACATTTTAGAGGGTTACTTCCCAAGCTTTTGACCAGCACACAACCCATTAAACCTTCTCAGTATCACAAGCGCTCTGTTACTGAAGCAGTATGTAGGAAAATACATTCCATGTCATGGAGCATCTCCCATGAAATGGGGAAAATGTTGCTGAACTGGAGAAGGAAGATGCATTTAATACGAACAATTTGAGGTAGACATGTCCTCTGCCAAGTTCCTCTGGTTTAAAAACCCTGTCAATGAATGCCATCTGAGTAACCTGGAGCTTGCTGGGAACCATCTTGAATGGAAAATTCAGTTTAATCTTTATCATATGGGTGGTTTTCTATCTTTATAAGTTATTTTAATGTAGAAGCCCTTCAAGACCACACTACCTGAGCCAGTATTTTGACTGAGCAGTTAGATTTTACTTTTTTAACTCTGTCTCCAGCCCAGATAAGGGGCTTTGGTAGTAATGGAGTGTTTTCTAGCTGCTGTAAATGTGGGGAGTTATTTGAGTTGCCAAGCTTACTTTAGCTGATGAGCTGATGAGGAAGAACTATCAGTGCAGTTATAAACAATCAGTCATAAACATATAGCTAATATCTACCTGGAACACAGACTGCTGACCTGAAGACACCACTGAGATCATAGCCAAACCCATTGCAATATGTTTGCAAGAAAAAGACTATTAATTACAGACTGAGAGGCTCGGTTAGCAGGATTAAAATACATTTCTTTATACAGCAACAGCCTGACTTAATTATCTATGGTATACAGGATAGTTGTATATGTCAAATGGCCTTTGATCCTTCCTGGAGGGAAAGATAGTTTATTTTCTGCTATTTCAAATTCTCTGTTGAAATAACCTGAAATCATTAATCCTGCTCTTATTTCCCGTTCTTTCTCTCAAGGTTAAGAATAATAAAATATCTGCTTATCCAGACATTTATATATGAAGTTTTGCTAAACAAAAATGTATTCTAGTTTATCTATTCATAATTTTAAACAAAAATGTATCAATTTGTGTATGAATTTACATCTATATACAGATATATCTGTGTATGTACATATAAATGTACAAAGAAAAATGCATACATATACATGCATAAAATAGATGTGTTTTTGTACACACACACTCTCACATGTGCATCCACACTACCACCCTGGTATTCATAGTAGCCATTCTCTGAGAGAAATCACATGAAGAATTTCCATACTAGCAGTCATCTTCAACAATGCTCACTTCATTAGTGTACAGTGGTAGGTTAATGGAAGGATGAACTGTTTTGTGAATGAGCTGTTGCAGTGGTCTCAAGCTCCTCATGGGGAGAATTTGCCTGTGAGATCTCTCCATTCTCTTGCCAACAAAGCCTGTGAAAATAGAAATTTATCAACAGCACTAAACTGAACCTGCAGGTGAGCCCATGCCAGGGGCAGGGAAGAGTAGAGGCTCTGAGTGTGTTTAGACAGCAAGAAAGCAGAACACCTGGAAGATTTCTAAAACAATTATAATGTAAAATATTATGGAATAGAGTCAGATATTGAGGCATAAGCCCATGGAGCATGTATGAGGTTGGTCAGTTTGAGCTTATGGAGAAGGCAGAGTAGGAGGAACCCAATGAAAGTCAAGAGAGACAAGTGCAGGGTCCTGCACCTGGGGAGGAACAACCCCAGGCACCAGCTCAGGCTGGGGGTGACCTGCTGGAAAGCAGCTCTGTGGAGAAGGACCTGGGGGTCCTGGTGAGCAACAAGCTCCCCATGAGCCAGCAGAGTGTCCTGGGGACCAAGAGACCAATGGGATCCTGGGGTGCATCAGGAAAGCATTGCCTGCAGGGCAGGAATAGTGATCCTGCCCCTCTGCTGTGTCCTGGAGAGGCACATCTGGAGTGCTGTGTCCAGTTCTGGGCTCCTCAGGACAAGAGAGACAGGGAGCTCCTGGAGAGGGTCCAGTGGAGGACTGTAAATGTGATAGAGAGTGGAACTGAGAAAGACATCTCACTCATGAAGAAAGCTGAGGTAGCTGGGCCTGTTCAGCCTCAAGCAGAGATGTCTGAGATGGGACCTTATCAATGCATACAAGCATCTGAAGGGAGGGTGTTGAGACAATGGGGCCAGGTTCATTTCAGTGGTCCTCAGCAAAAGGGCAAGGGCCAATGGGCATAAAGTGAAGCACAAGAATTTCTACATGAAAATGAGGAAAATCTTATTTATTTTGAGAGTGACAGGGCTTGGAGAACAGACTGCTTGGAGAATTTGAAGAGTCATCTCCTCTAAAGATGTTTAAAACCCACCTGGATACAACCCTGAGCAATCTACTTTAGATGAACTGAGTCTAGCAGGGGGATTAGATGAGACATCCCCAGAGATCCCTTCCAACCCCAGCCATTCCGTGATTCTGTAATTCTGGTGGATTTCTATAATGTAATCACTCTGCAGTCTTGCCTCAATAATGAGGAATGACTCAGCACAGTTTTTCTCCAAGAGTATATTGCGTGTGGGATTCCTCCTAAGTAAGACTTCAGTTTCTTAGCCTTTAGCATGCACAATGGACAAGCACTAAAACCTAGCAAACCCCACTTCAGAATACAAGTTCATACTTGGACACCTGGTCTTGAATGAGGAAGATGTTTAACACTTCCCAACACTTCTTGATTTCTAAGAAACTAATACAAGTTCTTGGAAGTTAGAATGTGTGTATGCAAGTACTTTGCCAAATCCATTAATATCAGCTTATGTTCCCATCACACCTCAATCCCACTTCAGGTTAATCATATTAATGAAGGTAATCAGAAATAAAAAACCACTCATTGATCAAACAGCATGAGTAATTAAACATATTTAAAATGTAAATTGCATTTGTGGAAATTGTTATGTGCCAGTGGCTGTTCTGTTCAGAATTGCTAAAACTCATACAATAATTTACTCATTGTAAGTTATTAGCTCATTTGTAATAAACAAGTAGTTTTCACCACAAATCTTGGACTGTTCTTCTAAGGAAAAGAGCTATAAACTAGAAATTGGAAGGATTCAATTAGACGCTAAAAACCAACAACAAAAGACTGAATTGACTCTAAAACTAGGGTTCATTTAGGAAAAATGGGAGCTGTGTCAACCCCACATCAAAGGGAAGAATACATTCAAAAGACTGTTCAGGCAAAGGTCTGGAGTGACAGAGGAATCAAGTTAGAGAGACATTTGTTATGTGATTAAGACTGTAAAAATACTGGTTAATTTAAGCCTATAAACATCTAAGTTTTTGCTTCCTAAAACTGGGTGGTAATGGATCCTTTGTATATCCTGTCTGGGTCCACATATACTGTCATTAGAAGGTTCCATTGTTTCTGAGGAATGATGGTAATGGAATGATAGAGGGACGTTAAAAAAGAGAGAGAAAGACATATTACCTGTAAGAACCAAAATAGGACAGGGTAAATGGTACAGAATGGCCTTATTGCAGATGTGTGACAGTCACACTCAGCCTCTCAGGAGCCTCCCAACACAACTTGATTGGCTTCCACCCCTGGACATACTCTGGAGACACTGCATCTCTGCTGATACTGCTCCCTTAGTGGGGCCAATCCTTAAGAAATCAATTTATATCAGTTGGTGACCTGTCCTGGTGGGATGTCTGGTCAAAATTAGGATCTTCCTTTGCCTTCTTTCTTCACTCTTTCTCTGAAACATCTAAGCAACCTAAAGAGAGTCAAAAGGAAAGTAAATGGAACAAAAGGCAGACAAATCAGTCACATCTTTCATAGCATGAAGATGAACCTAAATGCTACATTTTTGGATTCACAAAGATGTGGGAGCTGCTATCTCTGCAGTGTGAAGATGGGAACAGAACATAGGCACAGGGCAACACCTTGTGATGGTTATCCTCAAAGAAATCTATTTCTTGTTTTGAAGTTCATTGACTGTCCTTGTGCCAAGGTATACAAAAAGGGTTTTTTTTCAATTTAAGATTGGAATTAAATAACGCCCTGCACCACATGAGGCTTTAGTGATAAAAGAGATATCAGTGATATTTGTCTTTGTAAATATAGTGCCTGAATCCGTACTTTGGATCAGAAAAAAGCCCTCAATTGCTTTGTTCAGAAACTCTTTTGAGTCAGCTGTTCAGGTGGAGGTGTCAGCATCACCCCAATGGAAGCTGCCACTTCTGCAATTCTGCTGGCAGAGAGGTTTCCCAATATACTGTAGGCAAAAACAGTTGGCATAACACAAGCCTAAGCTATGTAGTTTACACATGCAAACTAACCTGGATGATTTTCCTTGAGGTGGTGTGAAGCACCCTGGGGATGTTAACGTCATCGTCTGGCTCAGCTCAGTGCAGTGCCAGAATCTGTGTGCAGCTGTAAGGCATGGCACCAGCACTGTCACACTGGCTGCAACAGCGTGCCTGCACCTGGCCTTCAAGAGCCAAACTGGAAAAATGTGCAAGCAGAATTGAAGTCTTAAAAATGTTGAAAGAGAACCAAGAAAAAAGTCATCTGCAATATGGCAGCTGAGAAAGGATAAATAAAATTAAAAGTCTGTTGAAATAGAGAAGAGCCTTCTATTATTTCATCTTTGTTTACTCTGACCTTATGGGTCCTTCCATAAACATTTTGAAACCACCATTTTGGGGACTATGGTGTGCTTTTTTTCTCACAGGGCAGCTAGGTGTCCCAGGAGACTTGCAGTAAGGCCTTTTGCCATTCCCAAGTCACGCAGGCTCCCTTCCTTGTAATACTAAAACTTTTCATAACATGAGGAGAAGTTTTGCTCAAGAGATTTCACAGACTGTGTCTACGAGACACTGACAGCATGGCTGAAATTCACAGTGTAACAGGCAGAGCACAGAATCCTGTAGGGGGTATGTGAATGTGAGTGCAGGTGGGCTAGCTAGAAGAAGAATTAGTGTGCATCAGGACCCACTCTCAAACAGCCTGCACAGAGCTGTATTTGCAGGTTTTGGCTGTCTCCTGGACTGAAATAGTGGTGATTTTGATCCTCACCCCTACCCACCTTCAAGATTTGTATTTGATTTCTTGGTGATTTTTAAAGACTAGTTCATGCTAAATTTGAAAAAGAAGCATGCTCTTTTTTTTTTTTTTTTTTTTTTTTTTTTTTTTTTTGGTGTAATTCTCAGAGGTGGGGAATTCAAAACTCTGTAAGACAATAATTGCAGACTTTTTGCAGCTACCAGCCAAAATATTCAGTTCAGTGGAAGCCCAGCAGTGTTACCCACACTTTAATTTAGAGCAATATAACACAAAAGCAAAATACAGCCAGGAAACAAAGGAGTGGAAGATCCAGAAACAACTTAGCTACCAGCAATCCTCCACTCCCTAAAATTTAATAAATTGTAGCTTCAAACTAGCCTTTGTCTTTTCTGTCAATAGCTTTTATCTAGGAATCCTTATATAGCTACCTCCATGGCCTCAGGACTCAAAAAATCATGGAAAATCATGTCTCTCTGTTGTCAACAGGAACCAGATAGGACAAGTGTTTTCTGCACACACGGTGTAAAAGAAACTGGTGTTTCTCAACAGCTAGCTCTGCATTTCCTGCTCAGTTAATCCAATGTATTATGTCCATGTATTCCAGTCCTGGTGGCAAAGGCAGCCAGTTTCCACATGTACTGAGAGATTTTCTTATTCCCTGGCAGAGGACAGACCCACACACCATTGAATCAGACACCTCTGCCATCCATCTCCTGCAGGTGCACACACTCCCAAGGTGCCTGCCCTGACAGCCAACAGGCATCCCACAGTGAGAGGAGGGCTGCTGAGTTCTTGGGCTGGGAACCCGCTGTTCCCATCCTATGGGAAGCTAAAAGCCTGATGTATTGCTATCTATTCAGCTTCAGTACACAACCATCTTTAGACAGTGTGACTCATCAGTGCTCTGCTGTGACTTCTGCCCAAATTCTATTTGGTGTCCTTTTACTTAAGAAATTAACTTCTCAACCTTGAAGACTGATTTGATTTCTTGAAAATACAATATTGATTTTTTTTTCTTTGCCCTTCTGCTAATATTTGTTGCTATAATGGACTAGCAACGTAAAAGTGATAGTTAGAGAAGGTACTGAGCTAAAAGACAGCAAAATACAACTGACTCCAGAGCACCTTCTAGCCTTTGGTATAATCACAAATACACACAATTATCTTATCTGTAAAGAGCTTGTTGCCTTTTTTTTCCTTTTATCTGGTTGCTTGTGGGGCTCTGTGCCCTCAAATAAGATGGCATAAAAGAATCAGGCACAAAACCTGAATGTGAATCATAAATAGGTCTGATCCTAATTTACAGTCAGCACTCCAAGCCTTGAGGTCTGACATCTTTATTTGCAAATGAAACTGTTATTGCTCCCAGCTGTCTACACTGCTTCTCTGCCAGAAGATGCTACTCCCATGGTGGAGTGAGAGACACACATGTGCCTGTGCCACAGCCCAGTGTATTCCTCAAAGTTTTATTCAGGGGAGTGGGAGGCAGAGCATGGCCACTCCTGAACCTACAGCAAATGAAACCACCAGGGCTTATGATTCAAAGTCCACATATCCCAGCTGCACCACATAGGTAGTGTGAAATGGCCTTCAAGGTTTCATACAATTACAGGGGCAGTGCTACTGTGCCTCAGTGCAAAGGAGATTCCTGGTATATTTAGAAATAATCTCAGCTTTGTAGAGTCAAAAGAAATCCAGCTATGCAGTGACTGAAACCGCTCCAGTTGTGTAGAGAATTCATATCCACCTTGCATGAGGTGGTTGGAAGTATCTGAAGGAAAACCAACAACTGTTTTTAGTATTTCAAAGTTACAAGACACAACTGAATTGGATGTATTTTCTTTAAAAATGTCAAAAAATCTCTAGTGATTTTCTTCCCTTCACTTTTCAAACAAAAACTTAAAATCAATTCTCCATAGATTTGCTGTGCATTCAAGGTGCATTAAAAAAAGGTTGCATGGCTTTCCTCAGAGTTTCCTGAAGCTTTTGTAACTATCTACCAGCTTGATGTCAGAAGAAATTGCATGTGCTCCTCTTTCTACAAAAGTGATTGACTACTTCAAGTGAATAATCAATTGGACAGATGAGACCAGTCCAGTATCCAGTCTAATTGATGATCTTTCCTTTCTTTCCTGGTGAAGTGAGGCAGACAAGTGTCTCTTTTGTTGCTGTGGGAGCTCCAAGGCCTAATGCAGCCTTTTAGTTAGGTAATTTCAGCTTTGAGACAGGAAAAATTAGTCTTTATAATCAATGCGTGCAGGTGGAAATGAAAGACAGAGTTCATAAGGTGGGAAGCTCAATAAAGGCAGGAGGATAGATGACTTGAATCAAGTGGAACTCTCATTTTGGCAGACAGGCAGAGCATGCACAGGCCTTTCTGTTCCTGCAGCTCAGAATCATAGAATCTACAGAATCATCAAAGTCATAAGAGACCTTTGAGATCATCAAATCTCAGCCCACCACTACCACTGCAACCCCTAAACCACATCACCCAGCACCAGATTTAGATGCCTCTTGAACACCTCCAGGGATGGTGACTCCAGCACCTTTCTGTGCACTTAACACTAAAAAGGACAGCGCCATCACCCATCTTCTGTGACACTTGGGAAATAAGCTACCGTCTTTGCTGGGAAGAGGAAAAGTCCAGAAATATACATATTCATACTCATAGTTTTCTGCAAACATCTCAGATGGTCTTGGGGATGTTGATCCCAAGCCTAATTATCCATGCAGACATCAGTTCAAAAACTGAGGGCTAAGGGGCAACCAGAGATAGACCTTCAAAATTAGGTGGTCCTCTGCGCCTGAATAGAGTCAGTGGCTGAGTACAGAGATAGCAGGGCATTTGGCACCCACAGAAGAACAAGACACACCTGTGACAAGCTGCCAAATTGTGGAAAGATACAGTCATCTTTTAAGGACAGTGCAATCATGTTCTCCTTTATACCACAATCACTTTTAAAAATGTGGCCAAAGTCACTGGGTCCCTTGGACAACACTAAAATGTGTATGCAGAAGCAAGCCAGCTTTCTGTGTGGTTAATACTGAGCTGGAGTAGAAGTTCATCATGAATGTTACATTCCCTCAGTACAAGAACATGAAGGTTCTAATTTCTGTGCGTTCTCTTTGCATTGTTGCAGGAGTGTGCAGAGCGTGTAAATATGATCAGTAATAACCAGTATAAAGCTACAATATGCTGTCAGGGTGATGCAAAAGGGTATCTTAGCAGAATAAATGGCTGCCTTGAGAGTTCATTATTGTACTTACAGTAGCAATACAGCCAAAGGACTATAAATCATTCTGAGATGCAATTTATTTTGGCTGAAGGCAATTTAGCATTCAGAAACAGGCTCAATGGAAATCCAGGTAGCATAGCTCCAGTCCCACAACTAACCTTATTTCTGTCTTGTACACTTCCAAGCAGGAAATCCTCACTGGATGGCTCAAGCACGTTCCTAGTTCCATGGTTTCTTAGTTCAGATTAATAAGCAAGAATCTTTCTTCCAATTGCAACGGCAGAAAGAGAGGCTGAGGTCTAGCCTCTGAGGTGCAGCTTTGCTGGGGCGATGAACATGAAAGAGAAAGTACGTTCCAAACTGAAATTACCCTTTTGGATACTGTTTCAAAATTTTGCCTGCTGGCTCTTTTCTCTACTTTGATTTTGATATGCCCTGTGATGGTATCAGACCCACAAGACACTGACAGCTCTATATTTTATGTTCAGTGCTCTTAAGTTATTTGGCCTATTCAGGAGTCATGCCATGGTAGACATAGTTTTACCTTTCTCAGAGATACATGGTGAGAAAAACCTGTAAAGAGCTTTGAGATCCAGAGTAAGAAAACTAAAATATTGCAAAAACACTTGCAGAGTACTTTATAACCATTTGTACATATTTGGATGATGGATTGCTCCAACCTTATTCCCCATTACGGCTGACTACAATTCCCCCATTGGATAGATCTCTAGGGGCTTTATCTCATATTCCTGATGGGGCAGGACCCAGAAAAGAGTTGAGAAATGGAACCCTTTTGAATCCTTGGGACATCACATCATAAATCTCTTCTGTAGCAGACAGGTCTCCCTGCTATGCAGTAGCCATTTGCCTGCCATACCTCGGGAACAAGGACACTGCTTCAGGCAAAACAGACTGTCAATGGGACCCTCTTATGACAGGAAGCAGGATTTTAAATTTCTTTTTTATTTTTTTTTTATGTGCTCTTTTCCTATTCCTGTTTTCAGAGAGTAGGAAGAAGTGATTGAAAGTGAAGCCTGGAAACAGCTGGCTTCTCTTTTGGGTCACAGAATTATCCAAACTGTTTGCAAACTCAGGTCTGTAAAGCTAACAAATGGAGAGTCACTAAGTCCACCGTATACTTTAGGTTTCATTTGACGCCCACATGCTGAAACTACCTCACTTGCATCTGCTGATGCAGAGAGATCCTTGCTGGAGTGAAGTACCACCCTTGCTCTGCTTGTCTGAACATGCTGATTTTCACTTCTGGAAGAATTTTCTTCAGCTTTGGGCACAATGACATCTGTGACTCCCTCTCCCACTTGCTTGAGCATGACTGAAGTCACTCGCAAGTTCCCTTTACATGTTTCTATAATAGAGATGTTATCTTTCTAAAAGACAGGCTTATCAGAGCAAGGCACGTGGAAGAAAAAGCAAACACTATGGCTATGTGTTTCCATAACCTCCAGCACTGTGGCTTGCAGTCAAGATAATCTTTGCCTGAGGGGAAAATTAATCCAGGTGGAGTAAAATATGCTTCACTCTAAAAAGAATTGGTAGGGGTGTATGTGACTGTCTCACTCCTTCAGCTACTCTATATACCTGTGCATGGTGGAGGACAATGGATGTTAAAGTTAAGTAAATTTAAGGGTTATGATGTATGCTAGAGACTTCCTCTATAGTGCCAGATTGGTTAGACTGGCTAAATGTTTTCAAACATCTTAACTTTTTCCAGTGCAATTTCTTCAACGTGGTTATTTTAGCTGTGTTCCTTCATATCTGCAGCATGACGGTTCTCAAAGCCTATCCCAACCTGTGCTGTTGGGATCTAAGATTACAATGTGTGCAGGAGAATGTTGTAGAAATGCATTCCTCAGCTTCGTTGACTTTAAGGTGTACCAGTGATCCTAACGTTGCAATTTGTGAGGGACAAAACCCTCCAGCAAAAGCCTGCAACCTGGAAGACAAGGCATAGCAGACACATGATCAGAGAAAAAAGGCAACACAAAGTGAGATTTAGAATGGCCTGGCCCCTATGCAGGGAGGCCTATCTGTATTTAATCTTTGTGACAGCTTTGGTAAGAGTTTTTGTACATGAAAGCACCAACATGGAAAAGCTGTCACTGCTGCACTTAAGGAGTTTCTCAATCAGTTCTTCTTAGGTTTAATTTGTTAAACTAACAGTGTCTATACATCAAAAACTGCCATCTTAAAAGAAATCCTCATAAGGAGAAGGAAACGTACCTTTCTGAGTTGTGTGGCTATCACTTCCAACCACAACCAGATCAGCCAGGACATCAGCATTAAAAGGACTCCTCAACAGTCTCTGATAGAACTCTTTCTGGTGGAACTAATATTGGAGCAAGGTCTCAGAAAAGTTACCACATCTCATACTAACTTAAGGCTAGATACATGAAATGGGTGCTTCTCCATTTCAGGGTTTTTTTTCCAAACTTCAACTCTAAGTTGGAGAATACTTTTTTTATGTATCTACTGCTTGTCAGGATTTTGGGGATTTGCATGTATGTTTTTTAGTATATTCACTTAGCTCAAATGCATTGTATGTAGTTTTGCTCCATCAAAATGATCAAGGTCGAAACACATAAATTTCACTGTAAGACTACATTTGGGTAGAGACAATCAGGCAGTAACCTAGGTCTTCTGACATACAGTTGTAGGAGACAGCCCTGCTGAGATCCTCTCTCCTTTCTTTAGGGAAAAGGTAGACCTGCTTGAGCAGCATATACTACCTGAAAAGATGATCTCCTTCTCTGACATGCAAAGACCTGCACAGACCTGACCTTGCAGGTGGCACTGGAAGCTGAGGAGGGGTGTGAGGGACAAGAGACACAGCTCCTTCCCTTCTCCCTCTTCATTCCTAGTGAGAGATCTCTGCAGAAAGGAGTACCAGCAGGCTTTGGTTCTACCCTGATCTCCCCCTGCCCCCAGCCTACTCACACACCAGCAATCCAGGAAGGACCAAGGCATCCAGTTGTCATGAACAAAGAGAAGGTCTTGCAAAACCATTCATTCAGGTAATGAGGTGCATGGTGTTGAGGAGGTAAGAGACAAAAACACTTGTGCCATTATACAGAATTGCCTGAAACCTCCTCAGGCAAAATTAATTTAATACTGAATTGCAACAACAACACCAAAAACAACAACAACAAAAAGAAATTCCTAAAATGTTTAACCAAAAAAAAAATTACCTTGTATTATTTTTACCTAATATAATTTTCAAAAGCCCAAGCAAAACAGTAGAAAATGAGTTGTTACATGTATTATTGAAATTAAATATTTGGCTTTGTGTTCATTAAATATTTTGACTGTCTACCTATTTCAAATTTTTGGTGAAAATACTTAGCCGTGCTATCCTGAACACTGATTATGCTTGGAACCTTCTAAATTATTTTTATTCCCAAGATTATTTAGAGAAGTTGAATCCAGAAATGGTTGTTACTAGACACTCTCAGATTTTCCAGCATATTGAGAGGCACCATTGCAGACAGGCAGCTCAGTTCATCAGGAGTCTAAGGAAAGACAGGAGTTCACAGGAAAAGTCTATAAGCTGTAGTCATGGACAACAGGCTGAATGACATTTACAAGATTGGTGCAATTGAAATATGCAGAAAACCCAAGTTTTCTTGGTGAGCACTGACAGAACAGCGGAGTGAACATGAATTTGTTCTTGTTTCACCCAACAGATTGACCCACGGCAGCTGAGAAGCACCAAATTCACAATTATCAGTATGCAGTCCCCATTGTTGCGTTTTTGCTCAGTACCTGGCAGGGACAGGGCAGAGGACATGCCTCTGTCATTGAAAATTCTCTGGACAGATTAAGTTCTGCACATGTTATTATCCAAGTGAGAACCTGCCCACAGAAAAGGGAAAGCTTATTTCAATGTCATCATTCAGCTGTGCAGATCCATCGCATGCTATGGGTGTTGCCCACCCTGGGCTTTTTGTGTTGCAAAGGGAAATAAATAAGTGATTCTGCCTCTGAAAAGCCACCAAACAGAGATGTCACTGTGACCGACACGGGCTTCTGGTTTCCATGAGTTTTCAATTAATGATAAAGCTGTACTTGTTATTTTAACTCAGCTCCTCAAGTCCTATCTTGGCCATCTGTTGTATGAACAAATGCAGCAATCATTCAGATCAAGGGAAAATGTGACTGCTAGAGCTGCTTGCTCTTCCAACAGGTCATATTCAGATAACAAAAATGATCTGGTTTAAAGGCATCGCTGTGACCTTTATGAATGAGTAACTTACACTTAGGAAGTGCAGTCATTACACAAAGAGCCTAGATAACAGGATAACAGCTCCCATGGTTTAGCAGGACAATCCAAGAAAAGTTTTGCAATCAGTCTAGAAAGCAATTCCTTAGTCTATTTAATTGGCATATGGTTTGTATGGAGAAGTCAAATCTTTTATCGGAGTAGCTTGTATATGAGAAAAATACAGAGAACTTTTTAGACAATTTTTTTCTCTAGCTCATCAGTTTTTCCCAACTGTATCAGTTGTTTCAATTAAGAGACAGTAACTCCCTTCAAGCATTGACCCACTTCTACCCCTAAATGAACACAGTCCTAACAATCTGTCCATCTGGTATTTTCTGAAGTATTTTCTGACATGATCTGTAGCCTCTTTTTGTGGTGCAAACTAGTAACAATATTATTATTTTATCAGCTTACATTTAAAAGTTGTATTGAAAGAACTGTAAGATTATAAAGTCAAAAACTAGGAAGTATTTCTATAACCAGAACCTGCTGTTCAACTTCCTAGAGAGCAGCCTTCATGGAACAGTCAGAAATCACACTTTTCCCCTTATAACTTCTTCATCCACTACAGCTCTTGACTTCTAGGCTTCTTGCGTTGGATCTCGTATTCATCTTTAGAGAAACACATCTCAGGAATTTGCTGATGTTTTCCTTACAAAGAATACCACAGCTTAATCTTAATGCAAGAGTACTAGGATCTCCTCAGAAATCTGATCCTGATTGCTGGTGAGAGGAAATTAACCCCACTTATAAGAGACTTTGAGTATCAAAAATTGGCTTAGCTTGTGGACATTGCTTAAAGCACTAAGCAAGTTTTCCATGCCTTGAAGTAAACAAAATATTGATTCTTCAGATAAAGGGTTAAGTAGTATTGAGTTAGAGACCATTTAATGGAAAGTACAGAATACTGTGTAAAAGGCAATTGAATGGATTTTGTTCTCTACATTGTGCCCAAAAATTTAAAAATTGTATGTGGTACGCCCTTGTTTTTAACTCCCATCCTACTTCTTTCTTAAAAACATTAATCTAAGTGTGGATTTTAATCAGTCATATTTCAAGCAATATGTTGTTTTCCTCAGGGCTCAAAGGCTCCTGAGGCTATGGAGAGTGTTTTTTCTTATGACACAGAAGGGGTGATGTCTCTGGTTATAACTTCATTAACTTTTAAGATATTGAAAATACTTTTGCCATTGACTGCCTGCAGAGGTAAGAATCCTAAATGGCATCTTGAATACAGTTCCAGGTGCCACCTTTCACTCACATCAATGGAATTTCAGCTATGCATGTCAATAATCACACAATATGGGCAGGGGGTGACATGAATTAATATATACAGGTTTGTCAGGCAATTTGGAAGTGATTCATTTGGTTTAAGAGGAGACTTTTCAAAACAACACCAAATATATGTAAAAAGAGGAATGTGGTTTTTTCCACCTCTAGGGCTCTGGTTTGTAGGCAGGGAGGCTGCACCAGCTGTGCCTTTGACTCACTGCAATTTCCCCTGCCAATGGTAGGGTCTCAGCTACCATTCAGATATGGCTCTGCTGGGGCAGGGAATGGGAAGCCTGTCCCTTCTATCTGCTCCCTGGCTGCCAGGTAATTAAGGTAATGTCCCCACTACAAGTGGCTGATTCCTACTTCAAGTAGAGTGAAAGGCACTGGAAAAAAGCCTAATCCCTAGGGCATACACAGCTAACTAGGAAGCTATTTTCTTAATGTGAACATTTATGTACCTTCAAAGAAAGTCTCAACAGTGATTTTCCACACTGAACAAGTATCAGCTGGGCAGCACAAAAAGTGAAGGAAAAGAAAGATCCCTCTCTGTAAATAAAAGGCTTTAAACTTGTGTCTAACTAGGCAATCATAAAGAGACTTGATCATCAAGTGCTTCATCCTTTTTCTGAAAATTATTATCTGTATGGTTTTCATACCTCTCTTCCGTTTCCCAAGCTCAAACAGAAAAAAAAAACATTTTCCCAGTTGTTCTGCCTGTTAAATCAAGGTGGATGCCACCATGAGTAGAGCCTGCCCCAGTGCCTGAGAGTTCCAGAATCCTTCACGAGGCTGTTTCTCATAAGGGTTTTACTGAGCTTTGCTGATTTTTTTGGCTATGAGAGACAGCCAGGCATACCCTTTTGCATCATCAGGGAGAAAATGCGCATATGAAAAGTACAATTAGCAAATCTGGAACAGAACCTTAGCAGCAGAATTACCATTTTTTCCAAAGAACCTGCAGTTTGAAATCCTCAGTCATCCCTCCTATGATTTAAAAAAAAAAAAAAAAAAAAAAAAAACGAAAATCAGAAAACAGGTTTCTAAAGAAGGGTGGTAAAGGGGAGGGAAGGTGTGCGGCTTATGCTAAACTCAAGCCTGATTGGCTTGGTTTCTGCAAAGAGAGAAGATCAGGGCCCAGACACATGGCACTAGTTGAAGAAAGTCTGTGCAGGAAGAGTCTGAATCATAGAAAAGTAACTAAAATGTTTATTTTTCTCTTCAAAATACACATCTGTCCAGGAAGAAAATATTGTCCTTTCTAGCAAATGTTTTCCATGATTCACTTAGTCTGCTGCTTTCTGCTCAGGTTTCTTTAAGTGGTGCTACTAAGCACTCTAAAGGCTTCCTCAGCAGAGCTGGCAGACAGCAGCAGCAAGATCCTGCACTGTTAAAGGACATATCTAAAGGGCAACTGAAAAATTAGTGAGGTCTTTTGTAATCCCCTCAGCTGGCCCAGGGCCCTGTGTAAAATTCATCCTCCATTATATCAGTGAAAGACTTTGGTTCTAGTCCCAACACTCAGAAACCTTCCTCACCTGGCACTTGGTACCCAACATTTTACTGATGGTCCCCACTTTTCAATTTTGTCATCCCATTAGTCCAACCAGAAGAACACTCATGGGGTGCACACACACTTCAAAGCAGCTTGGATGAAGGCAATAGGAAAAGCTGCTCACAAAGCAGGGGGGATGTTCTTGGCTCTTCAAAACACAGTTTTAAAAACTGTCTGGCTTGGGAGTCTCTTGGAAAGTGGTTTAATCCAGGTAACTCCTGTGCCTGCTGAGACATTGCTGCAAGGCACAAACTGGCCCCAGCACGTGTCCTGCAGTGTGCTGTACAGGAAGGGTGTGAGCTTGTTTGAGGTGAAAGGAGTTCCACAAGGAAATGCTGGCACTTCCAAGAAATCGCTCAGGACATGAGCTGCCTGTGGGGTGAATGCCAGGGTTGGAAGAATAGTGACCAGGGTTGGAAGAACATCTGATGACCAAACTAAAGTGAAGAAACTCCCTCTTCTTTGGCAGTGGGGACTAAGTCAATCCTGCTGAAATTTGAATTACCTTTCTATGATTTGCATGCATCTATCATGATTGAACTGTGACCATATACTACTGTCACTAACCATTAGGAAGACGCCTAGAAGAGCTGCAAAACAGAAACAATATGGACAAATAATACACTACAATGATAAAAACTGAAAAATTGAATACAATATCTTACAAGTTTCTTCACAAATCATTTCCTAAAAGCTGTAATCCATATGATTCAAAAGAATAGTATTAGTGCCATGCAGCCTCAGTCTGAGAGCTTTGTTGGATAGGGAAGAAAGAGCTAAAAACACCTCTTCTCCCTGGTTTCCTGTTCTTCAATACATTAAAAATAGTGGTATCTTTCCCACTCAGTAACTATTTTACACATATGGAAGATGAGATACACAGGGTGTGTACCTCATAAATATAATTTTCTATGCTTTTTGAGGCAGTCCATTATATTAAAAAAGTAGAATGCTCTTACTGGTACTAATAGACCAGCTCAAAAACCACACAGGTATTGCAAATGTTTTTTTATTTTCCTTTTTTCTTCTTTTGGTTTTTGTTCTTCTTTAGGTTTTGTTCTTGCTTTGGGTTTGTTCTTCTTTGCAATGTTTTCTTTGTTTGTCTGGCCTATGCTTTTTCCTTACACCACCAAGTCAGCAACACCTGCATTCCTCTGACTTTTCAGAAGCTTGTGGCTGTTATAAGGCATCATGTGAAGGTGTTTAAGTCATGCCTAAAGCAGACATACACAAATTTAAGCATGATCAGATATTTGTGGACCGCCTGGAGTACCTCTTTTCCTGATGAGTAGTGCTACAGTGAGTAGTCCCACTAACACAAATGAGATGACTCAATCACACTGTGTTGCAGTTAAGAGGTTGGACACAGGTGGAACATCAAAATGCATACGGAAATTCTTCTCTGCTGAGTGTGTGCCATGAGCAGCCAGTGCATGTGTCCACAGGTCCCTCTGTGGAAACACATCCTGCCTGGCTTCACTCACTGCTGGGAATGAGAAAAAATGTCTCCCACTACCTTGCAGTGCCTACCAGCCAATATCTGCATTTTTAAAATGGGATTTTGGAAAGGGAAGCAGGAGAAATTGCAGCATAAAGCCGGATAGAGAAACAGGGTCCCTAAGAAATCATGCTCCAGGCAATGATTTGCTGGGTGGCAGTGATGTGTTACAGCTGGGAGCTTCCTTCTGGGAGGAATTTAGCTTGAAGACCCAAAGCTTGTTCATCATTAAAACCATGCTGATAAAGGGCAGGCTCCAGCTCCTCCTCTAAGCCCAGCTGTTGCTGCCAGCCAGGACATTTATTCTTTTCTGCTCCAGCTAGAGAACATGAACTAAATGCTTCATCACTGTATTGTCTGTGTCCTCACTTTGTTTTGGGAAAAGAGACAAAGCAAAACAGGTGCCTGGCAATACTTTGTTTTGGATATGGATAGCAAGCAGAGTGACACTGATAAGGTCTAAAATATGCACAAGCATTTTTTAGGCCCACAGAGGACACCAAAGCCAGTTTAACACCAAGCGTGCTGGTAGGACTTTTGCTATTTCTACATAACAGATAAATTTGGCATTATACTGCACCTGTGGCAATTTGTTTGGAGTCAGCAAGTCCCAGGCAAGGGCCATTGCTCTCTAAAGAGCACGTGTAGTGTTAAAGAAAGTGCCCTAGGAAAGGGAAGCTGTGCAGCCCTGCCAGCACCCCACTGCCAGTCTGAAGGCAGCTCTGTAGTGTGCTGTTTAGGATCCTGCAGCACAGGTGCTGATAGAGCCGTGCCACGGTGGGGACTGCAGACTGTGAATTGTGAATTTGGTGCTTCTCAGCTGCGCTGTTGGGTGAAACAAGAACAAGTGTGCCTGCACCCCACTGCCCATCCAGCAGCACCCTCCAAAGGAAAAGGGGAGCTTTGTCAGCTCAGCAGGAGGAAGAGACAGCACCAGGCTCCTCTTCCACCTCCTGCTCCCCTGCCAGGTGCTGGTGTAGATGCCTGGCTGGACTCTGCCAGTGTGAGTCTCTGTACCTGGGGTGCTGCACCCGTGTGGCCTCCCTGGCCACCCACCCAAGCTCACACCAGCGAGGGCACTGGTCAGGGGCAGGCTGACAAGTGTGTAAGGGCAGACTTGGAAGTGGTGCAGCTCAGCACAGCCTTTTGGTTCCACTGACTTACACCAGCTGAAAACCTGCTCTCTGCTTTTGCCAGAGTTAATGTATTTTCTTAGGACAGGAATGGAGTGGTCTAATGGTAATTATTGTTAAGGAGGAAGTTGAAGCTAATATCTGTTTTCGCATGAGTATAAATGCCAAGGCCTGAATTCATACATTTCAGAAGCTAGGAGAAATTACACACCAAAATTATGGCATTTCATTAGCATTTACATTATCTTTGGGCCCAGAGGGCTCAGTGGAAACAGTCTAAGAACTTTACCCAGGCTTTACAAGGACTTTTTAATTGGGTCTCGGAAACCTCCATGGATTAGAGAAGGCTTAGCCTTCCTTTTGCCCTGCCTAGATATCCATGTGGGAAAGAAGCATGTCTTTATATTCAGCTTGAACCTCTCTAGCTTCAGCTCATGCCCATTGTCACTCGCCTTTCCACCAGCCACAGCCAGGATACCATCATGTGCCCCAAACCCATCTCTGCTCCAGGGGAAACCAGCCCCTCCTCCAGTCCCAGCCAGCCAGATGCCTCCTGGAGCCCCTCTGTTCTATCACTCTATCTCCTCTCTGGGGCCCAAAGCAGAGCTCAGTGCTTGGATGAAGTCTGAGGGGCCCTGAGCTAAGGGGACCATCCATCTCTCCTATACAATCCATCCACCCTGTAGGAATTACAAACAGAAAGATAATTTTAAAAAAGAGACAAGCTGAGTCAGCAAAAACAATGATATGGAGAACATGGCTTGCCTAAATGTAGCTTACTTAGCTGAGACCAGAAGACTGTGTACCTCACTATCCTGCCCCAACACTAGCCAAGACAAGAGCATGAGGACATGGGAGGCACACAGAGAGGGATTTTTGGGAATGATTTCCCAGATTCCAAGAACTTGACTCCCGTGGATGATGAGTTTAGAATTACCAGCTCCTGAATCACCTTTTGTCCTTAAGTTTATCAAACTGGTTTTGAATTCCATGCTACTCTTTGCCATTTACAATACGCTGTGATTAGGAGTTCCACAATGTATTTAACTAAATGATGCATGAAAAAGTACTCGTTTTCATATTTCAAACAGGATTTGTGTTTGAAACTGCCAGTTTCTGTTTTATTGATGTTCTTTACCTCAGTAATTCCCTAATAATTGTCTCTTTGTTCCAATTATATGGTGTGCATGGGACTCCACCACATCCACCAGACTGCATGCCTTCAGCCATCTGTCTTGTTCTCTGTACTTTACCCAGAGCAGATGCAGGAACAAGAACTGCACATGGCTTGGGGTTTTTTAATGTGGCTGTAAAACATGTTTGGCAGGGACGTTTTCTGTTTTCTTCTCCTTTTCTTTTCCAAAATTTCTTATCATAGACTTTGTTGTTTGGGTGGAGCACCAGCCATGCTGTATATAGAGTTATGCATTTAAAACTCAAATGCATTGAAACCCATATACCAGAAAAACCATGAAATCCAAGCACTGGTAAAGGTCAGAAAGAGTTTTTCATCTATAATCTTTTTCATCTGTAATCTTTACCTTTAGCTCCACTCCAGTGTCATGCCTTCTAAGCTTATCTTGGCTTCCAGGAATACTCCTTTGGGGTATTTCAGTTCTGCTCTCATGTCCTTTCAATTGTGCCTAACACACTCCAAATTTTGCCCCTCTTTGTCAACAGCACAGTGATAGGTCAAAGAGGACTACACCCCGGTTTCTTTTTCTATTGAATGGAAAGTTTTATGGCATCTTTACATTCCTTTCTTTCTGCAACTCTACTGATTTCTTTAGGCCTCACATTTACTCCAAACACCAAAACTTCGGTTTGTGGAGTAACTTACCTCAGCATGTCCATTCCCAAGAAAGCTGAGAGGCACTGAAGAACTTGGAGACAGAGAGCACATGAAGAACAGAAAGAGGGAGCGAGGTATCCCCTGTGTGCACACAGTCACCTATGACCTTCATTGTGGTGGTGACCTCCATGGACACTGCTTCACAGGCAGTAAAATGCTCCAGCATGAGCTGTGAGCCCACACATTGGCATTGCTGTTATGCTGGGAGTCATCTGCTGCCACTGCAGGGCAGAATCTGGCCCAATGACTACTGGGAGTTTAGTACTGGTGGGGTGTCCTGATTTTAAAGGACAGTTCATCAACCCAACACATGGGGTCAAATCAGTGCTGTCTTGAATCAATGAGTCAATGTCCTTGAAAAACAAAACTGAATTTTCATCCACCATCACCCCCAAATCCATCTCCTCAGGGCTGCTCTCAATCACTTCTCCACCCAGCCTATAGGGGTCTCTGGGATTGTCCAGGTGAAGGACCTTGCAACTCATTTTCACAGAGCCATGGAATCACAGGATGGGCTATGTTGGAAAGGACTACATCCTCCTGGTCCAAATTCCCTGCTAAAGCAGAGTCTTCCTGGAGCCCATGGCCCAAGATTTCACCCAGATGATTCTTAAATATCTCCAGGGAGGGAGACTTCACAGCCTTTCTTGTCAGTCTGTTCCAATTCACATTCACCCTCACAGTGAAGTTCTTCCTCACGTTCAGGTGGAATCTCCTGTGCATCAGTTCCTGCCCATTGCCCTTGTCCTGTGGCTGGGCACCACTGAGAAGAGCGTGGCTCCACACTCTGACACCTTCCCTTCGGACACTCATGGACATTGCTGAGGTCTCCTCTCAGTTGTCTCTTCTCAAGACTGAACAGGCCCAGCTCCCTCAGCCTTTTCCCACAAGTGAGGTACTCCTCTCACCCCATCCCATTCACTGCTTCCCCCAGACCCTCTCCAGGAGCTCCCTGTCTCTCTTGTCCTGAGGAGCCCAGAACTGGACACAGCACTCCAGATGTGCCTCTCCAGGACACAGCAGAGGGGCAGGATCACTATTCCTGCCCTGCAGGCAATGCTCTTCCTGATGCACCCCAGGATCCCATTGGTCTCTTGGTCCCCAGGACACTCTGCTGGCTCATGGACAGCTTGTTGTTCACCAGGATCCCCAGGTCCTTCTCCACAGAGCTGCTGTTTCTTGGAGGTAATGTTGTCATTTCCTTACTGATTACCAGAAGGCATCTATGGATGTTAGAGTAAACAGTAACTAATTGACCATGTAAAACCACAGATGACTGAAGAAACTGACTCATATCCCACCTTTTTGTTTAAACTTGCTGTAAATTCTTCACATTTTTGATTGGTAAGAACAAAGATAAACTGCTTTAATTGTAACCACAACCTGTAAACATTACATGCAATGTCTGAAGCATGGGTTGGATTTTCTTTTGGGTGAATGGGTGCAGCTTCAACTGAGTCTGAGAGGCTGAATCTGCAGTTTCCAAGCCATGAGCATTTCCTGCCTGAAAAAGAAAAAAACCCGAGGGTTTCTGCAGAATGAAGAAGAGCAAAACAGCTGTCTTAAGGCCAACAGTGTGTACTAATGAACTGGAAGAAATGGACATGCAAGGGGGAATTTTGCTGGAAGAATGTTTAGGTTCTTAAAGAACACAGGAGAAGTGAGGCAAAAGAGACTTTCTATTGTGGTCTCCAGTCCAAAATGTAGATAAGTAAAGGTTTTGAAAATATTCTCCTAAACACATGACTGAAAGACAATAAACACATGGGAGTGAAAAATCTTCTCCCCTTTTGAGCAAATCTTGTGTTTTTACGGAGCTACACTGGAACCACAGGAGATTGAACACTACTCCCCAAACATTTCAGACACCAAAAGCTGCTGAGTGTTGATACTTCCATCTTTTTTCAGCCTGCTCACTGCATCCACCACATCCAGATCCTCAGGCAACTGGTGCTGCAGAGTGTGGGGTCAGCCTGGATGCTAGGGCACTCTTCTGCTCCAAGGGAAGTCACAGCACAGTTTCTTTCTCTTCATCACATTACAGCCTGCCAAAGCCATTAGCTTACCTGAGAAACTACAGTAAGTTCAGAAAAGTGACTTTTCAAAACTAGGCCTGCCTTCTCCAGTTGTTCACAGGGAACAGCATTTGCATTTGATTGTTTTGCTGATCCTTAACTATTTTGATTTTATTACAGCAACTCTTGCTAGTTAGTTATTCCCAAAAAACTAGTGCAGCTTAGCCTCTCTCTCTCAGCACTTTACTCAGGATAGTTCTCTCATTACTTACTCTTTTTTGCCAGAGCACTGGGATCTGTATCAATGTGACTTATTTTCTTAAGGTGTCCCTGACCATCAGACACTTCATCAGATTCTTTAATATCTTTTGCATCCTGTTGCTGTAGACAAGTCATGCACCTGCTGGACCATCTGCTCTTGCAGACTGCAATTCAACCCACGCACACAAGAGATTTCTTTATCCATTACTTTGCACTTTGTTAAATGGTAACTGTCTATACAGTGAGGCTCTAGTAAGGTTTTTCAGAAGGTTTTGAAAAAGACAGGCTAAACCTGACTTTTTTCCTGCCATTAACTTGAGATTACTGCAGTTCTGCCTCCAGAAGTTGAAAGGAGCACATGGGGAAGCCTGCAAGGCAATGTGGCATGCTGAATGCTGCTCATCCTGCAGCCAGGGAAAGGGAGCACAGTGGCCCTCAACAGCCTAGATTTTCAGGACTTTTGCACAGAGTGCAGAAGTGCTTTTATTCCTTTCCTGACAATTTTCATTTTTGTACCCCGCCTTTGTCTCATATTCTGGTTTTTGTTATTATTTCTGGAAGGACATGGAAATGCCATGCTATAATCACCTGATATTTGCATTTGAATTTTTAGATTGCCATTTACTTTTTCTCTCCTTCTCTTTGTCCCTCAGAATTTAGCCTACTGAAAAGTTGTTTTGGAGTCTTCTTAGGCAATTCAAATAAATACCCAGCTTTCCATCAAGCTCCCAAACTCTTGAATACACAATATTTTCTCTTCCAATTTCTTTGCAGTATGGGCTGAGTGCAGAATGCCTCCAATTTGTTTCATTGCTTACCATGATCCTGCAACACTGAGAATTGTACAGCTGAGTTTAATGCTTGCAAGTCAATTGTCTTTAATTTCTTTACCCTGTGTAAGAATAGAAGTTCTTCCCTGAGAGAAGAAAATCGCAGGTATTGTTTTGGTAATTCTTTTTGTACTGTATTGGAAGTGTGCATTCCCCAGGGGTAATTTTCTTGGGTGACTTACTCTCAAGGTTCTTTGGAATTGTTTTGGTCAGTGTCCTTGAGCAACTGATCCCTTGTGAAGAAACTTGACAAAAATATCCTCTCTTAGTTTTCTTTGTTCAAAATGTTGCTATCACTAGTGTTGTCCTACAACTATGAGACAGCAACAGTGAGGATCCCATCACCATAACAGTGAGAGAAGGCTAAGGCAACAGGCCATGGCATCATGTGGAAGAACTGGAAAGTAATTAGTCTGGGAAGAAGTAACAAGTTCCTATGAACTCTAAACCAGCACTCAGATATCACTAAAGTCACTACCTGCTTTTAAAAGTATAATGAAGGCTGATAGTGACCCAAAACCTTAGGAAATTGTTTAATTGAATGCAAAGTTAAAGAATACCAAACTGGTCACATCAGCTCAAACAAAAGTCCCATCCAGCTTAATATAAATTTTCTAATACTGGCCAGGAGCAGGCTCCTAAAGGAGATTACAAGAACAAGGCATGTAGAGAGCAATTTTCTGGATTTGTGCCCCCAACTCCTGTATTTCAGCCAGGTACCATGTTCCCAGGATAGCTACTGAGTCCCTAGATGTATTTGGGGTACATTCCTCCCTCCACCCACTCCTCTCCCCCTCATCTTCCCTGCCTGCTATGGTTGGCAGGGTTCAAAACAGACAAATACACAGTTTCACAGTGGCCTGTCTGCACCTCCACCCTACCAGTGCACTGTGTTAAACACAATTTTAAAACATTATTTTTTGAGGCTTGAAATAACTGGATTTCCCTGGGCTTTAATTTACCACTTGACTAGTTTCCTATTTAACCTTTCACTTCAATCCTTATTTCACAGCATGAAATGATACCCCTGCACACCATATTTCTCTTTTTTAGGCAAGCCTACCAAAATTATCTTTTGCTTGGATGTGATGGGAAATGCATGCAACTTTCTGAAACAACTCAGTGAAAACAACATATTGCTCACAGAAAATTCTCAATAAAGGCTGCAGCTGAGAAACTTTGATAGGAGGAATGGCATATCAGACACACTTTACCCAAAGTTCTACTTATTTAGAAAGGGAAAGGCATGAAAACTTTCTGAAAGAATGATTTTTCCCAAACCCCATTTGTGAAAGGTACCTAAGTGTGTGTCTGGCTTCAAGCAAAAGAGTTGTTATAGAAATAATCTTGTGCCTGATACAATGCCTACTAAACCATGGATTTTACCAGGGATGCTGCAATTAATCTCACAAATTTTTGAAGCCTGAGCTAAAGAGTCAAGATTTGTTAGCTATGGATATAAATTTCTTACATAGATAAGACACAGCAGGGAGTCTTACCACTGTTTCAGGCTTTAATTAGACACATCTTAATTTTCTTGCTGGACGAAAAAACCTTAAAACAAAACTACAGTGATTGTACATCCTCTCTAACACTATATTTATTCATTTTTGCTTGGGATTTAAATAAGAAGAGTTATGGGGAAAACAAAGCCCACACAGAGAGCCCTCTCCCCACAAGCGATATATTTTGTTTATAGCTGGTCATCTAACTGATTTTCATGAGGAGCAAAAGCTCCAGTTGAATCAGGGCAGTTCTGAAGTAGCTGTGAACACGTGTTTTTGAGTAGGTATGTACATAGGGGAAGTCTCATCCTTCATTTTGTATATTAATGACAGAATGGATCCAAACAATTTCTACATTTAACTGCAGGACTTTTAGCTGAGCTCTCAGTGAAATCCATACAAAAAACGTATATCTGCATGTGTGGTCTATGGTGCTAGACTTGTTGGTATGTTTAAATGAAAGAATATCCTTAGTCAGTCTAGTCTAAGTTGTCCCATCATGTACTGGGAGAGAGACAAAGAAAGAAAGCATGGTACTGGTCTGAGAGCTTATGTGAAAGAAAGCGTGGTTTCAGTTCCAGTTCCTGCTCTCCAAAGTATTTCACCAGTCCAAAATTTCTGGCAAAACTGCCTAAGAGCCTGACTGTCTCCTGAGAGATGAGAAGAGTGCACTTGCATCTCTTCAAGCACATGAAGAGATTGAGCTCAGGTTTCTCCTTCCTGGGAAAGGACATTTGCTATCAGTGAACTGTAAGCACATGCAGAAGGGAGGCCTTTGCTACAATACTTTTCAAATAGTATCTTATCTTTCTCTAGTGTTTTTGTTTCACTCTGGAGCTGTGAGGGCACCTCCTTGCAGCATGGAGTTGAAAGCCTCCAAAGATTCAGTGAGAAATCCTCACTATTGCATTTTATTGTCAATGCTTTGTTAGTTTCTTGCTTAGCAGTTGTGATTCCCACCATCAGACACTGTACAGTTCTCAGGTGATGAACGTGAAGCCTGCGTGCCTGGCTCAAGATACTGTGTTGATGACCAGATTATGATGAGTTTGGAGCTCCAAACCTGAGAGCTTTTTGTTTGCTTTAAATACCCTCTAAGTCCTGTTCCCCTTCTGTAAGGAAAGAAGCTGGCACTCCCACAGGGGTGTTTCGAAGATTATATGTCTTGGAGACTGCATACCACTGAGATAATCTCATAGAGAAGGCTGTAAACACCTTGGATGATGGTGTGGGCAGAAAATGCTCCAGAGTGCTTATGTTGTGCAGATTGATTCCAAAAGGAAGTTGTTTTCTTCACAGAGCCTGTGGAGGAAAGGCAGCACAAGTGGAGCCTTGGAGACCCTTCAGTCAGCCGACTTCATCAGGGACACTGGGATAATAACAGACCTCAGTAAATTGCACCCTCCCAAGAGCATAAATTTTGCAATAATAGAGAGCATAAAATCCTGCAATATGTCAGTGATGAATGGTGGTGCCAGTGCTCTCTCTGTCAGCTTACTGCAGGGCAGGCCAGCTTGTGGTTGCAGCAGAGGGGGCTTGCAGGGGATCAGAGAATATAGAACTCTACTGTCCTCATGGTGTTAAGACCACACAAGGCATACTGTGTGACATGATGGCTCAGAGACAAAACAGCATTACCAGACCCACTGGGCAGAGCACACTGCGAGATTGCTGACCATGAGAGTGCAGGCTTGGAAAGGGCTGGGACCAACATTCATTCTGAGCTGTGTCACCACAGAGATAAGGATGCTGATTGCGATGGAGTATAAATTAAACACAGATTTATGCACAGAATGTGCCAGTCTAATTTGGAATAACTTTTGGTCCCTCATGAGTACACCAGGACGATGGATTATCATGATTGGCCACTAAACTCTTGCCCACAGAGATGAAAATCAGTCTTGGTCCAAAACAGCTATGTATTTAATGTGAATTTGTTAAACCACATTATAGCTCTGTTTCAGCATTTTTAATCAAAGGTGCTTTTAATGTGATTAGGTTTCTTTACCTTACTTGATCTGAACATAATTTTGTATTTTTTTAGTCTTGAATTAGAATATCCACACAAAAATTGAATGAAGTTTTAATATACATTTTTAAAATAAATTTGGATTTACTTCCATGAGAGTCTGGACTGAACATGAGTCAGTGGAGTCGCATCAATGAAATGAGAGACCTGTCAATCTTCAGAACAGTCCTCACTGCCAGTGCTGCAATAGTTTGGATTCAAGCAGGGAAAGCCAAATCATTCTTATTAAGAGATTTTCACCTTCTATGCCTTTTTGCTGAGTTATTTTCAGATGCCATATCCTGGGTTATAACTAATGATGTATTTCAGGATTGTAGTAATCTGTAGAGAAATTCAGCCCACACCAAACAGCATAATGTCTTGCACATTAATGGGGCTAGCATTGTGTGTGTATATGTATATATTTATACATTTATAGTTGGAACTGAATGATGTAAAAAATCCTGAAACATTAGCTGCTAAAGTACCCATTTATCTTGCTATGAAAGTTTCAAAAAATGAGTCTGTAAAAATTGTTAGCAAATTGGAGGATATGGGGTCTTGTTTTATAGCAACATATATACAGATACATGTACAAACAACTCTGAAATGTACCATTTCCTGAAAGAGACGTTAATGGGACGTCATCACCTGTCACGATTGCTGCTGTTGCCAAAGATGTTGCCTTGACCTTTAAACCACTGTCAGGATACTTCTGTGTAATCAAGATTTGCATCTTCAAAATGTCAGTAGAACAAAAGGTACTGTTGTCCTGACTCAGCTGAGTTGATGTCAAAGACCTGGTGCTTAGCTGCTGACAAAATTTCAAATCAAACTTGAGATTGTGTTTCATTCACAGTTATGTTTACAATATATCATTCCCATTTCAGTCTGTTTATGATGACGGCTCTTACTCTTTTCTTGCTACCAGTGGAGGGCAACAGGAAATTTTGAAGTTAATGCAGATTGTTTTCCACTTGTCTTCATGGGTTTTAAGGAGCACAAAATGAAAAAAAAAAAAGTAAATGGTAGTCCCCAGTTTCTGGAAGAATGAGAACAGGATTAAACCATGAACTTAACTATCAATTCAGGAACTGATTTTGTTAAATGAGTAAATTTTCTGTACAGAAAAAAAAATAGTCTTAAACCATTTTTTTTTCCTTCTTGATAAGACATTGAAATTTCAAAGTATTTGTAATTAGGCCTCTTTTGTATGGTCAGTGTATTTGTAAAAATGAACTTAGAAACAAAAGAAAATCAGATTGTTGTAATTATGTTCCACTGTTTGTTACTCTGGAGCACACTTTATTTATTTTTATTTACTCATCTTCTCTTCAAGCTTGCATTGCATTTTGCAGAGATGTGAGTGAAATAACAGACTTAGCAGCATTCTACATTTACTTCACACAATGAAAGCAAGTTCATGTAGTGCAGAGGTCCAGAAGAGCCAGACTACCAACAATGAGATGAGCCTGGACACAGGCAGAGCTTAGTTTTTGTACTGAAGAAGCTGATGTGGAAATAGCAAAGAGATGTAAAAGCTCCATACACAGTCTCTACCTGTATACTGATGACAAGTAAGCAGCACTCCTTTTTACCTGTCTTATGATGAACTGATTTATATGAATATTTGACTGCTGTTCTGCAAGTAACTGCACAATTTTTGTGAGGTTGTGCAATATGTCTGAGCTAAGGTTCCTGTTCCACTGAAATTATGTAGATGGTCCCACCTCTCTAGTTCAAGAAGTCCAAAGTGGCCCTTGGCTGCAGGAACAGTTAAAGTATTTCAAGATCTGGAACTACTACAGTAGATTGGACTGTGCTGTACTAGCTCAGAAGTTTGATGTACACTGTGCATCTTTTGACCAATCTCTGACAAGCCAGCTCTTTACCACAGTTCTGCAGCTGAGGGGGTAAAATGACTGGGTTAACATGGTGCTAAACAAGCTGAAGTATCTCACTGATGGCAACAGCAGAGAAAGGAGAGGCAGACTTACATGCTGTAAGCAATACCACCTTTTTGGCACTGGTGTATACAGGAGTAAATCACACCATTCAGCTGTGGATCTATGACACATTGTATAAAATTAATTATAGTATTTCTTCTCGGAATAAGAGGCTTATTTCTGGAACAGATTTCTGGTATGTTTTTCTGAGAAATTTCCCACTTCTAAAAGACAAAGTGCAGGAATTCATCTGGAGTTTCATTCTTTAGGCTGTCATTTTGAATGCGTTCTTGGGCTGCGTCCTCCGCAGCATCCTACCTTAGAAAACAGGGTCTTTGGGGGGGGTGCACCCTCTCTCTTGCTCATGGTACCTCAGTGGTGATAATTCCCTGGAATGATGGTTTAATACTTATGAATATGGTCTGAAGATAATGTTTGAGTCTTTAGCTTTTGCAGAGCACAGAAACACAGGTTATATCGAGGTTAATTAAAAGAACACTTCGCTAGCCAGCAGAGTCCCTTACATTTCGCTGAAGTAGGCTCCCTCCTTGCTAAGTAGTGACCCCTTAAGGAAAAACTGAGCTACTGCCGCCGGTACTATCTCCCCATCTTCAGCTGTTCTTCCGCGAGGCTTGCTTTTCCTCCCCGCCCTGCCTGGGGCTTATCCCCTCGGCTTCATTTCAGCGCACTTGAGAAAGGATGTCATGCGCTGTCTGTCAAGAAATCTAAAGTATGCATCTGTAACTCTTTAGGTCAAGAATTGTATCCATGTTTTTCCCCCTTACTCCCCTTCCCATCCTGATTTGATTTTTCACTAAAGTTGTATAACCAGGCCACTTAGGAAGTATATTCTTTCTGCCTTGAGGTTTTGCAGTCAATGTTGTTCTCTGCTCTTCTTTTACCATACAGACAAGCACTTAGACCAACATTGGGGGTTTATTCTTCTGTTTGTTTCAAAGTCCAAATGCTGAAAAACCAAAATGCTGGCTAGCCACTGCTTCTTTCAAACCTTCTCACTCCAGGAGAGTATGTTGAAAATAAACGAGTCAAAAAGCTCAGCCAAGAAGATGAGGAACTCAGTATATACTGGGTTTTCATTGTTTTGTCCTTTTTAGGCCTGATGTGGGAAGATTTTTTTTTTTAATGTCTTCAGTCCAAAAATACTGAAAAACAATTTTAAAGCATCTTTTGTGCATGATGGTCATCATTTGGTGTCTAAGGGACACGCAGAAGTCTCTTCAAGAGGAGAAATCACTAAGAATTGTGAAGTAGTAAACCTAGTTTTAGCTTCCGATTCAATCTGCCTTTCCACATTGCATGTGTTTTCCAGAAAGACCTTCCATTTTGAGACTTCAAGTAGTTTGTATAGATCTTTTCTGTAACTTCTGGATATTGTGTTTTCCACCCAATAATGTGTAAGTGCAAGTCCTACAGGTAATAGTTATCTCTACCAGCAGGGACTATGGCTCAGGTTAGCTGAACAATTATATACAGATTCCTGAAGTTTTCCAGCTGATGGTGGGGTTCAGTTTGGTGCATTTACGCTGCTACTGGTTACATCACAGCTGTCTTGCCTATGGCTGTATTGGGCGCAGTTTTGTCTGTGGACTGCAGCAGGGCTTTACCTGCCCAACCGCTGGCTGTGAGAACTGGTGGTTCCGGGGCCAGCCTCATGAGAAGGTGCCAAAGTCGAAACGGACCCACACTGAGAATAGTGAGACCTCCTCAGGACAGGACCTCCTTGCAAATCACCAGGTGCGGGAGCGCACGCCGGTCTTGCAGACCCTCCGTCCCCTGAGCGTGCCCCGCCGCCGGGGCGGAGGCGGCACGGCCGGTAACCTCGCAGGTTAAGCGGAAGCCCCAGCTTAAGCAGGTGCCCAAGTGGCAGCATGTCGGTACCCTGATGAATACCGCACCCGCCTCTCGCTTTCTCCGACCCTGCGCCGGGGCCACCCTGTCCGCCGGGCTCGCCCCCGGGCTCGCCCCCCTCGGTGCTCCTGCAGCGCGCCCCGGGCAGCGCCGGCCGCCGGGGCGGCCCCGGCCGCAACACCGCCCCGTGCTGCCCGCCCTGCCCGGCCCCTGCCCGCCCCGCCCGCCGGGCCGCCCTGCCTGCGCCCTCCCGGGGCCCGGGCCGGGGCCGCCCCATGACCTGGGGGCCGTGCAGGCTCCTCCCGAGAGCCAGGGAGGGTGCCCGGGGCGGGCGTTAGTGAGGCGTGTGCCGAGGGGGTGTGTTTTGGGGCTGGAGTTCAGTAGTAGTAGTAGTGAAGGAAGGAAGGAAGGAAAGGGGGGGAAAAAGGGGTGGAGAAGGAGGGAGGGGGTGAAGGAAAAAAAAAAAAAAAAAAAGCCCCGAAGAGGAGTTTCCGAAAACTTCCAAGGAACTCGCGGCTGCAAGTCCCAGCGGCAGGCAAGAGCGATGCTGGAGCCTCGGGCGCTCCGGGAGCCGACAGCGGCGGCGGTGGTGGCAGAGGGGGTGACCGCGGGGACGGCGGCGGCAGCGGGGAGCGCGGTGCCGGCCGGAGCCGGGATGGCCGAGAAGAAAAAGCCGGTAACGGCAGGAAGGGCAGGAAAGGCAAGGGGTCCGGCAAGAAGCCCGCTCCGCCGGAGGAGGGCGAGGCGCCCGGTCCACCACAGGTAAGCCGTCGGCAGGTGCGGGGCTGCCCGCCGGACCTTCCGCGCCCTCCGCGGCCGCGGGTCCGCAGGCAGCGGGCGCATCCCCGGCGCCGCCGCCGCTGCCCGGCTCGGCGGAGCCTCCGCGCCCTGCGGCGCCTGCTCGCAGAGCTCCGGAGCTCCTGGAGCGGCGGCGCTGCCGGGAGACCTTCGGCTGTCCGACCACGGTTCGGTCTGCTGCCCTATTTCCCTCTCGCTGGCCCCGAAATCCTGAGAGGCTCTCGCTCAGCTGTTGCGTTCTTCGTGTTTCCCCCCCACTCCATTTTTTGGAGGGCGTGAGGCTGTCTCTCCTATTACAAAACACATTTTCTGTCCCTTCCTTTCCCCAGAAATCATTTGGCATAGTTGAACAGATGGCCAACTTTCATGTGTTGTATTTTGTCTAAACTTGCAGCTATTTACTCAGGGATGATCAGAGAGGACATTTCGCTCACTTAGCAGCACGTGTTGTTGCTCCCAGCCTTCTCAGTATTAAGCACAAGAATTCATGCCAGTGACACCCTGGTCTTCCGTAGGTGTCCAGAAGCAGGACCCAAAGGAAGGGTCACAGCTGAGCGTGCTGCCCCACTTGCCATGGCTGCTTATCTCTGATAGCCAAAGCCCCAGTCATGATCCAGACTCCTAGTGCAGTACAAACACATATGAGTGAGTGCTTGATGCTTTTCCTAGGTACTTTGTGTTATGCCACCTAGTTTATCAGAAAGCCTAGCAGTATCTATGGATACATTTAGCTTTTATGCAACAGCAATGTATAGCTGTAGTTACTGATCACAGTTTCTTTGAATTCTTCGGGGTTTTGTGAAAAAGTGTTTTAAAAGCATGAGAAAAGCAGACAACTGCATGTGGTTTGGTTTTGAGTTCTTTGCTTGGTTCTGTATTTGTGTTGTTTGTGTTGTTTTCCTGTCCAAATAGCCAAATTAACATAAAGCCCAATACAGTAAAACTTTCTAAATATACCTACCTTAATTTTGCTCAGTGCATCATGGCCAAATAGTGCTCCTCTTGACTTCAGTCATCAGCCCTCAGAGAGGTTAAGTGTGATTCAGCAGCAGCAGATATCCCCTTAGGCTACTAATTTTTACAAACTAGCACTGCCCAGTGCCTCCTCTTCTCCGGGTTGTTTGGAGACACAGCTCACCCAGCTTCTGCTCAGCAGTGGTGTAAACAAGTTTCAGGTACAGCGGAGGAGGTTTCCCTTGTTATGCCAGACAGAGACAAACACTTCTTGGACTCCCACACTTTTGACCTTCTTTTTCTTTTCCAGATTTTTATAATGCTGTTACACTATGCAAGCATTGTAAGCATCTCCTACTAAACCTACCACCTCTGGCATTAAAACATTAAAACCTCTGGCAAACTTATCTGTGACAGCTGGGCTGTTTGCTGAGGTTTTTGTTTGGTTTTGTGGCTAACAGAAAACAGGAAGAGGGTGACAAGTTGGACAACTTGTGATAGGAAAGATCTGTCAAGGACACACATATTTTCTCACTGTGAGCCTCAGAGTTTCATAGCATCCCATCCCATTTATGTAGGAGATATTTATTTCTTTGTCCTGTTGTACAGTTTTCCTTTTCCAGTGGAGCAGGGTGCTGAGGAAGTAGTGAAAGGAGCTGTGAACCAGAGGGCATATTTTTGGAATAATCCAACCAAGTCAGCTTCTAAACTAGGCAGAGATTTTTGGGAAGATGGCCTTCTTTCTCTGTAGAGAGGAGCTAGAATAACAGAAAAATCCATGCAGGCAAACAGCACCTTAAGTTTAGGTATCCAAGTGTGGTTAATTCTCTCTTTGGTGGTCTGGTTATGTCTGCCATGGTGAGTGTTTTACCTGAAAATCTGAAGGATAGCAAACGTAGATTGGGGATCATCAGGGCAGGGTTCAGATCATACCACCTCCTAAGGCTTTGCTAAAACTCCAGAAGGCTAAGTCTTTACTAAGCCAAAATATGTCAGTGTTTGAACCAGAAATAATCCTCTTTTCTGGCAAGTGCTTACCTCAGATCTCCAAAGCACCAGTATGTTTTTATAGGTATGAAAGTATTCCGCCTTCATCCATACCTGACATTACTAGTCAAAAGTTCCTGTGTGGGCAAGAACTGAACATTCTTCTATCTTATGTAATAAAAATCCCATTCCTTCCAAGATGAGTGTATGTGGCAGGATAGTTCACATGTGTAGCTAATCCATGTAGTCTGTCTAATGGGAAAATGAAATACAGCATACCGCATGACTGTAAATTTGACTCAGAATCAGATAATGTCTCACTGGCAATGTAACACAGATTTTATCTAATCTGTTACTTAAAGGTATTATCTGATTTGAGAACTGGAACTGATACTTAGAAGAGAAAGAGCAGAAAGGGTGGTTCATGTAAAATGTAACAAGAGAGCAATTTTGCATTTCAAGCTATGGGCTTTTATTCTCTCTGTTCAAGCATATTAGCCCTTGAATTAATTACTATGTTGATTTTCATGTTGAATAACAGTACTTATTTGGGACAATAGGAAGGTCTTCTGACTTTGATGGGACCACAGTTTTCCTTTTTGCTAATACAGCCATACCTGTTGTCATTTGGTGTGTTTAGGCATGTGCAGTCTGAGAGGTTGTGAAACAGTTTTGTATTTAGTTACCTGCTTTCTTCAGTTGAATTGTTTCAGGAATTATCTTCTCTGTTGTGTTCTTGTCTACGAGGAATTTTCATCCACTTACCGTCTTCCTTATGAAGGACAGTGGCTTGCAGACAGACCTCAGTTTTAAGATCTGGTGCTAGCACAGAAATCCTTAGGAGGTGTTTAGCTTTTTGCTTAGTTCAGTTTTTTTCTGACTGTAGCTTCTTGCAGCTTAGTTTGCTTTTGGCTGTCAACGTATATCATATGCACTTCAATCCTGTGTCTGGAAGCATTGGTAGCTTCTCAAGAGGTTAAGAATCAGCTTTGTTAATTGTGAAGAAAGGGTATGAGAAAATATTTCATATTGTGTTATAACTTACCCAGAAACTCCAGAACTCTTATTGGAGAAGAAAGTTAGTTATTGGGAAAAAAAAAAAAAAGGAAGGAGGTTTGGCCTTCTTTGCTCACCTGCACTCTGCTCACTCTTCTGTGATAACACAGAAAAAAATCCTAGTATTTTCCATTGCCTAGGTGAAGTCTGGGCTCTGTTAAAAAGTTTTGGGGGGTCCATGTTGCTATGATTTCTTTGTCACTAAAATTACTTAGAATATTTACTCCCCCTTGCTACAAGGAGTCTTGAACTAACTTATACTGTCGGACTTGTGTCAAGACCAGAGTGACTGTATCTTTCTTTAGCAGGGCACTCTGGACCATGATAATAAATACAAGGCATGGAAAACTGAAGAGAGAGAATGAACAGAGCTTACAGCTCTTCTCCAAGTTATTGTCACTGAACTGCCATGCCTGCTGAGTGTGCAGACCAGCTCAACAAATCTGCCATCAGGGCTTCCTAGGGCATTGCCGGCACACTGAAAATACATCCAGCCGTAGGCAGAGAAAACTTAATCAGGAAAGCTGTGGCTGGGCATCAGGGTCTCAAGACTTACCCCTCACATAGGTACTGCTCCTAATTTAAGGTGCTGTTAGAGCAGGAGCACAAGCACATAACATGGTGCTAGTGCACTGAGAGAAAGGAGTCAGCCCTGGAAAAATCCCTCTGTGGAAGCGGTGTTTTTTGTCAGTAAGGCTGGGTACCAGTACATCAGCCAGACATCTTGGGGAATGTGAGTTTTCAGGTGGATCTGCTTAGCAGAGAAGACTAGGGTGAGGTTGCTGGGCTTGATAGGACAAAGTGTGAGATGTGAAGCCTTTCTGAGGAATACATCTTGATGTGTGTGAAAACTTGATAGTGCTGTGAACTCTGGCCTTGGGTTTTGTCAGCCACTCTCAAGTGGTAGGAAGAGCAAGGCTTCACAAACATCTGGTGCCAACACACAGAAAAGTAAGAGGGAAGAACATCAAATGGATCTCAATCGTCATTTCAGCGAGCTGGCCCCATCAGCATTGTTCTGAAAACATCTGCACTAACAGAGCCCAAAGTAGAGAGGTTGTGTTCATTGACACAGAAAATAAGTAACTCCTGGTGGGTTTAATTTAGAATTACCTAAAATGCTAGAGCTTGGAGACCGCTTGACAGAATAAACAGCACAAAGTTCAGATGAGATGAGTGTGGCTAAGCAGAACCTTTGACTGTATCCTGGTAGCAGGCTTGGTTGCCAGAGGAAGAAATGGTTTTGATCATATTAAAGAACAAGCTGCAGGTAAGAGCTTGGCTGGAAGGATTAGAGCTCAGTCTGAGCATTGCTAAGTTTAAATTGATATTCAATATTCGTAAAGATCTATCAGAAGACTGATCACAGTTTCAACATAAATTGAAGACAAGAGTCTGGGAGATGGAATGAAAGTTGTGATTTCTGATAAAATCAGTCCACTTCTGGAGGTAAACTATTGCTTAGAAGGAATGACAACTTCTTTTGGTGTTTCCAGTCCAAAATATTTATGTGCTGCTGGAATGCTTGTACATTTTTCTGTGAGGAAAGCCTCTCTACCTGTGTGCAATGCCTGCATTCTCCAAACATTCCACACAATCTTTAGAGCAATTTTGAGAGTGAATCCTTTAAAAAGCATGCGAGTGCATTCATGTTTTTTTGAATAAACGAGGTTAGTCACCATTCAAACTTTTTTGAATTAACACTACAAGTACTACTTGACTGCAGCCATGGGAATGCAAACAGAATGGTGAGAACATACCCATACAGTTGTCCAGTAAATACTGCATGTGTATAGAAAGACATTCCCCTGTGAAATAAATCCAGCAACTGTTCTGAGCTTTGTGCAAATATTGATGGAAGGCTGAACAAAATTTTTATCTTTCGTGTAGAAATGACAAAGCTTGCTAAGCTATGCACAGATTTTAAAACTTTAACCTCTGGCAAAGCTTGTGAGCTAACTCTTAAATCTGAATTTGTCTATTTGTAATTATGGGGTTCTCAGATTTCTGGAAAAAGTAACTGAGAAAGGAGGGGGGAAAAGGTTGAATGAGGCAGTTTGAAAGAGCACTCATAAGTAAAAAAGAAAAAAGATCTTATACTGCTGATATTTCAGAATACTTCAGCACTCATTATTTGGGGCATCTCATTTTTCATCTCCTCTACAAATCAATCACTTAGTTTTCACAAAAACTTTTTGGGTGCTTGGTTTGAGAATGCCTACCCATGGAAGATGTTTGACAATAGATTCGACTTTAGGCACCTAAGTGGCAATTTGTTATTCTTAAAGTAATGTGAGTTAAATGAAGAACTGTGGAAAACTTTGTCCAAGCATCTCTCTTCCCCTACCTCCCCCCTTTCAATCTGTCCACAAGCATCTGATAGCCCTTTGAGGCAGGTGGTTATAACCAAAAGCAAAACAGTGGAGAACAATTGTGTCTCAGGGTGTCAGGATCTGGAAATGCTATGAATTCTTACCAAATCAGTGTTTTGCTAACATTCCAAAAGTAACAAGAGTGAATGTGCCTTTAACAGTACTGATAGTTTATCGTGTTCCGTTATGATACAAGAAAACAAACCAAGTGTCAGTATTTTGTATGAGTCATTCTAGTTGTGCGAAGAGCCGCTCGAGTGTGCTTGAGGTGGTTGACCCTCAGTTGCTACCTCAAGTACACGGAGCCCTGGGTTCGGCGGGGGAGGGGGTCTTGTTGCAGGTCTAGAAAATTCACAGTGCAGTGGCTTGCGCGGGGAGAGTCACAGTGCCGGTGCCAGGGCTGCGGCGGCAGCCCAGAGAAGGGATGGACTGCGGTGCCTGCGTGCGGAGGCGTCTATGAAAACGCTGCTTTAGAAATAAAGAAAACAATCGAACTAGCAGCGGAAGGGGGAGAGAGTGACTGCGGGGAGGGAAGGGGCGCAGGGCTGGAGGGGAGCGCGGGGCTGGAGCGGGGAGCGGGGCTGGAGCGGGGAGCGGGGTTGGAGCAGGGCTGGAGCGGGGCTGGAGCAGCTGGAGCAGGGAGCGGGGAGCGGGGCTGGAGCGGGGCTGGAGCGGGGAGCGGGGCTGGGCAGGGGAGGCAGAGGCTGGAGCAGCTGGAGCAGGGGCAGGGCTGGAGCGGGGGGGAGCGGGGTTGGAGCGGGGCTGGAGCAGGGGAGCGGGGGCTGGGCAGGGGCTGGAGCAGGGAGGCAGGCTGGGCAGGGAGCAGGCTGGGCGGGGAGCAGGGCTGGAGCAGGGGCGCAGGCTGGAGCAGGGCTGGAGCGGGGCCCGGGGTTGGAGCAGGGCTGGAGCAGGGGCAGGGCTGGGCAGGGCTGGAGCGGGGAGCAGGGCTGGAGCGGGGCTGGAGCGGGGCTGGAGCGGGGAGCGGAGCGCGGGTGGCGCTGCCGGTGCCGCGGCGGCCGCGAGGGGGTGCGGCGGGAGCGCCGAGCCCGTCCTGCCCTTGGGCACCTCACCAGCACCAGGGG